>CM048934.1:15598296-16983296 GCA_026686955.1 Epinephelus cyanopodus
GCAAGTTGTCTGGAATTTTGTTTGTAGAATTGAGACATTGGGGATGAAAATATATAAATCAAAAGGTAGTTCACTAAGGTAAATTGCCTTTATGTATCCTGTATAGATACTTGAGGTAATCTCTGTACTGGCTGACTTAGATGGATATTTTGTTCAGGGTCAAACCTTGCTGTTGTGGAGTTCAAAGTGTGAAATTACCAACACAAACTTAAAAAAAGGAATTGAACTCACTGGAGACTGCTCTTGTTTGGTCCACTTCTTTTGTTGAAGACTGCCCAGTTGAGGTTATCTCTGTACTGAGATGACCAGTGCTTGGCTGAATCTCAGTGGTGCTTCCCCTACCAAAATGACCAGTGGTTGATTTAGTCTCAGTGGTGGTTCTTGTATTTGGGGTCACTGTAGTGGTGTTGGTGGTAGTGGAAGGAGAAGGCACTTGAGGAGTTTGGTCTGTAAATTGGACACATGGACAAATGAGAAATTTCGAGTCAATGCGAAAAATGGAGGCAGGATATTTAGAGAGTTTGGAAGTTTATAATTGTCTCAGACTTGGGTCGGGTACAGTAAGGAAAATGTGGCCCGAGCCGCGCTCACTGTGGTGGTGCTGATGGTGGTGGTGGCATTGGTATCAGAGGACAAACCTTGCTGTTGTGGAGTTCAAACTATGAACTTACCAACACAAACTTAAAAAAAGGAATTGAACTCACTGGAGACTGCTCTTGTTTGGTCCACTTCTGTGGTTGAAGGCTGCCCAACTGAGGTTATCTCTGTACCAAATTGACCAGAGGTTGATTCAATCTCAGCGGTGGTTCTTGTATTTGGGGTCACTGTTGTAGTATCCATGGTGGTGGAATGAGATGGTCTTGGTAGAGTTTGGTCTGCAAATTGGATACACGAACAAATGATATATTTTGAGTTCAATCATCAAAATGGAGGCATGATATTCACAGGGTGTGATGGTATCAAAACCAGTAAAAGGAAAAAGGAAAGAAAAATCAGTAATTGAGCTCACTGGTAATGGGTCTTGTTTGGTCCACTTCTGTGGTTGAACGCTGCCCAACTGAGGTTATCTCTGTACCAAAATGACCAGCGGTTGATTTAGTCTCAGTGGTGGTTCTTGTATTTGGGGTCACAGTAGTGGTGTTGGTGGTGGTGGAAGGAGATGGCACTTGAGGAGTTTGGTCTGTAAATTGGACACATGGACAAATGAGAAATTTCGGGTCAATGCGAAAAATGGAGGCAGGATATTTAGAGAGTTTGGAAGTTTATAATTGTCTCAGACTTGGGTCGGGTACAGTAAGGAAAATGTGGCCCGAGCCGCGCTCACTGTGGTGGTGCTGATGGTGGTTGGTGGTGGCATTGATATCAGAGGACAAACCTTGCTGTTGTGGAGTTCAAAGTGTGAAATTACCAACACAAACTTAAAAAAAGGAATTGAACTCACTGGAGACTGCTCTTGTTTGGTCCACTTCTTTTGTTGAAGACTGCCCAGTTGAGGTTATCTCTGTACTGAGATGACCAGTGCTTGGCTGAATCTCAGTGGTGCTTCCCCTACCAAAATGACCAGTGGTTGATTTAGTCTCAGTGGTGGTTCTTGTATTTGGGGTCACTGTAGTGGTGTTGGTGGTAGTGGAAGGAGATGGCACTTGAGGAGTTTGGTCTGTAAATTGGACACATGGACAAATGAGAAATTTCGAGTCAATGCGAAAAATGGAGGCAGGATATTTAGAGAGTTTGGAAGTTTATAATTGTCTCAGACTTGGGTCGGGTACAGTAAGGAAAATGTGGCCCGAGCCGCGCTCACTGTGGTGGTGCTGATGGTGGTGGCATTGGTATCAGAGGACAAACCTTGCTGTTGTGGAGTTCAAACTATGAACTTACCAACACAAACTTAAAAAAAGGAATTGAACTCACTGGAGACTGCTCTTGTTTGGTCCACTTCTGTGGTTGAAGGCTGCCCAACTGAGGTTATCTCTGTACCAAATTGACCAGAGGTTGATTCAATCTCAGCGGTGGTTCTTGTATTTGGGGTCACTGTTGTAGTATCCATGGTGGTGGAATGAGATGGTCTTGGTAGAGTTTGGTCTGCAAATTGGATACACGAACAAATGATATATTTTGAGTTCAATCATCAAAATGGAGGCATGATATTCACAGGGTGTGATGGTATCAAAACCAGTAAAAGGAAAAAGGAAAGAAAAATCAGTAATTGAGCTCACTGGTAATGGGTCTTGTTTGGTCCACTTCTGTGGTTGAACGCTGCCCAACTGAGGTTATCTCTGTACCAAAATGACCAGCGGTTGATTTAGTCTCAGTGGTGGTTCTTGTATTTGGGGTCACTGTAGTGGTGTTGGTGGTAGTGGAAGGAGATGGCACTTGAGGAGTTTGGTCTGTAAATTGGACACATGGACAAATGAGAAATTTCGGGTCAATGCGAAAAATGGAGGCAGGATATTTAGAGAGTTTGGAAGTTTATAATTGTCTCAGACTTGGGTCGGGTACAGTAAGGAAAATGTGGCCCGAGCCGCGCTCACTGTGGTGGTGCTGATGGTGGTTGGTGGTGGCATTGATATCAGAGGACAAACCTTGCTGTTGTGAGTTCAAAGTGTGAAATTACCAACACAAACTTAAAAAAAGGAATTGAACTCACTGGAGACTGCTCTTGTTTGGTCCACTTCTTTTGTTGAAGACTGCCCAGTTGAGGTTATCTCTGTACTGAGATGACCAGTGCTTGGCTGAATCTCAGTGGTGCTTCCCCTACCAAAATGACCAGTGGTTGATTTAGTCTCAGTGGTGGTTCTTGTATTTGGGGTCACTGTAGTGGTGTTGGTGGTAGTGGAAGGAGATGGTACTTGAGGAGTTTGGTCTGCAAATTGGACACATGGACAAATGAGAAATTTCAAGTCAATGCGAAAAATGGAGGCAGGATATTCAGAAGGTGTGATAGGACCACCACCAACTAAAGTAAAAAATAAAAGTAATTTAACTTGCTGGTAAGGGGTCTTGTTTGGTGCGCTACATGAGTTGAAGGCTGCCCAACTGAGGTAATCTCTGTACTGAAATGACCAGTGGTTGATTCAGTCTCAGTGGGGGTTATTCTATCTGGGGTCACTGTGGTGGTGGAAGGAGATGGCACTTGAGGAGTTTGGTCTGTAAATTGGACACATGGACAAATGAGAAATTTCGAGTCAATGCAAAAAATGGAGGCAGGATATTTAGAGAGTTTGGAAGTTTATAATTGTCTCAGACTTGGGTCGGGTACAGTAAGGAAAATGTGGCCCGAGCCGCGCTCACTGTGGTGGTGCTGATGGTGGTGGTGGCATTGGTATCAGAGGACAAACCTTGCTGTTGTGGAGTTCAAACTATGAACTTACCAACACAAACTTAAAAAAAGGAATTGAACTCACTGGAGACTGCTCTTGTTTGGTCCACTTCTGTGGTTGAAGGCTGCCCAACTGAAGTTATCTCTGTACCAAATTGACCAGTGGTTGATTCAATCTCAGCGGTGGTTCTTGTATTTGGGGTCACTGTTGTAGTATCCATGGTGGTGGAATGAGATAGTCTTGGTAGAGTTTGGTCTGCAAATTGGATACACGAACAAATGATATATTTTGAGTTCAATCATCAAAATGGAGGCATGATATTCACAGGGTGTGATGGTATCAAAACCAGTAAAAGGAAAAAGGAAAGAAAAATCAGTAATTGAGCTCACTGGTAATGGGTCTTGTTTGGTGCACTTCTGTGGTTGAACGCTGCCCAACTGAGGTTATCTCTGTACCAAAATGACCAGCGGTTGATTTAGTCTCAGTGGTGGTTCTTGTATTTGGGGTCACAGTAGTGGTGTTGGTGGTAGTGGAAGGAGACGGTACTTGAGGAGTTTGGTCTGTAAATTGGACACATGGACAAATGAGAAATTTCGGGTCAATGCGAAAAATGGAGGCAGGATATTTAGAGAGTATGGAAGTTTATAATTGTCTCGGATTAGAACAAATTATGTAGTTTGAGTCGAATCAGCAAAATGGAGGCAGGATATTCAGAAGGTGTGATGTTACCACCACCAACTAAAGTAAAAAATAAAAGTAATTTAACTTGCTGGTAAGGGGTCTTGTTTGGTGCGCTACATGAGTTGAAGGCTGCCCAACTGATGTTATCTCTGTACTGAAATGACCAGTGGTTGATTCAGTCTCAGTGGGGGTTATTCTATCCGAGGTCACTGTAGTGGTGGAAGGAGATGGCACTTGAGGAGTTTGGTCTGTAAATTGGACACATGGACAAATGAAAATGGAGGCAGGATATTTAGAGAGTTTGGAAGTTTATAATTGTCTCAGACTTCAGTCGGGTACAGTCAGGAAAATGTGGCCCGAGCCACGCTCTAGTGTACACACCTGTGTGTGCGTGCATGTGTGTGTGTGTGTGTGTGTGTGTGTGTGTGTGTGTGTGTGTGTGTGTAACTGTGCATGTGCGATACAGAGAGCCCCCCAACTATAATGTTAGGGGAAACACTGCTTTCTATCCCATTGCTGTGTAAAAGATGTCCAGCTTCATATTATAACCAATTCCAGCTAAGTAAATACTGACTGGGTTTACTGAAGAATAACAACATTGATTTATCTCACCAGGAACTGATGTTGTTTTTTCCATGTCTGGGCTTGAAGGCTGTGGAGATGATGTGATCTTTGTACTGGAGTTTTTCTCAGTGGGGGTTATTTTGTTTTGTGTCACTGCAGTGGTGGTGGAAAGAGTTGATTTCTGGAGAGTTTGGTCTGCAAAATGGAGACATGACAAAAATAATTATTTTTTTAACTGAAAGAGATTTTTCTGCCACATACACTACTGTAGCCAACGAATTTCCAACTCAGATAAACCAATGAAGGTTAGCACTTCAAAGTCAAGCTCTCCCTTATGTGTGGTGTTCCCCAGGGATCACTGTTGGTTCCATGTCCATTTTAAACTACCATCTTTCCTTTGGACAACACACTGTAACATTTCACATTACTTCCTTTTCCATTGCTGTGTAAAAGATGTCCAGCTTCATGTTGTAACAAATTCCAGCTAAGTAAATACTGACTGGGTTTACTAAAGAATAAAAACATATTTCTGTCTCACCAGGAATTGATGTTGTTTTTTCCGTGTCTGGGCCTGAAGGCTGCGCAGATGATGGGATCTTTGTACCAGAGTTTCTCTCAGTGGGGGTTATTCTGTTCGAGGTCACTGTGGTAGTGGTGGAAAAAACTTCTTCATTTGAAGTTCCATCACCAGATGATTCTTCATCAGTGGTGGTTATTTTGTTTTGTGTCACTGTGATGGTGGTGGAAAGAGTTGATTTCTGGAGAGTTTGGTCTGCAAAATGGAGACATGAAAAAAAGAATAATTTTTTCACTGAGAGATTTTTCTGCCACATACACTACTGCAGCCAACAAATTTCCAACTCAGATAATGCAATGATGGCTAGCACTTCCAAGTCAAGCTTTTCAGACTGAAAAAATGCAAGATTGCCTCCAAAGGGTTGGGAGCAAGCTCTTCCTTATGTGTCCTTTGGACAACACACTGTAACATTTCATCATATCTTCCTACTACATTGCTGTGTAAAAGGTGACCAGCTTCATACTGTAACCAGTTCCAGTTAAGTAAATACTGACTGGGTTTACTAAAGAATAAAAACATGTTTCTGTCTTACCAGGAATTGATGTTGTTTTTTCTGTGTCTGGGTCTGGAGGCTGCGGAGATGATGTGATCTTTCTCCTGGAGTTTCTCTCAGTGGGGGTTATTCTGTTCCGGGTCACTGTGGTAGTGGTGGAAAAAACTTCCTCGTTTGAAGTTCCATCACCAGATGACTCTTCATCAGTGGTGGTTATTTTGTTTTGTGTCACTGCAGTGGTGGTGGAAAGAGTTGATTTCTGGAGAGTTTTGTCTGCAAAATGGAGACATGAAAAACTACATATATTTTTGAACTGAAAGAGATTTTTCTGCCACATACACTACCGTAGCCAACGAATTTCCAACCCAGATAAACCAATAACGGTGAGCACTTCAAAGTCAAGCTCTTCCTTATGTGTGGTGTTCCCCAGGGATCACTGTTGGTTCCATGTCCATTTTAAACTGCCATCTTTCCTTTGGACAACACACCCTAATATTTCACATTACTTCCTTTTCCATTGCTGTGTAAAAGGTGACCAGCTTCATATTGTAACAAATTCCAGCTAAGTAAATACTGACTGGGTTTACTGAAGAAAAAAACATTGATGTATCTCACCAGGAATTGATGTTGTTTTTTTGACTTCCGGGCCTGAAGGCTGCGAAGATGATGGGATCTTTGTACTAGAGTTTCTCTCAGTGGGGGTTATTCTGTTTGGGGTCATTGTGGTAGTGGTGAAAAAAACATCCTCGTTTGAAGTTCCATCACCAGATGATTCTTCATCGGTGGGTGTCATTTTTTTTCGTGTCACTGCGGTGGTGGTGGAAAGAGTGAATTTCTGGAGAGTTTGGTCTGCAAAATGGAGACATGAAAAAAAGAATTTTTTTTTTCACTGAGAGATTTTTCTGCCACCTACACTACTGCAGCCAACGAATTTCCAACTCAGATAATGCAATGACGGCTAGCACTTCAAAGTCAAGACTTTCGGATGAAAAACATGCAAGATTGCCTCCAAAGGGTTGGGAGCAAGCTCTTCCTTATGTGTGGTGTTCCCCAGGGATCACTGTTAGTTCCATTTCCATTTTAAACTGACATCTTTCCTTTGGACAATATACTTTTAATATTTTACCACAACTTCCTATTACATTGCTGTGTAAAAGATGTCCACCTTCATATTGTAACAAATTCCAGCTAAGTAAATACTGACTGGGTTTACTAAAGAATAAAAACATATTTCTGTCTTACCAGGAATTGATGTTGTTTTTTCTGTGTCTGGGTCTGAAGGCTGCGGAGATGATGGGATCTTTGTCCTGGAGTTTCTCTCAGTGGGGGTTATTCTGGTCGGGGTCACTGTGGTAGTGGTGGAAAAAACTTCCTCATTTGAAGTTCCATCACCAGATGACTCTTCATCAATGGTGGTTATTTTGTTTTGTGTCACTGCGGTCGTGGTGGAAAGAGTTGATTTCTGGAGAGTTTGGTCTGCAAAATGGAGACATGAAAAACTATATATATTTTTTTAACTGAAAGAGATTTTTCTGCCACATACACTACTGTAGCCAACGAATTTCCAACGCAGATAAACCAATAACGGTTAGCACTTCAAAGTCAAGCTCTTCCTTATGTGTGGTGTTCCCCAGGGATCACTGTTGGTTCCATTTCCATTTTAAACTACCATCTTTCCTTTGGACAACACACCATAATATTTCACATTACTTCCTTTTCCATTGCTGTGTAAAAGGTGACCAGCTTCATATTGTAACAAATTCCAGCTAAGTAAATACTGACTGGGTTTACTGAAGAAAAAAACATTGATGTATCTCACCAGGAATTGATGTTGTTTTTTTGACTTCTGGGCCTGAAGGCTGCGAAGATGATGGGATCTTTGTACTAGAGTTTCTCTCAGTGGGGGTTATTCTGTTTGGGGTCACTGTGGTAGTGGTGGAAAAAACTTCCTCGTTTGAAGTTCCATCACCAGATGATTCTTCATCGGTGGGTGTCATTTTTTTTCGTGTCACTGCGGTGGTGGTGGAAAGAGTTGATTTCTGGAGAGTTTGGTCTGCAAAATGGAGACATGAAAAAAAGAATTTTTTTTTCACTGAGAGATTTTTCTGCCACCTACACTACTGCAGCCGACAAATTTCCAACTCAGATAATGCAATGACGGCTAGCACTTCAAAGTCAAGACTTTTGGATGAAAAACATGCAAGATTGCCTCTAAAGGGTTGGGAGCAAGCTCTTCCTTATGTGTGGTGTTCCCCAGGGATCACTGTTGGTTCCATTTCCATTTTAAACTAACATCTTTCCTTTGGACAATACACTTTTAATATTTTACCACAACTTCCTATTCCATTGCTGTGTAACTGATGTCCAGCTTCATACTGTAACCAATTCCAGGTAAGTAAATACTGACTTGGTTTACTGAAGAATAAAAACATATTTCTGTCTCACCAGGAATTGATGTTGTTTTTTCCGTGTCTGGGCCTGAAGGCTGCGGAGATGATGGGATCTTTGTACCAGAGATTCTCTCAGTGGGGGTTATTCTGTTCGGGGTCACTGCGGTCGTGGTGGAAAGAGTTGATTTCTGGAGAGTTTGGTCTGCAAAATGGAGACATGAAAAAAATAATTATTTTTTCACTGAGAGATTTTTCTGTCACAAACACCACCACAGTCAATGAATTTCCAATTCAGATAATGCAATGACGGTTAGCACTTCCAAGTCAAGCTCTTCAGACTAAAAAAATGCAAGATTGCCTCCAAAGGGTTGGGAGCAAGCTCTTCCTTATGTGTCCTTTGGACAACACACTGTAACATTTCATCATATCTTCCTATTACATTGCTGTGTAAAGGTGACCAGCTTCATACTGTAACCAGTTCCAGCTAAGTAGATAATGACTGGGTTTACTGAAGAATAAAAACATGTTTCTGTCTCACCAGGAATTGATGTTGTTTTTTCCATGTCTGGGCCTGAAGGCTGCGGAGATGATGTGATCTTTGTACCAGAGATTCTCTCGGTGGGGGTTATTCTGGTCGGGGTCACTGTGGTAGTGGTGGAAAAAACTTCCTCATTTGAAGTTCCATCACCAGATGATTCTTCATCGGTGGGTGTCATTTTTTTTCGTGTCACTGCGGTGGTGGTGGAAAGAGTTGATTTCTGGAGAGTTTGGTCTGCAAAATGGAGACATGAAAAAAAGAATTTTTTTTTTCA
Organism: Epinephelus cyanopodus; assembly: GCA_026686955.1. Taxonomy (NCBI): domain Eukaryota; kingdom Metazoa; phylum Chordata; class Actinopteri; order Perciformes; family Serranidae; genus Epinephelus; species Epinephelus cyanopodus. Next base: position 15,607,134 of record CM048934.1, read on the forward strand.
CTGAGAGATTTTTCTGCCACCTACACTACTGCAGCCGACAAATTTCCAACTCAGATAATGCAATGACGGCTAGCACTTCAAAGTCAAGACTTTTGGATGAAAAACATGCAAGATTGCCTCTAAAGGGTTGGGAGCAAGCTCTTCCTTATGTGTGGTGTTCCCCAGGGATCACTGTTGGTTCCATTTCCATTTTAAACTAACATCTTTCCTTTGGACAACACACTTTTAATATTTTACCACAACTTCCTATTCCATTGCTGTGTAACTGATGTCCAGCTTCATACTGTAACCAATTCCAGGTAAGTAAATACTGACTTGGTTTACTGAAGAATAAAAACATATTTCTGTCTCACCAGGAATTGATGTTGTTTTTTCCGTGTCTGGGCCTGAAGGCTGCGGAGATGATGGGATCTTTGTACCAGAGATTCTCTCAGTGGGGGTTATTCTGTTCGGGGTCACTGCGGTGGTGGTGGAAAGAGTTGATTTCTGGAGAGTTTGGTCTGCAAAATGAAGACATGAAAAAAATAATTATTTTTTCACTGAGAGATTTTTCTGTCACAAACACCACCACAGTCAATGAATTTCCAATTCAGATAATGCAATGACGGTTAGCACTTCCAAGTCAAGCTCTTCAGACTAAAAAAATGCAAGATTGCCTCCAAAGGGTTGGGAGCAAGCTCTTCCTTATGTGTCCTTTGGACAACACACTGTAACATTTCATCATATCTTCCTATTACATTGCTGTGTAAAGGTGACCAGCTTCATACTGTAACCAGTTCCAGCTAAGTAGATAATGACTGGGTTTACTGAAGAATAAAAACATGTTTCTGTCTCACCAGGAATTGATGTTGTTTTTTCCATGTCTGGGCCTGAAGGCTGCGGAGATGATGTGATCTTTGTACCAGAGATTCTCTCGGTGGGGGTTATTCTGGTCGGGGTCACTGTGGTAGTGGTGGAAAAAACTTCCTCATTTGAAGTTCCATCACCAGATGATTCTTCATCAGTGGGTGTCATTTTGTTTCGTGTCACTGCGGTGGTGGTGGAAAGAGTTGATTTCTGGAGAGTTTGGTCTGCAAAATGGAGACATGAAAAAAATTTATTATTTTTTAACTGAGAGAGATTTTTTGCCACATACACTACTGTAGCCAATGAATTTCAAACTCAAATGATGCATTGACAATTAGCACTTCCAAGTCAAGATCTTCGAACTAAAAACATGCAAGATTGCCTCCAAAGGGTTGATGGAGTGCATGATGGAGGTCACAGTGTGATGAAGCCAGCAGAACAACATTATCTGCAAAGAGTAGAGTTGCAACTATGAGGTTCCAAAACAGACGCCCTCCTCCCCTCTGCAAGGCACCAGGTCTGGATGAGATTCACCCTGAGATGCTGAAGGCTCTTGTCATTGTTAGGCTGTCTTGGCTGACATGCCTTTTCAGTAGCGCTTTTTAAATAGGAATTGTGCAAATTTGCAGGAAAACCCAGTCAGTCTTCGTTCAGCATTGGCAGTATAAAAACAAAATCGGGGAGTGCAGCAAAATGCCGCCTACCTACTTTTGTGTATACAGAATGTGCCTTTTTCTGGGCAATGGGGGGCGTGAGCGAGTAACAACACGTGTAGCTCAGTGTGTTACGTAAACAGTGACATGGGAGGGAAGCCACGGCTGGTCAGTCCTTTGGCAATTCTCTCATAAGTCGGCCTGTCCTTCACTGTTCCCATCATTTGACGGTTAATGGCCTCTTCGTTTGTGAGGACAAGGAGGTTGCACAATTCTTTGTCTCCCCAGTTGCTCATCTTTACTGTAGTGTCTGTCAGGTTTGCATTTCTCTCTTGCTACTAGTACTAGCTGCTCATTCCTGCTATCAGCTGTTTCCTGTTTATCCACCGCCAGTGGGTTGCACGTGTAGTGTCATCAACAGCCCCTCCCGTTGTGGAAGGGTGCCTTGTTCGTTTTAAACCAAAAAGGTCAAAAGGTTCTGCCAATATGTCTACCCTCCGAGGCAGAAAATTGGGCGCCTCGGATCAACTCGCCAATCCGGCTCTGTGTGTCTAAACGCTCGCAGCTTGCCGGCAAAACGGCCCAACATTCGTCGAAAATCTGGCAGTGTCAAAGGGGCTAGTGTTGCATGAAGGTTGGGCACAGTGCCTGTGGAGTGGCAGACCGTGGTTGTGGCTCCCATGTTTAAGAAAGGGAACCGGAGGATGTGTTCAAATTATCGAGGTATCACACTGCTTCTCCAGATCTTATCCACTGATTCATGCCAGGTTGGTGCCATTTACTCTTTTTTTTCTAAATAAAATGAAAACCTTAGCACAAGCAGCTGTAGCCGCCAAAGCAATCACCAAAACTGAGACGGACCCACTCACCTTGGTCTTCATAGCAGATAAAAACGAGCTCCCTGCCGCACCGTTCATCCAACCACAGGCCTGCATCGCCCAGATCTGTCACGGTGCAGTTCTGCAGCCCTGCGACATTATCAGGCTGTCCGTTTTTCCAGTACCGGTAGGTGGAGTTACTTTTATCTGACCATTCCCGTGTCCTTCACAAAGAAACAAAGGTCTGTCACAGAATATTCTGGAATTGGTTTTTATCATGTTTTTAGAAAAATGGCTTATGAAGAAAATTACAATTCATCAAACAAAGGGACACATTACACTTTCCAGACCTATAGAAGCCAATCCAAACGCTCCTGTTTTGGGCCAAATGCTGTATTTCCTCATTCTCTCTCTCGTCTCTAACACTGGCCAGGTCTGTGTAGCGTTTTCTGCAGTAAAGCTGAGCATCAGTCCAGTTCCTCTCCTGCTCAACAAAAATGAAATGCTGAGCTGTATCGGTTGTCCCTGAGGAAGAAAAGAAAGAGAGATTGGAGAAAAGCATGAATCTGACTTTAACATCTACAGAAAGATGTCATGAGCTGCATTTGAAGCGATTAGCCCCCAACATCTAAAATGTCCTGCTGCTGCTTTAACATAACACAACACACGAAGCCATTCATGTGTCCATCTATGGATGGATTTATAAAATGTGAACTGAGACCATCATAGCAGATGAAGGGGTTTCTCAGGAAGCACTGCGAGTCGTCCCACACCCCTCCGCTCCGCATCGTCACACACATCTGGTTCCCGCCAAAGTTGTCAGGCTGACCAAAATCCCAGTTCCTGTAGTCGCCCTCATTGTATCCATAGTAATTGCTGTCTGAAAATGACCACCTCCAGCTGGTGAGGTTGTCGTGTAGCCCAATCCAGGCCAACCCCGTAAAGCCTCCCATGGAGTCCTGAACTGAGTTCACCAGCCGGTTCATGTCCTCCACATCAAAGATGGTGGCCAGGTCAGTGTAGCGCTCTCTGCAGAACCTCTGGGCCTTCAACCAGGCAAGAGGTTCATTAATGAAGTGATACCAAGGACGGCAGGAGGCGTGATAAAACAGCCCTGTGGATGGAGAACATATCAGTAAGAAGCTACTCATCGTCTTTGCCAGTGGTTCCCAACGTGGGAGTCAAGAAAGGGTCCCAAGAGAAATTTCAGGGATTTGCAAGATGGTTAAAAGGATCAGACAGACGCTTAAATCATATTTAGTCATCTCTTTTTGTCAACATGTTGTGAACCACAGATCCTATTCCCCCTCTACCTGAGGCCTACAGGATAATTACTAATAGATGTCATCCTGCTGGTTCTACGGGTCCAAAAATAGCAAACTATATCATAATGACAAGTGATATTTACCTGTGAGGAACAATAGTACAGACAGTCTGTTCTTCATGTCTTGTAAGCTGTCTCCACACACTTTTCCTGCAACAGACACGTCACCATTTTTCAGCACATTATACCAGACACTTAAGAGAGCGAACTAACAAAGGAATCTGGGTCTGTTCACATCAGTGCAAATTGAGGTACTTGTACTTATAATAATTATAAACTCTACCGGTAGATCACTTTTTAAAAGTCACAAAGTGCTTGACAGGAGGATTTAGAGATGTCACTTTAAAACATTTCACAAGGAAATGTAAGTTTTTTTACTGCGCTATAATTATTAAGACAAATTTTACATATAAAAACCATAACTTAAAATATGACGCTTCACTGGACTGGACAACCAAACTGTATATAAACCAGATAAAATAAGCACAATGCTACCTAAATATTAACCAGTAATAATAATAATAAAAAACTTTTTTTTGCATTGTGAGTACTTTAAAAACTTTCCAAGAATATTTTGATAATACTTATGTACTTTAACACAAGATTTGGAAAGCAGGACTTTTACTTTTAACAGTATTTTTACATTATGCATTGCTTTTACCTAAATAAAGGATTTTAAAATGTCTAGTTTGTTTAAATACCCAAAAATCACAACAGACCTTTACAGGCTGTACTGTTTATCATTACTGCACCTTCGATATAGATACAGTAAATCTGAGCAAATCACTACAATAATATTTTAGTTCTGATTTGCTCTTGTAAGGCAGTTTCATTTGTATGGTACATTTCATACATCGGGACAATTTTAAGTACTTTACAGAGCGATAAAATATTAAACATAATAAGGGTTACAGATTTACAATAAAAATAATGAAGTCTCTCAAAACCAGTCAGTAGATTCAGTAATTTAATTAGCAGAGCTCTTAATATATTGATTTTTAAATGTTAAACATTCAAGCATAAAGGACAGAGAGAAAGAAAAATTCTAGCATTTAAACTTAGAGCAAAATATCAGATAATAGTCTTCACTTACCTGTAGCTTTGTAGAGTTTTAGTTGTTTCTGTTCTTCTGATCACAAGCGCGCGCTGTTGACGTTAAACTGTGTTTTGCACAAGCAGGATGTGCTTTAAGAAAAGTTTTCTTTTCTGCAAAAGTGGAGCAAACTTTCTCACCATACGAGTTTCTGATCCCTAACACATGCTTTCTCTGCACCGGGTGACAGGACATGCTTTTCTCAAGCAGAACAGGTTTGGCTGTAAGGAGCAAGCAGCCTCAGGGGATGGGGTCATTAAGCCACAAGTCACTTTTCACACCCAACAGAGTCTTAGCTGAGATTAACTTTAATTAAAATATCTCAAAAGCAGCTTTTAAAGCAAAGATGTTTGGTGTCAAAAGGTCAAACTTGGGGCGTCGGTGGCTTAGACGGTTACTCCCTCTCTCTCTCTCTCTCCCCTTCACACTTAACTATCCTATAATTAAAGGCAAAAAACGCTCTAAAAACATCTTTAAAAAAAAAAAAAGGTCAAACTTGCCTGAGCTACAAAAAACCCACCACTGATAATCATTTTGACTTTAAACTTCTCAAAGGATTCTTTGTGTCAAAGACGAATGCTTGTGATTCTTAAACCGTGATCTTATACAACACATGATGCTTGAACAAAGGATGACCTCCATGTCATAGCCAGCGGTACCCTGACTGCTGTTAGGTACTGGGATGAAATCCTCAGAGCGACAGTCAGACCTTACGCTGGTGCAGCTGGCCCTGGGTTCCTCCTGGTGCAGAACAATGCCCGACCTCATGTGGCCAGAGTGTGTCGGCAGTTTCTGGGTGACGAAGGCATTGATGCCATTGACCCACCCTCTCGTCCCCTGACCTAAATCCAGTCGTGCACAGCTGGGACGGGACAGCTAATCAGAAATTGCAATGCAGCAACGCAATTATGTTCAGTAATTTTCCACCAGACAACAGTGACCTAGTTGATGTGTCTGCTGCTCTGTGCATATCTTAGACAGCTCTTCAGAAATCCAGTGTGTAGGATTCAGTGACATCTAGCGGTGAGGTTGCAGAACTTAAACTTCTCAGTGTGCCGAGCATGAAGAGCAGCTGTCAGCAACCTTAAATATCAACAAAGCAATTTTTGGCCAAAGAAGAAGAAAAACAAATCTGGCCTACAACAATAAACGAAAATCAAAATGTTAAAAATAAATAACAGTTATTCATTTCCCTAAAATTTTCTGTCAAAGCCACAGGGAGCCACTGACGAGCCACATGTGGCTCTGGAACCGCAGGTTGGTGACCCCTGGTGTACGGGAACTACAGTGGCCAATGCAAAAACACGAATGGCCCTCTCTTGAGCCAGGGTTTTGTTTGTCCGTTCTGAGCAACTGCAGAAACAACTCAGCGGACTCCGTGGAGGAGGACCCGCTCCGCATGTAGATATCAAGAGCTCATTTTAAGGTAACAACAATATAATTCATAGTTTCAGGTGATTATAAACTAATGAAATCATAGTTATGAATATTGAATTCCATTTCTGCCAACAAATGCTCCTAAATCCTATACATGGTACATTTAATGTCCAAATCTAAGGGATGTTTTTAATCAAGTGTTTTCAAAATCTTAATGTTAAATAATCTTGAAGGTTTTTTAAAACCAGCAACTGTTTTAATGCGATTGAAGTGGGATTAAAAGATAGATTTCTCTTATCTTCAAAATGTCTTGTTTTGGAGGCTGAAGTTACTGTCTATAAGAGGCTATGTTGTGGCTCATTTTTTTAAGCTAGCAAAAGATACTGGTATCTTGGGAAACTAGACAACCTAGAGCATCCGTTGGTGCCAACCATGTTGGCATAGATTGGCGGCTCCAAAGGGAGGCTTATTTTAGCGAGGGAACAACTACCAGTGCGATTTTTCAAAGGACTCCCTCTGAACTCTCACCTCAAGATATCATTGGATGTGCTGAATGTGCATATTAAGGCAGTACAGGAGGAGGTGCACATTAATAATCCTCCAGGACTGTAACATGCTCATGTTTAACCCAAACCATGTGTCATGCGACTGCAGTTGATTCAGATCGAGGTCGAAACACGTTCTCACCACAGAGTTTGTTTGTAACCAGACCAAGACCACCTCTTCAAGAAGGTCTTGGTCTGGTTGTTTTGGTGCGCACCTGCCCAAACAAACTGCACTTAGGGGGCAAAGAAACTTGAGTTCGATTGAACTGAACCAAACCGGGCAGGTGTGAAAGCTCCAAGATTTTCAGTGGGCTCCATCTAACACCACTATGAAGAAAATCTGAGGCGCCACTTTACGACAACAGTTCAAGCCCCCCAGAATATTAAACTTACAATGATGTAAAACACAAGCATTAAATGTTCACTTTGGAGAAACTATGATCGAAATAGTTGCGAATTAATTCACCTCTATGGAATTATCTATTTACGGACTAATCGTTAATGGCCTGAAATAACCTGATTTCATGTACTCCAAAGGTTAATTAAAATCCAGTTAAGTCTTTGGCATGGCAGTGACAGTTTCAGCGAAGGTGACAAAATTTCTTCACCTAAACAACCCGTCAGTGTCCAGAAAACAATGCATTGTGCTGCAGTCCACACGCAAACTCAATGGACCAAAGTTACCGAATTCACTTCCTTGTTTATGGTTTGAAGATTACTGCTAAAGATTGTGCGACTGTCCGACTGTGTGCTTGTGCATACGTGTGAACATCTACCAGCCACTGAACAGACGTGTTCAAATTTAATTTATTCAATGGGAAATTGTTTTTTTAAATGCTGCAACTTTGGGCAATTTTTAGTCTCCTGCAATTTTATTGAAACAAAACAAAACAAAGTTGCCGCGAATTCAGCAATTTTCAGCCGCAACAATCTTAGAAAGCCTGCGAAATCATGGAGGGACCCAACATTTTACACCCAAGTGCATTAATGACGTTAAAGTTCCCAAAAGTGCAGACAGAGAAGAGTGTTCAAGCATTTAGAAAGGAAACAGAACATTCGTAACAACAGTTCCTTTTAATTTTATTACAAAAACAAAACAGGATTTTCAGAATTAACAGTACAACAACAAATCTACTGAGAATAAACAAAAAAGGGGAACAGAGAGGAGGACAAGTGCGAGGGAGACAGTGTATGTATGTGTGTGTGTGCATACGTTTACAAACCCCATTAAAAAAACAGAAGGAATAATCAGAAAATGTATCTGCCCCCTTCAGAAAAAAAAAGAAAGAAATGTTCCATCTTATTACTACAATTTAACAAACACTGAAGAAAAAATGAGGGGAACGTGAAACAGAGGAGGAGGTGGAGAAGGGAGTTTCTCAGTTCTGATATAAAAACACTTGGCAGAGGATACGTCAAGCCTTTTCTTTTATTATTCATTAGTTAAGAAACTCGTCTTTTCCAAACAGAAAATAAACAATGCTCGCAATAAAAACCCATTTAAACACACATGCACACACACAGACGAATGAACATGAAACCCTGATGAATGGATGGAGATGGGAGGTGGAGATAGAGAAAAGAATGAGGAAGGAATGAAGAGGAGAGAGGAGGAGAAAAAAACCCATTTTGAACAAAGTGTATGTGTGTGTGTGAGTGTGTGAGACTGTCCTGCTGGTTCTGTCTTACCATTTCAACATGACACTTCACTGACCAACACGAAGATAAGGGGCGTCTACGTCTATATACACATCGTTTGTCTGAGTGTGTGTGTGTGTGTGTGTATATTCGTGTTAAGTGTATGAGTCAAAAGAGCCGGTTGGGGTAGAAGGGAGGGTCAAGGGTCAACTATGTTTGGCAGTATGTGTGTGTGGGTGTGTGTAAAAGACATTTAGGACCGTCGCTTCTTCTTGCTGGGCAAGTTGCTGTGAGAGGATGGCCGCACCTTTCTCTTCTTGTTGTTGGAGGTGTCCTCGTCCTCATAGTGGCTCTCTCTGTCAGCTGACGGACAACACGAGACAGATTTAGCATTTGGAGTTCAACATGGAATCTAAGCAATGTACTGCTGCAACTAGTGATGGCCAAATGAGGCCTCATGAAGCACTGTCTTTATTTTCTGAAGCCACCAGATGGCGCTCTCTGTTCAACAAAGGTTTGAAAGCACACTTCATTGCAAGTCCTTCAGCCTTTATCTTTAAACCAAGAGCGCCATCTGGTGGGGTCAGAAAATAAAGAAAGTGGTTCACGAGGCTTCATTTGGCCATCACTATGTATCAGTACACCACTTCTTAAAACTGGGGGTATGCCAACAGACACCTACTGTATGTAATACAATGACTAGTGCCTCACACAACCCCACTTCAAAAATCCTGAACTATCCCTTTAAAGGCTTTTTCCAGTACCACTCACAGTATTTCCAAGTACTCTTGTGGGATGTATTTGAAATTACTGGAAATAATTTCCCTTAATTGCCACTAAGCCCCTTAAGACTGAGAATGTGTTAAGGGTTTATCCCTTTGGACATGTTTTATTAATAAGGACATCCTGACATAATGTACACGGCATAATCCAGATCAGATTAATTGTTGGAACAAATAGATGGGATTAACCCCACATTATACCGTTACTATTAGATGAAAGTGTTAAAAAAAAACACAGACATTCAGAGTTAAAGTACTTAAATCACGTTACCTAGAAGTCCTGTGTTAATAGTGATTCAGGCTGCAGATGATTATCAGTCTGCACCCTCGACTATTCCACCTCTGCATGTTCACCAGCTCTAGATACTCAGATTTATTTCTATTCTGTTTCCAAGTTTCTTAAATTTTACAGTTCTTGCTTTTGTTTATATTTTCTCTTGATAAGTTGACTGTCATGCATCAATACACCAAAGCAAATTTCTCTGTATGTGGAAGCCCTGTTTGGAAATAAACTGGATTCTGATACAAACCTTTTCTGGCCTCTTCCTCCAGCTCGTCCCAGTCTTTCCCACTTTCCTCCTCGCTGCCCACTGACGCACTGTAATCTACAAAACACACCACATGACAGACAGTAAGAACTCTACATGTACGGAAGTAGGACTAAACAAGTATAAAAGGAAGAACTAGATAAATAGGGGCAATTATTTTATGATACTGTCTGACAGGTTGAATTAACAGATATAGGAGACAGTTGGCATCCAACTTTTAGATTCCTTTCTGTACACTGAGTCATGACACAGGTAGGGCGAGTACAAAAAGTAAGACAGTTTCCACAGGGCTGAGATTTATTATTTCACCCCGTTTTATGATGCATGACAAAAAGAGCTGCTTAAATCATACCAGAGTCCTCTGTCTCCGAGCTGTAGTCCTCATCGCTGTCTTCCTCCTCCTCTTCCTCTTCATCTGCAGACGGGTTGAACGTTTCATCCTCTATTTCTGACTCTGAATCTTCCTCTGCCCCACTTCCCTGAGAACAAAACATTTATACTTGTGCGTCAAAGTTTAGTTGATTCAAAGCACACATTAAACACACATTAAAAATGGCTTCATAGAGACTGTTTCAAACACACGTACACAAATCAGCTTCACAGATGAAGCATTTGTCTTTATCTGGACACATTTTCCCCACAAATACAACATGCTAATGTTATTAGCACAGCCCTATGGCATTTTACATTGTATAAATTAGACTGGCGGCTAGCGGACTTTTCCTCTACTCATATGAAGCCAGGGACAACAGCAACATTTAACAAAGGTAACGTTACAAAATTCAGCTCCATTACAGCTCACAGGGTTCTCTTGCCCCCAAACTTGTGACATGTCTTTCCACAGCACAAACTTTTTTTTTTAACCTACTGTGCTGAACGTACCTCACTCTCTGGGTCCAAGAAGGACCAGCCTCCCTGCTCAAAGAAACCCTCGGGATCATCGACGATGGTCTTCATGATCTTGGTCCAGTTCAGAGACTGGACTCCTTCTGTGTATTTGATGTCACACGAGCTGAGAAAGACAAAAAGAACGTTTTAATATGCAGGAACCAGAGCAGCCTATGTGACACTCTGACTGTATTTCTAAAGAACCATCTAAAGATTAGAGGTCATTCAGACTTAACAAGCAAATATATCGATTATTGTCTTCGTCGTTTAAATAACTTTACTTGAGCCACTCTTTGATGGGGTCGAGGGAGTTGATGGGTACGGCGTTGATCATGGTGACCTTCTTGTTGTAGTCCTTGTAGACGATGACCACGTCGAAGTTCTTCAGGTGGAACTGCACGCGCTCAAAGTGGACTAACTCCACCTTGTCCAGAGTCACCACAAATGGCGGCTAGATACAGACAGCAAAGATTTTAAAATAAAAAAAGTGGACTAGAAAAATGCAATAATGAAAAATCCATTAATAAAAATGTGATGAATGCTCTAAAAAGAGTAAATAATTCATTATATTTTGTTTAAACCCGAGATTATTTTTTTAACTCCCAGATGATTGTTGATACTTTGCTCTTTAAAGTTATAGCCAACCATTTTCATACGCTTATTTGAAGTCAGGTCAAGGGGGCAGCAGGCCAAGCAAAGCACATCCCTCTCCCCAGCAACGCTTTCCAGCTCCTCCTGGGGGACCCCAAGGTGTTCCCAGGCCAGATGAGATACGTAATCCCTCCAGCATGTTCTGGGTCTGCCCCGGAGCCTCCTACCAGTGGGACGTGCCTGGAACACCTCTAACAGGATGCACTCAGGAGGATCCTGATCAGATGCCTGAACCACCTCAACTGACTCCTTTTGACCCGTAGGAGCAGCGGCTCTACTCCGAGCTCCCTCCAGATGTCCGAGCTCCTTACTCTATCTCTAAGGCTGAGCCCAGCCACCCTACGGAGCAAACTCATTTCGGCCTCTTGTATCTGCGATCTCATTCTTTCGGACACTACCCAGAGCTCATGATCATAGGTGACGGTTGGGACATAGATTGACCAGTATATCGAAAGCGTCGCCTTCCAGCTCAGCTCCCTCTTCACCACGACGGACAGTTTTAACATTCCTAAAAATGTTCTTTATCTAACCCTTTTCTCTTCCTTTTCTTACAGCACAGTATCTGAACAATTTTCAGAAACTTAAATCATGTACATCAATATCAATATCTAAAAAGTACAGACAGATACAGGCCTGCCCAGTTTGCCCACTCACCCATTCAGTGACATTGACGAGGGAACTGGACGTGGGTTGTAGCAGGCAGGTACTCCTGTAGGGGGCACCCTGGAACCTACAGAGAGCCACAACAATCAGTCCACTTGCTCACAGACGTTACCTCTTTCTCTATCTCAGTTTTACATTCAAGCCACTCAGAGCATTTCCTGTCTAATTTACTCACCCGAGGTCTCTGAAAGGCACCTCAAACTCCAGCTCCTCCTTAGTCAGCGCCTCCACCTTTTCCTTGAAGTTCTTGAAGGCCGACTTGAGCTTGTGCCTCATCTCACGCTCCATCTGCTCAGCGTACAGGTCGTCTCGGTCGTGCATGTGTTGGTGTTTGCCCAAGTCTGTGGTGATCTCCCCGACCTCTGTGTAGAACTGGACATCCGTGTGGCGCCTCTTACCGAACATGATGGCGTTCTGGAAGGGAAAAAGTGAGATCGGGAAAATGATCGTTCGGATTTGAAAAAACTGCTAATGTGAGGCCACAATAAAAGAACAGATGATTGTAACCCTGCAGAAACCAGGAATTAGACTTTGATACAGAGTTCAGTACAGAGTGGAATAAAACTGTCAGAGAAAAATATTAATGCAAGTAGTGTAAATGTAAACAAATGCAAAGTGAAGTCATGTTAAATGTAAACAAATGCAAAGTAAAGCAGTGTTAAATGTAAACAAATGCAAAGTCAAGTATTGTAAATAAATGTAAAAATAAGAAAAATCAATAATCAATAAATGTAAACAAATGCGGAGTGAAACGGTATATAAATGTAAACGGCTGTAGAGCAAAGCAGGGTGAATAAAGGTTTAAAAAAAATGCAAACTGAAGTAGTGTAAATGTAAACAAATGCTAAATGAATTAGTATAAATGTAAAAAAAAAGCACAGCAAAGCAGGGAGAATGAATGTAAACAAATGCAGAGCAGGATAATTAAAAAATATACAAATGTAAAGTGCAATGTAAGTAAATGTAAATAAATGCTGAGTGAAACGATAAATAAATGTAAATAAGTGCAAAGTGAGGCAGTGAAATTAAATGCTAACGGCAAAGCCTGGTAAATGCAAAGTGAAGTAGCGTAAATGTAAACAAATGCAAAATTAAGTAGTGTAAGTGTAAACAAATGCACAGCAAAGCAGTTTTAATAAATATAAACAAGTGCAAACTGAAGCAGCGTAAATAAATGTAAAGAAATGCTAAGCGAAGCAGTGTAAATAAATGCTAAGCAAAGCAGGGTAAATACAACAAATGCAAAGTGTAGTAGTATTAATAAATGTAAACAAATGCAAAGCATAGTAGTGTAAATGTAAACAAATAAAAAGTGATGTTATGTAAACGGCAGTTTTGTGGGACGCCAAGGATACTGAAGTTAGTTGGAATACATTGAATACATTTATACTGACACAAACTCATACAGTGTTGAACCAGTGTGGCTACCTTGAGGTGGAAGTGTAGTACGATGATCATCTCCCCGTCACACGGCTGGAAGATGGCGTGTTTGATGTTGTTGTACAGAATGTCCACTTTATCACCGCGGACCGACGTGAAGCGGAAACCTGCAGGAGGAGCAGCAGCAGGAGTAGGAGGAGGAGGAGGAGGAGGAGAGGGATTTTAAGCTTCACACTGTTACACGCTCTCAACTTCACCAGACTCCTGTTGATCTCAGTAAGAGCTGTCTCACCATTAGTATGTGCTTCCAGTGAGCCCTGCATCCTCTTCTGTGCGATGTTGGGTCTGATGTAAAGGTCTTTGAGCTTGGGGTTGCTGCGGTTGAGGTTGATGATCAGTGAGTCCTGCTTGATGATGCCCTCTTTCTCCTTCTCTTCGGCCTCTCGCGTCTTGTAGCGCTTCTGTACCTCCTTGATGATACGGAAAGCGTTCTGCAGGTTGGTGGAGGGAACCGATGTGTCGCCGGGAGCTTTGAGGTTGGATGCTCGGTACGTGCTGAACGGAAACAGTGAAAGGAGTTCAACGAGGTGTGAACGAGGGAGTTGTTCAGACTAAACTTTGACACCCTGATCTGAAATCCAGAGCATACCCTCATTATTCTGTAAATTGTAAAGACTCACATTTCTTTGACAAACGTGGCGTCGGGGTTGGGGAAGATGTTTCCCTCCTGTCGTCCCAGAGAGCTGCCGGGGACGTAGAAGTTGATCCTCAGGTAGGTGTAGTCTCCTTCTACGGACATACTGATGTTCTGGATAGGCAAGAGAAGTCAGAAACATCATTCACTATGAACGAAGAAACAAAGCTGGTGGATGGTTAACCTTACACAAGATAACCTCTGTTTACCTTGATGGTGGCGATGTGGAACGGTGTGGCAATACCAAAAACGGGCATGACGACGGTCTCGTACTTCTTGTCGATGAAGATCTTCATTTCTCTGATGTCCTTTTCTCTGGGCATCTGAGAGACGTTCTTATAGGACACGTTAGATTTTCTGGCCCTGGAGTGGAGACGAGAGTGGAACTTAATTAACGGACAAAAACTTAATTATGTGTGTGAATCTGTGGCTCTAATGCATAAATATTTAAGTAGTCCAATAAAGCAGGCCTCAGCCAATTATCAGTGGGAGTTTAAATGCATTAAGATTCAAATTCCATGTGATGTCAACTTTTAAATAAAGTACTATGAAGCACAACCGTACCGGGAAAAAAAAAAAAAAATCACACAATTTTACAAACACCACACAGCTCACTACAACCACAGTGGTTACGGCACTACTTGCTGAGTCAAGTAGCTTTTTATTAGCAAAGTTGATTCATTGGACGAGTAGCGTGGCAGCATCAACAAACGTTACGAGCTCCTTTTCCCAGGAAAAGCTCTGAAGTTAGCAAGTTAACGTTATGCTAGTTAAAGTTCGGCACCATTTTATTAGAATGGAATGACATAACGTTAATAGACGGGGCTAAACGTAATGCGAACAAAGCTTTTCCATAAACACGATTTCTCTCTGATTGGAGTCAGATAGATTTTTATGAACAACGAATGATCACGTTACTTCATGATGTCGTCAAAGTCCATCACTTGTCATCATTTTGATTGAGAAACAGCAGAAATTAAAATCTAATCATTTCATGTAAAGTCCAAAATTGTAGACATTCCCTCAAAGTGTTTCTGAGATATTGCGGTCACAGGAATGAGACGGATGCAGAGTCACACTGACCTTGACCTCTGACCACCACAATCTAATGTTTGTCGTTGAGTCCAAAGGGACGTTTGTCGTTTCACAAGAATGGGACGGACAACCCGAAAACATAATGCCTCCATATACAACTACTGCCAGCACAGAGGCATTAAAAAAAAAAGATAGAAAATGGAAACTTGCATTGTCCATTAATATAGACGGAGTGT
Organism: Epinephelus cyanopodus; assembly: GCA_026686955.1. Classification (NCBI taxonomy): domain Eukaryota; kingdom Metazoa; phylum Chordata; class Actinopteri; order Perciformes; family Serranidae; genus Epinephelus; species Epinephelus cyanopodus. The sequence goes on from CM048934.1 coordinate 15,622,305, forward strand.
ATCCTGCTACAGGCAAAGTCCCAAATGCCATCTGCAACATTTAAATCTACTTCCTGTTCTTGTGTAGTCTTAATAGCTGACAGCAGAGAGCAGCGTGTGTCAGACTAGAGTTAAAAACTAGGTTTCTCCAGGAACTTGGGTATAAGACGCTACACAAAATGTCTCGACTTGTAAGCGTTTAAACTCACTTCTGGATCTGCTGCTCTCCTTTCTGCTCCGTCAGACGGCGCCTGGCTTCTTCGTTCAAATTATTGGCCAACTCCTTCTGGTGAGCCCGCCTCTTCTCCTCCGCCGTCATCTCATTCTGAGTTCGAAAAAACAGACACAACTGAGTGATCACACACAGAAACACCACAGTCCTTGATGTTGTGGTTTATTTTTTTTTTTACAAAGAATGGAAAAAATAACACACATGCAGAATACGGACATGTGTTACAGGCTCTAGATGGTTGGGAAAAAATTAAGACACACAAAAAACAACTCAAATCAAAAAAGGAACGACAACTTTGTCCCCATCAGTGCGTGGAGTCTTGAAACTAAACCAGTTCAGCTGATGAGATTTTAGAAAAGACACTGAATACTTACCTTTCCAAGTAGCTGATAGAGTACAAAAACATTCACACTCTTAGTTATTAAAACTCCGTCAAGGTGCCAAATAAACACTGATCACCTGTCACATATGAAACCGCACGACTGTCCACACTTACTCTGGTTCTGTCTGCAAGCAGGGCGGCCCTCCGAGCTCCTTTCCCCAGCAGCTCCTCGGCATCGTCTCCTTCTTCCTCCTCATCTTCCTCGTCGTCATTCTGAGAAAAAAAAAATTGAGTGGCTTAACCATGGCTCCTAAACGTTATAAGCCAGACTGTTTACTGTGGAGGTCTGGATAAAAGTAAGGTGACTTAAGAACGGCATGAGTCAAATTTTGTGTACCATTATTCAACTACTGTTGAAAAACTAATCTCTACTTTTATAAGACTCCCACATAATATGCAAATTTAAAAAAAAAAAATCCTATAAAAGATAAAACCCAATTAAATAAGCACAGCGATTTCCCTCTGGATAAATTAAGTTTTATGTTATGTTACTGACACATCAAAGTATTGTGTTGCCCACTTATTCATCTTGAAAATGTCAAACACAGTAAGTGTTCACCTTCATCTTGTTTCATTTCCATTTGTTTTCTCACGATTTCAACTTTTTGTGAGTAATTTTGCAGAGACACGTACCTTCAAGAAGATTCCCACATTTTTGATCTTTTTCTTGACTGGTGTGAGTATCGTGGCCGCCTCCTCCTGTTACAGACATTTCAGGTTGTGATGAGGTGCTGCGACTTTTTACTGCTGACACTTTGTGGTTTGGTTTGGCGATAATATAAAATAATAGTTAAAGCAGGGAAAGTGGCTCTTACCTCATTGATCTGTATTGTGTCGCCAATGAACAAGGCGTACTTTTTCTGCTCTTCCTTCTTGCCGTCTTTGTTCACGAGGTCAGCAAAACCCAAACTGATGCTCAGCACCATACCTGGAGGAGACACGCACATACAAGCTTTGGTTAATGATGATGTCATTTTATATAATTTTTATATATTTCTTTTCTCAGTATCGTGTGAAATGCAATCACTTGACGTGCTGTTACTCACCTTTTTTGAGTTTGTACTGATTTTTAGCATTCAAAACCAAGGAGCCTTCTCTGAACTCAATTCCCATTGCAAAGCTACAAAGAACAACAAATACAGATATGAGACAAGTGGATAAATTTGAGTGAGCACATGGAAAAAAAATAGATTCCATTCGTGTGCTTTTACCCAAGGTTTTTGGTCAGCTTTGCGGCAAGGTCCGGCTTCTCTTTCTTCACATACTCCAGAACAGCGTTGTACGCCTCGCTGATTTTTACACCTGTGAAGGAGAGAGAAAAGGTTTAAAGAACACATACAAAAATTCCCTTCATTTGGCCATCACTTCTGGTTGGTGCACAGTGCAGAGCAGCCGAGGCTAACGTTTGCAAGCCAGTGGAGACTGGATGGTGTACAATGAGCACTATGTTTCTGCATGCTAACACAGCTGGCCGGCTGTCAGCACAGCGTACAGAAAATAAAATGAAAGACATTTACATCACCACCTCTAAACCGAGTGCCCTTTGAAATGAGGCGCTGAAGCTCACCGAGTCAATGGAGAGACAGACCAGCCTAATTTTTCACTTTTTTCCCCTTGAATCAACCAGGTAGTTGCAGGTTAGTGGGTGTCTGTCTATTGAAAGCAAATTTTTTCCCTTTATTTGTCCACAGTCGGCTTGCTGCTTATAACACCTTGCACCTTCTGTGGATTTTAAAGCTATACAGTAGTGGGCATTTTTCACACCCGTTGATCAAAGTTTGAGGCGCGAATATCACACATAGTGGCTTTAACAAGTACCCGAGTCCCCCTGTTCCCAGCCTGCTTCTGAACCCACCGTGTTTGAGCTGTTTGAGCAGCTCCTCTTCCACCTGCAGCAGGAAGTTGTAGTTGTCCTGCATCTCCTGAGGGGGGTCCACCATGAGGGTGCGCACCAGGTTGGAGCAGTACGACTTGTAGCGGATCCCCATGGCGCACGTTATGGCCCCAAAGTGCATGTGGTTCTTGTCGCTGGGACAGAATGAGAGGGAGTATGTGTTAAAATCATCATCAGGGTAATAATGTATGACTGTCTAAATTGTCTTCTCTCTCTGTTTCTCCTGCTTCCAGTCTTTGTCCTAAGACTTCAACTCAGAGCAGAAAAGCGCCCGCGTCATCTCCACTTTTATCCCCACTGTCCAATCAGATGATTTCAGAGGCAGCTGTTCTGTGGAGGTCACGTCACAGTGACTCTGCTGAGGTGAGGCGAGTTACCTGACGACGCTGAACTTGAGGCTGTAGTTGCCTCCGCTCTGGATGATGGGGGGATAACACATCTCCACTGTGGAAGGATCTGCACCACCCAGGTACTTCTTCTCCTCGATGGCCTTCTCCACCGACTCTGCCAGCTTACTGTGACGCACTTTCTGTTGGGGAGAGCCAACAAGACAGGAGTGAAGTTAACGGATATTTACCTAATACCGACACTGTGGGCAAACTAATAAATGGGGATGTCCACAATTAGTCTTAGTTTTTCATTTACAATGCTGTAGAAAAAAACACTGCCCCTTTGAGGACTTTAAAGTCAAATATGACTTTGACAAACAGGATATTTTCCACAAGCTGTCGTTCCTGTTGAGTCCTGCCCAATGCTCCTAAAAAACTCCGTTATTCAGACCTGACTATGGTTGGGCTAGTGTGAAAATTTTCAAACCAGTTTAATATTCAGCCAAACACCAGATTGGCATACCAAATTTTACCACTAGATGGCGCACTTGACTCAATAGCCTTCTTTTACACTGCCTGTTCAAGGCGGGAATATCGCACCATTATGCCGCCTCACTGTTCTGTATAAAAAGGTACGATCGTGGAATAGGGGGACAGAGTTGCCTTGCCTGAATCAATGTCTGTGTAAGCCAGACAGCTGGCAGGACGGGATTATGGGCGGCACAGGTGTGACGTTTTGATGACGTACTATGTGCAACACACCTTGGGAGATTTAAAAAGAAGCTGGTAGCAGCTTACTCAAAGAAGAAGAACTGCAGCTGAAAATGTCCGCAAAACGGAAAACTTTACCCTACAAGCAGAGGATGACATCAGCCGCCATACAACAGACAGGGTTAATGATTGTTACTGCCATGTTACGCCATTGTTAGTCTTTATAAACTCTGCCGACACATACGTTATAGGTCATACTAGAAGCCAATGCTGTGTGTTTCATGTCACATCTTATTTAATGCGGTGATGCCGGCACGCTATCTAAAATCGAAGCATGATGGCACCATCATTTGGTTCTGTGTCAAAGTGAAAGGCAGCATGAAGAAGGGACTTTGAAGTGGCTCTATAGTGCGATCTCAGTTTAAATAGAGCCATCAAGACTCTGCTCTGTTACAACATCCACTGCCGGCTTAACAGCGGAACAACGATGCACCCCCATTCCCTGTTGGTACCTTTGACAGAACAGCTACGTGGAATAGCGGCAAAACATTTCCTCCTTGAGCAAATATAAAAGACTCTTAAAAGAGCCCTCTTGTATCCTAACCCAAAAAACACGACCTTTCTAATAAACAAAACACACACTGTGCACATCTTCTCCCCTTTCAAGTTCATGTTGTCAACCATGGCTTGGTTGCAAGTTGTTATCACATAATTAAATAAATGTATGTATTTACATATTTTCCTGATTTATCAACAATTGAAAGTAGTGATGGCCAAATGAAGCCTCATGAACCACTGTCTATTTTCTGACCCCTCCAGATGGCGCTCTTGGTTTAAAGATAAAGGCTGAAGGACTTGCAATGAAGTGTGCTTTCAAACCTTTGTTGAACAGACAGCGCCATCTGGTGGCTTCAGAAAATAAAGACAGTGCTTCATGAGGCCTCATTTGGCCGTCACCAGCTGAAAGCAGATTAAAAACTAACCGTCTAGTATACTACATTTCAAATTAGAGCAATTCATTGTAAGAGTGTTAACACTGGATTTTATTTTGATGCAGCTGCCACAAACGAAGGCTTTGCAGGAGTCAACTGTTTGCTGACACATATAGTTTCTTTTCACCAAGCAGGAGATGATGTTGCTGTCAGAAATCCCAATCAACCCGATACTGAATTGCAATTAGGAGGCTGACGGGGACCATTTTTCTAACTTGGTTCCTCATAATTAAAGTGATAAAACACAGGATGATGAATGTTTCTCTGGACATCTAGCGGCTGGGTGTCTTTAGAAGTGTAACTTTAGCAACTGAAAGCACACAGCAGTAGAGAAGACAGAGAGAACAGAGCTGCAGCATGCCACAAAACCAGCAATAGTCCAGTAAACTGGTACTGAAATCATCAATCAATCATTAATCTGCTCCTTAAGCAGGATTTAAACCTCTATGTCAACTCAACGCTGTACCTACGGCGTAGGCTTTGCAGCTGTCTTGTGTCTGATTTATCCTGGCTTCATATGAACAGAGGAAATCTCCACTCGCAGCTTGGCTAATTTATACAATGTTAAATGCCATAGGCTTATGCTAACAACATTAGCATGTTATATTTGATTGGAAAACGCATTTAGTATAAGACAGATGTTTTGTCAGTGAACCTTGTGAGCTGTAATGGAGCCAAATTTTGTAACGTTACCTTTGTTAAATGTTGCTGTTGTCCCTGGCTTCATATGAGTAGAAGAAAAGTCTGCTAGCTGCTAGGCTAATTTATACAATGTAAAATGCCATAGACTTGTGCTAATAACATTAGCATGTTGTATTTGTGGGGAAAATATGTCCAGATAAAGACAAGTGTTTGTCTGTGAATGCTGCGAGTTATAGTGAAGCTGATTTGTGTACTTGTGTTTGAAATTGTCTCTATTAAGCCATGTTTAATGTGTGTTTTATGTGTTTTAAATCAACTAAACTTTGCAGAACTTCAAATTATCTGTCTTGGACCACTTTTCATTACATCAGTTTGGCCTACACTTCAGTTTTAGAACAAGCTATTTGACATAAATCAATCACAGCAGAGCAAAAGGTGAATTATTGATTTGGCAACTATCTGAAGATTAATTGAGACACCTTTGCCAGCAACCACTAAAATTAACAACATGGATGTGGGTCAAGTTGCAAAGCCAAACACAATGACACAGCTGTGTTGCATAAATATGAACAGAAAATGGCAAATTAATTATCATAATCATGACAGCGCTACTTCTCCTTACCTCATCTGCATCAACGATCTCCATGACGCGCTCCTTGAAGAACTTGGAGTAAACCTCGCTGGTGATGGCCGCTGCCTTCTTCATCAGACTCAGCTCTCCGTCTTCCTTCACCGCCATCGTGTACGCGACCACAGCGCTGATGTCGACCTGCAGACAGGAAGCAATGTCAAAAGGGAGCGGCGATGACCAAAACAGGGATAGAAGACGCAGGGATTTACAGAAAAAAAAAAAATGCTATGGATACTGTCTTACCTTCTCCAGCCCCTCAGCTGTGATGGTGTCGTTCCAGCTCTTCATGTACTCTCCGGGGAATTTGTCCTTGCTGAAGACGCCCACCACCTTGCCCTCTTTGCTGCCTCTGATCGCCTCGATCATCTTGTCAAAGTTGGCTTTGTTGCTTTCATTCTGAGAGACACATGACACCAAACAGCAATAAAGAATCAGACTTTAGATCTCTGACGATGACCTACAAAAACACAAAGTTAACTAAGAGCAAACTGCCACTGCTACACACAAGCCCATCGATCACAAACAGATCATATCCTCAAATCATGTGTCGGTAGTGCACAAAAAGGAGCAGCTGTTACCTTTTCTCTGGTGAGCAGGGTGATGGGCGGCACACCGTTGGCGTTCTCGTTGCCTTTGGTGACAGCCACCTGTTTGAGGAAATCCACCTTCTTCTTGCTCGCGAGGAAGATGATTTTGGTGTCGCAGAACACCATGATGGTGTCTGTCAACTCGTAGCCAAACAGCCACGTCTGAGGAGAAAAGAAAGAAGAGCTGGGGTGAACTTTGTCCCTTTAGCTCTGGAGATGCATTCAAACCTTTGCAAAAAAAAAAAAAAAAAATCTGACTGTGGGAAATTGACTTGAAGCAGATCATATCATGCAGCACATGACTGTATCTGCATCTGCATCCTGAGTGACCTCACCATGCTGCATGTCTGGGTATGTCCTCACCTGTATGGCTGTGGATTTGGCATACACGATTTCCTCATCCACTCCGACAGACACCACAATGGCATCGACTTTGCCGAACTCATCTTCTCCTTTCTGGGAAACAAAAAAAAAAGCACATATAATTAAATGTTATGCATGCAAAGAGCAAAGTGCAACACCATACTGGAGGTGCTCCCACTTCATGCACAGTGACCCCCCCCCCTGCTAGAAAGTGCAGTTGCTACAGAAGCCAGGTGGCTAGCTTTGTTAGCATCACCGAAAAGTTCATTTGTAGCACTCGGGGCTGCGTTAGCAACATCAGCACCTGATGCTGCACCACCTGGCAGCACGCAGGAGGGTGTAAAGCATCGCAAAGCTCTTTTAAAGTATCTAACTGGTAGTTAAAACACACATATCGCGTCCTTTAATGAACCATTTATTAATGTGCATGATTGTGCTGCGATCTCATGCGAAACCTCACCAAGAAACATGAAGTTTAAACTTCTACCAGTGACTTTAATGCGTTATGAAGTAGCTACAATGCTGCGTTAAGTCGTTTCAAACGCGTAACACTTCATATAAAAGTGGTTTCTAGAAGCTGCGGGCATCCTGCACATGTTACAGGGATGCTGGCGTTATTCTGATGCTAATTAGCCAGCTAGCATTAGCATGTAGCGAGCGTTACAAACTGACATTTGCGTTTAACGGCAACATGTCGAGCACCTCTGCGTGACAAATCGTGTTTCTGTAAACACTTCAACGCGAATTATTTGTGTTTACACGCTGGTTTGTTTCACGTTTAGCCGCTCGGCTACTGGTGAGTTAGCTCGGTGGCAAACTTACTAGCTAGCACGCAAGCTAACGCGGTGAATGGGCTGGTAAGTGTGCTAACATGAGTTAGCTCGCCAGACTGTTTGTGTGACACACGGCGAAGTGGAGACATCTTCCACACACGTCCACTTGAAAATGAGTTTCGGGGTAAACAAAGCGAGTCCAAGCGGCAGACTGAGGCCTGGTCGTCGGCCCTGGATGCTCGCAGGGAAACAGCACCGCTCACGCCGACAACAGAGTCAACTCGCTCGGGGGAAAAACGCGGCTAACTTAGCGGCTGGTGCTTCAACAGAAAGCCACTTTCTCCACGCTAAAAACACCCACAGTGGGCACCTTCACTCCGCAGCACGCCTCAGATTGCTCCATTTTACCTTCCAGTTGCTGTATAATCTCTTGATCCGGCGGTAGTACGCTTCCTTGTCCAGGTTTACCGCCATGGCGAGTCCTCTGTTGCAAACTCCAGCTCCCGGCTACGCTGCTCAGCAGGCCGGATGATGATGATGAAGATGATGAGTGTCAACTAACAACGCACTTTCTTTCCACGCCTGCTGAGATCCACGCACCACTACGAGATGCTGCTGCTGCTGCCGCTTCCCTGATGATTTCACCACGGAGGCCTTTTCCCCCACTGAGGATTAATGTTAAAACGAACAACGCAAAAAACCTAATCAGCTCCCACTCGGGTTAAAACACGCTAAATTATTAAAAAATATAATGTAATTTGGCTTTTCGCCACACTCAACCACGCACACACCAATCTGTTATAATTAAGTCCTCAGTCCCCCCCTCCTTTCCTTCCTCCTGTGCTTCTTTTTCCTCCTCCTCCCCCTCCGAGTCTTCACATATCAGCTTTTATAATAAACAAACGTTATTTAAAACCAACACGGCGCCCAACAAAACTACTACTTTACTTCCTATAAAAAATATTTAACGGGAAATAGAAGAAAAACACAAGCCCAAATGCTCGGTAAATACTTCCTTTTGTTACTTTGTAATTTTATTTGATGGTTTGTGGCGCATTTGCATGTGATTTGTAGCGCTGCATTGCGCAGCAGCGCCCCCTGTCTTGTGTTGACCACGCTGCTTTTTCCCGCCACGGTGGGTTTTCCCGCCACCGTCATCAAACACGTCTAGTGACGTTAAATCTCGCGATAGAAAGTGGAAAGATGACATCACATGTGTGGAACTCCCATTGTTGTGCCTTTGTTCAGCATTTGTGAACATTTAATATAACATTTTATACTGTTGGGTGTCCTGTTAATTTCAGTTTTTAATTTTTCTGATTTTCATATTAACGTAAATTTACAGATAAAAAGCCTATTTTTTCACAAAGGATTTAATTTGGTTTTCTATTAATCTAAATGCTGTAAGTTTAAAAAAAACACATTTATTTTCTGTTTAAATTTGTTTAAAATAAACTGCTGAGTTCTTGCTTTCTATATACAGTATGATGAACTTGTAAACTATATTGTATGGTACACTCACTGGCCACTTTATTAGGTACACTTTGCTGGCACCAAGTTGGACCCCTTTTGCCTTCAGAGCTGCCTTAATTCTTGGTGTCATAGATTCAACAAGGTGCTGGAAACATTCCTCAGAGATTTCGGTCCATACTGACATGATAGCATCACACAGTTGCTGCAGATTTGTCAGCTGCACATCCGTGATGAGAATCTCCTGTTCCACCACATCCCAAAGCTGCTCTATTGGACTGAGATCTGGTGACTGTGGAGGCCATTGGAGTACAGTGAACTCATTGTCATGCTCAAGAAACCAGTTTGAGAATTAATGCCAGGACCTCAGGTTTCCCAGCAGAACAATGCAATATAACAAGATGATGAATATTATTTCTTCGCCTGCCAGTGGTTTCAATGTTTGGCTAATCGATGTATACATGTGTAAATATGAAGGAAAAAAATGTACACCAGTGGAATTAATCAAACAAATGCCCCTGCGGCTGTAATTATGAAGCCAAAATGTGCATCACAAAATGTATATTAAACATAAAATATTTTATTTCACCATTAAAAACATTTCCAGGATATCTACAATAAACCAGACCAGACCACTGCATCAATTCATCCGACTGAGAACAGGTTTTTTTTTTGGAAGCAACTATCCCGTTCATTTCAACAGACCTGAAAGCAAATTCCTTAAATTAAACATCGCCGTGTTAAAAAGTAAAGCTTTGTTAAATCTTATATTCCCTTTCCCCTTACAGTAGTGTTGTCAGAGCTGGTGTGTTTCAGTTCATTCCAATATTTTTTTCCACCAAATTTCAACACAAATGTTCCTCATAAAACAAAATATGTATCACATATTTAAAAAGCTCTTAAGCTGCGGGGCATTTCAGCAGAGAGGAGAACAGAGGATGCTGAAGTTGTATTTTAGCACCTGTTTTGAAAGTCTGAATTAAAACCCTTTGCATGATGGGAGTTTTCTGTCGACCAAAGTGGATCATAAAGGTGACAAACAGCATTTGGCTGGTGGCAGATTAGTTTCCAGTTTGTCTCAAAAAGGCTTCTCGCAAACGTTTGACCCTTTCCTACGACTTCAAACTCACTCTGAGGTCGTTTGTGCTTTGCCCAGTTGTTGCTCGTTAAATCTCAAAAGTGGCCGCTGACCCCCTCGATGCCAAAGCAAACGCACGTTACCAAAAATCGCTTCTTAGATTTCATTCACATCAATCAATCGTCAGTGTAACAGTAAAGGGAAGAGCATATACGTATTAAGTGGAATTTTTGAAATAAAAAAAAAAAATGAACTCATGATTCAAGATTTCCTTCCTGCACTTTTTTTTCTTTTCAAAATAATTAAAAACACCATAAGTCCATATAAAATGTTCTTTTTTTTTTTTTATCAAGTCCATAATTCAGATTCACAATAGATTGGAAGTTTCTCTTTCCGTTTGTCCTTCAGTCTTATTATTCATCTGTCCGTCCATACTGTGAGCAGTCATTTCCACTGGAGCATTCCCACAGGATTCAGGGTTTCTCTGCTCAAGGGCATTTGTGCAGAGTAAACGTTTCGATCACAGAGGAGCACAGAGTTTCCTGTCTCTGCTCCTGATAGAGAAAACCATTATGTGCCGATACCTGAGCCTGATCATTCATTCCTGTTCATTTGCATTTCATGCATTATTCTTTGTCCTTTTCTCTCCGTGTGGCACCCTTCCTTTGTCACGTGTGTCCTTTCCCTATGTAACAGTAGTGGAGTTCTGCCCTCGGATGGCACACCAGGCCATGAACACATCTCTGTGAAGGAGAAAAGATGAAAGAAAAGGATCATTATCGCTCTGCTTTAGTCATTTTTTGACGTGTCATACCGTATGCAGGATGTAAAGTCTAGACAAGATGCACTTAACTGATTAAAATTTGTAAAATAAATACACAGCTTCAATCGTGTGAGCAATTGTGGCACGGCGCTCAACAAGGCAGAGCACACAACGTAACAGGCAACATGCTGTCTGCACCTGCCACCCCCAACCATAAACTAGTGATGGCCAAATGAAGCCTCATGAACCACTTTATTTATTTTCTGACCCCACCAGATGGCGCTCTTGGTTTAAAGATAAAGGCTGAAGGCCTTCAATGAAGTGTGCTTTCAAACCTTTGTTGAACAGACAGCGCCATCTGGTGGCTTCAGAAAATAAAGACAGTGGTTCATGAAGCCTCATTTGGCCATCACTGCCATAAACATCCAATAACCTACAGGTCCAGCGTTTGGAGCAACTTCAGCTTCACTATGAATTATGAGGCCGGTGGTGACAGTAGGTCACATCAGTGGGAACACTCCAAACATGTCAATTCATTTACGCTGACGACACCCCGATGTGTCAACAGGTGGAATTAGTCGAGAACACAAATGCTACAAGTTAATGTTATCACAACAGTTGAACAGCTGTTCCCAACGGATTCAAACAGGGAAAAAGAAATCACCGTGGCAACTGGTAGCGTTACATGTATATCCGCTCTCAACTGCGAAACTGTAGTGACACAAAAGCTGATGATCACAAATAATTTCACAAAGCTCAAGGACCCAGATTTGGTTTGCATGTTGTTGGAGCACACACCTGCAGTGTGTGGCGACACACTCATTACTACAGTACTCCTTGTCCCAGTCTTTGCTCTCCACAGCGGGGTTGGTGCAGCCAGCGCGCACGCAAATGTTACGGCTGGCGGCGGTAGTCACACTCGGGACAGGGGCGACGTTCACCTCAACCTCCATCTGAGGGACAAAACAAGATAAAGTTACATTTGAGGTATTTATTGGACCATCACATTCAGAGCTATGGACATTAAACAACAGCTGGATAAACTGAACTTCCTGTTTTGATATAATACAGTATACAGTATAATACATATAATACAGGTATCAACAGGACAGGATGTGCACTTACCCCTTCCTCTGCCTCCGCCACTTCCTCTCCTCCCGTCACCATATCAGTTGACTGTCCCACCTCTACAGTCAGATTTGCAGAAGACACCGACGTGGGTGTTTCACCGGCTGATGTCACGATGATCGGCGCGCTTGAATCCGACTGCCGCGACGATGGGACGACCTTGATCTGCAGCGGAGGTGGGGCTGTGGCAGCGTTTGCTCCTCCGCCTCGTGGTTTGGCCTGCAGAGGCGGAGGGGCCTGGGCGTGTACCATCTGCTGAAGCCGAGGTGGAAGAGGAGCGCTCTGCATCTGCTGCAGTGGTGGCGGCTGGCGCGGCGAAGAGGCGGGCGTCGCCGTGACCGAAACGCCGCCAGAGGGCAGCTGCGTCTGCTTGATGATGATCTTGGTGACAGTGGGCGGGTTCGGCGGGGTGGGAGTGGGCGGAGGTTGGGGTTTGATGGCACCGGTGCAGGAGCGTGTGGTGACTCGAGGCAGATCCAGGATGATGTTGGAGGTACAGATGTTGGTAATGGTGTTTTCCTCGGGGTTGTAATGCTGTGACCTGGTGGTGCGAGTGGCTAGGGTGGAAGAGGGTGTGGCTATGACAGCGGGAGCTGGGGCTGGAGGAGGTGGCGATGGAGAAGTGTCCATGACTTCAATAGGGGCCTGAGGAGAGGACGGTTGGACACAATAAAGACATATAAGTAAAGATACTGCCTGGGATCAGTTTTACTGGTTTCTGTGGTTTAATACCAACCTCAGTATGTGACACACATACTGAGGTTGGTATTAAACCACAGAAAACAAGGTGCAGACTTCCCTCCGTGTCACCTGTGTGATCTCTCTTCAGTGAGAGGCACTCACCTGAGACGTGTGTCCGGCTCTGTACTCTGCCAGTGCCTTCAAGTAATCCTTCTTTGCCGCTTCGTTTTTCCTTTTGTAAACCTGAAAACAAATCACACACTGAAGTTAGGACTGTGTTTGGATCAAGGACATTTTTAAAGAAATCTTCATACTTTCACAGCTAAAAACACCTTTCCTGTTCAGTATATTTGCTGTTATGAGGGTCCAAAATCTTTATCTGTCAGATTACAACACTCCTGTTGGACTGGATGAAATCCTGGGAAGAGATTCCTCCACTTTCCTCTCACCTGTTTCTGCTCCTCCCCCAGGCTGTCCCACATGGACGCCACTATCTTAGACACCTCTCCAAACGTAGCGTTAGGGTTTTGTCCCTTAATAGCTGCCTGTGTGTCCCTGAAGAACAGAGCGTAGGCCGACACAGGTTTCTGAGGCTCGTTTGGGTCTTTCCTCGGCTTTGTCTTCCCCGCCCTCTTCCCTCCTCCCGCTCCTCCTTTCCGCCTGACGGCTGGAGAGATGCTGGACGCGGGGGCGGAGAGTGGGGACTCGGACAGGGAAGGATCGAGGGAGATGACTCCCGAAGAGACAGCCAGAGAGACTGGAGATTCCACCAGGACGCTCTGATTGGAGGGGCAGAAGACACGGATTAAAAAAAGTCTCTGAGTCAAGTCACCTTTATTTATATACAGCACATTTCATACAGCCACAAGAAATATGAACATTAAATAACACATAACTACATATTTCAAGAAATAAAAACACAGACTCCTGTGTGCACACAGCGAGAGAGGAGAGTAAGAAACTGCTGCCAGAGGAGCCGCTGACTGAGTTCCCTCTGAGCAGTAACTCACTAAAAGAGTCTGAGAAGTCCGGGGCTGTTTATAAAACATTTAGGACGCCACAGTTTGTTCCACACTACTGAAGCTGCTCCTCTTTTTGGAACCATCAAGGTGACCGGACTCACCCTTCGGAAGTCATCCATGTCGTCATCCTGAAGTGAACTGGTGGGTGATGCCGTGGCCGACAGAGGGTTATCAGGCGACTGAGGGCGCTGCAACATGTTCCCGCCTCCCAAACCAAGCCCCAGTTGAGCGCTGAGCTCCGACTGGTCAATTGTAGTCAGCTGGTTGGATCCCAGCAGCCCCTGGCTCATGTCACCCAGCGGGACGTCGATAGTCACCGGGGACGAGCTGCTGAACTGTGAGCCGATGGGATGGCCGAGATCCTGGGTGTGCAAAGAAAATGTGAGCGAACTGGTAAACTGGTGAATGCGAGATAACGTCAGACCGTTCAAATGCCTCCTCACCATCCCCAGTGACGAGCCCAACAAAGCACTTCCTCCCGACTGGTTGATGACTCCCAGACTCAGGTGCTCCAGTCCTTGTGAGGGGGCGTTGACGAAAGTGGAGGCAAACGAAGGGTCGTCTCCTTCAACCACAGCGTTCCCGGGTACCACCACGCTACCCGAGGGCCCGGTGTCCGACAGCTCCCCGAAATGGGACACCACGTCGGACACAGTGAGGGCCGAGTCTGGATCCAGAGAGATGGGAGGTATCTCGAACTCCTCATCGCCAAGGCTCGGAGTGTGGAACGTCTGGAGAGAAGATGGCGGATGGAAGCAAAGGTGGGAGAGGAAAAGTGGAAAGAGAAGACAATAGAAGTAAAAGAAAAATGGAAGAAGAGAAAACAAGTTTGTGAGAAATTGGGGTGGAGAGGAGTAAACAACATTTTGGAAAGGAAGGTCAGAGAGCCACAAGAGAATTAGGAGATTAGTCAGTAATTACAGCTTCATTAAACATTTATTATTCTGGACATTAGACGCACACTAAGATTCACTGTACTACTAAAATATCTGTAAAATACTGTCTTGTGTGTCTGGAGTGATCAAGTCAGGTGCGGAAAATTGCTTTCAGTGCAACATTTTCAGTGTTCAGCAGCCTGTGTCACAAAGCAAGATGAGTGGGTTAGCTTGCCATCTTTGGAGTTAACTGAGGTTTTCTGACGTCGCATAGCTGGCTCACTTTTAACCAGGTTAGATCACCATGGTAACCTATGCTGCAGGGCCTCTGGAGCAGGTACACTTCTCATGATCAGATCAAAAACTGTAAACAGCTGATTGCTGAAAGACTCCCTCCTTATCTTATCTCAATATCTGGATATTACTGACTCATGTTTCCTGACATTCTTATTCTGCTCTGGTTGTGTGGCTACATTAGATTTATATTTATGAGGGCTGTCAATTGATTAAAATATTTAATAGTGATTAATCGCATAACTGTCCATAGATAACTCAAATTAATCGCACATTTTATATCTGTTCTAAATGTACCTTAAAGGGATATTTTTCAAGTCTTTAATACTCTTATAATGTGGGAGTGGACAAATATGCTAGCTTTATGCAACTGTATGTTTATATTATTGCAACAATCCAAAACACTGACAAATATTGTCTGGAACATTCTCCAGAATAACCTCTAACGTACTGCATGCTCAAAAAAAATATAGTGATTCTATCACAATGTAGTGTCCAACGTTACACTTGTAAAGGTTAACAAAACAAACCCTGTTTTTAAAGCAGTTCGACGTACTCCGTTGGTAACTCAATTCACACGGACAGTAAATGCAAAATTGCTTTGGTGTTGTCGGGAGAACTGTCTGGCAGGGCTTTGAAGCTGAACTTGCTGCTCAGAAGACTCCTCTCTTTATCCATTCTGAACTCTTAAACATGAGTAGCTCATAGCTGGATAGGAAAACCCTGATGTAACTGAGCCATTTGATAACCAGCTTAGTGATGCCAGGATCACAGATGCTCGATGAAGCAAGGTAGCCCAAAGAGGGCAAGACTAATGCAGGATTTATACTTCTCTGTCACATCGATGCTGTAGCCTGACGTGCACCTCCCCAGAAATGTAACTACAAGTCACGGCAACGCAGATCTCCTGCCTATGTTTGTAAGCTGAAACCATTTCCCTGGAAACAAAGCTTTTATCTACTTTAATTTCACAGATAAGAAACAATAAATTGCAAAGACAATAAAGCCTCCACAAAAATAGCATTTTAAGTCTTGTGTGTGATTTATCCTGGCTTCATATGAGCAGAAGAAATATTTACTTGTTACTAGGATAATTTATACAATGTAAAATGCCATAGGCTTGTGCTAATAACATTAGCATGTTCTATTTGTTTGGAAAACATGTTTAGTATAAGACAGCTGTTTTGTCAGTGAACCTTGTGAGTTGTAATGAAGCCGAATTTTGTAACTTTTCCTTTGTTAAATGTTGCTGTTGTCCCTGGCTTCATATGAATAGAGGAAAAGTCTGCTAGCAGCTTGGCTAATTTATACAATGTAAAATGCCATAGACTTGTGCAAATAATGTTAGCATGTTATTTTTGTTTGGAAAACAGGTTCAGTATAAGACAGTTGTTTTGTCTGTGAACCTTGTGAGCTGTAGTGGAGCCGAATTTTGTAACATTAGCCTTGTTAAATATACTGTTGTCTCTGGCTTCATATGAGTAGAAGAAAAGTCCGCTAGCCACTAGGCTAATTTACACAATGTAATATGCCATAGGCTTGTGCTATAAACATTAGCATGTTGTATTTGTGGGGAAAATGTGTCCAGATAAAGACAAGTGTTTGTCTGTGAATGCTGCAAGTTATAGTGAAGCTGATTTGTGTACTTGAGTTTTTAATTGTCTCTATTAGGCCATGTTTAATGTGTGTTTTGGGTGTGTCTTGAATCAACTAAACTTTACAGCACTTCACAGAAACCTCCACCACCAACTAGTGTTTTGGAGGTGTAACTGCAGAGTGACACAGACACACCACTGCACAAGTATAAATGCTCTTGACAGTGCAGGCTACGTGCGTATGCTACAGCGAAGGGTATAAATCCCCCTTAAGTTGAACTTGCTTTGTGATACAGGCCCCTGGTCATGCACCAAGAAAACAGAGCGTCACAGCTGTGCATTGTGCTGACGGGTGACCAGAAGGCAGCTGTTAGTGAGAATGCTGATGACTGTAATATCACTACGAGGTATGTGCACAACAAAAAAAAACCACTGCAGAACAGCATGAGGTATGAAATATGTTTGGGTATGGGGAGTAGGTGATGTGACACTGCATGTGATGACACTGATAAGCCCATACCTGCACAATGATCTCACACCTGTTTGTAGCCGAGTTTCGCTCTTACATTTTTATAACTACAATTCCTCTAGCACTGTTTCAGATGCACTCCAACACTGAGAAGTTTGCTCCTCCTTTTGTGGTCTATTCTGATGACGTAAAAGCATTTCAAAAGATGTATAAATAAACTTTTACAAGCCTTAAACTCTACGCCTCTGTGTGCATCATGTGCCTCCCTTCCATCACCCCATCACCTCACTAACTCTTTGGAAGAGTCAGCATCGCAGATTGTTTAGATTGCATTCTGATATGATGTTTGATGATTCGCTCTGTAAAAAGATTGTTTCCTAAATGACAATATTAATTAAAAAAAAGTGGCTGAATTTAAGCAGGAAGGGTAGTGAGATATAAAATATTTATAAATGATTCATACTCCACCAGCAGGTCCAGCGAGGTTGAAGAGGTCAATGCGTTTAGTGGCACACTAAAAAATGTGAGTATGTCAGTCAAGTGCATGTTAATTACATTTGTCATGGGTCATATTTGTGGCAGTAAGACTGTTTTTATATGTACTGACATGAAATGACTCATACACACAGAACAAAGGCCTTATTTTGTATGATTCACACATGATAAAATCAAATATGAACATGGTTGAAATGCTAGAAAACATAATGTGCAACTGCGAGGTACTGAGATAAAGATGACTGAGTACAGGCATGGCTGTAGTTTGGTGGTTTAAAGCTGCTGCATGAGACTGATACGCCTCTGGTTGTGCCGCTAATGTATCACCGTTACATTCAAGTCACAGAGCTAAGCATCCATTTTTCCTCAAACATAAACACCTGGTGATCTTTGAAAACCTCAAAGGGTCGTCTAACAATACTTAATGATTGAATGAGGCTATTTCCAGGATCGTCAAAGACAATATAAAATAGCTACTGAATAGCCAGGTTGGTAAGGCAGGTCACCCCAAATCCAGACAATGCATTTCTAAAAACTACTAGCAGTGACGGCCAAATGAAGCCTCATGAACCACTGTCTTTATTTTCTGACCCCACCAGATGGCGCTCTTGGTTTAAAGATAAAGGCTGGCAATGAAGTGTGCTTTCAAACATTTGTTGAACACACACAGCGCCATCTGGTGGCTTCAGAAAATAAAGACAGTGGTTCATGAGGATTCATTTGGCCATCACTAGAAACTAGATGCCAACTTATAGAATACTTCAACTGCAAAATGTACGCCAACTACTCACCACGTGTTACCTTGAATCATATGGTGAACGGAGAATCCAAAAAAGCTGAACATTCCTCGTGAATTAATGTAATCAGCGTTCACAGTTAACAACAGCAGAACTATATCAAAACATCTGTTTAGACACGGCTCGTGCTGTGTAATCCAAGTTTTACTTAGCCAGTCGTATGCTCAGTACTTCCCAAACACATGCCTTTTTTTAACTATAAGTAGAAGTACTGAGCGTACAAGTGGATGAATGAGACTTGGATTACATTGTACAAGTTGTGGGAGAGTTTGTGAACGGATGTTTTGATATAGTTTGCTGTTGCTGTTTAAAAACAGTCCCCTTTTAATTCAGTTCTTGTAGACTGTTTGCCTTTTTTGGATTCTCCGTTCACTGTGGAGGCATGCAGGAAAAACTAAGTTTTCTTCACAAATTTAAGGTAAAATGCTGTGAGTAATTATTATACAAAGGATCATTTTGAGGGTGAGGTATTTATTTAAAGCCAACCAGGGTTTCTAGACCCTCATAAGGGGTCAGAAAGCAGACGTTTTGTCAAAATTTGTCTATTTTTCTCTTTTGAATTACTGGAAAGACATCTACAAATTATTCAAATCTAAAAAAATAAGAGCCACTCTTTGGTTGAACCAGTTATTACACGTGCAAATTGTGACAAGGGTTCAGAGTAGATATCGCTTTGTGTTAATGTGCCTCAGCTCCAACAGGTTGTCACTAGGCGCTTAAACAATTCCCACTTTTACTAACTATTTTGCTGTGTTAAAAAAATAATAATTTGCCCTTTCTCCTTCAAGCTTTTCATGTTATTTCATAAAAGTGTGTGTAGTCTCTGTTTTAGGCAAAGTACATTGCTTGTAAATTTGGTATTTAAAAATATTTCAGTCAAAAAGCAGATGTAATATCTTTCATTTAGGTGGTCAGAAGAGTCTTTGAGGACTCTGGGAACATCTTCAGAGCTGAGGCGTGTGTTGCTGAACAATCTTCTCAGCTTTGCAAAGATCGCCAGATACTGAGCGCTCAGAAAAACAAACTCTCATGCCATCAAGACAGAAGTATGATAGCTTTATTTAGTGTCTACATCCATTAAATTGGGTTTATTTGGGTTTAATCCCATTACACGACTGGACTGTAGCTGATGCAGGAGAACCGGTTCGTTTAGTTTTAAGGCAAATCCATATAATGTGCCATGTTAAGTGCCTTGTCGGTTACATTTGAGCATGATTGCAACCTACAATTCGGGAACTTGTGAGTCCTGTAACTCTGATATGGCACGAAAGCAGCGTTAGCTCTGTGACTCTAAGATATGGTAATACATGATGTGATTCTGCTTGATCGTAAGCCAGAACATATGTCCAAAGGAAGCGGGCTCCTTAGGGATAAACAGAAATCTGTCAGAGAGAAATTCAATGCCAGGTAATGGAGATGTTAAGGCCTACCTCTGAGGAGGAGAGGAAGGGATGGCCGGACCCAGAGATTGTCAGGTAGTTGTCACTGCCTCCAGGGAACTGAAACATGAAGGTGCACAAGTTTGGGAAAAGATAATGGCCTCGCAAGGAAGCAAGAGTGAATCAGTAGGACTGCAATCGTAACCAAAACCAAGACATATGTACACTGAGATGCGTTTAATGGCAGCCTTTAGGTAGTTCACATATGTACCATTGTGTCCCATTCATTAGACAGAGTCACCTTGTTGTCAGTGTCAAATCCATTGAAAGACTGCGGGTCCAGGAACTCTGGATCACCGTCGTGCTGCCCGGTACCGTCCGTTAAATCCGAATAAAAATTCAGGTCCATCTTTTCAGCTGGGCCTCATATGGTAGCTATGAGGCCCCTCTTCAATTCAACCAGACGTTGCGCAATTAACGGATATTCCTAATCTTTTACCTATATGTGACAATGCGAGTCGTGTCAGAGAGCTAGCAAGTGGAAACACCGACCCCCCAAATATCGAGTCTAAATTATCTGAAGCGTTTTTTCTTGCGGAGCCGCCAAGTGACAGCTTTGGCACAGATGTTAGGCTAAGCTTACGCGACCCAAGCGGAGCATGTGTACGCAAGCAGCCGTGCCAAAAATAACCTGCGCGCTGGCTGGTTAGCTACCGGGAGGTAACGTGGCTGCTGCCTGTCTTTCTTGCTGACTTGTCCTACCGCGGTTTAGCTTTAGCTGGCTTTGACGCAAGGCTGCAGTAACGTTACTCCCCACTTCGCGACCAGCCTGGCGCCCGTTTGTCTGTCGGTCCTCGAACGTTACATTCAGTGAACGGCTGCTAGCGTTAGCGGACGCGGCTAACGTACGTTTAACGGACTAACGGCTAATGCCGCCGCGAGAGGTCTGCGAAACGGCAATGATTGATTCAAGGTGTCTGACAGGAGGGAGGCAGGCGCACCGAGCCCCCGCTTCTGCTTCGTGTTGGCCCGGGCCAGGCTGCTCAATGGATCCCGAGCTGTGGATCCTGGATGGGATGAACCGACCGGAAGGGGTCAAGATTAACGAGGGCACCACCGGAAGTTGAGCGATACGGGTTTCAAAATAAATTCAGCTAACTCAGGGTCCCCACAAATTTTCATGAACAAAATTAACACACTTTTCCACAACTTTTCAAGATCTTTTTTTTCTTGTCTCGCTTAATTAATTAAGAATTAAGTCAATTAATTTGCTATAATGTTACTTTACATGGAAGGTTATCCATGTTATCATTATATGCAACAGGACTTTTCCAAAACTTTCACTGACTTTCTCAAGGCCTGGAAAATAGACTGTGAAATTCCACTACTTTTCCGGGTTTTTCAAGACCATTTGCACCCGGCTAACTTTATTTTTTCACTATTTAGTTGTCAGGATGAAAATCCAACCAACAAACTATTTCCACACAGATTTGGTGGACTTAAAACATTTAAATACTAATATACGAATTAATAAATTAATATATAAAGTAAAAAATAAGATGCTAACAGAGTCAGTCGATGTAGAAGTGAATTAAGAAAATGTTTACAAACAAAAAATATTAGAACAAATGCAAAACAAAGATGTAAAATTTTAGAATACTTTTGAAAAGTAATTAAAAATGTGTAGAACACTTCATCGATTCAAAAGTATTTCAAAATAAAATGATTAACAAATATAAAACTGAGTTATTAAAAATATGAATATATGCATTTTTGTGTGTGACTTTCAGGTATATATAATATACATTATGTTTAAGAAGACACCACAAAAAAAATGAATGTAGGAAACAACCAAAATACACTATTTTTTAAATTTAGCTTAGTGTAAGAATAGTGTCAGAATATTGAAACATTACATTATTACCCCCCACATTACTACGACAAAATATTTGTTATAACCATGACTGGATTAACTTCTGGGACCCCACACACCTCCTAGTAGACGTGGGTGATACAAAAATTGTAGTTTTGATCATTGCTGATTCCAATATCTTTTATAACTAAACACATTTAATGTTTTGTCATGTAGGGGAGAGTCCACTTATTGGAGCTAAATCTTGATCTCAATCAATCTCAATTTGTATTGTCAGCTTTGCATGGCCTGGGTGTGTATGGAATATTCACAAACACTAAGAAACAGTCTCTTTTATAACTGTGTCCTACAACTGTGCTGCATTTTCCTAACTTACAACTACATATTTTATCATCTTTATCAAGATATCCACTATGAGTGTTGTACTGCACGTCTTGTGTCTTTCACATGTTGCTTATTGCTGATCTGCATGTCTGCTGTTGTTGCCTGCTCGCCTGTATGCATGGGTACATGCACTGAAAAGTGGATATTGTTAATATATTCCTCTTAATACGTTTGTGTTTTTATGTATGCGCCAAAAACCAAAACAAATTCCTTGTAAGTCAAAATCTACTGAGCAATAAATCCTCAGCTAAATCTGATTCTATATTACCATACTTGTGTTTTCCTGTTGCTGTGTTATTTTTTAAACATCTCACCTAAGGATTAAAGCTGAAGTATTTGCGTTAACATTATGAATAAATAAAGAAGGTGAAATTGCAGATTTTAAACCCTGATTTTATTTTGAAAGCTGTAACCGGAAGCCGCCCGTCGCTCTGTTCTAGCCAGCGGGATGGATGAGTAACGTTAACTGGGCTACAGCTGCTTTAACACGCCTCTGGTTTGTAGTTCAACTGCGACATGCATGAGATTATGTCACCCGACAGATTATTTTTAAGTTTTAACGAATTAAATGTCATTTATTCTATCGTTTAACGGCTGACATTAAGCTCATCTTACCTCCTGTTCGCTGTAATGGTTCGGTCCAATTCAATCCT
This sequence comes from Epinephelus cyanopodus, assembly GCA_026686955.1. Lineage (NCBI taxonomy): Eukaryota > Metazoa > Chordata > Actinopteri > Perciformes > Serranidae > Epinephelus > Epinephelus cyanopodus. Next base: position 15,644,776 of record CM048934.1, read on the forward strand.
CAAACTAAGTAGTAACTGAGTGAAACGGACGATCTCATATTTCTGTCGACCAAATAATCGTTAAAGACAAACGTCGGTACAAACTGTTTGGGTGCCAACGGCAGCTTTAAATACTTGAATTTAACGTGTGATAATTGATTTGACTAAAGGAGCATAAAGTTTGACACAAGCCTGAGAGTGAAGGGTTAAATAATTGAAGCGAAGTTAACTCAACCGATTGAATAAAGGGCTGATGAATTAAGCAGGTCCGCCATCATTGTGTGTTGTGACAACCACAGATCATCGTGTGTTTTAATTGATCATCACATATGAAGACACAGGTGATTCTTCTTTATTTATTAAGTCGAAAGTGTCTAGTGTCAGCTACTCTTACCTCCATGGTCACCCCCGAAATCTGATTTATTTTTGTTTTTAATCCCACTTTGGCAAGTGAATTTCGCCCAGAATTGATTTCCTCAAACATCACAAGGCAACCGGCTCCCGGATTGTACGTACACGGGGAAGTGACGTCATCGCGCAAATGTAGCGCTGGCGTTCCAGAATAAAAGACTTTTTTTTCTCCTTTCTTTTTTTACTTTGGTGACCTTTTCTTTTATATGTTTTTTAACAAATTTATGACTGTAAAATTAAAATAAGTCTTCTGTCAATATGGTTTTTTTTTTATTAAAAAGTTATTTAGAAAGCAAAAAGAAAAAAACAAAAAAAATATATAAATATATAAATTACCGCCTCACTTTGTGCACCAGTCATGTTGCAGAGTTAAGCACTCAGCTTCTCCCCAGCAGCACAGTTTCAAGGTGGGCACTAAAGATGAGTGTCACCAATTCAGTATCTGAGCAAATGTCTCCCCCTTCCGCCCCAAAATATGGCGTCAAGTAATGGCTAGAAAAGTATTTTTGCAGAACATTATGATGTCACAGTGACGGTGATCTTTGAACTTTTGGATATAAAATGTCACCAATTTACCATTACATCCTATCAGACATTTGTGTCAATTTTTGTCATAATAAGCATATGAATTCTCAAGTTATGGCCCAAAAAACATGTTTTGTGGGGGTCACAGTGACCTTGACCTTTGACCATCAAATTCTAATCAGTTCCATTCTTGAGTCCAAGTGGACATTTTTACCAAGTTTGAGGAAACTCCCTGAAGGCCTTCTTGAGAGATTGCATTCACAACACTGAGACAGATGGAAGGTCACAACGATCTTGAACTTTGACCACCAAATTAATCAGTTCATTCTTGACACCAAATAGACATTTGTACCAAATTTGAGGAAACTCCCTCAACGCCTCTTGAGAAATTGCGTTCACAAGAATGAGACGGATGCAAGGTCACAGTGACCTTGACCTTTCCTTTTTTTTAAAAAAAAGATTGTTTTTTGGGCTTTTATCACCGTTATTATAGAACAGTTGAAGAGTGACGGGAAAGAGGGAGAGACAATGAGGACAACACGCAGCAAAGGGCTGCAGATTGGAATCGAAAGGACTCAGCCTACATGGGCAGACACTATTCACTGAGCTAGAGGCTGTCCCTACAATGACCTTGACCTTTAACTATAAAAAATTATACTCAGTTCATCTTGTGTCCAAGTGGACATTTGCACCAAATTTGAGGCAACTCCTTCAAGGTCTTCTTGAGAAATTGCGTTCACAAGAATGAGATGGATGCAAGGTCACAATGATCTTGACCTTTGACCACCAAATTCTAATCAGTTCCATTCTTGAGTCCAAGTGAACATTTGTGCCAGATTTGAGGAAACTCACTCAAGGTGAGATATCACATTTAAAAGAATGAGGCAGATGGACAGATGGACAACCCACAGACAGGAAACTCTGAGGAAACTCCCTCAAGGCCTTCTTGAGATATTGTTCACAAGAATGAGATGGATGCAAGGTCACACTGCTCTTGACCTTTGACCTCCAAATTCAAATCAGTTCATCGTTTTGTCCAAGTGGACGTTGGTGCCAAATTTTAGGATATTCCAAATAAATCCAATAAAAACTTGTCAAAAAAGTGACAAATGGACATTACAATTTTCCAAGCCCCAGTGTTAGGTATTAAAAATATATACGTCTATAAAATAAGATATTCACAATTACAACGATATAAAGAGAGAGAAAAAAAAATCAAATTGCCACATTTGAGAAGCTGTTGTTTGATATTTTATCCAGATCAATGACTTCAGTTATTAATTGTGTATCAAAATTCCTCCCAATCAGCAGACAAATAAATCTATAAATGACAGTGCCAATATCAGCCAATGAAACCAGACATACTCTGTCACTGTAATGTGACAAAACAAAAGGATAACAACTCGATTAACCTTTCTTTCAAAATTGCTTTATTTCTTCCCGTATTTTTTCAAGCAAAGTTTTTTATGACTCCTTTTTTATATTAATGTAATTAAAAAAAGATAAAACTTGGGATCTTTTTTTGTCTTTATGTACAAGCACGAAAAAAAAAAAAAAAAGTTTAGGAAATAACAATGAACGTAAAAGAATCCCTGCACGATAACACTGTAAAAAAAGAAAGAGAACAAAAAAGCATTAGAGTGGAATCACACACCTCTAGTTTACAGCTCCTTACTTCAGCAACAAGCTCACATTCACACACACACACACACACACACACACACACACGCACACGCACACGCACACACACACACACACTTTCAGACACACACACATGATGTCAGCAGGTTAGTTTAGGTGAATAGTGAGGTGAAGAGTTTCAGGGCACAAGCTCACACTACACAGCGCAGCCAATATTCTCAGTTGAAGAGATGAAAACACAATAACAGACTAAATCATTCATGCACACACACTTCTCTCCAGGTGACGGTGACATTTCGACAGCATGCAGTGCAGTGGTTCTCCCCACGATGATCCAGTGTGTCAACAATACTGTTTCTTTCTTCTCTTTCTGAGGCCTTCACAACAACCATGACGACGCTGCCATCATTTACTCAAACACACGAACATGACACATGCAGTCCGACGTGGGCCAGTTTATAGCGTGACTCAGAGAAGACCTCCGATAGTTTTATCGTTGGTTTAATTTTGGTTTTCCTGGGATCTTGGCCGACATCACAAATCCATAAATGTGGAGCATAAAGACGTCTCGTTCCTCTCTTGATACGAGTAATGGAGTCCTAATGTCCATCGCACAGTTGACACCATTAATAGCAGAGCACACTGCTAAACATTGACTGTTTTGCAGATAAAGATATGTCACTTGGTAAATCTGTAAATTTGTTTTCATGAGATAATGTCACAGGTGTAAAAGGTGTATAGGAGCCCATTTTTTCTAAGAAAAGCAAAAAGACAGTTACCGAGTCAGAATTATGAAATTGAAAGAAGTCATACTTATTATCTCATTAACTGGACTTTTTTTTTGTTTTTCAAAAAATTGGAAATTTTCTTTCATTGTGTCATTTTATCTAAAAAAATGTTTTAAAATCCAATTTGCCTTTGTATCTCAGAAATGTAAGTTAATATTTAAAAATCTACAAAAAAAAATCCTTTTCAAAAGTATTTTTAAAATGTCTTACTTAAATCTCAAATTTGCCTTCTGAGAAAAACTTTTTTTAAACCTCAAATTTATTTTTTCCCTCAAATTTGCCTTTTTTTTTAAATTTCAAATTTTAGTTTTTATATCAAATTGCCCTTTTTAAATCCAAAATTTGCCTTTTTCATGAAAAAAACTTTTTAAATCTCAAATTTGCCCTTTTTTTGATCTGAAATTTGCCTTTTTATCTTAAAATGCTTGTTTAAATCTCAAATTTACCCTTTTTTTTGTCAAATTTGCTTTTTTTATCTCAAATTTGCAATTATATCTAAAAGTTTGACCTTTTAATCTCACAAATTTGCCTTCATGTCATAATTTTGACAATAAATTAACGAACTAAACTAGAACTAATGAAAAATTCTGATTCACCTCATAATTATGATTTAGGACTTAGTTATCTAAAAATGTTGCATGTTGTAAGTCATAATTTTCTAAGTTGTGAGTTCTTACTATTGGAAGCCAAATTTATAGTCCAACTTTTGATGACTGAACATTAAGAGATAGCAAATAAACTTTTTTTTTTTTTAGCATTTTTATTTCTGTCATGACCAACATTTCGTTTAGCTTTTTTTTTTTTTTTTTTTTTTTAAACTTTTCCTGGCAAAAATGGGCCTCCATCCAAGAGAACAGATTCTGAGAAAGAGCAGCAAATTCAGACCAACACACAAGAATTAAAACATAATTCAGTCTCCACTTTGAGCTTCACTTTGAATAAAACAAATTCTGAGGTCTGTGCATATACGACTGTATATGGTGGATACGCAAAGAAAGGAGGCCACTATTGATATGTAATTAAATGATAACCATTTTCTCTATATCTCCTAAAAACATTACAGTTTCAAGTGAGGAGACGGCACAGACGGACACTGATTTTCCTTAAATGAACCGTTAAGCAGGTATAAAACTAAAGGTTCCTCACTTCATTTGATGCAGAATTAATTAATCCAGTTTTGATGTAGCATTGTAGTAAACTTCACAAGGAGAAAAAACCAACAACAAAAAACACACCAGTCAGACATTCAGCCTCCTCTCAGCACTCACATCCGCTTCCAAAATACATTCTGTACAAAAAGCAACCCTGAGTCTCGTCAGTGGAACGACTGCTCCGTTTCTGGGACGCTTCACATTTCCTCTCATTCGCTGGTCCACCAGCCCGAACACACCTGAAACAACACTGGTCCCCTTCTCCGACAAACCAACCCTCCCTCAGGTGGATGACTTTCACACACACGCACACGCGCACACACACACACACACACACACACACACACACACACACACACACACACACACACAGCTGATCACTCTTATTTTTTTGCTCGTTCGTGGAATTGTGTTGGCATTTCTGTAGCTTGACATAAGTGGAATGGAAACCCTGAAAGATGAAAGTAAAAGGGCTGAGGAGTGGGGGAGGTGTTGGGCGTGACGGCTGACGCTTCAGCCAATGACAGTCTCTCCTCTTGGGGCAAACGCCCCCCTTAAGAGCACACAGGCCCCCACCGTCTCCCTTCGCTCACTCCTACGGGACTGGCTGCGTCTTTAACGCTGGCTTCCTCCATTTTGTCCAATCAGGAATAGATAGTGATGACTTCACTTCCTCCACCTCTGACCAACAGGACACGCTCCAAACCTTCTGTTAGGACCTCGAGGAACTCCATGTCTGGTCAGTGAGTTAAGGAGTGTTTCTGTAGAGGTTCCTCTGCACTATGTGAATGTGCTGTTGAGCTTTGTAACTGTGAATATGGTCGACAAGGAGCCACTGAGGGCCGGGTTGTGCTCAAAGAGATGTAGAAAATGCGTACCAAACTAAACTGTAACTACAAATATAAAGTGTGAAAACAGTGTTTGGTTAAGTGAAGTGAAAGAGTGCAACCCTCAGTGTGTAAGGATACAGTTCTCGTCTCCGTCCGTGTTCTTGGGTGGTCCCGGCATATTGAGCAGGACAAGCCGGGCATCGTGGGATTTGTTGACTATGACTTCGTTGAGCTTCACAGCGGTGTGCATGCGCCTGACGTTGGAGTGGTCCCTGAAGGAAAACAAGATGCATTCAATGACCTCTTTCATGCACTACGACGCTATGAGAAATATTGTTACTTCCACTTACGGCCTGATGCTGAGCATGTCTCTGAAGCCCTCCGGTGTGGAGCAACCAGAGTGCGTGGCTCTGTACTGCGAGGTCTTCTCTTTGGTCCAGGTCATCTGAACTCTCCGATGATGCTCGGTGCTGCCGCTGGAGCTCGTCGCCCTTTCGCGCTCCCCGCCGTCTGTGTCATCGTCATCGTCCGATCCGATGCTCGTCAGCCGCAGCATGGAGTTGCGGTCTTTCACCAGCTGGGCCTGGTTTAGCACAGACACAAACATGTTCGTTCTCCGCTCATCTCAACTTTCATTCAACCTTATTTGTGTCGTCCTGATCCTCAACCCCTCTGCTCTTCCTTCCCCAACTCCTGTCTGTCTCTCTCTCTCTCTCTCGCTCTCTCTCTCTCTCTCTCTGTCTTTCTCTTTGTACCTGTCTGTCTTTGTTTCCTTTGGAGGTGTTTGAGGTGCTGACTCCAGTACTCCAGTACCTGGGGGAAAGATACACCTACGGACAACACAAGGTCACCTAACTCGCTAATACAGAAGACAGGCTGTGTCTACTCTAGCAGAAGCACTGGTGGAAGACTACAGGGACAACAACGTTAGTGTTCCTGAAAAGACCTGAGTCAAATGACAACTTAAACTCAGAAGGGAGTGATTAAAAGAGTAGAGGTGAAGTGAGGTGAGGTGAAATGAAAGGAGAGACATTACTCTTTTTTCAAGTCGGCCAAGAGACAGAAAGTTTGTTAAGTAACAAGAAGTACATTTGACCCAGATCTGCATTTATTAACTTCATTATTTGATGAACTCTTCATTGAATCCTTCAGATAAAGAACGTTATAAAGAACTGAAAATTTCAGATGAGAGACGAGTACTTCATTCTCATTTAGTTCGCCCCTTTTTCACCAAAGAGGTCAAAGGTCAGGGTCAACTACAGTACAGCTGTCAAGCAGCATTAAGTGTCTTTAAGCAAGACGCTGCTTAAAGACGCTTCTCATTAACTATGGTGCTTCTTCTGAAGGATTCAGAGGTATTCACTGATCTAAAACCATGTGATCGAGGACACTTCTTTGCTTTAAAGCCCAGTTCAGACCAAACATTCATGATGAGACAAATCAGTGTCAGAGGGTCGCAGAGAAAAGTTGTGCGAACTGGTGCGTCTCAGTTCGACTCCAGTTGGCTGATGTTGTCACCGAGTGGCTGGTTTTAGAACGAAACGCATGTCACCTGTTGTCAACAGCCGAACAGCTTGTGGCAAAGTCTCCTGGTCGAGTCAGTTACAAACTGTCAGCTGGGTGAAATGGCAGAGTTTTGGATGGAGGAAAGAGACGATCACATCATCAGTTTGTCTGAGGAACAGCCACGTCTTTATAAGGGATGGGCATTTCAAGTAACTTCTATTTGAGCACTCACATTAAAGCTTGCGTTAAATTATTATAAAGTATTCGAGTACTCAAAAAAAAAAAAAAAAATCTAGGATGAAAAAGGAATGTAGATTGGCCAACAACGGAAAACAAGTTGTAGAGTTTCCATCCATCAATTCCACTTTCAGCGCTACAAACTCTTTATGCTGCCACACTTAACGCATTCAAAAAACTGTTTGCCTACCCTGTCACACACCTGCTGCTCATCCCGTGTACAAACGACACTGCATCTATTTACACAAAGTCACCATTGTTTAAACAAGAATCAAAACAAATACAAAGAGTCCTGAGCCGCTGTCCTCCTGGTCAGTTCAACATCTGCCCATTTAGCATGAGCTAACACAGCAGCAATGGCTAACATCCAACACCGAGCCGTTTGACAGTCCCAACAAACTAACGGACATTGACACAACTCGCCTCATTAGGTAATGTTAGCCATATGATGTTAACAGTTAGCCCTGTCACTATACTATATCTCAGCTCTTCTAGTTTTAGGTGTGCCGTTGCCTTTCTCATCCAACGAGCGTGTGAGGGTGGAGCCCTGTCCTTCCACTTCAGGAGAATCAGTCGGCGGGCCAGAAGCAGTTGAAAGTTTCGACATAACTTAACCCGAATCTCAGGTCTGAACTGGGTTTAACAAAGTATCCAATGGTCACTACGTCTAAACTGCTCTACATCGTTAAATACAGCTGATGCTTTACTACCCCGTGAACTTACATCATCAAAACTCCAGCGCACCCGCTGAGGAGACCAGTGGGAAAAGGAGATGAGCATGAGCCGGACTGGAAGTTTCATGAAACAAAAATATCTATTTCTGTTACACTTGTGTGTAATACACCTGGAATTAATTGCTAAGAGCTAAATACCTTGCATTATCCAATTTCTGTATCAAATACAACCCTCTCTTCCTGTAATGTGTTTAAATAAATCTCAGAGGCATGTATAAATTCCAGTCCTTAAAATCAAGACTTTGCTCCTTTTAAGTCTCTCTAGCAACTGGTGTTATGTGGAAATCATGGGAGAAAATGAGAATGAGCAAATTAAGGGGGATTTATACTTGTGCAGCAGACCCTACGCCGTTGCGAGCATTTATACTTGTGCGGTTGGGTGTCTGTGTCACTCTGCAGTTACACCTCAAAAACACTAATCAGCAGTGGGGTTTCTGTGAAGTGCTGTTAAGTTTAGTTGATTCAAAACACACCAAAAACACACATTAAACACACATTAGATATGTCTTCATAGAGACAATTTCAAACACAATTACACAAATCAGCTTCACTATAACTCGCAGCATTCACAGACAAACACTTGTCTTTATCTGGACACATTTTCCCCACAAAAACAACACGCTTATGTTTTTAGCACAAGCCTATGGCATTTTACATTGTATAAATTAGCCTAGCGGCTAGTGGACTTTTCCTCTACTCATATGAAGCCAGGGACAACAGCAACATTTAACAAAGGTAACGTTATGAAATGCGGCACCATTACAACTCACAAGGTTCACTGACAAAAAAACTTTTACTTAACATGTAAATAAATACAACATGCTAATGTTATTAGCACAAGCCTACAGCATCTCACATTGTATAAATTAGCCTAGCGACCAGCAGAGATTTCTTCTACTAGCATGAAGGCGGCAGGTGCACATCAGGCTGCGGCATAGGGTACGACGTCGATTCAACGCAGAAGAATAAATCCCTCATTAGTCATCATTACTTAATGTTCATAATTTGCCCAAATCAGGACTTTTCAGGATTATTTTCTCATTGATTTTTTAACATTTAACATATTATTTTAAGAATTTCCTCTGAGACAACAATAATGTTACAGGTTTCTGTAATAAGTCTTTCTGAACTATTTTACAAGATAGTGAGCTTCTGTTTTTAATCAACAGATGAAAAATTTTGAATTGTTTCTCTGTGCAACTATCTTTAAACTGTATAAATAAAATCCTCTATGATTAATAACTTCAGTTTCATAAAACACCATGACCTCACAGCTAGTCGTATCCACTAACCTCACCTGAGACTTTGTAGCTCCACCTGCTTTTGGCCTACTGCTGCTGCTACCAGGACTTCCCTGATAAAAATGATGCACGACAGTCACAGACAGAACAGACGAGCATGTCATGGCTTGTCTCGCATACAGCTGATGTTACTACGGCCCAAAGTTTTTAATCCACCGCCAGGAATAACAAACATGGAGTAAAGAAAGAAAGTTAAAAGTGATCTGGTGGGAACCATTCAGTGTCCTCTTTTTTCATACACAACAAAATTAGTGTCTGTTTGCACTTGACCTGAGCTTACCTCTTTTTCCCGGTCTGATTTAGACAGTCGCATCTGTCTGAGCATCTGAGACCTCTGCTCCATCATCAGGGTCCTTTCATAGGTGTATGCACTGATGTCGCTGTCATGCTGCGAGGAGACGAGAGAGACATATTAAGACGTATTGAGGGAAGAACATAATTATTCTTTAACAGTTGATGCAATAGCACCAGAACACATTTTGGTTAGCTTAAAACAGATTTGCAGATTTGTTACTGGGTTGTTGAAATTTTACAGCGAGACAGAAGGTTGGGTGGTGTATTGAAATGGATGCTGGAGGGGTTGTGGGAGGAGCCTATCCCAGCTGACATTGGGTAAGAGGCAGGGTACAGCCTGGACAGGTCGTCAGACTGTTGCAGAGACAGACAACCATTCACACTCACATTCACACCTACGGTCAGTTTAGAGTCACCAGTTAACCTGCATGTCTTTGGACTGTGGGAGGAAGCTGGAGTACCTGGAGAAAACCCACGCTGACACAGGGAGAACATGCAAACTCCACACAGAGGGGCTCCCCCACCCTGAGTTCGAACCAGGAACCCTCTTGCTATAAGGTGACAATGCTAACCACTGCACCAATGGTGAGTGTCAATAATATTTCCTTCAAAATTCAAATAAATGAAAAGGTCCTGATAAACCCCCAGCGTTGTGTGAAGCGTACCATCTCGACGACTTCCACCTCAGCCTCAATGCGCAGGTGATAAAGGAAGGTTGCCAGATCCTTTTTCATCTGGATGGAGTTATCCTCCATCTGGGCCACTGTGAAGATTCGCATCCCACACTTGCGCCACACCTGAAGAGGAGAGGATATTCAGATTACGTGATGCAGCACTATTCCCAATGAAGGAAAGACAATTAAAACTGTATTAAAAGCAGAAAAACATTCTCCTACTTTGTGTTGGCGCAGCAGGAAGGGCAGCAGCATCAGCATCCCCCCATCGTGAACGATCCACCAGACATCGATGTAGCCCTCTGCGCAGGGCTCGCTGTTGCTGGGGAACAGAGAGATGTTTTTGGGGACCAGCAGGGCCAAGTGGGCTGCTGTGGTCACCCGCACTGTGTCTGGAAGGACAAGAGGGGGCGCTGTTAGACTGCTAACTCTGAAACAAAATCTCATAGATCAGAAAGAGACACTAGAATTGGAAGGTTGAAAAGAATATTCCATCTTCTTGGACTCACTGATGAAGGTCTTCCAGGACTGTGGGTCCTCGCTCTGCCTCCAGGCATGAGGCCAGCCCATCACCACCGTGTTGGGCCTCATTCCTCCCAGACCGCTGGACTGGATCATGTGGCTGATACCTTCGCGCGGCTTCTGAGCCACGATACACTGACAGAAGCCCTTCACGCGCTCCTTATCCATCAGATGCTTCAGAGTCTGGAACAGGAGAAATTCAGCTCATCTAAATATAACCACATCTACAGACTAACAAGGCTTCACATGAAAACTCTTCCAAGTTTCAGTGACCCAAGATAGAACTTCCCACCTGTTCGGCAGCGAGGGCCTCGCCGTAGCTTTGTAGGAAGTTGCCGGAGACTACCGTGCCAACGATGGTCAGGCCCTTTCCCGCCTTCAGCTGGCTGGCAAACGTCAGCAGGCGAGGAGATTTGACGTGGGCGTCCTCGTCCAGTTTGAGTAAGACCAACACCTGGGGCCTGGAGAAGAGTGGGCGAGAAGACAAGGGTTCATTAATGGATGTGGATATTTAGAATCAATAGCAGCAGGTTCTCCGACACAATCTATGACGGCATTATTGTATACACTTAGACAGCTCATATAATGTGAAAAATGACCATGATCAGCTGTTTAGTTCTAGTTGTTATCTACCATATACTCTAGGGTTTGATGATTGGATGCATATGAATATGTCTGGTTGTTTTTTTGGGGAGATTTTTGTCATTTTATTTCTCTAATTTAATAGACCGCCTCTGAAGAACAACTGAGAGAAGCTGCTCCGCCGTCGCAGCCGCTGAAAGACCAGAGGGGAATGTATAGGGCAGCATGTTTTGACATCTAACTCTGAATTAAAGGGTTCTTTCAACCAAACCAGAGGGATTATTGTTAGACAGATCAGCCAAGACCTTTTTGTAAGTTTATCTTGTTTCTGTTGAGTTTAAATGAAGTGTGTTTCATGATGAGCAAGCAAGGCAGTTAAGCTGATCTTATCCAGCGATAGGGCGGTAACGAAGACCCTTAATTACGCCGACTTTGCTTTTTTATACAGAACTAATCATGCGGCCTCAGTGTGTGATGTCTGATAGCATGTCAGCGTTCTGGGAGCCAAAGAGATGTGACAGCTGTGGCATGTAACACAACAGCCTTGGCTTCTTTGGTGACGCGTCATATACATGTCAGGCGGTGCCTTCTAAACAATAACAAAAACACTGACGTGGCAACAAAAAACATTCACTGCCCTGTTATACGATGGTAAGAAGCTCCTGGACCTCACTGTCTCAACTATTTTCAGACTTTTTCGGCCGCTGCTCTTCTGCTTTGCATTAAAGATTGACCGAAATTGGATTGATAACGATAGTTTGGAACAAGAAAAAGCTGTTTGCCAATCAATCAGTTAATGCTAATCCATTATCACAAAAAAACATTTAAGAGTGTCAGAAAAGAGCCGATCATCTAATTCAAAGTGATAACTTTCTAATAACTATATACATAGTTATACACTGTACTGCAAGAATATATCTACAAGCATTGGTTGTTGGGTTCACAATAGCTAGAATATTTTTAACATATCACCCAACTCTAGCATATTTTTGATATTAGATGCTTGGTATCTTTAATGTTAAGCGCCTTGGCACTGCAGTGTTAGTGAATGTGATGGTGAGTTGTGAGAGAAGTGAGCTTCAGTTCTCTACCTCCAGTTCTTGGTGTGCGGTGGTCCCTCTTCCAACCTCAGGAGGGCATATCGGGCAGCGCTGAGCGAGAGACCGCGGATCCCATCCCCCCACTCCTTCTCCGCTCTGATACACACACACATGGAGACATGTATGTACTGCATGCAATGTGCTGTGTTTGTTGAGCCCTCCCCTGACACACCCCCACAAGACACATGGATGATTCACACTAGCAACAGACACGCAGATACTTTTAAAAACACACTCTTTTACACACACCACTCTTGACCATGCTGTACATGTACAATCATGTGGGGGGGGGGACACATCTCCATGGCAACATACCCGTGGTACTCTATGTACTTGTAGATCATGCCGGCGATCACCATGGCAACGATTGCGTAGTACCAGGAGGATATGAACATGAGCGCCAGGCAGATAGTCATCCCCAAAAACGACAAGGTCCTGGACACACCAGAGGGACAGATCAGTGTGTGTTTTTATCTGTGTACTTATGTGTGTGAGTGTGTGTGTGGTAGTACCAGTGGTAATAGGAAAAACGCGGCCTCCAGTTGGGCGTCCTCAGGAGGGTCTGGAGACCACAGGCCAGGTTCACAAACAGGTAGCACATCAGGAAGAACCTGAAGACAGAAGTAAATTAAAACCGAAGCCTCAGAAGGGAAAGATTCAAGTTCTGACAACACACACACACACACACACACACACACACACACACACAGTCTCACATTGTAAGGATGGGAGCACCAGGTCCAGGGAGGCAATGAGAATCCCCAGCTCAGCTATCAGGGCGGTCAGCAGCAGGGCCCAGGTGGGCTCCCCATTAGCCTTCCCATGGCCAAACACCTGGCAGAAACACACAAAGGGAAAAAAAAAAAAGTAAGACTGACAATACGTCAACAGCTACAGAAAATAAATTCACCTTTATGTTACATTACATGGAAGGTTATCCATTTAAGATCACGGTCACAATTTCATCACACACAAAAAAATCCATGACTTTTTCAAAACTTTCAAGGATTTTCCAAGGTGGGAAAACAAGATTGTGAATTCCATGACTTTTCCAGGTTTGTCATAACCATGGGAACCCTATTTAAAGGCAATGCAGCAAACATTTTCTCCGAAAATTCACTGGCTAACTGTCTTATCCCCACAAACTCTGCAGGGCAAAAAGTGTTCAGCAGAAAGTCCATGGATTGTTGTAATTATATCATATAGGAACTGGAGAGAGACAAACGTCTGATCACAATAAAAACACAAACCGAGCTCCATTACTTCTACTTGTAACTATTATGTCAGTTTTGGGTCCCTGTAATTAAAGGGATAGCTCAGATTTTTTTCAAGAAAAAGGAAAATCAACATCAGTTTAAAGGTACGGTATACTCAGAGTAATTTAACCGCTTTACCTTGCCATGATTGAAATTCTTTTTTCAGCTCTGCTGTGAGGAAATGAGGCAGAAACTCTCGATCTGCACTAAACTCAGACTTCAACATCCCCCAGTGGCACACTGCCTTCAAACAATCTGCTTTTTCATGTACGGTTATAAAACATTGAAATATGCTTCCAGTCGTGCTTTAACACTCGCACAAACTTTCACTCTCTTTCCCGCGGTGCAGAGAAAAGCATACTGAGAAACCATCCATGTCCACATTGATCTGATTCATGTCTTTAATTGTAATGAAGTGTACCTTTGCTGGTGTTTAATGTTGAGTGGATGAAACTGGGGATGTGCCGTCTACTGTAACTAATACACTGACTATAGTTAAGTAACTCATACAACTCCACTTCAAAAACTCCGAACTACCCCTTTAAAAATACTAATTGCAGCTCTAACCCGAAGGAAGGGGATGATGTTGTCCTTGGCGATGGCTTGCAGGAGTCGGGGAGCGCCTGTTAGCGACTGGAGGCCTGCGCCACATGTTGAGAAGAAAGAGCCAACCACAATGACCCAAGGGGTCGGCCACGCCAGAGTCCCCACCACCAGGTTCCCTTTAACTGAGTCTCCAAACCTGCAGGAGGCAATAGTACATACAGGTATTTAGAGCAAACAACTCACACTCAACAGGACATTACACAGATATATATATGGTCAAATAAAAGAGCAGATGTACTGACTTGTCTCTGAGGACCACCCCGTCGATGCAAGCTCCGAACAAGATAACACTGGTCAGGTCTGAATGGACAGCACTCAGGAACACAACACTCAGCAGTCAAAGCTAAGCAGATTAAATGCATCCAAAGTGCCTTTTAGACATAACAGAACCAATAAGCAATTAATTTAGCTAAAGTGACGAGCCGTACAAATGAAACAGATAACTCCTCACCAACATAAACAGTATGACACACTGTTTCCATTGTAACACAGAGAAAAGCATTCTAGCATTTCTTAAGCAGGTCGTTTTCAAATATATATTCTCTGGAAAGCTGTTGTGCCGTGTTGTGATTATAAACCCACTGAGGCATGGTGCATTAAGTTGTTTTTGAATAAGGAGTGCCTGAAAACTGATTCATAATATAACATGAAAGGATACAGACGATGGAGGTGGTGAGGATGGCGAGAATGGTGCCGATGGGGATGGAGCGCTGGGCATCTTTCAGATCCCCCGACCGGTTGGAACCAGCCATGATTCCTGGGGACAAAAAGAAAATCATTTTAAGGAATGGGACTGTTAACAGAAGCATTACTGGTGGTATTACTTAGTGGTGTTTTATTACCTGTGCCGAGGAGGTTAGGTTTTCAGTCCGGTTAGTTTGTTGTTAAGCTAATTTATACAATGTAAAATACCATAGGCTTGTGCTAATAACATTAGCATGTTATATTTGTGTTTAGTATAAGACAGTTGTTTTGTTGTGAACCTTGTGAGCTGTAATGGAGCCGAATTTTGTACCATTACCTTTGTTAAATGTTGCTGTTGTCCCTGGCTTCATATGAGTAGAGGAAAAGTCCGCTAGCTGCTAGGCTAATTTATACACAATGTAAAATGCCATAGGCTTGTGCTAAAAATGTTAGCATGTTATATTTGTGGGGATAATGTGTCCAGATAAAAGACAAATGCTTTGTCTGTGAATGCTGCGAGTTATAGTGAAGCAGATTTATGTACTTGTGTTTGAAATTGTCTCTATTAAGCCATGTTTAATGTGTGTTTTAAATCAACTACACTTTACAGCACATCACAGAAACCCTGCCGAGTGACACAGACACACCACCACACACAAAAAAGACATACTGTTGCATTTTAGTTTTGGTTTGGTTCCTGTTCACAGTGAGTTCTACTGACTGACAATTCACTCTTCGATTGGGCAGCTCTGATGTTTGTCATCCTGCATCCTCATGGACCCACGTGGGAAAATCAAATTCTGGTGACTGACAGATGTTTATGCAGCAGCACTTTAATGTTTCTTAAGTGTTTACATTAATGTTCTTTAGTTTTACAAAGGCGATTATTAAAGTGCAAATCAATCACGTTGACTACTGACTAACATAGAGACAGGATGAAAAGAAGGCGTCTTGTACAGTAACGACTCTGGGCTTAATACTGTGGGATCACTGTCACACACTTTTTGATGAACTTACTAAACAGACACAGTAAACAGAGTCGGATACAATCATGACAGTTTGTATGCATTAGCATGAATAGATTATGGGATATACATGGCCTTTATCAGGATCAATGATGAGGTCATGGACAGATTTCATAATGAGCAGATGGATTTATTACTGGTTTAGCTGCAATCTTAAAATCCAGCGGTTGGTTCGTATTCTTTCACACCACGAACGAACCACACCAGAGTCTGTTTGGAAGCAGGCCGAAATCCACCTTTTTGAGCGGTCTCGGTTCAGTTGTGTGGTCCGCACCTGGGTTCGATTGACAGCTTTCCCACCAGCCCAAACGAACCGTACGAACTATGCAAACGGACCTGAGGTCGTTTTAACCAAACCAAACAGGTTAGGTGTGAAAGCACCTTTCGTAGAAGGATGAAAGAAGTACCCATTAAATTATAAAATGGCTTCAAATCACAGGGTGGATACACAAATTATTTTCACGTTCACTAACATTGAGAGATATGGCATGTGGCCTTGGTGGTAGAAACCCCCTGATGTTAACTTGAACATTGCACAAAATGTTGAGAGGTTGTGTTAAGCCAAATACTGTGAAAATATTTGTTTCATATAAGAGAATCCATCTGTTTTGAACTGTATATAAGATCAAGTTAAAATATGAAAATCAATCGAATAGGGCAGAGCTGAGTTTTATTGAATGGAGCAAGTAAAAAAGGAATCCAAGAATAGACGTCTGACGGAAGAAGAGTCATGACAAACACATGATGTTCTTGATCCTGGAACAGCAAGAATCAATATCACACCTACTGTGCTCTTACTGCCAATAATGCGTTTTCATAACAGGACGGTGGCAACATTATGTTTACATTTCCTCCATGTTTCTATGACTAAATTATCCTTAAATGGATAGGTTTGATTTTTTCAAGTGGGTTTGTATGAGTGTTTTACCTATAGTAGATCAATAGTAGTTTGTAAGCTATATTTAGAATATTTTCATCACTTTACCTTGGTGTCAGATACCACCTTTCTGACGGGAATTGAAGCCGAAGTTGTCTACACTCTGCTCAGAACCACCAGACTACTTGAACTAAAACAGTAATTTTACCTCACAGAAGACAGGAGAGACTGGTCTATAACTGCCTCCATCTTTTGGTCTGTGTGTTAGTCACAGCCACACATGGTAACGTTCTACCACTCAACACTCTTTAAACTCATTAGTTTGTTATCTATACGGGTTACTTTCATTTATGGTCAACCTTACCCAAACAATTCAGAGTTACCGTCGTGGTATGAGGAGCTCCGTTCCTGGTGGAGCAGAAGGTGTACCTGAGGGCTGAGGACTCTTAAATCCTGGAGCCTACTTATTGGATCAAACCATGTGCTGCCACGTCATGGAGGGATTTGGGTTTAGTTAGTTCTGCTTTGTATTTAGTTGTAGTTGCCATCTATTTTGGTTGCCCCTTGTGTATTATTGGTTTGGCCACGCTACAATATATATGCTCTCTCGTGTGTCTTTTTGACAAGTTAATTGTTATTGTATTGAGTATAGTGATGTTATGTTGACCTCTCCTATAGGCCCAATCATTCATTTCTTGGTTTGTAATTCTTCATGACTTTTTTGGAGTAAATAAAAACCCACAATTTTGTCAACAACTCCTTTGTCCCTGTTGCCTCACTGCTTGGTGCCTAACTGTTTGTGTTATAGTATGAACGTGGTCTTTACAGGTTGGTCTGGATTCACCAAAGTTACACAATAACACAAACAAAGAAACCTATCGATCCCAGTTAGTTTGGCACATGAGGAAGGGCGAGAAAAAGCTGTACCTGTGACAGAGGGGAAGAAGATGCCCACCAGCAGTGTGAAGGAGGTGGTGATGTCAGCAAACACATAAGGCCGCTGAGTGGTGGCCGGATGTGCATCTTGAGAGGAGCTGAGGGAGCTTTTCTCCACCACGTCCCCTTTGCTGGGGTACGAACTCCACAGGTTCTCTGTGGGGAAGAGATTAAGCACGTGCTTGTTAATTATTCTGAAGTCCTTATGGGCAGAGTTCAACAGTAACCATTCACTGATAGAGTCCAGAACAAACATGGATCGCATGGCAGACGTTAAATTACATTTTATTTAGCTGACGCTTTTATCCAAAGCACGTGGATACAACCCTAAAAAGTTTCAACAAAAATGCTGCTACTGCAACTGCTACATTTAGAAACAACAGAAGATAGAGCGAGGGTTTACTTATTTATTCAAGGTGTGTGTATATGACAACAGAGGGGAAAAATTTAATTTCCCCTCTAGGATTGATAAAGTATTTCTTCTTCTTCCTCTTTATCTTAGTCTTCTTCTATTACCCAGAGGAGCTGTATGTGAGAACGCAAATGTCCAGACCGGACAATGAAGGGAGTTTACTCCGCCACCTTTCTAGTACAAAATCCGTGAATTGAACCAATGTGTGAAAAGAGCAGGTTATCATCTATAGAATTCACAGTGGGCATGGTGATGACGTTTCTATCATGTGACTGGTGCGAAACTGGAGGAATGCGAGCACCCCATGGTGAGGAAGAGGGGTTATTTAAATAAAAACGCCAACAAAAATGTCAAAAATGACAGATGACGAACTTCAGGAACCTTCTGGTTTTTAAACTCCCGTTCTGAGTCTTTGAGTTCGGCATTTTCGCACACGCAATCTTCATTTTCTGGAGCCAGAAGTGACCATATTTGGACTAGATCCTGGTGCTGTGTAGGTGCTAGCGTTGGATCTGACTGAGATTCCAAGGTGATGCCTCGCAGACAGCCTGTCAGTCAAAGCAACCATGCCCTTAAATATGAGTTATGCCTTAATAAAATGCAAACGGGTGAGTTATATAAAAATTCACGCCCTGTACAGTTGTCTGGAATGTTGAAATTAGTTACAGTTAGGCTGTAAACATGTTTAATTCTGCTGTAAAGTTGGGCATTTTAACATGGCGGTCTATGGGGATTGACTCACTTTTGGAGTCAGCCCCAAGTGGTCATTACGGGAACTGCAGTTTTTGGCACTTCCACATTGGCCTGGACGTTGATGCTTGCTTACGCAGCGTACTTTTTGCATCATTTCCTGCCCCCTGCATGCTCTATCTAGGAGTCACCACTTGCCTAAACCAGCAGATTACTCCCAGAAGGTGATCTCCTGTTGTGTGCTACATGTGTGAAAAGGCAATGTGCGTATTGTCACAAACTCACACACTTTACCTGAAATGATCCCACTGGCCAATCCAGGGATCCCTTCGATCTCAGTAAAATTGTTGGAATTGAAGTAATCGTCACAGGTAGCGTTGAGTTCAGGGCCCTGGCAAAAAAGCCTCCAGAGATATGTGGTCCTCTCCACCAGATCAGGAGCAGGGCTGGGGTCAAAGGTCGGACCCACAGTCGGACCCACAGTGCTGTTTTCTAATGGGAGGAATCCAGAATGTCAAAAAAAAAGCTGAACAGGTTTGTCTGACCGAGATAAGAACAAGTACCGGTCTCATCCTGGTACCCACCACTAACAGTTGTGAAGTTCTCGTCAGCTCTCTCCACTGGCTCTTTGATCTGCAGCAGGACGGTTTTCGCACACTGGTTGTCGTCAATTTCATGGCCGCTGATCGTTCTGTTTCCCAGCATGCACACACTGCAGACGGAAGCCATTCAGTCGGTCAAAACCGTGAGAGTTAAAAGGATCGGCCGGTGTTGCATTTCAAATCAACACTTACGGGAAATGTGGTGGTTTGAAGGCGGAGACCAGCGCTCCGATGTAGATGGAGATGATGGAGACGATGACGCAGGCCAGGAAGATGGAGGCCAGTTTGTTGACGTACTTCACGCCCACAAAGACCAGCAGGGACATCAGGAGGAGACAGATGGAGCCGTAGACGCGCATGTTGTTCAACATGGCTGCGCCTTCGCCTTCAGGGTGCTTGGACTCGAAAATGGCTGCCTTAGGTGCTATGTACATCTGGAGGAGGGCGGGAGAGGAGAGGTGAACAATGTGAAGATTTTCATTGTGTAATCCATTTAAGCAACTATCTCCAATACCGTCGTTGGCGTGATTATCACTGTTGTTTTTTGGCGCTGTAAACACAGCTCAGCTCTAAAGCTTTATCAGCGGTTATGTTGATATAACAGGGAATGCAGTTTTACCAGTAAAACAATAACACAGCAGTCACCAGGAGATGTTTGTCAGAGGCCTTATGATGCAATGTGGTCCATCACTATTGTAACGTTCCGACTCAAAAAGACAACCTTTCATCAGACATTCATATTCTGTCCTTCATATGTCTGATGAAGGGCGGGTGCCTGAAACGTCACATCTGGTGATACGATTACAATTTCCAGAAGGAGCAGTTTCTGGTGTGCGGACCTGCTTTTGTATTTTTCTTGCACAACTATTAACACCCAAAGGGAAATTAGAACATGCATAAAAACATAAAGAATCTGAGAGAAACAAACATTTCCTGGCAACTGTCTTAAACTTCAAACAACTGAAACTGCTTTTGTTTACGGCGCTTTTAGTATATTTGATGTTACTTCATTTGCGTCACACAAAGTTGCATAATACACTTCCTTGGCCAGTTTGCTAGGTTTGTATAACTCCAAGGCAACTACTGCATGAAGTAAGCTCATCCTATTTTAGCACTAGTGGTCAGGCCCACTGTCATTGTAGGGGTCAAAGGGTACAGATGACCCCAGCCAAAGGCCAAGGGGGCCCCACGAAAAAGTCTATGGTTGACCCTTAAATGACATCAAGTACAACATTTTACTTACTGACTTAAATCACTGACAGTACAAGCTATATGTATTTTAATGCGCCATCTGATACTCCCACCCTTTTTAAATATGTCTGGGGTCCCTATACAGTCTTGAAATTGCATAAATTGGATATGACTGAAAAACTGAGACTTGATAGCCATATACTCTTTACACATTTCAAAAAAATGTGTGTTCACTCCTGATTTAATCTTTTGATTTCATACCATGCAGTAATGTATAGGGATCCCCCCAGCTGGGTGTGGATGAGGGGCCCACTTTTGAAAATGTTGTCCCCCTGCTCAAATTTAACGGCTGGCCTGCTAGAGTGGTAGTATTTCAGGACATCAGGACCATCATATTTTTTGTCTCATTAGTCGTAGCATGATTAATGAATAGAATTTGATATCAGAACATCAATATATATATAATTATATCACAATGTAATTAAATTACATTTACTGTTATAAAAAATGTATCCATACTCCCAGCACTAAGCTAAATTGTGATGACACACTGACATTAAGTTTTTAAATAAACATAATTCAATAATTCATGACTACAACAAAACCACAGCAGAAACATTGGAAGCTCTCTTTAGTCCTAAATTATCACTGCTACATAAAAATGTAATTACAGTTGAATCCTAGTGAAAGCGATGTAGATAATGATTATGATGATGATGATGATGATGAAGTCAAAACCCACCAGAAGGATCTCGATGGCTCCCAGGATGTACATGGCTCCGGCGAAGGTGGTGCCCAAGTAGAAACACAGGCCCACTGCCCCCCCAAACTCCGGACCCAGAGAGCGACTGATCATGAAGTAGGCGCCTCCCGCTGGAGGGGGAGGAGAGAAGAGGAAGAGAGGAGAAGAGACAGAGAGATGGGGGCAGGTTGTACATCAGGGTTGAGAGAAGTGGAAATGTTCAGAGTGAAGAAGAACATGATGGTGAAAGAATCAGAAATGGGGAAAATTAAAGATAGAAGAGAAAAGAAGAGAAGGATGGAGAGAGAGAGAGAGAGAGATGGTGGGCAGGAAGAGGAGATGGGACATAAAAAAAGAGGGAGAGAGAGGGATGGATGTTAGTAACATTATGATGTTAGGAGGTGAAGAGAGAGAAAAGAGGACAGCTCATGAGAGAAGTCATCCTATGCTTGAAGGAATAAGCATAATGTTCTACATGACACATTGGAGTCAGAAGAAGACAGAGCAGTTCTTTGGTCAAATGGTATCTGCAAGTGACTCTATACAACTGTTTTTTGCCTCACTCTAAGTACAAGTACGACATCTGAAGTAACATCTTGGCTGTTTTGGGGACTGGGTGTCACAAATAAGTACCTTTGGTTCAATCTAAAATGAAATAGTATTGAAAACTGACTGGCATCAATTGACTGATCAGACTGATATTTCTGTTTACTTATTCTCCGATCTGACAGAACCTGATTTATATTTAAATACTGCCATTTTTCTGTCTTAATGCCTTTACACACTCAGGGTTATCAAGGTAGGTTATCAATAAAAATCAAAATTTTTTAAATTGCATTGTTAAAATGAAAATATAGTATCGCCTACCAACTGAGCTTGTGCGCACGGCAGGCTTGAGCACATCCGTCTGAGGCTGTGGATCAATGCCAAGTTTTACCACTTAATCATTATTCCCTCTAACTTGTAGCTATTTTTCATTATCTTTGAATTTAATATGAATTATGGAACCATTTTTGTCAACGTTTGTTTCCCTTGTTTTGTACAATAAATTATTGTTTGAAGTTTCAACAAGTTTCTTTTGGAGTGCGTGACACAAGTGTGTTTTGAAAACGGCCGCAGACTGTCACCTGCTCAACGCATCAGCACCTTCGGATGCCATGACAGTAATAGCCAATAATGTCAAAATATCATTTACAGACCGATTTAACAGACGATCACTGCTGCCCGACCCGCAGGTCCATTTGCGGGTCCCGTGGGTTACGGGTCGACCCGCGCATCACTACTCAGCTCAGTCTATAAAGGCTGTACACAACAGTAGACATTATATTCTATTCAGGCCGGCAGAACCAGCAGCGCATCGGCTCTACAGTGCACGGCACTGCTGATTAACCTTTTTATTGCAGCACAGAGTGTCTGCCAGCAACCAGTTACTTGCAGAGGCTTCCTACAACTTGTTTCAACGGTTCGGATTTAATCAGAAGACAAATTAAACAGGATGACTAGCCAATGTGAAAATCAAAAGAAAGCATAGAATAATGTACTGAAGGAGACTGTTGTGCCCTCACATTCTTTGTGGTTTGAGAGCAAAGATCCGGTCACCACTGTGCAAAACTCCGCAATACAATTAGATCTGAAAAAACCCTGGAGCGACAAGTGCTTTTTACTAAATATTGTTTTAGTAATGGTGCCAGAATCTGGTATTGTACTGGCACCACTACAGACAACTTAACTAAAGCCCAGCCCCTAGTGCATTCTGAACTTCCTGGTGCACACCACATTGCGTGTTACTGGTACCTCAAGTGAGCTCAAAAAACATCAGTAATCTAATGTTGCTGATACAATTTGAACCAGTTATAAAAACAGAGCACATGGGAGAATCATACAAGGAAGAGAAGCTACAAATTCACTACTGATTGTGAGCTCAGAGTTCAGTGTTTGGTTTCCAAAACGCAAGCAAACCAGAAAAAAACACAGCACTCGCTGATTTTATGTACAGCGGATTAACACAATGTTAACAAAAAAGTGGGCATGTGAATGTGAATGAATGAACGCCCCCCCCACCCTCACTGCCACTGAGAGGAAGCTTCAGTGTACCTGGGTCTGATGCCTGTTGGGTTAACTGTTGTTTTGTATTTATATGAAACAGCTGATGTCCTGGAACGAAGGCACCCAAACTACAAAAACTGTCTCTGCAGTCGCCTCACTGAACACGAAACATTCAAGTGACGCTGCCCCTGGTTAATGATTTTTAGTGCTGAGCCATATCTGGGAAGCCAAACACCTCTGATTCCTCCTCCTCATTAACCACAGTAACCTACATACATACAGTAACTACCATCTGAGACTAGATGGTGAGAAAGCATGAGAAGCTGTTCAGGTGAGGAAACAAAAAAAGACGGCATGGAATGAGATGTCTGATGCCAAACAAGACACGTTAGATTAATTCTCTATGTTACCATTCTACATTCAATTATCGAAATGTCACATGCTAGTGGAAATATCACACTACTTTGACATTTGGGATATTCGTCTGGAGGCGTTCCAGTGAGAAGTAAAGTCAATGGCGGATAAATATCCTAGGTTTTTAAATGTGTGTACAGACAGACAGGGAAGAGGTGGACAGAGGGAGAGACAGGACAAACAGAAATAGCACTCATTAGAAAACACATGTACTGCCAAAGTTGGAAGAGGAGGGGAGGGGAGACAACCTGGAAAATGCATATGAACATCTACAGAGGTCACATGGCTGAGACAACTCAAAATGGTCGCCATATAAATTGAAATAAGATTCAAATAGCTGTGTGAGAGTCAGATTAAGAGATTACCACAGCACACCAGTGCTATTTAATCCATGTGTAGGGAAAGCATGGAAGGTGAGAGAATACCTGGTACAACTCCATTAGTGGCGATTGCACTCATCGATATTGCCGTCAACAACGTCTGCAGGGAGACAAGAAGACAGACGGGTTCTTAGTAAATTTAGAGTGGTTTAATTTGTGTCTCATCATGCCCGTCTGCTAACAAAGCTGGACACTGAGATACTCACACAGCAGCAGCATATGAAGACGATACAGAGGCCCTGCAGCACCCCAGCAGTTCCCACCACCCAGGTCAACCTCAGGAACAAGATGACGCCGAAGATGTTCTGCAGGCAGGGCAGGTAGACTCCCATAAACGTCCCCATCTGTGGCGACTGGAGGGCGGACACAACAGAGAGATGGTAGGAAAATCAAGTTCAATTTATCTTTGCCAACAAGAAACAAACATCAGACATAATGCTAAAGCTTTTAAAAATGCAGGTTGACAGTCTCCTTTTCTTTCTCATTTTCCTCCAAGTAAACAGTAGTGGTTTCCAACCTTTCCTGTTTCAACCCCACGCACCCTTTCATGTCTAGTATATCGTCTAGTACATTTTAGGAACTTTCAGCTTTTTAGCTAACTAATTCAACTGTTTGGAAATTACAGCTGGTTAACATTTTCAGCTGTTTAGAAATTACTGCAACTTACTACTAAGTAAATTACTACTTAAACTTTTAGAAATGACTGCAAGTTAAATATTTCAATTGTTTAGAAATTACTACTGGCTAATTATTTCTTTTCTTTTTTTTTCCGAAATTGTTGCAAGTTAATTATTTCAAGTGTTTATAAATAACTTAATTTTTTTGAAATTGCAGCAAGTTAACTATTTCAAATGTTTAGAAATTACTGCAAGTTCAATATTTCAATTGTTTAGAAATTACTACAGCTAATTATTATTATTATTATCATTATTATTATTATTATTATTATTTTAGAAACTGCTGCAAGTTAACTATTTCAGCTGTTTAGAAATTACTAATTATTCAGATTTCTTTAAAATTGCTGCAAGTTAACTATTTCAAGTGTTTAATTAACACCACGTTATCGATTTCAAATGTTTACAAATTACTGTTAACTATTTCAATTTTTTTAGAAATTACTGCCAACTAACAATTTCAGTTGTTTAAAAATCAAGTTAACTGTTTCAACTGTTTCGAAATTATTGCAAGCTAATTATTTAAATTGTTTAGGAATGAATGTTAACTAATTATTTCAACTTTTAAAAAATGACTGCTAGCTAATAATTTCAACTGTTTCGAAATTGTTGCAAGTAGTTAATTATTTCCACTGGTTGCAAATTACTTCTAGTTAACTATTTCTACTGTTTAGAAATAACTACAAGGTAATTATCTAAGTTGTAAATTAATGCTAAGTGCTGGCTAATAATTTCAGTTGTTTAGATATTAACAGCAAGTTAACCATTTCAACCGCATTACAAGTTGTTTACTGTTTAAACTGTTTAGAAATTACTGCTAACTGTTTCAACTGTTTCGGAATCATTGCTAGCTAATTATGTCAATTGTTTATAAATTAATGCTAATTAATGTATAAACTGTTTTGAAATTACTGCCAGTTAACTATAGTTACCTAATAGCTTAAGTTGTTTATAAATTAAGTGCAAGTTAACCATTTCAAACATTTTACTGATAGTAGTTAACTATTTCAACTGTTAAGAAATTACTTCTACCATGTATCCATTACTTTTTGCAAAATATTTAAACTTCTTCACTTGCCTTTTAACTTAATTTCACACACTGTCATACTGCACATGATTTATGGTGTTATAAGTAACTCTCATGTTGGAGGGAGGTGTGTATTGTGCTGTCAGTTTGCTGGTTATTACAACACATTAACTAAAGATCCTACTTGTATTCCTCGCTGGTTTCTGTTTTATTTCTTGTCACAAAAATGTAAAAATCTCTTTTAATTTAATTTTCATTTGTGCTGAGCCACTACTACAATCTTTCTACAACCCCTCTGGTGACTGCAGAACGATCCCCCGGGGTACACACACCCTTTGTTGGGAATCACTGCACTACGCCACCCTGATGCACCAGTCTTGTGTTAATACTTCAAACTGAACATAAAGTGTAGCCAGGAGGGAAGATTTAAATTGTTTTGGCGTGACTTTGGCAGCCGCTTGTTGCCAAATCTGCCGCCAAATCAGAACAGGGTGGAAACAGGAAATTACTCTGAACCACCACAACAGACCGTCTTATCTGGGCCAGCCAGCGAGGACTGAAGTTCAGACTGGGGTCACGTCTTACTGTACTTTCACTTTCAGACGCTCAATGACCACATGTTAAAAGGATAGATAATAAACTTTATTATGTATGTCTTTTGTATAGTCCTCTCAAAAGATGATGAATTGTACCCATAATCATAATCTTGATTACGAGTGCTGTGATAGATTGTACTGGGCATCAAAGTCCTACAGTACACACAAACAGAAAATAACTCCATAGCTTTGTGCAGGTGGGGCATTACTTCACTGAGATATTCTGAATATTCTACTAAAGTATTTAATTGCACAGAAGAGAGCTCATAAAATATTGGTGTCAGGACAGTAGCTTGTGTCAGTATGAAGTCTTGGGGATTGAATCAGCAAAGACTCCTATGAAAGATACCGTCGATGTTACATTTTTGGACTGGGTGTTTTACTGCAAGATGAAACCTTCTTAAGGGTTTAAACAATGTGAGTTTGGCACAGTCTGGTATACCTTGCCGGGTTTCTTCTTCTCGCCGATGCTTTCAGCCTCTTCGTGTTCCTTGGCCCCCTGCGTCAGGTTGGTGTAGTTGGCCAGGCGATTAAGCAGAGAGGACACCTTCGGCCGAGTGTCCATCTCCTCCTGAGGTAGGGAAAAAAACGGAGGGGAGACATAGGGTGCACAGAGATAAAGAACAGAGGTGGACAGTGGGCGAAAGGAGAGCAGATAAGAGCGGAGGAATGAGATAGCCGGGGGGATATAGAAGAAGGGGAACGAGAAGGGAACAGACAGACAAAAGGAAGGGATAAAAAGCATAAGAGCAGGGACAGGGTATAGAAATAGCAGGCAAGCAAGGAGGGAATAAACGTAAGTGGGTGAGGAAGAAGAAAGGTGGGATGACAAGCACGGGGAGAGGCGGCAGATAAGAGGTAAAAGAGCGGGAGATAAAGAGGCATATTGAATGGCTCGTTAAAGAAGTGGGAGACTGAAGACAGAGCCGTTTCTAGGGAACTTCAACATCTATAAAAATCGAAATTGTCCGCACCCACCAGCCAAATGCTGGTTTATTTTTGTCTCTGGCTTAGCAGACACATTGGCAAACAAACAGCCACCATTTATAGGCTCTGTTTTTACCAATGTGCAGTTAAATAAAACAGTGAGTATTTTAAGGGGAGCAGCAAATATGGCCCCATTATGGTTTTCTCTCTTCAATACAAATTAGCATTCTCAGCACATTATTAACATGATTATGATGCTTTCATTGGGTAACAGTTGTGTAAATTATGTGTTTCGAACCTCAAATAAGGCCAAGTTTCTGTCGTAGAAGTCATCGTCGTCCACCCCGTGAGTGTTGTTGATGTACACACTGGAGATTTTGGAATTTCCGTCACCTAGACACAAAGAAAGAGATTATTAGAGGGAATGTGGAATTTGACTATCTTTAAAGGACAGGTTTAGAATTTTTCCGAGGCTTAGGATGCTTTCAGACCTAGAGTTTTCTTGCTTTGGTCCAAATCAGAAACCAGTTTTGTTCAGTCAGTCAAACCGATCAGAGCTGATCAGGGCAGATCACTGTATAAGAGGAGCAGCTGCTGCAGAGGCAAGTGAAAGCTAACTTTTAGACCCAGTTCAATGAACAGTTAAGGCTGCTTTCAGACCTAGAGTTGTCTTGCTTTGGTCTGTTTGGTCTTTTGTTACAATGTTTGTGTTGGTTCATGTTTTCACGGCAGCATTTACAAGTGGACCAGATAAAATGCCTTGCACGAGAGAGCTGCTCTTGATTGGTCAGACCAAGCATTGGTCATGCGGGAAAAATCCAGGAAGTAAACAAGATGTTGAAGAAGAGTACACTTGCAAGATAAATGTGACACTTTCTAATGTCACAATGGAGGGACAACTACGCAGGTTGATTTTAGCGCTGCTCATCATGGACTATATTGCTGTCATTGTTCATTTTAGACAAACCATGCGACTGCAGTTGGTTCGGATCGAGGTTGGAACACATTCTCACCACAAACGAACCGCACCAGAGTTCGTTTGCAAGCAGACCATGATCAACTCTTCAAGAAGGTCTCGGTCAGGTTGTTTTGGTGCGCACCTGAGTGCGATTGTTGTGCTCACACCTGAACAAACGAACTGCACTTATGGGGCAAATGAACTTGAGTTCGACTGAACCGTACCAAACAGGGCAGGTGTGAAAGCAACCCTAAAAAAACAAGTCAGGGGGCCATATAAACATATAAAAAGATTTTACTGTGTGTAATCCTCTTGTTCATACTGGCCATTGAGTAATCCTTTATTAATGTATTCCAAAGTTTTTATGATCCCTCTGTTGTTTGTGTCTGACTTTATTGTTGTTTTGAGTGCTGTTGCTGTTTTTATCTACAGTTTTTTCTGTTAAGTACTTTACAGGGTGCTATATAATTAAGTTTATTATAATGTTTCCTTGTTGAGCTGCAGTGGAGGGATCATAACGGGGGAAAAAAAGACTTTCGAACAAAAAAGGCTGTCAATTTGGAAGCTTTTCCCTTCTGACACAGACTGAGGACTGCGGACTTTGTCCCTTTCCCCGATCACTCGCATCGAAATGTGATTTCATAAATTGAACGGATTCCTTTGGAGGAATGACTTAGCAAGCAAAATGGAGCTGAAAAGATAAGTAGGGTTTACACACATGTAGGCAAATGGATTTCCATGACCAAGCATTCTGTGATTGCTGAGTATACTGCACATAGTGAGATAAATAGTATTTTCCTTTGATATTGATCCATCGACTGATAACAACTGCTATCAGGGAACAACTGAAAGTAAAACCTTGCTGGAAAATCCTGTACAGTACAAGTACATCTCTTGCTGTTAGTGAGCTATTCCAAGTGGTAATAGTGTTGGCACAACTGTCACAGGGACAACCGCCATTTCCTTAAATTCTGCAGATTTTCATTCTGGATCACTGCTGAAAACTGTAAAATCGAAATCAAATCTGCAGCTATTGTTTGGGTCTGCTTATGAAGGTAGTAAAAAAATAACATAGAGACTCTGTTGTGTGAACCAAGACGGCAAACTCTATCGTCTCCCACATTGTCAACGTAGTTGCTGATGTAGTTACCCAGGATACGAAAATATGCCAAAATGTTAAGTAGGGAATATGCCAAAATCAGATATGTTTCCAAGACAGTTTTATTATGCAGACCAGACTTTAGGATTTAGGATTCAGATCTATTCATACACCAGAGCAGTCTAGAGTGCGTCCCCACATCTTCAGTAGTCACGCACTTCCCCAGAACGTTCTCTTTGTAGTTTGCAATTTTGAATTTAATGTGTCATTTTGGGCCATTTCCAGAGGTCGTACTTTAACTAACTCCTCCTACAGATTAGATCCGATTGACTTCAAATTTTGTCTGGACCATCTTAAGACCTTGGACATCAAAAGTTGCTTAAAGCTCAAATTTTCATTGAACCATATGACCGTGGTGAGGTGTTAAATTTCCATGTTTCGGCAACAAACAGGTAGTGGTGTGTAACTCCAGCATACATGGTCCAATCTATCCCGAACGTCACGTCTTTTAGGCTCGAGGGCCCGAAGCCATCAACATGCATATTAGGTGTCATGGTGATTGCGCCACCTACTGGCAACAGGAAGCTTGTTTTTTCAGACACTACATGAAATTTACATGGTGGGGTCTACAACTGATTTACAGCGTGACATGTAATTACTATGTCCTGCAGCGCCACCTTGTGGAATCAGGAAGTAGTACAAAATGTAAAATAGGTCCATCTCACAGGCCATCTCACTCCTGCCGCATCAGCCGGTGTCCTGCCAGCACCTCCGAGTTACGCAGAAGTGTGAGGGCGCATTCATTGCAGCTTTAATATGAAGTTTCATTGCCAGTGACATGTAGGCCATTGGCTAATTAAAACATATGTCAAATTCTGTATGAAAAAAAGATGAGCTTAAAGCCTGCTACCCATAGCTACAAGTGAAAACAAGCGCTTTGGTTGTGCTTTGATTGCCGCACTTCCTTTGTGCTGTATATCAAGCCTTCACTTTCCCAGGAGATTGTACCCAGCAGCAGACAGAAATGCAGATGGTGCCATTATTCTAGAGCCGTTACACTGAGTAATCATTTACTTCATAATAAGATTAAGCACAAAACTTGTCTATTTCCGCTTTAATTTATCTGATTAATGTGATTCTTCAATACGTAAAAAAAAAATTGTGAAGAAGTCTTAAAGCAAAGCTTGTTTCAAACTTCATATCAATACTTGACTGCATAAAAACTGCAAGCCTATCCTTTAACTTTTCTCTCCCACAGACACACACACACACAGTTTGATGCAACAGCCACCATGTCACCGGTTCAGTTCCACCTCAGTCAGCACAGACCAGTGCATCAGCAGCACCTGAGTCAGCAACATCACTTCCCTCCCTGCTCCGCCACAGTCACGCCAACGGCTGCAAATGGCCGTGTGCAGGGTCACACTTAACAGAAGGTCACTTATATGTGACGTGACTTGAGGCCCACCACAAGTTTGGGTCATTTTGTTGAAGAAATATGTGAATAAATAAAAATCTTTGTTGCTGTGCTGTCTTCCCTCTCTGACGCACTTCCGGTTGTTCTGCAATTTGGTCTGACTGAGGTGAAAATTAATATCCTGCAACCATGTTGATGCTGCAGACACAAGGGCAATTGATTTATTTTATTTAAAGTAACACGTTCCTGTCTGGATTTCTCCTGAGCTGTAACTGTAGAAGTGGTTCTCAAGGAGGGGGTCCCATGGTGACAACAGATGATCAATTAAAGGGATAAAATAGACAATCCTATCCTACAAAACTGAATTCTTAAATGTCTTTGGGCCTGTAAAAATCTGGGAGTACAGATATTCTTATTTCTGCCCTACAATATAACCATGAATGAAATCTTTATAGTCCAGAAAGAAAGCTGTGTGGCACACCAGCTTGTGAATCCCAAAATGCATCAGCAACTCTCACTATCTCACCAGCAAACTACATTTTTAGACACACTGAGGAAAAAGTCAATAGCCATGTAAAGCAAAAAAGAGAAACAGCATTTGGCTGGTGGGTGGCAACTTCCCATCCTGCTCGCAGTCCTTCATTTGGCCACAGATAGCGAGTGTGAAACTGACTCCACACCAGCAAACAAAAACTAGCCTGTAAATATTCAGTGGCTGAAGCTACTGGTGAGGTAGGTAAAGATTAACCAACAAGCTAATCTGGCCTTTTGCTTAATTGTTGCTCAAAAATTGAGCAGCTGATCCTTTACATCATATCCACAGTCAACACATGTTCTATTAATACTCCAAAAACACTTACTAAAAATAAGAAACAAAGACATTTTGGATAAATAAAGATACACATCAGTGCATGCACACATTCAGGCATGGGATCTTCCCGAGCGTGTTCAACGCCTAACCTGTTGATCAGGACGGGCTGCATATTATGGATGTGAACAATGCCTGATCACACCAACTTCTTCACCACCACATACATACATAATTTGATGTCAAGTTGTTACAATTTATTGCTCTGGCAACAACAGCAAAATTATAATTTTTCATGTTTTTCTGACATTTTATGGCCCAAAAAGGTTGGGAATAAAAGAGCATTTTCTGCATATTAATCAACAATGAAAACACTCTTTAGTTGCAGGCCTTATTTTGAAAATACGCCGAATCCAGCCTCTTAAATATGAATAGTTTCTGGGAGGGGTTTCAGTCTTCTATGATCGTTGACAGTAGCACGGCATGGTTCAGTCCAGTTTCCACTGTGAAAAGTTGTGGATGGTACCAACGGAACCGTTCCATACCATCCCCATTTTTGGTCCCCTCTCTGTTGGGGTATGTAGCACTAGATCTGGTACTAAAAGGTGGAGCTGTGAACACTGCAGTCTGTTGATTTAATAGTACTGTTTACAGTGGAAATGTTAGGGTCTAGGTACCACGTCTGAAGGGTTACTTTTGGTTCCAAAGGTACCCTCTGCAGAGACTCTGCCCTCTGCTTGTATTTTGTCATTTACAGTGTTAGGGATGTTTATGGGTGTGTACCCCCATGGCGCTCAGGTGAAGTCGGGTCTTTATAAAAAGGTAGTCATCTGGTGGCAGACCGTAAGCAGCAGGCATCCAAGAGACATAGCACTAAAAATAAAATAGCGAGGCGAAACACCAAACAAGGCTGAGTCTGGGGTTGGCTTTTACTTTCACTTTTGCTGGCGAACATGTTTACAAACAGTGACCGACAATCCTGCTTAGTGTACCTTTAAAAAGGAGCTCACTGACTCAGCATGATCACTAATTCAACCTGATTTTCTAAGGCAGATTGCTCCAGAGCCACACAGAGCCTCAAAAGAAATTAATAAAATTGTAAAATATTTTCTAAAACATACTGGGAGCCGGAGTAAAGAGGCTAAAACAGGAGTGATAAAAACAAGACACCATTTGCTGACATTCTTTCTATCAAGCAATTCAGGGTCTCCCACACATTCGTAAAGTTACTGCGGCCCGCCACAATATCAAAACCTGGTGCCACATATTGATTTTCTATTTCTGAAGCTGGACCGCTCATAAGAAGCACTGTTGGAATATATGAACCATTCAGTTATCCACTGCAACAAAGTCTCGGAGCATGAAGCGTGCTCTGGGCACAGACTGAGCAGCACAATGACTCAGTGAAAGAGAAACTTAGGATACTTTCACACCTGCACTGTTTGGTCCAGCTTAATCCAACTCAAGTTTGTTTGCCCCCAAAGTGCTGACCAATCAAGAGCAGCTTTCTTTGATCTGGTCCACTGGTAAATGCTGCCGTGAGAACACGAACCAACTCCAGGCAATTATTGAACTTTGTAACAAAATAAGTCCCTGATTCAGAGCAAAGCAAGAACAGCAGTCTGAAAGCAGCCTTAACCGTTCATTGCACTGGGTCTATAAGTTTCCTTTCACTCGCCTCTGCAGCAGCCGCTCCTCTCATCCATCTATCTGATTGGTATGGCTGATCAATTATCGACCCTGAGACTAAAAATGAACAATCTGCTGCTGAGAAATAACAAACTCATGAAGAGTTCTGCCTGTGCTGCGTTCATGCATTTAAGGAGGGGACACAGAATGATACCATAATGCCTTCCTGGGCCTCAGCTACAGGGAGGCAAATTATCACTTAATCATCGAAGTAATTAGTATTCAAACAGATTTATTGAAAAATAAAAGTACCATTTGTCCTAATTTGATGAAAGCCACAATGAAAAACAGTAAAAAAAAAATCACCACCAAAAACTATCCAGTGTTACTTTCAGTTATTACTGCAGAAAAAAAACATCCTGTCGCTGTTTAACTGCAGCGTTCACACTCAGGTTAACACAAGGGAACACAGCTGTCGGTTCATGTGTATGTTCCCCAAGAGAAGTGCTCCACCTGAGTTAAACACATCAGAGTGTAACGCCTTTGTAGATGTGTGTGTGAGTGTGAGCAACCAGTGAAGCAGAAAGCCACTGAAGCCAGATGCGTGCGTGTCTGCAAGCTGTAAGCACATCAAATTCAATAGCAAACTTTATTGGTGTCAAATATGATGGATCACAGAGCATTTGGCCTTTCTGAAAATAACTCTCCGCTCCTCCTGCCTCCCTTCCCCTTCATTGCCTTTCAGGATCTTGACTCATTCACGTCAACGGGAGCATTTTTCTTGTCGGCGTGCTGGTTTTCCACGGGCGTTTTTCTCCAGCTGAGGCGACTGCTGTGCAATTCTGTCTCCGACAGTCTCCCCTCTTTGTTTCTGTGTTTAAACAACCGCAGCGTCGCTCAGCCTGATCGAAGCTCAGTCGGATTAACCGGCTCCATTTCTATTTATGGAAGCTTATTAAACAACGTGGGGCATCCTCACTACTATGCAACCGCTTAAACGGATCAGCGTTGCTAATACAGTTACATCTCTCCACTGTTATAACCTCCCGTGTTGAGCCTGTGAATCAGAGCAGCTATTCTTAAACACTTTTGGAAAGTGAGTTACTGCACGCCACACGACACCTGCACAGTCACAGAGGTCAGAGGAAGACTGTTAACCATTTTACTCATCACAGTGTCACGGAAAGCTGCACTTACTAGCTGTACCTGCTAAAACTGAGTCCATGTGAAAAGGTTTCTGCTGTCAGCTCCCATTAAATAAAGAACTGAATCACTGTATCTGCCCTGCTGTAGGTGGGCCGGTAACAGCAGTGGGGGAAGTGAAACCTACACTATGATCACAATAGGCATACATTACAGTCATCCTATTGTTCTCAACGTCAGCTCGGTGCAGATAAGTTGAACCTGGTTTTGCTGTGCATCCCTGAAGTCAACAAATAAAGAGCTTTATGATCCAGAGACATTTAAAAACAAATTGTTAAACTTGAGACAAGCATGCGGAGACACCCAAAAGAAAGCATTTCTCTTTTTACTTCCCCCGTAACTGAAAGTTTGGACATAGAGCTGTCTGAAACCTTGTGAGCCTGGGTATCTTCCTTGACAATGGGAACCCCTGACTGGCCCACTCCTGAGAACACAATGTGTGGGAATCCAGTGCTCCTAGACTACCTCTATACAGCCAACAGGACAGCATGAGCCAGCAGAGCCAGTGTACTGTGACAGTGTCTGTACTTGAACAAAGCGCAACCACTGATGACAGAGGATGTGAGAGCTCCTGACTGAAAACTGTTACTACATAGAAAAGCGCAGATCTCAGTCTGGTCGCCACCTGAGACGATCTCAGACACTCTAGAGAATTCTTGTAATTCCAGCAGACGCCCCACAACATGTTTGAGAAGAGTCCCAGAAGCTAACAGAAATACACCCCTCGTCTATTTTGCACAGAGCTGATCGAGTTCTCCCGCTAACAGGCACTGTATTTGAAATGTAGATACAATATAAATATGAGGATGAAGGTATTTCTAATAACTAAAACACAGCCACAAATCTTTGCTCTATCATGTCATCATAACTGGACATTTAATGTTGTCGACTCTGTCTGTAGCTACAGTACAACAAAGTAGGAAATAACAACAATAACCACAATTAAATGGACAAAACAGCTTCTGCTTGTGAAATGCTCCAGGTGTGGTAGGCTATGACGCCATGCGGCAGACGGAAACAAAACCAGGTCGCAGCCATGGCAGCCGGAAAACAGCAAAGCTGCGCCCAGTGTAACTGTCCCTCACACCTTCATTACAGTCAAGGTAGCAGTGAAGACAACAAAAACAGGGACTTATTCATCTCATATTGTGTCTAATGTAGTGGATCATAACATCTGCAGATGCTGCTGTTCAAAATGAGACCATACTTTTTTCAGGGATGTCAGTTCTGTGCCACAACAAGGGCCAAAATGGGGCCTGCAACAGACCGTAAGGCTTGTTCTTAGTCGAGCCAATTTTTGGAAATCTTGCAGCTCCTATTGGCCAAATAAGAGGAGTGAGGAGTCAGCAGTCAGTGACGATATAAAACAATCAATAAAACATGTTTTTTCAACAGCTGTGAATCACTGCAACCACGAGAGGTCATGATTGTGCACACAAAATATTAGGCTGATTGGTCCAGTAGCAAACAAACAAACCAAGAAGCAACCTCTGTGGCCAAAATATGAAGCTAACATCAAAGTGCCAAAACCTGCAGTTCATCAAATGGCCACTTGAGGCTGAGTCCAAGAGCGTGTCAATCCCCACAGACCTCCATGTTTAAGTGCCCAACTTTACAGCAGAATAAACATGTTTACAGCCTGGTACAGAAACGGTTTTAGTCTCTACAGCTAATGTCAACATTCATGACAACTGTACGAGGTGTGAATGTTTATATAACTCACCAGTTTACATTTTATTGAGGCTTAAAGTTACACATGCTTTGAGTGACAGTCTATCTGCCGATAGTGTCCTTGGCTCAGCCCTCCGCAGCATCACCCACTCACCTAAATATGGTCACTTCTGGCGCCCAAAAAACAAGATGGCGACAACCAAAATGCAGAATTTGAGGTTTCAAAAAGGGAGGCCCCACATCAATCATGGCAGCTATGTCCTTTATCTTTACTGTCTATAGCCCTATTTGGACGGGAGTAGTTTAACGTGGAGACGTGGGGTAAAGTAATTATTACCAGGGATTTTAGTCCCATCCGAACGTGCCATTGTCTGTGATCATTACAGATAATGTCAGTAAAAATTACGGCGACTTTTACCTTCTGTAAAACGGTCCGGAGAAAATACCCCGGGTAATATTAATCCCGTGCAAACGCGATCCTCTGTAAAAATGTATGTAAATATTTCGTCACGTCCTGTTCACAACCATTTTTCCGCATTTACAACTAGTATTCCACGTTTTTTCAATGATGGTGTTTCTTCTAATGATCACATAGTCCTACGTGGGAGACCAATCAAAAAGGTCGAGAAGAAAGCACTTTTCAGAGCCACAAGACTTCTGGTTGTGTTGGGTAGGCCTAATATAAATCCATATTGCTAACTGTTGTGTACACACAATCCTGATCATGAGCAATATTTCATATTGGGCTAATCATTAATTATTATTATCCTTCAGCTGGTGCTTACAGGAAGCAACGCAGCATGCACATGCACACAGGGAGGTGACGCCAGGGCGCAACCCGGGTGACCACTCCCATCTCTGGTAGAATTACGAAGATTTCTTGTCCCGTGCGAATCGGACATTTATATTACAGACATCCAGTGGTAAACTGACATTAGTCCACATCCCTGTGTAAAACGAATGCCGTCCGAATAGTACTTATGGAACAGACGGGTGCAAACACACATGTACACACACGACTTGGCAGGGGATAATAACCTATAATTATTACACTGATGGTTCCCATAGACTACATCATGCCAATCTTAAATGCCAGATCCTTGAGGCTTAGGTTACCTTCAAATGTCAAGTATCCTGGATTGGTGTCTCCACCTTTGTACCACAGGTATTATAACCCACATTCATTAACCTCAGAGGTTAATTTCTGCTGATATTTATAGCTGTGATATGGTTTCTTTAGCAACTTACATGCAGTACGTGATATGTAGCTTTGGGTAGTAAGACAATTGTAACCTCTGACTGACAAATAAGACACTTAAACGATCCTGAAACAAAATCTAACAACATTAAGTTGTTTGTGTTTTTAGGGACATTTTCAATTTAACTGCCATTGCTTTTTCTACATTCAAACTGCAGCCAATCTGTACAGAAGGACTTTTTTAGTGTTCAGGAGGGGGCCACATTACATGCTTACTTCTACCTCAGTGTACCAGGAGGGAGGAGTGGCTGTCTTACATGTCTCAAACATATGGATTAAAGAGTGAATTCACTGAGGCAATCTAAGTAGTGGGATTAGACGCAAAGTGACAGGTTGGTATGCAGGCTGGGTGCGTGATCTGCTTTTTATTTCTCAACGCAGGACGCACTTCACTCAGTCCACCATGAAAAGAGTGAACACGCCTTAAAAAGGTATATTTTAAACATGTCAAGTCTTGTAAAGTGTACCTTAAAACAACACATCATGTGTACATGGGTGTGTGTGTTCTTCACCTTGATCCACATTGCTGTGGTCCGGCGTTTCCGCCCCTCCCGCAGTCGTCGTCCAGCCTCCAGACGCCTCACTGAGCGGGTCACTTCGATTGACGCTTTCCCTGGAGCCGAAGCGCACGCGGGCACCGGAGCGGGAGCTGATGTCAGGCGACGTGTCGGACAGCCCCGGGAGGTCCTCCGCCTTAGTGGGCGTCACCGTGAAGCGCACCGATGCCATGGCAACTCACTTGGAAAAAAGCAGAGAGGGAAGAGGGGGGGGGTGTTGCGTGGGACGAAGGGGGAGAAGGATGGGGTTGAGGAGGAGTCAAGGACGAGCTGGCGGGGCTGTGCTGACCTGAGCTGAGCTGAGCTGAGCTAGGCTAGGCTAGGCTAGGCTATCTCCCAGGTGATGCTGAGGTAACGGCGGCCTCTACAATTTGTTCTTTTGCTGCTGCGATTCTCCATTGGAGCAAAGTGGTTGGCTGCCACCAGGCATGTGAAAGAAGATCTGCAACAGGTCTCGTTCTGTGTCTACAAGTGTCTTTCTGATAGTGTTTAAAATGCAGTGGATTACTGAGTGACACAGAGGTACAGCTTCCTTAAATGTGTGAACGTGTAGCGTACCAGCTCAAAGCAGCTATCAGAGATGATAAGTACTCAAACACAAAGAGCTGAAATCTTCCCCTTCTTCCAATAAAACAGATATGAAATAGTGTTTCTGCGCTTTGTACAGTATCTTCTCCCCCTACAGTGTTTCTTGATTCCTGCGGAAGAGGACTACGGCTCAGGATAGCAGTCGCATAGTGTGTCAAGCTCGCCTCCCTCTGTGCCTAAAATCTGTCTGGCATGCACCTTGGAGATAAAAATGTCTTTCTAATGATAGCAACCAACAGTGGACAAAACCAGGGAGGGGAATGCCATTGCGGGAAGAAAAGTCATCAGAGGAAAATGGTTGAGATAAGAGAGAAGAAAGGAGAGCAGAGATTAGTTTACACAGCAAAAACTGGCCCAGATGTTAGTGAAAGGAACACAGTATCTTCAAGTGTGAGTAGGTTACATAATGGTGAATAAAAAGAAGAAAAAGCCGCAACAATCTTTGTATAACTACTTGTACAGATACTCAGTCAAACACAGTATTACAATGCTTCCTCTGTAGTATCAGAAAATAAATCCATGCACAGAAGAAAAGAAGCACTGGAGGTTTTCAGTGTGTCTACAGGTATCAGACACTTATATTTAATGCTTTTTAAGATCATTTTTAAGATACTTTTCAACCGACTTATTTTGAGGGATGCATGTTAGATTTCTTGCCGATATCTTTTTTGGCCAATAACCGATACTGATGTCAATGTATCCGCATTTTTCCCCACCTAATTTTAAACCCTTTTTAGACAGGAATTGTGCAAATTTGCAGGAAAGCCCAATCAGTCTTCGTTCGGCATTGGCAGTATAAAAACAAAATCGGGGCGTGTGGCAAAATGCTGCCTGCTTTTGTTTATACAGAATGTGCCATTTCGGGGCAATGGG
Source organism: Epinephelus cyanopodus (assembly GCA_026686955.1). Lineage (NCBI taxonomy): Eukaryota > Metazoa > Chordata > Actinopteri > Perciformes > Serranidae > Epinephelus > Epinephelus cyanopodus. The sequence continues at coordinate 15,684,197 of CM048934.1, forward strand.
GGGGCGTGAGCAAGTAACAAAACGTGTAGCTCAGCGTGTGACGTAAACAGTGACGTGGGAGGGAAGCCGCGGCTGGTAAGTCCTTTAGCGATTCTCTCGTAAGTTGCGAGGACCATGTGCGGTGTCATCAACAGCTCCTCCCACAAGTCATCAACAGCTCCTCCCGTTGCGGAAGGCCGCCTCGGTCTGTTTAAACTAAAAGGGTTTCCGCCAATATGACTACCCTACGAGGCAGAAAATTAGAACCTCGGATCAACTCGCCAATCCACCTCTGTGTGTCTAAACGCTCGCAGCTTGCTGGGAAAACGGCTCAACATTCTCGGAAAATCTGGCAGTGTAAAAGGGGCTAGTATTTGCCTGTTGAAGTGGATCGATCCACCTTGCAGAAAGAGACGGTGGGCTACAGTTAATAAGTCATTATAAACAAATCAATTGTGTCTTATAATAAAGAGATACTGATGGATTCCCATTTATTTTCCTACCCTACAGGAAGGTCAAAGGTCAGCCGCAGAATGACACAACTAGAGCTAGTAGGGATTTTGAGTCTTGCTCAAGAACACCATCAAACCACCCCATCTATTTAAAAGTAGCCGAAGCCGACCATAATAACTGTATGCAACCAAGCTTCGTTAATCTATATTTTATCCCTTAATAATTATAAATGTTGTCCAGGAGTCTTTAAACTGTTACTAAAAAAACGAGCCTTCCACAAAAAAGAAAGAAATTGGGATAAATAAATAATTAACACTTCAAATACAAGACTAGACTTTCATTTGAACTAAAATGTTCTCACTTAACCTGGGGCCATTTATGTTAGGAATGTCTGAAAAGCGGATTAGGTTGGCCAAATAGGGATGTTTACCTTAGGTTTTACGTTGGAATATGGTGATTAGAGTTCATCTACATTTCGCCAACAGGTGAGTGCAAATTAAAATTCAGTGGTAAATTTAGAGGTTTGTAACACCGGAAAAAGTCTTAACAGAGAAGAGCTTGACATTTTTGGACAAAAAAGACATTAAAATATTTAATATTTGTGGTGATTAAGACCTCACAAATTCAAAATTTGGACTATTTAATGACTTCTAAGGCCCCTATTACAAGGGACCTACAGACTTTCTGTTTCCTTGTTAAGGATCTGCCGATAACAGTTACTTCAAGTCTGCCAGTGTGCTCTAAAGGCAACAAATGCAGGCTTCAACATGCCCCTCTATATGACAAAAGGTCACTAAAAACTGAGCGCTCTGAATATCACACCCTTTATTGATTTTATTCATTATTCAGTTTCCTTTAACTTTCATATATCTTATAATGAATTAACCAAGCTACATTTTTTTGACAGGTTTATTATCCTTTCACAATAATATCTCTCTAAATGAAGTTGTAAAACAATAACCAGTATGAACCACCACACTGTCGGCCCGTGTGCCTCGCAGGTGCAAAGTCAACCACGCAATGCACCCCTTCGTCTTGGGGAAGAAAGTGACAAGACAGGTGGGTACAGCCGAGCTGTTGTTTTAGCTCGGTTCATAATTTAATTATTAAAAGGAGAGCGGTTCCAACCGGTTGTGCCAGTAGCTGCTGGCTGTTTCCTCTCGCTCTGCATGCAGAGGCACAGCACATTTTCCAGTTTTATAATGCTCCCTGCCTCACTCGCTTTGTCCGTCCACACTCGGGATGGACAGGAGGCGAGACAGCCGGATAAAGGGAGCAGTGACACTCGTCTTTCCCGTTCAACTGGAAAAGCTCATTGGGAAGAGGAGGGGGGGGGTATTTTCACAAACTTCCACTCAGTGGGGGAGCAGAGGCCTATCCCAGCATGCATTGTGTAAAGAGACTGTGAAACACCCCGGAGATGTTATTAGTCTAGACAAACACATTCACATCTACGGGCAATTTAGGAGCCTCCAATACAACTCAATGGTCTTTAGACTGAGCTGGACACATGCAAATCTCCCCACTCTTGTTATCTCCTCCCAAACATCTCCGCTCTATGACACACTGTTCCAGCCACACAAACCTGGTGATACACCTAGGTACATTTTCCCATAGTGTGTTATCAATATCTCAGCGCAGATATCGCAACACATGTGACACAGGAGGCAAGGGTGTTTCTTTTTTTAACTGCACACACTTGCTCCCTCCTCCTCGTGTGCTAACACAGTTGTGATTACTATAAAACCTCAAGTTTCCTCTTTCTGTCTATTGTTGGTGTACGCAGGACTAATCCAGCTTGAAAGCTTCAGAACATTTTGTTCTTTTTTTTATAGCCATTCAGCATTTATTTTTGCTTTTTTGATTTAAGATGGTTTTTTTGCATGTTGGAGTGTTGTTTTGCTGCTCGGTTACACAAATATCACACGTCTTTTTGCATATTGCAGAGCACCAGATCAGCATGTGAGCTGGTGCTGTGGTACCAAAGTGGTCAAGTGTAGCTCCCTAACACCTTAAACAACTACCTTTGGAGAATGTGAAATTAATATCATGATATGAAACCCATCACCTTGCATGAAAATATACATGTTATTAAAACAGGATGTTTCATGTTTCTTATAGAGTGTTATAAGGGTGTATGTTGCATAATTTCTGACTTTTTATCTGAGTTTTATGATGAGTAAATGGTTGTAATGCACCTGTTATTTCACATTAAGTTACGGGTTTTTCAGCATATACATCAGACAGTTAATCGGCAGCCTTTAACCCAAAATACCGCATCACAGCACCAGTACAAACCCCAAAATACTGCCGCAATTATTCTGTGTAACAAAAGTCAAAACAAGGAGATGATGCAGTCTTACCTAGCTGTCAATGCTGTCACGAGTAGTCACGTTAATTCAGCTGTAATCAATATGATCCGGAGGGACACGCATATAGCCAAACACGCCTTCATTAATTAGGATAAACATCCCCTTAATTAGTCCCGAGCAGCAACTTAAGCAAAGCCCCGTTGATAGTGATCCTCGCTTGCTAACCGCCACTCAGTTGCCACTGTAAGCCAATTAAGCTAGCCATAATAATTCTGGCTTGAACCGGTCAGTAAACACCTTCCGATATTAACACAGACACAGCAGCTGGCGTTGTTGTCGTTGTAATCAAATTGCGAGCAGATGTTTCGACTTGAGCGTTTTCACGTGAGAGGGAATGCGGCATCTGTCTGGAGCTGCGGTTTCAGGGTTCAGCTCAGAAACGCATTTGAAACCGGCTAAAAATCACAGAGTCGCGCAGTTGATACGGGGCAAACCGGTGGAGTAATTAGCCTGTTATTTGTGAAGTTGTGGTTTTCGTGCTGATAAAGCGTCGCGTAGTGGGCAGCGGCTCGCCAGGCGCTGAGCCATCACTTGTGTAGCTGCGTGTACCCGGGCGTTGTGTCGGGTGAGGTGGGCTCGGGCGCTTCGCTCCGGTCGGTACAGCTAGCCGAAGCTAACGTTAGCCAGCGGCTAGCCATGCTGCTGATCAACTCCGCGGAGCTCCAGCTATTTCACTGACAGCGACAAACCGCCCACTGAAAAATGTCAAAGCGTAACACGTTAGTCACATAAAGCGCATACCTGGCTCAAGTTCCCGTTAAAGGACGCGTCCACCATATGGCTGTTTTCACTTACATCTGGGAGCATTTGGCTCTTCTCCCAGGCTTTCTCGGCACTTTTTTTTTTTGTCCAACCGACCCAACAAAAAACAATCGAGCGCGCTTGGCTCGTCCTATTGCGCTTGCCGTCGTTCCAACGGCCGGCGCATGCGTGATGACGAACAAGCGGCCGACGCTGGCTGGTAGATGTAGTCTTTAAGGGTTAGACAATGATAGCTCGGTTTTAAGCTTTCTACTGCTTCTTGCTTTGAATTTCTCTCTTAAATTCAATAATATATAATAAATAATTGTAATAATGATGACATAAATACCAATTTCAATAGAAATGAGATGAGAGTAAAGCGAATTAATGGTTCACTAGTGTACATGTACTTGAGTATCTCCATTTTATCCTACATTATAGTTGTGCTCCGCTACATTTAGCTTGCAGCTGTATTATAAAACATATTAAAAACGCACAAAAAAGTCACTTACTCATCGTTGCATCATATTTTACAATCCAATAATGTGATATATCATCAAATATGGGTCCCTGTGGCCATTTCGTGGCAAACGTAGAACTTAAATTATTGATACTCTCAAATATATTTTTGCTGCTGATAATTCTGTACTTTTCCTTTGACTTAAGTAGGGTTTTTTTTACAGTGTTTTAGTTTACTAAAAAATTTCAGTAGCCTACTTCTTCCACCAAGTTAATGTATATGTCTACTTCCTCAAATACTGTGAGTAATTTCATGATTTTACTCCATCGGGGTAATTTTTCAGAAGTCAACATTGATCGGAACATATGCAGGATATTAAATTTAACAGCGGCAATCCCCCTTTTGTCATAAAAATCTAATTACGACATCTTTTGCAGTGCATGTGACCACAAAAATATGTAATGCAAAACCTGGAGGCGACCTGCAATTTGTGTATTTCTTAAGGAGACTTAAATGGGTTGCAATTTAGTGACTGTGAAGGCCGTAACGTGATTCACACCGTTCTCATAGGCTACTCATGAAACTGTTCACTACGCCTGCATGCTTTGTATGAAAGCATTGCATTTGTAATGTTTCTACAGTTTTTATTCTTTAATCTGTCACCCAGCTGGATTTCTGCACGCACACAAACCATTATAAACCATTAACAAAACATTTATTCAGCATTAAAACAAAATGATCACATAATTCTTAAATGAATGCCAAGAAACAGCAGTAATAAAAAGAGGACCCATAACATCAACAACAGCTGATGACCATTAACTGAGCATTAACAGCCCCATACATTTGGGTGAAACTGAGGACAAGTCTTGGTCGCACGTTCACAAGTTGTGATCCTGAATGTGTTGTTTGACTTTCTGCTTTATAGTCCCATCTTCGCCTTCATCCCTCCATCTCTCGCCTCCGTCTCTCCACTTCTCTCTCTCACAGGACAGGTCTGGGCTGCTGGGTGAGCAGAAGGCCGAAGCGTTTCTTCACTACCACCCGGTGTCGGGAGAACTTGTCATCTGGGGAGAAGCGAGCCGGGTGGGCCGAGCTGGTGGGCTGCCCATCAGGACCAATCTTCTGTTGGTGACAAAGAAGGAAAGAGAAAAGGATAACACTTGATTTCAGCGCTTGGAGATCATTTTAAAGTCTTTTTAGGCAACAACAGATCAACAAACCTCACTGAAAAACCACTTTGTGGTGTTAAAGGTCCAGTGTGTAGGATTTACGGGGATATATTTGCATATATGGAATAAAATAAGTATGTTTTCTTAGGTGTATAATCACCTGAAAATACCATTCATCATGTTTTATTTATGTTAGAATGAGCTGTTTATATCTACATAGGGAGCGGGCCCTCATCTTCAGAGATTTTCATATTTCTACAGTAGCCCAGAACGGACAAACCAAACACTGGCTCCAGATAGGATCATTCATGTTTTCATATCCGCCACCATAGTTAGCAGCCCCTTTGTGACGAGCGTGTCAGGAAAAAATATGATTTTTAACGTGAAAATGCTTCATTCGGTTTTTTTGCCAGTTTAAATAACCCAGTCCATTTTTTTCCTCAGGACGGTGAAGGACGGGCCAATTTATGAGAGAATCGCCGAAGGACTGACCAGCCACGGCTTCCCTCCCACATCACTGTTTATGTCACACACTGAGCTACACGTTTTGTTACTTGCTCACGCCCCCCCCATTGCCCCAAAAAAGGCTCATTCTGCATTAACTAAAGTAGGTAGGCGGCATTTTGCTGCACTCCCCGATTTTGTTTTTATACTGCCAATGCTGAAAAAGACTGATTGGGCTTTCCTGCAAATTTGCACAATTCCTGTTTAAAAAGGGCTACTAATAGTTGATTATATAAATCTTCAGAAAATAGCCACATGTGCCTTTCACAAACTTTTCAAATCCCTTTTCCCCCCAAATTTGATTTATTTAATTTTTGAAGACCAACGAGCCAAAATTATTTGAAATGACATAAAACAAAGAAAAAACTGCTAGAAAGACAGAATGTTTGTCATTTTTGCCCGACAATTGATGACATTAAAATATGTTATCGATTAAGTGTATCAGTCAACAATTTTTTTCTGCTCTCGTGTTGTGTAATTACAATAACTCACTCTGCGTGTCATAACTTCCATTTAGGTCTGTAATGCAGCAAGAGATTATGTGCCAAGCTTCTGTGTGTGTGTGTGTGTGTGTGTGTGTTGTGTTAATTATGACAACTTCAACATCTGACTTCCAAGTTTTTGTGATGTTTGCAATGTGGGTCTTTATTTCAGTCATAGCCGTTTGCCTCAGCTCTAAACCCATGTGAGAAATCCTTATGTGATGGCATGAAGAGGAATCTGATTATAAATTGATAACAGTTTTACAGACTATATGACAGTCTTTTTTTTTAATAAAGCTAAATATGGTTTCTGGTAACTTGTAGTGTGTATTTATATGGATGTTTGGACATGCAAACAAAATTAAAATAACTTTCAGTTGCAACCCGACTCTTCTGTCAGCTTTGGCTCATTTCATTTAATACTGTTTACCTTATTAAAGACAACACTGTCTGAGGATATCGCTTATGATAAGGTTTAAAAGGCCTTTTACCGTTTTATTCACGTTTGTGTTTGATTTTAACACGATAGCTAGCTGCTAGCTAACTAGCTAATCTCAAAATAAAGTGTATCAACGTTCATTTAAAGCTCGAAGAGTGAGTTTTATTTCTTCAAATAAGCCAGAGCATATATCACTGAGGTGAAACTACTTTACAAAGGAAGTAAACTGTATTAAAACAGAATAAAGTTGGATGTAAAGGATGTAAACACAACGTTAACGTCACCTTCAGAGTGTAGACTCTGTCTCCGTTCTCATTCAGGTAAAACTGCAGAAACATCTCGACGATAGCTTGTTTTAAAGCTTCAAAATATGTCGACGAGGTTGTTTTATAGCGAATAAATCACACAAGTTGCAAGTAACACGCTTTTTTTCTTCTGAAATCCACGTGCAGCGGAGCTTCTCCTCGCTCAGGGCAAAGCGGATATCCGGTGTAGAGCTCAGGGCGCTCGGCATCCTGGGAAATTGTGTTTTATAATATAATAGCGTGTTAAACGCCCCAAAGGGAAATTTCCAAGTTGTATGTGAGAAAAATAAAATGCGTTTAAGTTTGGAAATATAAGTTATTAACCAAAGTTCCACTTTCTGGAGCTTTCAGCCACATGTGTGGTCTTCACCGGGATGAAGTTTGCCCAGTTGCTATGGAGATGGTCAGTTGTCATCACGTGACCTACGTATGAAGCTTTCCACGCGTAATATTATATTTTTAAAAAACAGCCTATAATGTTTCTATTTTTAATATGAGCAGAATTCTCTAAAATGCATTTTTAATTTTTTTTTTTTTATCTACGCAACAAAACAGTAAAAAAAAGTGAGAATTAAATAAAATATCACCTGGCACATCAATAACTTGCATCATTACAACCACATGTGCATTTTGTGCCACTTCATACATTAAAAACATAGAAGTAAATACATTAAACAATAAGAAATTAGCTTCCTGAACACAAACATGAGAATAAAAAAAATTGGTTGCCATTTGAATCAGTGCACACACTTTAAAATACAGGAGCAATACTGTAAAAAATAAATAAATAAGTATATTTTTAAACAGAAGTAGATTTTCACTGACGAGCCCGTTTGAAGTTTAAATGTTAACATGAACAGAACTTTCAGTTGTAAGAAAACAAATCAGCCTGAGTCCAGTTTATGTTTATGTTCAAACTTACAGCAGATGCAAACTGACTGAAGAATAATCAGCACTACATGAATGGTAAGCACTATGAAAATATTTGATTGCTTTACAATGTGTAGCTCCTGTTTGTCTCTGATAGTTAAAATAATAGTTTATAGACAGAGTTACAGAGTTGTCATCTGGCATCGAAGGTTTGCAGTAAGTGTTGACATAAGTGTGACTTGTTGGTGACAGGCACCTGCATACAATGTCTTAGTAGCTTATGTAGTGTAAATGTCATTTAATGGAAATTATTCATTCAGTCAATCATTTAAAAACTGTTTAAATCAAGACATGACAAATACTGTATAAATCAGGGACAAAATGAGCCTGATGACTCCAGAATCTCACAGAAAGCCATGTGGTCATAAACCGCAACATGTCACAATATTTGTCATTGCAAAATATTAAAAACTGCAGTAATATTATATCATGACCTTTGTGTTGTGATAACATCATAGCAGGTGGGTACACACTACACAGAACTACACACAAAAATGGCAAAAAAAATAATTTAGCTACTCGAATCACTATGCAATTAGGAATGTAGTTGAACTGCCAGTGAGCTACTGCAAAATGTAGTTACACTACTAGTTTAATTACATGAAGTTCATGACTCCCCAACACTTTCCTTTTTAGACTTTTCTGTTCAATAATAGAGTTACTTTGAATCCTGAACAAATTGGTTTGACTTATTTAGGAAAAAATGGGGGGGAAAGGCAAGAAAGGTTCCATAAATTGCACGAAATAAATAAAACTGACAAGAAAATGACAGAAAAATTGTAAAAAGCAAGAAAAAAAAAGTAAAGAAATTAATTAAACAAAACTTAAATTAGCTTAAATTATTTAATTAAAATTATGTCACGGAAAATAAATATAATAAATAAATATGAATTAAATAAATGAATAGAAATTAGAAATAGAAAATAGTAATAATTCTTTTTTTTTTTTTTTTGCTTATTTTCACAATTTTCTTGTTTGGTTTTGTTCTTTTCTTTTTAACTTTTCTTTTTTGGCTTATTCTCAGGTAGTTTCTTACTTTGAAACCTGAAGCGACATCACTTTTCTTGCTGCTTTCAGCCAAGCTTCATAAGTATTTACTGCAAACCTTTGAACCTTTAAGCAAATTGGTGCAATTTCCTCCAAAAACTTGGTAAAAAAAAATATCCCACAAATTGCAAAAAAAAAATGAATAGATTTAGAAAATTATTCAAAAGGGAAAAAAATAAAATAAAATAATAAATGGAATAAAAATAAACAGAATTAATATAATTTTAAGCCCTTTTAAAAATATATTTTCTTGTTTTTAATTTGACCAATTTCTTGCAAATATTTGGGTCGTTTCTTCTTTTGGTGCTCATTACCTTCTCCCCATGTTCCTGAAAGAAATGAAGCCAGTTTGCTCAGGTTTCAAACGGTGAAACATGTCCTGCAGGTGTGGTTTGGTCGGTCCTGCAGCTGATTTTGGTCACAGCTGATTTTTGGTTCATTTTGCTAGATTTTTCTCCCAGTAGCTCTCAGGCAGTTAAAAGAAACCCTTTATTTCCCTGCTCTCAAGCAAACTGAGCTCACTCTGAGCAGCTGCTCTGGTGATTGCAGAGAGGATAGTATTATGAAATACTCTGAAACACTGCCGGAGCTTTGAAGACATTTTAAATAAACATACGGTTCTCACATGTGGTTTGTGTCATGATGTCTTTGCTGTTGGAATTGCTGGGATTAATATCGCACTTTCCTCTGACAGCTTCAAGCCGCAGACGTACGGAGATTAAGGATGTTTCCCAGCCTGAGATCTCTAAATGACAGAGAAGAGCCTGATTGCACTCAGTCGGGATCCGTGTCCTTTTCTAATTCCTCCCCACAGCCTCCACTAGCTGTCAGAGACGTGCTGTGAAATCATCAGCCGAGCTGAACAGATTTCATCAGGACCTCATCTCATGACGTATGAATCTATGTTGAGAGTTGCAGAGATGTCCCTCATGAGATGGACCTCATGGACACCCTGGGACTTAAACCAGCAATGTGTGCAGCATGTGATCCCGAGCCTGATCCAACCCCATGTCCTGAACATCCTGCCAGGTGTTTGCCCCTCTCAGCCCAGCCTCCAGACTTCACCCCTCCTACGAGACCTCATAGTCGCCCCTTGGTTTCCACAAGACTCCTGCTGGCTCAACATGGGCACCGTCACCTCCACGCCGAACTCCAGCTTTGCTTTTTATCCCAGTAACTGGGTTCCCATCAGCAGCCCGACAGAGTTCTTCTACAACAGCTTACCTCCTTGTTCTCAGCTCCTCATGCCTGAGCTTCGTCCCAGCTGGTGTGTGTATCCACTGGCAGTGCCCGTCCAGCAGCCCTGGAGTCCAGACCTGTGAGGGACACACAGCAGATCACATTATAGTGCATTTACAAACACTTGTGATACTGTATCTGACTTCATTATCTTGACCCCAGGGTCTGGAGAACGGCTCAGCAGGTCATTGAATCAGGAGGGCAGATTCAAGAGCAGGCCGAGTCAGCAGGTCAGAGGTCAAGGATTTGTGTAGACTGGCAAGGGGGGGACATGGAGGTCAATTTTTAGTCAAGTCCACCACTTTACTCCAGAGGATGAACCCCTCTGACTTTAACCCTGTGAAACCTGAGTGAACGGGCTTGATTTCAAAGAGCAGCTCAAGAAATGGCCTGAAAATCCGTAAGATACAGGAAGTAACCCTATTAACAAAGAAATTACCTGAGAATAAGCCAAAAAAGAAAAGTAAAAAAAAAAAGCAATTAAATTGAATACATATTTATTGGATATTGGATATTATTGAATACATTTTTATTTATTTTTCTAAAAAAAAAATCTATTTTCTAATTTCTATTTATTTATTTAATTCATATTTATTTATCATATTTATTTTCTGTTACATAATTTTAAAAGTTAAATAATTTAAGCTAATTTAAGTTTTGTTTAATTAATTCATTTACTTTTTTACTTTTTACAATTTTTCGGCCATTTTCTTGTCACCGTTTTACTTATTTCCTGCAATTTGTGGAACATTTCTTGCTCTTATTTCCCCCATTTTTTCCTAAAGAAGTCAAACCTCTTTGTTCAGGATTCAAAGTAACTATTAACTAAGGAATTGCCCCCCGAAATAATCCAAAAAGAAAAGTAAAAAAGAACAAAAACAAACAAGAAAACTACATTAAGCAAATAGAAATTATCCGAAAAAAATTCCAAAAAAGAACAACAAACTCAGCAAAAAAATAAGCACAAATAAGTGAGGAGGACACCATTAATGTTTACATCTCGTACTCTCACATCCATGAGTAGATGCACTCTTCCTTCTGCATGGTGATACAGTTGACAGGAGTAGTTCGGTAGAAAGAAAATAATTACTACATTAAACTGCTCACAACAAGGTCTGTTGATTATCTTGAGTAACCAGGGCATGATTTCTGGGAAGAGAAATTGCTGTTGAGTTTTCCAAATGTATTTTTCTGGCGCTTTGAGCACCACAAGCCGAGTGCCATCTAGTTCCATTATATTGGAACAAAGGCAAACATTAGCATCTTAGCACTGTAACTGAGTGTGTACGCAAATGAACATGGTTAGAACTGATGTTTTGTGCCTGTTCTCCATCTTTTTTAAATCCTTTTACTGTCTTTCCCAATAGAAGAACATCAGAATAATTACACAACCAACAGGGACAGACTACAAGCAAACAACGAATATGATATATGGGATATGGGATCTCTGCTCTGTTTGGACGAAGTATCACTGGCAGAACTCGCCTTTGAGGAATACATGTTGATCTTGGACTCCATCAGTCCCAAGGTCTGCTATGATTTTTCAAAAAGATAAAATATGGGGGGAAAAGTTGATTACTTTTAGAAACACATGTAGGAGATAGACAACTTCATCTTTCATCTTCTAAATGTTTTCAAAGGTAGCAAAAATTTAAATGTTTTGTAAACTTGTATACACTGGAAATCTTGCGGTTTACAGGCTACCATGGAACAAAACTGTCCAAAATAATGTCTTTACTGCAAAATGAATGCACTGTTATCACCTGAATCTTTGTTCTTGCTTCCCTCAGATCCAGGAGAGTGTGAAGCAAGAACAAAATGAAAATGAGGAAGATAAAGAGATGAGACCAGAGATAGAAAGTGGCCCCTTTTTTGAATATCTGGATGAACTGTGCAGTCATGAGGACTTTGTCAGAGATGTAAGTGGCATTAACAGGGTGTGTCAACAGTTATCCCATCAATATGTTTGTTGTGTCTTCAAGCATTTTGCTAACTTGCATACATTGAATCACAGTGCAACAGGATCTCATTTCTAAATTTTGGAAATCCGGTGCTTGGGCAGCATAAGAAACCAACGGAAAATGCCGTCCATTAACTTTTGCATGATATCCGCCCGGTTGCAGTTAGAGTTTAATGTTGCCCGGTGGCGTTAGGAGGATATGAAGTTGGACAAGGATGGAAGTTAAGGTGGCGAAAGTCCAACTGGGGCGGGCAGGAGGGTAAAACAAACACCGACTTTCACCCGAGAGAGCGGTGTTCGTGTCTTGTAAGATCCTAAAGCCAAACTCTGTTCTTTTTTCCTAAACCTTACCACGTGCGTTCGTTGTTGAAAGAAAAAAAAAAAAACATCAATTCATGAGTAGCTACTGTGTAATGAATGAAAGAAAATGTCTTATTCTCACTGCGTCTCAATCGCTGCTTATCTCCGTCCCTCAGGTGGAGCTGATACTGGACACAGACTACCTGGACTCCCTCCTGTCTTCAGACCCAGAGCCCACTGACCTCCTTGCAGTGGAGAAACAACAAGAGGTGATAACACATGATAGTCATCACTGTAAATGTTGTGTTTTGTTGCCTTGTGAGCAGGAGGTTGAAACTTTTGAAAGCCTGAACTCTGACATCCTTTCACATTTAAAGACAATATGACAATGTTTTAATCATTCATTTTAAGATTTTGAAAAGATGAGGGATCTTGCAGGGTCGCTATTCGCAAGACTACAACTATGGTAGATTCTTTTTTGAGATGATTTAGTGGAAAATGGTACCAAACTTCATCATATTAAGAGTATCCTTGTCAATTCGGCAGCAATATAATCCAGATGGATAAATTGTCTCCGTTGGTCAGCAGTTCTATTTTAGTGGGAGTAGAATATGGGAATGAGAGTCAAACGACTTCAAAAATTGAGATCCCTCACTCAAGTAAGTGCTGGTTAGTGGATCAGATACACCGAATTAAAAGCTGACTCTTGCTCACTCCACTTTTCTAACAGAACCAAGACTTGTTCACATTCTCACAGCTCCCTTTAAGTCCCCTGAATGTTTACCATCTACCTGGTTTGCTGCTTCCTGTCTAGTGTTGCAGCAGTTCTTCAATATTTGCATTAGCCAAGACTAAAAATTTACAATATTTAACATGTTTCACTTGTCGGAACATCAAGACGAGAAAAAGACTGACTAGAGACAGCTTGGGCTGAGTTTTATGACCACCTTGACCTTGACCTATGACCACCAGATTTAATTCCAACATTGGAAATGTGTCTGCGACAGTGAAAGTCATTCAGTGTAGGATACAGGGTTTTGGGATGTGCTCAAATTAATGAATAAAATAATATCTCGGCCTCTGTTGTTTATTGGCGATTACTTTTTATTTCTGTCCCTCAAAAGCTCCCCAAATTTATGAAAGTGAAATTAAAAACTGCCGTAGTACCTCTTTAACTTCTTCTTTCTCTCAGGAGGGGTTGACACCAAACACAGAGTCCCTGGATCTTTTGCAAGAGGTAATATAATAAGATTTTGGTAGCCATGACATGTTGCTGTGTTATAATGGATAAAAAGGCCAATAAAGTCAGCTCTTATTTTTGTTTTTTTCCTTGGTCAGCAGCTCATGGATATGATCCAGCAGCAGCTATCACATCTACCTCCTGCCAACTTCAACCTCACCACTACGGTAACCGAAGAAATACCCCTGGCGACTTTGCTTGTTGAGGAACCTGCGCTGCTCCCAAGAGCTCAAGCTCCCATTTTGGATCCTCTGGGCTCACAGTCTGACACAAATCCAAACTACGATGGACTTCTGAGGAATATAGGACCGATGGAAGTTTGGACTAGGTGTTGCCCCCTCCTCCTTTCAATCCCTCTTGAAGAACCAGTGCCAACCGATAACCCTGTTAATGCCACGTCTCCTCTGTATCCCAATGGCTCCCTGACAGACTGCATTATTTCGTCTCTGCGGTTGCTTGCTGATATCTGCCCAAATACCAGTCTTACTTCTGATTTCGAGGCCAGAGACAATGATGCATTGGTAAAGGAACTTGCAGCCACAGAGGATGAGTCAAAAGATGCCTCAATGTCCCTCCTAAACGTTGGGAGTGCACAGTCAGCTCAGGTATACAAAAAACTTCAGGAAGGGCCTGTACCTGCCTTTGAGTCCCGCTCAACCTCCAGTGTTCCAGAGTCCAATGAGGACCCTCGTACCACTGCCCCCAAGGATCCCGCACCTAGTTTCAGAGTCGATTCGTTGGCTGCCACCCCACCAAAGTCAGCCAGCCGTCCAGCTCTGAGTGTCCCGGCTTTGAAAGCACCTGTTGAGAAACAATGTCGCCTCCAAAACATGAATTCTTGCCTGGAGGCAATTCCTGTGCCAGCCGATTCATCCTTTGTGGCAGATTCCCATGCAGACCCTTGTGATCCCCCAGTTGATGGCAATTCATCTGCTTCGGCGCCAGGAAAACTGACAGTAGAGCCACCAAAAGATTTGCAAGTGTCCACAGTGTTAGCATCCTCTGAACTCGGGGCAGGAGAGCAGGGTGAAACAGAGCGAAAAGATGTTGCAATGCAAAAGCAAACAGTTACAAAAGCAAGAGAAGAGACGACTAAAACGACCTCTGAAAGGAAAGAGAAGAGTAAAGACAATAAGACCAATCTCAAGGGAATGACAAACACAAGACGCAGTCAGAGGCTGTCAGGTATAGAGAAAGCAAGATTAATTGGTGAATTCTCAACAGAGAGAGTAGAGGAGAATAAACAAAGTCAAAGGAGTGCCAAGAAAACAGCAAAAAATGCTCCGAAGAGCTTGCACGAAAAACAGAGGAGACAGTCCTCCAGAGGAAGGCAATTATATAAAAGAGACAAGAGCAATTTTGTAAAGCAGGGAAATGCAACAAAAACAGCAGCCGAGCAACTTTCAGAGATTGGAGAGAGGGAACATCAAGAGCTCTCAGGAGAGATGCAGAAACTCAAAGTGGAGGAAGGGGAACAGAGTGAGGCAAAAAACCCCAATGTGAGCACTGACACTAGAGCACAAAATGATGCTTTAACCCAAATCCCACAAGAGGAGAAAGAGTTGAGTGACGGGGAAAGAAACAAGGAGGGGATGCAAGTGTCCAGTTTTTTTAAGAAGAACTCCGAGCATGAGAACTAAGGAAAAGGTGCTGCCTCTTCCTGCTGCTAAGGGTGAGATCAAGTCCTCGCAAAGGAGGAAGAAGGGTGACACTGATTCACCGACTCTGGTTTCAAGTCCAATGAAAAGAAGCTGAAACAGGGGAGATACGAAGGAGAGTAAGGAGGCTTACGATGTAAATAACACAAATTCTTCAGGATGCAAGACCGAGAACGAGAACCGAAAAAACCCAAATCTAACCCTCGTTCTGAGTCCAGAGGCCCAACAAAGTAAAGTCAGGGGATCCGAAAGTTGGGACTTTTACAGCTCGAGGTCACAAAATGGGTCAAAAAGGACAGAAAAAAACAGGACATGGATTCAAAAAAGCAAGGCAAACGAGGCGGCAGATCAACCATCAAAACCTAAAGCAACAGCAGAAGTGAAAGATGAAGGAATAAATGTAGAAGGGGCAAAATGGCTGAGCATTATGTTGACTCCAATGAAGAGATACATCGGAGTCAACGATGAGGGTAAGACGAAGGCAAAGGAGAAAGTGGAGACTGGTACAGAAATGATGAGTTTAAGTCCAATGAAAAGAGGCAGAAAGAGGAGAGATAAAAAGAAGAGTAGGGAGAAGACCGACAAGGCTAGTGACACAAATTCACCAGGATGCAAGACCAACAAGGACAAGGTCTCTCTGCCGTCTTCTCAGCAGTCCAAAGGTTCAGACAGGTACTCGTTCAACAAGAGAGTTGAGAGACGAGAGAAGCAAGTCACCCTTTGTGAAAACCTGTAAGAAAAACCCAAATTCAACCTTTGATCTGAGTTCGGAGACCCAACAACAGAACAAAACAGTTGCATTAAACGGAAGTGGAGCTTACAGAAGATGCAGTGAAGTCACGGGAACTGAAACTTGGGACTTCTACAGCTTAAGGTCACAAACTGTTTAGAAAACGACGGTAAAAAGTAAGAATGGGATTCATGAAAATGAGGCAGCCGAAGAGACACATCAACCACCATACCCCAAAGCGAGAAGGGCAAAAAATGACTTCAAAAAATTAAAGCAGAGAGCATCCGCGAGACAAAGATGAGGCACAGGACAAGGCTGAAACGCCAAAACCAAGCCCACCGTCAACAAGAAGCAGCACGAGGGCTTCGGATGGAAAGATTTCAAATGTATCAGCCGGACAAGAATCTTTTGAAGAGGACGAAAGCAGCGAGACAGAAACCAGAACAAGCCGTAAAAAAGCCCACAGCCAACGTTTTCCTTGTACGAGACCAACTCTGCTTTCCAAAAAGTTACCCACAAAGTGTAAAGACTTAATCTTGGGCAAAACCAACACAGACGACAGCGTGATAAGAGGAAAGGAACGGTGAGAAGAGGAAGACCCAAGCTGAAGAAAGTATGTTGACAAATCCAGAAATGTGACCACAGCGAAAACTCCTTAAAAGAATTCACAGTTTAATCAAATGATAAATACAAAAAATATAAACACATAAATGTAAGAATTCATTGATATAAAATAAACTTTGTGGCTTTACAGAGTTTCTTTTTGCACATGCCTTTGTCCCGTTTAAAAAACATTTAACACAAGAGGGAATCATTTGCACAGACATTTTATGGCTTCAAATGACGAGTAACGGAGCAATATTTTGTGTCATTAAAAAAGGTAAACTGGTAAACATGAACTTCAAGTCCTCAAAATATACAAGGACGCACACATACACACCTCAGAGAGCCGCTGTCGTCATAACTTAAGTATTCTTTGGTTTTACAATGTTAGTGTAGTCGACTGCGGTTAAAGTTTTACAGTAACGTAGTTTTAAAAATACTTTCATACATTTAAACACTCACACACGCACCCGACGTAAAAAATACAATCCTTTGTCAATCGAAGAGTACAAGCTCGACTGAACGTCCTGTAAAGCTCCTTATTCAAACTTCTTGTTGTAGTGAAGGGATCCGTTGCCATTGTGCACGTCTCCGTTGTTGTTCACAGCCTTCCCGTTGGCCAGCGTGGAGCCTGCCTCCTCAGGCTGCATGTACTCGTTCACCACTCTCTGATAGGTGGGGTGGGTCGTCAGCACCCGCAGCAGATCGTCTATGGAAAACATTTAATGAGGATTTGAATCAGTTACCTAAGTCGGTTACCTTTTTGCTCCATCAAGTGACTAAAAACATCTGACATAATCAGAAATACTAAATTAAAGTCTTCATTTTAAGGATTTTAAAGCATTGAAAGAAAACTTAAAAAAAAAAAAAAAAAAAAAGACATATTCAGTAGGCTTATGGCTCAGCATTTAATTAACTGCTGTGAGAAAAACTAACTGAAATTCTAAGTTTTTTTAAGTTTAGATTTTTATTCAAAATATAAAATCTAATACAAATGTCACGGGATAAGGGCACAGTTTCACCTTGCGTTAGACAAGTACACAGTTAAAACAACCAAAGAGCTCACAAACTGCACTGTTCTGTTAGTGAATAAAAGATAAAATGTGACACTTTCCATTCCAAGTTGTTTTAATAATCTTTCAATATAGATTGTAAGTGTCCTAAAATAGAGAAAATCCCTTGTTTCCACTAATACTCCTACACCTTTATTTATATAGCATGTTATATTACAGATAATTTCAGTGTAACAAAAAGACAATGTGGTGACCTAAGATCAAACAAAAGTCTGATGGAGGCTGATATTTAAGCTGCCTGTCACTCACCCTCAGTAAGCTGGCCTTCGCTGGACGCCTCACTGTAGAGATCTGCAGTGTTGCGCTGAGGGATGCCCAGCAGCGCCCCCATGAGGCCTGACAGCTCCTCTGCGCTCAGACTGCCTCGGCCCTCTCTGTCAAACAGCTGGGAGACAAAGATGGTGCGTTTAGAAAAAGAAAGTTTAAAGAATGCTGAACTACAAATAAGAGAGGTCGTCTGCATTTCGAAGATGAAACAAGAAATGAAAGCAAATGCTGTGAGGAAACCAAAGGACTCACAGTGAAAGCAGTGTGAAGCAGTGACTTGAAGCTGACGAATCCTGACAGAGCTGCAACACTCAAATAGATCTGCCTCAGGTCCACAGTTTCATCCTGGAAAAAAACACACATAGTATGACAGGTGTAGGACACAGTTTATTTATTTTGGTGCTTTTTTTTCAATAGGTATTTTCTACTCTACTCTATATCACTGTAGAGGTGTTTTATTGGCATTTAAAACTGATTAACAAGTGGTAGAACATTCAAGGATTCACTGTGTGATACACTGCTTTGCTCACTCTGGATAAACAGAACAATGTTGTGGATAATAGCCATCTCAACATCTAAACGTCTCTGCAGTTACTGGTAGAAGACACACATACACAGAGAATCTGATTCTACCTTGGAGTAGAGGCCACAGATGGTGACGGCCGTCTGTTCATCCGTCAGCCCGAGGATAGAGGCGAGCTCCTCTGCACTGGCCTTTGACCCCTGAGCTCCTGACTGACACCTGTCAATCATTCTGCCCAATGCTGCTTCCACTTCTTGCGCTCCCAGGCTGACAGAGAGAAAGAGACGAGGATGGTGAGAAAAGAGGAGAGTGCTGAGGCCAGGAGCCAAACATGAACACACATCTTCTCTCTTACCCGTTTCTGTGTAGCAGCGACAGTGTGTCTCTGGCGGGCGACTCCAGTGGGACAGAGAGACCACCGAGCTTACTGACAGGAACTCTTCCCTCCATCACATAATCTGTAGCTGGGACTCCGAGGGCCCTGAGGCACAGCCGAGAAATGCATTAAGAGACACATCGTTCTTATGGTTGTCTATCTATCTGAACAATGGACTTCTGAAAGAACTAATATCTATATGTTGCTGCTACTATTCACACCACTAGAAAAAGTAATGTACCACAGATTTAGTTCAGATATGACAATGAAAAACTGTCGTTGTGTTTTTGCAGAGCCATCACTTCTTCATTTTATGCTATTCAACATTTCATTTAAGTTTTTTTTCATAATTTGTGTGTTAATTCTTGAATTTTGTGATTCGTGAGGTCACAGTGACCTTGACCTTTGGCGTTCGAAAACCAAATTCTAAATGGTTCATTCTTGAATCCACGTGGGTGTTTGTGCTAAATTTGAGGAAAATCCCTCGAGGCATTCTTGAAATATCGTGTTCATAAGAATGAGAAGGATGCAAGGAAATAGTGACATTGACCTTTGACAGCCAAAATCTAATTAGTTCAGTGTTGAATCCAAGTTGATGTTTGTGCCAAATGTGAAGAAGTTCCCTTGAGACGTTCATGAGAATGGGACGGATGGTAATCACCCACACGGAGGCATAAAAACAACTGCATATTCGGCTACTCACTTGGCCATGAGTTTCTGAACATTGTCTGCATACAGGTTGGGGTCGTTCTTCTCCTCCTGGGACGGGTTGTAAACTGGCAGGAACTGCGGCACAGTAAAAAAAAAAAAAGAGCCATTGTTCTCTTTCCTTTTTATTCACAGCAGCAAAAACACACATCAGATTCTTAATACTCACACATGCAAAACATTTAAAACGCAGCTTCACATCAAGCCAAAAAGCACTGATCTCTCCTGTCTGAAAAATGTTCAACACCTCTGATCACACCCACTGGAACATGATTAGTCATGCTACATCTGTTTATGCACCCAACAATGATGTCAGCGTGTGCTGAACACACCCTGAGTACACCGCTGCATGAACCTCGACTGCAGGTCAAAAAACACACTTTAAGCAGGTGCTAAGTTAAAGGGACAGTTCACACGAAAATCAAAAACACATATTTTCCCTCGTGCCTGTAGTGCTGTTTATCAGTCTAGATTGTTTTAGTGTGAGTTGCAGAGTGTTGGAGATATCGGCTGTAGAGATGTCTGCCTTCTTTCCAATATAATAGAACTCGATGGCACTCAGCTTGTGGTGCTCAAAGCTCCAGAAAAACAAATTTAAAAAAGTTGACAGCAATGTCTCTTTCCAGACATCATGACCTGGTTATTCAAGATAATCTACAGACCTAAATGAGAGCAGTTTCATGTAGGAACTATTTTCTTTCTAACAAACTAAACCCACCGACTGTATCACTGCACAGAGGGAAGAGTGCGTCTACTGCTAGCTCACCTAGCACCACTGAGCTAGCCAACATCACAGCTCAGCTGAGGAGGACACCATTAATATTTATGAGCCTATTGTCAATGAGTAGATGCACACTTCCTTCTGCTCTGTGATGTGGTTGGGTTGTTGTTCGGTAGAAAGGAAATAGTTCCTACATGAAACTGCTCACAACAAGGTCTATGGATTATTATATGGAAACATCTCTATAGTCGGTGTCTTAAACACTCTGCATCTCACACCAAAACAATCTAGGTTGATGAACAGCACTACAGGTAAGAGTGAAAATATGTGTTTTTGATTATGAGTGAACTGTCCCTCCCTTATTATTGTCATTACTGTCAGGTAGATTATGGGGTGAACTATCTTACCTCGATAGTACTGTTGGTGTAGAACTGAGAGGTCGTGTGCCACAGTGACTCAACCCTATCAGACAAAGAGACAATGTTATATTTCAGGTAGAAAAGTCAGTACTATCAGTGTGCGTAACTGCCACCACTGAGATGTTTAAACCTTGATACAATTTAATAATAACCCTTGAAACTTGTGCATTACACAAACTTCTTCTGAAGCGAGCAGTGTGTAGGATTTAATGGCATTTAACGGTGTTCGGGAGGCTTTTTACCAGGAGACAAATTATCCGCAAATGTCTCTTCCTCTCCAAAACAAAAAACACAGACTAGGTGATTTAAACCAGTGAGAACACTCATATTAAAAATCTGTGTTTTTCCCAAAACTCTTCGTCTGATTGTGGAGGGGCTGCTAACTACGGTGGCTGACACAAAAACACAATGGCCCTATCTACAGTAAAGCTAGTGTTTGGTTTGTCTGTCCTGGGCTACTGTAGAAACATGGCAGTGCAACATGGCAGACTCCATGAATAAGGACCCGCTCCTTATTGTACCTTATTGGACTTATTGTATTATATTCTGCATCATCCTTAAGCCTACACACTGGACCTTTGATGTGTCAGTTTATTAGGTACACCTACTGTAGTTAAACCAATGCAGTCTTGCAATAAATCCTTCATGGTGGCTATAACACTCAGTTTTTGTTTACAGTGATTTGGTGTTGATTCAGCTGTATGGTCTTTTTGGAGGCTACTGTATTGTGTTACGCCAGAGAGAGGTTTCTGGTAATTAGCTCATTTAGCCTCCAAGAAAAACATACTGTAACAGCTGTGTTCCTTCGCTGGCAACTAAGAATATGTCTTGAAAAGTTTTGTTATGGGATCTTTCAGAGTGAGAACTCAAGTCACTGAGCAGACTACAAGTGAGAATTTAAAAAGTAAAAGTCCTGGAAGTTGTTAAAACCCATTTTCAAGCTTACTGAACTTCCTGCCTGTAGAAATCCAGGCAGTCATACTGGTGATGACCGATGAACTCACCAAGTTGTTCCTTTGTATGTCCAGCGAACAGTATCCTGTGGGAGAGTCATAAAAGGCTGTAATCAAACAGTGGACACAAGCAGGTGGAACAGAAACAAACCTATCCTTCCTAACAGACTGGGTGGGGAGGTTTTTTATTGTATGTGTAATTCCAGTCACTTTCGCCCACTATTACACACCCTGACAGGCACCAGTATGCAAACACACTGGCTGAGACAAATACTGCAGTATGCTCGTAAACGCACAGAAACTACAGCCTGATGAAATGTACAATAGTGTAGTGTAAACACTGATCTGTGGCCAAGGACGTGACAAGGAAGATACGACAGATACAAATGAGCGCTGAGCTGCGTGTCAAAACAGAACAAAGCATGCTCTGTACGTGCATCACTATGATACCGATTCAGGTTGCTCAACTTTTAAAGAAAGGATAAGTGCAGGTTCTCCTGAGGACATAGTGTCTGATCTATTATTGTGTCAAATTATCTCTAACATCTTAAAATTCATATCTGGAGGACTTCAATCTGTTAACATGCAGTAAACAAAGTGCTGAGTTAACCTCTGGTCTGGTTTTGTTTTTATTTATTTAGTCACCAAACTAAATGCTTTTAATTTCAGAAACTTAATGAAGCAATGTGCCTTTAGTTGTTTGTGGAATTAATTCCCTCTCTTAATAACTGAGTCTCCTTGATTATTAATATAATATAAAGGTAGAACTGCCTTTATTTTGTCTGAGGCAGTTTTCATTTTGTTTTTGTTTAAATTATTTAATCACATTTTAAATGTCTATGTAAAGCAGTATGTTGCTTTTAAATGTTTAAAAAATGTAATATGTGACTTTTAATTTAGCAGTAGAACATCCCCAGACTTTTATTACACAAAGATTTGTTTTATTTTATCTGGTTTTAAATTATGAATAAAATGAAATATTGTCTGTTCTTGAAGTTTATGGACATTAAAAGAATACATCACCCGCAAATGACCAGTTGTATATCCATTACTTATCCTGTGTTACATTCATAGACTGTATGAATAATGGACCTAGCTACCATGACGTCAACTATTGGTTTGCGGACTGCCGTTTTGAAGCCTCCAGTTTGGCATTTCGGCATCGGCACCTTGTTTTTTTTGGAGCCAGAAGTGACCGTATTTGTACAGTGGAGGAGCAAGGGATGGATCTGACTTGCAGTCACTCACTCAAGCAACCCTGCCCAAAAAATGCGTAACTTTGGACCTTAATAAAGTGTAAACGGGTGAGTTTAAAAAAAACCTCATCCCATTACAGTTATTATGAATGTTCAGAAGCTTTAGAGACAAAAACTACTAAAGTTGGGCATTTCAACATACAAGTTTGTGGGGACTGATTCTGTTTTGCTGCCACCCTCAAGTGGCCATTAGAGGAACTGCCGGTTTTGGCACTGGCTTCATTTTTCAGCCCCAGAGTTCGCCGCTTGGTTACACTGAATTCATCAAGAAAACTTTGTTTTGGTTACATGCCTCCATGGTGAGCGAAGAATCCAAAAATTGAGAAAATTCATTATGTATTTAAGTCATAGTGTCCATCTTTAACAGCAAAACTAAATCAAAACATCTGTTTACAAGCTCTCACAACACATGCAGTATAAAACAAGTCTCATTTATCCAGTCATATGCTGACTTGATGGTGTTTTAAAGGGTTTGTTCATATTCACCAAAGTCACACAATAACACAAACAAAGTAACTGATCATGGCAACAGTACACCAGCAATTCTCGTTTTCAGCAAAGTAAAATAACTGTTTTAGTCGACAGAGTCTGGTTTTGACGAGAGCATACATAAGTTTCCCTTTCAGTTCAGTTCCCTTATCGGAACGGGCCGTCTGTCTGTGAAGTAATGAGCATACAATTTTATAAATAGGACTTGGATTATACTGGCCAAGTTGTGTGAGAGTTTGTAAACAACACAACAACAAGAATTTCTTAGTTTTTGGATTCTTCGTTCACCATGGAAGCATGCAAGAAAAAACATTTCTTCCTGAATTCAGTGTAACACAGGGTGGGTAAGTGATACACAACAGGTCATTTGTGGGATCAAGCATTTCTTTAAACCTGCAATAATTGTTTTTTTGGCCACCTAGGGGAGACAGAAAGCAGTGACAACAACACTGACAGACTGTCACCTTTTAAGCTGAAATGAAGAGCTTGGTCGAAAAACAGTTGTCTCTTTACAGATTTAACAAGTGCAAGGCAACATTATCATTCATTTGGTGTCATGTTTCTGTTGACCTGTCCAAAATTAACTCTTTTAGTCTGCCAACTCCTGGTGGGGAAATATAAGGGTCGTTGGTAGCTAAATGGTCCACTGAACCGTCCCCTATGACTTCAATTTATCACGAATTTTGGATTCTTCGTTCAATGAATGCATGCAAGTTTCAATGTGAGTGTACTCCTTCCTCACTCACCCTGGATAAAGAACACCTTTAGAGTAAAGTTATGAATGGACCCCTGTCTTGCTCTTGACATGAGTGACAGGCGGATCTTGTTGCAAACTAACAGATCGACCCACCACCCCGATGACTTCACTCACCAGCTTATTGGGGTAATGCAACAGAACAGGTTGGACCGGGACTCCGGCGAGGAAGGCACCTGATCACAGCGAGAACAAATGAGACAGAGTGGACAGACAGGAATGAGTCAGAGTCACGCTGTAGGTCTAAAAGTAGTTAATCTGCCAATAAACAATCAGCTGCTGCGCCCTTTTCCCTGTGATGCCACACATTCTTAAACTATTTTTTACAAGCGGTGAACAATGTGTGGTATGAGTCGGACATCAAGAAAAACCAGAGGGGAGTCGCTGCCTGCACTCACCTGGTTTGAATTTGATGAGAGCGCTGCCGTTAGTTGTGGTTCCCTCAGGAAACATCAGCATCTAGGCAAAGGTTAATAAATGAGATTTATGAGTGCGGACCTGCAGCTCTGAGCACAATCAGCAGGTGAATTTACAGGCTTTGCCTGTCAGATTCAAACAAACAACCTTGTACTGACAATAAATCTTTAGGCCAATCTGCCCACTGTGGTTATGTACAAATACACTGGCTTTAATATGAACTCCTCCTTTTCCTGAGGTTGCTTTCACAATTTCCAAACTGTCGTTAAAGGATTCAACAAGAAAAGTATTCCCTGGAAGCAGAAAAGTGTGCTGATCCCCTCTTCACAAATCTTGAAGATCACGTTCCAAGCCCAAATACTTTATCTAATCTTGATCAGCTGTGTGCTTGAGCTGAGATCTTTGAAGCCGCCACAAGAAGAGACTGTTTCAGTAGGCTTTGTACTGTTGTTGTTGTGGTTAGGCCTGTCACCATAATTATCAGCTTATCGTACAATATGCTGACATGACCTTGATCATTTAAGTGCCTGTTGTCTTTACGTGTGTGTTTGTTTACATAGGAATGTCACCAACATTTTAGCCGACATGATGCCAGAATACACAGCAAGGTCTTCCAGAGCACAGAGATTCTCTCTTTACCGGTAGCCTACATTTTGTGGTCTAAACTGGTGGTAGCAGTTGCTGGATACCCAGAGCTATACGACTGGACGATAGACAGCAGGTTGTCAAACTGCCTCTGAGTGGCCATCATGGAGGCGAAGCTCCTGGACCAACTGGTGGTTATGTGCCACTCAGGAGCGGCTGCTGAGTCAAGTGTGACACCTGGTGAAATTCGGTGTACTAGCCTGTTGTTTTAATATCAAAATGGTCTGAAAATTTTTACACAGGCCAAACCCTAATCATGACAGGCCCATTCCTGGCATTCCCGTAACTGTCCCAAAATGTGATTGGATAGATAAGTAATTGCCAGTTCTGTAAACAAGACTACAGCCAAGTTGGAAGCAGATATATGATCTGTCTTTCCTTTAAAACAAATACAAGGCTCAGCAAATTATCTTCTGAGAACAGGAGTCACACATATGAGCACTGAGTGACGTCTCACCTGAGGCCAGTAGCCGTCAGAGGTCAGCCTCTCTGTGACCTGTGCGATGGCCTTTTTCCTCGACTCTGGATCCTTTCTGCTCACCATCACTGCCTGGTTGAACTCCAGCAGAGCTGAAACACAAACACACAGAAATTACACAAGAACAAAAATCAGAACCAGAACCGTAAGGGAGGAGCCCAGAGACAGTCTGCCAAGACAGCAAGACAGGAACTGCCAAAGCAGACAGAGCAGATTAGAAGCCAAGTACAGTGAGTCACTTGTTTATCTTGGAGCTTCCTTGCATACTTTAAAAATCCTCGACCCCTCTATTCCAAATATTTCTCTTGTTTTTTTGCCTAATACTGTAGGTGGGCAGCCAGGGGTGAGATTTCCCATTGATGGGCACACTGCACTGTGCCAGCCAATCAAATTAGAAATTAATTTGATAAAACATTATGTCATCCAGGCACTCTGAGAGTGGCACAGTTACAAACAGTACTAAGGCTTTGGCAGTATGAATACTCCATTTCCTCCCATTCCTCACGCACCAAAGTAAAACATTGACACTTTTCCTCTGCCTGCCTTCTATTGTGCCTCCCAAAAGTGGTTTTCCATTTCTCTTTTTCCACTCATACACTTCAGATTTTCACTGTTTCCCATCTGCTACCTGGAAAATGATGCTGATATAAGGAAAAGGAGGACAGTTCAGTTTTGATGCTTTTTAGCTGACTCAAATTTTAAAAAAACATATTCTGTATCTATATACAAAATGTGTGTTTTTGTGAGATGGGACAGTAAAATCAACACCAAATACTTGATACACTGCGAGCAACACAACTGTTGCATTGTCGCTTACAGTGTTACTGTGTGGACATGTACAACAGAGCGTCCAGGAAATTATGACATCATCTCCTCAGTTCATGCATGCTCATTGTTTTGTGTTATAAGCATGCGCCAAAACAACACAGATGGACTAGTGGTTTAATTTCATTTTGTTAGAACTGCTTCGTCTCATGACTACTTGACACCTAAATTTAGTACTGCTGCTCCACTTCAAGACAAACAAAGGTGTCTGCTGCTGCCATTGTTACACGGCCCACCTTGGTGTCTGCAGTTTAAAGTCCACCAGAGGTGTCAGTTTTGGATCAGGTCCAGTTAAACCAGCGGGCAGTGGGACAATTTTAAGAGTGGGATTCCTGTCAATGAGGAGTAGAAGGAAAACTTTCGAATGTCCAAAGCGTGTTCTAGTGTTTACAGAGATATTTTGCAAAGCGAAGGTCATGCGGAGACAGGGCCTCAGTCACGAAGAGCCACATTGAGCTGGCTAGGGTGATTAACATATAG
Organism: Epinephelus cyanopodus; assembly: GCA_026686955.1. Lineage (NCBI taxonomy): Eukaryota > Metazoa > Chordata > Actinopteri > Perciformes > Serranidae > Epinephelus > Epinephelus cyanopodus. The sequence continues at coordinate 15,711,195 of CM048934.1, forward strand.
CATTGTCAACATGCAGAAACCTCATCAGGCTCTGTGGGGAGACGTTTTCAGAAAGGCTTGGGAAAACAGCATTTGATGCTAAAACATACGCACTTCAGCAAATTTTGAATTTGAATATATAAAGGAACACGACTGGGAAAATTCAAATTTTGAATTTGAATATATAAAGGAACACGACTGGGAAGCACAGAATGATATAGAAACCTCAAAAAAATAATGGATCTTTAATTTTTTGTTACATCAGCACTGGTTAGAAGATCCAGCTACAGTGATGGAAGCTGTAACAACCAGCGAAGAAGGATCATCTGTGTGTGTGTATAATAAACTCAATCACAGCCCCTCACCTCCTACGACTGGCAGATTCCCGTTCTCCGACCGCGACACCACCCCAGCCAGGTCGGTTCCGAACAGAACCAGCATGTCCAGAAAGCCACTGTGAGGTGCCACCACCAGCACCGGCGCCTCCCTCAGGTCTGCCCTGCGACCTTTGACCTTCACCCACAGGAAGCCCAGGCAGAAGTAGACGCCTCGGCTCAGCCGCATGATGATCCAATTGAGGAGCCAGCGCCTCCAGCCCTTGACGGGCTGAGAGCGTTCCTCCTCAGACAGGCCGGCCAATCGTAGCCGGGCAAGCGGCCACATGAAGAGGAAGCAGATTGCCGCCAGGAAGACGCGAAGAGGGAAGAGGATGCTGCCCAGGATGATGCCCTAAGGACCAGAGGAGAAAAGAAGGTACATCTGAAACATCATTTAGGTCTGCAGAGGTGAACACCTCGAATGCGTTCTGAATTGTACACTTTTTACTTTCAATATGTACTGCAACTGCTTGGAATATCTGAGACCATCAGAAAGCTAAACATGACACAGCAGCGTTTCCCTCATAACAGCAAAGACATGAATACTCCTATGGACGAGCACAACTGTCCCCATCTCTCAAGATGTGGCTAGAGGATTTAACTAACACACACCAACAGGAAAAGATAAGATGTGCCCTGAGCGACCCTCGTATCATATCTTGCATCCACAAATCTAGTACAACAGTCCAAACCGTAGCACACACTGTGCAACAACTGAGATGACTGAGGAGTGATGGGTCTGTGTGGGTGGAGGGAGGTGGGAGCAGTGGAGAAGTGGTGTGGGAATCAGCTCATTCAAAACTCTGCAGCTCGGCTATGAACCAGAACCAAGGGGAGAGAGCACATCAGACCAGCCTGAGCTGCTCTGCACTGACTTCCTGTTACATTTAGAATTGATTTTAAGGTCCTCCTCTTTGTATACAAAGCCCTACATGGGCTGGGACTGAGCTACACTGCTAACTCCCTTGTTAACCATTTGCCTCCTGTGATCATCTGCTGCTGGTTTCTTGGAGGTTCCCAGCAACAGCCGGAAGAAGATCAGGGATGCGGCTTTTGTCAGTTACACCCCAAAGCTTTGATCACACTATCTATAGATATCAAGGAGGTTAGCTCGCTATTTTTTTTTTTTAAAGAAAGCTAAAAATGTGTTTGTTCACTTCAGCTTTTAACTAGCTCCGACTGACCTGAGGGCTGGGACAAAGAGCTCAAGGTGTTGACCTGGTCTAAATACCCCAGATCCCAACCTGATTGAACATCTGAGGGATGTGCTAGTACCCCAGAAGTACCCCCGATCCATAGTGGGTCCTCCTTGGATCAGACTTGGCTCTGACCCGTCAAGGGATGGACACTGGACCTCTGCAGGGTGTCACATAGTTTTGAGTCCTGTGGGTTGAGGTGGGGTGACAACACGCCCCACAGATGTTTGATCAGACTGGGATTTAGGGAATTTGGAGGCCAGGTTGATGCCTTGAGGTCTCCATCATGTTCCTCAGCTACTCCTGAGCAGTTTTTGTCCTTGTCCATTGTCCTGTTGGGGGGGTATCTGGTCTCCACTGGTGTTCAGGTGGCATCCACATGAACGCCAGAACCCAAAGTTTGCATATTGACAGCTGTGCATGCAGTTCTTATACAAGTTGCCCAGCCCTAGTCATTTGTCAGTCATAGTTATGCAACACTGTGGTATGTTGTCATCTGTCACACCTGTCTATGCCTGAAACACGTATGACTTGGCTGTTTTGCTTACACGCCAGAGAGAGACAGAAACATGACTGACTCTTTGTTCTCTTAAAGTTCATATGGAAAACCATGAACACCACAGAAGGGAATTTGGAGTTTATATCGACGTCCAAATATGGACATGGTATCTCAGCGGCTCCTGGTGTTGCATTAACACACACAGGGAGTGTGTTTTGAGGGCAGCTCTCCCCAGTGTCATTAACCGCCTGAGTAGTTTCAGGTGGCAGATTTGGGGAGCTGAGTGGGTGTCGACAGCTTGTTTGACTTCTCTCCCGTTAAAACCTACTGTGGATCAGCTCAGTCTCCGCCATTAAATCAAGCACTGTGAGAGTTATAATTACCCGTATCCTCTGTGTCCTCGTCAGCTTCATTTGGTGGATGAACGGATGTGGATACTCGTGCGTTGCTGAGTGACAGTCGTGTCTCTCCATGGTGACGGGGCAAAGCTGACCAGCAAGTTCAACTTAAAGAATAGAGTTATTAAAAAAAGGTAATAAAAGTCTTCACACCGCAGTGTTGTCGACTGAAGGTAAGTTGTGTTGAGTTGTTTGCAACCCGCTGCCCGCTTTTTGTTCTCTTTGAAAAACTGTCTCGCGCAGGAGTGAGATTTAAAAAAAAACAACGTTAACTAGCAACAATGGCGGACTCCGACCGTAAAGCGGCGAACACAACAACTTACTCGATAAATAAACGACTTAAAAACAAACTTTTCAGCTCTCTATCCTCCACATGGCGACGCAGACACCCCGGGGAAAAGCCGCCCATGTTATCTTTCTTGTACACTCTCCTCCTCACCTGTCCCGCCCCTTCACAGCCTGACAGCCCGGCCCACCGCCACTCAGGGCTGGGCCGGGCAAGTCAGACCGGTCCCTGAAACCAAGCCATGTGTGAGGAGTTTTGGGGTGATGAGGTATGTATGGAGCTCCATTGTTTAAAACCTGAATAAAGGGTGCAGTCACGTAGTTTTTTTTTACAGAGATTACTATGAAAACCCTGTGTCCTCATATAAGACATCACATTTTGGGTTTACTTGACCTTCTGCTTCATTCTTCATAACTTAGACCCGTTGTCCTCATTCGTGGACACTTTTTCGTCCCATCTAGTAATCGTAAGACTGCAATACACTAATCCATGTAAAAACAAGTCAGATCCCGATCCCAACACAAAAGTGGACAAAACCTGATCAAATTTTCTGGATGAAACTTTTGTGTTTATGATTAGTAATGTTTGTAGTTTGATATGGCAACAAATTTGACCAATTTTATAACAGTAACAAGCTAAGACACTGTTAAGTAGGAAGTACTTGTTAGGAGACGTTGGGACTTTATTATCGTCTCATTGGAGGACACTGGGACTTTATTATCGTCTCATTGGAGGACATTGGGACTTAACTGTCATCTCATTTGAGGACATTGGGACTTTATTATCATCTCGTTTGAGGACATTAAGACTTTATTATCATCTCTTTTGAGGACATTGAGACTTTAGTATCATCTCATTTGAGGACATTGGGACTTAACTGTCATTTCATTGTAGGACATTGGGACTTTATTATGATCTCGTTTGAGGACATTGGGACTTTATTATCTTCTCATTTGAGGACATTAAGACTTTATTATCATCTCATTTGAGGACATTGAGACTTAACTGTCATCTCATTTGAGGACATTGGGACTTTATTATCGTCTCGTTTGAGGACATTAAGACTTTATTATCATCTCATTTGAGGACATTGAGACTTTAGTATCATCTCGTTTGAGGACATTGGGACTTAACTGTCATTTCATTGTAGGACATTGGGACTTTATTGTGGTCTCGTTTGAGGACATTGGGATTTTACTGTCATCTCATTTGAGGACATTGGGACTTTATTATCGTCTCATTTGAGGACATTGGGACTTTATTATCATCTCATTTGAGGACATTGAGACTTTAGTATCATCTCGTTTGAGGACATTGGGACTTAACTGTCATTTCATTGTAGGACATTGGGACTTTATTGTGGTCTCGTTTGAGGACATTGGGATTTTACTGTCATCTCGTTTGAGGACATTGGGACTTTATTATCGTCTCATTTGAGGACATTGGGACTTTATTATCGTCTCGTTTGAGGACATTAAGACTTTATTATCATCTCATTTGAGGACATTGAGACTTTAGTATCATCTCGTTTGAGGACATTGGGACTTAACTGTCATTTCATTGTAGGACATTGGGACTTTATTGTGGTCTCGTTTGAGGACATTGGGATTTTACTGTCATCTCGTTTGAGGACATTGGGACTTTATTATCGTCTCATTTGAGGACATTGGGACTTTATTATCGTCTCGTTTGAGGACGTTAAGACTTTATTATCATCTCATTTGAGGACATTGAGACTTTAGTATCATCTCGTTTGAGGACATTGGGACTTAACTGTCATTTCATTGTAGGACATTGGGACTTTATTATGATCTCGTTTGAGGACACTGGGACTTTATTATCGTCTCGTTTGACACTACATAAAGCACACCTATGCTCAGACCAGAGTTGTGGCACTTTAGTCACAAATTCGATTACTTCAGATTTGCATCTTGACTTGCACTTAAATGTCTTAACCTGGACCTTTGACTTGAAAATACTTAATACCTTTCCCCAAAGTTTTATTTAATAAGTATTATTTAAAAGATGTCTCATGAATCAATTCATTTTCCATTTGTTATTCCCAGCAAGTCCTCACTTAATTCCTTCGATCCACTTTGTTTTGGCTGTATATATATATATATATATATATATATATATATATATATACGTAACGTTTTCAGGTACACAGCATACATGTGTCTGCTATCATAAACCACTTTAAGTTTTTCAATAGAGAAAACATGTTGCGAGGAATTAAAGTGAAAGTGGACCCAGTGTGATGTTACGTAAGAAGCACATGTGCAGCATGAGTTGTAGTTGTAACAGCTGAAAGAAACAGCATAGTTTTCATGGTAAATCAACAATTTTCCAAGCACCTGTTTTTACGTTGTTTTCATACCAAGTATGTGATCAGATCATGGATAAAACATAATGATGATACTGAAACTTTGCAGATACACCAATTGGTGCATTCATGTATTTCCTTAATGGCTAATTTACTGATTACACCTACATGGTTTCTGATTGTTGGAAGTTGTAAAAATACTGTACAACTAATCTTATTTAGAATATAATGACTGACATCTGACTGAACACAGTGCGTCTGCAGTTTGGGGATTTCATGTGAAACTGTGCACTGACCCAGCCTTCACGACCCACATCTTTTCTAGCTTCTATTTCAGCCTTTGGTATTTGTTGAGCTTCTCGTGTTCCTTCTTCCTGATGTTGCTGTCACTCGGGATTGCTACATCTATCACCGCTGCCTTCTTCTGTTATTTGTCCATCAGTCTGGATCTGGAACACATATCCAGTCTGGACCCTTGGGCAAGGTCCTTAATGCTGCTAGCCTACCTCAGGATGACTGAAACCGCAAAACAAGAGTCATGCCGGCTAGGACGTCGCTCGGGTCAACAAGGTCCGCGTCAGGTGTTGGGGAACAAGGGCAACCTGATGAGAAGTGGGCTACTGGAACAAAACATAACGTTCCTTACAGACCAGAACGAGCTCGCATGACATGAAGACTATGTTAAGTGATGAAGAACAGATTTCAGCTCCACAACCTACAAACACAACGTAACATTAAATAAATACCCCTTGAACTTTTTACTTTGTTAGTGCCAAACTGGTTTTCCAGACGTTGTTCTCAACAGAGGGGAATCCTGTTGATATTTCTGAGGGAAGTTCACTACTGCTGGTAACGTGCCAATGTGATGACATCATGATGACTTACATGGCAAGAGACGTGTACATTCAAGTCGACTCTTCCCTACGTGGTTTTCAAAGTCACATCTCTCAAAGCCATGACTCCAGCTGGGTTTACATTTCAGTGGCCGTTAAAATTCAAATGCTTGCGTCTCTTAATAACTTCCATACTCGCCTCTCAGGTTTTCCCTCTGCCCTACCTGACTGCTTTTGTTGTCCCTGCAGGGTGTTGCTGCTGAAACCAAACACACACCCAAGAACGAGAGCATGAACAAGCAGAAGGAGGAGAAAGCAGATTATTTTATAAAAACGTTTTTTTAATTCTGGTTGAAATGAACATAATGATAATGTAGCTGTAGTGTACTGCACATACAGCAGATTGTCAGTTCAAGTTGTCACACTTTTGGTTGGTAGTAATAATTAAATGTACCCTGCTTTGGCAACTTAATTTTGCTATTGTAGGACTGACCTGTGGAAGCCCGGAGCCGCCGTACTTGCTCATAGCATTCATTTTAATTTAACATTTTTCTTATATCAGTGCATCATCACATAGTTTTTTTCTTGAAAACCAATTGTCCAACAAAATTAGCAGGTAGAAACACCTATTTTTGGCTAATTCAACAATTTAATTACCTGAAAATATACAAACAAATAAGGTACTTCCTCACATTCACTCAAATTAACACACATCGACCAGGAGGAGACTCAAAATGACCACAAATAACCCTTTTCCACTAACGTGAAACTGGTTGCTCTTCAGTTCCTGCACGTCATTTTGAACAGTTCAAAGCATTTCAGCCCAGAATAAATTGAAAAGTTGGTTGTAAACTGGAAACTCATCTGCTTCTCTCTTTACAAAATATCAACTTTTATCATTTTTGTATGTGAACATACACCACACTTGTGTATTCATGTATAAATATGTACATCTCACTCATGATTGCAGAGCGTTTTCCAGAACTTTTCAAAGTCTTCCTCAGACATTCACTCATATTCCACCAGACGTTCGAGGGACTGCTTTAACTTTCCATTTCTTTTTCCTGCATTTTCTACACGTATGTGCAATTTAACTGAACTAAACTAAACCAAAAAAATAACATCTTTAAAAAATGTAAGTCATTATTGGTTGGTCCTTTCTTGTGTTATTAGAAATAAATATTCGTAGAACATGGTCAGTGTTGGAGAATGTGCGGCAACATGTCTGCTGGTCACTTTCATATCTTTTGGGAGTGTCCTCAAATTTCCTGTGGTTACAGAGATCAGATCAGCGGTCAAGTTTTGGGGTCATGGGGACCTTTGTGGTCTTGAGGGACGATCGTGGACATGGAGGACGTGTTGTCAGTGGGACTGCAGTGTAGCCTTGCTTCTTCTTCTTTTCTGTTTTGCTCAGTGTTGGGCATTTCACCCTTGCCTATGATGTCCCTGCGTTTAACTTCTGTTGTGCATTCTGCTGCACCCGTTACCGATGCATCCTTGATTACAATGGTTCTGCCCAAACTGTTGGAAATGCTGGCTGGGATGCTGGATAGCACCGAGGTTCTACGAATCATCAACAGAACTGGTTCAAAACCTGCAGCTAATTTTGGGGAAAAAGGTTAAATGAGACACAAAACCACGACAAAGTCTGTGTCTTGTTCCTATGTTGCAGCAGTGGTGAGGGCCTTTGCACATCTGAGCCCAGGGGGCCATTATCTCATTATTCACGTTTGTATATGGCGTCATATTGCACAACCTTGACTTGTTTAATCGTGTTATCGAGTTATCAGTCTTTGTTTTCTTGTGATTGTGACTCAAACCCGTTGCCATCTTAAGCAAACAAATTCATGATTTTTACAAGTTGCCAACATGTTTGCTCAATCAACGTTTCGGAAGAGTCACTACTGTAGATGAAAGTTGGCTTAGACTGATTACTGATTCCTGTAGAGGATCAGAATGAAACTGTGACACATGTTGACACCAAAACTCCTTCAGTTTCCCCTTAAGCTGTTTGGTTTCTACTTCTCCACGTCTAGGTCTCAAAAAACAAGCTGCCAGTTGCTATTAACATAAATATAACAAAAGACGTAAATAACACGTACAAACCCCACCTAGTCTGCGCTTTCTCAGATATAAAACTGGGTGGAGCAAAATTTAACAAAACTCTTTTTCATCCGACACATTTATTGACACAGTTGAAAGCATTTTATTTCGGATTTATTTTATAGAACATTTTCATTTAGCAAGTCATTATAACTTAAACAGACTCATAAATTAAAGCAGGTTAGTAAATGTTGCTGATTGGCATGCTGAAATCATGTAACTACAAACTGAGAGACAAAAAAATGGATAAAAAAAACCCTCCTGTGATAAAACCTACTAAGACTTCATTCCCTGACAAAATGTTTTACAGAGTTTTACTTTGATAAAGAAATGTTTTAATTATGTTAATTCTGTATTCTAATAACCTCTTGCTGTTGTTTTACCTAGAAATAAAAATACAGTAGTTCAGTGTGATGATCTGCTGGCGTTTAAACCTTTATTAAAAGACAAATGAACAACAGAGGTTGAAACCATGAAGCAAGGCAGCAGGATGGGAAATTAAACGTTTCTGGTAAATAAAAGGAAAACAGAGTGTGTGGCAGAAAGCTGCGCCGCACATCCTGCCGCTGACTTATTAACAAACGTGTTGTAACCTGTCGTGAATCTGAGCAGAAGGAGACTGTACAGTATATAACCTCTGTAAATATCAATCTATTCAATGTGCATGCTCCGTCCTCTTCACAACACCATCCCTCCACCCATGATCTCCATCCTCTGTTGAGAAGAAAGGAAAATGGTTACGTTAAATCTGTGTTTGGAGGACACTATTGACCCCACCAGATAGCGCTCTTGGTTTAAAGGTAAAGGCTGAAGGACTGGCAATGAAGTGTGCTTTCCATACTTTGGTGAACACACTGCAGCATCTAGTGGCTTCAGAAAATAAAGACAGTGGTTCATGAGGTCTCATTTGGCCATCACTAACATTTACATAGTCTTTCAAAATAAACACGCTACGTCAGCGCAACACCCTAAACTGAGTTTTTTTCCTCTTCGACAACGAACACACGTGGTTAGGTTTTGGAAAATGGAACCGGGATTGGCTTTAGAATCTTGTGGGACACGAAAACCGCTCTCTCAGGTGACAGTCTGTTTGTTGGATGGCCGGCTGCGCATCATGCCGATGTGAAAGGACGGCTTTTTTCCGTCGGTGTCTGACACTGCAAGTCACTGCCCAAGCGCTGCATTTTCACGACTTTGGAGTGAGACCAGGTCGGTTTCACCTAGATGTCCGAAATGTAGGAGGCACATGTAACATCCCAGCCAAACCCTACAGAGACTTTCATTTAACAGTGTTGCCCTGGCTGTGCGTGGAATTTTAAAGTTTCGACATGACACGGGAGGCTGTTGTCACTTGACTTAACATCTAAATTTCAAATGAGTTGTTACATATCTGCGTATCGGAATCAGCAAAAATAAAATCCAATATCTTGCATCCCTAACAAAAACAGATGTTACCAATTTTCAATACCTTTTAAGACTGTTTAATGATCCGCCGTAACTTTGGGTCCTGTTATTGTGTCCACCATGAAGGCACGTTTCTGTAGGCTTTGTCTGACTGACAGTTACGTCTTTAAAAAGGACGGTGAAATTCAAATCTATGTTACAAGGTAATCTGACCAATATTTACCAAGCATGGCAGTTATGAAGAAATCACCATTGCAGTACTTCTTAGATATCAGACCTGTTTACATGACTTCTGATTCATGAATGTGTGACAAAATGGTCATATCCTGCCCTCTACTGGCAAGCAGGTGAACAGCAGCCACAATTTATGAGACAAGTTTAAATCCCTGAACTAAAAAAGTTTGATTTATTTAGGAGGTGGTGGATCAAAATTAAAGATTTAAAACAGTAAAATGAGATTAATACTGACAATCTGCAAAACCACAGACCACAAATTCCATTTTTAGTGCCGTTCAGTGAAAGTGAAAAGAAATCTTATTCATTTACCTGAGGCGGTTCTATGAAAGCCAGCCAATCAGACGAGTGTGTCGGGAGCAGTCCCATCGACTGACACTTGTAGATGGCCAACGCTGAGCCCAGGAGGTTACCCACCAGGTAGACGAGGCCCTGGAGCCACTGCTGGCTGGAGCTCTCCAACAGCTTGAAGGCTGAGACACAAGAGGACAAAAGGAGTGGATGAAATGCCAGAAACAGCAAATCAGGATTTACATATTTAGTTGTTGATGCTGGATACTCACTGGCAGACATGGACATGAGCGCCTGTATGGGCCTCCAGGCCATCATGCAGACCATCATGATGGGGAAGATGGAGATGGTGTTGCCTGACATGTACATGATGAACAGGTTCATAGGGATCTGTTTCAGGGGCCCGAGAGCCACGTCCCAACAACGCTGTGCGACAGAGCAAGAAAGAGACAGAGATTGTTGCATTAAGTTGAATCTAGGCTACTGTATGCAAATCAGGGACGTCCAGAATGACCCACCGCCCCTGGAAACACCTGATAAACTTTCAGCTTTTTGCATCACCTCAAAGGTTTTTTGTTAACACATTTCAGCGACCTATTTTCTTAATATAAGAGTGTGTTTAAAAGGAGCCACCATGTCTGTCTGGCTTGAATTCCAACAGCAGACTGCCCACACACCTAGTGTCACACCCATCTAGTGTCCAATACTGGGAAGCGACGTGACCCCTCGCTTGATGAGCGTGACACTAGCCCCCTGGGCTGTCTGCTCTCCTTTCATATGAGCACAGGAAATTTCCGCTATTTGCTAGGCTAATTTATACAATGTAAAACACTTGACACGTCCTGCAAGCTGTGCCCACCACTAGTACAAGTCGAACCCACCAACATGGCGGCTATCTCTAAACTGTGCCACAATGTTAAGTAATAAACAAAAAGGGCCAAACGTAGCAATAAGCCACTTTATAATGCAGATGTGATTCACCTTGTAACAAACGAGATGACCCCTTCCTATCAACCTAACCCCAACCATAACCACCTCTTTCTTACCGACACTTCATAGTTAGCCAAACACTAAAACCGAGCACTAATTTCTTGCTCATCGTCTGTTCGTGAGGACACAAATCTGAATATAGCCTGACTGAAGACATAAGCAGAAAGACACCATGAGAAGAGAAAACACTAACAAAAGAGAGAACACTCTCTACATCCAAAGACAGAAAGAAAGTAAATGTTCTCCTCCATGTTTACCTTCTCCACCAGGTTCTTGTCCGTCTCCTGGATGCTGGTGTCGGGGACGGGTTTCTCAGAGTAACCGATGGGGTAAACGACGTCCCCCTGACCGCCCTGACGATCACTGCGACTCCTGCAGCACAAAGAGTTAAGCTTTAATTCCCTGTGAACGACTGTAACATCTTTTACGTGCTTGTCCTTTTAAAATATGGAGAAAAGCTTCTCTGACAAACAGCTGCTGTCGGCTACGAATCAGTGTAAAAGCATATAAGCAATGCAAATCACTAATTAGTGCAGTGAGCTCCAGTGCCATGCACAGGCATTTTGCAGGTCAGGTGCCCTAGTGGAAAAAAGGGCATCTTTTCCACAATTATTTATCTATTTATTTTTTGCAAGCACACACAGTGCACCCTGCCTGGAGAGTTCTCTCTGCCAGCACCGGGTTTCTTGAGCTTGATGCCTAAAAACAAACAGAACATTTGTGCATGTAATGAGCAGGGAAACAACGATGAAAACAATTTGGGTGTCGTTCAGCAAAATCCTGCTTCATGTCTTTGATAATCTTTGTCACATATCTGGCTGTGGGAGTTTTCTGTTGCCTTTATTGCTATACCTGTCACGGTTGCCACAGAAACCATGGCCATGTGGATTTGTTTTAGTGTACTGTCTTCAGCGCTTATGGCCTTCGATTTCCATGTTCGTACAACAGAAACGTGTCTGCCATTCAGGTGTTTGTATTTCCATCATGAAAGCGAGAAACGTTCCACGTGTTGCCGTTTACCTGGTGTTGCCCAAGCTCAGCTCCAGAGCCCACTTCATCCTCCTGGCACCGCTGCCTCCTCTCGTCGACAGAGCTCCTCCTCCTTGTCCCCCTGGAGACGCCATGGCAACTGGCTGCACTGATGGACCTCAGAGACAGAAGCACCTACAGAGAGACAAAGTCCAACAGAAATCAGATTTTATTCACCGTGTAGTGGTCTGTGTGTAAACAGCTAACAAACCATCTACATATTAACAGATGTGACTGATTACATACACCAATATGAGGACAATATGAGTGACTTAAACCAGTGACCATCCAGATCCAAATAAACAAATGTATAACTGACATTTAGCTGACGTTAGGTTTCATTTTATTTCTTTTTAATGTTTTGTGTCATACTCAGTGAGTTTTAATACCCTGGCCCTGGAAAAAACAGTTATCCAGTTATATTTGCTATGATTTAACTGGAAAACACATTCATCTCAACTCTTTGTGACAGAAGTATAAGAAATGCTCCAACTGTTTTGCACCTGTTCCAGTAAATAATTTCATCCATTTTAAGGTTACGTGTGTTGACCTCACAAGCTCAATAAACACATCACTATATTCCCGTTATTGAAGGGTGTCTGTGACCTTAACATTTGTGCCGTTACACGACATAAAAGCCGCAGAGAGGCTGTTACAGTAAAGATTACTGATTACTAATAAAGCCGATTTGATAGCAGCAATAGGCAGCATCAGCCGCTTTCTTCTTTACAAGTAATATCAAAGCCACAACGACAATTCAAATGAGAGACACATAAACCTTATAAATGCGATGCAAATTAGGATGTTACACTCATTTGACGTCGCTGTTGTTTAGCGGCTAAAACATGACGTTACATCGAAAATAAGCGAACAAACCATCACGCAACATTGAACTCACCTTACAGAAACATCCAAACCACTGCTGTCTGCTGTATTTGTGGTTATTTTGCGATGAAATGAGCAATAATGTCGCTGGCTCTGCTAAGGAACAAGTCGACCCCTCGTCTTGTCGAGTGGGGCTCGCTGGTTCCGGAGTACGCAGCGATGACGCAGTTACGCTGGCGCACCGGATATTGCGTCACGTTTGTGCTCAAGGAGCACTTCCGGCGAAATACTGCAGTTAGTCGTCGCAATTATTCATTTATTTTTATAGGCAAATGCTTTAATTTAGGACAATAGATGTATTTTATATAAGATAAATATTAATAAAGCTTTAAGCTACGTTTTCGTCCAACAGGATTTCAATAAAATTTCACGAGTCGGATGCAAATTAAATAAAACAGCCTTTAGGAAAAAGTTTCTCGCGAGCAATAATTAGACACAACTGTTTTGAAAACATATTATAGGTACATCTTCTGGTTATTAAGTGTTATTGGAAATATATTGGTTATCAACAAGCTATTTCCTGATCAACAGTATTAAAGAGATAATTATATTTTTAAAATATGCAGGTTTTATCCAATCAGTTACAATTTACAGGAACTGGAGAAAGATGACAATGTAAAGTGTAGTTTTTGTGGAAACCTAAAAAATAAAATAAAGTAAAAAATGAAAAAAAAAAAAAAAAATTAAAATAAATAAAAAATTAAAGTATAAGAAAATTGAATTAAAGGAAATTAAAAAAAAAAGTGTTGGTGCATTTGTTTTAGTTTTGCCTTTATACAAAACAAATGTGGAATAAATTCTGTATTCTGCCATATCTATCGGCTCTAGATTTGGATAAAACAAGGAAGGAAAAAAAAAGGATTTGATTTACTAAATATGACAAAAATTCTTGCTCTCAGCAGTATGTTTTTTTTCTCAGCAGTATTTTCTTTTATTCGTTTTTATTTTCTTTTAATTTTCTATTTATTTTTAATTTAATTAAAAAAAAAAAAAAAAAAAAAAATTATTTATTTTCATTTTTATTTAATTTTATTTTTTAGGTTTCCACAAAACTACAATTTAAATGATCACTTTGTTATTTTAACCAAACTTTTAATTCATAAATCAAAATTTACGAGCAGGAAGTCAAACTATTCTGAGCTGATTATGGCCCAATTCCAATCCGGCCCCTAAAGACTCAAGCCCTGAACCCTCACTGACTTAACTGACGTCAGCTGTAAGTGATTGAGTGTGAGAGTCTGAAAGGGCTCCGGATGCTACAAATAGGAGTGGGACAGCACTTATCCCCCTCTCTACAAAATGTTGTTCTTTCTTTGTGTGTGGAATATAACCACTGGTATTCTTCTGACTTCATGTGTGTTTATGTACCATCTTAAATCCTTGTTAATGTAATGTTTCATTTTTTATCTATCTGTTTTTTTCACTCTCCTTCCATAACGTTACTGTTTGCATATCTGTCAAACATGTTTCAGTTTTTTTAAAATAACACTTCCGGTGTTCCGAGGGCAACCCCTGTATTTGACGTCACAACGCTATGAACTGTGGGTAATTTCCTTACCGTAAGTCCGCATCGATGCTGACCTACAGTAAGGGGGCATAAAGGGCTCACTCGCTGACTCACTGACTTGACGATTTGACAATGGGACAGCCCTCACACGCTCACGCACTTCACATGAACGTGCCTCTAAGTCAGTGAGTCTGTAAGGGATTGGATTGGAATTGGGCCTAACTATCCTCCTGAGACCCAAACTTTTATTTGGTATGCATTTTAAAACAACTAAACATTGTCAATGATAATAAAGATCCAATATCCTAAAACGAGATGATTATAAAGTCCCAATGTCTTCAAACAAGTACTTTCTAATTAAGTGTCTTATCATGTTACTGTTGCTAAAATTGGTTAAAAAAAAATATAACCACACGAGAGGAGTATCAAAGTATTTATTTGTCAGGACACTGTCCCCATTCTTTGCAGTTGTATTATATTAAACCATAAGCAATACAAAAGTTTAAACATCTGTGTGCAATCTTCATAGTCAGTTTAAGGCAATTCTTTATATACACACACACTGACATGTAAGTAAAGGAGTGCAAATCGAAGTGTAAAGTGTGTGTTACATGTTCCAAGGCACAGTGTGTCACAGTGTGTGAGCGTCATTAAGGCACAGGCACTGTCAGAAATGTGGACTAGTGTACAAAGCTCTTAATAAACTACAGGCTGTTTGTTCAGTGGTACATTTGATCATACCGCTCTTCTCACGTACATTTAGCTGATTGTCACGTTTTAAATAATCTGAGAAAAATATATTCAGTTTTTATCATTTCACTGCCGAGTATGAAGAGGACTTCAGAAAAAGGAAAAGAAACTTTGTCCTTCAGCTTTATGAACATTTCATAATGTACTGGATAAAGTGAAAAAATGATCAGGCTTATTATCGTTACTCATATTCTGGGCGTCACCTGACAGATGACACTAAGACCCTGAGGACAACACTTCCACGCTCAGCCCCATGTGTGTGTGTGTTGTGTCACTTGTACAGGCTGAGCTCGGGGTTGTGGTACAGACACATGTAGGAGTCACAGAGCAGGCGGCGGACGGACTCCCTTAAGGAGGTGGGGTCGACTCTGCTCAGCTCCTCCTCTGATAGGCTGAGGTAGCGGCCTACCTCTGGACATGCCTACACGTGGGGGATGTTGAAGCCGTTCTCGCCACCTGGGTGAGAGATGTGAGAGTGTTTTGACAGTGGTTGTTTAAGTGTCATTATCCTGTTACTTGAATGCATCAAAGTGAGGATAACTCACCTTCCCGGTCGGCCATGCTGTCAAAAAACAGCCAATCGGATGGGAGAGGCCCGTGTTTGACGAAGCTCACGTAATGGCTGGTCTCGATGCACGTCACGGCGAAGAGAGACATTCGCTGGCGGGTGCAGTGCAGCGAGCCGGTCCATGGTTCCCCGGGGACAGCGATCTTCACTGGGTTGTGGGACTCCCGCTTCCGGTGACTGTGGACCTGATAATAATAATCCAAAGACAAGACACATGAGTCAGAAAATTAAGGTCAGAGTGCTTTACATATTCATTTTGAAAGTCATCAAAGGAACTTCAGCCTTCTCATAATTCAAAATTCATTTTCAAGGACACAACTCAAAGCAAATAGGTTAATTCATTTCCAAATGTAACTTTTTACGAAACATAAATAAATGATATGCACTTCAATATAAAATGCCATAGACTTGTGCTAAAAACATTAGTGTGTTGTATTTGTTTGGAAAACATGTTTAGTATAAGACAGTTGTTTTGTCTGTGAATGCTGCGAGTTATAGCGAAGCTGATTTGTGTACTTGTGTTTGAAACTGTCTCTATTAAGCCACGTTTAATGTGTGTTTAATGTGTGTTTTGAATCAACTAAACTTTACAGCATTTCACAGAAACCGCACCGCCTACGCACAAGTATAAATCCGCCTTAAGAAGTGTGTACCTGTGTGTTGCAGGTCTGGCAGTACTGTTTGAGATGGCCAGGAGTGATGTCTGGGTCCTCATAACACTGGAAACACTCCCACTCAGCTACAGCCTGACAGATACTGCACTGTCTCAGAGCTGGAAGGACAAAGACAGACAGACAGTGAAAACTTAACTGCTGCCAACAAATACTGGGCACAGTTCAACATTAACTTAAGTGAATGTGGAGTCAACTGAAACTACACATGTAGAAAGAGCAAAACCACAAACAAATTACAATGCTGCTAATATGTAGAGAAGTTGTTCTCACTGTCGTCCAGCAGGTCTGTGATGTCCAGGCTGAGGGTGGGCGAGATGGCGTCAAACATCTTGAAGTCCTTTCCAAACCGAGGCATGAGCAGTAAGAGGCAGGACGGAGCCTGATGGGGTGATTAGCACACACGATCTGATAGTTAGTGGTGTCTCAGGTGACTCAAAAACTAATTTATTTTAACCACGTGTAACAAACTGCTTTTGTTACCTCGACGAATTTGAGGCCGGCGTGGAGGAAGGAGGACTCCAGCAGCGCCTGGACACTGGCGACCCTCATCCGATTGTGGGATGGCGAGGTGAGAGGGATGGGGGAGTGAAGTGGCGAGACGGGTAAGGGTGAGGTGGGAGAGGAAGGGAGTGTGGGCGGGAAGAGCTGGTAGAGGTGACACTCCTGAGGCTGCTGAGTCATCGATCTGACAGAGAGGAGACGACAGTACAGATTTTAGACATGAGAGGTTAAGAGGAGAGTGGACGAGAGAAGATGAAGAGCTAATGTTTGATATCGAACCACTGTGGAGAACAACATAACTTCCTGTAAAACCACAAACAATAGTGATAGTGAGTCTGTGTGTGTGTGTGTGTGTGGTGTGCACGGCAGTGACGTCACCTGATCTTGAGGAGTGGCTCGACTCGGAGGAGCTGGAAAAGCTTGTTGAGGAACTCCTCAGGATCTGACGGACAGAACGACAGTGGCATGACAGCATTCCTCAGCCTGATCACACACTGCTGTGTTTATGGAGGGTAACACCAGAGGCGCACGTACCTTTCTCCTGGTTGGTGAAGCCCATGTCGCTGTTCGCAGCCTCCAGCTGACGTCTCAAGGCCATGGTCTTACTGGCACACACGTAGCCATACCTTAAAAATAACATCTAAAATCTTAGCGGCAGAACTAGCAGTAGCAACACTGTGTCACCAGTAGCCAACAACGCAGTGTAGTTACTCATAGTGGTAAACAACAAACATTTATCCACAGTGACAGACCTGCGCAGGGGGTTGACGATCTCACAGCGCAGCAGGTCTTGAGCCTGACTCGCATCACGGTCAGTTTCAGGGTCAGAGGGCCAAAACAACACCCAGTCTGCTGAACTGCAGCAGGAGAACAGACTGCAGAGAGAAGCAGACACACAGCTGATGACAGGGGGAATACAGTAGATACGCATACTTGTGTTTGTTGCTTGATTAACCAGTATTAAGTGGTGGGCCACACAGAGTATATTTTGAAAGACAAGCTGTGGGCCATATAAAATCAGTCCTCAGGTCATGATTGGCGCCCAGGCTGGACTTTGGACATGCCTGGCTTACGGAAATTCTAGTGGTTAAGGAATTCGGGCATTTCAACTGTTAATCTCTAAAAGTTAAACGGGGCTGCCCCCTACAATCCTCAGACACAACCTGTCGCTGTGCTCTTGAAAGCTGGCATAAAAAAAGCACAAGATTAGTGCCCAGCGCCCGACCTCTTGTTTTCCAAGAGGTTAAAGATGCAGCATATGTACAGCTCCTACTTTCCAGGGCTGGTACCTGCGGTTATTCCACAGGCTAGTTAATAACATGTCGGGCAGGAAATCCAAAGTGTGGGATCATTTTGAGAAGGTGAAGGACGAACCCAAGGTCGACAGCCTCAGATGTTTACCTGAACAGCGTAGCGTCCAGGTAGCAGGAGTTGAGGTGACCCTGGATGCCTCTCTTCCAGCCCTGGTAGAGCTCACCAGCTTCGTCCCCTTCCAGAGGAGGAGTGTGGTCCTCCACACGCTCACTGCCCCACTCTGCAAAGGCTGGGAGCCACACAGGAGACAGTGTTACATAATAAAACTACACAGGTAGTTGAAGGTGAAGAAGTACTTTTGGGTTCAGTCCCTCTAACAGTCGTTAGATACTGGTCCCAAATATGTCTCGTCAACGCTGTTTTCACATTCACTTTGTCAAATACCACCATCATGCTTTCCCACCTATTGAGTTGCACCGCTCCACTTGATTGACAGGTTTCTCGGGTGCCGGAAACCTTGAGTCCCGTCTGCAGTTTCGAAGCTTGACAAACAGCCCCTTGTTGGCCGGGCAACGGAAGTGACGTTCCCCGAGGTAACTGCCATCTGTTCCTGCAGACAGCTCCTGGTCCTGACACACAAAGCAGAGGGTTTGTGATACACCGCAGTAAAATATTACAGTCAGGACAGTGACTTTAGTTTGCCTTTGTTGGCAGAAGATTATATCAGAGGAAACTTCTTTACGTCAGAGATGTTTGACATCAGGACATTAATGGGCTCAGGTAGGGTCAGGGCTTACCAGCTCAATTCCTGCCACTGGCTCTGCGATCCCACTAATCCGTCCGATCCAGCGAATAACCCCGAAAAGCGGCGGGTCGTTCACTTCAACCATCGACTCCACTTCCAACTCGCCCTCCTGTCCTGGCTCTTCGTTCTCCTCTGCAGCTTCGCCATTGTCCGGAGACCTCAGCGGCAAAGGAGGGCTGTGTGCGCCGTTGGTGTGCTGCAGCTGGTCGTTGGCGGGCGGCGACGTCGGGCTGTGGGGTTTAGGAGGCGGGAGAGGAGGCAGGGGCTTGTGGGTGGGTTTGGGTGGCGGCAGCGGGGGAGGTTTAAGTGCTTGTTTGCCGGGGGGCATCAGGGCAACCTTGGGAGCAGAGGCGGGTGGTGACGGAGGGCCTGGTTTAGTGACGGGGCAGCGCTGGCTTCAGGATGGATTTTTGGTGAGGAAGGTTGTGACGAGATTTAGACTCTGGGGACAAAATGGAGTAAGAGTCAGGGAAAATAGTTACAGAGTGGTGCAAAGTCTCCTGGACATCTTTTGTGTTTCCATATTTTCATGTGTTAGTGTGTTGATTATTTGAAGCTGTAGTTCACACCTGGCGTTAAATTGTGTTTCAACATGCATCTGGAGAGACCACTTGTGATCATCTCTGTGCAAATACACATCTTTTCATCAGGAGACTACTGCTGCGGGAGTGTGAGCTCCAAGCCAGGGACAGTTGGTTAGAGTCTGCCCACACACTCACTGTGACAGTGCTAACTGTTAGCATCACATGGCTAATGCTACCTAATGGTTGTTAATGGGTTTGACGACAGAGTCGAGCCATTTCAGTGTTGGTGAGATTGTTGGGACTATAGCTCATGCTAACCGGACAGACCTTGAACAAACCATTCGCTGGGAGACAGTCCTTCAGCACTGCGTCTAACCTGTGTAACGGCAGCAACAGAAAGTTTGCTTATCTGGCAGGGGGTTGTATAAGCTAAGATATCAGCTGAGTGGGCGGTCCTCCTTTTATGGCTGTTGGGAGAAGTTTGCCTTCAGGTCTTTAAGCCAGACAGACCTGAGTTTTATGAAAAAGATGATGGCATGGTTTAAAATGAAAAGACTTCTTCCAGAAAGGTCTCTCTGGCAGAAAGCCCTGAAGGTCAACTTATCCCATGTGCTGTTTTATTTGTGTCAGTGGAGTCCATTTAAATAACATAAACTATTTACATTATTTATGTGTAGTTTTTATCTTTTATGGCCAAAGACCTTCTGTAACAGACTGTGTTAAATGGGCAGATAAGATCGTCTCGAATCCATTACAGGACGCTAAATTACATCAAATCGAAATCATATCATGGCAGACCTTGTAATATGAGAAGTCCAGATATCTGCTGTGAAAAAGGTCCAGCAAGAGCTTTGAATGCTTTTTACTGATGGATAAACACTTGAGTGAATTACTGTATTCTTACTATCTTTACTAATAATACTACCAGGCATTTTTATTCGAAGAACAGCAAAATATAAAGTACAAATTTTGCTGAACGAATCATTAACACAAGGTTAAAAATAACTACAAAAAACTTGAGCAGATGATTCTGAGAAAAGGCCAAAGGTTAATAGAAAACAAGGTATTCGGTCAAAGTTTCCTCTCAAACAGTGAACTCATGTTGACTGTTGACAAATGCACAGTGAGTGTCTGAGGCCTTGTTGCGCAACAGTCTCCATACCTGAGGAAACCTTGGTGATTGGCAGAAGTACTCCATAGAGGGAGTTAGGAATGTGGCAGAGCTTCTCTCCCTTATAATGCCCGTCCCAGTTACCAACAGGAGCATCCTGTAAGAGATCACACAGAGAAGAGACGAGATTCAAATCTAACACAATGGCTGCAGCATCAAAAACTCAATTAACAACTTAAATTACTAGAATTCTAAACTATAAAAACATAATTTGGAATCAGGCTCTTCACATAATCAGTTTTATCTCCCATGTCGTACTGACCAGCAAGACTCCGACGTACATCCCTGCTGAGGACCGGCCTGGCAGGACACCACAGAAGCGCACCTCCCCCCCATGCACGCTGTCCTCCAGGGGAAAATGCACTCGTTGGCCCACGTGGAACGGTGGAGGTGAAGCAGGGCCTCGAACCTGGACTTGGTTTTGAGCTGCAATGGGGGCCGAATCCGCCGTTCGACTGAGGATGCCCAAAGCGTGCGGCTGAGGTGGGCTGCTGGGACGATGCTGGTGGAAACTAATGTGACGGCCGTGCTGCTGCTGAGGGTTCGGGCGGTCGTTGTTGCTATGGTGGCCGTTGCTGGTGCGGTGATGGTGGTCTCGTTCCCGGTCTCGCTCGCGGGCCCGTTCGAGTGCGTCTGAGCCGTTGCTGCGAGACCACTGGCGGTGTCTGATGTGGCTGACAGGGAGGAAGAGGGCGCAGGCTTCGGGGCAGGAGAAGAGCCGGTGGCCCTTGAAGGACCCGTTGCTCACTCCTTTACCTGCGGCTGAGCCCTGCGGAGGATGCGGAGAGGGTAAAAGACAGAAGAAGGTATTTACAGGTAAACTGTCTGACCAGTCACAGGTGATTAAGCGTTCTTTCCCCTGCTTGTGTAAAGATACGTTGGTATACATGTTTTTATTTGGATATATACTGCAGTGACATTAAGCCCAGTTTTTGCTAATGTAGGCGACTAATCTTTGCATCAAAATAAGACTTGAAATAAGGTTGTTGTTCACCTGAATTCAGTGCATCTCCTATGGATATCTCCTACACATATCACCACTGTAGTTTTCTATCTACTTTTTCTTTTTACAGTGGTTCTTGTTTTTAATTATTTCCACTGTCCCACTCAGGACTGACACGTGAATAGTGTTATCAAGTGAAATCCTCAACTCTTTGTGGAGTGCTAAAAAGTTTCCACTTATACCCTCCTCAACTCAAGTTTACCTTGAGCTGTACTCCGAAAAACACAGCACTGCTCCCTCTGGTGAGCGGCCCGATGTATTTAAGCTCCGCCTCTGCCAGCTCGTCCGGTTGGCCCATCTGGACCCACAGCGGAGCGTCCATAGGCAAAGACGCCAAATGCTGCAGCTTCCCCGGATTACCTGGAAAATAAAACAATAAAAACCTTACTACAGAGGGTGGAAATAAACAGTTCCATGTGCTGTTAGTTTTCTGTGAGCATTAAAAATAGGCCTGTTCTGAAGTGACAAAATATGCAAGCTGGCTTTACTTCCTATGTTCCTCTTTACAGACCCAGATATAAACTCTGTCCTCAGAGTATTTTAATGTCACAAAGACGGCATGTTCCCCATTCAAAAAATATGTAGCACTTCTATTTAACCCTCTGAAACCCGAGCAAAGTGGCTTGATTTCTCTCAAAAACATGTGAAGAAGGCAACGAGCAACGAAAGAAGAAATTACCCCAAAAAATTAGCAAAAAGAAAATTTTATAAACAGGAAAATTAGTCTAAAAAAACAAGAAAAAAAGAAGTAAATGACCTAGAAAAGTTATTATAAACATATTTTTTTACATCTTCTTTTTTTCCCCTAGTTTTTTAAAAATAATTTTCTAAATCTATTATTTCTTTGCAATTTGTGGGACATTTCTAAGCAAATTGCTAATTGCCTTTTTCCCTGTCTTTCCAAAGACCAAACGCTCACACTGCTTCTACTGACCAAATAACGATTTATGTAGTTACTTAGCAGTTTTAGGCGAGCCTCTGGATCCTGCACGGGCTCCAACAGGCCCGTGAGGTCAGTTGGAACTTCGTGCAGGAACTTCCTCTCTATTCTGGACATGAAGCCATTGTCTAACACCTGCAGAGAAAAACAGGAGGTGGAGAGAAAGACAAATACGAGGGAGGGAAGAGGAAAGAAATTAGGCGTGAGTGTGACATACACCACAGAGTATGTGGTGGATACTTTCATCCAACAGTGCTATGATGGGGGGACATTTGAGGATGGGTGAGCCTCAGAAATGGACCAAAAGTAATGATAATAAACTGATCATTGATGCTAAACGGAAATTACTGCAATACTCACAATTGAAGAACTTTGTGAAACATTTTGGGAGAGATTAAGTGGACATATAAGCGCCATATATCGGGGAGACTTGGCGAGGGATTAGAGACAAAAAAGAAATAAATAAAAACAGGGAATTCTGTAGTATTGTAGGTTGTAAGGGTCTTATGTATTTAACCCACTTCGCCCAGAATTTGCTGAACACATTTTGTTTTTTCTTTGAATTCATCCATACTGACATTTTGCATCCTAAATCCCCCCCCTTGTTATAACTTAATGTTAAAATTACCTTAATTTAGTTTTGCTTATGCTGCTCTGTAGGACTGTTTGGCTTTCTGTTGTTATATTGCCTTTGGAGCATCCTGTTTCTGCTTTTGTGTTCCTCATCAAAACACTGTGTGGACTGTTATTAAAGATGCCATAAAACATAAGTATTATTTTATAGGATTATCTAATTGTTCTGTCCATGACTTGTTAGTTATACTTTACTGATTCTTAAAGGAAATTACTTTACAGGGCAGCTACATGTAGAATCAAACACAAGGACATAAGACATCAAACATAGAACATACACATGTAAAAAACTAAGCACAAAAAGCTAAAATAAATTAGTAAAATAACCTAAATCGTACCAATAAAGCGATACAAACTATATGTAATCTATAATAAAGATGCTTTTAAACATTCACAGATTGTAATGTGGCTTCTAAAGATTTGGAAAAACTTACTTTAAATGCCCATTAAACCCAAATATATTCAAAAAGATAAGCTGTTGATATTTATGCTTGATACGTGACTGAAACTATTTGTTCTCTATCAAAACAACACGTATTGTTTCATCCCTGTGTAGAGTGAGTGTGATTTGCGTGTGTGATAATACCTTGACCCAAGGCGGGTCACCTCTGCTCTTGCCCGAGTCTTGCTCCTGGCACATGTACCCCCGCTGCAGCCGAATGGTACCGTCCAGGTCGTCCTGGACCTTCAGGTCGGTCGAGAGCAAAAACATTTTCGGGGGGCGGCGCTTCCTTATGTGCTCGTGGGACCCTGACATCTTATGCTTGTTTTTAAAAAACGTGGCCGGTTCACAGAAAAGTTAAATCCTTCATTTTCCTGTGAAATTAAGACGTAGAAATATTTACAAATAAACAACAAGTGTCGAAGTGTGTCCGTCCACCTATCGTGACGGCTGCGACAGGTAACGGCGGCTACCTACCTAACTTTCTCCTCTTAACATAACTCCATTAGCGAAAACCGTGAAAACAGCCAAACAGCGCTACATTTCTTCCCTTCTCTCGACTTACAAACTACGTAGTTAACTTTACCGAGAACTGTAGGCGTTCATGAAACACTCACCGACTTTCTGTAGTCCGGCCGTCAACATTTCCCCTCACATTTAAAGGCGCTACGCTTCTACAACAAATCGCACCGTGAAGCAGGAAGCAACATCGACTGACACCTGCACGAGCCAATGGGAAGTGAGGAAAGTTCAGCAGGGGAGCGCGCTTAGCCAATCAGAGCGCATGTGGGCGTTTCCGGGAACAGGGGGAAATTCCGCAGTTCTTGATAGGCAAAGTAGGTCCACACACACACACACACACACACACACACACACACACACACACACACACACCATGCATGAAAGAATCCGGTCCACACACACACACACACACCATGCATGAAAGAATCTGGTCCACACACACATCACATGTTTGTTTTTTATTATCAGTTTATAAATAGAGTAGAAAAATATTTCCCTGTGCTTTGACATTCTTTTACATTCACACCTCACTGAAATATAAAGAAAAGGAGAAATATTCAATAAACAGTCATGCAGAACTCCATTTAAAAAAATAGAGCATTTTAGAAAGTGCAAAGTCAGATGTGCATTATGTGACGTTTCATAGCCAGCGTGCAGATGTGATGCAAGTGTCAGTTCTGGGCAGGAGTGAGTACAGGAAATATATG
This sequence comes from Epinephelus cyanopodus, assembly GCA_026686955.1. NCBI lineage: Eukaryota > Metazoa > Chordata > Actinopteri > Perciformes > Serranidae > Epinephelus > Epinephelus cyanopodus. The sequence goes on from CM048934.1 coordinate 15,736,026, forward strand.
GCTGCAGTAAATCTCTCCGGGTCCAGCGGTGAGCAATCAGACCATCAACCATAGTCTCTTACCTTATTTAGTTATGACACTTTACATACAGCAGAGTGTATTTTTACATATTAGTGCAGTGAGAGTTTTTTTCATAGGAATGTAATACATTTTATACAGTACAAATATTGTATTTCTCTTCTCTTCTACGCCGCGACTCCGCCTCTGATTTATCTCGCCACCTCTTGGAGGTTGGGAACCAGCCGAGAAGATCAATCAGTATCACAAACTGCTTCAAGTACACACATATCTGCCGCCTACATTCAAAGACAGTGTTTTGTACCAACATACTATGACACATAATATACAAACAACAACAAAAGGCTAAATCATAAATTTTGTACCATAGTGAAACCACAATGGAGTGAAAAATATCTCTATAATATCCTTCATAAAACAATAAATCTTGGGCACATCTCAGATGGATACCATATTGTTTCCAATAAATTAACTGTACATGAACACTGTTGGACAGCGCATGTGATTCAGCCATGTTAATTGTACCATAATAAAACGCATCATTCAGATTATATGTTCTCAGAATAATACAGTGAGAAGTGTGCGGTGGAGGACTTGACCCGCCCACCTGTAGGCTCACAGGATGACCCACATACAGTACAGATACGGATAGAGTGAGCAACATGCTTCGCCATTAAATGGTCCATGAGTAGAAAGCTCTCTGCTTTCAGTCGCCACTTGTAGTCTTCATTTAACCGGTCGGGTTTTTGTTTAATGTCTCATCCCAAAGACAAAGGCAGCTCTAGTGTCAGGTTAGACCATCCCATTTGGTACATGGGTCACAAGTTTTGCAGCTGGTTTTGACCCCGTGTGAGGTCAGAACTGAGGAGACGACTGGTCCGTATTAATAAAGTAGGTGGTGAGTTGTCCCTTGCCCTTGACGTTGACGACTCCTCTGAGGGTGACACTGTATCCCACGCTCTCCACCATCTGGGCCGTCTCCTCTGTCACCTGGGGGCAAAAAGCGCAAGTCACATGTCACATTTAATGCATCCACAGTGAACTTGTACATTTAAGCCACCTCTACCCCTCCGACCGACCTGTATCTTGTCCTCCACTCCTGTGCTATCCATCCTGCTGGCCACGTTCACAGAGTTCCCCCAGATATCATACTGAGGTTTATGAGCTCCGATCACGCCCGCAATCACTGAACCGTGGTTTATTCCTGCGGGTACACAACAGGAAGGGTTTATTAAATGCTCAGTAATATAAAACATACATTATTCTTTGTTTTAAAATTGTCTCGGTGATGAATGGATCCAGTGATGACATGTTACATGTGTGTCAGAATTAATCCAGAACACACTCACCGATCCTGAGTTTGAAGCTGTTAAAAGAGTGTGTGTTTATCAGCTCCAGTTTGCCCATCAGAGCGATGGCAAACTCCACCATGGAGCGCACGTGGCTGTAGGACATCTCAACTTTCTGTAGGGGGAGCCAGAGATCATGTTAATGCATGGCAGGGTCTCTTAACTGCAGCAGGAGGAGGTGACAACACTTGGATTTGATTTCGAGGACTGTTCTGCAGAATAAGGCTAAAAGTTATAAGGACATCTGCAAGCAAACCTTTTGCTCATCTCCTTGAGGCGCATGTGTCAGCCCCGCAGCAGCCATGTACGTACTGCCGATCGTCTTTATCTTCTCCACTGAGCAGAATTTGGGCTTGGAGAGAAGCTGCATGGAAAAAAAGGAAACAGGATTACAGTTAGAGACACAGAGTGAGTGTCACGCCGGCGGTATATAATCACATCTTCTTCCTCATACCTCGTCAAAGTCTGATATGATCTCGTTGAGGAAGCGCAGACACTCCAGGCCGTCCCTGTTGGCGCTGCTCTCGCTGTAAAACTCTTTGAACTGAGGTACCGAGGCGAACATCACACACACACAGTCATAGGACTGACTGTACAGGTCCTGGAACACAGTTTTTAACAGTAAAAGGACTAATCTCAGCTCATCATCTCAATGTTTCTTCCTCCTCTTCTTCTTCAGTTTCTATTTTCCTGCTTAGACCTGGTATAACGTGTGTTATTACGTTAGTACAGCTGGAGATATCTGTGTCATCAGGATTCAACGTGTCTCCTTCCATAAGGCAAACGATGGATGGTCACGCAACACATTTTGATAATGATATGTGGAAGTTAGCATGGGTAACAGAGGGGCAGGCTAACCAGGGAACAAAACTGACTGATTATAAAACAGGATGTGGATGGGTAGTGAAAATCTGCAGTACATTTATTTGCTGCGCTTTATTTACTTTACCTGGTTGCGAATAGTTTTGCCCATGAAGAAGGAGGCGACGTGTAGCGGCAGGACGTTCTGAAGGAGGAGCTTGTTGACGTTCTCCATGGTCTCCATGTCCTCCTTTTCAGTCTGGAAGCAGTGATCCAACAGGAAGTCCACACGGCTGCTCAGCTCGTCCTGACCGAGAAAGACATACATTCTGATACAAGCCAATTCTTCTCTCCCTCATTATATGATACAAAAGACATACAAACACACACACACACCTGTCTGGCCAGTATGAGGCATATGACGTAAAAGATGACAAGCCAAACCCCGGACATGATCTGAGGGTCCTTCAGCACTCCTGGCCTGCAGAAAAACACACATTCACATATTTAGAGCCAAACACTCACATAATCTGGACGACTAAACTACCATCACTCTGTTTTCTCTTTCCGTTACATAATCCCTGAGACAAGAGTGTCTTGTGTCCCTCAGTCAATAGGGCCTGCACCCCCAGGCAGGCCTCTTGCTATGGAAAGCTCTTGAATAAATGACGGCGATCTGAAACTCCAGACAGGGATTCACAATCTAGACTCTGAGTAGCCGACAAAAGGCAGGAAATTTAACACCTTGGCTGAGCAAGACGGACAATGTGATGACTATAGATAGCGGTGGATGAATGCGGACGAGTGGAAAGTGAACTTCAGCAGGATTACTGAGGGTCTGTGTGACTGTATATTCATGCCTGCACACTGTCATGCATCAGCAACAGTTTGTCTATTAACACAATGTAACATAGCAAGACTATTACATACTGTGCTTTACTTATGTACAAATACGGCTTCAGTCCCTCATCTATGCTCTCGTCAAAGCCACCAGACTCCACTGACAAAAACACTCATTTTACCTCACATAACAAAGGAGCTGCTGGTCTAATACTGCCTTCATCATTTAGTTTGTTTGTCTTACTGTGTGTCTTTGGTGAATCAAAACTGACCCTTTTAAACACCAAAGTCACACAGTAACACAAACAAGATAACCGATCCTCCAAACTGTGGATGTGCCGACTGCCATCTACTGTAGGTAATACACTGATCTGAACTAGCCCAACTTCACACAACACACGTTTTAAGTCTATTGAAAACATGATACACAGCAGGTTAGCATCCCATGCTATTAAATCCAGTTTGTGTTAAATAGAAACCTTCAGGGCTGCAACGATCAATTATTTTCATAGTGATTAATCTGTTGAGTATTTTTCCAAATTAAAAAAATGCCCATCACAATTTCCAAGAGCCAAAGTTGACGCCTTAAAATTGTTTGACGTGTTCAAAACACTGTACATACCCCCAAAATATTCATTTCATAATAATCCAACTTTTTGGCAGTTTTTCCATGTTCATGATTTAAATGTTTAGTGTATTAGAAAGACATCAAAAACGTTTCTGTCAATCAACTCAACGATTAACTGAGTAATAATTCTACCACTAGAAAGCTGCTTATTGCTGTTCAGGAGGCAGCTTGGATTCACTCTTCAAGTTTCTTCATCAGTATGTAATTTGGCAAACAAAACAATGTTCAGACATGTGAAGCTACGTAGAGCCCCTGGTGTTAACACGTAATTGCACTTCAGCGTCGCTCACATGGAGTCGTTGTAAAGCAGGTCGATGAGGCAGTCGGACCTCGGGGCGTAGACGTGGAGGAAGAGGGCCAGGTAAACCACCACAGCCAGGGTGAGCAGCAGCGCCTTCAGAGACAGGCACGTCCTGACGAACACAATCACTCCCAGCATGGCCAGCAAGCAGCAGTACAGGTAGTACTGGATGTTTGATGAGAGCAGGAGAAAGAATGTGTATATTATGAGAAGGGAGGAGCAATCGAAGCTTGTGCTGAAGCTCTCAACATTCAAACTCATAAAGACACACACTCTTTTCTGTGTGTATGTATCTTTGTATGTTCTGTTGTACTTTTCCTGTCTTGTGCATGTGAAAAATTAAAATAACTTAAGAAGTAAAATGTGCAAAAAATGTAGCATTTATGGACATTTAAGTTTTTAAATGTTCAGCTCGTTGGCAGGATTTATCGGGGAAAAAAACCAGCATCACTATACTTTCCCGCAGCAATTAAAAGACACATAGTGCAGATGAAGGATGGATAAATAATCATAACATGGAAGTACTTACAGGCACGGTGTGAAGTCTGAGACCCTCCAGCTCTGTCTGGTTGGTAATCACCGTGCAGTTGTGTCCTGGGAGGAAAAACTGAGAGACAAAAACAGAAAAACTGACTGACGTAACATCAAATCTATCTATGAATGAGAATTGAATCTATGAACAGAATATCTGAGAGGCAGGAGAAGAACTCACAAAGTTGAGGATGGCCATAAGCAGGGTGATGAGCAAGCAGAGGACGACAACAAACACTCGTAGCACCGCCCTGGTGGAGACGCCGCGGGACAGCCCCGATATCCACTGAACACTCAGCGGCATCTTGGAACGCCACTTCTGAAAACAAACAGACATTCAAACATTTAACACAGATATAAAACAATACTAAAATGGTCCGTTACAGAGTCAACGTGTAAACGTGATTGACACAACATGACGTCATATTTATTCTTAAACATCTGACTGTTTTGGACAAAAATTCCAACTTGAGGCCTTTGCACACTGAGTCCATTTTTTTTGTTTGACATTGTCGCACTATTGAAGTCAATTAGTCAATAAATCATGTTTGCACACTGACTCTGTGACTTTTAGTCTGTCATTAAAATTTTCAGATGCGTTTTTAGTATCCATCAGAAGCCTTTCGAGACGTCTGACCAAGAATCAGTGAAGAAAATGTGGTGGCAGGAAACAGTCGTGACAAGACAATGAATCAGGTGCACAGAATCATTTCATAACACAAATATAGCTCAGTGTTATTACAAACACACCACATAAGTGTTTGATTTACCTCCAAGTATCCGGTGAAAGCGATGGACAGAAGCAGCACCAGCACAGGGAAGGTCACACCGTACGACACGGCCATCTCAAAGTTTCTGGGAGGGGAGGAAAAAAATCATTTGCACTGTTAAGTGAGCAAATAAAGCTGTGTGTATGTGAGCTGGTGAACAAGAGATTTACTTTGATTTAATTCAGGACACGAGTTTAATCGAGTGAAAATGTAGTGTGAATCTGACCAGAGTCCTACTCACTTCTCAGAGACAAGCATCTGGACAGCGAAATTTGTGACGAAGATCAAAGCAATGCAGCTCATTGAATGGTGCAAACCTTTTACTTCTGAGAGGCGGAACTGGAACGCAAACACGTAAAATTAGACCGACACTTTAGAAATAGTTGTTTTGCAAACACAGAGACACAGGAACACAAATAAATTGTACATCCTGGATTCATACTGTTTATGTTTTCTCACGTGAGGCTGGAGAATGAACCCACCTTTCTCTCCAGGCTCAGGTCGTTGAACAGCAGAGTCAAACAGTTGAGCTTCTTCAGCCTCCTCCTTCATGGGAAATAAAGTCAAAATCAAAAAAGGGGACGGACGAGACACTGACAGGTTTAATCCCAAAATAAGTTGTTTAAAAGCAATCTGACATGTTTGAGAAACTGGTAAGTTGGTTCTACCGAATAAAAACAATTTACAACAGATGAAAACTTACCCTGCACTGTCCAGCGGGTCCAGCGATCCCCTAACACCATTATCCACAACCAAACTGGGACAAAACAAGAACACAACAGAAACAGCTTTAACTAAAACAATACAAATTCAGCTAGTGAGTTTCCTTCAGAATCTCAATCTAACAAAATAAACAATGCGTAATAGCCAAAGAGAAAACAGATGAAATGTGTTGCTTCAGCGCAAACAGCTGCATGCCGTCTTCTAATTCTCCCTAAGTAAACAAAGCTGAGTTTTGCTGTAAGCGCTGTTCATATATCTGGGAACATACCAGTTGTTCGTCTGGCAAAGTGGTCTTTCCTGGAGCAAACACACACACACAGACACATACAGAGTCAAAAAAATTCACAACCTACAATAACAAACAAACAAAATGATTTATCCAATTTCTGTATAGTGCAAACACATACTGCAGAGAGCTGCGACTGGTTCATGGCAGCGTTAATGGGATTGGTTGGCTTCTTGGAGGACTTGGCATCAGGGTTACTCAGGTCTGCAAAGGGGTGGATGCTCCGCCAGGACTGCAGGTACTGGGACATCCGGACCGACGCTCGCTGCCTGTTCTCTCCTGATGAGAGAGTGTTTCCCTGAAATCAAGATGGATGTTACATTATTGCACCTTACTTTGCTTCCAGGAGCTGTCATTTTTCTGCGTACTCCTCACCTGAAGCTATCAAAACAGAGAGTACCTGCACAGAAATTTTGATTCACTTGGTACCTTGCTAAAGAGCACGTTTGCAGGGTTTGTGAGCACCACAGACGCCTATACAATACACACAGTAATGGCAGAGCTGCAGCTACTCTGAGAAAGATTGTCCTCCTTTTGTTTCAACTCAGCTTTTCAAAATAAAAAGTCTATTTCATGAAGTTGCATACTTAATTAGCTAACCAGAAATTTGATACCTTTGATACCTTAGATTGTCAAGTCTGTAATCAATAATAGGAACAATTTTAAAAATTAAAACTACTTTTTTTTTCCCCTATGAAGTTTCGCAAGTTCAACAAGCACGGTAAATAATCCTAAAAGTGTCCTTTGAGTGCTCAAAATTTGTACTTTAGCTACAAATGAGACAAAAAAAAAGTTTCCTGAACACACATTTGACACTATCTGCATTCACACTCACAAACACGTGCACACCTACCGATTTAGGTCTCCTGGAGATGCTGGCTGACTTCTGTGGGTCAATCACGAGGTAGGTTGTTCTTCCTTGAAGCAGGGGATCCCGACTCCCCCCGTCTCCAATCTCCACTTCATACGCCCCGTTCAAGTGCTGCAGAGTCTCCTCTGTGATGTGGACTCGCCTATTAATAATATCAGTATTAGTAACAAAACATAAAACACATTTAAGCTGTAATATCGCTGAGCAGGTTTTAAGATTTTCTCACTCAGGTAGACCTCCGGACTCCATGTGGTTGGCCAGCGTGACGTCGTGTGACCACACGTCGTACTGCCATTTCTGCAAGCCAATGACACCACAGAGCACATTGCCGGTGTGAACGCCGACGCGCATGCTGATCTCAACCCCCGTCGCCTCTCGCAATTTACTACAGGGGAGACAAAAGCGTGAGTAAATATATGTTGATGTATGACTATAAAGTTCCAACTTTTTATTTTGGAACAGCCATGAAACAAGTAAAACTTTTTGTACGTAACATCTGTTGGTGAAATACACTGTTTTAAGTATCCTAATGGAGAGAGTCCAGTTGGTGAGAATTTTAGACACTCTGATAATAAATGCAGATCATTGCATAACAAAGGCAGCATAGGGTTTCTTTTTCATCTAGTTTTTTCCATATAAATTAAAGGCAATCAGTTTTAACATAAAGCCAAACAAGACCACGCTGAACATATGCAGTTTGAGAACATTATGGTCAATTTGCATATGATGGTGCTGTATGTACCCTCTGTGTGCTTTGAGCTATAATATTTTGGTTTCAGTTGTAGAGAACAGAGTAGTGAAACAAAGGTGCCATGAAACCAGGAGGAAGTTAAACAGAGTACAGTCACAGCTGATGCAAATGAAGAGCACTGAGTAGCTTTAACGGCTTTGAAACAGAAACCAGCAGGTTGGGAGGCACCTCAACACAATGTTAGACAGAAAGAGAGCACAACACACATTTACTTTATAATCACATCTTAAATAATTACAGAGGAAGACAGATAACATCGGGTAAAAACTGACCTGATGGCGGTGCACATGTCCAGCCCCATCTGAACACAGTTCCTGGCGTGGGTGGGAATAGGGTCAGGCAGGCCAGACACACAGTAGTAGCAGTCACCAAGGATCTTAATGCGAAGACACCCGTTCTTCTACAGATGGAGAGAAACAGAGAGAAGGCGTCAGTCCTAACACAAACCTGTCCTTTGTGCTGAAATATAAGTGCAATAAAAGTTCAATATTTGGGGCTGGATGTGCTGGTGTTTTCACCTTGGCGATGTCGTCAAATCTGCCAAAGAGCTTGTTGAGCACAGCGACCAGCTCCTCTGGTGAGCAGGTACTCGCCAGCTTTGTGAAGCCCACGATGTCTGCGTACAGGATGCTACACAAAGCCGCACAGGGAGAAGGCACAAATATCAGGGACATATTCAGACGATGACAGCTGCGCAATAAATACAGTTAATATATAAATATCTTTGCTTTATCCTCAGCACAATTGCAGGCTAGAAGTCTATACTATGCACCGTCAATTATTTTTCTCATGAGAGTAGACGGGAGATGTATTGGCTCTGACACGCTCAACATCACCTTGTAAAAGTTGTAATAGTCACCTGACATCTCTGTGCTTCCGTATGTAGAGGCTGTGAAAGTTGTGGGATTTGGATTCATTCTCCTCGTCGCTCTTGGGCTTGACGAGCCTCTTTATCACCTCCGTTTTCAGCTCAATGGCGATGTACCGAGGCAATATCGACAGGAGGAGCTGCTCCTGTTGCCAAGGACACAGAAAAAACAGAGGGGGGGTAGAAATGTGTGTGGAGACACTGTGTGATGTTTCGAGACGCTGAACACTGGGTCATTGGATTCTGTCTTACAGAGGTGACAGTCTGTTCACAAAGGCTGTAAATGAAACAGGCGGCCATTGAAAGCCCCTTTGAAGTGACGCCATGCTTACTTAGTGGAGCGTGTTGCATCTATTTGTTTACTCGCCGTGAATAGTGTCCACTTGGGTTTGCCTATTCTATTGCAGACAGGCCTCAGACAAGTAAATGATTAATCTATTGACCTAATAGCCAGAGAAGCATACAGTCACCAGGTAAAGAGCCCTTTAATGAGAGTGATTGTGCGTAACAATTTTAAATTCAGTGTGACTGAAACAAGCAGAAGAGACCTTGATTGTATTTCTATAAATAAAGCAGATAAACACAAACCAAAATCAAAATGAATCTGTGCCATTTAAATTAAAGCTATTTTGTTAAAATATTTTGTTTCAAGCGTGCGTTCTAACCTGCTGATATTTCCTGATTTCCTTCTGCGAGCGAATGGCACTGAACTCCTCTCTCTTCTGATTGGATATCCTCAGATCGTGCTCGGTCATCCACAGGTGGAAAATCCCGACGCAGTTCACACACACAAACAGGACTGCATTTGCCACCAGCTGAGTAGGAAGTCAGAGGAAAGGAGATTATTGACTTTATTAATTGTGTCTATTGTATCGCCACCACAGTAAGAGCAAAGTAGTAGTTGTAATATGCTAATTTATTAATGCCACAGTTGCAAATAAGGTCGTTATCACTTTGAATTTATGTACATTTTTCATGTATTTTACATAGCTGAAAACCACGCTCTGCTATTTACTTAAAGACAAACAACAGGCTATGTAAACCAGGTCTAGGACTTCTCTGGTAACCAGTAAACACTGATGCAGATCATTTGCATTTTTCCAGCAAATCTGTAAAACGCTGCTTGTCCCAAACCACAAGTCCGCATCATGCCGACCTGAGCTTCACATGACATTTGAATCTGTGTGCTATTTCTGTGGCGCATGCAAAACGTGCTCATCTCTTTGGACGGGCAGGTCATCTGCAAATATTTGTCTGCATTTACACTTGACATTCGTTTTATGTGCAGGTGTTTGTTTTTAAACCAACTAAACTATGCATTCACACCGACACAAATGTAGATGTGCTTATAAATTAAGTCAGATACTATAAGCGTCTTTACCTGCACAGCTAGGTCCGGTGTCTCCGGGCTTGTGACGGGGACGTAGACACTGATGATGATGATGTGCGAAAGGCTGGTCCCAATCCCCACCATGAGGGCCCAGGCCATCGACAGAGGCAGCACTGTGTACACACTCACAGAGAGGAAGAGGAAAAACGCCACCTGGGAAGAAAGATGCAAAGAGTCAGCGGTTAACAAAAGTTAAAGAATAAAACAAAACTCATACTCGCCTTTTGCGTCCTTCTCACCTGTTCCCACGTAGTGACGGGTCCCCCAGTGAAGATGAAGACAATGGCGACGATGTATAGAGTTCCCCAACGAAAAGGGCCAAGGCTCCTCCGCAGCGCCTCACCGTGGCCAACCAGGGCAGGCAGACGAGCAGGGCGGCACTCAGACAGAGAACCACGCACAACACCGACAGAGCACCCACGTGGAAGTCAATGTTCTGTACAGAGATGGGCGAAAATTACAAGCAGAAAAACACGTTTTTATCCATGTTCTTCATTCACTGGTAACAAGGGCAGCGTGTGAACCCTGCAAAATTTAAGGGCAGAAATATCGTCAAAGGTTTTCAGTGTTAGAAACGTCACTACAGGCACAGACAGAAGCAAAGGAGCTCCTCATGTTAATATGCATTGTCCTATTTTGACTCAGCTGTTTACTACATCCAAAAAGCACCTGTCTGCTCCGCACCACGGACCAAAATTAAAATGCCTTTATTCATCAGACATGAAAGCCTTTAAAGCTTTAAACACCTGGTGCAATGTTTTTTTTTTAATCTGCACCTGCCACGTGAAGTAAAGGTATTTCAATTTTTGCAGTGAGACAACATGACGAGTCTCTCTTGTTTCTTTTTCTCCGGAGAATTAACTCTGATATATGAATATTCTTTTTCAAAGTGTCCAGCTGATTCATGAAATTCATAAAATGTGGAAGAAAGGGATGAATAATTAACTCCATCTAAACAAATACAATATTTGCATTAAATGCTGCCTATAATTCTACAAATAAAGGATAAAACTCTTCATCTTTTGGACATTTATGATGTTAGAAAACGTGTACTTAAAGCCAGATAAATGCTTTCTTACAAACATTTCTATCGACAATAAAAGTTAATAACGTGTGTTTTTAATTGCAGGATGACGCGGATGACCTATATGTGTTCTGTCGTCATGTTCCCCACTGTTGTGTGGTGATGAGAAGTCGTGTAGGCTTTCTAATTGAAGCACAAGAATGTTCTGGTGTTTTGGAAGAACTGGTTTAAGGCTCTGTGTGTGTTTCCTTCTCCTCAATCGAAGCTGGCTGTAAAACTGTTCAGCAAAATGCTCATGTTGATGCACTGGTGACAGATTTTTAGATATTTTTAATATCTCTAATAGTATTAAACTGTAAGCTATCAGCGTGCAAAATATCACTGCCACTATCCTCACACTCGATCACGTCTAGATGTGCATCCAATAATTTTGTTCTAAATGATTCATCTCTCATAGAGCCGAATCAATCAATAGATTAATCGACTGGTTGATGGCTAGAAAAATAATCAATTCTTTTGATGATTAGTTACTTTTTTTAGTCATTTTCAAGCAAAAATATTGAAAGAAATCTCTCGTTTCCACTGGATATGATGCACACAGTCATTTGTAGCTCCACAGAAACACCACTCAGCTCCACCAGCAGTGATGTACAGTGTTAACCCCATTTTTTTCTTGTTAAATTTAGGTTACTTAAACAGAACCGGTTCTGCAACACATTGTCACGTCATCCATCTCATCATCTTTCAAGGTTTCACTCCTCCGATTGACTTGAGCTTGCCCTTTCAGCAGATGGGTCTTACGATGTGTGGCAAGATCATGAGTCTCCTGCACCCAAAATTCTGTCAAAACTGTTTTTATAGTTGCCGACACAACCTCCATAATTCTCAACCAGGAAAGAGGCCAAAACAAGGAGTTGAGAAATCAAAATACCTATTGACACAATAGGTAATTTGCGCTGAAATCTTTGCGCAGGATTAAGGTCACTTATTAGAAATTACGAGAGGTCCCCAGGTAGTGTAGTCCCGTGCAAACAGGACTTAATTAATCACAAAAATAATCAGCAGATTAATCGATAATGAAAGAAATCAACCATCAACTTGATTATTATTTGTTCTGAAATATGTAAATAAAAACACAAGTTTTTAGGGTTTTTACTTGATATATAACTTAACTAAAAAAAATTGGAATAAAAACCTATGTGTATTTGTCAGACATGTGGCAGGTTGTGAAATTTAAAAGTTTAAAACAGCACACCCATTCAAACACATACACACACACTCCATTTCTCACCCTTCCTGTGGTGGGAATGAGGACGATGAGGGCCACACAGAAAGCCAGAGACAGCACCAGTCCAGACAGCATGGCCGGAGTCTCCTCCACGCACTGCAGACAAGCCCTGCTGAACGCCTGATAGCAGCAACACATCCCCTCTTTCACACTCTGCCTGGACCGAGTGCTTCGCCTGTCCTCGCTTTCGTCCTCGTCGTCCCACCTGACATCAATGCTGCTCCTTGTTTGAGCGAATGAAACTTCGGTATATGTGGGCGAACTGCAGCTAGGTGAATCCACTGATTTTGGTTTAACAGGAAAGTCTGTTTTGGAATCGCCTCTGTCATCGTCTGGACTGTTCTTGGTGTTTTTAATAGAGGAGTCTAAACTGGGCTCTGAGAAATTGACAGGAGAGGTAGGGTTCATCTTTTCACAGGAGCTTCCGTCGAGCTCGGATAACTCCTCGTCACAGAGGTCAGTGCTGAAACTAGTGCCGTTGTAACCAGGGCTGGATTTTGCGCTGCTGTAGTCAGAATTGCACTGTAGCCATTAGTTTGCGATGAGCTGCTGGTGTCAGTTTGTAGCCTATCAGAGGATGATTTGTCAGGGGAATCGTGATCCGTAGCCTGCGGGGTCACACCTGTTCCCTTCAACAAAGAATCGGCCTTGAGAGGTTCAGGTGCCTGCGCTGTTTTAGCCACACCGACCTCTACGAAAACCTGGGAGTCACTGAGTCCTGACTGGCTCCCGCCTGTGGGATTGATTGCATTTAATGCTGCATCACTTCTGTCGTTTGCTTGCAAAATGTCACTGCTTTGTGCTGACTGTTTCACCCCGTCTTTTGTTTTACCAAAGTCGTCAAGCTCCAGGATATTGCCTCCAGGGATTTTGCCCTCTCCGTCACTGGAGATGACCACAATGTTGGGTACTAAAGAGACCCCTGGTGCTTCCTCTCCAGGCATCCCTTTTTCCTGAAAACCTTGCGACTCGTCTGGCATTGTGACCCGTGTGAGTGTGAGGGATCTCGCCGTCTATCGACTTGTCACTTTGCTTTTTCTGGCTGTCTGTCAGCTCGTCTGCATGGTAAGTACAAACTGGGATAGTGTTTACTTCTTTGTCTTTTCCTTGTTTATATCTGTGCACCTTTGTCTGTGTGTCAGATTAATTAAGTCCAGCTCCTCTGTTTTGAACACTCTCCTACAGCTAAAAAGATACCAGCAAAATAGATTAAGATGTTGCCGATGATGAAGATGATCTGTGGTTACTGATCCTTTACGGTCCCAAAGATCGTTGGTAAGGAATCTTAAACCACAGCAAAATCTCCTTTGACAAGTGCTGATGCTTTCTGGATGGAGTCTCCCTGCCAAAAAAAAGGGAAAAGATAAACTAGAATAATTACATCACGATCACAGCAAAGAACAAACAAAGCTTAATGTATAAATTTACTGCTGAACATTTACTTTTTTAGCTGAGAGGCTGTGCTTGTGTCTGTGTGACTAGTAAAGTCCAACAATGACAGCAGGGAAGTTAACCCTGTGCATGGTTTTAATGCCATTTTAATGACAAACCTCCTCTAGTCATTTCCCCATTATGTACAGAAACTTGTTAGTCTAGCTTTCGGCTCTTCCCCTGCAACAAACACGTACACACAGCTCAGGTGTGTACTGGAATGACATGTCAGCGACGCACCCAGTGCACATTAGAAGCATTTTTTCCAGTCACCACCTACACTCAGTGGTTTGCTCTGATGCTTCTTCCTCCCTGTTATCTGACAGCGCAGACTACTTTCGTCATACCCAGCCCGCTCCAATGTCACCATCAATTCCAGGATTAAAAAAATCTCTTTAATCTGTCTCTTCTGCTACAGGTACATATCTGATTTAATATGAAAGTCGCGGAGGGATTAAACAGTAAATCATCTGATTCATTCGCTCACCGTGACTGACCTGTCCAGTCCGTGTCGCACACAAACCTCACGCTGTGCCCTTTCACATGACAACAACCTGATTTATTTTGGAAGCTTTCACAAAAAAGGAGGCGCTGCGTGTCTTTTTAAGGCTGACCCACTTTAAACGGTGACACTATGTGGTCATGACAGTGCATTTATTGTTGCTCCAGTGGTGTCCCTTTTCCTTGTCTGCTGGTTTCACTACTGAGTTCTGCTTGCCTGTAAAACACTACAAAAAAGAATAAGGGGTTTTCCAACTCTGACTTCTTTCCATCAAAACTAGGAACATAGTATGTTTATTGAATATCATTTAAATGTTTCTGTGTTCTCAGTCACCAACCACATAACACACAATAACAGACATTTGCTACTGCACCTGAAGCTTGAGCTGCAACTCCATTTTCTAATATACTTATTAATCTGTACATGATCTTCTCAATTAATTCATCAATCTAATTGTTTTTAATATAAAATACAACTTCCAAGAGCCCAAAGTAAGTCCTCCACTTTTTGTTTGGATCAATATAAGTTTATACCCCCAAATATTTTGGTTAAGCTCATCAATATGAAAACAGACAGAAAACAAAAGCAGCAAATCCACATATTTAAAAAGCTGCAACAGAGGAAATTTTCTGATTTATCAACTAGCCTAACTGTTCCAGCTATTTCTTTATTGAATATCACATTAATGATCCAGTTTCTTCAGCAACACTAGTGACAAAAGGGTATTTTTCATGCAAAATATCTCTAATTTAGGGTAAACAGAGTTTATAAAAAAGCCTGTTCAACCACACAAATAACAAGTACGTGTCGAGTATGAAAGGTTAGATAAAGTTAACACAAATGGGGAAGAATGAATGTCATCAAAGCTATCTTAAACATCTAACTTGCTTTAAATGTAGCGTAACGGATGATAAGCCTTCATAAAATAAATAACGTAAACAATCTGTTCGCTTAATTTGTTATAGCTGGCTGGTTACACAAAAGCTTGAGTCGCCTCTCACCATTGAAATAAAGACTTAGTCACACAGGACTAAAAACTACAGTTTAAAGTTAATTCTGTTCATCGATTATTAAACACTGAACGGTTAATAGCTCACTTAACACGTCAATATTATCAGTTCAGTCACTTATTTCACGTTAATAAAAGATAACTGTGTCACAGGACATAAAAAAACAGAGTTTGGACGAAATTGAAGTTAATGTAAATATTAAAAAGTATATTTTCTCACCTCATTATTGTCGTTAACGTGTGTGCGGTCGCTTTGACTTAACGCAGGTTGTCTTACGCACGATAAGGTTAATTTCCCTCTGCGTTTATCGCTCAGCTTCCTCCGCCATCCTTTCACTGTCGTCGCAGCGCAGTAAAAAACACTTTAAACGGTTAAAAACATTTAAAAAGTCCAAGTTATCCGGTTAAAGTTTCTTTTTCTTCTCGCATAACAGCCCGTCAGTAGGGCTGCAGCTGTTTCTGCGCACGAGCCAGCGTGTCTCCGTGTGTGAGAGGCTCGAGCGCGAGGCGGGCAGGTGAATGCGGGGGCGTGCGCACACAGGCACGCGCGCTCTGCTCCGGCTATGCAAATAGGGATGAAGTAAACAGCAGGGCAGAGGGATGAGAGGAAGGACAGGTCAAAGGTCACACTGCAGCTGTTTCTCTCTCAATAACACAACGGTGAGGCGTGTGTGCATCACTTTACAATTTAAGAGATGTTCTTAAGTGCAAATACAAGTCAGGTACTTTCTTATCATTTCCTCTCCGTCATTTCAGTTGAAAATATCGTGCGTTATAAATTAACTTCTTTTGCATACCAAACATACAAAGAGCTTATAAAATATTTTGCTGTTAATTCAACCCCATGGTATCCACAAATGTCCTTTCCTTTAAACTGTTTCAGTAGTTTTAATTTATCTTTCCTCATTTTTGAACTCCTCCACATTTACAGTCACAAAAAAACCCACCAGTGTTATATCGTCAGAAAACAAGCAGCTTTGTGTCTCAAATGTGTGTCTTTTTGGTCATTTTGTGTCTCTTTGTAGCAACTTTGTGTCGCCTTGTGGTTATTTTGTGTCTATTTGGGTGTTTTTAAGGTTATTTTGTGTGTTATTGAGGTAATTTTGTGTTCGTTTGTTTGTTTTTTAGGTAAATTTGTGTCTTTTTTGTCATTTTGCATCTCGTTGTGGTTGTTTTGTGTCTGTTTGTAGTCACTTGGTCTTTGCGGTTGTTTTGTAGTTATTTTGTGTCTCTTTGCTGTTGTGTTGCAACTCACTGTGGCGCTCTTGTGTCTCTTTGTAGTCACTTTGTGTCCCTTTGTGTTTGCTTTGTGTCTCTTTTCGGTCATTTTTCTGTCTTTTCGTTATCACTTAGGTCTCTTTAAAGTAATTTTTGTGTATTTTTGAGGTAATTGTGTGTCTCTTTTGGCCATTTTGTGTCTCTTTCTTTGTAGTCCTTGTGGTTCTGTTGTGGTTCTTTTTGTAGTCATTTGGGTCTCTTTGAGTTAATTTTTTGTCGTACTGAGGTAATTTTGTGCCTTTTTTGTTCATTGCGTATCTCTTTGTGGCTGTTTGGTGTCTCTTTGTAGTCACTTTGTGTGTCTCCTTGTGGTTAGTTTGTGTCTTATTGAGGTAATTTTGTGTTTTTTCTTAAGTAAATTGGTGTCTTTTTTTGTCATTTTGTATCTCTTTGTGGTTATTTTGTGTTTTTTTTATTGTCACTTTGTATGTCTTTATGGTTGTTTTGCCTGTTTTTGTAGTTATTTTGTGTCTCTTTGCAGTTCTGTTGCATCTCTCTGTGGCCTTTTTGTGTCTCGTTCTAGTCATTGTGTGTCTTTGTGTAGTCATTTGGGTTTCTTTAAGGTAATTCTGTGCCTTATTGAGGTACTTTTGTGTTTTTTTTAAGGTAAATTTGTGTGTCTAATCCCTCCTCCACCACCACACTTTCGCCAGAACGGTTTCATTCCACACTTTTTCACCTCAAGTCAAGTCAACTTTATTTGTCAATATTGTCATATACTGGACAATTGAAATTATGTTACTCTCAGACCCGTATTGCAGCGATGTACCCATAAATCTAGAACTAAAAATAAAAAAAATACCTGTGGGGTGAGTCAATATCTTGATCAAATTCATCACCAAAATGACAAAATAACATGATCGTGTTTTGTTCTACCCCGGGTAAGGGATAGTAATATAGTGACACATTTTTTCATAGTTTGGGCATTCGAAAGAAAAACAAAAGGATGTACTATAAAAAGAGCACACAGTCTATTTTTAATCAACCTGCCCTGGACAAATACTGTTTTTTTTCCAAATCAAACATGTGTATTTGTGGAGTAATATTCCCCTATATTGCCAAATGAGTAATTTTTACAACCTCAGCAAACACACACACTCACACTGGTGAGAGAATTGTGCAGCTGCATGTTTTAGTGCCAGATGAAAGCCGTGGATGTCTCCATGGTGAATGCTGCATGTATTGGGATAGTACTGACAAGCTGAAGTTGGTGGTGTGTTTGTGTTAGATTTACGCTGAGATAGCTGGGATTTGTCCAGAAGGGTTAAAGTATTCAAGCTTCTGAAGGAGTTAATAAGCATTCTGAATATATAACACTGTTGCTGGCCTGCACTTATTATTGGATGGTATGCAAACACGTTAGTGGTGCCACAAAGACACACAGACCTACAGCCTCCACCCTCTGCATCTACCTTTAGTTCTCACCTCCTGCAGAGTTGAATCAGACATCACTGGCCCATTGAGTCTCCTGTGAAAATTCAATGTCTTACTCAGGATGTTCCCAAAATAGATGTGCTGTCTATTTTCACTATTGTTCATAACTCACCTAACCGGTTATATACCCATCTATTCTCAGAAGGAGGTGCCTAAACCATCCTCTGTGAAGGCCAATAAAAGAAACAAGGCACATTGTGCTCTAATTCTTTTTCCTGCGTAAACACAAACATTTATATTATGTAATAATTATTTATGTGCTCCAGACAAACAAAACACAGAAGAGTCACAATAGCGAGAGGAAGCGGAAGAAGACGAAGACAACAGTTTGTAGGTAAATACATGCAGCTGTCTCCCTTTATTTTGTTATTTTGGAGAAAACCTCACCTGAGATAAATCCTCTCAGACTGTCTTTGAGCCATAAGTTTAGTCTTTACTGGACGTTAAAAAATTAAGGTATATTATAGGTATATTTACAAGGTGGCAATCTGAACCACCTGCAAGGGCCCGCTCTCTCGACGGGCCCCTCCACCCCAGTGCAATTGTATTGCCTGCACTGACTATATTTACGTCCCCTAAGATGAGGCAACACTGGTAATATTTAAGATCACTGCAAAGACGACTGAATACAAAACTCTGGCCAAAGTTAAGGGCAGAAACAGAAACTGTAAGTCTTAGCAGTGTCATGACATAATGACATCATACTGCACACTAATACTGATTCAGTTCTACTAACTGCTGGTCACTGAGTCACAGTCCTTCGCAGCTCACAGATCCAGATAAGTAGTGGCAGAGTGCGTCCTCTGGTGGACAAAATCATGAACTGCAGTTTATCTCAAAGCTTAATTTACTGTCAAGATATTGATATTCTGAATAAATGATGTGCAATAACGCAAGATGGTATAGATTCAACAAGGTGCTGGAATCATTCCTCAGAGATTTTGGTCCAAGAAAATATCCCCCACACCATCACACCACCAGCAGCAGCCTGAACCGTTGATACAAGGCAGGATGGATCCATGCTTTCATGTTGTCTACACCAAATTCTGACCCTACCATCTGAATGTGGCAGCAGAAATCCAGACTCATCAGACCAGGCAACGTTTTTCCAATCTTCTATCATTCAAAGTAGCTGAAACACTGATTACATGTCACCTAGATATTAACCAAATTCAGCTCTGTTTCAACCTGGATGTCTTTTGACCTTAGAAATCCCCAAATTAATGTGTAAAGGGTCATCGATGACCCCTAAAAACTCTGCGCCACACTGTTGTAGCTCCAGCTCTGATGACATCGTTACGAAGAAGTAGGTTAAGTGTTCAATATTTAGATACAGGATGATTTTAAGATGTTGATTCCAGGACAGAGAAAACAGACATAAGTAATTCAGAGATACGGAGTACCATCGAAACACTTGAAAAAGTAAGAATCCTTTTAATAAAGAAATACTTAATGCAGAAACATGGGCAGAACTCAGCATTCACTTGTTAACATCTACATACAAATATCTATAAACAAAACAAATACAATGGTTATATCTCAGAATCTGTGAGCTGTGTCAAAGATGGATGAAAAAAATCACTTGCTATCATCTTTTGGTTCGATCTCCCCTCTGAAGCACACTTTCCTCACTCAGGCACACTCACACCTGCTTAAAATAAGTTAAAAAAATATACATTTTACAAATTAAGTGTACAGAATATTCAAAGGATTGGTTTAGTATTATTCTAGCATTGCAAAATGACATCAATCCCCACAGCTGGTGATACAACAACTAATCACAACTATAGTCAGTATTACCCATGTGCCTCTCACACCTTATCGTCTGCAGTATTTGTTTTCCTTTGTACAAACAGGAAGCTATAAAATTTTAACAAGTGCAATAACAGGTATAGATGGTTACAATAAATTCAGAATAACAGACAGAAGTTGACATTTTTATATTGCTCTTGTTCTAAAAAGGATGTTTCTCACAGATAGCAACCCTTCCTAAAAATGGCACCTTACACACATTTCTTTCCCAAGTCGACTTAGGACTGACACCTGAGGAGGACATTTGATAGGTGTCACTCCACACTGCTCGTGTTTTTAAGACATTAAACAAGAATATACAGCCGTGCTAGGAGCTCTGTGAAGCTATACTCAAGCTAAATGCTCAAATCAGCATGTTAACATGCAAACATGCTCAAGGTTAGCAGGTTTCATATGCTAATTTGGTCAGTTAGCATACTAGCATTGCTAATTAGACACTGAGTACAGCTGCAGTTGATGGAAATGTCATTAGCTTTGAAGGTTTTTGGTCTTAATTCAAAGTGCTGATTGTCGCGCTATGGGTGGATCGCTAAAATCTAGCCTGGGAGCTAATCATAGCCCACGGACTGATTCAGACGGCCCATGGCGTGTCCTTCAAAATGTACTTTGTGATATAAGCCACAATCAAGTTGAAATTTTTCTGTTCACCTTACAATGGCAGGACATTCATATAGTTTGTATCAAACAGGAACTACGCAGGCGGAACTAATGTGTATCCATAAACAGACCGTAAACAAGCAGGGAAGCATAAAGTTAACAGCGAGAGTTGCCGCTTTCAAGAGCAGTGGGAAGTTAAATACTATTTTGCTTAAACAAACTTGTCTCATTTGTCTACAGTTTCTTTTTTAACGACACACATAATGTGAGAAGTCATTAGGAGTCATCCTCTGGAGAACATGAATGTCCGTACGAAATTTTGTGCCAGTAGATCAAATAGTCATTGACATATTTCTGTCTGGATCGAAGTGTTGAGCTGACCAAACGACCCCATTGTCATCCATGAAAGTCCATCATGAAAGGTATATAAATTCATTTGAAGACTGAAAGTAAAATCCCTACAGGGGTAAGTATCCCTAATGAGAAGGTGGGTTATCAACATGATCTCCAGTGAACAACTGATTCAGTCGAAGAAAGGTGTCTGATCATGTCGTCTGCACATTATTGCTAACTGTGGCTAATTCAATGTAGTTTCTCTTGCACCAAATATTCCCTTTGCCTAAGGGTAGCAACTTTAACAATCTCTATCCACCTTTCCTTTTCTAGCCCAATTTATTTCCCAGTTTACCTAAACAGGATGAACACAGGACGATAACAGAGAAGGAAGCAAAGATGGAGGAGAGGACAGGGCAACAAAGTGTTCAAAAAGCGGCTGCTACTGAAAATTTGATCAAGCTGGTCTTGTCCCAGCTCCGACAACAAGGAAGCTGAATTTACATAATGTGGTTACACTATCATGCTGTCTAGTCCAACCCTGCTTGATAGGTTTTAAATCTACTTTTCTTAACAAATTACAAAGGCGCAGCGCTGACCACGTTAGCGTCATTAGCTGCTCTGCTGAATAAAACTTATATTTATACGGACATTTTCGCTCAGGATATAAAACTATACAAACAACAGTGGACTGGGGAAAGGTTAGAATTTTCATGTATGGGTAAAGCTAACTCCAATCTATAATTTTTTTACAATTATTTGACAGTTGACAGTCAAACAGCAGACGTGGGAGAGAATACACCAGACCAAGAACCTGTATTCACATGTAGAACATCATAGTTAAATTACATGTCAACAGAAAGCTCATCTTTTCATAAACTCTTTGCTACTGCAAACTAATGATTTTTATTGTAGTCAAACCAGGGAATAATTCAGGGTAAAAAAAGCCTGAATTAACCCGGGAAAACACTTAAGATGTCTTTTTCTATTGCTCCAGGATCCGATCAGACAGCACATTTATGTCCGTCTCTGTCGGGTGGCACTGCAGCACCAGCGCCACCATGTTGTCCTGACCCGGAAAAACCTGACAGAGCTGCTCTCTCAAGCTGGCCGTTTCCTCAGGGCTCCTGTCTGCCCTGGACCCCAGTCCCGAAGCTCCAAGCTCCCACTGCTGGTGTCCCATGTCCCACGCCTTTCCATGTCCTCTCCGTCTGCCCCGGCTCCCTCCGCCTGCTGTTGTAGTCAGAGCTCCACCCAGTGTTCGGTCGCGGAAGTTCAGGACCTCCGTTTGGGAGCGCGGAGTTTTGGAGGAAGGGAAAGTGGTGGCAACACCGGCAAAGGAGTGGTTTCCTGGATCAGGTGTCCTGAGAGGAAACAAAGGACGGCATTATATGGAGATATTTTGCTCACCTGAAACTACTAAACAAAAAGTTTCTGAGATACCTTGTAAAAATAGCAGTGAAAGCATCTTTGGATGAATTTTAAGTGGGGCCTATTATGCCCTTAAGCCTGCGTCCTCAGTCCAGCCCTCTACTCGGTTTTTACTCATGACTGTACTCCCTCCCACAACACCAACTGCCTTGGTGCCAAATTTGCATGCGACGCAACCATAGCGGGACTCATATCAAACAATGAAGCAGCTTACAGGGAAGAAGTCCAGACCCTGTGCGCGTGGGGCGAGGACAAAGACCTAGGGAACGGGAAAGAGGTAGAGAGGGTTGCAAGCTTTAAGTTCCTGGGGATGCACATAGCTGAGGACCAGACCTGGAGCCTGAACACCTCCCACATCATCAAGAGAGCCCAGCAAAGGACATTCTTTATGTTGATATTCCTGCTGGAACACGTCCTGTTGTATTTAAAAGCTTTTACTGGTAATTTCAATCTTTAAAAAATGGGCTGCTTTTCTCCCTAACAAAAATTCCCCGGATGCAAGTACACTGCTACATGTAGCTACAGGCTAACACTAAACATGTAATCTTGGTTGCTGATATTGTTGATTTCTCTCTGATTTAGCATCATATGCCTGCTGGAACATGTGCGGTTGTATTTAAAATGTTTTACTGGTAACTTTTCACCGTAAATAGTGCCGCCATTCTCCGTTGCAGTCATTTCCAAATGCTGAGATATGGAAGACCCAGAAAGGCTGACCAATTTTTGGGTCTCAGACAGAGCATGTAAACATTTTCTTGTAGGAAACCAAAATACAAGTATGAACCTGAAAATGCGCACAATAGGTCCCCTTTAAAACATGTCACTGTGTCAATCTGTATGAGTGTGTGTGGCTGTTAATACCTGTGCTCTGAGCGTAGAAAGTCATCCAGGTGTGGTCCTCCTCTGCCCAGAGGGTCGTCCGGCACCATAAAGTGATCCCCGACAAACGTGTACTGAAGAAGTCTGCGTGGGGAGGAAACATGAGAAACCATCCCAGTAAGCGGTGTCATACAGGGGGCTTACAATGACAGTAAATGTCTGAGTATTTAGGTTGATACAATACTGCATTTATTTAGACGCAGACATCTCACCTCTTTTTGATGATGTCCCTCCATACAGGTGACTCGTCTGAAAGGTCTCTCAGGTTGTCGTTAGTTACGATGACTCCGTCTGTCTTCTGAGCGAGCTGTAGCATGAATCTGAGGAAACAGGGGAAGTGAAAGGTTTCAAAGCAGCCTGGAAGAGAACTGAAAATCTTCTGGTTTTTGGCGCCCCACACTGGTCCCCTTTAAACATTTATGAATGGGCTGAAAGCAACACAAATGCAGAGTCCAACTTTCATACTGTGTTCTGGGTCAAAGCTGATTTTGTGTTTGTTTATAGTTCACTCACATATACTCAAACCAGAAATAATTGCTAAAATATGTAAGATATAATGATATTTACATGAGACTGCTTATTTGCACTTTATTGTTTTACAAAGTTAAGATTCATAGTTTTCATTTTCTTTGGTATTTTTTGTTATATACAGGAATACAATGATGATTGTTGGGTATTATGGATGATGATGTTGTCCAGTGTCGAATGACGAGACCATTATGTGCACAATATCACGTACTAGGGCCCATGGATATTTACAATTTTACAGACAAAAATGTACTGTATCACTGTGTAAAACAAAATAAGGAGTGACGCCAGTAACTTTCTTTAATACACATGCTTCTCTAATCTCCAGGTCCGTGTTTCCACCTGCTACAACAACACAGACAACAAGACTAACAAATACTTTTTACTGTATAGCAGTATTGTGTCTACCTGTCGTCGTACGAGCTGATCCTCTTGCCCTGGACCTCTCTGGAGGGCGTGTAGGAGAGCAGGCCCAGCTTCTGCAGCTCAGTCAGATAGTGCTGCTCTGAGAGGGCAGGAACAAACAATGCTATGTTTAGTCTGCGCTGACAGGAAAAAAGCACACACCCACACGCTCACATGTTCGCCAAAAAACCTGATTTGTTTTCTCCTCCTTAATGTGTGACTCAAGTACAGGCGGCACACACGCAGGGAAGCGCGGAGGCCTTTGTCGTTTTGAAACCACACGATGAATTTAATGAGGGTAAACTGTGGGAACAAAAGCTACACTGGAAACTGCTTTTCTCAGAGTTGTGTTCAACAAAATGCTGGAGGAGGTAGCTTATCAGCTGTTAAATAAAGTTAAGATAAATTCGCTCTAGTTCTAATATTTGGTCTTGTAAAGAAGAATATTAAATAATCTGGAGATGAATCAATAATGGAAACAATTGTTACAGTGCAAACGCCAATGCAAACTATTATAATTCCTCTAGTTTCCACGATAAAGATGCCAAGTTTAAAACACTACAC
The DNA here is from genome assembly GCA_026686955.1 of Epinephelus cyanopodus. Classification (NCBI taxonomy): domain Eukaryota; kingdom Metazoa; phylum Chordata; class Actinopteri; order Perciformes; family Serranidae; genus Epinephelus; species Epinephelus cyanopodus. Next base: position 15,760,668 of record CM048934.1, read on the forward strand.
GAGAAAAAGAAAGCGTTACCTTTGATCCTGGGGTCGCTCTTCTGTCTCCACTGCGGCAGGAGGCAGCTGATGTGACGATGGCCTCGGTCCCAAAAGTGCTGGACGGCCAGCGCGATTCCTCGACAGGAGAAGAAGTGACCCAGCCCGTGACTGTGGAACACATGGAACAGTACACTGTATGTAGAGGTGTATAACTAAACCAAATCATGATGGAAAGCATCTTAATATGAGACTTAACTAGGATTCTAACACTGATCTCTGCATTTCGCTCCTCTGTCTTTGACATTAACACAATTTGGACCCATTAATACCCTGCTGTTCTAAACAAATACAGTAGGAAGTGGGGCTTTTTTGTCCAGCAGCAGCAAAAGCTCTTTAACCAACACCCAGACAAACTCTCCTACTGCATCAGCATCCAGAGTATCCAATAATGTTTTAAAAAACAGTTTCTATAGTCTAATATCAACAGATTTTATGACTTATGTGTCGCTTTCCGAGCTATTAAAGCTATTGTGTGGAGTTTCTGACAACTAGTAGTGCTAAAGAGTGGGACAAGTGGGTCCTCATTTTGTTTGTATAGCCATGTTTCCACCAAACGCTTTTGGTATAGTATCCTTTGAAATGGTTCATAACCCATTAGGCCAGGTAGATCTTTTTCGTGTTTCCACCTCAGACAGTACTCTTTAATGTAGGCAGGACAGTGTGTAATGCCAACATCAATTTGACTTAGAATACTGACGACAGATGACGTTGATATTTTGTTGGGTTTGAATTTTGTTTTCAGTAACCAAAATCCAACATCTTCCAAACATCTTGTGCCACATTCATTTCAACATTAAATAACATTCAATCTTAAGCCCGGTAGACACTGCGAGTTTGGGCTGTCCAAGACGAAAGAGAACCAACATGAAAGAAATGTGGCGATATCTTTTGGTTATGGCCCTAAAACAATGGATGGTTGTCGTCACGGTCTTGTGATCAAAGACAGTCAAGGAAAAAATTCTGACAGTGTCAGAAATTATGGACGACCATCTCACTGTGTGACTGCTGTTACAACTTACGTCTACGCACCAACCAATAGAAATGCAGCATGGAGTTACGCACTGGCGTTAAACCCGAAGCATGGACAAAAATAGCTGCGAAGTTGTAGCTGTCAGGTGAGCAACCTAGCAGCTAGCAAGCACACACACAGACACACTGCAGTATACAGTGGCCACAAAACTTTAGGTTATTTAATAATGTGACCCTCTATGTTGTGCTTCACAGTTGGAGAGGTAATAACCCGTGCAGCATCCTTGCGTGCTCAATATGGGAAGCTACTGCATCGAGCATCGTAGCTTGTGTTTCAATAGACGCTGTCATTGTACAGTCTGCATACATCAAACTTGATGTTGTACCCAAGTTTATGAGATCCATGTCACACAGTGGAGCTTGCACTAAACCTATAAGATCGCTAAAATCTCACAGTCTGTAGGACGCTTTAAGGTATGGGTACCTCAACAGAGAGGTGACGAAAGAACGTGGTGGAACATAGTCGTTCTCTTGGTACCATCCACAACATTTGACTATACAAAGGCAAAAATAACTGTTTTAATGTGTGAACTGAACCAGACTGCTTTGCAAATATTTTGTGAGTAGGGAAATGCATTTAACATGTTTGTTAGACCTCAAGGATAAACACAATGGGTCTCATTCATGAAACGTGAGTAAATCTGTGTGTAGATTTGCACATAAAAGCCTCATTCAGGAATGCCGTGGGAAACTCAGATTTGATCGTAAACACGTGTGTATGATCATGAATGCCAATCCATCGTAAAGTGACAGCGCGCTCCCGGTAATCAGCAATTAGCATAAATCCCCGCCCAATAGCCAATGACCACCATATAAGGAGGTGTAGGTGCATCCAGTCGACCTGTCAGTCATGGCGCAAAGAAAGAAAGACAAAGAAAGAAAAAAGAATTTTTCCGAAGCGGAGATCGAAATAATTTTGGGTGAAGTGGACTTAAGAAAAAACATTTCATTTTCTTCAGTTAGTAGTGGTGTGACAGGGACAGGCAAAGCGAAGGCCTGGAGTAACGGATGCGGTTAATGTTGTCTCCGTGGTACAAAGAACCATGTCAGAGGTGAAGCGTAAATGGTTTGATATGAAACTGGAGGCAAAGAAATGCATAAGCACACACAAAAAAAATACAGCGGTCACCAAACAAACAGAAGATTCATTTGTGGGGTTTTGAATGAAGTGGGAACGGGAAACCAGAGATGTTTTGTGCATAATGGATAAAGTGATGGCTGTCAGAATGTAGAGCTATTTAACATTTATTTTAACAAATAATACAGATAACACATAGCCGACAGCAGTTTTATATGCATCGTCTTCAAATTATTTGAATCTTAACAGCCTAAAGCTCTGTTTATACAACGTAAATTAGACATTTCAATCAGATTTATTCATTCAAATGATCAAAAAAACCACAAAAAAACAAAAACAAAAAAACGTGTTGTCTCAAATAATTCTTTCAACTGGCGCGGGCTCCTTCGTGGCTCCACCACCTGCTGCTCCTGCTGCCCCTGCTGAACCCAGGCACCGAGGCCGAAGAGGCTGTGATCCGGCTGTCCTTACGGATATTTTTATTATCATCATTTGACATGTAGAAAAAACGTGTAATCTATTGAGTCGATTTACATAGATAATTCACAATCATGAACCTAATCTGGATCTTAAACCTGCTAATTGCCGACTAATTTAACTAAATGTGTTATATTTTTAATATTTTGACGTTTATATTACGTGTTTCAAAGGCATCTGTGTATTGTGTACATAACAGAGTGCAATACGAATTAAAATTGTAATTTCCAATAGTGAAAAGCAATATTTATGTGCTTTACTAAATTTACAAGAGCACTACAAGTGGTCAGGAGCAGGAGTAGATTTTGTTAGTAGCTACGAAAAGATCGGAGCTACTAAAATATTCATGAATGCGGACATGCACGTAAATTTCCGTCTGGAAACAGTTTACACACAAATTCTTTCAGCTCACGTTTCATGAATGAGACCCACTGGGTTTTGGTGAGAAGCAATGAACATAAACATTGATTTGTTTGCCCTGCACAGGGAACTGCACAGGGAACCTTAAACACATGAAACAGTGTGTATAGTTTTTGGCACATTGTACCACTGCATAAGGGTTTTGATATTTCATTTTTAAAATGTAGATAGATAACATGTAGATTCTTAACCCTGATGTAAATAAGTTTTGAATGTCAGAACAAGCCCCTTTATTCAACCATCTGTCCTAAAACAGCAAATAGGACACACTCAACCTAAATTTCCACCTAATATCAACCCTGATAACAAATCTGTCTAACAAATTAGATTAATATGAAATATACACTTTAGAGAATGTTTACAACAAACTCTGTTCCTACCTCATGGCCACATTGCTCCCGTCAATAATGATCGTCCTCAGTTTCGGGTCGCCTGGTTTGTCTGTTAGCTGAAGGTCGAAGGGCATCTGGAGGCCCTCCAGGAAACGCTGCTCCCCTGTCACCACCACCGAAGACGGGGCTATGAAGCCCTGTCTTTCCCTAGCTCGGGTGGGAGATGAGTCGGTCCCCCTGAAGATGGGGGGTTGAGGGGCTTGGAGCGCTTGTTTTAAGTAATTAGAAGACTTTGGGTTCAAGACATTGTCATGGGTTTGATGATTTAGTTTTGACATGGATGGATTAAGCCAGTGCGTGGCTTGGTCATATTGTTTGTTGGATTGGAAATGGAGTGGAGGTTCAGGGGATGAGGGATAAACAGACATGGGTGGCCCTTTGACTTCCGGGATGATGACTTGGTGTGGAGTTTGTGAGTGTGTGAGTTTATGGTATTTAATTAACTCAGGTGCAGTAAGGTTTGGAACTTCTACTCGTCCTTTATCGTCAGATTTTCTCTTTTCTGCAGGTACGAAAAGCTCATTTTTTCTTGCTTTGTCCTCTGATGGTCCAACTCTTGGCCACTCTTTCTCCAGCACCACATCATCCATCTCTCTCGGCCCCTCCCTGAAGGCGTCTGTGTCTTTGCTCCCCTCTCTCTGCAGCTCCAGGAGCAGCTGGTGAGTGGATCCATCAGGCAACATGTTGTAGACTTTGGCCACTTTCTGCTCCATGTACCCACAGCTGGCTGCCGCTTTCTTTACCACTCCCAGGACAAAGTCTTCCTCCTGCCCTTCCTCTTTTTCTTCTGTAATACCTTTTTCCTTTAAGTGTCTCGTGCTTCCTGTTGCTCCCTCACAAGCATCTCCCACCTCTCCATTACTACGCATCACCTCATCTCCTCCTACTTCCATTTCTTCGTCTTCTCTGTGCTCCGTCTCGCAAGGTCGGTTCCTCTCACTTTGATTCAAGGCAACACCGTCTTGATTTTTCTGTGACTGCTCCCGGTCACTGCGATCCTGCTCCTGTTGAACCACATCCAGTATCTGCGAGGCCTCTTTAGGTCCCGTTCGAGCAAGGACTCGTTTCACCACGTCCTCTGTGTACCCCATGGCTGTGAAGAACTTCAAAAGGAGCCAGAACTCCTTGTTTCCTACTGTCATCTGTAGCTCCTCTTCTTCCTCCCCTCTTGCCCCTTTTGCTTTGGTACCCAATGTTGCTGCTGGCTCCAGCTGCTCCTCTTCTCCCATCTCCTGTGGAGAATGCACAAGCCTTTGCTCTGCTCCCTCTGCCCTCCCTCGGGTGCCAGTTGACATGGATAAAAACTCAAATGAGTCCTTGGCTGTGGAGTCATTCCCCAAACTTGCAGTCATCCCTTCAACCCACCGATCAGTAGTCCTGGAAGGTTCGGGGAGTGTGTATGTAATGGCGGATGGTTTGTCCCATCTACCCTCCGAACCCTCAAGAGATCTTACTCCTGCATTTCCATCTGTCAGTGCTGGGATGGGGCTTGATCCAAGCTCTGATTCTTTCACCAAATCCAGCAGGATTTCCTTCACTGACCCTGGCAGCACCAGAAGATCCAGGATGTGCTTGTCCTCCCATTTCTCCACTAGAGCTTTGAATGCCCGGCGCGATTCCAGAGACTCGCCAGGACCTCTGTCTCCAATCTCTGAGCGTCTGGATTGTGTGCCCTCATATCGGTCCACCAGGTCTGTAATGAGGGAGTAGGCTCGCACCACCGGCTCCGCAAGACCCGATATAAGCAGGCATCCAGGAGAGCCAACCTGGTTTGATGAAAGGAGAACAAAAAGACATTAATCTTAGTCCTCTTAATGTCAGCAAAATAAAACTGAAAGTGGACTTTGACTGAAAAAAGCCCTGTGTTTAAACTATGAAGGCAGCTACGCTGGTGGTTCAGCTACAATAGATGCCGACCCTACACCGTATTTTATGCCGTATCCTCATAGCCTGACCTGTCGCTGCATCACAGACATCCTGTTTACTTTTGTACGCTGAAACCATTTCCTTCTGTGGAACCAAAGTTTTTATTTTCTTTTATTTCACAGATAAGAAACAATAAATTGTGAAGACAATATAAAGCCTCCACAAAAAAAGCATATTAGGTCTTGTGTGTGATTTATCCTGGCTTCATATAAGTAGAAGAAAATCCTCTAGCCACTAATTCATGCAATGAGAAAAGTCATGAGCTTATGCTAATATCATTAGCATGTTGTAAATGTAGGGAAAACATATCTAGAATAAGACTATTGTTTAAGTTACCTTAAATGTTAAATGTTTATGTTGTTCCTGGCTTCATATGAGTAGAGGAAAAACTCTGCTAGCTGCTAGGCTAATTCATACAATGAGAACTGTCATGAGCCTATGCTAATAGCACTAACACTAATAGCACTAACATGTGGGGAAACAGTCTCGCCAAAGACAAGTGTTTTATCAGTGAACCTTGTGAGTTACAATTAAGCCACCTTTATCTTTGTCAAATATTTATGTTGTTCCTGAAACCTGGCTTGGTATAAGCAAAGGAAAACTCCGCTTGCTGCTAGGCTAATTTGTGGAATGTAAAATGTGATAGGCTTTTGCTAAAAATATTACCATGTTGTATTTGTGGGGAAACATGTCTAGCCAAAGACAAGTGTTTTGTCTGTGAACCTTGCCAGGTATAATGGAGGCGAGTTTTTATTTTTGTTTAATATTGTCGCTATTAACCCATATCTTATATATGATTTAGATGCCTTTCAAATCAGTCAAGTATGAATGCTCACTATTGTGCACTATTAGAAGTAAAAGTGCTGGTTGGACCACCCCTAAAATGACTCTTTAGAATGGTAGTTCTACATTAATAAGGGATTTCCAGGAATTTGCAGCAACAAGTGGCGACTAATAGTGAAAAAGAAAGTTGTAAAAAGTAATATAACTTCCCTGGGTTGAAAATTTGCGTTCTAACAAAATACATTATTTATAGGTTAAAAATTCCCAGTGACAACGTCACAGTGTCACATTAGGAGACAGCGGTTACTCATACGGGGTCTGACAACTGATGACATTGACTAATAGTGTAATTTCTTTTAAGAATAACAAGAGTGCAAGACACCACATTATTAGTCAATATCATTATTGCATCATCAGTAAAAAAAATGGCACACTAAGTATGCTGGTGGGGGATTTGTACATGACGGAAGTGGGTGATACTGAGTGAGTGTACTGCTTTGTACATGCAGACAAGCTACAAATATTTCTAAATTCACCATGACTCATACTTTTAGAGGATACCATTATGTTTTATAATAATAATAATAAGTTTTATGTCCATCACTAATAAATGTCTGTGAATCTGATTTGAAATCATAGAATAAAGATGTTCATTACAACTCCACAACTTGCTTGAGAAACACATTGTTTTAAGTTTTCTTCAGTATTAAAGTAATCCAGTGATAGTTGTCTGCACACCCACGAAACTGCTATACTTTACTGATGCAAATTTACCAAAGTGTCACAAATATAGGCAGAAAAAATTGGGTTCCTCTCTCCTCCTTTATTCTGGGTAACTAAAGACAAAAGTTCCAAGCCCAGTATCTGCTTTGTGACCTTTGAATGTAACCTAAACAGAGACCCATAATGCAACACTCACCACTATGTGAGCCGAGGTGTTTTTTGTCAGGCAGTCCATGAACAGCCCTCTGGCTCCGCAGAAGATGCAGTGAAGAACCCCGGGATAAGAAACCTCCTGCTGCTCCTCCTGGTTCACAAGTCCTTTCACAAATAACTACAAGACAGAAATATTATTACTGTAGCAGAGGTGAAAATACTGGAGTAGTTATTGAAAGAAATCTAAATAATATGCATCCATTTTGGAAAAAAACAGCTGCTAAAGTTCATCATATAATATCACTACTTTCGGTCCATTCTTGGCATTGAAAACAGCAGCTGACAAAACATCTCAGTGTCAGCTTACTCATTTGTTCTGGAGGTTATCACATGGTCTTTATCAGCAGATATGGTTCATACTTTATACTATTTATATCATTATTACACTGTAAAAAGCATTGGTTCTCAACTGGTGGGTCGTGGTCCAGGAATACTAAGTAGTTATGACATTTTACCTTGTTTTTCTCACATGCCCTCAAAATGGCGGACATATTGATTTATTGATTGCTTAAGGACCAACTGCAAAACTATACCAAAAAAATAAAAACTTCCCAAACACTAAAACCTTGGTATTTAAAACTTAACTGAAAGTGAAACTTATCTTGATCGGATGGTCTAGATAAAGAACGGATAAATGAGACGTGGATTAAACTAAAGTTATGTGAGAGTTTGTAAATAGATGTTTTGGTATAGTTTTGCTTTTGCTCATCGCCGTAATGTTCGCCATTTTCCGTGAGGCATGTGGGGGGAAAAGTTTTCGTCATGAATTCAAAGTAACATGGCATGACTAACTGATACACAACGGTCATGTTGTTAGTGAAGTATTTCTTAAAAATAATAGTCAGGTGCGACAGAGGGCAAAATCCAGTCAAAAATTTACCGAAATCTTTATCTGTAGCTAAAATGAGGCTTCAAAAAAACATTCAAGCTGATGTCTTCCAACGCACCCCTCTATTGAGTATGAAATTCCCTCTTTGTGTTTTTGCAGCACAACAAGGAAACACTGTCCAGAGACATACAAAGAGGGAATTTTCAAATAAACAGACAGTAAATTTGGGGGATACCCACTTTATCTGACTGACTTAGACTCCTGAGGCCTCCTCTAACTTCAGATAAACTTGAATGTATTTCTTGGCTGTGGATTTTGTCCCACTTCACTTATGTTTACTGCATGAAGAAGAGATCTTTTAATGTCCAGCATGAACAACAGAAATAATTACAGCAAGCATAGCCTGTTTCAAAGCTCGTACGGGTACCTGACTTTACATTCACGTCATCATTTGCGCCAGTAAATATATGTTAATGATCCTAAGCCAATAACACTTGTGGCTGAACGCTATGACCTTTAAAGGCTGCACTCAACACCACAGTCAAGCTTCTTCTTTTCTCTGTAGTCTGTCCATGGATTATCTGAGGACGGTGCCTCTCTGACGTTATTAACCTTTGCATTTTCATTCTGACAGTCTTGTGCCTTTTTCTTTTTCAAGTTTGTCAATTCACATTTGGGACCTTGTTGTTTAGGTTGGGACAAGGATACTGTAACAGTGGGTTTGATATAAATGTGTGTCAGCTCTGTGAATTATCTCAAAGTGTTCTGGGTGGGCAGGAGATTATTTTAGAGAGACAATATATGACTATAAAATAAACAAAAATATTGTGCTGCAAAATTGACTGTCTCTGAGCAAAAAGGAAATACACCCTTGCACATTTGTCCTTGAATATGTGCTTGACAATCATGCAAACACAGTTTTTTATTGTCTTGGTATTGTACGAGGACACACGTGGTCCAGGCCCCAGGATAGGAATGAATGAGGTCCTGCCTCCAACACTGTATCTAGTTCTCTTTATACATCCACACCACTATCTATAAAGATGGACGACACAACAGCTCCCCAAAAGTGGAGCCACAACATCTAAATCGCCCCCTCGAGGCTGGCTGCAGTGTTGGTTATAAACCCCACCTCCTCCATGTTAGCAAATTGGACAGGGTCCACACCAAAAGATTTTTTCTGAAAGATGGTTTCTGTTATTTAAGGTAGTTCTTATGACACGGACGTATGTTCAACAGGGGTGTAATGAGCCATCAATCTGGATCGACGTATCGATAAAATGATCAACGAACCAAGGCTGCATGGATCCATATTGCCATCTATGGATAGGGTTAGGGCTGCAACTAACGATTATTGTCGACTAATCTGTCGATTATTTCTTCTATTAGTCGACTAATCACTTTATCAAAAAATGTTGAAAATGTCAGTCTGTCTCTCCCAAACCCCAAAATTATGTCATCTAATGTCTTGTTTCCTATTCATGCCAAAGGGTTTTAGTTCACTGTCATGGGAGAGTGTGTAAAGCTGCAAATATTTGAACGTAAGAAGCTGCAATAAGAGTATTTTGGGGTACTTTTACGGTACTTTTCTATGAAAAATGACTCAAACTGATTAGTCGACTACTAAAATAGTCACCAGTCGATTAGTCATTGATTAGTCGACTAATCGTTGCAGCCCTAGATAGGATACAGATATATTTTGAAAGTCTGTGTCACCATCAAACAACTAGGGCAGACGGCAAGCAGCTGAGAGAAAGACAACGAGGATAATTTTTTTTTACCGTGGAGTAAATCAGCAGAGTGGAAATAATTTGGATTTCGGAGAAAATACAGGTAAACAGACAGAGCACATAAAACACAACATAACGTTATTTGCCTGGATGGCCGTCTCAACCCACAACGTTCGGTTGACAAAACATGCATGCAGGCTGAAATTCAACCTAGCTGTCCTGTCGGTAGATACAGTGACTTTAACCACTGGTGAGAAGAAAAATAATAATGTCACATGTAATTTGTTAGGCTATAAGTAGAGGAAAAAGTGTGCTAGCTGCTGGGCTAATTTATGTAATGTAAACATGCTTAAGCTAATAATGGGTGACTAGAAAAAAACTGTTGTTTTGTCTCTGAACCTTGACAGTTATTACTGAGTTTTATTTAAAAGATCATGTTTTGGGTTAAAATAAAAAATCTATCTTCCAGAAAGGACTTTCTGACAGAAAGCCCTGAAGGCTAACTTATCCCATGTGCTGTTTTGTGTGTTAGTAGAGTCAGTTTAAAGTAAATTTTACAGCAGTTAAGTGGTTACAATTATTTACATTATTTATGTTGTTTTTATCTTTTATAGCCAAAAGCTTCCTCTGCAACCGATTGTGTTATATAATCATATAATATCATTTGATATCGATCGCAGGCCCCTGAATCGCATCGATCAAAATCACATCGTGGAACACTGTAATATCGCCAAATATCGTATCATTGTCCAAAGAATCGATATAATATCATATCGTGATGAAACTGGTGATTCCAAATGTTCATTTTTCTTATAAGTTTGGTTTTAATTAGTTACCTGATGCTATGAAAAGGGGGTTCGATGTCATCATAAGCAGCCACATGTGCGAATCAGTGTGCTCACACTCAGCGGCTCTGCTTGCACTTGGAGACTACGTGAAACTGACACCAGGACAGATTGCTACTGCACAGACTCCAAATGACATCACCAGTCTGGAATATTCTCATTTCATTTTTCTAAGTTTCATTTTCCTCTTTTGGGAGTGAAGTGATCCATGAAGCTGATGTACGTGTGTAGTGACCTAAAACCTTTGCAGTTCAGTTTTAAGACATCTATTATCAGAATGTATTTTCATTTAGTGCCGTCAGTCATTCTGAGTGCATGTGTCAGCAGGCTGACCACATGTTGGGCTGAAACTCAAGTCAGACTTATTATACAACATTTAAAAACCCTTGATGAGTCACCTACCAGGAACACTGCCTTTTACCTCAGTGCACTGTGGACTAACACTGCCAATAATGTCAATAACAAGTTTCCAAATCAAGGCTGACAAACTACAAACAAAACCTAAATCAACACAGTGGCAGAGGTTGAGATAAGGATTGTGTCCTTCAAGTCATGTTAATGTAAAAATTGTTTCAGTATTAAAGTAAAATTTTGGGGCAAAAGTTGTTGCCCAAACTAATGACTCAACTCTTATTGTGTGACATCAAACAAACAAATCTCGCCTTACTTTGGCGGCTTTCACATTGTTGCTCTGCCCTCGGAGTTTCAGCCATATCTGCCCGTTGTTGCCAGGAGACATGTCGTCCGCCCCGATGCCAAACGCCACCCTGAATATCCGCTCCACGGTGCCGTGCAGGGAGGTCAGATAGCCACGCAGCATCCCGTCACACGCAAATTCATCCTCCATCTCTCCGCCTCCTCCTCCATCAGCTTTGTCACTGTCCATCCCTTCTTCTTAAATCGGCGGCAAAGTGTTGAACATACTGTGAAAAACACAAAACATCATGTGTGTTTTAATTTTAAGCACAGCCTCAAAAATGATGAGAATATCCAACATTCTGGTCCATAACAACAATTATAATATAAAGGTGAAACTACTTGCGTAAAATTTAACAACATAAAACCAATCTAAAAAGTTTTTTAAAAGTTCAACATATGTTGCCTCTTTTGACAAAGACTGATGTGCATCAAACTGTCTCCTATTACATGATTTGTTAGGAAGTAGTAGAGTTACTGGAGGTTTTCCAGGACTATTCATTACAAATTCACATCATAATTAAAAGTAAATGCTTTTCAATTAAAAGGAACATTTTAAACGTGACTCTAGAGTGGGAAAAAAAACCTCCTTCCAACTTTTCACACCACTGTAGCGGGTGTCTTTCTGTCACAAGTGTCATAAGTGTGAAACGTTTGTCGAAGCGTTCAGTGACAGTAAGTGTGGGCGCTGCTGCGATTTCCAAATGTCACGCACCTACAGTACGTACTGTATGCAGCCCAGGGTGTCTGCAGGTCCTTTAAAAGTCAGAAGTAGGTGTTAAAAGTGATCAGGTCGTTGTCGCCACAGATATTTAAAATCTAATTCCATTTATCCATGTTTTGCTTTCTTTTTGTCAAAATTTCATGCTCTTGTGCGTGAAACAAATCTTAAAACCATATTCCTATATAACTGCAAAGCTTGAGTAACAAAGAGGGGATCTGTCCAAAAATCAGTCATAAAAATAATCATTAATCATCTTAAAACAGCTTCAAATTTAAGCATCTGATACCTGTAGTCACCCTAATTTAGCCTGTACGTATAAATACTGTAGGTCTTTTATTCTTGTTTCTTTCTGTTCTGAACCTGCCACCAGACTTTATACTGTCCTTTGACTATATACATGCACTTATCAACTGGCAAAGTGTAGGTTCAAAGCATATTCTTACATAACTGCAGTGCTTGAATGAGAAAGAAATGATTTGTCCAAAAATCAGTCATAAAAATAACCATACATCAAAACAGCTTTAAAATCCATTGAATTTAGCTGTAGTCACCCTGATGGAGCCTGTACTTACTGTAAATACAGTAGGTCATTGTGCCGTTACTAACACACACACAGTACATGTACAGCAGATATTATCATATGTATTAACAAGTGAAATATGTTGATGTTTAAATGAACTGAGGTTGCTTTGCTCTGCTTGTCCATTGATTTAAATAGTTCTGTTTTCATATGTATAGTTTTGCTGGAGGCCAGCTTGTTAATGCTGTAACCATGGCAATAAAATAACAGGTTGTATTGTTTGCTGTATGAGTTATAAATGCTGATTAAATGTAGCTAATTAATGTGAATAACTAACAGAAATTCAATAGTTGTTGCCAAGGCAAGCTGCCAACAACTGAAGGCTATTCCAATAAACAACAAACCACCAGTCAAACGTGTGACAGTGCACTGTATTTCAGGTTTATCACGTTTTTAATGTCAAATATTCATCTGAAAACTATCCTGTAACTGTACTTGTCAAACTAAAGCAGCGGAGTGTTCATTTCCTCTCTGAATATAGCAAATTTGCACCTGATGTGCAGACCTATGCAAACTCCATGTCAACAAAGCTGCAGCATTCACTAATATTAATGTACTGACACATAAAGTGCAGCTTGCTTTACTCCAACAATGCTCCTATTCAGGCAGACTGACATTACATTGCACTACCATGATACAAAATGTGGCCTGTTGCCAGATAATGTTGTGAAACCTTTATCTTGATTAAAACAGACTTGTCGGACGTGTTTAAAAGCAAAGATAGAGCTGGAAACAGACAGCACGCAGTTTAGGGTTTTTAAAATACTCAACACAAGTGTATAATATGAGATAAATGTAATATTTCTGTGTCGTTTTCTTACGTGAGCTCGATCGCCGTGCGCCGTCAAAGTTTCGTTTCCAGCTGCTCTACGGATCCACAGAGGCAGCTCGGGCTCAGGCTTCCGCAGTCCTACAACAACAACATGTATCAGACCAAAGTTCAACGCATGCTGTAGTGTCTCTCTCACACACACACACACACACACACACGGCAGCAGCAGAAAGGAAGAATCACGGAAGAGACACGGAGACGGTCCCGCTGCTGCTGCTGCTGCTGCTGCGGATGGCGGATGAGGAAGCTCGGAGCTGGAGCTACAAGACCACCGGTGGAAAGCCCGAAGACAAAACCGAAACTAAATGAAAAAGCTTATCTCACAGTCAGGGCGGGTACTTCTGGCTGGGTAGGGGTCATAGTGTCGCTGTGACACCTGAGTAATATTATACAATCAACCCTATACACTCAAAATGTGTCTTTAGGCTTTTTTACTGTGTTAAAATGCACCATAACAGCCTAAAAAGTCCACAATGCTCCTTGGCTTATGTCTGTTTTCCTTGTTTATGAAACATAAATGCAAATAAAACGTTACAAGCCTGCATGTTAAGATTTTTAAAAAATATTTTGTCTCGTGAGAGGGTCAAACAGGAGATAAAGGGGATTTCCACTGACGTCATAAGCGGGGTTTTTCTGTCTGACTTTTTTTTGTTGTTGTTGTTAACTCCTAGTTGCCTGCGCTCAGTGACAGGCTTTGTCTGTGAAGGACAGACTGAGGCTGTGCGTGAGACATTTTGTGTCCAGATATGTCTTTGTCCAGTGGATAAGCAGATTTTTCAAACTGCACTGTGTGTTTACAAAGTGGTTTCCTTGGTGCGAGTTTATCTGTGTCAAAGGCAGGAAGAGGGATGTTGCCTCCTACACTACATCCTGTCTTACTCTGTCAGGGTGAAATGTGATATCTGATGGATACACTGGGTTCAATATGTCATTTAAAGCCAAAAAACAGACAATGTATAGAAGTAGTAGTTTGATACAAAATAAATAAATAAAATAAAAGTATAAATAAAGTAAAAATATAAATTTAAAAAATTAATTTAAAAAATATCGGAATATTGTTTAAAATATTTTAATATTTGTCCACTCTGTGTGTGTGTGCTGACTAAAAATCTGCTGTTCACACACACCCCAAGATCTGTTAATAGGAAACAAATAAATTGGCTCCGAAGGCAAACCTCCAGGGCGGAAAAAGTGAAGCTAAGGCTAAAGTGCAAAAACTGCAGTTCCTTAAATGGCCACTTGAGGCTGGCTCCAGTCAATCCCACAGACCCCGATGTAACATTACAGCAGAAATAAACTTGCTTATACCTTGGTACAATAAAGAAATATAATAAAATGAAATAAGATAAAATAAAAATAAAAACAGTCTTGGCCTCTATAGCTAATTTTTAACCATTCAAGACAGCTGCACAGCGGTACAGTTTTATATGACTCACAATAGCAAATAATCCATAATACATTTACATGATTCTCTTTATAAGTAATGAGACGTAAGCCCTTATATTACCCTTATCCTAACATCAACCACCTGTCTTTAAATTTAATATGTCATAGCTAACTAGCTAGCTAGCCAAGTGCTAACTTAGCATTAGCATGCACAAGATGTTTCCCCTTTAATCTTACCCTAACATTAACTACCACTCTTGCTACATTAGCATTAGCACAAGTAATGAGATGTACCCTTCCTATTAACCTTATCCTAACCTAAACCACCTGTCTTTTAATGTTTAATAGCCACCATTAGCTACTCGCTAACTTAGCATTAGCATTGGTAATGAGATGTAACCCTTTAGCTTACCTTAACCACCTCTTTTTAAACATACTTCATAGCTAGTTAATTGCTTAGCATTAGCATAAGTAACAAGATGTAACCCTTTTAATTACCCGTGCCCTAACATTAACTACTTCTTTTTAATGTAATACTTCATAGTTGGCTAGTCTACTTGCTAACTTAGCATTAGCATAAATAACAAGATGCAGGCTAACACTGTAGCTTACCTTAACCATCTCTATTTTTTAACCTAAAACTTCATAGCTAGTTGCTAAGTTAGCATTAGCAAATGATGTAACCCTTCCCATAACAGTTACCCTAACCTTAACCACCTCTTTTTAACATAACACTTCAAAGCTAGGTAATCACTAAGTTAGCATTAGCATGAGTAACAAGATGCAGCTTTCACATTACCCTTAACCATACCCACCTCTTCTTTGACGTAACATATTGGTATTTTATATTTTTTGTTTTTAAATGAATGTACAAAGTAACCAAAGGTATCAGAAAAAGTAGTGGAGTAAAAAGTTTTTTCCTCTGACATGGAGAGGAGTGTGATCTATTGGACTGCGTCAGGCGATAAAAATGCATTAGGTAATACAGGTTTGGTGTTAGTGATTTAAAGTAACACCACCCATTTACTGTAAATCATATTGCAGACTACACCCTCTGCTGACAAGACTTAAAACAGCCTTTACAGTCTTTCCTATGTCACTCTTGGTGTCAATATTTGTTTAATCTTGCAATAAAAAGCTTGTGCTGGTGATGTGTACATGAGGTTGGGTTTCACAATGGCCTAGTGGTTTAAGTATCTTGTAACCACATCTTCCCTGAATCCAGTTACACACTGACGCCCATCATCCCGTCTTTTTTCCCCTAAAGAAGACGGTCTGCTGCTAGATTATCAAATAAGAACATGAAAAGTGACAGAGCAACAACTTAGATGTTGAAAGTGTTACAGCTAACTCTACTGACTTGTGTGTCAGCCATACTCAAGCTTCCCTAAATGGAGGAAGGAAATGTACATTCAAAAAATAAAAAAAAAATAAAAAAAATAAAAAATACAAAACTTAAAATAAACTAAAACCACCAAAAACATTCATTAATAAAAATACATTTACATAAGCAGCCACTAAATCCAATGAGGAATAGGGTTAAATAATAATAATGATAACAATAATCCTGTTGTCACCACACACACTTGCCTGTTTGCTGAGCAGTCCAGAAGCAGAAGTTAAAAAAACAGTTTCGCTTCTGCTTTCCCCTTTGTAGGTGGAACTAGAGCTGCTGCCACTGAGAGTAGAAAGTCGCAGAATGAGCAGCAGGGTTTTTACACTCTCTGTCGATACGGTTGAATGATGAGGAAGAAGAGTATATCCCTAAGGGTGAGTGGTTTCCCCATTTAAAAAGAAAAAATCACCGTAATATTCTTATTAGTGTTTTAAGTGTCTGTGGTGTCAATTTGATCAGGAAACTCGTCAGACTGTGTTGTGGTTTTCACCTTTTATCTGATATTGTCTTTTCGTGTGTATAGACCTGTTTTGTCAACGTAATGCAGATCTGTTGTGTTTAAGCTTGTAGGTTCACCATATAGTATAAGGTAATTAAATACAACAGCACAAAGCACCAGAGAGTTAAACTGACCCAATCTCAAGGCAAACTATTAGCGAGCATTACTGCATTTTACAGGTGTTCCTATTATTTTGTCCACTGCCCGGGACTTTCTGATACAAGTTAGGTGGCCTCAACAACAAGCAATGTGGTTTCCTGCTGATTATGTGTATGGTGCCTGTAGAATATATGTGCCCCCCGGGTGACATATGAAACCATTTAAAAAACCACCTGAGAAGTTAAGCTGAAGAGAAAAAGTGAAGATTCTTTATCATTATTCATCAATGATGTCATTAGTTAAGCAGAAAATGCCATGTCAGGTTCTCCAGTGTGAGCATCTCTTGCTTTTCTCTGTTTTATAAATGATATATGTCTTGGTTTTAGAATATTGGTGACAAAACAAGCAGTTTCAAGACTTCAGTTTGGACCCTGGGGGATTTTAAGGGGAATTTCTCATCACTTTCTGTCATTTTATGAACCAAACAGTTGATTTATTCAAAAAAATAATAACAATAATCAATGGATTTTAAGTTCAAGTGTATTGTCATCTGTAGAGGAACCACACGACTCTATCTTGTCCGGAGGAACTCTTATTTTAAAGACATTAAATGTACAATAGGCTACGGAGAGAGGAGTCTAAACCAGGTCTAGATCAGGTAGCAAAGACGGACACCTTAGAAATATTATATGCATAGATATACATGTTCTTTGTGTGTTTATCCACCGGAGACCCTGTGTCCTCATCACATTTGGGGTTTACTTGACCTTATACTTGATTCTGCTTAGCTCAGACCTCTTGTCCTCATTCGTGGACACTTTTTTTTGTGCCATGTAGTGGTAGAAAGACCACAATAACAGCTCCCGACACAAAAATGGCACAAAGGTACAAAGCTGATGAAATTTAATGGATGATACTTGTTTATTCATGATTAATAATGTTTGTAGTTTGGTACGGCAACAGGTTTACCCAATTTTAGCGACAGAAACGAGCTGGGAGAAATTAGAAATGCATACCTAATGAAAGTTCCGGTGTCAGGACATTATTAGTCATTTGTCTTATTTACTATTAAACTTGTACTTTGATATGTCACATGGCATTTTTGTAATGGTGCAACAGGCTGCGGTTACTCGTGGGATGGGACTTTATTAAAACGTATCAAACTATATTTCATACTGTAATTTGTATATTCTGAAAAACTAATTGAAAATACTTTGAACATGAAAAGAGAGAAACATGATACAAAGAAATACTGAGCATCGTGGTTTCTGGAAAGAGACATTGCAATTGAGTTTTTCAGATGTATTTTTTCGTGCTTTAAACACATCTAGTTCCATTATATTGGAGAAAAGGCAGACACGGCCGATAGCTCCAACACTCTGCAACTCACAGCAAAACAATCTAGATTGATAAATAGCACTACAAGTAATATGTATTTTTGATTTTAATGGCTGTCTTTAACTAGACTAAAGGTCAAAAAGTCTGGGCACTGGCACATCCAAGAATTAAACCAGCCTCCATGATTGAGTGACTGGAAAGATCCTCTTTATGAAAGAGGAAATGTGCTTTTCATTGTTCTGGCCTCTAAGGGTTTGGTCATCATGAATTATTTCCTCCTCCAGTGAACTATGGAACTACAAAGCTGTGCAGCTCCAATTATGATTGAAGACTTCCGCCTGCAGGGCTGGAAGGTGATTGGCTCCGGGGGTTTTGGACAAATCTACAAAGCCAGGCATTGTCAGTGGGGCTGTGATGTGGCCATCAAGCTGCTTCATTTTGATGACGGGTAAGTGGTCACAAAAAGCTTTCTGATTACATTTAAATGCAGTTGTGAATTATTCATAATACAAACAAACACACACAGGAAAAGTGCGGCTTTACTGCGTGAGATCGACATGATGCGTCAAGGAAGCAGTCCGTTTGTTATTCAGGTCCGAGGGGTTTTCAGGGGTCGAGTGCCCAACTCTGGCTCGTCAGCACAACTCGGCCTGGTCATGGAGTTCATGGAGAGAGGATCGCTGGCCACCCTACAGGTAAACAGTGGTGGAAGAAGTGGGCCAATCATATCTTTTGCTTAAAGGAACAGTGTGAAAGATTTAGGGGGATTTAGTGGAATCTAGCAGTGAGGACTGAACATTGCAACCAGCTGAATGTCTCCCGGTTAGAATTCCTCCAGTGTTCATGGTTCAGGAGGTTTTTACAGGGAGCCAAATTGTCCGCGGAGGTCTCTTCCTCTCCAAAACAAATAGACCTAGGGATTTAAACCAGTAAATAATACAGAATAAAGCAGTTTTACGTTAAAAAAAAATCTGTATTTTTCCAATGCTCTCGTTGCAGAGTAGCTGCTCATTTAAAAAACTAGAAACGTACGCACAGGCAAAAGCCAAAAATGGCATGGACCAAAAAAATATTCAACAATTTCTACAGCCAGGCTTCCACCTCACCATCTGCGTCAATAATTTACCATCTCCAAAATGTTCGTGGGTCAAAGTTTCTCCCATCGAGTCTGCTTTTATAGAGCACAGCTTTGCGTGGGAAATAGCGTACGCCACTTTCAGGCCTCATTTTGTATGTACGCAATGTTTTATAAATGAGATCCCAGGTGATTAAAACCAGTAAAAACGCTGAATGAAGCAGTTTCACGTTGCGTATCGTTTCTCAGAAGCTGTTTGGCATGTCGGAGATGGACTGTTATCCTAGCAACCGCTAACTTGTGCTTAACAATTTTTTTGTATTACTTTAGATCCAGACGTTCAGGTGGTTTTTATCGGTAGCCAAATTATCAGCAGAGGTCTTTTCCTCCCTTAAACAAACAGACCTGGTGATTTCAGCGAGTACATAACACTGAATAAAGCAGTTTTACGTTAAAATCAGTGTTTTTATGATGCTCTCGTTGTGGAGGAGCTGCTAATTACAGTAGCTGAGACGAAATTGCAAATTGCTCGATCTAGAGTCAGTGTTTAGTTGGACTGTTCTGGGCTACCGTAGAAATATGGCTCATTCTAAGGTAACAAAAACACAGCAATTCTCATATTTTTAATTGATTGTTTTAGAAAAAGGGAAACGAGGTCCCACTGGTCAAATTATGGCTAAAAGAAATAGTGAAACTGTCTGGTTCTCCACTTGTTCTTTTCTAGACTGGAAAACAAAAATTCAAGTAGAAGTAGTATTCTCCTCTGACATGTATGAATTACACTGTTAATTATTAATTATTATTAAAACAACCATTACTGAAGGAAATAAGAAGGTGATTCAAAACTTTTGAATGATGGTATAGATGAAAGTGTACATATAGTTATTTTACAGCACAATCTCCACTATTTGTACATCTGTAACTGTGGAAACAATCCTCCAGGAAACCTTAGGTGGAGCTCCACCGTGGCCGCTGGTCTTCAGACTGGCTCACCAAGTGGCTCTGGGAATAAACTTCCTCCACAGTCTGTCTCCTCCCCTGCTCCACCTGGACCTGAAGCCCAGCAACGTGCTGCTGGACTCCTATCTCAATGCCAAGGTGAGTCCCAGGCTGTCAGGGAAGACGAAACTAGAAAATCTAGGGCATTCATTGGTAGCAGGTCGGCATAGCTTGTTAGAAAGTGGACTAAATAATCTAAATAATGCCCCAAAATTAGGCTAAATTTTGGTGAGGGAACAACTGCTGCATGTAAAAAAAACCCCACATCCCTATTATTCAATACAATGCAACACCAGCGGTGGCGCTCCTGGACATGCCACCCTGCAGACCCTTATGACGCTGTCCTATTTCCAGCTGCGCTACCCCAGGAATTAAATGCATTTGTCTACCATTGCTCTTTGCTTGTACATACCAGCTCCCATAGCAGCTCTTCTCTCTGCTCCTGTGGCAGCTTGACTCCTCTCCTCATCATGGATGCATAAAGAGAAATCTGTTGCTATTGCTGTGTCTTGTGTTTGACCAAGAATAGATGATGAGAGACTTGTTGCTGAGGTCAAGAAATGATCCAAACTCCTGTCATTATTAATAGATAATATTTTATTAGAAAAATAATTATAAATTATAAGTTCTTTGTATGTTTTGTGTGCAAAAATCTTAATTTGTAAAGTAACTTAAGTTGTCAAATATAAATGTAGTGCAGTAAAAACGTCAACATTCCCTATGTAATTTGGTGGATGAGAAGTATAAAGTGGCATGGACAGAAAATACTCAAGAACAAGTACCTCAAATTTGTACTTAAGAACAGTTCTTGAGTAAATGTACTTAGTTACATTTCACAGCTGGCCATCATTAGGGTCTGGGCAGCTAAGCTGCCAGGACACTAATGTAATCCTAGGTATACTTCTTCTTTCTTCTTCTAAGGAAATCATACTTCCCATGGGTGAAAACTCACCAAACTTTGCACAAAGGTCCAGTCTCATGCCAGATATCCTCAGCTTTAAACTCAAGCCAATAGTCCTGATGGTGGCGCTACAGCAAGAGTCTAAAGTTCAAAACTTTGAAAATTCATAACAAATCAACCATACGTGCTACAACTTCACAACTTTCATCAAACTGTAGCCCCAATACTGAAGAAACTTTTAATCATTTAAACCTATTAAAAATTATTAAGTTCATTACTCTGTTTTTTTCAAAAACTGTAAAACTTCTTAAACCTATCTCCTCCCACAATTTTTGCTCAATTCACACCAAACTTGCAAACAAAAACTGCAACAAAAACTAAATTTCTCAGATTTTTGATTTATCAGAAATTGAGCCTACAGTGCATCAAAATGTTTGACAGTAAACGGTACTGTAAACATATACATGCAAATTCTTGCTCAATAAATCTTCAATGTTCATGAAAAAAAAAACAAAATTCTAGAGTTATGGTAGATGATGTGTGGCAAATTTCAGAATTTTATCTCAAAAACTGAATTTTTGACAGCATTTTGAATTTTGCTCCAATGTGAACAATTGGAGTCAATGTAAAAATGACAATTTTAAACATCAGTTTTTCACTTATGGAGCAAATAAATTACCAACATCTCCATACTGTCTAGATGCAATATGTGCATTTTCAGATTTTTGTTTTGATAACTGAATTTTTTTTTTTACAGTGGTTTGAAATCTGCTTTTCCATGCATGGACAGCTGCTAAACCTGCACATCTGGCTTAGTCAGTTTGTGAAGCTACACATGAATTGTCACTGATTAATTAGCTCAGTGAGATAGAAATTGAGTTCAAGCCTCAGCTGATGCAAAAGGCAGGTTGTGTTGCGAAATTCCTAAATGTCTTCCAATTCTTCTGCTTGTTGCTCAGAATTGCCTAAAAATGCCCAGACCTGACCCATCGCTGCGCAACAGCTATAATTTACCTTTGAGCTCTCTGTCTCCGGCTTATGTTCTCCCCAGCTTACAGATTTTGGCCTTGCCCGGTTTTACCACAGCGTCACACGGGCTTCCAAGGACGACAGTGAAGAGGAAGGAGGGACGATCAACTACATGCCACCGGAGGCATTTAAAATATCGTACAGCCCTACCAAAGCCTCTGATATCTACAGGTACAGGAGCACCTAACCAACACATCATAAAATGACAAATAATGACACAGAATTTTAATTTGAAAGGCTTTATGTGATCGTTCTGATGTTATATGGACTTTGTACCAGAGGAGAAAATTTAGTACATGAAAACATGAGCAAGGGTCATTTATTAGCTTTGTGTTGAGGCTGAAGCGTCATGACAAGGATTCAATATATTGGAGGCATAGCCCTTTAACAGATGACGGGAATGGTTTCATTATTCAGTAAAGGCATTTATTGTCATTGCTCAAACTTCCAGGTAATCAGGTGACTTCCTCATCTGCCAAACCGCACCCAAATGCTTCAACATCTCCCATCTGGACTCCAGATACTCTGACACTGGTTTCATTATTGTCACTGAATGTTGTCATTATCACATGACCTAAAACTAACCCTCCCACCAGTCAACCAGGGTGTGACTGTTATGGCATGAGTAGTAACCCTGGCATGTAACTCTCTGTCTGTCTTTCAGTTATGGTATTCTCTTATGGTCCATTGTCACAGGGAAACAGCCATATGCATGTAAGTGTGTCTTTGCCTTTTTTTAAGCCTCTTTCTCACCATCTATGCTTAAAAAAATCTATTCTCCTCTTTGTGTTTTTCCTCATGTGAGTGTATTTTATTTGCTTTATGAAACATGGTGCAAGAATGGCAGGATTTTACAAGTGTAACCACACCTACCGTTTGTTTTCTTGGCTCTGAGCCGCAGGGTAAGTGCCTGTAAACAAAAGTCACGTGCACTTAAAGCTATTGCATTGCAATGTTAGCAAGACTGCCTTTTGAATTTATTCTAATGTCAAAAGATTTTGTTTGTAGGTATTGTTTGTAGAGGTGTCTGCCTTTTCTCCAATATAATGGAACTAGACGGTGCTCGGCTTGTGGTGCTCAAAGCCAGAAATCATGACTCAGTTACTCAAGATATTCCCCAGACCTTGTTGTGAGCAGTTTCATGACACGTAGGGACTATTTTCTTTCCACCCTATCACCAATGAGAAGGAATCGTGCATCTACCGCTAGCTCACCTAGCACCACTGAGCTGGCTAACGTACAAGCGAGGAGGACGCAATCAATGTTTACTTCTCGCGCACTCGCAAGCATGATCCTCTCATCCATGAGTAGATGTGTGCTTCATTCAGGAGCTATTTTCTTTTTACCAAACTACACAAGCCAGCCGGATCACTGCGCAGAAGGAAGCGTGCATCTGCTGCTAGCTCACTTAGCACCACTGGGCTAGCTAACTTTAGAGCTCTGCCGAGGAGGACGCCATTAATG
The DNA here is from genome assembly GCA_026686955.1 of Epinephelus cyanopodus. Taxonomy (NCBI): domain Eukaryota; kingdom Metazoa; phylum Chordata; class Actinopteri; order Perciformes; family Serranidae; genus Epinephelus; species Epinephelus cyanopodus. The sequence goes on from CM048934.1 coordinate 15,784,173, forward strand.
TTTACATGTAATGCCTCCGTGAACATGAGCCCTTCATCCATGAGTAGATGCACACTTCCTTCTGCGTAGTGATACGACTGAGCTTGGTAGAAAGACAAATAAACCCACCCTCCTGAGATGATCTGCAGAGTTGGGTGAAATCTATGGATTTGCCTCCATGAGCAGCATCTTCTGCATTATATGTTGTCATTTGATCCATTGTTAATATAAAAATATAGAATAATGAAGCTTTAGGCAAAGTATGAAGACATATCTGAATGTAGGCATCAACCCAGACCTTATATTCAGGTCTTACTAACTTCAAAGCCACTCTGACAGCCTTTTAAATTCTTCTTCCACTGTAGATGCAAAGTCCAGCTTAGTGCGTATTCGCATCCCAGAGGGAGACCGTCCATCACTGGACGAGATCAGGTCCCAGGCTGCGGGGCTTGCAGGGCTGACAGGGCTGATAAGCCTCATGGAGAGATGCTGGGACACAAGACCCAATCAAAGGCCCCCCGCTCTCAGTAAGAAAACTCCTATATTTACCTCTAAAACTCTTAAATGACTCAAAGTATACCTTTAGGAGCTCGAGATGCCTGGCTAGTCTTAATGTTACATCATTAAACGATGTGTCCAACAGATTGCACGACTGAGGCAGAGGAACTGTTTAAGATGCACAAGCATGCCATTCATGACGCTGTCCACCACGTGGTGAAGCAACTGGTGGGCTAATCTCTTCATAAACACTCAAGTCATGCAGAGATGGTGTAAAAAAATTTGCATGACACAGCAGATTACTATTTTTATCATGTACTTCTTTCTCTTCCTCTTTCCAGGACCAAAGGGAAGAAGAAAGAATGACTGAGCGGGTTCAGAGGGTTCAGATCACTCAGGCTGCAGGTCTGTTTCTATGGTACCTGCTTAAATCATGTCTGTAAGCTAACTCGGAAGCTTCAGCTCATGGATGTGCAAAGAAAACTTGATACCGTTCATTCCATTTTTTTAAAAATAATTTTCTAAAAATTTTCTGTCTTTTTATATTTTTAATAATTGATTTTCAGGTCGTTTTCTTAACAGCTTTTACCATTTTTTTTGCCCTGCTGTGAAAAAAACAGCATAGACTGACCAGGCTGGTAAATCGACTAAAACAGGGTTCAGCAACCTTTGCTATCAAAAGAGGCCGCTATTAGGTCTAAATTAGCCTGTCAATATTACTAATAGTTCTAAGTGAGCATTCATTATTATGATTTAGCATAAGGTGGCTATTCTGCAATGTATAAAAAATGAAGATTATTCATTTCCATTTCCATATATTTTTTCTGTAAAAGCCACACAGAGCCACTGGAGAGAGGCTAAAGACCTGCAGGTTGCCTATCTCTGAACTAAACCATCCTGACACCAGCTAAAACCAGCTGATATCTAAAGCTGGTCGATGCTGGGGGGGTTTCAGCAGGGTGGCCACTATGTAAAAATGGCTTCAAAGCCCAATGCTGTTTATAAGAGCTTACTTTAGCCAGTTAGCTTAGCCTAGCAGAAAAACTGGAAACATGGAAAGACTAGCCTAGCTCAGCCCGAAAGGCAACAAATTCCACCTGCCAACACCTCTTAGGACGCATTCACATTGGCGCTATTTGGTCCGCTTCAAATGAATCTTGGTCCGCTTCCATGGAGTGGTGTGAATGCTCATTCGAACTCTGGTGCTGACCAAACGAGTGAACCCTGGTCCACTTGAAAACTTGGGGTCTCGGTTCACTTGCAAGTGGACCCTGGTGCGGTTCGCTTACAGACTATCCAGCGAACCAAAGACAGGAAGTGACCTAGAGCGCAGTGCATTTTGGTGTTTTTGTGGTGGCCAAGCCGGCTGAAGATGATGGATTTCCGTTTTCCAGATTTTCGTCTTCCTGGTTTGATCCGCTTTAAAAAGTGCAGTGTGAAAGTGAACCGAACCAAATGAAGGTGTGAAATTTTTCGGCATTCCCCGCCCAATTGAACCGAGACCCCCAGACTATCCTGGTGTGAATGTGTCCTTAATTTCACTAACATGTCATAATTTGTTGACTCTGCACAAGCGTCAAGCTAGCTGGAACACTATATCTTGTTAGCTGTTTCCACCTGTTTCCAGTCTTTATGCTAAGCTAAGCTAATAAGCGGCTAGCTGTAGCATCATATTTAGAATATAGACATGACAGTAGTGTCGCATATTTCCCAAAATGCCAACATTTTCTATGACTCATCTTTCTTTTCTGGTGTGATGTTCATAACATGTCTCCAGTTTTGTGTTTTCAGACTGAAGAAAATCAGAATAGAGTCCGTTTGCTAACTTTCTGCATCTCAGTCTTCATTAGAGCCACAGGAACTTCAAATCATTTTGTCAAAACTTTTCTAAAGTCAGGAAGTGGTTTGACTTACTGACTTCGATCAAACCAATTTCATTTTATTTTTTTGCAGTGGCTGAACGTTTCGCAGAAGTGACCATTTGTGATAGCGTGCCGACGCGCGGCCCACCGATCCAGGTGAGCTTCAGACATTTTTGACGGCCACTGCAGCCTGCTGAGACTCCAACAGAAAGACATTTACTTCCTGTCTTTTACAAACACTAAATGTTTCAATTAGTTTTACTTAAAGACTCAGTTACAAAACACTATCTAGGTTCCTTAATTGTCAACACACTTTAACATCATCATTCAGTCTCTTTTTAGGTCAGTGTTGATGAAGTTGTTTTTCTTTTAGCCCCAGGAACGACTCACAATGTGGTCTGTGACAGATTGTTTTTTTCTTTGCCACAAATTGGTCAATGCTGTGGTGGTTTTTTTTTTTTTTTTTTTGCTGTCATGGGGGAAATGTTAAATGCATCACTTCCTGCTGCGCCAGGGGAATTTTTACAGGAAAGAGACACAGCGAATAGCCCAGAGTTTGGATCATGGTTAGGCAATCTGTGACAGAAAGTTAATATGAATATAAGCAAGATAATGAGTTTCAGAGTGTGTATTAACTTATATTCTTATCTCATAATAGTTTATAGTTCAATATTTTCAGAAACACTCACTGATTTCTTGCTGTTTCAAATCCTTAATGTTGTCAGAAAATCTTTTTTGTTTTGGATCACCAAAGCAGAATACCAACCAGTTATTTCCTGTTTAGCAAAATATATATGTACAAACTGGTAATTAGCTGTAGTCCTTATGGTGTGTTTACAGTGCAACTTTTAATCTCCTTTGTTGCAGGAAATGTCTGGCAGGTGGACCACAAACCAAAGAGACCCAACAAAAACCAGAGGTAAGAAAGAAGTTGGTGTTGAAGCTCCTATAGTAGGAGGGAAACTTTTGTTTTTAGATCACAAATCAGACAAACAAATTATACGTCATGGTTTCAGATCAATGTTTTCCCTTTCAGATCCGCCTTCGTATCGACCTGCAAACGTGTGCTATGGTGACGCGAGCCGTCCGGCGACGGAATACAAAGAGAAAAAGTCCTCTGTTTGCCCCATTCGATCGTCGCCGCCTTCTCCCTCGGCTGGGAGGTCATCTCAAAGGAAAACACAAGCAAAACCTTCCCAGCTGGCTTTTAGGAAAGACCTGTCTCCACATTACCAAGTGGGTTTTTTACTTTGCATCACCGCATTAAAGACACATTCCACAATGAGAGAGAGCAACTGCATTAAAAACACAGTATATTTTCTTTATTGAAGGGTATTCACAAAATCAAGGTAGGATTTTTTTTGAACAAGGTACATAAAGTCTTCATTTGTGGCATATTTACTGTATATCCATCTAAATCAAAATTAATTCTTATTAAAAGGGAAAGTTCACCCGTGAATCAGAACTTAATATTTTTCCTGTTATATGTAGTGCAATTTATCAATCTAGATTGATTGTAGAGATGTCCGCCTTCTCTTGAATATAATGACACTAGATAGTACTCGGCTTGTGGTGCTCAAAGTGCCAAAAAAAACCAAAACAATACTCAACAGCAATGTCTCTTTCCAGAAATCATGACCCAGTCACTCAAGATAATCCACAGACTTGTTGTGAGCAGTTTCATGTAGGAACTATTTTCTTTCTACCGAACTATATCTGCCAACCTCATCACCGCGCAGAAGGACGTGTGCATCTACTCACAGACGAGAAGCCTGTGCTTGTGACAGCTTAAAATGTAAACAATAATGGTGTCCTCAGCTTGGAGGGTAAGGAGCTCCAGGACCTGCTGTTCTTCCTGTTTGAGTTAGCTGCTAACTGCTATCAGAGCTTTTTAAATCTCCCACCATGGGTTGCATGCATAACACGACAGCAAAACGTCACGCTCTGCCTGTCCACTGTCCCGTCCTGCCAGCTGTCCCTTTTATGCAGACACAGTTTTGACGCCGTTCCTACCTCCGCTAACGGCTTAAAGGTGAGACAGCCCCCATTCTGTGATCGTATCTTTTGTACAGAATGGTGAGGCAGCATAACAACGCCTTATACCCGACTTTAACAGGCAGTGAAAATTTGGCTACAGTTGAGGATGTATTTTTGGTAGGAATAAAAAAGTTCCCTCATGAAACTGGTCAAAGCAAGGTCTGTAGATTATTTGACTAACCAGGTCATGATTTACGTTAGTTGTTGGAGAAAAAAAATAACCCGACAATTTGTGTTGTTGTACCGGCATAGTGCGTTTATTTTGAAAGAGACTGTATGTAAACATTAAATTTACTGTGAAAACAGAAGTGTATCTTGAAAGAAGACAATGCATGTAACAGGCAGAATTTGACAAGGCGTCCCAGAACGTCAACAACAAACACACCCACCTTGCACGTCGTACGTGGACGTAGAAAATCCATGACCAAATGTCAACACGTGACGCTTGGAGTGAGAATGTGTTGGGTAAATGGCACTACAGATAATTGGAAATCAAAATAGGTGTCGTTTGTGGAACTTGGTTTCTAAGACAATCAGGTCTCATGAACACCTCATTTATTGAAGATTGGAACAAATATATCAACGTCGAGTGCTGCTGATTTTCTCCCCCTTTTCATTTTTGTATCTGCAGCGTCAGTACTCCAGCCCTGACACTTTGCCCAGCCACCCTGCCCGTGCAGTCCACATCCGCTTCAGCAACGTCACTGGACTTCAGCAAGGCGACAACAACACCATGCACATTCAAATTTGTGACCCTGGAGATAGGAAACGGCACCCAACAGCACCACCTAGCATCAACCTCCCGCCATCACGTCCAGGAAGCTGGAGGGACAAGACAGGGGGCATGGGCTGACTTCACATGCAGCTCTTTAATTCTAAGTTCTCCTATTTTCTGTCACAGTTCTCCATGTTGGGTTTATCCTTACTTGCACAACAGGAAGGTCGTTTGTACGAGAGGCTCCCTGTATGAATGCATTTAAAAAAATCTTTGTTTCTGCTTTTCAAATCTGGACAGGATTCAGATGTTTTAGTAGCGTGCTGGCTTTTAATAGAATATTTTGCTATTTTTTTTTTATAACAGTCTTTATTTATTTTGCTTCTTTTGTTAGAGAATTTAAAACCAATGAGCAAAAACCTCACACCTTTTTTTTTTGCCCTGTCAGCAGCTTAAATGGGAGCCAAGTCTGGTCATATGGTTTTGCTTTTCCGCCAATTGTGGTCAACAAAAAATATCCACAGTCTTAGTGCCAGCTCGCAGTCATGTGCCAAAAATCACCCTTAACAGCAGACTGACTATTAATCAAAAGAGGTTGATATGTAACCTCTATTGTTTTTATTTCAGCCTCAGTGCCAGGTGCACATATGGCCGCCCCTTTGGTGTGTCATGGAGGTTAAAACTAACATTAAAAACAAATTGCAAGTATTATTTTGATCCAGCCCTTAAATACTGATCATCAAATTATACTGTGTAGAGATATTTTTAGGAAGCGCAAACGTTTTTTGTACTAAATGCATTAATTTGGTGTCTTTTATTCTTATGTGTCCTTGTGTGCACAGGAAGTGAAGCCAAGAAAATGAATTGAATTATTTTTCTACAAATACCAAACAAAACAAATTGATTTTTACTTTAAGGTGCATATAAAATGGTTCGCAGTAAAATGCAGGATGTTGCAGTTGACGTGTCGATGTTGCCATTGAAAGCAGGCACCTTGAATACTCAGTAGAAGCATGATGTAGCTTCAGTGAAGTGTTGGAACGAGCATGTGTGGAATATTTATATGATATTGTGTGTAGTATGCAAAAAAAAAAGAAAAATAAAGAAACAAAGATCCTGGAGATTGTAATAGTTAAAAAGTACTTTTGACTTTGATTCATAATAAAAATAATAATAAATTTTATGTTTGTACTCAAATGTTGTGGGACTTGAATTTATGTTTCATTTACAATTCAAAGTCTGATTTTGGTTATTTCAAAAACCAAAGTCAGCCTGTCCGGCACCAACAACGATGCCACGTTCAAAGTCACTTAAATCACCTTTCTTTCCCATTCTGATGCTCAGTTTGAACTTCAGCAGGTCGTCTTGACCATGTCTACATGCCTAAATGCATTGAGTTGCTGCCACTTGATTGGCTGATTAGCTATTTGTGTTAACAAGCAGTTGAGCAGGTGTGGCTGATGAGTGTATAGCACTAGTTCCTAGTGATGGCCAAATGAAGCCTCATGAACCACTTTCTTTATTTTCTGACCCCACCACATGGCACTCTTGGTTTAAAGATAAAGGGTGAAGGCCTTGCAATGAAGTGTGCTTTCAAACCTTTGTTGAACAGACAGCGCCATCTGGTGGCTTCAGAAAATAAAGACAGTGGTTCATGAGGCCTCATTTGGCCATCACTATGTAGTTCCCCCCACATGGTTGTCCCAACCCTGACTAGGGTTCGCCAAAGCTTCGCATTGGGTCACAAGGCCTTCTTGATTTTACGAGATGCAAGAAAACCTCTTTAGAAAAAATGTATATGGTGTATGGCATATATCTCAACGTTTCGTCAATCTTTGTGCAAAAAATGTAGTTTTTTTTTTTTTTTTTAAAGTTTAGATTATTAATCAAGATATAACTCAGAAAAATCACACAGGAAAAATCACCATGAAGACCTGAACACAAGATACACTCACAGATCCTTCAAACAGCCTCATCTTGCATTAGAAAAGTTTGCAGTTAAAACAGTGGAAGAGCTAATAGAACAATGGCCAAGTGTCAAAGACAAGAAAACATTAAATTTGTTCAAAAAGAATGATTAAATATGATGAAATATAAAAATAAAATAATATATATATAATATAGTTAACAAAGGGGTACAATCCAAATATATATTTTTTTCTGTATAAAGCTTATGTGGAATATAACATTAATTCTGTTGCTTTGCATCTTTTTGCTGTACAGAAATATTTCTTCCTAGACAGCATGGTTCAGTAAATTTGAGTGGAACATTATGCACTTATATTTTTACTAGGACTTTTCAGCTTTAATACCTCGGTAAAACATTTATTTGAAAAGTAATCAAAAAGTAATTAAATATAATAAGTTATATTACTTTAATGAAGTAATTCAAATGGTTACATTACATGTTACCTACTGTAGTAATAATGTTCCCAACACTGCAAACTTGCTCGTTTTACAGAAACTTTGCAGTTATGGTGTTCACTATTTGGGTTAATTGTACAATTTATCAGCTGCTCTGTATTGTTGTTGTTATGCATTGAATATATTGTGAAATATCCATAAAATATGTCACTTTGTTGTCAGTTTACTGAACGAGAAGGAAGGGGTCCTTAAGAAAATATAGACAGTGCAGGCAGTGCAGTTGTGCTGGAGGTGGGGCCTGATTGCCACCTGGAAACAGAAGAAGAACTCAGGTTAAATAAAAAATGGTGTGATTTTCTATATTATGACCTCAAAAAGGCAAAACCCATCTCCATCACGGTTTTCTGTTGTTTGTAAAAAAGTATCAATCTATAACAAAATTATATGTTTATTGTACATAAACTATATAAAAAAATATAATTTAACTATGAAAAACTATTCAGTTAAACTAATAATTTCCTATTTTCCTTTGTAGTTTTTGTCATATGCAGATATGTGATGATGATTGCTGGGTAATATGTATTGTATGTTGATGTAGTCCAATATCAAGTTGCTGTCTGATCATGCAGCGAGACAGCACATCATACTGGGCACATCTGCAAACGGATCACATATCACTTGGGAAGGTGAGGTCAGTGAGGTGTGGTAGCATGCTTGTTTCCTGTCTTACCGCGGTAACTTTCCTCAAGCGTCTGTAGGTGGCACTCTTGTATTTTTTAGCTATGGTGTCTTGCACAGACATCAACCTGCGCCTTCTTCTATTTATTCCAAACAAATCACTTCAGTAAGGAACCTTTACCCAACAACAAAACAGCTGTGTGTGAGAGAAATCTGGTCAATGTACTGCTTGAAATCTGTCAGCAAAAGAAGAAATCAAAATGAACATTCATTTAAATATAAAAATACACAACATAGATTGGCCTGTGTTTGATTTTCTGTTATTTATTTTATGGTTTTTATCTTGGTACCAAAGTCTTCACATTGTTTTGCACTCCAAACACGAAGCTCCAAAGTGCTAACACAGGCCTCTGCTGTGCACCTGGGCGTTGAGACTAATCGGTTGTGATGGTCCAGTGTGAACTCGGCAGGCATCTGGCACCGGATCCCTTCCCTTACTGCCAATCCTCCATCTGCCACCGGATCCTCCGCAGAGAGACGCTGTGTGTCACCGAGAGACACTCACACGAGAATGTATGTGCGGTTCAAGGTTTTTACCATAAATCTGCAGTTTTGATGCTTAAAAACAATTTTCAAGCATCAGTACAAAAGTGTGGACATGTTCTTGGGTAACTTCATGTAATATAAGTCCACAGTTAGCTTTAATATGACTCTTAGAGCACACAGTGGGGATGCATACTATTTTTAGAACAACAGTCTGTCTGCATCAAGTGATTTATGGAGTATATGTAAAGTGTAGTGCAGGTGTTTCTAAGGACATAGGTGTCAGCATTAACCAAGGACATGTGGGAAGCATGTCCTTGACAACGTTAGGTTAATGAACTGTGACAGTATGTTCACATGTCTGAAATCATTTCAGCTAAGAGCAGGTAACAAGCTGAGCCTTTTTTGAATTAAATAATTTATTTCACTCCTCAACTCCTAATTTTCCTTTAAACTCTATTTTAACCAAGTTTGCAAACCTCAGTAGTCATTGCTAATAGGAAAAACTGTGCCAGATGACATGCTATCAAAGTTTAATAATATTACCAATGATTTGACAAAATGTAGTTAAACATTAGTAGATATCTAAATAAATAAACAAATAAATTATACTTAAATATAGTGTTTAAGAGATATAAAGCATCATAAATTTCCTTTAACCTCCAATCAGGTGGTAAAAATCAGCATTCAGTCAACATTTTTATTTTTATTTATTTTTATTTATTTATTTATTTTGCCTTTACCATAATTAAGTTGATAGGCTAAAATAAATTTGTACTTAATTCATTTTATACTGTTACCAGGTCATTTCATTTTTTCAACACCTTCATTTAATCAAAGAAAAAAAAATCTATACATTATTTTTTCCCACGTAACAGTTCCCATTTTCCAATGTATGTATTATCCATACATGTCTAAAGTGTGTATGGAGGTTAGCATCACCCTAATTCCCTCTTCGGATTTAGGATTATTGCAGAAAAGAAGCTCTGTGCAAAACAAACATCTATGATACCGACACATTTTGTTCAGCAGGATAATCTTCACAAATTAAAACCACTTCTATGATTTTTGAAGCCTGAATGTAATCGCCAGAGGTAAAAAGCAACATTAGGCTGTAAACAAACTGTACTACGGTCACATGATTTAATGTCACCACCACAACGAGCTGTAAAGCCACATTCTTCACAGAGTTCTCATACCAAGTCGTTACATGTTGCCCATTCAACACCTACACATTATGCCGCTAGGTATCCTTCTGTGTCTGCTGTTGACAGTTCGGGACACTACCAATGACGGAGCGCACGTGGTGAGGTTTAGGCCTTAAGCCAACAAAAAAAGTTTATCTTGGGTGCGTTGGTGCAACGGACAACCAAGAAAGGACAGCAGAGAAGATACCTGCACATCAATACAACTGGGCTGAATCAGTCAGTCATCTTATATTACATCATTACCAACCATGTCTCATCTATGTGTCATACTGCCATGGCGGCTGCAGTATGGCCGACTGGTAGGGTATCATCACACCATGAAAGGTTGCCTCCAGCCGATAGATAGATTTGGTACGAGGCAGAGAGTAGACACAATAATTTCCTTTATTGCCACAAATATTCTCTACACTGTATTTCATGCATTAAAGGAAAATCACAAACCTCCGACAGGCTGACACCTGGTGTAAGCAAGCACAGACAACACATTACAATCGGACAACGGTGAGCCATTACAGTGCAATGGAAATGGAAATTACATTCAGAATTATTTGGTGCTGAGTGAATTCACCCATTCATCTGACACATACAAAGATGCATCAAAGCAGTTGGATTTAATTCAATATGTTTCCATGAATGCCTCTTTTATTCTGTCAAATAACATTTTTTATCTATACCTCAAAACATAAGCCTACCTCAACCTCAACCTTAACCTACAAGGGGAACACCAGAAACCCGGAGAACGTGGAGTACTTCCACCCTCCCATCAGGTTTCCCCTCTCCAGTTTGAGGTAAGCTTTGTCCCCTCGCTCCATCATCACCAGCCCGGCATTGGTGGCAGCTTCCCGGGTCACGTCCTGATCACCTGCGAAGGCTGAAATCACCGGCCAGCCATTGAGAACCAAACTCACCTGGGAAAGTCGAGTGAGGAGATGGAGAGGTAAGACATTTGTGGAGACATTATGGCTAGAGGTCGCTATACAGTTGTTAAAATTCTGTTGGATAGAATTTTATTTTTTAAAAAATCTGTTTTTAGCTCAACAACCAATGTTATAGTTAATCCAGGTTATGCTGCATTTGTGGAAAGGTTTTGTTTGCCCGTTGGCTACAGAATTTTCATAATCCAAAGAGGATTAAGTCAACTAACAATTTCAATCCACAATGGATTAATTAAAATGTCAACTATTAATTGAGCAGCTGCCATAACAGCTATGTGGTCGAGCCAACAACTGGTGCGTTCGTGAATCCAATCTGACAAGCTACACTGAAATGAGAGCACCGCTGTTCAAGGTAACAGAGCGTTCTATTTCTACATGAATTAACGAATGATGAAATGACTGATTATTAGTTTGTTCACATTGATTAGTTTTAAGGAAATCCTGGAGTTAATGACATTTTCGCTTTACAATCCACCTTGTTAGTTAATTTTTTTAATATATTTGTTATTTTTGTTACACGTCTCTGTACCTGTGGATTCATTCGAACCTGCTTGACCTTAGGCTACTAAGCAGTATTAATAATTTCCTTGGGTGAAATTCCCCAGGTGGCACCACCCCCACGCTACAGTTAGCTTAGCTTAAAGACTGAAACGGTAGTAAGTAAATACAGCTTGTTGTTACTTTTCAGCAATACTTTGCTTTGTGAGTGCTTGAGAGATGCTTGCTTGCTGTTAGGACGTGATGTTAGGCCCACATATTCTCAGTGGGAAACATTTTTAATAGGAATTCTGACTGGAAAGATTTATGTATGTCAGGTGGAAGGTGGACTATTGCACAATGTTTCTGTAAAGTGTTAATAACTTACTCAGAATGTCGTTTTGTTAGTTTATGACCAGCCCACCTGAAACCCCTGATATTTTTTAACAAGCTCACCTTAACTGCACGACCCACTGCTGGGTCGTGCCACATCACTAGCGGTCACATTACCTTTGAAACAAACCACAACCTAAATGTGTGCATGCACATTTAAGCTTTAGAGGTGCTGGTTGGAAGATTTTTTTTTACTTTTAAACAGAGCCAGGCTAGCTGTGACCCCGTTTTATTGTATATGCTAAGCTAGCCAGCTAATTAGTCAAAATAAGAAAATACCTTGTGCCATTTCTTTAAGTGGCCTAAAATTAAACTATCCGAAACATCCGAAATGTACTTTCCAAAATGTTATTCCTTTAAGCAGGTGTTCTTACTTGTATCGTCTGCCGGTTGTAAACTTTGACAACATGAAAGCTGAAACTGTAGACTCCTTTTCTAGGTGCCACGAAGATGCTCCTCGCTGGATCAAAATGGCTGCCAACGTTTACTAGAATCTGAGAAGAAGAGGAGATGAAGAGAGAGAATGGGACAACCAGGCGCTGAGCAAAACTACTAATTAATATTACATTTTAAAATGCTGTCATTTTCGGGAGCTTCAGCACTAAATGATGGCCAGGATATGAGGGACCTGAGAGGGGGGTATGAACAAGGTGCTCTGGCAGGACATTTGAGTACACCACCTGCAGGACACAAACCAGACAGAGTGAATCATTATTTGTCTGATTTGTGCTTCATTAATTTTTATTGGTCTTCTTTCAGAGCTCAAAGACATTGCTCACAATAACTTAGCATCACCACCCAGGATCGGTATTGTGGGAAAGTTTCAGGCCTATGAATAAACACCAATTAAAAAGTGACACATGCAGTGCCTGTGACCTGGTGTATGCTAACTTCCAGCAAGTGACAACACTGACTCACATACTGGCAAAGGCTCAGATCCTAATAGCTGCTATTGAAAGCATTTACCGGCAGTAGGACAATATTCTCTGCGTGTGATCAGTGCTGGTAATCAAGCCTTTTTAGTGACCGCAGCAAGAGGCACTGACGGTCCACCTCTTTGCTTTAAATGGAAAGACTCAACAACTTCTGGATGGACTGGAAATTATGTACAGATGTTCATGGTACAATAAGAATAAATTATAATGACCCTAAAGACCTCCTGAATTTTCCTCTAGCGCCATCATGGGGTTGAGATTTTGAGTGAAATCTTGAGTCAACTACAAGCTAAAGAATTACAAGGATTCTAATGATGACATGACTCATTCTTTCACTCCTGAATTTCAAGGGCTGTTTACACAATGCATTGCAAATATAAAATGTAGAACAGCCTGCTCTTATTCTTACAGCGTCACATACTGCCGCTTTGTAACGTCCCTCAGCATGTTATATAGACACCAAAGGCACCAGGCTTTCAACCAACTCCAATTTAATCCCATCCATGGCAACACTCAACACTGAGAGCAATTGACATAGTATTAAGAGTGAACGACTCTGTGTAGTATGGGAGTGAGGGGAGTTGGATGGGTAAAACAAAACAGGACTTTCACCCAAGAGACTGCAGTTCCTGTCCACTGTGAAACCAAAGGTCAATGTTTAAATATAAGATTATGCAATTTATGCATGATGATCGTGCACTAACGTCACTGATAGGACGAATTTGCGAAGCATTACATTACAAATATACTTATTTTAACCCATAACGTGATGTTTTTTCTAAACCTAATCAAGCAGCGTATCCTCGTAGAACAGTTCGTAAGATATCCGATGAATTACTGCCCCATGAAAGATGTTTAGTATTTAACATAGAGTTACGTAATTAAGTTATGGAGGTTAGGTTTAGGCAAGCAAACGTGGGTTAGGCTAAGGGAAAGAAACACGATGATGACATACCTTAAAATAACACAAAGTTCACGCAAAGTTTACACTTGACTCCTGGGAGAAAGTCCTGTGTTTTGTGACCCATCACCCCAACCTGCCTCTGTACGTGGAGCACATTGGTTATGTTATCGCAGCCTTCCAAAATACATGAGTTATGCATTAATAACTCTCTTAAGTTTATGTAGGATATGTATGAATTTTGGAGCATTACTTTCTGTTGAAAATCGCAGAAACAGTGCATGAGAGCAGACTGGGCCAATCAGTTATGTTAGCCTAAACCCAACCGCAACCAGTTCACGACATTAAGCAGAGGGATGTGACAATTCATTGGCATTTGACAACATGGGATGAGAACGAGTTGTTGCCCTTGTCTCCAGTATATTCAGAAAACAAATTTCTTGCATAATTCAGAAGAAATTTGAAAACAGCTTCCTTAGTTTTTCATTTTTAAAATCAGAAGCAAAGACAAATTACAGACCAGGAGGCCACATCTTTAGCAAAAATGCTGTAGAGGAGGTAAAATAAGAGCCCACTGACTTTTTTCTGATAGTACAAGTCCCTTGGTTGCTTTGATTTTACTATGATGCCACTTAGATTAACCAACATGGCGAGGCTGGGACATAAACACGGTTCTGAGCAGATGGCTGAAGCAGATGCTGACGTGTTGGATAAGGTAAAACATATTTTTGTCTATTCCCTTGATAAACAAAGGCACACTGAGCCTTGCTACTTGGTAAAGCGCAGGTTTATCTGGAGAACATCTCTAGCCCACAAACTCAATCAGACTGAAATACAATTTAATTAGGACCCATAGTAGCCAGATTTAGCAAGAGCAATGTCAGTGTTAAAATCATGAATTATAAATGGTAAAAGGTTTGTTCAAAATTAGTAGATGTCGATAAAGACTGGCTGAGAAAACCGTGTTCAAGAATGAGTAAAATGTTAAAAGTTTATTGTACCTGGGGGAAAGAACGAGACGCTTTACTTGCAATGAAACAGTGGTTCTGACACAAAACATCCATTTTCAACCAAAAAACATCACCAGCTCAAGCAAAATTAATGTAAAATCAATGGAATCTGCATTTTCAAATCGCACCAAAGCAAACTTGTTCACGTACACGGCGTCTCTGCCTGGTCGTTGCACTTTTTTCACCCAAAGTTCAAGGCTTAAAGACAATGAATGAATGCAATTCCTTCCCTTGATACAGACACGTGTTTCGAGCACATAGTAAATTCACTTTTAGAACTATTGAATGTCACTAAGGAGAGTGGGGTGCAAACAGCAGTGGTGTAGTTGTAGTTGAGGAGGTGGGTGTGCCACTCGGTAGATGGGTAGGTTACTGAAGAGGAAGTGGATGTTCTGTATCATATTCTAATGACTTTTTTGGCCGATGGTTGGGTGTATTCTAAACAGACAGAAATAGAGGTAGGTAGGTACGTTCCGTATTTCTGCATATACCCTCCACTTGCCACTGGCAAACAGACTTAGATGGATAGTTGGATAGTTTCATGTTTCATGTTTCATGATTTGCTGTCTTTTGTTTGGCCTCTGATTCGCAATAACATGCTTTCATTTTACTGGGGCTCCACTCTTCTTGATGCCATTCTTCTAGGGCCATAGAGAGCCTCCTGTATACAATTTATGTTGTGTTTGGGAGCAATATTCCTATAAGACTTGTATTCGAGTGACCCTGCTCTATTGAATGATCACTGATATGCATAATGGAATGGTAAACCCTCTACTTTTTGCTTCTTAAATGGTTGTGAAACCAATTTTGGAGTCGTTCATAAACCACACAAACCCACCTGGTCAAAGTAGATGGTCATGGTGCGGTTGCTCATCTCTGAGGGTTCATGGTTGGTGTTTCGGATGGCTGAAAACGCCACTCGACCGGTCCCTGACCTCACAGACATGCCGAGAGCGTTACCCGATGGCTCTGCAGAGGGGGTGGAGTCGCATACCACCAGACACTTTCCCTCCAACACGATTGGCTCTGTGTCATTCTGGCAACTGACCTCCAGTGGCCCCCAATGGACCAGAAGCAGAAGTCCAACGATAAAGACTGAGCGGGAAGCAAGGTAGGGCGGAGAGGGAGGAGATGGGCAGGGCATAGTTCCAAAATGAGAGCGACCTACGGGTGTTTTGGGGGATTTGTAGGTGTTGTTACTCCCCGTGCAGTGACAATATGGCCACCACAAATCGTCAGCGAGAATGTGTCTTCTTGAAAAACACCCTACTTTAGCAACAGGATCATAGTTTCACCTGGAAAGACTTCAACCAAGGATTTCTCGCATCTCATGGGACGTTAAATGATTCAAGTAATCCTCAACTGACAGTTCTGCCAACACTGGGTGGAGATGGAGTCGCTTCGGGGAGGGCTGTTAGTTGGCACCAAGGTGGCAGCTTCCCATAACAGCAGACAGTAAGTCCTTATAGGTATAGTTGGAGGTTATCCAGCTTCTCACACCCAGCAAAATGGCCATCAGCCAAACAAAGTCCAAACTGGTTTGGAGGCTGTTGAGACTTCAGGCCTGTGTCAGGAAGTAAACACATTTTTTGCACATGAACATTTTGCATATTTGAAAACAATGGTGTGATATTATTATTATTCCAGAGAATTGTTGAGGACTGTTTGATCGGAAGAGTCATTCAGATAATGCCGAATTCACAGTACACATTACTGGAGAGTGATGTATATTTAGCAACTAAGCTTAAGATATGGGTGTGTGCATGGGCAGAACATGAAACATTAGGGCCCTGGTCCCAGACATGCAGGGGGTCACACCACCTCGCCTACACACCTCTCTTTTGTTGTTGTTTTACATCTCTTTGTAGTCGTTACACATCTCTCTTTTGTTCATGTGTCTCATTAGCCCCGTTTCCACCAAACACTTTCGGTATGGTACCTTTGGAACCAAAAGTAACCCTTCAGACATGGTACCTAGACCCTAGCGTTTCCACTGCAAACAGTATTAATATATATAAACGCTTGAAGATCCACTCATCACTAAAAATGCATGTCATAAAAAAACTAAAGTCATAGCCAAAGTTGTCACATTGAAATTTAAAGTGTGCTGATGGATTCACGTCATCAGCTCCAACTGCTGCAAGAGGCAGCAAAACATCCTTTCATTTTATAGTTACAGTTTACGAATAAAACTCTCCACAGTGTGAACAGTGGTTACATGAGCCTCAAAACCAGCCGCAGCTCAGCCCTGAGCAGAGTGACCGTCCTCTACTGACCAATCAACAGACTGCAGTGTTCACAGCTCCACCTTTTAGTACCAGATCTGTGTGCTAGGTACCCCAATAGAGGGGGGACCAAAAATGGGGACGGTAAAATCCACAACTTTTCACAGTTGAAATGGGAAAAAAAGCGTACTGAACTGAACTGTACTGTAAGAAATGGGGCTTTAGTGGCCATCTCAAATCTCTTTGTAGTTATTTTGTAACTCTCTATGGTCATTTAGAGACTTTTAGTAGTTTCTTTACGTCTCTGTAGTTATTTTGTGTTTCTCTGTAGTCATTTTGAGTCTCTTCCTGGTCATGTCTCATGTCCTTTCGAGTGACATTTTGCAGGTGAAGGGCAGGGGAGGGGCCCTGACACTTTGGCCTCAACTGT
This sequence comes from Epinephelus cyanopodus, assembly GCA_026686955.1. Taxonomy (NCBI): domain Eukaryota; kingdom Metazoa; phylum Chordata; class Actinopteri; order Perciformes; family Serranidae; genus Epinephelus; species Epinephelus cyanopodus. Next base: position 15,801,363 of record CM048934.1, read on the forward strand.
GCCTCATAGGCCTGTTCAGTAATCCATCTATGGGTGTATGAATATGTTGGTCAAATGTGGTATGTGATCATGTATACTGTATATTCTGTGTAAGATCACCACTTATTCTTGGCTGTCTGGTATGAAAAATGCGATTCAAAATGAACAGACAGTGAATTCACTTCAAAATCTGGCAACAACCGCTTAATGGCAACAGAAATGGAAACTGATCACTTTTAGCACCATTGCACTTGAAGAAATTGAGCTTTGATATGAACAATGAAGCAATTTGTAAGACAGGTCCACGAAGACAAAAAAGAACAATCAAACAAGAGGAAGATGAGTAAGGTAACAGCAGTGGATATTAAGAGGAAAATGATTATGCTGAAGAGGAAAATAAATAGCAGAAAAAAAGTGATGAGGTAATGTTTTGGCCAGGAAGAGGGCGCGTGAGTGCCAGCTGGACTCAGGAGGGGGGACAGCGGACTATCACAATCCCACCACCGAGAGGCCATCTGTGGGTAAACATTCCCTCCCTCTCTCCCCCTGCACCTTTCCAATTGAATCTCTGCATTTGAATTCCTTTACACAATCCCCCATGAACACATGCTATTAATAAATATATAACGATATTAGCTCAAGCATTATGTGAGTTGTTGAGTAGTAAAATACCATAATTCACACAGCAGCTGAGTTTTTATTTTCTGCAGGAGAGCATTACCCTTAGATAAATGCTTACATATTTCTTCAAAGTCAACATTTAGTGGAATAGAACTACAGTTTAGTGAAAAATAAAGACAAAATCTCAAAGAAATCCCTATAATTAGTGCCTAACCAGCATCCCCAGCATTAAAAAGTGCAACCTTTTTCTACAAAAATGACCCTTGCAACATGCAAACAGAAATTTTGTGAACAATCTTGCCTGTAAAACACCTACCTCTTATTCTCATCCTTGGCTCTGCAGCGTCTTACAAAAACCAGCTGTCATCAGTAAAGTTGGAGCATCCCAAGAGCCCTGTTCTCCCGTTACCTTCGGCTTTATCTTTTCCTCTCCCTCTCCTCTCCCCATCTCTCTCTCCCTCTATTCCAGGAAACCCCTGTGTTCGAGCAGACGTTTAATCACATCACGAGCAACGCGGTCCTTCTGTTCTCACGGCTCCTCGGCCCCCTACTGTACTGTTTCCCCTCCTTCTTCCTCCATCCTTTTTTTTTCACCTCACGTATCAAAGCCTGGGTGGCAAAGCTGAAAGGCTGCAAACTGCTTTAAATACTTTCTGTGAGGAAATGGTGAGAATTTAGTTTGATCAGCATGTTTTGCTGGCTCCCAAAAAGCTCTGACTTTTGTCATATGCAAAGGATTGGTTAATTTTGGTTGTATGATTTGGAAATGATAGCTAAGGGTGTTGCGAACACATATTTTTGCAAAGTTTGCAAATTGCTCACTGTTGTTCCCAACAATATCTGGTCCTTTATACTATATTTGCTTGAAGCATTAAAAATAAAATCAAGCGGTTTAAGGCACTCAAAGCACTTAAAATTTGGGAGAGATCATTGTCTTGTTTTAACACTGAAAAATGAAAAAGTGATATGAAGAGAAGGCTTTAACTTTAACCAAAGTGCTTTGGTCACCTAAAACTAAACACACAAATAAAAGTCAAACATACATATGCAATGTTAAGTATTATAATTCCACAAAATTTGTTTGAGTTGTCATTACCTGACATGCTTAGGCCTCTGTACTCAACATGTGGAACGTTTGATACTCAGTGTCTATACGCCTACGTTCACCTTTGGGGATACCCCACATGTCAAGGGGTGTCTCCTGCCTTACCTCTCCCCTTTTGTTGTTGTGCTCTGTGGGAGAGATAAGTGACATTGCTCTTGTGATATATTTCATGTTTTAGCGCTGTTGAGCTCTGTTTAAAAGTTCATTTTATCCTAACATAATCTTTTCTGTATTTCTGTGGGGGATCAAGTTTGTATGGTTGAGTATGACGGAGGATTTTTGTTTTTGGCACTTGCTGTCAGGAGAGGAATAAACGGAGATCGCCTCTGAAGATATCCACTGTCTGGGCCTCTTTATATCCGCATAACGCAGACATCACCAGAGTCCACAGGCAACAAACAAACATAATCCAGGCAGTGATTACATTTTCCTCAAAACTATGGCAGAAAACGTTAGCAGTATCGACACAGGTTTGAAATACTAGATATAAATCTAAAATTCTTGGTGAGTTCTGAGGGGCCAAATAAATAATAATAGTAAAATGTTTTGACATTCAGCATTTAATAACTAAAAGAATGCATTAAACTCTGTTGGCTTTTGTGTGTTTTAGAGGGATGTGGGTGAGCTTGTTTGGATGAGTGTTTTGTTTTAATTGTCCAACCTCAAAACCACACAGGTGTGGTGCAACATTAAGCATGTGAGGATCAAATATAGGTCAGGGTACAGTGCAAACACTGCATACTTTGAACTTCCTTGATCACTGACTCTTTTCAGTATTGGTTCATCCTGAAAAAACAACCACTTCATCAGTTTAGTTCTTGCATCTGAGCTTTATGAGTTCAGATAAAATACATTAGTTAAGTGTAGCGTATAGTCCCCAAGGCAAAAAATCATGGTATAAAAAGTGCTCAGAGAATTCAATTCTTCATTTTCCTGACAGTGTACTTTGAATCAGTCGATAGCAACCAACCTCATTGTATAAGAGAGAGGGCCCAGTATTGACTCCTGACGGACCCCACATGTGAAGGCATAGAAAGTAGAGGCCTATCCAACTACAAGTGAGAATGTTGGCAACAACATTCTCACAAAACAACCGCTCATACTTTGTAGAGGTAAGATAAGGTAAGATAAGATCTTTATTGTCTTCCTTAGAAGGTAAGATGAATGGATAAAAAATAAAGGGGAAAACCCACTTCATCTGTTGCAAAGAAACTGGTGAGCTTGTTTGGATGTGTGTTTCATTTTAACTGCCCAACTTCAAAACCACACAGGTGCGGTGCAACATCAAGCACGTGATCAGATGAGGTCAGGGCACAGTGTATACACTACATTCTTTACAATGACATGAGTAATGACATGATTAATTACTGCTCAGAAAAGAGTGAGTAGGAGTTTCAATCTTCATACAAAGAAACACATTTTTATGATCATTAACTGCCTTATGTATATATCAAATCCTACATAGAGTGAAAGCCCTTATATTTACAAGAATATTTTGTATGAATCAATCAACGGCAACCAACCTGATTGTACCAGAAGGATACCCTGGAAATCCAGAGTTCTTGCGAGAGCACAATTTCTAGATTTGGGTCTGGATTTCCAGGCTACCAGAAGGATGGAAATGTTACACAAAAAAAAACTTCTTTAGGACACTAAAGTTCGGGAAAGTTCAGGATTTAGACATGACTTGGGACTCTGTTGCAAAGACATAATCTCACTTGAAAGAACAGGACTTTGTCCATCCTTCACAAATACAGTAAACTGAAACAAGAACTGGGTCTAGTATTGACCCCTGAGGGACCCCACATGTCAAAGCATGGAAAGTAGAGGTCAAACCAGCTACAAGTGAGCATGTTTGGTAAAAAAGATTAACTGCTAAAGTGCAGAGGCCCCAGTGTCATTTATCAAGTTGATGTTAAAGAGTAGTGTGATTAATAGATGTAACCATAATTTCTGCACACATTATATTTTTGGGTTATTTTTATTACTTAAGTTACGGTGTTATTTATTAATGGGTACATTAATTATATTTAAGTAGTAGTAGATTCAGCATTATTGAGGTACTGGTAGATTATTATTATTATTTTGTCATTTATAGTACTTTGTATGTTGTTTCATTTTATTTTCATGTGCAGTTTTTTAGTACAGTCATTGTGTTCCCTTGGTTATGAGCTAATTGGTTCCTACCTGTCCTTGTTTTGTGGGGACAGGTATGAGTGAGACACAAGACAGAGTGAGTGCTTCGTGCCTAACAGAAAAGAAAAGTTGCTGTACCCTTAAGTTTGAATATGTTAGCACTGTCTTGCCGTGTTGGTGCAAATTAAACAAAGAGGAAGAAACAAATGTTGCAGCCAGCTTATTACCCACAGCTCGAAAGACCACAGTCAGTTTTTAGGAAAATTTAATTTGCGCTGTGAATGTGATTGGCCGAGAGCAGGAAATTGTTGGTAACTTTGATTAGCTCTGACTCAGTGATATAATTACATCTGACACCCCAGTTGATCCTCTTAAATATTTTAAAGACGGAGACTGGTCATCATGTGGTCTTAATGTAGAAGCATAGGCACAGACAGTAAGAGGAAAACACAACCAAACAACATTTGGTTGTGTATGACGGAGAATTCTGTTTTTGCCACTTGCTGTCAGGAGAGGAATAAACAGAGATCACGGTCTGGGCCTCTTTATATCTGCATAACACAGACATCACTAGAGTCCACCAGCAACAAACAAACAAACAAACAAAAAACAATACAACTGAACTGAACCCTAACCCATAATTCATGCAGCGATTATATTTTCCTCAAAACTATGGCAAAATAAGTTAGCAGTCGTCACAGGTTTGGAATACCAGGGAGAAATCTAAAAGTGTTGGTGAGTTCTTAGGGGCCAAATAAATATTAATAATAAAATGTTGTGACATTCAGAATTTAATAACTGAGAGAACGTGCCAAACTCTGTTGGCTTTCATGCGTTTTAGAGGGATGTATGGAGGGTGAGCTTGTTCAGGTGAGTGTTTTGTTTTAATTATCCAACCTCAAAACCACACAGGCATGGTGCAACATTAAACACGTGAGGATCAAATGTAGGTCAGGGCTCAGTGTAAACACTACATGCATTGCAATGATATGATTCATAGCATGATTAATTACTCAGAAATGAGTAAGAGTCGCAATCTTCATACAAGAAACAGCTTCCTTGATCATTAACTCCTTTCAGTATTGGTGCATCCTGAAAAAACTTGGAAATGTTCATATCATATTCTACATTAAGTGACAGCCCTTATATTTAAAAGTATAGTTTGTATGTCCGCAAACTGAAATAACCACTGTATCAGTTTAGTTCTTGCGTCTGAGCTTTATGAGTTCAGTTAAAATACATTAGTTAAGTGTAGCTTGAGGCTTCAACATCAGTCTTTTGTGTTGGAATGAATTTGATATACTCCCCAAGTGCAAAGTCAAAAAATTATGGTCTAAAAAATGTTTGGAGAATCAATTCTTCATTTTCCTGACAGTTTACTTTGAATCAGTCAACAGCAACCAACGTCTTTGTACAAGAAGGACGGAAATATGACAGAAAAAGACTTGAAACTCAAACTTCAGGACTCAGACTTGAGTCTCTGACACTCCGTTGCAAAGACTTAGTCTCACTTGAAAGAACATGACTTTGTCCAACCTTCACAAATATAGTAAACTGAGAAAAGTACTGGGCCCAGTATTGACCCCTGAGGGATGCCATATATCAAGGTATGGAAAGTAGAGGCCTAACCAACTACAAGCAAGAATGTTTGAAGTGCAGAGGCCCCAGTGTCATTTATCAAGTTGATGTTAAAGAGTATTGTGATCAATAGTGATCAAGATCATGGTCAGTTTTTAGGAAAATTTAAATTGCGCTGTGAATGTGATCAACCGAGAGCAGGAAATGGTTTGTTACTTTGATTAGCTTTGACTCAGTGATATAATTACCACTGAAACCCAGTTTGATCTTTTCAGATATTTCAAAAAAAGAAAAGAACACAATTTTTCTCTGTGGATTGTTCAAAGAATGCTAATTTTTGTCTAATATGAATAAAAACAAGGACATCCAGACTTAAAGTTTTCAACCCAGTGACACCACAGCATGCTTTCGGCTACAAGGGAGACAAATGACCATATTAACATAAATTCAACCAATTTAAGATGAGGTGTCAGTAGCTTGTGTGGTGCATAAGTGGAAAATATGTGTGTGTGGGTGTTTTAAATGTGCATGAGAATAATTAGAGAACAGTGAAGCTGCAGCAGCTGCAACAACAGCAGAGTGGAGAGCCAGCCAGAGCCACGGCTACCACCCTCAGGTGTTCCCAGTTACCCTGACGATCACCTGCCTTCAGACAGAGCACAGACAAATGAATCACATAATATATAACATGACACCACACGTCTCTGGAGAGACCGGCAGTGTAATATCATCAGCATTTGGAATAAAGAACAGGGAAAACACTCATACTTTGCAAAGGACAGGTGAAGAGGAACAACATGGCTTAAAAATGTTCCCTTAAATTCCCTTAAACCTTTATTTGTTACAAAGAAACTGGTGAGCTTGTTCCAGTGAATTATTTTATTGTTCAGCCTAAAAACCAGGTGTGGTGCAACAGCAGATCTGGATCTGATGCAGGTGCGCCGTACAAATTAAAGACATGTTTGTAATGACATGATTACTGATTAGAATTAATTAGGTAGGAGTCTCAGTCTTCATTCAAGGAAACACTGGATTTCCATAACTCCTTTCTGTATCGGTGCATTCTAAAAAAAAAAAAAACCTTGGAAAGGTTCATATTATATCCTAAATAAAGTGACAGCTTTTTATTTTATAAAAAACATTTTGGATGTTTTAGTCACTAGAAAGATAGCCAGTGTGCCTGTTTGGTTCTTTTGTCTGAGTTTTATGAGCTGCGCGAAATTGCCTACATTAGTTAAGTGTAGGGTAAAGCTGTGGTACATTCCAGTGCTAATTAAATCTCATTGTGTTTTAATTACACTTACAGTTGACAAATAGAGCCTTGGATGCACAGTGTGTCTGAATGATACGTTCCGCCAATGTGAAATGCATTCAGGTTACAGTATGACATCCTAGTGTGCTGGATTTCTTTATATGATCTTTGTGTGGTCTTTATGTAGAAACACAGGCACAGACAGTAAGAGTAAAAGAAAGGTTTTTGTTGATGATTAAAAGATGGTAACATATTCTTTTAGAAACCTTAAGTGCTAGTATGAACCTGTAAATATGTTCCCTTAAAAATGCATGTAAAAATAACAAATAAATTGCCCTTAAATAGGCGAGAACACAAACAATTTCTCCATTTTTTTTTTTTTTTTAAAAAAAGATGACTTTTATTTTCAGTTTCACAGGTCATATACATTGTACATTTAGTCAATGGAATTGAGTTCTGGAGTGCATTCAACAACATTTAAAGCATTTAATGTACATTTATTTGTGTATGAGTCTGGTATCATTTTGTAAAGATTCATTTGAATCATAAAATAAATGCTTTTAAAAGAAAAAAGGTTGGCTTCATCTTTTACGCAGTAAAAAGTTGTGCGTCATGTCTTACTAAAGATCAAAATAACACATGAATTTGGCCTGTTGCAGGCCAGTGTTGGTCAAATACTATTACAGTACAATATATAACACATAGACAATCTCAGCATCAATTAGCATCTTTCTTCTGACACATCACAGAGCTGACTCGATGTCCCGACCCTCCTTGACTTTTCCCTCAAAAGGACAGATAATCAGTGGGGCGGTGTTCTTCCCATCATCTTGGACACAGGGGTTAAAGTACGGATACAGGGGCTCAGTGAAGTCACAGTTGCTGTAAGTGTAAATGTGAGTCTTGGCTTCTGCGTTGTAGAAGGACACCACTCCCTCCTCGTAGTCCAGGAAGATGCCGACTTTCTTGGGGGCTTCCTGGTTGTGGAGTGTGACGCAGGGGCCGGCGCAGGCGCTGAGGCTGCCGCCTTTTCGCCGGCAGATCGCCCAGTAACCGTTGTCGGGATTCACTGTGATGGCCCCCTTTCTGGTGATGGACTCCCTGGCCACGCCAAGATCCCAGTCTGTTTTATCTCCAACCTGAAACACAACATACAGAATACAGAGTCAGACGTGCAGGTTTCCTTTAACTTAAGTGCTTTAAATACATTTGTGATTCACCTGAGGTCTGATTTAAAATAGTTTTGTTCATGTGTTACTTTCAGGCTTTTCCTGTACCATGTCAAGTAATGTGTTACAGTTGAAAAACCACAAATTCCTGATACAAAAATGGCCAATTTTGACCCAAATGTGACTGACTGTTGCATGCTGTCCTTCTAAATCCTGTAAAATTTTTGCATAACCTTTGTTTCTCACCACTTAGACATGACTACACTTAGTGAACAGCATGTGCTAGCTAAAAGTGTGCTTCCTTGTTTCAAAGATGCTCACCTGAACCACCCAGTAGCGTCTTCCGGATGCGAAGTTTTGTTTCCCCAAAACGCAGACGCAGGCGTTAAACCGCTGAGGGTTTTCCGGGAGCTGGGCGTTATTCCTCTGGCTGCTGACGCTCACCTGTAGACCAACATAACTGTCATTATCATGTTACACATTATCTAATCAGCGACAATAAACAGCCTTATGGATTTCCAAATTAGAGCATTTTAGCTTCCTGTGCTTTCTTGTCCAATTTTAATGTGATAATATACCACATTACTTTTACCTCTGTGACAGTAAAATGTGGCACAGCAGGGAGTGTCTACATGCATAAGCTTGAACAATTATAGCTCAACCTGCTGCGTCAGAACAAAAGATTGCTTATTTTTACAGTTTTTAAATGTGAGGAATCCAAACTACTCTGAGGACTAGTTTCCGAGGAAGACTCTTTGAGCTTCACACATTTGATGTAATGAAGATATAATCAGACAATACCTTCTTTCTGTCTGGAGACAGGACCAGCCAGCCTGACGCGGTCTCAGGATCCAGAGTGACATCAGCTGCAGAAACAAAGAAGAAAAACAGTGAGTCGGGTAATAAAAAGGCGGGCTTTCATCCAGGTTTGACGAGGCTATTGAAAAAAGAAATGGGTGTGCGATTGTGAACATACCTGCGTATTGATTCAGCAAGTCCGCTTCTGCAAAAAAAAAAAAAAAAGGAGAGGAGAAAGGTTATTTTCAGGCACTGATTGTCACAAAAATATCCTGAATCTTTTTGTGAAGCCAATAACAATTTAAAAGATCACTGACCTTGTGCAGACAGTTGGTCTGCAAGGTCCTGGCAGATGTCCACAAGCTTGGAGACGGCTCTCGTCAACGTCCCCATGCAGTTATCCGAGTGGACCGTGACCTCAGACCAGTCCCTGGTGGCTGGGAGTCGACTCAGAGTGGGGAAGCTCTAAAATCAGGAGAGGACACACAGGTTGCTCATGAGCACACGTCTTGAAATGTTGATGCGGTACAGAAATGTTAAAATGCAGTTTGAGTAGCTTACCCGCACGAGGTGAACAGGGTTCGGGGCGCGCTCCAGGTTCTGCAGCACGCTGTTCCTTGTCTGCAGCTCACTGACCTCCCGCTGCAGCTCCTTGTACAGCTCCGCGGCTCTCCTCTCGGCTTCCTGCTGCCTCTCCTCCAGCTCCTCCACCAGCTCGGCCTGCTGTCTCTGGATGGTGTTTATCAGCATGTCGCAGACCTGAGCGCTGCGTTGTATCTCCGCCTTGGAGATTTGCTGTCAATTGAGATGATGGAAACACGTAAATTTACATATATAAACAATCAAACGTGACCAGTTGGATCTTTGTGAACATGCATCCATGCAATAACTTACTCTGCTTTGAGACACTGAATCTTTTATCTCGTCCATTTTTCTCAGTCTGGCGTGGATCATCTGTTGAACGCTGGCCTTTGTCTCCCTCAAACAAATCTGAAAAAAGGAACAGTTTTGAATATAATGTGCTGCAAAATGTACAAAACATGCAACAGCTTTATTGGCTTCAAGGCAAAATATGTAGATGAGTTCCTCACCTTGACCTTCTTGCTCTTCTTTCCAATGGGGATGACATTGTGGTTCTTGTGGTTCCTCTCTGTGCATCTCACACACACAGGCTTCTGGTCCTTCTCGCAGAACATCGTCAGCGGGTTCTTGTGGGTTCTGCAGAGGTGACTGGTGGCGTAGGTGGCTGGATCCATCAGCCCGTGCCTCAGCAGCTCCGGATCCTTCAGGTGTGGCGTGAGGTGACGCTCGCAATAAGATGCCTGGCACGCGAGGCACGACTTGACCGATGGCATCTTGACTCCGTTGCAGACGTCACATGGAACCTCATCAACCTCGAAAGGTTGGTTTAGGGAATTTTTTCTGCTTCTTGCTTGCCCCGGAGCATCGCCGTCCTCTTGATTACTTTTAAATAGAATTAAATTATGTTAAATTTCAATTTCATTTTGCTTTTTGAAAATGGTTTCCAAGCATCTGCTTAAAAAAAGTACAAAAAGAAACAAACCTTTCATAGAATTTAATGATATCAGCGTATCCATGGTTGATCCTGAGCTGTGGCCGTGTGCTGAATGTCTTTTTGCACAGCGGACACTCGGGCTTGGGTTTTGTATCCCAGAAACCTTCGATGCAGTCCAGGCAGAAGTTGTGTCCACAGGGGATCGTGGTGGGGTTTGTGTAGATTTCCAGACAGATACAACACTTGAATTGCTCCTCGAGCTGCACGGCGAGGGCCACGTTTGTGACTGGAGAGAATAAATGATATCACTTTAACATGCATATGCACAAGCACAATTTCACTGCATATCATGCATATAACTATACCAAGCGTCAAAGAAAACACATTTCATGGATTTTCCGATCGGCTTGTATCCAGCAAAATTCACAAAAATCGAACAATGGTATTTTTTTGCTATTTAATACAGAAGAAATATGAATAAATTCTAATGAAATATTTCTTCTTGCCTTTTTGTCCAGGCTTTGAGACCATTAAAGTGCATCAAAGTTACAATCATTCAATTTTTTTTATCATCCATACAAACAAAGACTTTCTAAAAGTAATGTAAATTTCTAATTCATGCAATAAGTGTAACGAAGTAGACGTCAAATAGTAAAATACATTTCGGCATTGATCTCGCAGTTTGTCTTTTTCTTGTTTTCCTCTCACCTGTTTGGGTTGTCATGTTGAGCGTCCTGATCATTCTCATCAGATGCAGAGCACAGTGCACGCTGCAGCCTTTATATACTCACAGTCATGCTGTCTGTGACCGTGACTCCTCCCCACTGGGTTCAGGTGCTTTTCACCATCATCACTGAAACTTTCTGGTATTTCTGGTTCCTCGACTTCGACTTGCTGTTGTATACAACTCTACACTGAGGTCACGTTGTCGAGCTCTTCGAGGGCTCGGCTCTCTGGGCTGCAGCCAGAGCTGTAACCAGAAAGGCTGATCAACACTGTGGTTTGAATTCCCGACATGGCTGATGATCGAGCAGCAGCCAAAAAGTGACCGGCTAATTGCTCAGGTTAATAGGTATGTGTACCTGTGTAGAAAAGAAAATGTAGAAAACCACCTGAAACCACCTGATATTTCAGAAATGTAATCAAACTGCAATGAGGCATTTCCACCCTGCTTGTGACCCAACATGTGGGTATGTTTTTGATTAGATGAGATTAGATTACAAGTAAGCAGAGACTGACCTGCCCATAGAGGACATAGCAAGCTGCCTGCGTTGAATACTTTTCTTTTTTACGCTTTTCTTATTTGACAATCAAAAAATGCACGCAAAAGGGAGATTGCAGAGTGACGAGCGTTAGAGTAAAGGTTCATTTATTCTCCCTTAGATACGTCCGTACAACCAATAGGTGATGGTGGAGGAGGGTGTAATGAGGCACCTTTTAATGGTGGTTTGTCAGGACATTTAATACTTGTAGCATTTGGCAGAGAATTCTTTTCACTACATAACAAATTCATTCTTCTGTATCGCCATTTTTTAAATATCTGCTTCATATCTCACTCTACACAGCCCCCACAATTTGGAGGCACTGCTCAGTTTTGTTCATATCTGTAAGCTCTCAGGAAACGTGCACAAATATGGACGAAATGAACGCAGAGCACAGGCAGAAAGCTCCGTGTGTGTCTGTATCTAACACTGAGCATAAATGAGTATAATAAGAAAAAAAAGCCATAAGTCATCTGGGGTGCAGTGCAAAAACAAAAAGAAGACAACATTTGCAAAAAAATGAACAAAAAAAATGTATGGATTTCGTTGTATGTTGTAAAGTGACAGTAAAGAAATCTGAAATCTAACACATAGAGACAGACAATCATTCACACTCACATTCACACCTACGGGCAAGTTAGAGTCACCAGTTAACCTGCATGTCTTTGGACTGTGGGAGGAAGCCGGAGAACATGCAAACTCTGCACAAGAGGGCTCCAACACCCTGGGGTTTGAACTGGGAACCCTCTTGCTGTGAGGCAACAATGTCAATTTTTCAATTTATATGAGATAATTCAGTAGATAATTACTTATGAATGATATAAAGTTACATACAAATTGATGTCAGCCAGAACTCGAATGCTGTTTAGTCTTTTTCATAAAAAAAAAAACAAAGGCAAAAACTATAGAGGACTTTCCTAATTTTCTGACTTTCATTGTCTTTAACAACATTTTTAAACACACACACACACACACACACACACACACACACACACAATATGGGAGAAGCCGTTTCGTAGAGAATCAACTCTCTTATCCTCCCAGTTTGCACCGTACGAAAGAAACTGCAACCAATTTTCCACCACACCAAAGCCACACAGCTCACACAGTCATAATATATTTTAATTTTCAGTGGCCAGAGGAATAACACCAGTCCTCAACTGTGCAACTTTAGATTCACAAACTGTAACAGAAGATTCAGGACCAAACTTTTGTTTAATATGCATCGAGGTTCGTAATTTACTTTTTTTTTATCTTGCTATTTATTTTGATTTGTCGAGATGTAAGTGCATTAATCACGTGTGCAAGTCCATCAGTGCACATGCAGTGATGTCAAGAACAAGATAAGTTGTTATATTTAGTACTTCTGCATTTTTCTGTTTAGATGCATTTCAGCTTCGCTGTCACAACTTAAAAAAGGAGGACAAACCTGTTCTTTCAGTCTGAAGAGCAAACAAACGCCCGAGTAGCTGCACGACAGAGGGAAATATTGTTTTTCAGTGAGCTGATTCAACTTACGTCTAACAGAAAGGACATGCGTCATAAGATATGGCCAACTCGTTGTGTTAGAGATGATTGTTTTCTCTCTGCAGACTCTCTGGTTGTGAAAGTATTAAGCTCCTTTACTTCAGTAACAGAGGACAGTACTACAATAATAAAACACTCTGCATGCATTGTTTAGTGGACGATCGTCTTATGTGTTGCATGTTGAATCTTCTTCTAGAAACAAGCAGAGGTTTCGACTTAAGTCACAAGTTTTGTTACTTCACTCCGTGGATGATCAAATTTGTTAAAACCAATCAAACAGCATCCAAACAAGTTTCAGGAGAGAACCACGAAGAACTAATGCGATGTTAAATACCAAAGAAAATTTCATTCACATTCAAAAAGTAATGCAGAGAGTATGTAAAACATGTGGGTCGAAAAATACGCCAAACTTGTAAATGTTAGAGAAGTGGTTCCCAACTGGTCGAGCCAAGGGGTCCAGATTTCTCTTTAGTCATTAGTTCAAGGTCTACAAAGTTCAATATATTCAACATAGTGTGTAGCTTTTTGCACCAGGCTGTAAACATGTTGATTTCTGCTGTAAAGCAGGGCATTTCATATGAATGTCTATGAGGACTGACTCGCCTCTAGAGCCAGCCTCAAGTGGCCATTCAAGGAACTGCAGTATTCAGGACTCGGGCATTCAGAATTTAGCTTTGGCTAAACTGGCACACTTAAGGAAATGCTCATTAATCTTACACTGTATAAGTAGAACAAAAAGTGAAGTACAAATACTTAAAAACTGAACTGCAACAGGGGCAGCTGTGGCTCAGAGGTAGAGCGGGTCGTCCACTATTCAGGAGATCAGTGTTTCGATCCCCAGCTCCTCCAGTTCGCATTTCAAAGTAACCTGAGCCCCATATTACTCCCGATGGCTGTTCCATCAGTGTGTGAGTGCATGTAAATGGTTACCGAGTTGCAGGTGGCACCATGTATAGCAGCCTCGGCCACCAGTGTGTGAATGTGTGTTTAGTTTAGTTTAGTTAATTTAAGAAGGGACAGTGTAAAAGAATAAATACACCTGGTATAAAAATGCTAGAATTAGCCAAAAGGGTATTTTTCATCTGGAGGCCCTTGGTTGAGATGTTACACAAGGCTACCTGAAATACAACAAAGTACAAACAAATAAAAAAAAAAACCTGATTAATGTAAGTCCAATATTCACTCTCTTCTGGCTCTGTTTTGGTTTGGGCTCTTTAGCTACTAAATGCTCCACTGTGTTCATCAGCTAGTTGCCAGCTGTGTCTGTCTGCTGGTCATCGCCCAGTTCATGCAGATGTACGCACCTGATATGCTGCAGCCAGTGTAGTAATAGACAATGAGTCATCTACACACACCTACACGCACGCGGGTATCAGACATGTGAAGAAGTGAGCAGGCTCAATGACTCACAGCAGGTCCGACAGAGTTTCTATTGTGATACTCAAAAGTGCTGACAGAGTGTTCAGTAAGCATTTTAATGCTGTTTTCCCGATCAAGGTGGAGCTAACTACGTCATGTAATCGTTTAATCCATAAGAACACACCATTTTATTTGATGATTGTGTTTACCGTCCTGTAAAACTACATATAAAGTGTCACACTGTGAGCTTCAGGTGTTGTAAACTTTTAAACAGAGCCCCTGCTTCTGTTTTTTATGCTAAACCAAGCTACACCAAGCTAACTGCCTGTCAGCTCTATCTCGATATTAGCATACACACACAAAAATGGTATCAATGCTTTCCGGACAAAAATGTCAAACTATTTCTTTAGTCTGCAAAGTACCTGTTAGCCTACTGCTGGCCTATCTGTCATGTAAAGTTCAATATCTGCCTCTGTAGTGGAAAGCTGTGTATACTGGTGTGGAAATACCCAAGTTAGGCAACACACTCTCACTCCCAGCTCATCAAATACAGACACTTCCCCAACATGTCAAACTGTAACACTCTATGTACACGTCCACCATTAACAGTGTGTTATTGTTAGGTATATTTCCTTTAATCTAGTGAACACAGGCACGTGGTTAGGTCATACTAGCACACTACATTGTTAGTTAAATAACTCAATTGACTTTTGGTTTCACCAGACACAAACTATCCCTCAGGTGAAAGTCCAGAGTTTGTTTGACCCATATACTCCAGCAGCTGCTCGGGCTATAAAAAAATGCTGCAGTTAGGTGCATCTCATAGCACCATTAAAGATGTTTTTGCCGTTTTGCCGATGGGATACGGCAAAAGCATAATCTATCAGGCCAGCAAACAAATGGGGCTTACTGCAATGAATACGTCACCTTGTTTTTTGCACTGATTGTCTATCGTGCTATCCAGTTGTGTGTGGCGGCATTTAATATGCCTCAGTTAGTGCCGCCCCTTGAGTAGGAAGGGTGTATCGGTGAGGGCCAGACTCAAAATCTTTCTAGATTTGAGTCTGGATTTCCAGGCTAGGTTATAAACAAGTAAGTACCTCAAAATTATACTTCAGTACAACACTTGAGAAAACGTGCTAAGTTACTCTACCACTAAACATAAAAATGTTAAAGTAGGTTAACAAATCATTACAAGTCTGGATAAGAAATTAAAAACAAGACTGAGGGCTTATCTATGCTCCCTTTATGAATGAAAATGGATCCGTTCTTTTTGAGTGTTGTAACCTCACTGCCCTAATGCATCCATGTGTTGTCTATGCTGGCATATACAGCCAATAGATGGCACTGAGTCTGAAGTTGCGGACACTTAAAACAAGGAAATGATAAGTCGGGTTGTAATAATGTTGTACCTTTTAATAGAGGCAGTGCATTGCTAGTGGACGGAGAACTCTTCTCACTATATTACTGATTTGTTCCATTCCACCATTTTTAAATCTTCTTTGTGTCCTACGGTTGTATCTTGCTTGAAGTTTGCTACAATGCCCCCACAATCTCTGGTCGCACCGCTCCAATTCATCTGTATCTGTAAGCTTTCAGAAAATGTGCACAAAGCATGCTAAGATGTGTTGATTAACATTAAGTATAGCTGTGGCTAAAAGAAATGCCGTTAGTTTTGCAGGTATTTGGTCATAAATCAAAAAATTGGAGAAACTTAAGATTTGATAATGAAAACTTGAGGGATCTCCAAAGTTTAAAGATAAAATCTAAGGGTTCAAAAATTTCTGGCAAGCCATTGTTGAGATATTTCATGCTGAACCCAGACATCAACCTCATGCTGGTGCCAAAATAAGAGTCAGGATCACCAAAGTCATCAGGATTCATTCTCTGGGAACCAGAAGTGTCTTGTCAAAACCCTAACCCTAACCCTTTACTGCAAACCATCAAGTACTTTTAGCCTGGAGCAACATTGCTCATGTTTTTTGGCACGTGCAAAGAAAAGCTCCATGTGAGTCTGCTTGCACATGTGATAGAAACAGGAAACGCAGTCTCAGTGATAAACAAAGCGAGATCGAGGTGGCAGTGACTAGAAAAAAACCACACTGTATTACTTAAATGCGCATGTTGGAGTGAAATTTTTGCACACAGTGTTATATGTATTACACAAGAAGATTTTAAATGTGAAATTGTTGGGTCATTAAATAATCTCTCAATGTTGCATCACAGCATAATCATGGAAAACAACACCGGAAGGACACTCATGATTAATCACTTGTCATACAATGACTTAATTATTTGTGGTAAATGACTAATGAAAGGCCAGTTATATTTTCCCAAGATTGCACCACACTGATGACTAACACTGACCGATGAGTTACTCCACAGCTACATACTATAAAATTAACAAGGCTTTAAAGATGATATCAATACAGCCGGTGATAATTAATGACAAGTTGTAGCCAGCAAAGAGGTAGCTGAGTAAATAATTTAAAAGCACATAAACATTTTATCAGCTGCTCACTGCCGGCTGTATTAGTCAATTGAAAGACTTAGAAGACTACTAAGTGATCACTGTATGACTTTGGCATTCTCTTGTTTACAAGGTATTCTTGGCCTACTTCCAGCATACTTATGTGTGTACAATAAGCAAAATATTGAAAATGACTATGCTCACCGCCCTTATTGTCTGTACCGAGGGTACGCACAGAAGGACTTAACGTTGCATTCATTGGTTCCTCTCGGCCATTTCAAAACACTGTCGCAGGATTTTTGTAGACAATCTTTTATATGCCAATGTCACAGTAGCCCTTTTTAGATAGGAATTGTGCAGATTTGCAGGAAAGCCCAATCAGTCTTCTTTCAGCACTGGCAGTATAAAAACAAAATCGGGGAGTGCTGCAAAATGCCGGCTACCTACTTTTGTTTATACAGAATGCGCCTTTTTTGGGGCAATGGAGGGCATGAGGAAATAACAAAACATGTAGCTCAGCGTGTGACGTAAACAGTGACGTGGGAGGGAAGACGGCGATAGTCAGGCGGTGATTCTCTTGTAAGTCAGCCCGTTCTTCACCGTCCCCGTCATCTGATGGTTAACGGTCTCTTTGTCTGCGAGGGCAAGGCTCATCTTCACAGTGTCTGTCAGGTTTGCGTTTCCCTCTTGCTACCAGCTACTTGCTAATCCCTGCTATCAGCTGTTTCCTGTTTATCCACCGTGCAGCGTCATCAGCAGCTCCTCCCACAAGTCTTCAACAGCCCCTCACGTTATGGAAGGCCGTCTCCGTCTGTTTAAACTTAAAGGGTTTCCGCCAATATGACTACCCTACGAGGCGGAAAATTGGGCACCTCGGATCAACTCGCCAATCCGGCTCTGTGTGTCTAAATGCTCGCAGCTTGCCGGCAAAACGGGCCAACATTCGCGGAAAATCTGGCAGTGTAAAAGGGGCTAGTGTGTCTTAGCTGGTCTTTTTGATCATGTGTAGTTGCCATTTTTGTGTTTTTATGGTTCATTTCTAGTATATATCAACATACCTTATGGCTTTTCTTTGTCGTAGTCTTTTTTGTGTTTTATATTACTTGTTTTAGAACTTTACATTTTAATCCTGTATTTTTGTTCTATGTTGTCTGTCTCGGGCAGGACACTCTTCAAAAGGAGGCTTTTAATCTCAAGAGGTTTTTTCGGTTAAATGAAGGTTAATGATTGATTTAAAAAAACAAAACAAAACAATCAGATGTTCAGATTTGTCACAATTTTCATTAATCTACAGCAAAATTTAGAAATTACAAATTAATTACTTAAATTAATGTCCCCATAGGGCAATTTGGTTTGCAGTCAGTAAAGGGAGACATATCAATACAATATGACAATACAGCTCACATACAGAACACCAAGACCACACACAGGACAAAAAAATCAATGACCATTACGGGCAACTATTGCAGATGGGACAAAGGAATATCTGTACCTATTGATACAGCATTTTGGAAGGATAAACCTCCGCCCTGAAGGAAGCAGCTGAAAGTCAGCATGTAAAGGATGCAGAGGGTCGGACACGATGGACTGAATCCTTGACATGAGCCTCTCCTCATAAAGCTGAGCAAGATGTTTTAGTTTGTTGACCATCTTTTCCAATTTGGTCTTATATTTCAGACTAAGATGGCTGAACCAACAAATGACGTTAAGGAAAGAACAGATTAAATAAAAGCAGAGTAAAACATTCTCATCAGAGTCCTGTCTACATTGAAACTTCGTTGCTTCCTTAAAAAGAACAAGCGCTGGTTCACCTTTTTACATAGGCCATCTGTACTTGCCTCAGAGTTCAGCCTATTATCCAGGACAGTACCCAGATATGTGTAGTGCCGCACTGCTGTCAATGATTCCCCCTTAAGTACACAGGGTGCAGCAGTGATCGGCTTCCTCCTAAAGTCAGTAAACATCTCCTTTGTCTTGGCCACATTTATTTGCAGGAAGGACTGGTCACACCAGTTCACACAACAAAAAGGCTTTGTCATGAGGCTCAGCAGTAGCCCTGAGCTTTTCTAGATCCATCTATTTTGATGATATCAGGGCCGATATTTGATCCACATATCGGATCGGTGCAGAATGAAGGGACCGGTCAGCCAAAAAAAAACCCCCAGCTGAGATCACTGACGCGTTTCTTAATATCATCCTATTGTGATTAATCGTGCTTGAATCGATTTCACCATATGTCGATACTGAGCACTTTCGTTGGGACAATAATGGTCCATTAATCATTGGATTAGCCATTAATTATTACTGAATCTGTTTTGCAAAATAAAATCAAGCATAAACAACAAAAAACCCCTTTTAGAATGAGGCAGGTGACTTGTTAAAACAATTGGCACAAAATCAAACGTAGGCAGTTGTCAATACCCACTGAAAATCTGGTGAGCATTCCTATGAACGCCCTGTATTCATAATAATGTTTTGGTACTGTCACTGAAGCACCAGCAGATTCTCTGGAAGGTGACCCAGCCCTGTATTGGCATCGTCTCTGTTTAGATTGGCTGAACTGGCATTATAGCGTGCCATGTGAATACCATGGCATGCTCAACTGTCTAACCACCATCACTGTACAACAGGTTTCACTGAATTTACCGACAAATTAGCAACCTCTCTGGTATGAGAAAGTTTAGCGTCTATCTGGCAACAAAGCAGAGCCTGGCACAGTTTGAATAGACGCAGCCACCGCGGAAGGCTTTCTACCCTGCATACAAACAAAAAAAACTTGACTCTCATGTATCAAATAGAAATCGTAAATCACATTTTGCAAAACTCTGAGCACCAGTTGCATCATCATATGACAAAAAAACCCTAAACTTTAATAAAGGAAGTAGTGAGGTAAAAAAAAAACCCAAAAAAACACACCAAGCAGACAAAGCTATTTGCAAAACCAGAGTGAATCTGGGGTTGTTTTTTACTTTCACATGTGAGCACTAAAGGAGGCAGTGGGGATGATGTGAGACAGGGAGTTGGCCTGTTTTTTTTGGATAGGCACTGTAGGCGCTCAAGTATTCAGCTTTCTTTTTAGCCTACAAACAAATGTAGCCTCCTTCAACAGTAGCTTGCAGTGTGCGTTCAAGCAGTGTAGAAGCCGAGCTTGAATGATCTGACAAGTCCTGCATAGTATCCACCGTCGTCTGAGTCCCCATGATACCTTGAATAAATTGGCCAAAAACAACCTGGCCCAGCATAACGAAATAAAAGTCTGCAAAACTTAATAAATATGGACTTATGAAATAAAAGTCCCACAAACTAAATAAAGTTGCCCTTTGAAAAATGTCCTTTATTTAAAAAAAAAAGCTGTTTTGTCCAGCAGAACTTTGTCTCAGGCCTGGATTTAGTATCCATCAACGGACCACAAAACATTTTGTTGCTGCTCGCTGTTTTGTTCCTCATCCATGTCTCAGCCGGGATAGACAAGTGTCTACAGGAGCCAATCAGGCCAAGATATGGCAACCATTAATTGGCCTCAATACATTTTGTTGCTGGCTGCCATTTCGCTCCTCAGCCATGTCTCAGCTGGGATAGGCCAGTGTCTAGAATGCTCAGCTGGGTCCAGACCATCAATGGACCAGAACAAATTTTGGTGCTGGCCACCGTTTCAACTGGCAGCCATCTCTCAGCCGGGATAGACAAGTGTCTACAATGGCCGATCAGACCAAGATATGAGAACCAACAATGGGCCAAAGATGGCTCATGTTTGGCCCTATGGAGCTGGAACACAGCTGAGTCAGCCAACGCGGCTGCAACTGGGCCAAGTCCGATGGCAGCCTGGGTGGAAGTGGCTTTAAACATTCTTTTTATATGATGTGAAAGCAGTACGGTTAATCCATAACACATTCTCAGCCTATATGACTAAACACGTGATTCAAAGCATGCTGCTGAGAGTGTTTCATCCAGAGCAGTCTTATGTAGGTTGAGAAGGCCATCAGACAGGGAGAGACAGGGGTATCATATGTTATGATGTTGAGAGACAACAGACCTGTCATTCCAGGTGTCATGAACTTCCGCAGATTCTGTTTTAATACCTCTCCACGATGACTCATGCAACAAGTGTTTAGAGGGTTTGCATGAAAGATATGCCAAAGGCCCCACCACCTGTCCTACATACAGTAGGAGCGAGACACAGACTTTGTGGTGGTTTTGCGTCTCTTCATAGTTATTTTTTGTCTCCATGTGGTTGTTTTATGTCTAAAAATACCGCCAATTGGCCCCCGTGTTGATTCAGTACAGTAGAGTGCAAGAAAAAGACATAAAAAAATGGTGCATAATGTCTTTTTCTTGCTGTTTGCCACACATCCCATTGTCTTCTCCTTACGCCACACACTAACGTGTCGAGGATCACTAAACACAGATCATACAAACATCCTAATATACACACACACTTACACACATACATTACCCATACATATTCTAATCTACATTGAAAACATAATAACTTATACTACTGTTCATTTTAGAAATGCCTATGCAAGAAAACATGTTCTTTGTAGGCCTATATGTAATGATATCTGCATTTAGATTGGTTCCTGCCTGCCATCAGGCAAGAAGACTCACTAATGTAGCACGCTAGCTATGTTAGCTATCACTGGCAGCTCGATGCAAACATGTATTAGCGAGGATCAGTGTAACGTTACCTAACGCTTACCACAGGAAATGGAGTTTCAGAAGTTGCGACAAGACGAAACTTCCGTCCTATTGTGTGCAGATCTCAGACAGTCGGTCGCTGCTGCTGCTTGCTGTATGTGCTTATACTCCCTCACACACACACATTCTCAATTACTAACTAACTGCCGCTGCTTACTTATATTATTGTGGCATATTTATTATGAACACAGTCCATCTGATGCTGGTTGTGTTTCTGGTTTTTTTGCCATTTCATCACCACCACAAATGCAGCTGTAGCCAGCATCTCACTATCTCTATCCTCATTCATATTTTAAGAAGCTACAAATTATATTCAACTACAAAATAAGCCTGAAAAGCTGGAAATCACAAAGGAAGTGCATAGAGTTGTTGCATAGAGATGATACTCCATCTCATCTAGTTGCATTGGTGTGATCCGGCAGGTTTTTAGAACGTTGCAGAATGGTGCACTGCAAGTAGTTCACGAATCTTTGGTCTGAACTAGGCTTAAATTCATGCAAGTATAAGGTGGATCGTGTCAGAACAGCCAGTAAAAAAAGGCCCACACTAACCATAAATCTAGCAAACATCACATTGCCCATAGTGAACATAATGCCCTTGGCTGATGTCTAACCTGCCGCTTGGTAGAATCTTGGCTTTTCATTTTGGTATTACTCTCAGAATAAAACACAGTAATACATTGAGCCTAATACACAACATTTGATCCTGATATGTATAAAATTAAAATCTAGTATTTAAGATTTCTTTGTCGTTTGTGGAGCTCATGTTTTTGCAACAAATTGTGATCAACTCGTGTGGACGTAGTGGGTGTGTTCGTACAATCTGACACGCTACATTGAAATGAGACCGCTGTTGTTTGGAGTAACAGAGTGTACAGTCTGCATGAATTAGAGAACGGGTACATTAATCACACCTTTACTACGCTTGGCACTCTGCTGCGTCGTCTCCCCAGACAGAGTGCCCAGAGTACACTCTGCTGCCCTGAGGGTGCGGCTTTCTGAATACCCGAACGGTACATTCCAACAGTGCACAGAATTTATGAACAGTCCAGTTTGTCCCAGAGTGAACTTCAGCATTCGGAGATAGTATTTCTGAAAGTACCCACTGTTCCTGATATATTAGGTACTGAGAATTGAGTGTCATGTATTGTTTTGGTCTCAAGCATTTTTTGGTATCATGTATCATGTCATTTAACTTGCCAGTCTGCTCTGTGTGCTCTGTGTCCTGATGTCTATCTATGATGGATGTGTCAAGACAATAGAATCACTCAAGTTGCCCACATCAGGTTGTCTTTCCTTGTTTTTACTCTGGATGATTTGTTATGAAGAGGATCGTGTTGCATGGGTTTTTAGTTTTCTGTTTTCCGTGCTGCCTTTTCCTCGTTTGCCCATCTACACTGGCACTACTTGTTTTTTCTCTGTGATTGTCAGTTTTTTTGTACAAACCTTGAATAAAAAAGTGAGTTCCTGCGTCTGGGTCCAACCTGCTCCAGCGCCACATGGCAAGCTTGTCGTTTATGTATCTTTTAATACGTTTGCGTAACTGTCCCCAAGTATGGTCTCCCCTAATGCATGCAAGGTCTAGAAGGCTCCATGAGGTTAGCTGGAGCAAGGCCAGAGAAATGTCCTTGCTAATTAAGTCATTATATGGATTTGTGAGTCAAGAAGACGCCCTTATTTAGGAATATAGAACATCTTGTATCACTAATGACATGTTTTCCACCTGGAGCCACAGTATTTATGACTCTGTGACGTATTTTAAATCTGTGACTTCTTTCTTTCAGGCAAGACTCCTTCTCTTTTACGTCCAACCAGCATGTTGTAAATAAATAAGCTAGCGTAAGATATGTGCTACAAGAGTGTTGTTAAAACAAAGACGAGGAACCAAAAG
The DNA here is from genome assembly GCA_026686955.1 of Epinephelus cyanopodus. Classification (NCBI taxonomy): domain Eukaryota; kingdom Metazoa; phylum Chordata; class Actinopteri; order Perciformes; family Serranidae; genus Epinephelus; species Epinephelus cyanopodus. The sequence goes on from CM048934.1 coordinate 15,824,723, forward strand.
CCACCGTGCATGGGGATGATGCATGACTTTTGCGAGAGCATTTTTGTCACAGTGATCAGGGTGGTATGTTTCCTTTAGATTGTTATCAAGGCAATGCCCTTGCAAAACAGACGCCTGTACCTTTCTCACCCACATTGCACCAGCCAACATGTTTGAAAGCATTGTCAATTCACCATTGCGCAATTTCATACTGTTCTTTGTGACACAGTTAGAAGTAACAACAATCTGTGGGTACAGGATGTTCTTTACCTGAAAACAACCTGTGCAAATTAAGTCAGGTGAAACCCTTTGTTAGATATGCTTATTAGAGCTGTGCCTTAGAGTTCAAAGCTTGTATTACGACTTCGACATACAAATTGTGAGTCAGTGTTCGAATGCTGTGCTTTTTTTTTTTATTATATTTTTTTCCATATCTATTCATTCTGTTTAAACACAGTATTTCTGCACAGCTGCAGATAAAGATAAGGCTGCTCTAATATTATTAGTAAAACACTATTTGTAGTGTTAGCTTTCAGTGGTGGCTGCTTACAGGATTGTCTCTGACTATTGAGGTCACCTGGGGCCGGCGTACTGACTGTCCCAAGAGTCGGAACAAAACAAGGTGAAGCAGTGTTTCGTTATCATGCAGCACAAACCTGGAATAACCTCTCAGGTGATGTTAGATAAGCCCTGACTCTGAACACTACATGTGGTGGCCACAGGCAAATGCTCTCTCCTTATCCTTCCGGACTGATTCTTCACTTTTGCTATTTTTAAAGTTGATGTTTTTAATTGTAAATCATTTAGTACTTAATTTTACCTTTTATATCTTTTTTCTCCCTTTTCTTCTATTGTAAATCTGTGTCTTTTATTATGTTTTATATTTTATTGCCTTGTAAAGCACTTTGAATCGCCCTGGTGTGTGAAATGTGCCATACAAATAAAGCTGCCTCGTCTTGCCTTGTTTTGTGTCAAGTCAAAATTATTGAAAAAAGATAGATATAATTGTGTAATGCAATTTCCAAATTTCACAACACAAAATAACAAAACATACTGCTTCAACCCCTTTTGTTGCCGTTTAGCCTTTTAAAAACAACATTTCCACTGTGGTCAAAGAATTGTTTGCTCTCCTGCTTGCTGCACACAAGTAGAGGCAGGCATCTGTATCTAGCAGCAATCTAAGAGCACAAATCTACATCTACTCATCAAAGAAAGTACATTTAATAAAAGACTCATTTAATCCAATGAAACACTTAGGACACATCCACACTGGTGCTATTTGGTCTGCTGGAGGAAGTGACGCAGAGCGCAGTGCATTTTGGTTTTCATCAGAGAAAAATTGTGTCATGTGTTTTAATGTGCTCTCAAAGTCAGAAATTACATACACACGATAATAAATACGAAAATAACTTGAGTTTTTTTGTCCAATTTCCAAGCCAAAGGCTGTTATAGATGCAGTGTATAGTTACAAACTTATATTACAACTGGCTGCAGTTCATTATCAAATTACAAGATGATCACTTGAAGCGAGGTGAGGTACTTTGATCATCAGAGACGTACCTGATACCAGAGGGTCTGATGCTAAACCAAGATTTTCCAGTGCTTTGTTTTGTGCCAAAAAACCCCCCAACAATTTAAAAGTTAACATTATGCACAACTTATCTTTTATATATAGATTAAGTGTGATTACTGTACTGCTTAGTTCTTTGGCTTTCCACTCACTTGTACTGATGAATCACCCTAAAACAGTTTGTTCAACAGCCTCAGTGTGTACATTATGTACAGACGGATATGAACCTGAACACAACCCGCCCTGTCACACTCAGTGTGTTATAATTAGTAGTACAATGATTCATAGATAGCTATTGTTGTCCATCCCATAAAAACAGATTTACGATAACCACGGGTATCATACATACTCATTAGTAAACCATATGTGTATTAGTCTGCAGCTAAATATAGTCCCAAACAGAGTGCACTATTTACTGCTGTTTGAGTAACTTTTGCCAAAAACAACGGTGCCCGGCTGTTTTTGAAAATGATTTAGCCTTTTAGCCTTGCTTGTGACAGTGACATTCCCATCACCCTCAGCTGTGTTTAGCGCTAATTAGCAAATGTTAGCATGCTGAGTTAGCATTCAGCTCATTTTTATTTAATCATTACTGTTTAAATATATATTCCTTATCTGCTTTTAAAGATCTACATCTTCAGAAAGAATAAACGAGCAAGAGACAAGGTAGGAATGTCGAAATGTAGCCTATTAAAAGACCGATTAACATGAGAATTTATCTTGTGGTTTTGGAAAAATATAGAAAAAAAAAAACAGCCTTGTAGTAGCTGTTGTCAGCTGATGTTGCCAAAGGCAAATTTTTGCTCGAAACTGTCATCCAGTGTCGCTCAAAACAGGCGGAACGGATGGTTTGATGTACCAAAAATGAAGGGGCTTATTGTCATATGGTCCAATTCTGAAATTTGGACACTTTTTTTTTTTACTTGACCACTTGTAGGTACAAATGGCTCAGAATGAAGTTGAAGCAGATTTTTAATGATTCAGTCAACCTATGTAACCTTCATAGTCAGTATCTTAAAAAATAAATTCACACCAGAAAATAACCAGTGCCCATTCGACCAAAACAGTGGTATCTGCTATTTAGGTGCTTCTTTGCATGTGTATGTTGTTGAATACACTGGCTGAATGCTGACCTTCTTTTTCACTTAAATGTTCGTCACCATAAACCTGTTGGTATCTTACCTTTCATGTGACAGCTCTCACAGCGTACCTTTGCACATGAATTTGAATGTAGGGCACAGCAAGCTGCCGGCTGCTCTGAAAGTATTTAAGTAGGTTACACGTGCGAACATACGAGACACTGGTTGCACAGGTTTTTTTATGAACTTTAAGTAAAGCTCAGTGTGTGTATAGTTAGAAAGCATGTACAGAAGACAGGCAGTATATCATTTGCCAGTGTTTTGTCCATCCTCCTGCATCCAAATTCTTCCACAGACTGTAAAACTAACATAAGTAGCTATTGTGACGTCACCCGTTGGTTTGTGGACTTCCCTTTTTTAAGGCTTGAGTTTGGCATTTCAGCTGTTGCCATCTTGTTTTTTTGGAGCCAGAAGTGATTGTATTTAGGCAAAAGGTTGCCACTGTTGAAGCACGATGGGTAGATCTGACTGAGAAGCTGAGAACAACCCCTGTCAGCACCCCACTGACTTGAATGTGGATAAAATGATTCAATCACACAACTCTCCTGGATTTTCCAAATGTTATTGGACCAAATGGATTAAATCCTGATAGGGAAACAAGTCTCTTTCCCAATGTAATTCAATGGGAAATGGCACACTTCCTGAAGGCCTGATGCTACCTAGCTTGCTATCATTGTCTGACGTCCCCTTTTAGGGTCGACGTCACAATGAAACAATGGGCCTCAGGCAGCAAAAACACAGCAGTGGCAGCCGGGTACATCTGCGACTCAAGCTCCATCCAGCCAGGAAACCACACCATTGAGTGTATCGGAGCCTAAGCGTTTTCTCTGGAGTGTAAAGAAGCTTTCTACCTGCCGAATCCAGGCACATCCACCTGGCCTTCAGCACTTCAACCGCGGAGCGGATGCGTGCATGCTGGTGATTGTAAGAGCGCTCCTGCCTGGTCTGGGGGTTTGCCAGGGGGGTCATCAGCCAAGGGGTGAGGGCATAACCTCGATCACCTTTGCAAGAATCAATTAGGCTGAGACTTATAAAGAAAAAAAATATATTTTTTTTTATATATTTTTTTTAGAATCATAAATCAATTACCAATCAGCCACCCATCTGCACCCGCTTGAGCCAGTTGCCCTCCTACAGAAGTATTCTGCGGCACAAAGGAGTCGTGTGCTCGTCCTGTTCAGACCTAAGAGAAGAGCAAAAATAAGAAAACACCGGTGAATCCCAAAAGTCAATGGGTACTAACAAAATAAGAGAAGATCCATTCGTGAATCGTTTCTTGCATGAGGCCCATTGTTTGTTAGCTGGATTCAAAACACGACTCTCCAGCACAGGGCTGTAGGCTACACAGGAGTCTTAAAATGTCGTCTTGTTGTGTTATTGGGAGCCAGAATAGAAGGAGTCATGGCTCAAAACTTATTTTATCACATATCAGCCGCCACAGCTTTTTGTGACATCATCCATCCACTGACTGAGAGCATACGGGTCGGTCAGTCTGGTCATGATGGTCAGGGTTTACTTTTCCAAGTAATACTCGCGATGACCTAACATGATGCGTTCATTAATTCAGTCTGACGCTCTACACTAAAATGAGAGCCCTGTTGGTCGAAGAAACAGAGCGTTATATTTCTACGTGAATTAGCAAACAGTTAAGTTAATCACACAATCACACAAGTTTGAATGGAGGACACGTAGAACACAGAGTCATGAAGCACCTGAGGGAATTTCTGTGGCGTAATAAGATGTAGTTTTCTGTAATTGCGACAAGCTGTTGGCGGCTCTGAAAGTATTTCCAATTGTGCTCACGTAGGCGGAACATGCCAAAAAAGGAGAGACCGGATGCACAGTTTTGTTCTATTGTATTTGTATTTGTTTATCTTATTTTTAAAAAAGCATATCGATGTGCCCAGGTGTCCATCCCATCTTTATCATGCTTTTCAGTTGGATAAAAAAATTATCTTTCTATGTTTTTTAGATTTACTTTTAGTGTTGAATCAACGTAATGTTTATCAAACGCTGCAGTGTTGATGGAGTTGTACGTAGAGGAGAATATAGTAAGCTCATCTGCAACATGAAGACACACTTTCGGACACTACTTGGGACATTTTGTCAGCACTGTATTGCATGGCGGCGCACTGGTTAGTCAGTTTGCAAATATGTTTGAAAGTAGAACACGTAGACCATAGAGTCATGAAGCACCTGAGGGAAATTCTGTGGTGCAATAAGATGCAGTTTCTGTAATTACGGCAAGCTGTTGGCTGCCTCTAAGTATTTTCAGTACTGGTTTCATTAAATTATACACATGCCAAAATATGAGAAACTGGATGCACAGGTTTCTTCCTTTTTTTTTTTACTCGGAAAAGGGCATTTTTACGGTTCCAGATTTGTATCTTTTTTTGTTTTGTTTGAATTTTTATGGGCTTACTCTGAAGCTCAGTTTGTACGTCCTCAAAGTTGAAAACAAAATAATAGATATATCACTGGCTTGTGTTTCTGTCTATCTTTCTGTTCCCAGATTCCAAGCCAGAGACTCTTATAGACACAACTTATTAATATGAACTTAAATTAAAATGAATTTCCTTTTTTCAATGTAACTTTTTACAAATAAGATGTTTAAATGTGCAGAGTTCTGGACACTTTAAATGTGACTCCATTTAACAAAGCCAGCCATGTAGACCTGATGCTGATCTTCTTTTAGACTTAAATGTTGGTATCTTAACTTTTGTTGAACAGTTCTCACAAAATGAGTTTGTAAATAAGTTTAATCGTGGGAAACATTTACTGTTTTGAAACACCTGAGGGAAATTCTACGCTATAATAAGATACAAATGGCTATCTGTTGTTTACTCTGTCAATGGCACCATTGTGCTCATGTAGGCTGCACATACCTAAGTATGAGTAACCGGAGGCAAATAAAGTCAGAGCCAAACACAAGGCACACAGTAAAAACAAGGTAAGATAAATTAAAATGTTATTAAAACAAGTAAAATCACCAAAAAGAAATTCTAAAAAAAGAAGTTCTTTTTAAGTGATTTAAAAGACGAGACATTGTTTGTGTCCCCGACCTCCTTACCCACTGTATTCCAAAGTCTAGGAGCTCTGACTGCAAAAACTATGTCGCCTTTGTGAATTAAATTGGACGGGAACTAGTAGCGACACATCTGAGGATCTCAGGGTGCGAGACGGAATGTAGGGCAATAACAGATCAGGTAAGTAACTGACCTATTTTTGGAGACATAATGATCAAATATTGGTGCATCAAAGTGCCACTGAAGTTAAGGTTTTTGGCCCAGAATATGAGAAAAGGATAACGGCCTTTTTACCAGCTTTAGATATTGTGGTCTACCCATAGACTGTATAAAAATATGGATGTAGTCACCGCGACGTCACCCATTGGTTTCTGAGGAGCGGGTTTGAAGCTCAAAGTAACGTTAGGCTCTGGCCGTCGCCATCTTGGCAGTGCCTGACTCCACCCAACTCCCGGCCAATCAAAAATGGGCAAAGAGCCACGCCAAAAGTAAATCTCACAAAGGTGACACTTTTCTCGGTTGAGATGTGGTTTAGGAAAGGATAAAAAATACACACCTCGTCGCCCAGCCTCTCAGGATACCTTGTGTCGGAGTTGCATGTACCCCATACACACCGTTCAACCATTTTTAAACTTCAAATCTTAGAAAGGAAAAGAAATTGACTTTCTGTAATGCATTTCAATGAACGTCCAGGCAGAGAATGTCCGCATGTATGAGAATGGCTATACACTCTGTGATTGGCTCATCGCATTTGAGGGCGGGGCTTAGCGACGCCTCCATGGTTTTGTAAGTAAGAAAAGCAACATGTTCCCATCCCAACTCATCAGATACCTCCGCTTTGACAGTGGACCTACGTGTCAAAATATAATGTGCTAGCTGCCCTCCTGCATCTGTTTTGGACAACCAGGGACATGGTGTCAATTTGTACTTGTTACATTCAGTGTGTCTTTTCAACAGACACCCCTGATTTTACAGGAAATGTTCAGTTTCTGCTCGTTAGACAGTCTTTTTTAAAACAAAATTACGAAGTAGATAAAACACTTTGTTTTTAGACTTACTTCTCTATGTTTAGGCAACAAAAGCACACAGTTAGGTTCAGAATAAAATATGGTTTGGATTAAAATAAGTACGGTTGTTACTGACGTAGTGTGATGTCACGTGACGTACTTCGCTAGCGTAGCATGCTACACATGAGCGCTCTAAGTTTTCATCAAAATTTGTGCTAAATGCTAACATCAACCTGCTAATACAGTGACAGATATGCTGTGGTGTGAATGTGAGTGCTAATGGTTGTTTGTTTTGTGCAGATCCAGGGAATAGACGTTGAGTCTGCAGGCTGACACTACCGTCCCTAAAGGCGGCATAGAAGCATATTTATAGTTCTGTAAATTTGTGTTTTCTACCTCAACAGCTTCTGTACAACACAAATGTTTTCATAAGTGATGCCAGCCGGGAAGACAATTCAGGGTCTCACAGGGCCTGTCCGTTTTTGAAGTCTCCCCAAAATCCGTCCTCGCAATCTGTTGTGTGGAGCAGTCGGGTGATCCTTGTAAACTCAAAAAATAAGGACATGTCACGTAAGTATTTGATTTACTGTAATGCATAGGTAAAACATAACTAATTCAACACTGGAGAAACTAAATAGAACCTGTAGGATCTGATACAACCTGGACTACCTGCAGCACAAGTGTGAAATATGATAGCCATGCGAATGTATAAAGGGTGCAGCCGAAATGAAGCCATCAAATATGTGTGTGTTTTTTTTTAAACAATTCACCTGTCATAAAAAAATGAAATCCAACATGCTGTTCAGCGTGTTGACGGTAATGCTAGAGCGATGTGTTGACAAGAGCTGCTTTGTCTGCAAATGCAGTGAATCATGAAGCACTGACAGCACAATGCTCAATGTCCAATAGTGTGTGTTGACACTACACAACCGGACCATGACCTCACCCACATACTTCAGCAGGCGGAGTGTAGTCTCTGCACCAGTGGTGGATGAAGTACACACTTGTTATGAGCCACACTTAAAAATACAGATATCTTACCAGAAAATGAGTTTGGAAGAAGTTTAAGTCACCTATTAGAATATTACTTGAGTAAAAGTCTTAAAGTATCTGATAGTTATTGTACTTAAGCATCAAAATTCATTTTATTATTCATTCATTTTCCATAACTGCTTCATGATTGATGAGCTTATCCCACCTGACACTGGGTGAGAGGCAGGGTTCACCCTGGACAGGTCAGCAGACTATCACAGGGCTGACACACAGAGACAGACAACCATTCACACTCACATTCACACCTACAGGCAATTTAGAGTCACCAGTTAACCTGCATGTGTTTGAACTGTGGGAGGAAACCAGAGCACCTGGAGAAAACCCACGCTGACACGGGGAGAACATGCAAACTCTGCACAGAAGGGCTGCCCCATTCAAACCGGGAACCCTCTTGCTGTGAGGCGACAAAAACAAGGTCTCTTTGCCAACTTAAAGGATAACCTTTGACCATCCAGGGCTACACTCTGCATGCAATCTGACATACAGCCTGGGCTTCACTGGAAATTAAAACTTAGCTGCGAGCTTGAGAGCACCTGTCTGCACTGATTTGATCAACCCATGATCTAACTTGCAAGCTAGGACCACTCATTTGCCAAACCCTCTGATTTTACAAGTGCCACCAGTACAAGTGAAAGCTGACAAAGATAGATGAACATTATACATATCTTGCAAAAGCAAAACATTATTTTAATAAAATGTGCTTTTTAAGGCTGTCAAGTCATTAAAGAAAAGTCGAATTAATTTATGTTCTGGGATTAATTAATCTAAATTATTCACATCAGTTTTTGCTGTGAAAGTATTTAAAAAATTCAATTCAAATAAATTTTGACGTAACTGGTCTGCAGTCCACTGCAATATGTTTTGCAAGGAAGTCGGTCAGTTAGTCACAAGTAGACTTAGGTCTTGATCACACAGAAAGAATTTTAGCAGCTGGAGGCAGCTTTTTGTAATGGTTTATAATCAGAATAAAGCTTTTTGCTTGCTTGCTTTTTTTTGTCCTGCATCTCTGTCTCTCTTCATGTATCATTGTGTCATATGAATTACTGCAAATTTATAATGTTGATATGTTCTGTACGACATCTATTGCACATCTGTCCGTCCTTGAAGAGGGATCCCTCCTCAGTTGCTCTTCCTGAGGTTTCTACCATTCCCCTGTGAAAGGCAAATTGTGATTTGTGATATTGGGCTTTATAAATAAAATCTAATTGAATCATCATCTAAGTGTCTCTATGTCAATGTGGAAAGGCAAATGGCAAAAAAAAGTGTAGCAATGCAGAGACCAATGTTCACAGTTGTAGTAGAAGTGTGTTATTAAATTGCAAACGCAGAGGACTAGTATTTCATTTGGCACACTTGGTAAATGCATTGGCTACAAGTGTTTAATAGTGCTTTAAGAATCACTGTTAGTGTTTACGCACTCAGCTTGTTTGGCAGGCTGTCTGTCGGCGTCACCGCAGTCTATGAGTCAGATCCGGCCCTCGCTCCTCAGCTCTGCGCTCTCGCCGAAATATGGTCAATTCTGGCTCCAAAAAAACAAGATGGCAGGGGCTGAAATGCAGAGGCTTCAAAACGGCAGTCAACAAACCAATGGGTAATGTAAAGGTAGTTACATCCATTCTTATGGTGAATACATTACACACAAACTATCATTTAAATACGCACACAAAGCACTAACTACATACTGATGGTTTTAAATGAAAAACACTGCTGGCTTTTTGTTTTTCTGTATGCAGGGTATTGCAGTTTACAGTACAGTTTTGTCATACATGTAAGTGCTAATATCGTAGGTAACTGGACTTGCTTGAGTTTCTTGATGTTTCTTGGATGAGAAGGGAAATGTCTTCAAGAAACGCAAGCAAGTCCAGTTGCCTGCGATATTAGCATGTACAATTACCACGACCTGGGTGACTGAGAATCTTCACTGACAATTCAAACATGTAGTATATACGCACAGGTAATCTCCAACACTCTGCTTATGGAGACATAATGTGCCGATCGTCCTTAAACAACAAAAGCTGAGCATGAGAAAAGAAAATCTTGCCACCTTTGTGGGATTTGCCAAAAACTCTCCACTGTTGTCCAAAGCAAATGTTCTATTCTTTCTGCTCAAGCTCTGATTTGGAAGTGAACTCATCATCTACAAGTGTTTCTGCGTGTGTTAATATGGAAAGACAGCTGGCAAAATAGTGTAGCAATGCAGACAGTTTTAGTATGAGTGTGTTGTAAAAGTCTAACTGAGTGTTGGGAGTGTGTGATGAATCCATTGGCTACAGGTGTTGATGGTTTCACTGATAGTGCCTCAAGACTCACTGTCAGTGTTGAAACATGCAGATACAACTGTAAGTGACTGATGCATTCACTGGTAACACACGCCCCCTGGTGGGTGTTTTGATTCATAGCAGCTTCAGTTCAGTTATGAGTCACACAGTTGACTATAGCCGTACCAGAACCAGACACTGGCATATTCTATATCTATCTATCAGCTGATGATGTGCCTTTTTGTCCATTCCAGAGGCCACAATCTCCCTGACATGCTGGTACATGCAGACACCTCTCACACTGCACAAGGAGATAGTATGGGCGTCCAGATGGGCTTCTTTCCTTGCTGTCATTGCACTTCCTGCCCAAACAAGACAGCCAATCCTTCTGTCAGTCACCATAAAACAATACAAGATTAAGAAACGTATTACTTGTTGTTTCACTAATGTTATTTACCTTCGTCCGTGTCCCTGTTGTCTGCAATACGTAGGCAAAACCAGCTGTTCTGCTACCGCACATTGGTGTTTGAGGATGTTGTGAATAGCACAATACTCTCATCTAATTAGTGGCACCATCTGACTGATTGATCACACCTGGTAGGAACCTGTCTGTGTCTATATCTGCTCTTTGAAGCACTAATGTCAGTAGCACTCATGATTAGACAAAGACTGAAATGTTTGCTGTTGTTTTTGCTCACTTTTTGTCCTTGAGCACTTTTCTTTTTGTGCTTGGATGTTCAAAATTGACTCTTTTTTTGTTGCATTGATCTCAGCTTGTGAGTCTTTTTCTTTTCTTTTTGTTTCTTGCTTGTCAACACGAGATAAACTTTGTTTGTTACGCTAAGTAGGCAAAATTTCACATCAGCCCCAAGACCACAAAGTTGAACAGAAATGTATGACTTTAGCGACTCCTGCTGGTTATTTTAAAAAAAGACAATAGACCTTTTTCTCGGCACACAGTCTGACCTGTCATAGTTCAATGAATTTAAGAGCTCCAGTGTGACAGTGAGCCAGCATCAACAATACCAGGGGTCGTATTCAGAATTCTTCTTCTGTGTTCTCTCCCCTGTGCTATTCTCTGTTTACTGATGAATTTATGATCAACAAGAAATATTGTTTAAATATGCTGATGACATGGTCTTAGTTGGTCTTCCACGGCAAACAGACCCATGGGGTGAAGCTGTCTACCTCGCCCACACTAAAGACCCTCAAACATGGTGTTGCATCGTCAAGTTAGAACTAAAGAATTGATTATTTGCTCGAAACAAGATATGAAGGCAGAGCCAGTTTCACTTGATGGTCAACAGGTTGAGTAAATTCTCAATACCTTGCTATGGTTCTGGGGCCGTATTCACAAAGTTTCCTAGTGCCAAGAGTTGCTCCTGGTGACGAAATTTTAAGAAAATTCTTTAAGAAAATTGTAACGTTTGTCATAGAACTCCCCCTTCAAGTTAAGGTCCTTGTTGAGATGAAAATTATTTACAGAGCATCTTGGACCTTAAAAGAGCTCCTGAGGTGAAAAACTGTGAGGAGCAGGGAGGAGGACTTTTAAGAGGCTAATACGTTTCTCTTAAGCAGAGGAGAAAATGGTGGAAACACAAAGAGGTCGGAGAACTATTCTCCAAACCATGACAGACAGTGAGTAAATTATATACCTATAACGCTAGAAAGAAAATGATCACAACACAATGCAACAGGGAAGCAGTGATGACTTGAGTCAGTCTCAACCTTCCATCAGCAGAGTGATCACACTGACAGTGACAACGCTTTCACAGTCAGCAGTTCATTTCTTTTCCACTGGGTGTCCACACCTTGCAGGCTCACTAAAGGGTGTGTCTGTGACAACCAATCACATCTGTTAAAAGAATGCATCATACCTAGCAACAGGGTCAACCACACCTTCTCACTAAGGTCAAAGTTTCTGTCCCTTCCTTGCTCAGAGTTGCTCTAAGAACTTTAAATCACTCCTAAGCTAAGACTCCTTGCTAAAAGTTTTTATGCTCAGCTAGGAGCTCTCTATAGCTAAATGGAATGCAGCCATCGTTCATTTCATGATTTGCTGAGCTGCACTTTCATTATTGTAACAAGTCAAAGTGCCTCCTGTGACAAAAAAGCCTACATTACAAATGCAAACTGTGCCATTAGTGTAATTTAATAAATGTTTAAGCTCACAAATCAAGGCATGAAGACTGAATTAAAGTGTGACAAATTTAGAAAGCTTTATTTAATTTAATTTTATTATTTTTAGATTTAATTTAATTCAATTTAATTTATTTTTTAAATTTAATTTAACTTTATTTCATTTATGAACCGGTTATATTACTTCAGTTTTTCTTTAACTAAAATGGTCGTACTGTTTCATTGTTTTACTTTTTCATCCCTCTGAATCTCACTGATGTACAGTTTTATTTAGGTCATTTTATTCTGCTCTATTTTGTTTTTCTACCATTTATTAATTGATGTCTGGCACAAACAAATTTCACCACATATTATACTGTATATGACTGTGTATGTGACAAATAAAATAAAACATCTCTTGATTTCATGTGATTTTGTTTTATGAAGTTTATTCATTGAGTGTAAATATTTGGTCTTATGTACAGTAAAGCTTACACCCTCAGAAAAAAAAACATGATCTCATTGTAATTTGTCTACATTAATGTAAGCAAAAATAAATCAATTAAACACAGTTATCAATATTAAAAAAAGAAAAAAGATGTTATATTTTGGTTTAAAAACAAACAAACAGGACCCTTAAAATAATAAATGCCAAAAACAGACCCACTTTTTGTACAAATATATAAGAAAATGTTTCATTTTCCGTAAATTTTTTCATATGTAGGGGCTGACAAAATATACAGTGAGAAACTCAGCTTTATATTAACCTTAGTCCCACAGCATTAGAATATATACAGTCAGGTATTTAAAAGTACGCTTCCGAGAAGGACATCTTCTACAACGGACGACCTGCTCAAGACACCTCCAAAAAACAAAAAGGTTTGTTCTCTCAGCTGATGAGTATATTATATTCTAATTATTTTACATATAGTGTGCAGTTTTATTTTAAATTAGGTACATTTTGATTGATTTACCGATCATCCAATAACCTCATATTTGTTTCCTTTTCTTTCTTTTTTTTTGCTTACTGTCCTTCTTATGTAAAAAAAAGTTCATAAATAAAACGTAAAGAATAAAAATCATTTAAAAGTATGCGCCCTGGTTTTGTTAAAGTGCTCCTTAGTTTCTCTTCAGCTCTCTGCTGACATTGAACACATCACTTGGGAATCTTCACAGACACAAACCGAAAAGCTGCAGGTTGCAAAGAAGAATACAGAACAACAGAAATTCCCACGGGCAGGACACTAGTGATGGCCAAATGAAGCCTCATGAACCACTTTCTTTATTCTCTGACCCCACCAGATGGCGCTCTTGGTTTAAAGATAAAGGCTGAAGGACTGGCAATGAAGTGTGCTTTCAAACCTTTGCTGAACAGACAGCGCCATCTGGTGGCTTCAGAAAATAAAGACAGTGGTTCATGAGGACTCATTTGGCCGTCACTAGAGGACACCACACACCAATAAAAACTCCTGCACATACAGTGTCACCCCCGAGTGGGGGCCCGATACAATTGTTGGCCCCCACGGCTAACGTAACTGGAGGCTTTCAGTACTGTCTTCAACAGGTTGTGTTGTGCTAATGTCTTAAACTAGCGTAAAGGTAGTGGTATCTTGTGAAACTAGACAACAGGCATCCGTTAGTTTTGACTATGTTGGCATAGCATGTTCAGAAGGAGGCGAAATAACGCTTCAAAGTTAGATACGATACACCAAGTTTGTATGTTCTCTGATATATATATGACTACATGTGACTGATCAGTGTACTCCTTCAAGTTAAAGCTGTATATTTGTCTTTTTAAGGAAAATGACAACCAGCCTAACACACGTATATACAGAAACATAACACGTTAAAACAGGATTGTTGTGGAACTCCAAGGGGCATCAGGGTAAGAGGCTATCTATCTGACATGTGGACCATCCAAACAAGCCCTGAGTTTCCCTTTCAAAATCTGTCAATCTCCTCAGCGAGCCCAACCTCAACAGGACAGACAATCAGCGGAGCGGTGTTCTTCCCGTTGTCATGGAGACAGGGGTTTAAATACGGGTATAGGGGCTCGGTGAAGTTGCACCCGCTGTAAGTGTAAATGTGAGTATTTGCTTCTGCGTCGTAGAAGGACACCATTCCTTCGTTGTAGTCCAGGAAGACGCCGACTTTCTGGGGGGGTTCCTGGAGGTGGAGTGTGATGGAGGGGCCGGTGCAGGCGCTGAGGCTGCCGCCTTTTCGCCGGCAGATCGCCCAGTAACCGTTGTCAGGACGCACTATGATGGCCCCCTTCCTGTTGATGGACTCCTTGGCCACGCCGAGATCCCAGTCAGTTTTATCTCCAACCTGAAACACAACATGCAAAACAGCGACAAATAAATGATGTGACTACAACTTGACCATGACGCGGAAACAAAAAGTTACAGGTGCCTAAATTCTTGAGTTGGATCGCAATTTACTGCACTCTCTGATGAGCTTGTAATTTACCTGGAGGTAAGGTAGACATCTCTATGGCCGATATCTCCACGAGTCAGCAACTTACACCAATGTAGAAAAATATGTAGTTTTGATTTTGGGATGAACTGTCCCTTTAATATAATGTAAGTACAGCACAAGTCTGTAGGGATATATGTATATGCTAATTAAGAATAGTGTAACTGAAGGTCTGAGCTTGTACCTGAACCACCCAGTAACTTTTCCCAGAGGTGAAGCTTTGTATCCCCAAGACGGAGACGCAGGAGTCGAACCTGAGGGGGTCGTCAGGGGGAGGAGGTTTCTTCTGCTGGAGGCTGACGCTCACCTGTCGATCAGCAACAGCAGTTACTGTGAAGTGTTGGACCACAAAGGACTATCTACAACTGATCATCCCATTACACGTTACCTGTTTCCCATCTGGGGACAGACACAGCCAACCCGAGGCAGTCACTGGATCCAGAGTCACATCCACTGGAGAAGGAAAGAAAGAAAGAAGGGTGAGAGAGATAAAATTAATATTTTACCCCAAAATGTCTAATTGCCCTGCAGGTGTTTATATACAGTCTACAGGACTTAACATCAGCTTTGTACATGGACAGATGATTATCTGGTCCTCTGCCAGATAATCATGAGTATCAAACACTTCCTGCATTCTGGTGTATTTTTTACACAAATCTGTGCCTTTTCTGCAGCAGTTTACCAGTATATATGTCTTTATTTTTATCAAAACAAAATTCTTCTGGTTTTAATCTTGTGGAGCCTGGACGTCACTTTTCTTGTGGTGCTTTCAAATGCTTTTTGCAAGTTTTAACCTTTGAACCCTGAGCAAATTGGTCTGATTTCTCTCAGAAACACGGGGGAAAAAGATATAATAACATAATATATATATATACAGAATAAATAATAATAATAATAATACATAAAATTCTAATAACAGAAACTCACCTGCATACCGAGTTGCATTCCTAATTTCTTAAATAAAAAAAAAGAAGAAACAAATAGTTAGTTTAAAAATTTGCTTTAAAAAACATTCTCATTTCCAAATTATATATGTGTCCTGCTGTATTGTGATTTGTCAGATGATTATGTGATGTACAGATAGCAAAATATGATGTGCTTAATATACATATATTGCATATGAGAATATAACTGACCATTTTTTAAGGGAAACAATCCCAAACAAGCGATACAACCACAATATTACAACTGAAGTTACTGACCGTTTGCAGACAGTTTCTTTTCAAGTTGCTGGCACACGTCCACCAGCTTGGAGAGAGCTCTCCTTGCTGTCCCTATGCAGCCGTCCGACTGGACACTGACCTGGGACCAGTCCTTGGTGAACAGTGGAGTAATCAAAGAGGGGAAACTCTAAAACAGAAAGACAGTGACATACAGATCTTGTGAGTACACAAACTTATCAGGGATTGTGTGGGTGCTACAATCTATCCTCGCAATAAATAATCAAGCACGGATAAAAGCATGAATAGCCGACGTCTCCTAACCTGCAGGAGATGAAGAGGGTCATCAGTTTGCTCCAGGTGCTGCAGCTCACTTTGTCTCCCCTGCAATTCACTGATTTCCCGCCCGAGCTCATTGACAAGCTCTTCCTCCGCCTTCTCAGCCACCGACTGCTTCTGCTCGATCTCCTCAATGAGCGAAGCCTGGTTTTTCTCAATGACGCCTATCACCGTGGTGACGACTTCAATGCTGGTTTGTATCTCTTGTTCACTATTTGTCTGCAAATGTGCATAAAGTGGTAATAATTAATATGTAAAAACACAAGACTGTAATAAAATTCAAAAATAATACAAACAATTCACTTGCTCCATCTTTCAAAATGTTACAACAGTCCATGTATGTTTTTGGCCCTTTTACAAAATTTAATTACAATCCTTGAATTCAGTTATCTAGGTAAAGCAGGGGTTTCTGCATTAGTGCATGTATATTTTTTCCTAAACAAGTATTGGACAAATTGATATTTTGATCAGATGATGCTGTTCAAGAAAAAGTCTGAAAACATTAAGATTCAAAACTTACTTTTCTGAGTTCCCCCGAGGTCTTGATCTCTGCAAGCTTTTTGAGTCTGTCTTTCACCATCTGCTGATACTCGGCTTCGACCATCTTCAACTGAGTCTGTAAATGTTGAAGACGCATCATCAGGAACATTGTAATGCAGCTGTCAGAATGAGAAAATACCTTCTAATGATTTGCAGGCAAACGGGCCCACACTCAGTAGTGTTATTGTGAAATCTTTGGGGTAGTTTTCCTCACCTTGATTCTCTTGCTCTCCTTCTCAAGCGGGACGATCTGATGGTGTCTGTGGTTGCTCTCTCTGCATTGCATACAGACAGGTATCTGTTCCCTTTTGCAAAACATATCCAGGAGCTTGTTGTGACTTCTGCAGAGGTGACTAGTGACAAAGGTGGCCGGATCTGTCAGTCTGTGCTTCGTCAAAATTGGATCCCTCAGATGAGGCGTCAGGTGGACTACACAGTAAGACACCTGGCAGACGAGGCACGACTTGGCCGCCATTACGTCATCAGTGCAGACATCACAGAAAACTTCAAAAGAAATTTGTTTTGGTAAAATCCTCTTTGGTGGGACCGGCTTGTAAGGTGGCTTGCCCCTCAGAGACCTTTTGATTAAATACAGATCGAGTTAATTTGAGTCAAACATGGAAATAATTGTGCTTAAAAAGGTTCATTTAATTTGGAAAGACTGTTTAAAAATGTTTCCATACCCTTTAAATTTCTCAGTGATGTCTTTTAGGTCTATGTTGGTCCTGAGTTCTGGACGGGTTTGGAACTTCTCTTTGCACAGTGGACACTCCAACTTATGTCTGGTATCCCAGAAGCGTTTGATGCATCCCCGGCAGAAGTTGTGCCCACATGGGATGGAGACAGGGTTGTTGAAGATGTCCAGACAGATGCTGCACCGAAACTGATCCTCGGACAACGCGAAGGCCATGTTTCTGATGAATGAACATTAACATTTTTTTTACTTGTGAATACATATACAACAGTTGTGTGGATTTCCTGTGCATGTTACGATGTCAAAAAATAATTTGCTTAACACCTTGTTTTTGTCCGATTCTTACACATAACTGTTAAATAAATATAAACCTACATTTGCTTAATTGTAGAGGGTAGTGGTTTTCATTTAAAAACTGTAAAACATCTAACCATTGCTGGGCTTCATGCCAGACTAAATTTTTAGTTTGATTATTTAGAAAACTCTTCATCATTATGTCCAGAAAAGGAAAATGACACAATGTAACTCTCTGCAGAAAAAGTAATTGGACTGGAGGAGTAGGCATTTTTATTTAAGGTGCTTCAGTGACTAAAGTTTGGAGTACAAATAAAACAAAAACAAAGCATCATTGTATGCAGACGACATGTTACTTATCTTGTCAAAATAATAGTTTAGTCCAAACAAATTACTGTACTTCCAAACTGAATTTTAAACATTACATAAAGACAGAAAAAAGACTTAGGATTTCATCATCTTACAACTCAACACAAAAGTGTTTGACAAGGTAGAGAGGGCATATGTATTCAAGGTACCTCAGTAAACAGTAAACTTGGGAGATAAGTTCATGAATTATGCTTCTCTCCAAATGTCAAAAGACTCCTTTATTACATTTTTTTCCCAACAGCCATATGTTTTGTTGTTCATTACTTACCATCAATCTATAGTAGGTTAGATTTACCGAGTAACAACAAGCAACGTTAGTGCTCATTATAAAACATTTAGATGTCTGACTCTTCCACTTAATGGCCAACTGATTACAGCCTTGGATGAGAACAACAACAGGCCCAGACTTTATGACTGCCTCTGCCCTAAAAGTGATCTGTCTTGATTTCTCCTTTTGATTCTAAGCTTTATACTATTGTGAGGAGAACATTTAAGAAACATAATTTTTTCAAAAGTTTAAATCCATACATAGGAATATTTTTACTGTTTATACCACTCCTGGCCCTGATCACAGAGCGTTTTTTTGTTGTTATTTTTTGTACACAAATTTTTGTACAACCCAATCAGTGTAATGAGATATCTAAAACTAATATTCAACTCTGTATTAATTTGAATTTTTGATATTAACACTGATTGAAAAATAAAAATATTCACTCTATGTGACCTGCAGGGCCTGAAATATAACAGCACACGGGAAAAAGCGCAAATACTTTCCAAGTAGTCAGTTAAAACCAGAACAAGTTAAAAGCAGATTAATATTCTCCTCATATTAATCAGATTTAAACACCTCATGGATTGAGTGACCATGACATCCAGCTGATTTTCAACTGTTCTGATCACCCACCCAACAAAGAGTTTAATCTTATTACTATCCAAATCATACACAGACAGAATATGCAGGCACAGACCTATATCTTCAATTTGTATTATATCATATATTTATGTTCCTAATTTGTGTATCATTTTATATTTAATATTACTGTTATGTTTTTGACGACTATAGATTGTGTCTGTTGTTGTGGTTTCATTCCTGTGATCTGTGTGTTTAATGCCTGATTGCAAAGTTATTTCAGGTAATAGTAAAGCTGAGGTAAAAGACACAGCTAGTGACGAGACTTGTTAATTCAGTGTTTTATGACATTATACAGTACATGCAGCTGACGATACAGTTTTACGTTGCTGTTGTTGAAATATTTAAAGAAAGAAAAAGAGCAATAAAATTGGAACATTAGCTACGAAATAAATGAAGTGACATCAAAAATACTCAACCTTTAAAATACAGTCTTCTTTGTTTTACCAAGTAACTTTAAGGTTCTTAAATGTATCCCATGCTGTCTCCCAGCATCATATATATTATATATCACCTTTTTTAGCTTTTCATCGAAGTTTAATAATATTGAAACCCCAACAGCCAATATTCTGAATGTCTCTTACAATCCTTTCTTTTATATTTGGTACCTTTGCAAACCGTTTTTGTCAAATGAAGTGCTTTATCCTGCAGACTCTCGGGGCAAGAGGAAATGTCAAGCTGAAAATGTGAGATCTGAAGGAATGTTGCTGCAGCACAGATGAAATCAGATACCAGGTTCAGAAAAGATTTAGGTAGCATTTTGAAACTATCTGTGAAAGAGCATAGTTGATTAGGAGTGTCAGAAAGTCCCCAAGAGGCAGCTGGCTCACGTTTGAAACTGACATTGACAAACTGTCATTTTAACACTAATACACTAACTACACTAAATTCACAAGTATACTTTTAAGAATTTTTTAAGGGTAAAAACATAGTAATGTTGGATACATTTCTGGTTCTGAATGGATTTATTTGTGCCCTACACTGGTTTAAAGTGCATTTTTATTTTAATTTAAAGTTTGGTGACTCATATAAGGTTCACACACTAGGCTATCTTTGGTACATTTTACATGCAATTTCCAACACATCCACTTTGACTGCTGTACCTCTGAGCATATTCCTTTTAAAAAACGTAGCTGACAGTTTAAAGTCAGCTGAACTTGAGGCCTAGACTTCTAATATCGTATCATATATGGTCTTACTCTCTACACAGCTTAATAAAAATAATGTCTTACCTGGTTGGGGCAACTGACGGATACTCCTTAACAGATGTGTTCCCAGCAGTTGAACGAATCAGAACTCCTAAAATAGATGAGAGCACAGGAGTTTTATGTTCCTCCCTCATCAACGTTTGCCAGAACAGGTAAATCTGGTTCTTCCTTTCCTTCTCAGCCTTTACCAGAATCCAGATAACTTTTCAGTTGTCACTTACTGTCTATGCTGCTCCTTTGTACAAAGTGAATGATTATGTGATTAACTGTATGGTACTGGGAGTCTTTCAGTGACAAGATGGGCTCTGTGACCAACAGCATTTGCAGAATGAGTTAAAACGTGGAGAGTATGATGTAACTTTTTGCCTGTTGTGTGGAGAGAGCTTTATGACTTCATGTCTTTCCCTTAATGTTTCCATCAGCATCCACATGTGCTTTTTAGTGATTATAACAGTGGAAAAAAAGACCAACCCTGCTGTGCAGGAACCAGGGAAACTTTGCTGATATTCAACCAGCTGTGTGTCATCGCAGTGTGTGCAGATGAACGTTGTTTGACTTCCCGTCTGGGGGCGGAGGGTCGATACAAACAGCGGCATGAGGGCAAAGCCGAACACTGTTCATCTGCACACACTGCGATGCCACAGAGCTGGTTCAACATCAGCGAAGTTTCCCTTTATATTCATTGTCTTGTGTGGTGATCAGCAGTGATGTGGTGGTTCACTTTTACACTGTGATCTGTAGCCTATAGTTCAGCTTTAGCTTCAAACTATCTTTGTCTTTTTAACCTGTTGTTGCTGCTGAGTCAGTTTGACATCCTGGATATATCCTTCAAACACAGACTGTAGACCCCTCTGTCTGCTTCTCCCTGCAATCACTATTTTGTTTTTCCAGAAATACGATAATGTTTCTTCAGGGAGTGCAGTTAGTTACAGTGTGGGCTCCATGCTTACTGCGACAGCTTGTCGGACCATCGCAAAGGGGCGGGGCTTAGCGAAAGGTCAATTAAATCAGACATTGTTCGACTTAACCATCACTGCTGCCACTCATTCCACCCACACCACCTGGTTAACGGACATCAAAACATGGATGCAAAGACATTCTCTGAAACTCAAACTCAATAATCAAACTCAGAAATCTTAATCAATGGGCCAGACTCCCTAATCTGCTGTATTTAATGTCATTAATGGTGACTGCATTCCACTTAAGGGAGGTGCCAACATTGTGCATGCAGGCTCACTGGAATAGCTTACAGGGGCCCTTAATGGAACTGAGCCATTGTTAATGTTATCAGTTTCAAGTCTAAATGTCTGTGAAAAAAGGTCTACTGCAGCCCTGTGACGCATGTCGCTCCTTATCTCTCTCTTCCCCCTTTCATTTCATTCTTAGGAAAAAAAAAAGTGTTGTCAGAAGTGTTGTTGGCACATTGCCATTTTGAGGCAGCAGAAAGCGACTGTGCTGTTGACAAACAAAAAAGTCCGAATAATGCAATATTTTAGTCACATGCACCTACCTAGGCGGCTTCACAAAGTGCGTTCTCTCTGCTTGTCACACACACTTGTTAATTACGTTCTCTAACATGTGAACGTAGCAGAGATCAGAGCAGAGCTGCAGAGCTGCTGTCTGACTTCCTATTAATAGAGATGCTGTCCGCTGTACGCACGATGAGCAGCATAACTTTATCTGAAATATTTCAGAGGCTAAATGTTACATTTTGTTTCCTCTGTGAAGTTCATAACTACTGTTTTTAGTTTAAGTGCTTAAATGTCCCATATTATATCTGCTGCAGTGACATTACTGCTCTTACTGCATTACGTCTCCAATTTGCTAAATCTGCCATTTAAGTAGCAGTGCACCGAGTAAGTAGGCGTTTTTGTTGTGATTGTTTTTGGATGTTGTCTGTCTCATAATTGTATCTCTTTTTTTAAACTTTATTCTTCTACTCCTCTGTTGTTTTGTAGTGACTGTTACATATATTGGTTTCCCTTGAAAACTGCGACTGATTGTAACCTCTATCTCTGTCAATACTCAAAGTCTGCAAAACATTTCATTACATGTAATGAAATGTTTTTGTTTTTAAATGTTCTTACATGCTAACATTAATAAAACATCTGTGTCTGGCATCTACAATACGGTTAAGGTTGATAAAAGACATAATAACTATGGTTAAGAAAGGCCATGGGTAAGGCAAATTAAACCCTTGGTTGAAGTTAATTGCAGGATGTGACTCCACCCTTGTACATGAACAGACTGACTCACTACATGTTCTTTTACCATTCCAACCTTGCTACCTTAAGGGCTCAATACTTCCTGCACTGGCAAAACATTTGTATTGAATGTAAATACAGTATGGATGTAATTCCCAGACATACTGAGCTAAAATCAATGCTGTGGATTATTTATTGTAATTAGTGTTGACACTATCTACCACTTTGAGGAGAAGCAATTGTTCCCAGAACTGGTTATGTGAGTAACAGGAAACAGCCGCTTAAGTGACGGGAAGTAGGGCCACCAAAAGTACCTGCAATGTTTGTCAGACACTATACACTGTCATGATATACCAATTCTTTGGCTTTCTCTCCAGATGAAAAGACCCTCAAATGTGGGTCTTGTTGTGTTGGAGTGTGAAATCAGCTGAACTTTGTTTTGTTTTCCTAAAGCTAACCTTTATAACTTCATTTGCCAAAACCTAACCAACATAACTTTATGTTAAGAACGTAACTTTATGGACTTTCCCCCAGGAGAAATCAAGTAAACCTGGAATTATTTTAAGGTACATCGTCACTGTGTTTCTTTTCGTAAAGCTAACCAGTGTGACTTTATTTGCCAAAACCTAGTACCTAACTTTATGGACTCAACCCAGCAGAACTTTAAGTTATTACTGAGTTTCCTTTCATAAACCCAACCTGCGTTATTTTTAGTACTTGGTACGTACTTTCCCCCAAATCTTGTCTTTGTGTCCTGTGTGAAAGCAAACTTTGAGTTATTTTGAGTTATGTTGTCACCATGTTTCTTCTCCTGAACCTAACCTACTTAATGTTACGTTATGTACATAATGTCATTGTGGGGCACTAATTCATTTAATACCATACTTGTATGTGTATTTTTATGAGATATATATGAACTGTTTTTATGAGGATAGTTAAAGTTGTTGGTTGTTGGACCCATCCACTGTCCCGTTGTGTTTCCCTGATGCCGCTGGATGCTCTTAAACAATTATGGCGACTGGCTGTGTATCATGCCAAAGTACAAAGGACAGCTCTTTTCTTTGGTGTCTGACGCTGGATATCACTGACCATGCCCTGGTTTTCGACAACTTTGGCGTGAGACCGGGTTAAACAAATCGGTGTCCCACAAATGGTATTGACATGTTATATACTTACTTTAATATAACTCAAGTTCACTTCACACGGGTCACAAACACTATCATTTATGTCTGTGTTGTAATGACTGTAAATGGCTGCAGTCCACCAGACATCTGTCATAGAGAGTGTGTTTCTAGGTCAGGGATGGACTAATTGTCCACTTATTGTCAGTTTATTGTAATCGGGCTCTGTAGAGATCCTGCATCGCCCTCTCTTGAATAATCTCTCCTCAATAATCTTTTGTGTTTGCTTGTGACAAATGTTCAAGATTGTCATTGCCACATATTGTCCTCTAAATCTAAAATAAACTCATCTGAACTCAACTGAAGATAAATAAATAAATCAATAGGATTGCAGATTGCTATAGTTTAGTTAATGTCTAACAGTGAAAGTCAGGATAGCCACACCACACACAGTGACAAAATCTGTGATACTACCTCCACATTCATGATGCATTGATGCTAGAAAGTTTTATACATTTGTTCTTGGACTCAGGTACATTGTGTTGGCAATAAATAAATCAATAAATAGTCCTGCCAGTCTTACCTTGAAATGAATAGACTGGCAGCGATAAGTTAATAAGCACCCTGACTGCTGTCTTTTATCACTGGGTGGAGTACACAGTAGATCAGTTTGTCTTCAGCTTTCTATCATCTGCTCCGTGACAGACCAGGTGAACTTCGGAAATATGTAGCAAAACTGGACACACTGCAGGAGATACAGTATCACCACATCACTTATGTGACTGTAGCACGTAGCTTTGGTTGTTTCAGGTGACTTTCTGCTTAATATAGATGTAATCGTCTTCTCTTTAAAAAGACAGCACCAGCTGTTTCAATATTTCAAAAGACCTGGATTTTTATGTTCCTCACAATCAGCGTCTTGCAGTTGCATGAATGACATCTCTAATACTGATGTTATACCAACACAGATGCACCAAGGTTAGAAAAAATGTGACTTTGACACTTGTTGACATGCTGCTGGCTCTGGTTGCTTGGTGCGTAATGATCATCAGACAAGTTTGAGTTTGAAATACAACCTTACTGTTTTTAATTGATAGCTGCTTTTTACTTTTCAGCCCAGTGGCGTCACTGGGCGATTCCACTACCGGTGATATACTTTCGATGGCAGCTTTGTGTGTCGAAACCTGAACTTCATTCACTTCATGTTGCAAGGTGAAAAATTAGCCTGGTACCATAGAACAATGAACTGGACACGGTGAGCACAAAATGTGTTAAAAACAGCAACACAAAAACAACACCCGTGCAAAGGCAATGAGGATCTTTTGTTGTGGTGGACACAAATTAAGTGCAAGGAGCAAAAAAGCCCACATAGAGTGTGTAGAAAGAGTGGTGGGTGGGTCAAACAAAACTGGACTTTCAATCAGGAGACAACCGTTTGTGTCCTTTGTAAAACAAAAAGGCAACAGTGTTACATGACCAAGTTTACACCACACACTAACCAAATATTTATTTGTTCTTCAAATCTAAACAAGTATTATCTTTTCCTAAACCTAACTGAGCTGCAACCATTTCACAAGTTTGACCAGACAGAAATAAAAAGTTTCCTTGTTTTTACCTATCACACACCATTATTAGGCTTTTGCCAGCAGAAAATCGTATTGGTTGCAGCTTGTGAAGAATGTTTATGAGTTTTCTCTCTTTATCTAATAATCAGGTAATATCTTCATTTTCTTTTCATTGATCACTTTCAACGAAAACATTTCACGTGATAAATTTCCCTTAGAGAAATGTCAAAAATGACAGCTGACATCACAGTCCAGCTTTAAAAAAAAATCACCCTAGTTCAAAGTGAAGCACATGCATGTAAAAGATATGTTGAACTTGAGGCTTGGTTGTGATTATTGTGACTCTGTTGTACGACTTGTGCAAAAACCTGAATGATAAACTGAAAGACATCAGAGCTTTTCATGTTACTACTTAAATCTATTTCAGCCAGGCTTGTCCACAAGGGTCCTTGGAGTCCTACATCCTGCATAACAAAATTCTGCCAGTGTTTTCTGATATTACACCCCTATGATTGAGATTTGGTTATTCATACTGTATGCAACTAAAATTACTTAAACCAAGGTAAAAAAAAAAAAAAAAGAACAATAACCTACCTTCAACTGCTGGTAGGGAGACAGGTTTTGAAGAGCTATCAGTCTTTAGCGTCAAGGAATTCCTATGCCCAGCCTTCCACCCTAAGAGGATTTAGGACGTTTAATGCCACATTGCAAAAGACTACTTATCAACAAAGGTGTGTCAAGTCACATGACTTGGACTCAAATCAAACTTGACACACAAAATCACAAAAGACTTGAAACTGCCCTTGGACTTTAACATCAATGACTCATGACTTCACTTAGACTTGAGCCTTTTTTTCTTTCCTCCAGAAATTAGCTATATTTTTTTAAGACTGTTTTTATTGGGGCTTTTTGCCTTTATTACAGGGCAGCTTGAGCATGACAGGAGCTGAGGCAGAGAGAAGGAGGATGGCATGCAGCAAAGGGCCACAGGCAGCCTACATGGGGTGCACACTCTACCAGACAAGCTAGTCATTTGACTTGAAATTAATGAATACCGTCCCCAAAACCCAAAGATTAAAAGGTATTAAAAAGGGTGTCACAAATCAATTCATTTTTCTCCTCTCTCTTTGTTTGAACCAATCTGACAACATCCAGTGAAGTTGCAGGAAAGAATGATGAAGAACTAATGTTAGGTTACTGAGAGGCCGACACATTCTCACTCCGATCTTATCACATATTGACATCTGATCATGGACTTTCCACGTCCAGATAATGGGGTTACCCTGGGTGTGTTGGTTGTTTCCGTTCTGGGACACCGTGTCAAGTTCTGGCTGTTACATGCATTGTCTTCTTTCAAAATACACTTCTGTTTTCACAGGAAATTTAACGTTTACATACAGTCTCTTTCAAATTAAACGCACTATGTCAGTACAACACTGCCAATTAATGTTTTTTTTCCTTCAACAACAAAACACGTGGTTAGGTTTTGGAAAAAAGAACAGGGTTTGGCTTTAGAATCTTACGGGACGCGAACACCGCTCTCTGGGGGGAAAGTCAGTGTTTGGTAGACCCATCCACCACCCGTCCCTTAGACCCCACTCCGCCTTAACTTTCGTCCTTGTCTCCGCTGCGTTTTCCTCTGACGCTGGCAGGCCACACTGCTCATAAATCAACTACCTATTCATGACTGAACACTGGACAGCTCAGCACAGACACCAGAACCAGGGGGGTCAAATAATGTGCTGCGGCCAGCTGAGAAGTCTTTTTACAGGTGCATGTGTGGGACGTGAGGGAACTGACAACAGCGTAACTGCATTACGTGTTGGCACAGCAGTCCAAACACCCCAGTGCCAGAGTCCTATAATGACATCAACACTTTCAACAGGTGGCTGGCAGATTGGCAGCATGCTGGTCTCTAACGTAACACACCCTGTGCTGAGCATTCCAGTCTCTGCAGAAGAATCCGTCAGTCAGATGATAAAGGAAATATTTAATTCCACGCAGCTTATCCTGTCCTGTTGGTGTCCTGTGTTAGACTCACAGAAATGCTCCTTCTTCCTGTTGAGAAGAAAAAATCCCTGACACCTAACACGTTTATAAAAGGAACAATGGCGACATAAATCAAGTGCTACTCCCATGTTAACGCCTATGATTGTGTCCAAACTTGTTTTTGTTATTTTTTTGTGCTCTGACATGTGTTTTATTACCATACATTATACTGTAACCTCCCTCTGTAATCAGACAGTGAGACGTTAACTTGTTTTGCTGAGAATAGTCACACTGCAGCTATTCGTCTAGATCACTCCATTCTCATTCACAGATTAAAGGACTGGGTGGGGGTCTCTGGTTCTGCCTTAAACTGGTTCTCTTCATATTTATCCAACAGATCCTTCTTTGTCTCTATCAGTAACTTCCTCGGCTCCCATCTCCTGTGGTGTGCCCCAAGGTTCCATACTTGGTCCAATCCTGTTCTCCATTTATTTACTCCCACCACATCTTTTTACTGTTGGGCAGATGACACACAGATCTTCCTCCTCATAGAGCTAAACATCATCAACAAACTAACTGAGCTCAATAACTGTCTTCATGACATCAAATCGTGGATGGCTAAAAATGTTCTCCAGCTCAGTGAGAGTGAAGCGGGTTTTATACTTCTGCATAAAAACAACAAGGATATGTTTGTGTTTCTCTTCTTTCTCTTGTTTGTGATTACCTGTGTCTGTGCCGTAAGAGCACCTTGGATCAGCTCTGTTTGTGTCTGAAGTGCAATATAAATAAAGTTGACTTGACTTCACCCATCCCTACAACACAATATTATGGTGCCAATGCATGTTGTTAGGATACGATGAAGGCAAACAGGTCATGGTTAGGGATTGCACTAGCCAAACTTAGATATTCTCTGAGATAAAAGTGGCAGATTTACAGGAAAAGAAACCCCCAAATCTACTGCCAAAAAGTCAGGTGACGTAAACAAAGACTATTACAATCACTGACGGCCAGAAAATGTGGTGGAGGAGTCGGTTAAGCGTAGGACTTTCACCGAGTTCACTTACACATTATTATTTACACCTCGAGTGTAAACAACATTGTTGGCTACAGACATCAACAACCTGTGTTGAGTTACGCACTAGCTCCACCCTTACCCTTCCACAGGAAAAAAACAACTTCCTCGTTCACTGGCAGAAATACCAACACACACCCCCAGCTCTCAGCCAACTACAAGTGTGTTGTCTCCCGCGGCTCACTGTCATAGGTAGCTGACGAGACAGACAGGTTTCACAGCATCTAGGCGGACAACAACATGTTTCCTTGATTGACCTGATTATACACTGTTGGATTACACTGTGGTTATTGTGCAATGCAGTGCAGCAAAATAAAATCTGAGTATCAATGCAACCAAAAGCAAGGTTATGTAACACTGTTTGAAATGTTTTGATTCAATGACTGACCCCTAAAAAAGCCGAAGATTATGTTTCTTGTTGTTTCTTTGAGTTGGACTGTTTCATTTCAATCAGGAGAGACAGAAGAATAAAGTAGAGATAATATTTAATACAAAATATGAGCGTACAGATTAACAGATGCGCTTTAGCGCTTGGACACCAGAGGGCAGGTGCAATGTGAAGGCATAGCCTACTGTGCATTACATTTCAGCCAGAGGAAAACCTTTTTAGTAGGATTAAGTGGGATTTTTTTTGTTGTAGTAATAACTTGACTAGAAGTTGACTATAGGGCCTATTGCCCAATTTATACCTTCTTAGTTCATGGCTGTGACCCATGGAGATATAAACTGGGCTTATATAATACAAGAGCAGGGCTGGGCAGGCCAAGGCAGACAATTACTGATGTCTTTGTATAATAATTAGTCACAGCGTTTATGTAGTGTGTATAAGCATATTTGCAACATATCTTTGGCTCCTAGTGTTTGCCTTGTTTGGCCACACCTGGTCTACATTATTACTAGTGATGGCCAAATGAAGTCTCATGAACCACTTTCTTTATTTTCTGACCCCACCAGATGGCGCTCTTGGTTTAAAGATAAAGGCTTGGGCTCGCAATGGGACAAGGACGAAAGGTAAGGCAGTGACAGTCTGACGGCAGGCAGGAGGGGTAGTGGATGAGTCCAACAAACGCTGACTTTCACCCGAGAGAGTAGAGTTTGCGTCTTGTAAGATCCTAAAGCCAAACCCTGTTCTTTTTTCCTAAACCTAACCATGTGTGTTTGTTGTTGAAGGAAAAAAAAACATCAATTTACGGTGTCCATTTCAACCGCCCAAGAATCTATGTAAGGATACTATAGCTCAGTGTTCAATAGAATCATCCCGAGCATATTACTTGACAAGCAACAGAACTGGGACTTCTCCCCCTCCATCTCTGCCTGGATCAAGGACTTCCTCACTGACTGCCCACAAAACATTACAATCATTACAACCCTCCCACCTTGGCTTCACTGCTCACCTTACTGCCCTCCGGCAGGCAGTACATGACAGGAGCATTAAAAGCAGGACCAACAGATTTACATCAGAACTCTTAACTCCCATAAACTGTCCTAACTTTCATTTCCAGTCTGGGTGACATCAAATACATTAAGTCCAATAACAACATTTACTGGTGATGTGATTAAGATAGTTTTATAGGTTGTATACAGATGAAGCTTCTAAAACAATTAATTGTACTGGTACAAGGACAATAATGCAGCATTTCTTTTATTCAATTCTATAAAGAAACAAGTGTAAGACAAAGTGAACCCACGGCCTCACATTCAACTGGCAGATATGAACTTAGTGCAGTGCTCCCACTAACTGGAGAAAGACAAATACATGCCTGCTTTTTGCTTTACTGCCACCAAGTGGAGCTGTCAGGACATTGCGGGAAATGCTTTCAGATTTCTTTAATTCATTCATTTCATTACAGTTTTTTTTCTGTTTGCTTGGACACTATCTTTTAAACTATAAATTCATTTTGCAAAACTCTTCACATTAAACACAAAATCACCAAAACATTATACATCTCTTGCAAAAGCAAACAGGTATTGCTCTTCTAACTCTTCTAAAAGAATGTGTTTTTGCATCAATACAGTGCACACAAACCACCAACTAAATAGCACACAAAGCACCAACCACACATGTTAAAAAATAAGTAAATAAATGAATAAAAATGCCCTTAAATAATCAGGCTTGTAGTTCTTAAGCTCTGTAAGTGAACACATTATCTAAAAGTGTTTCCACATTTGTCAACGAGGAGGCAACTGGCAAAATAGTGCAGCAATGTGGAGACCACTGAAGAGTGAGTGTTCAGTTTGGCACACTTTGTAGATGCATCAGCTACATGTGTAAATGGTTTCAGAGATAATAATGATTTAGAAATCACTGTAAGTGTTTAAGCCTTCAGAAAAATAAGCAAACAAACCTCTAATTGATTTGTAACTTCAGTCGTGCTGGCGGTTATGTAGGAGCCAAACATCCGAAGCTGGCTTGGGGAGGGAAGACCATCTTTATCCTGACACCTCCAAATCCTTACATCTTGATGGAAACTTGCTCATTAACTCACTGATAAAAATGACAAACTAATTTGTCATAATTTTAATAATTTTAACTGAACAGGATTTGGCTTTACAATCTTACGGGAAACAAACACCTACCTCGTGGGTGAAAGCCTGTGGTTGTTGGACACTGTTAAACAATTACGGTGACCGGCAGCGTATCATGCCGACGTGAAAGGTGTCTTACCCAGAAGTCACTGACCAAGCAGTGGTTTTTGACGAAAGACCAGATTGGAAAGCGACAGCCCTCGCTGTTGACTCTACACCTCTTGTTTGCTACTTAGCAGGAAACATCTGCTGTTATGTAAGTGTTTATCTTTTTTAACATCTGTTTATGAAAACACTTTAGTTCCACCTGCATACTCCCTTTGTGGTGCATGTTTGGTGCAACTTGGAAACAATGCAACATGATCTTAAGTGATTAACCAATATTGTGTTAGTCATATAGTATATATATATATATAGTATAGTATGCATTTTCTTCTTCTGTAAAGCACTTTGAATTACTTAGTGTACGAATTGTGCTCTACAAATAAACTTGCCTTGCCTTGCCTAGTATATTTTGAAAGTCAAGCCGAGGGCTGTTTAAAATCGGTCCATCGGCCACAATTGGCCCAAGGGCTCTATTTTGTGCTTTTTAAAAATATACTTTCTGTACAATACAGCATCTCTCGTGTACCATCATAATTATTTCGATGTTATCTCTCTTTTAGGTGTACAGTATTACTGCTGACATGTTTTTGTACGTATATTACTGAGGGTGATCCTTTGTGAGCCCTATGAAGCTTTCCTGCCTTTGAAAATGTAGACTTAACTCTGTCTGTACTGTCTTGTCTTTTTGTTTATCATGAGTTTAACTCTTTATGAATATTTCAGCCCGATACATGTTATGAGTTGTCTGTCCACACTATTGTTCCTATTGTTTCTTGTCTTTGCCGTTTATGTTTTTTGGGGATATTTTTCATTTTCTGTCACTTAATGTGCAAATCCAATTTTAACTTAATAACACTGTTGTTTTCTTTCTTTTTATTTGGGATGGAACCTCTTTTTTCTTGATGTATGAATTACTCATAGTATACATTTACCTCATTTTCATTTGCAGATTATTTCAATGGGGTTTTTGTCTGGTATGAGCTCTTAAATTGCACACCTGTTTCCAATGCATTTTACACTCTGATGAAGACTCTCTAGTCAAAATGTGTTGGTTTATCCATGTATCAATAAAGGCTTTTAACTACATGGACTTTCACACTGGGTGAGCTGGCCAGTCATCATTTTTTATATACCATTATATACCCAATTTACATTAAAAGTACCAAAGAAATCCCCAGTATGAATCAATTTGTTTTCATTGTGAATAAGAAAATGGTTGGGGGGCCACCCAGCACCCTATTGCAGGCCAGATTTCGCCCACCGGCCGTACACTGAGTGTTTCTGCAGTATTACACATATGTTATAGTTCTTTTTAAGACCAGCTTTAGACTTGTTGTCTGGCATGACCGTCAGTGACCTGTCACAGAACATTTGTCAGTATAATCTCAGATTGTTTTTTTGTGGTTTGTGCGCTCATGCTAAAAGAAGACACTTCTCAGTTCAATACGCAGTTTGCATTGTGACAGCAGGACTTTGCATCTGTTTTACCTCCTTAATCCATCATGGAAAAAAGGTTTCAGTCTTATACAAACATTTAATTTCGAGGCGACATGGGGGAAAAATCTGATTATTTTTGGCTCTTACTTAATATACACAGGCTTCAAAACTGGTGACAAATACTGTACATAGTCCATCGTTGCCAGATGGGAAATGTTAAACAATTATATACCATATAACACGTGCTGCGTTCACTTGAAAAGATTTGTTGATGACAGCAAAACTGTAGAATATCTCTGACTGTATCCTCGAAACAGTTTATTACATAGCTACAGAAATAGTTCAGTAATTCTGGAATAAATATGTTGTTTTATTTTTTTAATTTTTCACACAGTACAGTACAGAAACAAAATCCCTACTTGCAAACAGACAAACCAGGCTGTGTTTACAGGTGTATAGGCTTCACACAAAGGACAAATGATGCTCTAGTGTCAGGCAGACAGTGCTTTTCATGCTTAGGCTATAATTTTTCTGTCTCACCCTGCTATTCACTCCTTGCAGAAATGCTCACTCTCTATCTCTTGCTGTCTATAAAGTCATCGGCTGTTCTACAACCAACAGCACAGCTTCTCTGTTAGCCTATCTTCTCAGTGCTTCTCAATTTGAATGGTTCTTTCTTTGCTGTAATTCTTTCATGCTGCAGCTGTGCCCACCCTCCACTTCCCCAATCAGTACCTAGTCTTCTCAGATTCATCAGCCTCAACCGCCTCATCAGCCATCAGCTTCAGAGTCATCAGCCACCACCTCCACCAGTGTCTCGACTTTATGGACTCCCTCTGGTGTCCAAGTGTCAAAGACTCTTAATCAGCATAAATCATCTGTTAATCTGTACACTCATATTCTGTATTGAATATTATCTTTACTTCAATTATCTGTCTCTCCTGATTGAAATGCAAAAGTCACTTTTGAAAACAAATGTCCTGCCGCACTGCAAACAGTCCAGTTACTTATGCACTGACATTATTCTGATGCTCTAAAAATAGCTTATATAGTGATTCATTTTAAATCAAGAATATAAACCGTAAAAATCTAAATACATAGCAAGAACTCCTATAAGTACAGTTTAATAGATTAATATACGGCAATTAACAGGTAAATGTACTTAGTCTTCAGGATTCCATCAGTAACAACTTAAAAGGTCCGTCTTCACTGCATTCTGTTCTTCTTGTGGAAGACATTTTTATTGGTGCTCTTTATCCAGGAAATTTTGAGATCTCTGCTCATCCCCTTCGCCTTCATCCTTTCCTTGATCTGACAAAAAAAAAACAAAAAAAAAAAAACACGTTTGTAGCCTACTACTACTAACAGTAATGAACCACCATACGAGGAAATGAATAAAAACATAGATTGCGAAATGTCTGTCCAAAAAAGATTTTCTGTTATCCCATTTGTTATTTGTGTTTTTTGGGGTTAGTTATTTAGTTAATTAGTTAGTTATTGACACAAATAAATTAAATATTCGGATCCAAACAATATGCAAACATTTAATTAATATCATAAACCCAAAAAAGACTTAAAAAAACACAAAGTCCCTACATCCATCCACAGCATCCACTTTTCACCAATTAAATGCCTCTGTCTCTGCTGTGTCTGTATCTGTATATGTGTCTTTGTCTGTATCCATGTCTGTAACTGCATCTGTGTCTGTCTGTATCTGTATCTGTGTTTGTATCTGTGACTGTGTCTGTATCTGTTCGACCAACTAAATTATCAGTATCTGTGTCTATATCTGTATCTGTATCTGTGTCTGTATTTGTACCTGTGTCTGTATCTGTGTTGTTATCTGTGTCTGTATCTGAGTTCATAACTGTATCTGTATCAGTATCTGTTTCTGTATCTGTGTCTGTGTCTGTATCTGTACCTGTGTCTCTATCTGTGTTTATATCTGTATCTATATCTGTATTAGTGTCTGTATCTGTTCAACCAACTAAATTATCTGTATCTGTGTCTGTACTCAGAATGGGCGGAGCTTGAACCAGAAGTGGGTGTGTCTTAAACTGGAAACGGGACCAAAGCAGAGATTGTAATTTTAAATCTGAAATTGATATGGGTTGATCACAAGTTTTTTTATTATTTATTAGAAAACTATTTACAGAACAATCTCAGGATTGAAGATCTGCAATCACAAGAGTAGGAGTACGGATGTTGACACATTTTACTCGAATGATACTCGTTCTCTTAAAAAGTACACTATCTGCACCAGATACTCGTTACATCCAAGTACTTGACTCAGCCCTACTTTATACTTTTGATTGACTTCCTTAAGAGTCATTGCTATATATATTATATGAGTCTGGACAGACATGGAAGTAAACTGCGGAGGCATTCAACCACGAGTCACTGTTTCTAGTTTCTCATATATATTACCATACACTGACAAATCATCCCATCATACACTATGTCAGATATGAACATAACATCATGTGTGATGATAATTACCAGATTCAAGATAGCCTCTGTCACAGGAGGGTCATTCGGGTCGACTGTGGTTTTCAGGATCGTCAGTTTAACATTAAACACCTGCATCTTGTCTGGTGAGGAAACAGCACAAACACAGACAAAAGGGAAAATAGATTACAGCTTATCCACAGTGATTATAATGCCACATAATCACCACGAGGTCATTTAGAGGTGAAAATAACTC
Source organism: Epinephelus cyanopodus (assembly GCA_026686955.1). Lineage (NCBI taxonomy): Eukaryota > Metazoa > Chordata > Actinopteri > Perciformes > Serranidae > Epinephelus > Epinephelus cyanopodus. Next base: position 15,859,585 of record CM048934.1, read on the forward strand.
ACTGTGTTGGCACATGAAATGAAGTTTATCGTCACAGTTGTTTTCCACCCACTTTCCAAGGTGACTGGCGTTGATCACACTGACAGCGCAGCTCTTATTCAGACTAAACGGGTGTCCATCTGCCCAGTTTTCAAATGTGTGGCTACTGTTATCTGACCACCATTGCCAGGCTTTGCTGTGCAGGCCGATCGCAGCGACCTCAGAACCAAGCATCTGATGGAGCCTGTCATTCTCAGCCTGGTTCCTCACACTGGCCATGTCTGTGTGGTACCTCCTGCAGAAAGCCTGAGCTTCGTACCATGCCATCTTTTGTTTTATGAAGACATAACCATAAGTGGAAGTGGTTTGCACGGCTGCAAGAATGTTTAAATTTAAGTTTTAATTTTAGAATGTAGGTGCTGGAAATAACAAACCAAAACAGTGATGTTACTCACCATGAGAGCTGCTATAGCAGACAAAAAATCTTGGCACATCGCACAAATAATCATGCCAGAAACTGCCCTTAGAGATAAAAACACACAACCCATTACGTCCTCTGTTGTTATTTGGTTGCTTTGGGTTCCACCTTCTAAAGTTCTGCTCTCCATTTCCATAGAAGTTAGGGTCTGACAGAGACCACAGCCAGCTCTCGGGTTTGTCATACAGGCCTATCCACACCTTCCCCTCGTAACCACTGCCAGCAGCTGCGATCAGACGCTCCATGTCTTTCATGTTGTCTACACTGGCCAGGTCTGTGTACTTTTCTCTGCAGTACTTTTGAGCTTCGAGCCAAGTCTTTGGTTCGTTAATGAAATGGTAACGATGTTGGGATGAACAGAGGCCTGTAAACAAAGGGACATTTATTTAGTAAGCAAAGGAAGGGCGACTGGTCATTTGTCAGTGCCATTCATAACAATTACAAATCACTGTTGGAGATATAAATCGTTTACAATCTGTGAACGCTCAGCAAGAGTTGGTGAGATAGAACATGCTTTGGGTTAAAATAAGCACCTCAGAGAGGTTTCAATAGTTTGGTTTTGGTTCAAATCACTTATTTGAGAAGGTAAGGGTACTTTCCTCATCATGACATGAGTTTGCAGTCACCTGTTTTATGCACATTTTCAATTTTTTCTGCATAAAATAAACCAATAAAACACCAACTGACACAAACTGAGGCTTGTTTTGAAAAGACACAATCAGACACAGTGTCCCTGAACTTCAGTAACAGATGCAGGAGGATACTAAGTGCAATGGTTCCCATCCGGTCCAGTCACAACGCCCAGATTTCTCCTTAGTCGTTTAAGGTCCACAACGTTTAATATATTCAGCGACATACTTGTCTGTCCGCTAGTCACTCATTCTACAGCTCTACAAACTAGACAGGTTTGCAAGTCGACCCACTTTAGGACTGGGACCTACCAGTTGGAAACCACTGACCTAGGCAAAACAAGTACCAGTATGTGACGAACTGGGAGTGAGAGTATGTTGGTAGCCTGTTGGTTTGCTGAGACAGAACGAAAGGCAAACTTACAATTTTTCTGAATAAACATTATTTCAGAAAAACGAGCCAAATCTCTTTTAGGAACAGCAGTGGCAGATGGCTGTAATCAGTTTATTACCATTTCTGCAGAACAACCATTTACTGTAAAATGTAATACAACACAAACATACATACACATCCAGACTGACCTGATAAAAGGAGAATGCACAACATGGTTTCTCCAATACCTGAGAGTGAGAAACATACTTCAGAAAAACATTGAATAAATACAGAATAACAACGCTCTTACATACTTCATCTGTCTGTGCCAGACATGGGTTGATTCAGTGTAAAATTGTTCATCACACTCGTCGGACCATAGATAGACTATTTAAAATGAGCAAAAATATTGGCTCTGCTTGTGAAAATTGTCGTCACACACCTGCAACATATGCACATATGGTCATATATATGCTGCATAACTACTGGACTGCGACTTTCAATACTTTGTTGGAAGTAACTGGGACACTTATTGAGCCATTACGGCCCTGTTTTGCAACTCTCAGTTGCCTTCACCTAAGCTCAGATCTTGTAGCTTTTGTATCATTATTGGCTAAACGTCTAATACTAATGCAATGGAAATCACCAACACTGCCTCAACACACCTTGTGGATAAAAGAGATTCTCAGAAATTCAAAGCTTGAGAAAATCCCATTATACATTGAAAGGCTCTCCCAGGAAATTAAAAAAGATGTGGGGGCCGTTCAAATTACCTTTCCAGCTATCCCTGAGTGTCTACTTTTTATCCATATCTTTACTCCTACCCAGACTTTCAGGGCAAGTTTATTGTTTACTGTAATAAGTGAAATATGACATAGGTCAATACCATTTTTTCTGTGTAGGTTCTAAGTATTGTATGTTTTTGTTTGTTTGTTTCCTACTACTACAACATCACACTGTCATTCCCAAGTGCTTTCACACAATTGTCCATTTGTGATTGAAAAATCAAACAAAGGTCATTAAAAAATAAATACAGAATAAACTGCATATAATGACAGGAACATTCTGCTACTGGTTATACAATAAATCTGTAAAGTGGCTTGTCGTAAGGTCGATATATTTCTATACATATGTAGATAATGTCCTACCTGGACGTACTGGACCACAGGCGGGTGACATCTCCAAAATCTCAGATTCTTGTTGTCTCCTTACCTCCCTGAATTTACAGACTATTACCTGGACAAACGGTACAGCTCTGCCTTTTTTCCCTATTAATCTCCCCTGTCCTTACATCCTCCCTTTTCAGCAGACTTTAATCCCTTCATATGCAAAGCACAGACCATCTTGCCTCCTGACAGTTGTCATACGATCTCTTCCACCTACTTTGAGACACCAGCTGTGATTAAAGGCCCAGGCACCCCAAGGCGACGAAGGCCAACTCTTGCATCGCCTTTGTCTTGGCAGAAAAGAGGCTCTTGAACACACCACAATGATTATAAACTGTTTCTGCTCAATGGCTAAAAACAGCTAAAAGTTTGTTTTGATCTGATGCCCTCTTGGCTTTAGTCATTTGTTTACTTTCCTCACTTCCATTTCTGTTCTCTTCCACTGAGCTGGGCTGCCAATTAAAGTGATCTCTCTCACAGACAGGCCTGTGCCACCTCTGATGCTCATTCAACGTGCTGAATTAACTAAAAGAAAATCAGCAAGGGCTAATTTGTGCCAACGGTGCAGGATACACCATAAAAAAATAGGGTGACAGATGCTCACTGATGGCCCAACACTGACTTGGTGTTTCAGGGCCCTAAAGCCTCAATCCCACTCCTACAAACCACATTGAAAATTAAAATAGGAACAATACATGCAACATAACTCTGCTCACAGAGTTCATGTTTTCAAATTTATTTATTGTTTTTATATTTATGTTTAATGTCTATAATGTGTCTGCTTGTATGTGAAGTTTCTGTATAGAGACACTTCATTTCATTGTATAGCTGAGCAATTACAATAAAGGATTTAAAATCAAAGAGTTACTTTTAATTTTTTCATCTCCCAAATACTTTCACAAAGGTGTCATGTAGTTTTCTACATGGTGCAAGTGGAGCCATTGAACCAGAGTTAATGTTTAATTGCAGAAAGTGGTGGCAAAGCTGCAGTGTTAAATAAGGTCATGGATGATTTACAAAATGTTGGCTGTGGTCGATGCAAAACAGATGTAAAGCCACACAGCCTCTCCTGATGCAAACAGCATGCTAACATGAGGTGATGTGTGGGCACTTCTTTGCATGAGTGAATATACCTTTGAATTAAAATTAGGGACAGCAACATTCCCATTTCTGCTGGGAGACTTTTTGCACGTCATCACCCCCTCTCCCTGCGTGGCTAAGCTGTCATACATCAGAGATGCCATTAAAATCCTTTGTAGTTCAAGATGAATTACAACAATATCTTAATATACAGAGCACGTACTTGCATTTCATGATATATGCGGTGCGAGATAGGAGAGGGGTAACCATCGTCCGGCTGCACCCCAGCCCTGTCACGAACGGCTCTGCTCACCGATCGAGGCCAGTTATCTGGGGCCAACCGAAGATCCGCAGCGCTATGGTATCATTACTTCTAGGCAGGATTCTGACTTAGAGGTGTTCAGTCATAATCCCACAGATGGTAGCTTTGCACCATTGGCTCCTCAGCCAAGCACATACACCAAATGTCTGAACCTGCGGTTCCTCTCGTACTGAGCAGGATTACTATTGCAACAACACATCATCAGTAGGGTGTTGATTAAGTCCCTGCCCTTTGGACAACCGCCCATCGCTACTCCCAATTGGATGGTTTAGTGAGGTCCTTGGATAGGCTATCTAGAGGAAGTAAAAGTTGTAACAAGGTTTCCGTGGGTGAATCTGCAGAAAGATCATTAGCAGGTTATCATCAGCCCAGGCATGAGCCCGGCAACATGGTTCACAGGGACGGCCGGTATGTCATAACTCCCCGTAGTCTAGGCCTCCTCCCGATCGGACGCAACACTCCCCCACCGCCCTCTGCTGTCCATTGACGGAGGGAGGCTCCAGGGTACCTGTCCAGTGCTCCAGGAGAGACCCCTCGCAACCTCAAACGTCAAAGTGGCCACATGCCCCCAGGTACCCAACTCTCTCCCCTCCTCCAGAGGGACAGAGGGGTTCATTATTTCCAGTAGCGTCCTGTCCTTCGGCCGTGACGATGTGGAGCGCCTGGGGGTCCCGTGTCTCTCCTTAAAAACCCTTTGTCTGAGAACCTGGGACTCCCAAAAGCAAACAAATGTGAAAAAGTATTAGCGGTAGATCCATCGGCTCGTGCGGCGATGAAGAACGCACCTAGACACATTGACCATCGACACTTTGAATACACCTTGCGGCCCCAGGTTCCTCTTGGGGCTACGTCTGTTTAAAGGTTGCTTTATTATCAATCAGGAATGCCCCACATTTCTGCAGTTGGAACCGTTGCAGGCGCCAGACGCCTTCGTCTGTACAGACCAAGTTGTGGGGATGCCTGTTCTGGCGTCGACCCGCCTCCCTCCCTCCATCCCCCGCTTTATTTATTTGTACTTTCAGGACACTGAATTTTGAGAATGTTTTAAATTAGATTAAAATTAGATCGTTGCATCTCTTGGCTTCAGAAAATAAAGACAGTGGTTCATGAGGCCTCATTTGGCCGTCACTACTGGAAAGGACCAAGTGTGAAAACACACTAAGAAAGCAATGCGGGCAGTAGCTCAGTCATAGGGACTTGGCGTGGGAACTCAACCAGACCGAATATGGAGTGGTAGCTGGAGAGGTGCTGCCACTGCCAAGGTGCCCCTGAGGAGGGCACCGAACACCCAACTGCTCGGGGCAGATTTAATTTAAGTTAAAATTTAATTTCCCATCATTTAAATAAATAAATAAATAAATCATACCTTTGATAAAAACTAAACTGAAACAAGCAGACTCACTCTGTAAACCAACTGAAACTAAACTGATTTAAAAGCAAAACTTAAAACAAAATACAATCAATTAATCTAGAAATGTGCACACAGTTTGTAGGAAAATGTGTCATTAGCAGCTTCAGTCAGTTATCGCACATCATGTTTGTATTTTATGAGCTTGTTAAAGTTCCCATCACACACCGGTCACATGATCTCTAATCTGTGACCAATGTAGGACAGCTGGTCTGGTTCCAGTCATTATCTGTCAGGCAAACAACCAATGCTTTATTTGAAAGATAACATTCAGCGGGGTAAGGTCTTCACTGTGCCCTGATGGTTGGTAGTAAGGAAGAATATTAAATGTCTATAATGCTCTTTTCTGAGGCCAAACACTTAAACCATGGCACATTTGTAATGCGATGTGGAGTGGCAGCATTCCTCAGGTCAGACTGAGGTGACTCCAGTATGTGTTTCAGGTGTGTCATCAGTGGAAAATGTTAACCATTGGACTTTAACACCACACCCATGAGGCAAACACACAACTTCCCTGTGAGAGAACTACTGTTATGTGCTCCCATTGTGGGTCGTGTCATAAATGCTACTATTCTGATCTCAGGTTACAGCAGGCAGAGAGAGAAACCAGCGCTGAGCTCGGGAGAGGGAGGGTTCAGGCTGATGAATAACTGTGTTGACGTTACATTTTCCTGTTTCACAGCTAGCCCTGTAATGTATTCATAACTCGCTCACACAGCGGGAGAGTCACCTGCCCTGCCGTCACCGAGGACTGAAGTGTGACTGAACAGCTTCACCTAAGAGAAGCAGCTGTGAGTATGAGGAATATGGAGGAAAAGCTAAAACCTATGATTTATTGTGTTGTGAAAAAGACTAAGCAGGTGAATGACAATTTAAAAAGCTAAGGTGTGGATTATTCAAAAGGGGAACAACCCTTTTTCTTAACTGTCAGGTATCTGACAAATCTGCAAACATATGTTCAGTGTAGAATGAAGAAAATATGCTGTTTTTGAAATATTACCTTATATTTAGTGTGAACTTAAAGCAGTTTTAAAGTTACTATTTAATTCATTTTGGTGCTGTATAACGTATCTTGCTTAGAATGACCAACAATAGGATTGGATGGATTTAATAATAAAAAAGAATCGACTGAATATAGATAAATATGTTTATGTTGTGGTTCTATAACTATGGATGACCAGGGGGAAAAAATGAAGTGAAACAAAATTGAATCTATATTATGTCAGCCCGTTCTCATTCCAGTCATCAAATACCGCTGCAATTGCCCCGTTTCCACCGAGCAGTTCAGTTCAGTTCGGACCCATTTTTCTGTTTCCACTGTGAAAAGTTGTGGATGGTACCAATGGAACCGTTCTGTACCGTCCCCATGTTTGGTCCCCCCTCTGTTGGGGTACCTAGCACACAGATCTGGTGCTAAAAGGTGGAGCTGTGAACACTGCAGTCTGTTGATTGGTCAATAGAGGACGGTCGCTCTGCTCAGAGCTGAGTTGTGGCTGGTTTTGGGGCTTATGTGTAACCAAACGCTGCTGGTGACTATGTAATACTATAAGGAGCTGGAGAGTCCCTGGAGGGTGGGAAGGAGGGCTGGTGGATGGGTCCAACAAACCACGGACTTTCACCTTCGAGCCTGATGTTCACTTCCCGTATAAATCTAGAGCCAAAACCTGACCATGTGCTTTTGTTGACGTCCTTGCATTCGTTGCAAATCGTCAGCAACAGATGCAGGAGGACACCTAGGATAAGCATTTTTAAAGCTTTTAGCAAGATGTTTGAAACCCAGTTGGACCCCAACCCAGTCTGCACACTTTTTGGTCTGACGTTGAAGGAATCCTGAGCTATCTGACCAAGTGAATCACACGCGGTTATAGCTTTCACTGCTCTCCTGACATTTGATCCCTCGAAATTGGAAGCAACGCACTCCCTCACCTTCTTCTCATTGGGTCTTTTTTTGATTTGCTACAGGAACTGCTTGATAAAGAATAACATGGTAGCAGCAACATTTTCCTTTTCCCCTCTCTTTCTACATTTGAGTAATCAATACAATTATTTTGCTCTGTTAGCTTCCCTTCTTTACCTGAATGTATCTTGTAGCCTGCACAACACATTCTCACTCCGACCTCGTCACATATTGACATGCTTGGTCATGTACTTTCCACGTCCAGATATGATGTGCAAGGCACCCTGGGTGTGTTGGTTGTTCTGGACAGTCTCTTTCAAATCAAATGCACTACACTGGTACAACACTGCGATTGACGTTTCTTTACTTCAACAGCAAACACACATGGCTGGGTTTAAGCAACAAAAGGAAGTGCTTAGGTTTAGGAAAAAAGAACAGGATGAATATCTGTTTGTTGGACCCACCCAACAACCCTCCTGCCCCCAGTTGAACTATTGCCGCCTTAACTTGCATACTTGTCTCGCCATGTTTCCTTCTGATCATGCCGGGATGCGAAACTTAAAGTTAAGGGCTTGGGACTTGACTTTGGACTTGAGTGCAATGACACAAGAATTACTTGTGACTTGCAAAACAATGACTTGGTCCCACCTCTGCCCTTGAGCAAGGCAATCAGTCCCTGTCAGTGTCATAATAACTTTTCTGTAGCTGAGTCTAAACTGTGTGTAAGTGAGTAAGTTTTCAGCTACACCAGCTCTTCATACATTTAGACTTTGCCTTGCTGGTGTTTACTAAAGTGGGATTAACACATCATTAAATAGTCCTTTCATAGAACTACTAAAATAGAACAGTTTATTTGGATTTACATGAGTTTACATACAACTTTACTGTTACTATAAGAGGACCAGAGTTGGTAGCACTGGTAACAGGGTGTTGGTGTTACTGGTGTAATTATGTGAATGTTTTCTGTTGGAAGTGTGGGTGTGTCTGTTGTGTGTTTTGAGGTGTGAAAACGATGACTAACACATGAGGCACATCGAACAGTGCAGGGTGTATGAGTCCTGAATTTCAAGACGTGCATATATACACAGTCATGGCGTTACATAATGAACAGTAATGTTTTACTCAACTCTGTTTTTTAACACATCATAATGGAAGTTCAGTGCTGGTTGTGCGTATGACTTGTAGTTCTGTGTTTGTTCTGTGGTTATTTATCTTTATATGCACTTCCTCTATCAAAGATCACCCTGAGCAACAGATCACCTGACTTCCTTTTTTTTTAACTGCTCCGCAGACAATGGCCTCCTCAGGTATGTTACCAGAGAAACAGTTCCAGTGCTCCATCTGCCAGCAAGTGTACACCGACCCGGTCACCACTCCCTGTGGACACAACTTCTGCCAGGCCTGCATCCAGAGTGTGTGGGACAGCAGCGAGGTCTGCCAGTGCCCCACCTGTAACAAATCATTCACCTCCCGGCCTGAAATTGGCATCAACACAGCCTTCAAAGAGCTGGCGGACACGTTTAGAAACATTGTCATTTGTTCATCAGCGTCACAGCTGTGCACGGCCAAACCAGGCGAGGTGGCGTGTGACGTCTGCGCGGCGACATCCCTGCAGGTGAAGGCCCTGAAGTCCTGCCTGGTGTGTCTGACCTCGTACTGTAAAGCCCACCTGGAGCCTCACCAGAGAGTCGCCACCTTGAAGATCCACAAGCTGATCGAGCCGGTGAGGAACCTGCAGGAGAGGATGTGCAAGAAGCACGACAGGCTGCTGGAGATGTTCTGCAGGGACGAACAGAAGTGTGTGTGCCAGTTCTGCACCGAGACCACGCACAAAGACCACCAGGCTGTTACAATAGAGGACGAGAGTCAGGAGAGGAAGGTAGAGTATATACTCTGTATCACAAGGGACTGGGCAGTAAAGGTTTCTGAAGACCAAAATGATGCCTGATAACAATATTGCACTCATTTGCTCAGGGTTCAAAGGTTTAATGAAATCCCGAATGTTTTCCAAGCCTTGTGTCTAATTCCACATCTAATTGTTTCACTTCTCACAGTGTTACTAACTTACAGCCTGTCAACTGTCAATTTCCGCTCTGTTTTGTTTAGGTCCACATCAAGCAGACTGAGGCAGGTTTTCAGCAGGTGATTCAGGAGCGACTGAAGAAAGTGGAGGAGATCAAAAGCTGTCTGAAGCTCAGCAACGTGAGTCTGAAAATCAGTCATTATCTTAATGCATCTGTCTTGTTTGAAGTCAGAAGACTGTGATGACAGATTATGCTATACTGATGATTAAAAACATAATGTAACAGAAAACATCAAATTTTCTGTGCCATGCGGAACAGTGCTGCTCTCTCTAACTCTACAACTTATCTGTAGTGGTAGTGAAAGGCATTTTAGGAAATGTAGGAAATCACAAACAGATACAGATGTACAAGTACCTACCACAAACACTTCTAATGGTATATTTTGTTTTTATTTTGAATCCAGGCAAGTGCGGAGAAGGAGATGAAGGAGAGCGACCGTCTCTTCACGTCTCTGATTCGCTCGATTGAGGAGAGACACACTGAAGTCCGCACAGAGATCACGGAGAAGCAGAAAGCAACAGAGAGGAGGTCAGAGGAGCTCATCGAGGAGCTGCAGCAGGAGATCACTGAACTGCACAGGAGGAACGCTGAGCTGGAGGAGCTGAGGGACGCTGACGATCATCTGCAGATCTTACAGGTTATAATCAACCTTAAACTGTGCTGATGAATATTGATCGGTCAGGTGTCAGGAGAGGGTTAGTCCCAGTTTTAACATTATATAAACAATATTCAAATTTCTTTTTCTCTGTGTTTGCCTCTGATAGAAGTCGCCCTCTCTGATGTCACCTCCACCTACCAGAGAGTGGTCAGAGATCGGCATCCACCCTGAACTGTGCATGGGGACGGTGAGGAGAGCGCTGTCTAAGCTGGACGACACCTTGAAGAATGAACTGGACAGCTTGAAGAAAGAAGGTAAAATATCTGGGCAGAGCATCACACTAACTGCATGTAGTGACGGCCAAATGAAGCCTAATGAACCACTTTCTTTATTTTCTGACCCCACCAGATGGCGGTCATGGTTTAAAGATAAAGGCTGAAGAACTGGCAATGAAGTGTGCTTTCAAACCTTTGTTGAACACATAACGCTTTCTAGCGGCTTCAGAAAATAAAGACAGTTGGTCATGAGGCCTCATTTGGCCGTCACTAACTGCATGTGATCATCATCAAATATTACAGTCAAATTCATGACACTTTTTAATTCATAACGTCTCTAAAGTTTCATGTTTTTAACCAAAATGTGTTATTGAAACCACCCAAACAGAGATAAAGAGGATGCAGAAATATGCAGGTAAGATCTCAAATATATATGTTAAAGGCCATTTGGCGTGTTTGAAAAGTTTTGATTTTGCTGCCCACTTGTGGTTGTCACAAAAAAAACACCATGGCACAGAGAAACAGCTGACAAAAATTAAATTGACACACAGATGCCACCAGTTTTCACTAATATTGGCCCATTTTTTCTACGAACAAAAACTGTCAACAGAATTATATGAACAGTACTATAATCACATACGTCTACACATAATGGCTCGAGATTCACTAATTTATTTAATTTGGATTATCCTTTTTGTTATGTATAGCAGCAGTCTAAGTTCATTTAATCATTCATTCATTCATTTGCTCACTTCTGTCACTTTCTTATTTACCTTCCACCTTCAGACCAATAGCGATGCGTGGCTAACTTAGCATAAATGTCTGGCTTTATGACTCATAGTCATAAAGTTTAGTAGTGGTAGCAGTATAGTAGTGGTAATAGTGGTAGTAAAGTAGTGCATATTCCTGTTGGTATCTTATCTCTAAGTGATGTAATCTTATCACTGAGCAATGTGTAATCACTGATGCTAGGTGTCTATGTCAGGTCTGGAGGTCATCAGACCCAGAAATGAACATTAAATCAGTGACATAATCAAGCTGTTCTCATGCACTGTTCATGTGTTTTCCTATGAAATGCATATCCTAAGTAACCATGAGCCAGTAATTCCTGTATAACTCAGATATTTGGGAAGCCTGCAATCACGTGACCTGCGCGCTGACAGGAGTAAAGAAGGAAGGGGTCCATGTAATGCGGCAGGTTAGGGTGGTGGATGTGTCACAAAACATAAGACTTTCCCAGTAGACTGGTGTTTCTTTTCCTAAACCTTACCACAGTAACTTTACATTAAGTACGTAACTTTACGTTCAGTATGGAATGTCATCCATGGGGTCCAAAATTCACAGAAAAGTGCTGAGGATATGTTTAAGTATGACATACATGTGACACCAAAAGTATATATTTTGCAATTTAAACATTCTCCAGTGACCACAACAACCATTACATTTTAATTACTGTAAATATATGTTTACTTTCTTGAACAAAGAGAGCAGTGTGTTAAAATAAACTCAGTCAGCCCAGTCATCTGTCCAGACTTGCCGAATAGGAATTCCACAAGGTTCTACTTAGGGCCCTTTTCACTTTTTAGTTTGTACATAAATGATTTACCTGACAGTTACAGAAGAGTCAAATGTCAAATGTATGTGGATGATGCAATTATATGTGTCTGCAAAAGCCCCTTAGATAGAATAGAAAGAAGACTAAACAATATGCCCAATATATTCTAATTTACTTCTGCCATCTAGTGAACACTTATGTGGATACAATGTATACTAAATACTATTTCATCCGTTTTCCATCTGAAACTGGTGAAACGGCTGCACCTAATATAAAAAGTAGTAAGATGTGAGAAATGCACTCGTTAACAGGGCATTGTCTGTTGTCTTATCACGCATTTGACACATTAGGACGTTATATATTTACCTGTTAAGACGAACAAATTTTACTTATTAATACAAATGTCAAACAGACATATAAAGCCATATGGCTCCTGATGTTGTTGGAGTAGAGATAGACATAGAAGTGTTAGTATTTAGTAGATTTCGTATTAACTCGTCTCCATCTTATCTCCTCAGTTGATGTTGTTTTAGACCCGGACACTGCCCATCCAAACATCGTCCTGTCAGCTGACGGAAAGCAGGCAGGCCGCGCTGAGCTGCTACACATTGTGCCAGATATCCCTCAACGCTTTGACCCCGTCATCTGTGTTCTAGGCAAGAAAGGCTACATGTCTGGGAGGTTCTACTTCCAGGTCAGCATCTTCTTTAATTCATTTTAGAGTGTTCAAATCAACTCTTTGTATTCTGTAGTTTCCATGTTCAATGTTTCATACTCTCTTGCATCATTAATCAGGTGGCAGTAGCAGCAAAGACCTTCTGGGACCTGGGCGTGGTCAAAGAGTCCGTCAACAGGAAGGGGATGATCACCTCCAAGCCAGAGAACGGCTTCTGGACGGTGCGGCTGAGGAACGGAATAGAGTATCGCGCTTTGGATTCCCCCTCAATCCATCTTCCCCTCAAGGACAAGCCTCAGATTGTGGGAGTGTTTACGGATTACGAGGAGGGGATTGTGTCGTTCTTCGACGTGGAGACCAGGTCTCATATCTACTCTTTCACTGGGTGCTTGTTCTCTGAGAGGATCTTCCCCTTCTTCAGCCCGGGTGTTTTTGATGAAGGGAAGAATGTAGCAGCATTGGTTATCACAGCTGTTAATCCTGAGACGTAGACTTGAAGATGAGCCTTCGACATGTATTCTGAAGTTGCAAGAGAGATTTTGACTCCAGAACTGATTAGTAATGAGTAAAGTCTTGTTTTTTTTGTTTGGTATCTGGGTTTCTAGTGCAGCTCTCAAAGACTGTAACGCCCCACATCCTCTATACAAGACATCATTGCCTTGAACCTATTAGCCATAATCGGAAATGTTTCAAAGTTGCTATTGACGATAGAAGTTCATCTGAACTAGGGGAATATTTTCTTTGCACTTCCTGGAAAAAGAAGCAAAGACTGGACTAACCAACCATGACGACCATGATAGTATAGAAGCTACTATGGTTCAGCAATGAGTGAATCTACATTATATCTAGAACTGCACGCAGGAAAGCTTACTAAATGTCACGTCCAGTGAAAGCACAGAAAGTGCTTATGTATAAAAATATCCTGATATATAACACAGCGGGCACACATGTCCCACACCTGTTTCTCTTTATAAATCACAATCAACTCAAAATTTGGTGCAGGTGAGTGAGCATCATGCCCCATCTATAGGCAGTGATGGCCAAATGAGGCCTCATGAACCACTGTCTTTATTTTCTGAAGCCACTAGATGGCGCTGTCTGTTCTACAAAGGTTTGAAAGCACACTTGTGGTTCATGAAGCTTCATTTGGCCATCACTATCTATAGGTGTCTATAAATGGCCGCTGAAACACCCTGAATCAATATTCATTATCAAGACACCACACAAAGACAAGCATGGAAAAATACTGCAAGAAAAGGTAAAAAACAAAACTTCAAACAATGTGAAGTTGACTGAAAACCGAGGGATGTTTCGAGCTGACTGTCAGACAGTTTCAGTGACTGTCAGACAGTTTCAGTGACTATCTGAAATAAACACTCTAAATGAGGGATGCAGTTGCCATGGTGCTGTTTGACAAACAATCTGATTTTCGTGACTCAAATGATTTCGGAAAATATCGGAAATGGCTCATAAGCCACTCATCACCGTTGGCCAGTAGGTCAGCGCCAAATAAGCCATGTGCGTCTTTACACACTGCGATTGCTGCTTTTTATACCCATCCATCAACTGATGGATTGCATGTGAAACAAAATTCCCTGATTGTAACTGAGGGGCAATTCTGGCCAACGAACACATGGGATAAATATTAGTAAGGTTGACTAAACATGTTATTTGTTTACTCTTTTTCTAACAGTGACACAATGCTTTACAATGGCATACAACACATTTAACACACAGTGATAAAAAAGAATTTAAAGCCATAAAACAAACTGATAGTAATATGTTTAATTTTAATATGTTATACAGGGTTATTTGTATTATTTTGCATTGTCCCAAGGCCTCAGGGGAGTTGAGGCAGTTTACATAACAGCCCAATACGGATGCATTTTCTAGGAGATTGGATTGATCTCAAATGAAACTACGATTGCAAGTACAGATAAAATGCCATTGTAAAACAATTTGCATTGCTAATGAGTATTTTGTTTTTTGAGGGCTTAATTTAAGGACACCTTTGTGCCAAACTTAAATGAATCATCAAACCCACGTAAACGATACCTGACATGTTTACAGTTGTCTTGTGGACTCTACATGCTTAGCATAGCATTGTTTGTGTAATGGAAGCTTGAAACTGAATTTAGACACATTGTATTATCATTCAAGAGGTGCTGATTTACTTTATGCAGAGCTGATAACAACTTCAACCTTAATGATCAAAATGTTTTGAGATTAAAGCCTTGACTGGCATGTTTGTGATTTTTTTTTTTTCTCAAATAAAATGCAAAACCTTTTGCATCAGTCCCAACAGAGCCTCAGTGTTTCCATGTGCTTTGCATTCTTAGAGGACGCACGCCAAAACATGCAAGGAGAATAAAGAAGGAGGCATTCAGTAAGAAACACTGCACTACTCCACTGTGTCAGTGTCTGTGCAGCTCATGTTGGAACTGCACTCACTGATTTTTGACCACTTGGAGGCAGAAGCACAAGGTGTATACACAATCACATGGAGCACATAGTCCCCCTCTTATCCTCTTAGCAAATGGCTTGCATGCATTTGGAGTCTTGCTTCTGGCCACCTGAGGACTTTAACGCCAGTATTCACTCAGTTTAGTTTTGTTTTTGTCTTCACCATCTCCTGAGGAGAATATGTGGCATCATTAGCTGCTAAATGCTCAACTAGCCAGTTAGCCAGTCAGGTATCTGAAGCTAAGCAGGTCAAAAACTGTAGGTGTTTAGAGCTTTTTCTCTAAGACAGGTTGATAAAGGTGGTGAGACTGTAGCAATTGTGGAAATTTGCAGACTTAAAAAAACAACACAATAAGGCTTAAGATGCTAAAATGCTCTGTAGAGCTGTACTTGGTTGGGTTTGTCACTATGAGCAACCTCATTCACATTACACAGTTTTCTATCCATAGTTGTAATGCAAATGTTGCTAATGCAGCTTTAAAACATTTTTGCTGATGCTTTTTGTCACTTGATCTAATCTGAAAGACCTTAAAGTAGATTTCTGCATTATCACGTGGATTACCAGTGAGTCCGTGAGACAGGGAAATTTCCTATGAGAGGAAGCAGGCAGGCCTCCTGTTTTGAATAAATGAGGTGTGTTGATTGAAAGGCAGAATCAAGATACAAGAAACAACAGAAGACGACTCCCAGTTTCTCTTGTTAGAGATCGTCCGTTATCTTCATAACAGGTGAGTTTTATCATCATCACAATTAGTATACGAGACTTCTTTTTCTTGAATTTGTCTTGAAGACGATCTGTCTTTAATTTACTTCATACATTGTTTTATTTTCTTACAGGGAGCACAGACCATGGAGAGGGGAATGTTTGGCATGTTAGTACTCTCAGGTGAGGGAGTTTATCTGTATTCTAGGTTGATATATTTTACAAATTCTGCACTTTGTACTCTGCTACATTCATTTAACAGCTTTAGTTATTGTCCAGCTTTTACATATAAAAACCGTGATGAACTTGTAAAGTAAAATAAACTGTTGAAGGCTATGCAAGGCATACACAGTAAATTGAAAGCCATTCTTTAGTAGGTGTACATACCTGGTCTCATTTGAAAGGTGAAACTGAAGTTTTTCCCAGCTGTCAAAATCCTCTCTTATTATAAGCTTCAACACACTGAAGTAAAAGTTTTTTCTTCTGTAAAAATGTATGTAAATATTTTGTCACGTCTTGTTTACAACCATTTATCCATGTTTACAACAAATTTTCCGCGTTTTTTTGATGATGGAGCCGCTTGAAGAAGCATTCGGTGTTTGTGATAGTGGACATTCTTCTAATGAACACATAGCCCTAAGTGGGGGACCAATAAAAAAGGTGGAGAAGTAGGCACTTTTCAGAGCCACGAGACTTCTGGTTGTGTTAGATAGGCCTAATATAAATCCATATTGCTAATCGTTGTAATAAATGTAAAAACAATACATGTAAATGTAAATACAGGAAGCAACGTAAGCACGCACATGCAACAGGGAGGTGATGCCAGGGCGAATATTTTTTGTCCCGTGCGAATCAGACATTTATATTACAAACATCCTGCGGTAAACTGACATTAGTCCACATCCCTATGTCAAACTAATCCCGTCCAAATAGTACTTAAGGTATTTTTTGTCCACTTTTCAAAAAGAGGGGGTAAAACAATGTACTGAATGTGTGAATATGAGTAAAAAACTAATCAACAAAGACAGAAATGTCGATTTAGGAGCTTACTGTATATAGAAACACTTCCAGAAATCCTAAATTGATAACACGGACTGTTTTTTCCTGTAAAACAACATAGAAGCCAATTATTTATCATCTCTGTCCATATATAACAGTCTGTGGGCTTATAACGCCTATTAAGTGTCATTAACTACAAGATCCATATGTTGTTGTTTTTTTACATTTTTAAAATACTTGATTCAACAATACAATGTACAAAAAAAGCAAGAGAGTTCACCACTGAGTTAAATTCAGTCAAGAAAAGATGGAAAGAGGGATGTGAACCTATTATTCTCTGAGTATGAGTAAAGAAGTAACATCTATCTAATGTTAAATGATAGTTACTCACCAAGAGCTGTTTCCACTGGTGGAAAGCCAAGTCAGTGTTGACTCTTGTTTTGCTTCTTTAAATATCACTTCTTTTCCAACTTGATCCCATCCCCACTCATCATCGTTTGATGTTTGGGCAACCTTTTGTGTTCTCTCTTAACACAAGGGGGCAGGGGTTACGTTTTGGCAAAAAAAACTACTTGGTTAGGGTTCGGAAAAGATTGTGGTTGACATTACTCACGTCGGTCGACTCATGTAACCACTGACCATGACTGACTTGACAAAATAACTCAATGTTTAACTTTAATTTAACGCGGGACACAAACACTGTTTTTCTAGCTCCTAGGCCAAAGTCCTGTGACATGGATGGGTTTGCATAGGTTGAAAGCCTGATGCATCTCATGAAGGCGCTAAAGGGTGCACTGTATGTCTATATCTGACGCTGAGGGCCACTGCCCATGTGACGTTTTTTGACACCCTGGGAGATGCCAAATGTTGTTTCTTGCCAGTGTCTAACTCCTCTTAACTTCTCACATATAACTATATATAAAGTAATTACAGCTAGCTTCACTTGGACCACGCTTTAACAGCACAGTGCTGTTTAAGCAAGGATGCATCACTATTAACAACCTAATGATAAAACATACAATATTATATCAATCAGAGAGGCCATTTTTTCATTTGATACTTGAAGTATATTTAGCTAATAACACCTTTGTGCTTTTACTCAAGCAGGATTTTGAGTGCAGAACTTCTATATTGTTGTACTGGTACTTTTAGGTAAAACATCTAATACTTCCTCCACCCCTGTCCTCAGGTCTGTGCCATTGTGCATCCTCTTATCATTACCAGTACCACTTCATCAACAAGCCCAAGACTTGGTCCGAAGCCCGTCGGTACTGCGGACAGAAATACACTGATTTGGTCACCGTCAACGACGAGCAGGACCTGGAGCAACTAGCTCGTCTGATTGAGCCTGGCATCCAATTTGTCTACTTAGGTTTGCACAGGAGTTGGGGTTGGTCACGCTCAGACGCTGATGACTACAAAGAGGGAGAACCGATGTATTTGAACTGGGCAAAAGGTGAACCCATACACAATTACCATTTTTGTGCCGGCATAGGAGAGAATGGAACATGGTTTTCTACAAACTGCAGCAGCCCGAACAGATTCTTCTGCTACGATGGTAAGAATATGATTTAAGAAGTATTTTAGGCCAGGAGCCAGGTCCAGCCCTCATGATGTTTTCTGCTACCTTTTTCTTATTATCATTTCCTGTTGGCCTATATCTTGGGCCATCATAGGTTGATAACGAGCACCCCCAACTCTGCATTTGGTCTCAGGGAGCCAAAAACCCCTTTATTGGAACATGTTTCTGGCAAAATGATGTAAATGCAAATATTAGGTCACTACGATGGTATGAATAGTCATACAAGTATGAAATCTGGCAAGAAGTATCCTTACACAAAGGGGGAAGTAGCAAAATAAGATTCTGGGACCATTTTATTTCAAAATATCACACACAACATCCCCAAAAAACAAAAAAATTTCTCAAATTCAAATTCTCATCAAAAGTTATCATTTTTCATCACTTTGAGTTTAATATCACTGCTTCACTTGTGCATGGAAAACTCCCCAATTTGGTAAGCTTCAATTTGAGCCCAAGTTGACCTTTATATCTTGAAACAAGATGGCGATGGCCAAAATGCTGAACTCAAGGCTTCAAAATGGCCACCAGACCTTCCTGTTTGCTATGCCCTCCAATATGCTGACTAATACATTGCGCATCCCTATGATATCATCATCTTGTGCTCTATTGACTAACTGAATAATTATTATACATTTGGTGGCATTTTTTAGGGTTCAGTGCCGACATCTCTGGAAGGTTTTCTTTGGGGAAACCCTCCTTGAGCCGGGGCGATGCTCAGGCTTACTGCAGAGAAGAGCACACAGACCTGGCCCGAGTGCGGAACCAGCTGGAAAATAAGGAGCTGCAGAGGATGGTTAGCAAGGGCCTGGTCTGGATCGGGCTGGCGGATGTGTTCTGGGTGTGGTCTGATGGCAGCGAAACCTCATTCTTACCCTGGAAACAGTACGAGCCATATCTACACGGATTATATGACTGTGCCGCACTTGAGGTCAACAGCAAACCTCTTGCAATGGTTGACAAGAGTTGTGCTGAAAAGTTGCCCTTTTTTTGCCGCAGTGGTAAGTAGCTTTTTCTGCTTTAGCACCCGATGCTATTTCATAATAATCGCCTTTTAATATGGCTAATTACAAGAACTTTACATCACATGAAGTTTTATGAAAGCAATTATGAACTCTGATGTGCCTTGTATATATAAGAATAATAAATGTCCATTATTTTCTATATCGGGACACCTCAGAGTGCATTATCACTATTATACCACGGACACGACTGTAAAAATAAAAAAAGGCAGGCTGTGTTTAAAGGTCCCATATCATGAAATGTCAGATTTCCATGCCTTTTTTTTAATATAAAGCAGATATAATTGTGTGTTACCCCCAAACTATTTCTTCATGAGTAGAAATGAGGTTTAAAGAGTTTTTGTCCTCTCTTTTACTCTTTGCAGATCCACTGAGGAAACGCATTGTGAAACTGAAGCTGACTGCTCACGACTCCTCTGTGGACATGAAAGACGCTGCTGTGATGAAGTCAGTCTTGAAATGGGTGACTGTCATTTTTCACACCTTTACAAAATTCCTGACAGCTTATGTGAAGCCCTAACCCACAGAGAAATGATGACACTCAACAGCCCAATCGCAATTTCGCACATCATAACTCAAGCTAAAAAAATTTGTAAAGTAATCTTTTATATTTCGTTTCTGTTGCGTAGGTGAAGAGGAAGCTGAGTGAGAACGGTGCAACTAAAGATGTAAAACTGAGCTGGAGGAAGCTTCCAGAGAAGGAACAAAACACAAAACAAGAGCAAACGGAAACACATGACGGAAAGTGTATTCCATAGTCGACACATCTCATTTTATTTTGTGTGTGTAACCCTTTTAGTGTGTTTTAACGTCTGCATGAGAGATACTATGATTAATACTATTAATCTCTTCATTTTCTAATTGATGCTAGTTTATGTGAAGAGATTATCCATTTTGGTAGAAACTGGGAGTTATTAAATGTAATGATGTAAATGAAAAATAAAATTTAACATGTAATTACACTAAAAGATAACTGCAAGTCAAAAATAGAATGGATGTAATGGCAGGTTCCTGTGATAAAAATGAATAATGTTTTTGTGCAAAATGTCCAAACACTGATGGGTTTTATTTGTCCAAGCACTGAGAACATTTACAATCAAATTTGAAACTTAACATCTACTTTGCATCGAGATCAATGACAATAAATTTCCATGCGTCTTTGCATCTTGGTGTGCCCATGACAGTGCAATAATTCAAACAGAGTTCAAATCAAAGTTCAGGTTGCTGACAGACACTGTAAAGATGAGCAACTGGGAGACAAAGAATTGTGCGTCCTCCTTGTCCTCGCAAACGAAGAGGCCATTAACCGTCACATGACAGGAACAGTGAAGGTTTTTTAAAGCTCTAAATGGCCTTGCCCGATCTGATCTGTCTGACACGCTCAGAATATATGTGCCTTCAAGGTCCCTAAGATCCTCAGATTCAAATTTCTTGATTGTTCCGTAGGTAACAAAAAGGCACAGAGAGGCAGCCTTTGCTTATTATGCCTCTAAACTCTGGAAGAGTCTACCTGAGGGTCTGAGGGGCTCTACATCTGTTGAAACTTCCAAAGGAAATCTTAAGACACACCTTTTCACCATTGCTTTCTCTTGAAATGCGTTTTTATGCTTTTACTAGGCATTTTTTATTCATGCTTTTATTTTGTTTTTATTTCCAACATATGTCTTGATTGTCTTTTCTGTTCAGCACTTTGTGTTGCATTTTATGCATGAATTGTGCTATATAAATAAAGTTATTATCTTACTATATAATGAAGACAGCTCTGTCTGTGTCCGTGTCTATGTCGGTGGGTGTGTCTGTTCCACGTTTTTCTCCTCACTGACTTGGTCAATCCATGTGAAATTTGGCACAGTGGTAGAGGGTCATGGGAGGATGCGAATGAAGCAATATTGCATCAGTTGGCCAAAGGGGGGCGCTATAGCAACCCATTGAAACTGCAAACTTTGAATGGGCATATCTCATGCCCCGTATGTCGTAGAGACATGAAGCTTTGCACAGAGATGTCTCTCCTCATGAGGAACACATTTGCCTCAAGAACCCATAACTTCCTGTTATATAGATTTTTGAATCTTTTGAAAAACACTTCAAATCAATCTCTTCCTAGGAAGTTTGACCGATCTGCATGAAACTCGGTGAACATAATCTAGGGACCAATATCTAAAGTTCCCTCTTGGCAAAAGTTGGAAAACTTACTAAAACTGAGCTTCTATAAGGCAATGAATATTGTGGAGGGTGTGGCTCATCACATAAAGGTGTATAACATCTCAAGGGTTTCACCCATCACCACGCAACTTTGTAGGCATATGACCACACATAATCTGAGGGGACCCCTCCATTATTGACCCCATCAAACAAAATGGGGGCGCTAGAGAGCTCATTTCTTATCTAGGCCTAACCGCCATATTGATTTTTACTAAACTTGATAGTTATATAGAACAGGATGCCTCAAGGTGACTGGAGAAATTTAACTCTAACTGGCAACTGGGCGGCGCTATAACAACAGAAAAATGCTTAAAAACTTTACTTACACCCCTTCCTGCAGCCTCCGCTCTTCCAATGCCAACCTTCTCACCGTCCCCAAGACCAAGCACACAACCTGGAACTGCCTCCCAAAACACATTCGTGACTGAACTGACCTCCCATCATTCAAATCACTACTCAAAACTCACCTGTTCCGTTCTGCTTTTAATGTTTAGCTACTGTTATTCATTCATTTATTTGTTTGTTTTTTCACTCCCATTGCTATTCCTCTTTGTCTTCGATGTCTTTTGCTGGAAATTGTTTTTTGATGTGTTTGAACCATCTCTGTAAAGTGACTTTGAGAACTTTGAAAAGCGCTTCATAAATAAAATCTATTATTATTATTATTATTATTATTATTATTATTAAAAATGGCTAAAATGCGACCGATCGCTGTGGCTCAATGTTGTTGGGTTTTTTTTTCTAATGTTTGGTATGACTAAGTCATGGTATGGTATGCTGTACATAATCATGGACACTGTCAGTGTGTCATTCTGTCTGTCCCACATTTTTCTACTCACTGACGTAGTCAATATGTGAAACTGCACATAGGCATTGAGGATTGGCATAGGTAGAAGGTGACAAAGCTACCAATGGCTATGAACTAGTTATTATTATTATTATTATTATTATTATAAAGGAAGAGTAATTATTGCCAAGGCAACAACTAACAGTGACCACAACAAACAAACTATTAGTATGCCTAGTAGGAGACGTATTCCTTGCAGACTTTGTCACAGAAATCTATTCATTTTAACACAAGCCACAGCTTTTTCCTGACCCCAACAATCCCTCTGTGCTAGCAAACAGCAGTTGCAGTTGCAGGCTGTGTCCACCAGAGGCAGCCGAGCCTCCACGCTGCTGCCCGGACTTGTAGGTCAGGAAGGAAGGAGAGCAGCCTCTCTCCATCATGGCCGCCACCATAGACAACAGCAATGCCGTTCAGGCGACAAAGAGAAAGCACCTCGGGATCCCCGAGGCTGTGTTCGTGGTACGTAGAGGCCGACATTTCTCCCTTTCCTCGCGTGTCTTCGACGGCGGTAGACTGTTGGAAGCGCACTTTGAAGCGTGTAGCCGGTGTGTGGGCGCGTCATGCTGGCTAACGGGCTAGTTAGCTCAGTTAGCATATGGGAGCTAATCGTGCTGTGTGTGCAGGCTGGGCGGCTCCTCACCTCCATCTATGGACACCAGTGTGTCTGTGTGCTCTCCTCTTTAGGCTGCACGGTGTTTTAGTTAGCTACGCGTTAGCCCTTTACACTGCTTTACGGATACATGCCATGCTAAGATAGCGTTAGCACCCTCCAGCCTTTTCCCTCATTCATTGTTAGGTAACAGTTTATATTAATACTGTGGAGGAAGTGTTCACATCATTTACTGAAGTTATAAACACTAATAACACAGTGTGAAAAGTGCTTCAAGTACCAAAAGTAAAAGTAGTCAAGTGCAGTAACATATTCCATGTCTGTAGTGATGGAAGAAGTTTCCAGATATTTTACAGGACTTTAAGTAAAATGTTATTTGGCTGCTGCTGAGCTTATTTCAGCTGCTTTATAATACTGGAACATTATCATAATTTGTGAAGTGATTATATATTTTGCTTGAATCTGAGATATATTGGAGGAGAAGTATAAAGTAGCATAAATTAAAAGTAAAGTACAAGTACCTTTAAATTTTACTTAATTATAGTTTTTGCAACCTAAAAGCTAAAGAATTTTTTCTGTTGTCATCTAACTATCTATTTATCTATCTATATTCCACCACCGCTGAGTATAGGGTTGCAATGGTATGAGATTTTAACGGTACGATAACTGTCTCAAATTTGTACCCAGTAAAAAAAATAGGTACCCACGTATTTTTTGCGTGTTTGCATCGACTTTGTACCGAAGTATCGGCTCTCATAACAGCCCTAGCTCAGATACAGATATGGGTCAGTATTTAATGTCTCGGCTCACCGTCTTCTCTCCCCTCTGCTGGATTTCACAGGAGGATGTCGACTCTTTTATGAAGCTGCCAGGCAACGAGACGGCAGATTCAGCACTGAGGAAGCTGGACGAACAGTACCAGAAATATAAATACATGGAGCTCAACCTGTCTCAGAAGAAACTCAGGTAACACCACGAAAGACACTTGATTTTCTCACTTAAAATAAACTGACGCAAAACTGTGAAATAATAGGGATTTTTTTTGTGTGTGTATTATTGTCTGGTGAGTGTAGTGTCTGCGACAGCCCAGAATCCCTTGTGTGATTAGTGCACGGGGCATCTCTAACGTCCACATTACACGTGGCTGTGTGATAACTTAAATAATCCCTTCCTTACTTGAACTAAAATGTTTTTTTCCTCTCTTCATATGTAGGTTGAAAAGCCAGATCCCACAAATCACACAAACGCTAGAAATCCTACGGCACATGCAGAAGAAAAAGGTCAGTTTTGTCTTTGTAAAGTGAAGTTGAAATGGCAGCTCTGTACCCTCCTCTAAAACTGTTCTTAAACTCACTTTTATCTACAGCTTTCTCCTAACCGATGGTATTTAAATGGACTGTAATCTTTTACAAACAATTCAGAATTTACCTGCAGCACCACTGCTTCCTATACCAAACCTATATGACAGCATGTTGTGTTGTAAGATGCTGGTATGATTGTTGTACATATTGCAGTTTCTGATTTCTTGATTAATGTGTCATGTAAATGACGAGACGTGAAAACTAAATAGACAGAATTATACCCAGTGTTCAATCTAAAGCAAGACCCTCGACTGTTAAACTAGCTGTTTCACAAAACCTATTATTTCAACACGAATGCATGTCTTTTATTGGTCATTAAATTTACTTTATAGAGCATTTAATTAGATTTTGATAGAGACATCCATTGAGGTATAAATGTATATCTTGTGTGTGCTCTGCTGTCTCTGTTATTTCCTGTTCTCACATCACGTCATTACATCGGCTGGATGATAACACAGAAAACTTCTATCCCAGAATTTTTTGTGATGATCTTAAAGGTTTCTTTAAGCTTGAAATTCCTCAGTGGTTGATTCAGAAAGTTAAAAAAACGAAAAGCAAACAATTAATAAGTAAATTATACAGAAGTAAATGAATCTTAGATCTCTTTGTGTAAATCCTTAATGAAACAACTCATTTTCAAGGTTGTTGTTTCTTTCCTTGCCGACACACCGACCTATCTGAGCAGTACGTTACAAAATATAAAATATCTGAAAAATGAATAATAGTGGATGCCTTTTGACCAGTTTGATGTATCGTTTTGTTTCCCCAGGAGACCACAACGCCCATGGAGACACACTTCCTATTGGCTGACAATGTTTACTGCAAGGCCTCAGTGCCGCCCACTGACAAAGTCTGCCTATGGTTAGGGGTGAGTAGAGCTCAGAGTGGAGTCGGTTTTATTTACTGGTATATACTCTTTCGTCGCAAAACCATGTCCGAGAGTATTTTAACAGAGATAAAACAACAAAAGATAAGCATGAAGTATTTGGCAGATATTATTCAATTGTGTAAAGTTAGTTCTGCTTCTTTTACCTCAGATGAAGAGGTGAGCGGCTGAGTCGGGTGCCATCTTGACCTTGTTTTGTATAAAACAACTTGTCAATTTTTTTTCTAGTCGTCATTTATATGAAACTTAAGAGCTATTGTGGCAACCCAACAGCCAGAAAAAAAATGTTCGCCTTGTATGTTTCTGCGCACCATGGATTTTTTTTTAGCACATACCTTGAAACAATGCTTTAATAATGCTGTGGTTAGATTTAGGCACAAAAATCACTTGGCTATGGTAAGGAAAGATGGAAAACACCATGTTCTGCTTTAAATCAACCATGTTTGGTGGCACAGAAGCTGCTAGAAAAGCAGAGACAGGTCAGTGAAAAATGCCCTGGTGATAAGTTTGGTGCCACAAACACTGCTTGGAAATGCAGTTGTGTGTCAGTGAAAAACATCCAGGTTCTATGAATAAAACACAGCTAGGAAATGCCACTATTGTTGGCCAAAGTCACTAAGGTTTGGGGCTGGACACACTGGCAAGGGTTGGTAATAACCACCCAGGTTTTGTGGCTCAAACACTGCTGGAAAATGCTTTGAAGGATGACCAAAAAAACAAACAGTGTTGTTCGTTTCAAGCAGTGGTTTTGCTCTCTCGATGACAGTTGTCAGCTTATGTATTGTATCACTTTAGAAATGTCAATATGATTTGTATAAAAGGGGGAAATGACATGTATTAGTGGTTTGCAGAAATGTATAATGCGAACATATTCTTACGGTGATTGAGCTGATCGTGGGAGTAATAGACCATAACTTGAATCCTCTTTACATCTTCCACTCCTGCCCACCCTGACATTTCCCCCCCAAAGGCTAACGTCATGTTAGAGTACGACATTGATGAAGCCCAGGCTCTCCTAGAGAAGAACCTGTCCACGGCATCTCGTAATCTAGAGACACTCGAGGATGATCTGGATTTCCTGCGAGACCAGTTCACCACCACTGAAGTCAGTATCCTTCCATGATGTAGTCCGCTCAGGTTGGGCTCACCGCTGATTCAAAGTCCTGTGGAGCTGTTGTTGCAGCTTTAAAACAGAAACTCATGTTTTATTTATTGTTTTTCACAGTGATGGGGGAAAAGCTTTTTGAGGCTCTGAGTCACTGCAGCAGCTGTGTTGAAAATGGTTCATTGTTGAGGGGGATAGTGACATCTGCTGGCCAAAACTTGGTATTGCACGTATGTTTGGATCAAATCTGAGACAGATTTTACTAGCTCTATTATTATTTCATTCAAAAATAATTGACAACTTATATTTATGAGTGTGACGTAACAAGGCCTCATTCGGGGTGGTAGTGAGGCATTGCTGCAGTACACCACTAGTTTTCCAAAGTTAATCTTGTCTTCAGCTCACCCAAATTCACAGGCTACATTGCTACAACCATAAGGTAAGTGAGATGATACGTATTTTGTTGTTTTTATTTACCAACTCTTTAAAGCTATTGTTTAAGTTTGTCAGGCGTCCTAAATATCAGTGATTACAGGCTTCTGAGTGCTTGTTTTTTTTCCCCCGTGCATTGATGAAACACAGCTTATCCGCCTCTCACAAAGTGACCGAAGATCTTCGTAGTACAGGCTTCTGGTGATTAATACTGGGAAATACATTAAATAAAGCAGTTTCATGTTGCAAATCAGTGTTTCTTGTACGCTGTTAGCCCAGACTAGCCTAGCACCTGCTGATGTGTGCTCACCTTTTGTCTCTTGTAACTTAAGATCCAGATGTTCAGGACGTTTTTACTTCAAGGCCAATTATCTGCAGAGGTGTCTTCCTCTTTAAACCAGTAAAAACACTGAATAAAGCAGTTTCACTTAAAATAAATCTGGGTTTTTTGACACTGGACATCAGGTAGGGACTGCTAGCTACAGTGGCCGATGCAAAAATGCAAATGTCCCTATCTAGAGGCAAGGTTTGGTTTGTCTGTTCTGGTCTACTCTAAGAAACATGATGGTGCAACTTGGCGATCTTCGTAGACGAGGACTTACTTCCTATGTGGATATAAACAGCTCATTCTTATTCTTAAAGAAAACATACTTTTGCCAGTATATCCCCCTAAATACTAAATGCCCCTCGAAACAACCTGCCAGAATCAGCATTACTCGAAAGTCAACTGAAAACTAGAGCTACTGTCTATCTCCAGCTCCAATACATTAAGAAATAAAAATGTCACACACTGTTTTTATCATAACTAACCCTGCTGCCACTCTGCTGTTGCTGTTCCTTAACCCGCCGCTCCCCTCAGACATGGCACGAGTCTACAACTGGGACGTGAAGAGAAGGAGCAAAGAAAACCTCCTCAAATCAGCAGACAAGTCTTAATATCGACAGGACGGCGTCCACATCCCCCTTCTGCTAATCTTCTCCTTTAGTCAACAAAAATACAACCCCCACCCCCACCCCCCCCATATCATGTGTATGTTCACCACAGAGCTCGACAGCGAAGAGCGCATGTTTGAAATATTTCTAAAAATGTGCTCGATTTAACTCGTGAGATGATTCAATCAAGCACACTACGTTATTAGATTTTGAACATGCCCTCGAATAAGTCAAGCTCAGACATCCACCACTACTGTTTTCTGTTGATTTGTTACTTTTTAAAGTATTTTTTCAAGTAAAAACTAACAAAAACAAAGGCAACAAGGCAATTTTTGTATTCTTTTTAATGATTTAAGTATGTTCCTGTTACCTTGGCAGACTAACAAGTGAGGGTTCTCTCGCAACGTCTTTTCTTTCCCTGCATCTATCCCTCCTTACTGACCTGCACTTGTTTTTGTTTCTCCTCAACTTGCAGCAACTTTAACATATATATGAGACTTTTTTTACATGAGTTGTTAATTCTTGAAACAGTTGCCATTATACTGAGTAGAATCAGGCTTGTAGGACGACAAAGACCACAACAGAAAAAGAAGAAGAATACATAAAACTAGCTCTGCCTCAGAGGGATTAACTGTACTCCTGCTCCGCACCTGCTGCTCCTCCTCCGTCCCTCGACTTTTCCACACTCGACCATCTCCTCTTCCTCCTTTTAGCCGCTGTTCTGTCTGTATTTATTTGTCTCTCACTGTATTCATTAAACAATGAATGAAGTAAAAGAAGAACATTTGGGCAAAGAGATGAGACCTTGACCTGGTGCTCTGTGTGTTGTTTGTTCTTCTGATGACATCTCGTAACAGACAGGTGAGAAACGGTGTTTGGAGTCAAGTTCCTGTAAGTTAGGATGTGGGATTTTCTATTTAAAAAAAAAAAAAGTTAAACCATGACCATAAAGGTCATGCAAAAAAATATGAAGCATCAACAGGAAAATAAACAGAAATTACTATAAGATTTTACAAATGAATTTATCTCCTCATAAATAAACGGACTAAATTCCTAAAGTTATTAAATTCTTGACCTTTATGTTGTACTTTTATAAATCCCCTTTAAATTTGGCCTGTTTAATGATGGTTTTACATATTTATTTGGAGAAACTCTGAGTAGTTTGAAGAGAGTTAATGCCTGAACTGTTGTTCACCAGTGAGGGTAAACTGGAGTGTCAAGCCCTGTTTCCACCAAACACTTTCTGTACAGTAGCTTTGGAACCAAAAGTAACCCTTCGGACATGGTACCTAGATCTAGAGTTTCCACTGCAAACAGTACCCTTAAATGTGGGCGGGGTTGTTATCACTCACTGCTCGTCCAGCACTCACTGTATTCCTCCTTTATCAGTCTGGACCTTGTTTATCGTCCACAGAACGAGGCTGCATGCCGACATTTTCAGAACAAAACCGGCTGCAGTGAGAGTCTCTCTCCATGGGGTATTTAGAAATGGCAAGTTTGTGCATATAGTCCTTCTAAGGCAAGCTCAGGGGTTTAGTGTTGATGGATCCCACAGGAACAAGATGCCACGATGCTTTTTTTTATCTCCTAGTGAGGATTAGAATATATGTAGTTCATATAACCCGGTCAGAATTATTATATATAAACGCTTGAAGATCAACTCATTACTAAAAGTGTGTCATATAAAAATTAAAGAAGTGGTCAAAGTTGTCACAGTGAAATTTAAGGTGTGCTGATGGATTCACGTCATGAACTCATACATTGATTAACATTACAAGTTAACGTTCAATCCTTAGTTGTCGGCAGTCAGCCCAGTGAAAGATAATTTTTCTCTCAATCCAGCCGCTGCAGCAAAACATCCTTTCATTTTATAGTTACAGTTTACTAATAAAACTCTCCAGGGTATGAACAGTGGTTACATGAGCCTCAAAACCAGCCACAACTCAGCCCTGAGCAAAATGACCGTCCTCTAATCAACAGACTGCAGTGTTCACAGCTCCACCTTTTAGTACCAGATCTGTGTGCTAGGTACTCCAACAGAGGGGGGACTTAAAATGGGGACGGTGCAGAACGGTTCCATTGGTACCATCTATAACTTTTCACAGTGGGAACGGAAAAAAGCGAACTGAACTGAACTGGACTGCTTGGTGGAAATGGGGCTTTAGATGGACAGACAGCCTGGTGTGGCGTCGGCAATGATGTAGACATTGCGCTGGAGCTTCACAGTGAAGAGGGAGCTGGGCCGCAAAGCAAAGCTCTTGATTTACTGGTCAGTCTAAGTTCCAGCCCTCACCTATGGTCATGCTTTAGATAGTTACTGAAATAATTATATCATGGATACATGGAGCTCAGACTTCTGGAGGGAGCTCAGAGTAGAGCTGTTGCTCCATCGCGTCGTAAGGGGCCAGTTGGGGTAGTTCGGGCATCTGATCAGGATGCCTCTTGGGCACCACTCTGGGGCAGACCCAGAACACGCTGGAGGGATTTTACATCTCATCTGGCCTGGGAACATCTCAGTATTCCTCACAAGAAGCTGAAAAGCATTGTTGGGAAGAGGGACTTTTGATTTCCTGTTTGTATTGTCCAATTAGACATTAATGCATGCACTTTTGGTCCTTGTCTTCGTTCAGTTCATCCCTTATGCTCTTCCTCCTGTCTATAACTTTTTCCTCTCCCCCTAAAAAGTGACCATTTTCCCTCTGTCAGCTAAATCCTCTTTCAGCTTCAGATTTTGGATAGAGAACCCGAATAAGCAGCTAGTAGAGGAAACATTGTAAGGCATTTTAACTGAATGTATTTTTCCAGAAAGCTGCTTCTCTAGACTGTAATTTTAAGCAGATCAACTGACTGGTATCCAATTTGTCAAATGTTTAGTGTCCTCACAGCATTCAGTACATTTGAAAAAGCATTTGGCACGGTGTTTACCTGGGACACCTTTGTGTGGGCCTTCTGGTGAGTTGCCCGCATTTCCCAGTTGATAACACAGATGCAGTGGGTTTGTTAAGGAATTGGAGATATTTTGAGAGTCAACTTCGAAGTGCTTTGACATCATCTCTAGCAACTGCTTGAATTTGCTAGTATGGTGAAGGGAGTATGTATGTATCTTTTTTATTTCTGTTAAAAGTTAATTTGTCAAACAATGCTTTTTTATTACAAAAAATAAAGATGCTATTTCACATCAGTTGAATGACAATTTAAATTCTGTTGCTTAAAGCCTCTGAGGTAATCCAGTCCCTCCATTGACTGGTTTACCAGCGTCTTTGTGTGGGAGACCCGCACCTCCTGGCTGCGGTTCTGAAGAGCAAGACACTCGGTCATCACTCTCACTGTTACAGCAGGGTCACAGACAACCAGAGCTGGTTCTCAGCTTTTGCCCCCATTGAAGATTTAGAGGTGGAAGGATCAGACTTTGTGGATGTTGGAGTTTGGTCCATGTTGACGTCAGAGTTGTTTTCCTGCTCCTGAGGCCTGTACTACGAAGCAGTATTTGGGATTAGCGAGGTAGCTGGTTCTCTCTCTACTTGCATAAATCACCGTGGCAACTAGGCTGAACAGCTGACCTGCTTCAGAGCAGCTCAACATCAGGGTCCTGGATCACAGCCTGTCAACAACCTGACCTTTGACCAATCACATCACTGAAGAAAAGAGTATCCATGAACGAAAGTCCGGAGTCTCAGGTAAAAAAGAGGAGCCTATATGTTGTTTGAGGTCAGTAGAATCATTTAATATCTCCAGGGCTCTATTTCCACTGGTTTTAAAACAGAGCTTCTGATAGAGAGATCATGATTTTAGCAGGATTTTAACTTGTGCAAATTTTAGTCCTCAAGTGTCGCTACTTTTACACTTTGATTCCATCACTGCAGCTCAGACTAACATGAGACACCTGTGTGATGAGAAAACAGATCATATTTAATTAGTAAAATAATCCACTCACTGGTAATTGGCTCCTTTTATAAATGCAACATTTGGATCAGACAGACCTCATCAGTCTTTGACTACTTTTCCACTCTTTACTTCAGTAGTAGAAACAGTCTGGTGTTATTTTAAAGTCTTTTATGTGACATTGAGAGTAGTTTTGTCATCATCCAACTAAATATAAAAATATATACTAATGTCACATATTGCCTGGTGATACCTTTATGTAATTTATGTCTTGGCTGATGGTGAATTTTTAGATAGTATTTACATTATTTTTACATTTACATTAGTATCGTTTACGTCCCATGCCACTGACGTTTTTAATGTCTCGCAGTCGCAGACACTTCTGGTACTGTTTCATCTTGTGATTTGAAGCAGCCTACTTATTCATGGTTGTGATGATGTCACTTGTTATTATCACCCCTGCCTCTTTCACATGAGCGCACTCGTAGCTGGATAGGAAAACCCAGAGTTGACTGAATTAGCTGATAACCAGCTTTGTAGTTATCAAGGTTATCAAGGCGACCAATGTTAGGGTTAGTCAAACCAGATGACGAAAAGATATCCTGGGTCAGTTCATAATACAGGCCTCAGGACAGTCCGTGGTGTATCTTTCTCAGATGCCGTGTTTGTGGTTCTTTTTCCATTTTGTTTTTGACGCATACTTCGGTAGTCTTCAGTCTTCCAAAAGACATAAATGTAAAAACACAGACACATGATCAGCATCTCCACCCATTATCAGTGGTAGAAAAAGTACTCTGATCCTTTACCTAAGTATACAAGTCCTGCCTTCAGATTCATTCTTTAGTAGAAGTACAAATGTAATATCAATAAAATGTGCTTAAAACATATTGGTAAGTACTCATTTTGAAGAAAAATATTAGATGACAAATCTAGATGGGAAAAAATCTTTCTGTTTATGAGAAATAAGATTTTTATTTTGTTTCCCAAGTTGCAACTCAGTTTCCTAATCCAAAAAAAGGATGCTAGCCTGTTGCTACCTGGATCAGAGACAGAGCATTAGCATTAGCATTAGCATTTTATTTAAGGCACAGAGCTGCGCATACATTGAAAAATCCACTTTTCGAGGCTAACGAGAATTAAGGAGACTCTTCAAAACGTCTGGATGAAAAAATTCATCCAGTTATAACAAATAAGATTTTTATTTTAGCCGCAACTCAGTTCCCCAGCTAGTGGCTACCTGGATTGGAAACAGAGTTGCAACTTGAGTAACAGGTTGAAAATCTTTTTGGCATTCAGCGGGGAGACTGTATTTCATCCAGATGTTAAGAAGACTCTGAGGATTCTGGTTATGACTTCAGAACTACCAGAAGTCTTTGGTTTATCAAAAATTGCAGTTATTATCTTTTAGAGAAACAACTACTTAGCTGTGTTGCTATGTGGATGATCTTAATTGCTTAGCTCTGTTACTTAAATGTAACGATAGTACATGAAAATCACTAGTTAGCTTAGTTTAGCATCATTGGCAACAGGGGAACCTGTTTCTGTCTAAATATCATATAATCTGCCTACTAGCACATCTAAAAACTCCAGGATGTAACTGCTATTGATCATGGAAAAGTTCTGCACCCATAACCCTCGTAAATCCCCAACGTGTCATTTTTACATTTTGGTTTTTGTACGGATTTAACAAATGAGATAAGGTCTGCAAGCAAGCAAGAAAGTGCCCAACTGTTTCTACAAACATAGAATTGTAACAACAGAGCTCTATCTTCAGCTTGTGTTAGGCTGCAGTTTTGTTGACAGTGACATCTTCACTGACAGTTGAAGTGAGTCCAGCAGTGTTATGTATTCTGTGTGTGAAAGCAGCCTTGAACGCTGCCAAAGATCCTGGCAGAGATCCGTCTACGGTGCCAGTAAATCACCCTACCTTTCTCTGGAAACAAGCCAAAGAGCAGATTGCTTTGCAGTCAAACATGAAACTCTTCTCCATCATACGAATTCTTCCCTTGAACCTGCCCTTTCTTGACCCTACTTCATTAGTCCTGAGGTGAGTTTTGTCAGCAAGTCTGAAATCTCACATTTTTTTTTGTTTGCACCAAACTAAGCCTCAGATCAATTAGAAGACTGAAGCAGCTCGGGACAAACTTGACGGACTGCCAAGGCGGCCAAAAATGCTGCTTTCAAGTTCAGTTA
Organism: Epinephelus cyanopodus; assembly: GCA_026686955.1. Lineage (NCBI taxonomy): Eukaryota > Metazoa > Chordata > Actinopteri > Perciformes > Serranidae > Epinephelus > Epinephelus cyanopodus. The sequence goes on from CM048934.1 coordinate 15,893,325, forward strand.
CGTCATGTGACTTACTGAAAGGAAACAAACTTGTTTTACTTGCAGACTGTGGTGTCAGTGAGGCCAAAAACATTAACAGTCACTTGCAGACCATTAGCAGCTGACTGGGCTGCTAGGAAAGAAGAGACCTCTGAATTGAAGGACGTCAGTTTTTAAATCCTGGCTGCTCATTTCACACACTGATCCAGTTGTGCTTTACTGGAATCAGCTGATGGTTGCTCCAGGATTAGACCTGATGTGGCTGTTTTACTCCTAAAAAGGATGTCAGGGTCACTCCTGCTGTATTCAGCCAGTGTAACACATTTCTGACAGTTCTGACAAGGCAGGGGTTGACTTAAATAGCTTCAACTTTAGTGGACAATTATGGAAGAAAGTCACATGTAATGAAAGTGAGTAGTACACTGACTTGAAGTGGAAAAACTGAGACATACTCACCTATTTTTTCTTTCTTCTATGTTTGGTAAATGGATGAATGTTTTCCGGATGAAAGAAAATATGAAGGGGTAGCTATTTATAGGTTATCATGCCATGGTTCTACTGGTCCGGCCTGCTTGAGATCAAACTGGGTGTGGCCCCTGAACTAAAATAAGTTTAACACCCTGCTCTAAGCCTTCAAATGTGCATGAACATAAGAAGTGCAAAGTCATCTAGAGGCCCAGATTGGACCCTTTTTTGTTAATTTTTTAAAAATTAATATACGTCTTAAAAACATTAACATTAATCCAATATATTATTAGCAGAAATAAATTGGCCTAGTTGTTTAAAAAAAGAGTTAATTTACATTACAAAACATTGACTTTCACACTCATTATCCTACAAAAAATGCCGTCTCATATTGCCACTAAAGGGTACCTCTGTGCGTCAGTGTCTGAAGCCGAGAACCACTGACTAAGCGCTGGTATTTGAGGAGTTGGCAGTGAGGTCAGGATGTGTCGAGGGAAAAGTGCTGATTTTCAACCAGTTCTATGTCATCACAGTGGGCAAAACATGATTGGCTGGCCATTTCTTAAGAATCCTTGTGCGGTCATGTCACCCTACTAGTTAGCTAACAATTATGCTATATGCTATTGAAACATACTGGCCAATTAGCTGTACTGTTGACATTCATGTGAGCCTCAATGGACCGTTTTGTAACTTCTCGAGCAAGAGACTCTAAAATATCGTCCACCTCAGAAACAAACTGTATAAATATATGAATCTGCCTATAATTACTTTATTAGCTTAGTATTTTATGCACCATAAAAGGGTTTGTTTAGAAATGGCGCTTTAGGCCACGCTACACATTATTGACAAACCAGTTTACTATGCAACTCCATTTCATACAATATATGTATTAGGGGTCGCTGCTCTGTCTGTTTTAGCTAAGAGGTCCTTGGCCTGAAAAACACAGAAGACCCCTGTTCTTGGTTATGACATCATATTTTATGACAGATTCAGATTAAAGTTTAGGAAAAATCTATTACAATGAAATATTCCTGGCTTTTGAAGAACAGTTCAAGGAATCTGGAATCAAAGGGAATGTTTAAGGTATATAATGGGAACACAAACATCATTAGAAGGCAAAATAGTTGCTGACAGTACACAAAAAAATAAATAGGGACCAAAATATTTGTTCAGAGGGGGTGGAAAAGAAAATTCCAAATATGAGATTTTAGAGACTTTGTATTTTATTGTAGCTACTTAAATGAATCGTTCAACATTTTGGGAAGTATGCTTATCGAACTCTCAGCAAGAAAGCCAGTGAGCATATTTCCCCAAATGACTAAGACAATATTTCAGAGTGGAAGCAAGATACAACAGAGCTTAGAGACATCCAACTGGGTGCTGTACAGCAGAGCAGATCGACCAGCCGGCTGACATCTGGTGAAAGAGTCTTGGCAGCCCATAAGGAGGAGCCGCACACCCACTCGCACTGACCTTAACACTTCTCAACATGACGTTCAGTTGGGAACGCTGAAAGGTGTTTCAGTAGAAAGCACTGGTGATGATACAGCAAGCAGAGAAAGGAAAACAGACCGAAGGATAAAACATAACCTTCAATGTTAGATTTCAAAAGCACAAGGGCATCGGGGAGACTTTTTTTCTTTCTGGAAGGATTTTTGTAGATTTACTTTTTTTTATTCTGTTAGCCTTCACTCATTTCGGTAAGGACTAACAACGTAAAGCAGAGAGAGTGGATCACCTTTGTCAAAGCTTTCGCAAGGAACAGGATGTGTTGCTTTGACACATTTCTTATGACAACTTGATGTAAAAAAATCTCACCCTTTCCCCCACTGATACATTCATGTTAAAATAGGATAACGCAAGCAGAAGTCTTTGGAGACGTAAAAAGAAGGCATACAGTGTGAGAAAATGAAGCACTTGCAGTTTCCTCACTGAAATTATGAACTGCATGGGAAAGGCATTAATTAGCAGAAATCATAGCAACAGTAAACCAAGGAATTCATTAAGGATTGTGTATCAGATTAAGGGTCAAAAAGAGATGACAAATAAAATCATATGAATTTTTAAAAAAGAAAATGCAGGATAGCTTAAATAAGGATTCTGAAAATAAAAAAGGTACATGGAAATCCAGATCTACACCGGTACATTTACGTGCTAACAATGCTAAAGTCTCTTTCTGTTCCTCGTCAGTGTTTAAATGCCAATAATTTATTATATTATAGCAAATTCAGCCAAATATATAGGTAGACAGGTGGCTGACAAAAACAAAAAACAGATGAATATATTTGGTCCAGCACTAATCTACTGGTAGATTACGCAAATCGCCTGCGCACACACATGGTTTTTGATGTTCTTTGAAAACACCTTTATAAAGAATTTTACTCCCTCTGATTTTTCTTGGCTTTAAAAAAACCATCAATAACTGACTTGAGATCTCGAGTGAAAACATGCATGTAACAGTAACATGGCAATTTAAATCTTCAGGGCCATCAGTGTGCTTCCTTCTTCCTAGTTTTTGGGTGCCACCAGTTGGCCCTTGCTGCCTGGTTTTTGGCTGATTCAGGATATTGAATCAGAGTTGGAGTTCGTCAGTGAAGGAAATCAATCTGATTGGCAGGTCAGTTCAGTGCAGTAGTAGAGAATTGAAAGTGAGGAAAGTAAACAAATGCCTAAAGTCATGAGGGCAAGAGATCAAAACAAACTTGTTATATTAGGTAAGATTATTTTTTTAGCCATTGAGCTCTTTAGCATAGACGGTTCATATCGGTTTGTGTTATTGTTCGCCAGCACACAGTAAATATCCATTATTTTTTTTCAACACTCGTATTGTTAATCGTATTGTTAATGTGCTAACTGGCTAACTAGCATCTTAAATCTCTCCTGCCAGTCGTCTGATTTCCCTTTTTGAATGACGAATACAGACTACCGCCGCCTGCTGGTGTGGAAAATTGCTTCCTCTCAGACAGGCGCAGAACGTCTTTGTGGTGTGTTCAAGTGCCTAGTCCTTTGATGTCAGTTTGGTGGGTCTGGGCCTTTAAGAATTTCTGCCACAGCCCAAACAGTGATGCCCCAACAGGTGTTTTGCCACCTGCTGTGAACCTCTGACTCATTACTATAACAGTAATTATGTATCCAATGTGATAAAGTTTGGATTATCTTACTAATTACTCGTGTCATTTTATGAGTCTTGTTTGTAAAACAGATTATAACCTTTATGGAGGAAGGATTTTATTGCAGGACTGTTGCCTTAGGCCCTGATCAGACAGAGCGCTTTTTTGTAGGTTGCTGCGTCTATTGTTATTTTTTAGATTTAAATGCTTTTTTGCTCTCTACCCTCAGAAAGAGGAGAAATCACAAGGAGTACCACCAGCTGGTCTGGGAGCTTTGTCTGGATGATGGTCAGTTCAAGGCTTATTTCAGGATGAGTCAGGGACAGTTGGACAATCTGCTATCAATCGTGAGGCCTAATTACAGTTGGTAAAAAGTAACTGAAGTGACAACTTGTTCAGATATATTTTGCAGCTTGTCAAGGGTGATGATGAAAGTGAGCATTAACACAAACCATGTATGCTACCACTCGTTGTCATTGCTATCACACAAGGTCCTCCTCTCAATTCATCTGATTGGACAATGAAAAATATGACAATGACATTGGGCACTTTTCCCACTCTGAGCTAAAGTTTTTTCAACACAAGGCGTTCAGGGAGCTCAGCAATGCAAATGCAGCGAGCAAAACACTTCACTCTCATTGAAAACCATTACAAAAAATCACTAAAACTAAACTCACTCTGTGTGATCGTGGCCTTAGACTGAATTACTTTAACCTACATGTACCTAATAAATTGGCAACTGAGTGTATGTCTTTCAGTTTACTTGCATTTACACCATCTAAAACCACCCTGCATAACCCAGTCTCACTCCGAAGTCGTCGATATCTGAAATCCGGTGCTCGGGCAGTGATGTCCGGCGTCAGACACTGACAAAAAAGCCGTCCTTTAACAACAGCATGATACGCGGCTGTTATAGTTTAACGGCGCTCAGCAGCTTCAGGGGGAAACTCAGCGGGGCAAGAACGAAAGTTAAGGCAGCGAAAGTCCAAGCAGGGCAGGCAGGAGTGGTGGTGGATGGGTTCAACAAACCAAAGCCAAGCCAAACCCTGTTTTTTTTTTCCCTAAACACAACCATGTGAGTTAGTTGTTGGAGGAAAAAAAACGTCAATTTGCATTGTTGCACTGACGTAGTGCGTTTATTTTTAAAAGAGACTGTATGTAAACGGTAAATTTCCTGGGAAACGGAAGTGTATTTTAAAAGAAGACAATGCATGTAAACAGGCAGAACTTGACACGGCGTCCCATAATGTCAACAACCAGCACACCCGGGGTACCTTGCACGTCCTATCTCGATGTGGAAAGTCCATGACCAAACGTCGATTTGTGACGAGGTCGGAGTGAGAATGTGTTGCCCTGCAAGGTTTCATTTACATTTGGCCTCTTATGGTATCACATAGCTACCCGATCCATCCAAAACACATGTAGTTTCTTAGTGTAATTTGGATCTTTGAACTGCAGAATATTCCAGAGTAACTTCGCTGAACACATCAACCTGTAGCATTGGAGTGTATTAAAAGAAAACTAAGGATTGAGGAGATATTACACTTGCGCACACACATAAAAAAAGGCATATAAACCACTTGCTCAGAGCAAATTTCACCTTGTAGTTTCTCCATATCTGTGTTGGGTTGAGTTAATATCTGCCAGTTTGACTTTCTTTGCATGATTATATTGTCCGTGCATTGTGGATAATGTGGTTCGTTTGTGGAGTCTGTGGTCTGGTCCCTCTCTGTTGCTTTCAAGAAATAAATGATCTCCACTATGTTAATCTGCACCCTTCGGAAGTCCAAAATGAGGCTCCATTGTTGAGGTGGACTTGGCTGTTAAGGTGCTTTCTAGCTCCAACACTCCTATTAGTCCACCTTAACAAGTTCCCAGTTAAAGGCAGATAGTTAGGAGTTGTTACGCTAGTCCAAGTCCACCTCGTTCAGTTCAGCTGTACACGTTGTCTCATCCTGCTTAAGGAGTCCGTTAGGAACTGGATGGATGACGATGTTTTATTATAGTGCGGTATTTAGCAGAATGATAGTGGATATAACCATGTAGTCAATGTCATTGAGCTCACTGGAGGCCTAAATTGCTTCGAAGAGAAATAAATAATGATATAATGTGGTGTCTGGCAACAAAATCTCTGCTCCAGGAAGGAAATCTGTCTTTCCTTGATAAATTTAGGACCTCCAGAACTCCTCCATTGACGTCTGGTGGTGGAATGTGGAGAAAAATGTCAGCACAAAAGAAACACGACTCTTGTTAACGAGGGACGTTAAATCTAAGGGTGCCAACTAAACTTTTTTCAAATGATATGTGCTTGGAGTATGTTGGATATCAACGTAAAAGTGATCATTTCATATGTGATCATGTAATTGCATATTGGAGGAGAGGAGAAGGTTAGAAGTAGTGGGAGGCAAGGTGAAGGAAGAGATGACGGGAGAAAGAAAGATTAGTCCAGAGTGTCATATTTTGGCGGAGAACCAAAATGGATCCTCTTTCTAAGGCCTTTCTAAGACTTTCAGGGAGGGATTTTCCAAAAAAACACAAAACCAAGGAACTGAATCATGGGAGCCCTCACAATTGAATGAGTATGTGCAATCCTTCCTCTCCGAGAAATTAAACAGAAATGGGCAAAACCCTTCGGCTCTCCACCCACGTTCAAGGTGTTCTTCTCCGCCTTCTACCTTCGTGAATCGTCCTCAAACATTTCCCTCTGTATCCAGTCTGAACAAAGAACAACAGAGGGCTACCAACAGTCTCAGTCACACGGCTGACACTTCAGTCCGTCAGCCACTCCACTCTCTGAATCCTTCTTGGATCCCTCCCCTTTTCACCTTCAGTCCTGAAAATGTTCCCAGATCAACACAGACAGCGGCGGTCACTCTTGGTCACTTCCTCCGAGGAGTGCACCACATTGGGGACAAACCCGCTCTTCACGCCTTCCCAACCCTCCTGGATCGTGATATCGCCGGACCGCACCAGGGCAAAGATGTCTCTGGTCAGCTCGGTGAAGGCGTGCTCCACGTTGATGGCGTCACGGGCCGACGTCTCAACGTAGCGCATCCCGTACGCCCCCGCCAGCTTCTCTGCCTCCTGGCGGGTCACCTGGAAGATCAGAATGAAATGAGATGAAAGTCCTTCTTTAAGTAATGAGTCCTTAAACCCAGAAATGAGTTAGCAATTTAGCACTCCCAGTTTCCTCGTCTCGAAGTCAATGGGTTTTTGTTTAGATGCCTGAAATAAGGTCTGTGGTTAACACACACTAAAGAGACTTCCATGTTTTGTTCTATGACATATAATTCGTCAGTCAATACTCCACTTGTGAATTCTGAAGCTTTTATGTGGCTTAAAAAGCTAACAAGTGGCTAAATGAGACTACAGAACCTCATCACGCCGAACACCGCTTTATAGCTTTGTTTTGGTGGCGACGTTGAAGTCATGCAATCTTGGTGTAGTTCGTTTATAGCCTCATGTTATCTTTTTACCTCTAGCAATTGGTGGTGTTAATTTATGAAAATTATCTTACGGAACAAAAAGTTTAAGTATCATAAACCTGAGCTTACTTTCTGTAATAATCCAAAATACTATGGAAAAACAATATAGGCTTTTTGTCGAAGGAACCAGGGCGATGCTAACTTCCGTGTTGGCCCAGAAATACTGTAAATGCCATCCCTGCAACACTATAAGTTTCAAAAGAATCTTCAACACGTGGTGGATATATGTGTCCTTACTCACAATGTCAGACTGTGTTTAACTGATTTTAGCTTTTCCTGCTAGTGACGTAGCCAACTAACAAACAAAAACCAGTTGTTCAGTCTTCTTAAGTCTACAGCTCACGTTTTGGAGATTAGACTAGAACTAAAGACAAGACTAAATAAGTCCTTGCAAAACCTGTTGTTGGTATATTTAACCAGATCTCAGAGATGGAGTCACACGTGGTTGCTTGGATTTTCCTCCGACGAAGACCAGTTTTGGGCTGGAACATCGCACAAAAACAGTTTTCTGATTCCTGTGTGCAGGTGCCTTTTTATTGTATTATACCTGATCTTTGTATCCAGCACTTAACCCACAGAGGTTTTGTGGATGACAACTCTTTCCAGCAGCTAGGAGATTTATGATATGGTCCCTTAAAATTGACCTTAGGGATAAAATGGAGTTAGCAGGTAACAGAGTTGACCTACTGTAAAACAAATCATGCCAGAGGCTATTTGCCCAAGCAGTGTCCTTTGAGGTAGGATCCTGCAGTAGAGAGGATACCTTTATATAAAATATTGGTCTTTTTTTATTCCTAGGTGCAAGAAGCATAGAAAATATGTTTCGGTCCTTCAAACGCTGAATTCAGTAATGCACTGTATGTTTGTGTGATCACACTGCTTTCAAAGTTGCTAGACACTTAGAGGGATTATGAGACAATGGGCCTCTGGGCACAGACTTGCGGAAGGCTCCACCACTTCTCCAGCAAAGGAGCAAGACACACAGACTTCAGGTTGTTTAGCCTCTTTTTGTTGCTGTTTTCCATCTCTTTGTAGTCGATGCACATCTCTCTGTGGTTTTGTGTCTCTTTGTAGTCATTTTGCATCTTTTTGTTGCTGTATTATGTCTCTTAGTAGCCATTTTGAGTCTCTCTGAAGTTACTTTGCATCTCTTCGAAGTCATGTTGAATCTCTTCCTGGTTGCTTTTCTTTGTAGTCCATTTGTGTTTCTTTACAGTTGCTTTGGGATTCTTTGTAGTCATTTTGTGTCATTATAATTGTGAGTTTCTTTGTGTCTCTGTGCAGCTGTTTTGCATCTCTTTGTAGTCGTCTTGTGTCTTTGTTGTCATTTTGAGTCTCTTTGTAGTTGCCTTGCCTCTCCATGTAATTGATTTGTGTCTCTCTGTAGTTTGTTTGCATCTCTTTGAAGTCACATTGAGTGTCTTCGTAGTTGCTGGCATTTAAAAAAAAAAAAAAAAAAAATCATGTCAAGTCCATTAGTGGTTGCTATACATTACTTTGTAGACCGTTTGTGTCTTTATGTAGTTTATTGGGTCTCTTTGTGTTTGTAGTTGCTCTATGTCTTTCTTAAGTCATGTTAAGTCTCTTTGTGGTTGCTTTGTGTTTTGTTGTAGTCGTCTTGTGTGTCTTTGTGCTCATTTTGAGTCTCTTCCTGATCTGCACGTCTCTTTGAGTGACATTTTGCAGTTGAAGGCCAGGGGGCACTGACAATATGGGCCCTGGGGCCTGTGCCTGGTCGGCCCATCTGTGGCTAGCTAGCATAGGAGTCTTTAAAATCAATTGGAAACTTAATGAGAATGAACAAAAATTCCAAATCATCTGCTCTGAGTAGCACTCACAACTCTAAAATGTGTAATGACATGTTATGAGATGTGATAACTAGCGAGTAAATGAGCTTTCTGGTTCAGCATTAATGGATGACATCAAAAAGATCAACATCAAAGCGACAAATCTTACATAATTTCCTTTACATAATCATTCGAGATTAATCCTGCTTCTACAACATTTTATCATATGAGTGTAGACACACACTGGTGTGCAGTGTTTTGCAGTGTCATCCTGTAAAGTCTACATTTAAGTAGTGATATTTTTGCCTCCTGTCTGCAAGCTGCCCCAAGACAATTGAACAAACAGCGACGACTTGCCTCTGATCCAAATGTGTGCTGATCTAAATTTGAACACAAAGTTATTTTTGACACTGCAGACTTTAATTAAGTTGCATATTACATAACATTCAGCCACTATCCCCAGCAACACATTTCAACCCAACAAAGCCTTGTGAATATTGTTGTGGTCACTTTTATACTTTACACACCTGGCGCTTTGACTCCAGGTCACACTTGTGGCCCACCAATAGGAAGACGATGCTGTGGGGCTGGACATGGCTGCGAGCCTCCTCCAGCCAATCGTGGACGTTCTGGAAGGAGCGGCGGTTGGTGATGTCGAACAGTAGGAGCCCACCCACTGAGTTACGGTAGTAAGCCCTGGTGATGGACCTGCAGAGGTTGCAAAAATTGACGTGAAGGTCAGATGCAATAAGCTTTCCGTTCTCACACGGAACATTGGCCTATGCAGTTTACAGTGTTAAAAATGTACCTCTCAAGATTCTCAGTAATTAAAACAACGAGTCCTTGATTTCAGACACAGGTAGACAAAATCAGGCTTCTCATTTTTAAACAGCCAGCTGTCAGTTTCACAGGCTGGTATTGCAACTGTTGCTGGCAGATTTTATTAGCTGTAGCTAGCTAGCTTGTGAATCAAGCTAATGTTAGTTCTGTGAGATAGTTAAAAATGTTGTTTCGATCAGACTTTTTAGAGTTTTTAGCTGACCAGGTTTAAAACATACATTTTTTAAAAGAGGGTCTTGATGGTTGCTTTATGTCATGCTAAAAAATACTGAAGCTAAAGCTACTAGCATCCTTGATGATGTAGGTTAAACCATTTACCATACCATCATTTTTTACCATTTACTGCTCTTGTCTGGTGTGCAAGCTACTTTGCACCGTTTGAATTGATTGCATTTGCATCTTTGCACTACTTGATTGCGCTTATTTATTTTTATTTTTGGATTACCTCTTCTATTCTCTTTGACTTCCTTATTTATCCCTATCCTTTTGCACTGTCTGCACCGTGGGTCAATTCAGAGTGAAATGTTTTTTCGATTCTCTGTTTGTCTGTTACATAACTGTAGAACTGACAATAAAGCCTCTTGAATCTTGAAACTAATTTCCACTTTTGCCCACTTTTGTAAAATCGGCTTTAAAGTCCAGTGCTCTTCCTGGGGGCTTGGCATCTGTTGCCATGGTTATGGCAGAGTGTCCCACACTGTTGTCGCCTCTCAGCCCGTTGTTTTGGCCACTTCAGCTTGTTGAATTAGTGTCAGAAACGACCGAACTCTTCGCTGAATGAAATCGCTCTGATTGGCAAATCAGTTCAACATACAAGAAGAGAAACAGAAGTGAGGAAAGTAAACAAAAAGCCAAAGTAAAGAGATTAAAACAAATTTGTTACATGAGGTAAGATTTTTTTTTTTTAAGCCTTTGAGCTCTTCGACAGAAACAGTTCATAACTGTTTGTGTTATTATTCACTAGCACACAGTAAATATCCTTTGTTGTCTCAAATCTGGTGGTGTGTTAACATGCCAACTGGCGAACAATCCGTCTGTTATCAGGCGTCTAGCTTTCATTTTTTAATGATAAATACAGACTCCGCCACCTGTTGGTATGACAAGTTATTTTCCTCTTACGCAGGTGCAGAACGTATATGCTAGTTGGCCATTGGTTTTAGTCTTCACAGTGTGTTCAAGTGCAACTTTTGGCAAAGATACAGGTGACATGAAGCAACGCAACAGTCTGCCTTCGTCGCCACTCGTCCTTTGATATTGGTTTGGTGAGTCTGGACCTTAAACTTAAATACAGACATGCTCATGCTGTACGCTGTACGCTCTGAGCATATAGTAGCATCCAGGACCAGCTTCCACACAGTGGGCGTATACCACACATTGCATATTTTATTATTAGTGTTGTTTTCTTAGCTTCACTCTTTGATTTTTGGTTTTGGAAAAGCAAAGACTTTCACCTCTGTTCAGGACAGAGAGCCGCGTTCACTGAAAGGGATAATAAGACATGATGGATCCAGGGGGAAGCTAATCAGAGTGAGAAACCTGATGACAGGAGGTGTGAAAGAAATAAAAGAAGCAGAAGTGAGGGAGGTGTCGGGTGGAGGAGCCGAGAAGTTGGAGACAAAATTAGATGAAGATGTTGTAGACAGCTGAGTGTGAATGATTACACCTTAAATGATAGGATGTGGATCATTTTGCTAAATATTGTGACCAGTTTTATTTGTTATGATGATTTAAATAGCAAAATAAATGGATTTAAGGTAGTGACAAGGTTAATGAACAGGCAATACCATAAATAACTGAGCTAACTATGATACAACCATATCAATATCAACCTTTATAAGTTTAAACCAGGATTGGGGCGTCTGATTTTCCAAAACGAACACTGCAGCCTCGTCTGGGAGGAGGACTGCTGCTAGATTTTGACAAGATGTGACACCCTGCGTGCACACAAACACACACCACTCAGAGCGTCCTCACGGAGTGAACGTCAACATAAATATAACGAGGAGGGAAAATTACAGACTCGAGGTAGAGACGGAAAGAGAGACGTGTCTTGAAAGAGGAAGAGGGGAGGATTAGTCGACAGAGAAGATACAGTAACAGAGGAGGAGTAGGAGGCAGAAATTCAGAACCAGCTAGTGATTCATTTGCTTCGCCACACACATACAGATATAGTATATTTATATATTTATGGAAGAAAGGACCACACAGATGAAACAACAGTGACTAAGATGAGATCTGAGGTGGATTCGTAGGCGCAGGAGAAAGACAAAAAAAATCAACTACTGTGTCACAAAATCCCAAAATAAGTAGATATGTCAGTGGATCTTAAATATTATCCCCAAAATGGCTGCAGTGCATGAGACAGAATGGTAACTTTAGTGGACTTGTGAAATGATATTGTCTGAGAGCTTTAAACCTGCCACTCAATTAATACCACATTCAAGATATAGGGACACAGGACAGGCGACTTACAGCAAATTAAGGTTTAAATCCTTGTGTTTTCCATTATAAGCCTGCCTGATACCAGAGTTATCAGCTCATTGCACTCTGTTCCCATCTTCACTCTCATATTGAGTCCACTCTAACTGATTTCCGTGGGGGAAGGGGATTCAGTTTCAGGAAAGATATCTGTCAGCTGCAATTGGTTGTTCCTTGGGGCGCAGCTGCAACGGCGTCACCCTGGTGTTCGAGTGAGGCTGCCGCGCATCTACACTGAAAACAATGAATTTGAGAGTGCAAAAAACACGGCATGTGTGTGGCCCCTTAAACAAACTATGATGCTGGGTGATATTGAGAAGACATGTCAGTTTAGAACAGCCTCAGTGGCTATGTTTCCATCCAAAAGTGATTCGAATCATTGGGAAATGCGCATTAAAAGAAATAAGAATTAAATGTACGGATTTTGGTGAAAACTACGAACTTGTGCGGGTTTTCCGCAGAACCGGGAACAAAACAAGTCTCGCATTCTTCTTCTTCTACTTTTTCTGGAAGTTGGCAACCAGCTTGTAAATGCATTACTGCCTTCCCGACCTGGACTGTGGATATCTTTTTAAAATCACACAAATATCCCGCTGTTTATGTGTGTTTAATTAACTATCCACATCTACATTGACTGATCTGCTCCCAGTCTGTCTGTGATTCCCTTAAATTGTCAGTGAATCAGTAAATACAATCAGTGTTGATTTCCTCCCGTGCGTTCAGTAAATGTCTGCTGTCAGTCAGCCTGGTGAAGACAGTTTGTCCGGCCTCTGTCCTCTTAGCTTCCCAGGAGGACAGAGACGCTGCATGCTGGTTGAAGTCAGTATGGATTGAAAACTACTGTCTTTATGGCAGCATTAGTAAAATTACCGATCACACTGCCTGACAAAATACAAAGCTGTTCGCGACATAAAATCAGGCTTCTATCCCACCTGCTGCAATCATTGGATAGTTTATTTTTAAACGAGGAAAAGCTGTTTCATGTCACGATGCCAGACCAATCAGTCAGCTCAGTGGAGTGGGTTAATTCAAAGGGCTGGACCCAGGCAAATAACAGGGAATAGGTAGGCTTTATTCTGTATTTCTGTTATTGTCCACAGCTCTCAGAAAAAGATCCCCTGGTCTATACTTTCTGGCTTGCTGAGCCTGTGTGAGCTTCATAAATCTTTAAAAATAAATCACAGATATATAGTTATAATGATTTTTAAAAGGCTAAGGAATTTCCCGAAACAGCTGGACACTGTGGTTTTTATGAAATGCTATTCAAACAAGAGTAAACAGTGCATTTCTCGGGGACTATTTTCAATGGCGGATTGACACACAATTCAAGCGCTAATTAGTATTTCCAGCAGCAACATGTCAGCCAGTGAGAAAAAGTGGCTCATTGTTGTGTTTTGAATACTTGTTTTGAAGACAATGATGCTTTGTAGCACAGAGGAATATATCAAGTTCAATAGCAAGATCGATTAGTTATTGGTTTTGGAACCAATGGAGTATGTTGATGAAAAAAAATCAGATATGTGCTATGTTTTTTCAAAAAGGTTTTGTCCAAGTTTAGTTTTGTCCAATCATTCCCAGTAAGAAACATGAAACTTCTCCTCAAAATCTCCGACTGATGTTTGTATTCTGGCTGAATGTTTTGGGTTTTTTTTTTCTAATTTGTCATTCGGTCTCAGACGGGGGGGACTCGTCACAGTTGCCATGGAGACACTAATCATGCTGACAGGTGAGACCAGTCCCCTTCTGTCAGAATGATGAGTATGTGTGTGGGTGTGTGTGTGTGTGCAAGCATGTGTGAAGATGAAATTTAGGCAATGAGACATACATCATTCTGGCTGTATTATATTATATTATACCCCTCTAGACACTGATGGGGGAATATTTGCATTTCAAACATATTGTTTTGCAATTCGTCTGAAACATCGTATGGCTGCATCTTGCAGTGCAGCTCAGTGAAAACAAGGTAATATCAGGCTAATATCTTGGGAACACCATGGCTATACTTAGGTAACACCACTGCAGTTACAGAGCTAAATAATCTAACAATATTCTCGGAGGTGTTTGTTTGTGTATAAGAGTAAGAATGGGGGCAACAAAAGGTTTATTTAAGGTAATCACAGGGCAGAACATCACTCAGGTAATCAGCTAACTATAGGCTAATCTGCTGTTACCATGTCATTACCCTTTTTACCGTGCTATACCATTATTCACTACATGTTTAAATTTGTGAGTCACACGTTGCAGTTAGATAAAAATTGTTGCGCCATGTTTTTTGAGTCAATGATACAAAAGTATTCCAATTTTAATATATATATATATATATATATATATATATATATATAAAAAACCCCACAATAACATACCTAGCTATCTTTGAAAGATAATACGCTAATTGCTTTTTTCGTACAAGCTGAGTATGTGGGTTGCGCCCATGAAAAATTTGCCAAATCTTCTCTGCCAATACCAAACAGCTTTTCTTTTGTGGTTGACTCTTGTTTTGGTGGGTTGGATGATTGAAGTCTGAAGAAACAAGACATATCGGCAATTTAACAATTATTCATTTAACAAACAGCAGCCTCAGTAGCATGTGGAAGGATAGCGTGTGTTCAGGATTGGGGACTCCTCCATTATTCAAATGTTGCTCAATGCTCAAAATGCAAATGCGGCCCCACAGTCATACACAGCACTCAGTTATCAAAACTCTAAGAACCCCTAATCTAAGATTTTTGTTTCAAAATGCTCTAAAACAGTCAGTTTAGCTGTTACGTTTCTAAACATTTCTTCCCAGATACCCCCTGGAGTGTTGTAGCATAGGGGGTGTAGACTGAAAACGGCCCTCCCAAATGTTCAATAGGGGATTGCGGCCCCAGTGTCTTCAATAGCTTCAAAGCTGACTGTCTCGTCATTATGACCTCACATCTTAAGGTAACTCAACAGCCTGAAACGAAACCACCTTTTACCCCAGAGCAGGTTTGTTTTAGAGGCAGAATCATCTGTGCCATTCAAATTTGCCCTTGTGAATTCCCATTATCTTTCCTGTGTTTGCTTATTCGAAACAACCCCTGTAGTCGTTTTCTCTACCTGTATCACCTCAAACCTCATTTGAATAACTGCTCTGGCTTTTTGTGCAGGCAAACAAATAAGTCACAGGTAGTAATTCGAGTTTCTAGACCTTCAGGCTACTTCGTTAAACTTTAAGTATTCCCTCACATTCAGTACTAATCTTAACAACACAGTCATTATACTCGTTTTCTTACCTTATAATAATGTGATTTTTATTTAAGTATTTTTTTATCTATATGAGAAAAATCAATTTGTTTACCTCAACAAAGAGGTCAGAGGTCAGCTGTGAGTCTTTCCCCTACAAGAAGTCCATCCCTCTCGCAGTTCTGTGAAAGCAACTGTTTTCAAAATATCCACATATACAGAGAAATTTGCACCCTGCATGACTCTTTCACTTTCCAAATGAATCAGCATTAGACGTGGTAAACCACGAGTTCTTTGTCGGGAACATGTGCAGCGCTAAGTGGCCGTGATTCTGCACTGCATTTCCCAGAGATCACCAGTGTAGTCCGAACATTGCTTTCACGTGCTTTCCTTGAACTTTCTGCTGAATTAGTCTGAATTTCTCTTTTTCTCGTCAGTCAGCTGCTCGTGCTGACTATCCAGTTCTTCTTTGTGTGTTAACTCAAATAAGCTGCTGTTGCAGTAACATGTAACGCATCAACACCCACTGATTTCACGAGAGACGACAGCAGATGGTGAAGCTCTATAAAAAAAAAGGTCTTCCATAATTTTACATCAGTCTGTGATTTTAAAGAGTTGCAAAAACTCCCATGCATGATGAAAATAATTAGTTGTCTTTATCTATTCTCATGTTGTCACTCTATGTTTACTGAAATATTACACAATGATCAGTCCAACTGAAGAAAGCAATTAACTACTACTACTACTCAAGTACAATTTTTGGGGCACTTTTGGGGTACATCTCATTAAATATGACACATTTCTTTGGATTAAAGTTCCCAGCAATATGTAAAATACTTTACATTGGCTCAAACTCAACAAGCTAATAATTATGGGAATATTATATAACTGCATTTATTTTTCAGCTATTTTTGTTGACCATTTTATTAAATTTGATCAGTTTCTTTAATTAAACTACACAGCCATGTGCAAAATAGTTTACATTGGCTTAAACTCAGCCAGCTTATAATTACCCCAATATTATAATTATAAAATAATAAGCAAAATATTGTACTTTGTATTTAAGTACGTTTATTTTTCAGCTATTTTTAGTCACAATCTAATTAAATATGATTACATTAGCTCAAATCCAACAAGCTAATAACAATTGCAATATTATAAGTATAAATAATAAGGAAAATATTGTACTTTTTAGTCCACTACACATATTTTTCAGCTATTTCTATTCGCCATCTAAATAAATATGATACATTTCTTTGTGTTCAAGTACACAAAAATATTAAAATAGTTTACATTAGCTCAAACTCAACAAGCTAATAATAATTGCAGTATTATGATTATAAATAACAGGGAAAATAGTGTACTTCTTAATCCGTTAAGTTTATTTTTCAGCTATTTTTATTGACCATCTCAGAAAATATGATGCATTTCTTTGGGTTGAAGTACCCAGTAAGTTTACATTAGCTCAAACTAAACAAGCTATTAATTATTGCTATATCATTATTTTAATAATCCAATACTAAATGGGGTCAGTCTGCATAATAAGAACTTTTACTTTTCAAAGTTACAGTAAAATTGCTGATAATAAATCTGTAGGATTTCACTTGGAGTGGAGCATTTTTTTTATTTTAAGTTTTTCACAGTTTATCTGAAGAGCAGACTTGTTTCACTTCATCACATTGCAAATAAATACTATTATCATGTTTAATCTCACAGTTTATCTTTAGTGTCACACATTGGTCCCATATTATATTAATTTAATGAAGTAAAACTCATATATTACAGTGTGTAAAGCTCACTATAGCCACGCAGCACTGTGACTTTCTCTCTCTCTCTCACACACACACACACACACACACACACACGCCCAGCTGCTCTCACCTGAAGCGCTCCTGTCCCGCGGTGTCCCAGATCTGCAGCTTGATCCGTTTGCCGGGCTCGATCTCCACCAGCCGGGAGAAGAAGTCCACGCCGACGGTCGGGTCCGACACCTGGGCGAAGCGGCCCTCCGTGAACCGCCGGATCAGACACGACTTGCCCACCGTGGAGTCCCCGATGACGATCAGCCGGAACTGATAGAGCCATATCGCCTCCATGACTTGGCCGTGTGCCTGTCTGTCGCTCTCAGCTGTGCGTCTGTCTGTTTGTCGGGCTGTCACGGTGCGTGTGGGAGCGCGTGCGTAAAGAAAGGAAGAAAGAAGGAAACAGAAGATTATGCCTCCATATTTTTTTTTTTAACAAAGCAGCCTACATTTATTCAGTCAAGTACAGTTTAAAGGCATTTTGAGTTACTTGAGTTTTTCCATTTTATGCTACTTTATACTTTTACCAAACTACATTTTAGAAGGAATTATTATAATATTCATCAGGTGTTATTATAGACAGAAAAGATACCCAAACGTATATAAAGAAACAATAAAAATCATCTCCATCTCTACCATCTGCAGCATTAAAGTGATGTAATGCTTTAATTATAATCCAGTCATAATAGGCTTTTGAATATCAGGATATGACATTTTGCGTTTCCTTGACCTTATACTTCATTCTACTTAGACTTGTTGTCCTCATTCATGGACGCTTTTTTGTGCCGTCTAGAGGCAGTAAGAGCACATTGCACTAATCCATATAAAAACAAGATGGCAGCCATCTCTGCCAAAGTAAATCTGAGGCCGATCCCGGCACGAAAGAGGTCAAAGTCCAAAACCTGATCACATTTTGTGGTTGAGACTTGTTTATTTTACTGTTCTCATTTTGAAGACGTCAAAATCCAGCACTTGGGCAGTGAGTTGCAGTGTCAGAAACCAACGAGAAAAGGCCGGTTGCCATTATAGTTTAACGGTGCCCGCCGGAGTAAGGAGGAACTGCAGCGGGACAAGGACGAAAGTTAAGGCAGCAAAAGTCCAAGAAGGGCAGGTGGGAGTGGTGGTGGATGGGTGCAACAAACACCAACTTTCACCCAAGAGAGCAGAGTTCACATCCTGTAAGATTCTAAAGCCAAACCCTGTTCTTTTCTCCTAAACCCAACCATGTGTTTTTGTTGCCTAAACATAACCACGTGTTTTTGTTACCTAAACTTGATATATGTGACATATGTGTTGAAAAAAAACGTCAGTTCAGCAGTTGAAACGACATAGTCCATTTGACTGTATGTAAACCGTAAATTTCCTGTGAAAACATAAGTGTATTTTGACAGAAGACAATACATGTAACAGGCAGAACTTCACATGGTGTCCAAGAACATCAACAAACGTCGTTATGTGACAAGGTCGGAGTGAGAATGTGTGTTTTGAGGACACTGGGACTTAAATGTCATTGACAATGTTTAGTTTTCCTACTAATCAGGTCCTACTGATCCCAAATAGCTAGGAGAAATTAAAAATGCATACTAAACAAAAGTTTGGATCTCAATAGGATATTTCATATCACAATTGTCACAATTACTGTAAAACTTAAATTAAAAGCCTAGACCCTTTTAGTAAAGGCCTGTCTCAATTGGAACCCTGGTCTGGTAGTATCATTTAATAGGGATTTATACCATGTGTAGCACTCAATAGTTTATACTGATGTTAGACTGCTTTTATATACTGTAACACTCCCATAAATATACAGTGAACAGTAGTAGTTTAATGTTCCTGTAATATGGTCTTTATTTGATGTCTTCATAGAAACATCTTGGGAACATTTTAGTGTCACTATTCATTGGATTTCCACGGTGCTTTTACCAACTAAAGCGCAGATAGATGTATGTATCTATATAAAGAATAGAGGGTTGCACTCAAGACACTCAAAGTGCGACCCTCTCTTCTTTATATGGAAACATTTTAGCTGTTCACAGTGTTTGCAAGAGGCTACAATACATCCAGAATATGCTCCATAAAAGGGTTTTGAATGGGTGCAAACAATGTCCTGAAGATACAGGATCGGCAGGATGTGCATTAATGCTAGAACGTTCCCAGAATGTTTCCACAATCAAAAGTACCATGCTGGAAGAGCTGAATAGGTCTGCAATGTCACTTGTCATCAATTGCAATCTTCTATGAATTCACCCTTTTTGTTAGTCCCTGAACAAGTTAATATGATTCATTAGAAATATAACAACAAACATTAAAACTTTCCTTAGCAGCTACATTATCATGAAGCCAACTGGGGAACATTAATCTCTGAAAGAAAGTATCCCAGAGATGTTTTCATAACCCAAAATACTTTGCGAGTACAGTCTTAAGTGCGAGTCTCTGCAATATCAATCTTTACATGGAGTTATAATATTTCTATAGGCACTTACGGCTGTAATGTTAGTATTAATCTTTTTTGGAATCCTACAATAGTTTATCCATCGCAGCATTCCCATTTCCACATGCTTAATCCCTGTTTTAATGAAGGATTAAGATTTATTAAGGGAAGCTGAATTTCTTTGAAGAAATAAACATGTCAGAGTTGTTATATGTCTGAAAGGTTCAGTGTGTAGGATTTAACAGCATCTATTGGCACAGATGGATATAATATCCATAACTATGTTTTCATGGGTTTATAAACACCTGAAAATAAGAATCGTTGTGCTTTTAAACCTTAAAATGAGTCGTTTATCAACACATTCTCACTCCGACCTCGTCACATATCGACGTTTGTTCATGGACTTTCCACGTACAGATGTGACGTGCAAGGTACCCTGGGTGACAACTTCAGCCGGGTACATGCACATGAAATGGACAGTTTGCATACATTCGATCATTCTTTCATTCATTTTCCGTAGCCGCTTATTCCATAACCCCGGGAGTGGGGTACACCCTGGACAGGTCGCCAGACTATCACAGGGCTGACACATAGAGACAGACAACCATTCACACCCACATTCACACCTACAGACAATTTAGAGTCACCAATTAACCTGCATGTCTTTGGACTGTGGGAGGAAGCCGGAGCACCCGGAGAAAACCCACGCAAACTCCACACAGAAGGGCTCCCCCACCCCAGGGTTTGAACCAGGAACCCTCTTGGGGCCTCACACTTTGCATACAGTCTCTTTCAAAATATACACACTACATCAGTACAACACCGCAAAATTTACTTTTGTTTTTTTTTCCTTCAACAACAAACACATATGGTTATATTTTGCCAACGCATGTACGTAGTTGGTTTAGGAAAAAAAGAACAGGTTTTGGATTTACAATCGTAACAGGAAGTGAATCTCCTGGGTGAAAGTCCGTGGTTGCTGGATTCATCCATCAACCCTCCCGCCCACCCTAATCAGACTTCCACTACCTTAACTTCTGTTTTTGTCCTGCTATGTTTCCCCCTGATGCCATCAGACACCATTAAACAATGACAGCGATCGGCCTTGTATCATACTGACATGAAAGGATGCCTCTTTTCGCAGTTGTCTGATGCCGGAAGTCACCGACCAAGCGCTGGATTTCGACGACTTGGAGTGAGACTGGGATGTTTACATCTACAACTCCATAGCGGGTCATCTTCTACGGGAGCCGCCATGTTTCTACAGTAGCCTAGAACGGACAAAGCAAACACTGGCTCTAGGATAGGGCCATTCACATTTCAGCCACCATAGTTTTCCTACATTTGTGGCACCCAGGAGAAGTTTAAGCTCTGCAGCCTCACCTCCAGATCCCACTCAGTCCTACACACTGGACCTTTAAAACAAGTCTGGAAGGGATCTTTGAGAACTCCTTTGGGGAAACACCTTAAGGGAATGTTCCTCTTCCTTTTGGTAGTTTTGAGTAGCAGTGTATGCAATGTCATGCTGATGTATAGTTATTTATGGAAGTGTATCTTCTATAATACACCAAGTATATTCTCTACCTGCCCTGTAATCTTGTATTCTATCATTCTTCCTCTCCAATGGCGTCACCAGGCAATAATACTAACACACATTCGCATGACTTCTACTGCACCTCCAGTCCTACATTTGTCTTAATCTTTCCGGAAGTCTACCATTTTCAAATTCCATCATTTTTAACCCTGCTACTATTAAAAACAAACACTTAAAAGTCTAAATTCCTGGACTACTGCTCCCCTGACTGTGACTGAAATATAACTTTGTGATTGGCTGTTTGCCGACATCACACACATAACTGTGCTTCATTGTGTTCAGTGCGTGATTCAATTAAAATCACGAGATATGAGAGAAAATCCTCTTATGATTTTCTCGATGGCGTCAATTGATGTTTTATTAAGCCTGCTTTTTGGATTACTGACCGTAGCCTAATGCCCTTTTTCATACAAGGCTTTAGCATTCGAATGTGTGACTCTCCAAATAATTAGACAGCATGCCCTGATGTACTGTTCACGTAAAGGGACAATAGAAACATTTTTCACATGACTTTTATTTGTTTGTTTGTATTCATATGCTCCTGTTCTGCGTTACAATAATAATTAACTGTACAGTTTATCATAATATAGCAATGTAATTTGGGGTCATTCTGCATAATAAGTATTACTTAAATATACTAATAATACTTTTACTTAAATAAATGCTTTGAATACTTCCTCCACTACTAAGTTTTCCACAGAATAAGTTACTGCTTTGTAGCAAAGAATGAACTTGTAAAACAAATTAAATCTGTCTTTAACCCTTTGAAACCCGAGAGTACGAAGTACGAAGACACGGACTTTCACCCATAAGACTCTAAAGCCAAACCCTGTTATGTTTTCCTAAACCAAACCATCTGTGTTAGTTGTTGGGGGAAAAAAAAGTCAATTTGCATTGTTGTACCGACGTAGTATGTTTATTTTGAAAGAGACTGTATGTAAACGTTAAATTTCCTGTGAAAACAGAAGTGTATTTTGAAAGAAGACAATGCATGTAACAGGCAGAACTTGACATGGTGTCCCAGAACGTCAACAACAAACACACCCAGGGTACCTTGCACGTTGTGTCTGGACGTGGAACCAAATGTCAATATGTGACGAAATCGGAGTGAGAATGTGTTGTAATTTAAAACAATAAAATGAGTGCACACTATTGCCACATTTTTTTTTAATTTTTAAGGAAGTATTAGTTCTTACAGTGCATTACCCAGGAATCATGACTTCATATCTGTATGTGACAAAAACACCAAAGAATATAAGAAACTGTTAATTTAAGTGAATAATTTTCATTGTTTATGTAGAATAAACTTGTAATTTGGTTACTGATTTCTAGTGACTACTTTACACATGCACAACATGATGACAGAGATGGGGTTTAATGGGGTTTTGTCCTTAATTTAATTAGATAAACTTTGTATTTTTAATTTGTCAGGTATCTTATTGACACAGTTTCACAGTCTTGTCAATATTCATACATTCAATACTCATATTTTGACACGTGGATTTAGGTTACTCAATCTATATCCATCTATGGGTCCAACCATTGAGGTAATTGTGTTAAACAGACTTTCCAGCAAGTGTTACCACTAAGCCTTCTGCCTGTTACAGTTGACCCCACCCATGGGGTGTGTGCTGTAAGGCGGAATTCATACTTCTGCGTCGAATCAACGCCATACCCTACGCTGTAGCCTGACATGCACCTCCCCAGAAATGTAACTACACGTTGTGGCGACACAGACCTCCTGTCTATGGTTGTAAACTGAAACCATTTCCCTCGGTGGAAACAAAGTTTTTATTTACTTCAATTTCACATATAAGACACAATAAATTGTTAAGGCAATAAAGCCTCCACAAAAATAGCATTTTAAGTCTTGTGTGTGATTTATCCTGGCTTCATATATGTAGAGGAAAAATCCGCTAGCTGCTAGGCTAATTCATGCAATGTAAAATGCCATTGGCTTGTGCTAATAACGTCAGCATGTTATATGTGTTTGGAAAACGTGTTTAGTATAAGACAGTTGTTTTGTCAGTGAAGCTTGTGAGTTGTAAAATGTTAAATGTTGCTGTTGTCCCTGGCTTCATATGAGTAGAGGAAAAGTCCGCTAGCTGCTAGGCTAATTTACACAATGTAAATGCCATAGGCTTGTGCGAAAAACATTAGCGTGTTGTATTTGTGGGGAAAATGTGTCCAGATAAAGACGAGTGCTTTGTCTGTGAATGCTGCGAATATTGTGAAGCTGATTTGTAGCAGAGACGTGCACGTTGTTAGAATAAAACAAAAATAATTAATCTCAAACAGTTTTAATAACATTCAGCCAAAACTAAAATGTGTTACGTTGTGCCCCACTTTCCCCTACTACCTACCCATTAGTACATTATGTATCTAAAATTAAAATATTCTTTTGCATGTATTCATTAGTGATAAAAACTGAATACTATAATATTGTAAGATAAGTGTGAAAAAAGCCAGTCTGCATACTTTCACTTCTGATACTTGATGTAGCCTTAATTTTGGTGATAATACATTTTGAAATCAGGACTTTGATTTGTAACCAAACCACTGCTTTCCTATTAGGTCAGACGAAAAGCAATAAAGTATTAAAAGAAATTGTAATATTATTGCACAGCTGTGAGGGCTGTATGATCCTAAACAATGGGGATGTCATCTCAACACAACACCCAGGTTAGGAGGATGATCCTTGGGCTTTAAATTCCCTATATTGTACTACCCACTGACCAGGCCATCAGGCTGGCAGGGAGCCACACACACGCAGCCTCCCATCACCCCCTCCGTGTCTCTGTGGAGTCGGGTTGCGTAGCTCGGTCGGTATGCAAACATTAGTGGCTGAATCCCCGGTGAATAGCAGCCTTGTGGGCGCTCACACCGGATGCGCTGGAGCAATTTGGAGGTCCAAAACGACACGGAGGATATCACGTATCCAACATGTCAAGTGTGGCTTTATTATCTCCTGGCGTAGTGTGTAATGACATGATGAGTGATGTGCATGTCTTAGAGTCTGGTACACATAGATACGGACATACTTGTGGCACAGATTGTCTTCACTGCATGCTATTATTAGACCAGCACACACACACCGTGACTGCAAACAGGCCTCATGCTCCTTATAGAAACCACTTTAAAGCTTTACGGCGTGATGAGTAACAGCATTACATGGTGAAATGAAAGCAGCCTACTTGGAGCAGGAGTGGACTCTAGGCCAGGATGGTGTCTCTGTGTGCCGCTCAGGACCAGGCTGCTGTGGGCTCCATGGCACCGACCAGTCTGGCTCGATCGATCCTCAGGACGCAGCAGAGCAGCTGAACCCCGGACAAAGCCTCGATGTTTGCCTTGAAGCCTTGCGAAGAGACGCTGGCGCACGGCAGGCCCTGCTGTGGGCTGATTTCCTTGTTGATGTCAGGCCCGCTCGAGAGCTGAAAGAAAAATCCAGAGCAGGTGCAACAGAGGAAGAAGAAGAAGAGAAAAAACGGATGTTGCGCTTTCACCCGGAGCCACGAATAAACCGCGGACAACAAGCGTGTGTTGTGTGTTCACACACCGACACGCGTGGATGTTCGTGAGGGCAGGATGCTCGCTGTCAGAGGGGGGAATCCCGCCGTATCACTTGTGTGTTCGCTGTGTGTTTGTGGGGTTTCGCTGCTGATGAAATGGCAGCAGTAGCAGCAGCATCATATAGCCTGACTCATCCCGCATCAGTACCACTGCCGTAAAGCACCGTGGAGAGGCGCAATACTGAAGGAAAACACTGTGGGCAGCCTGAGGGAGAGCTCAGAGGGGTGGTACAGAAAATAACAAACAGTCTGAGACATTATTATTATTATTATTAACAATAATGAAATAAAATTCAAAAATAAATTATCGTTATTATTAGCATTATTATTACTGTTGTTGTAATTATTATTATTATTATTATTATCAACGACAACAATAATAATAAATACATTATTATTAGCATTGTTTTTATCATTATTATTATTATTATTAACGATAATAAAAATAATGAAATAAAATTGAAAAATAAATTATTATTATTATTAGCATTATTATTATCGACGACAACAATAATAAAAATAATAATTATTAGAAATAAATTATTTTGTCATTGTTTTTATTATTATATAATTATTATCATTATTATTAAAATTTGTTAAAATAAAACGGTGGAATATATATATATATTTTTAATCCAACAGTATGATATTGGGTCCTGCATATGTTTCACTATCTTTAAAGCAGACACGCTCTACTTTGAAAATTAATGTAATGATGATTTTATTTATTTATTATTTATTTATTTTTTGTTAGTACCACAGTGTCTGTTTCAAGAGTAGTCACGCTGTGCAACAAGAGGGAAGCTGCACACTCACTGCGCCAGTGCACTGTCCATGTGCGCGCGCCTCAGCGCGCAGGCACAGAACTGGACGAGCTGCAGTGTGGGAAGTGTAGTCTTTACACATGCAGCACAGGAGCCTTGTGTGTGTATTGTCATTTCTATTCTTGTGAGGGCCAAGTGACTTCAACAAGATAAGAAAAGAGAGTTCATTTTTTTAAGGTACTCTGTTATTAATGGGTACATTACTGATATTTAATTAGGCCTAGTAATAGATTTAGCATTATTGAATTACTGGTAAATTTTTATTTTATTGTCATTTATAGTACTTTGTATATTGTTGGGTGTGAAATGCAAGCGATTCTTCTTCTTCTTCTTCTTCTTCCTCCAAATTAATTTTTTGGGGGGCTTAACATACTTGAAAAGTTATGAAACTCTGCACATATATTAGAACTGCTGAAAAATTTGATATTTTAAAGGTTTCATGCTCAGGTGCCAAAAAAATGGCTCAGTAGCACCCCCCACAAAATTTGGACGAAGCAGCCCCCGAAACTACTCTCAACCACATGTATGGAAATTGGTAAGCACATGTAACACCCCAAGAGGTACAAAAAAGCATCTTGGACCCATGCTCTAAACTCAACAGGAAGTCGGCCATTTTGAATCTACTATGTCACTTTTGTGCATTTTTAGCCATTTCCAGGGCTTGTACTTTAACAAACTCCTCCTTGAGATTGTTCATTTGTATTTTCGTGTGCGGTGTTTACTGGAGTCTTTGTGTTCTCTTGGTTATGAGCTAATTGTTTTCCTGCCCTTGTTTTGTGGGGACAGGTATGAGTGATACACAAGAGAGAGTGTGTGCCTTGTGCCTCACAGTGAAGAGAAGTTGCTGTACACCAGACTGGCTCTGCCACCCAGCACACAATGCACCCACCCCGATGCCAGTGCCTGCAGGTGGTGGTGAGGGCCCCATGTTGTTCATTTGGGCTGAGCCTAACCAGGCCCCATGGCCCAAGGCCCGGCCACCACATGCTCCCTGGCCAGAAAGGATCCAGAAAGTATTTATAGAGCAGGCTCAAGGGGTGGTGGATGGGTTCAACAAACTTTTTCAGCCTAGAGCCTGGTGTTCCCGTCCTGTATGAATGTAGAGCCAAAACATTTTGTTTTTTCTAAACCCAACCACATGGTTTTGTTGCGTAAACCTAACCATGTGCTTTTGCTGATGTGCCAGTGTTAGCTGCCACATGCTGCTGTTGCCTTAACCTATTTGCTTTTGTTGACATCCTGGTGTTGGTAGCAGCATCCCAGAATGTCAACAGCAGTTGCAAAAGGATACCTAGCAGGCAATATGTAGATGTGAAAGGTCAGTGACAAAGCAGTGATATGTGACATCTCGGGATAACAACATGTCGGATGTCTCGACTTCAAGGGACCCCTTTGAAAATGGACATGCCAGTTGCTCTCACAAAACTCTTGCCTAACTTTGGAGCATTATTCAGCCCCCTTCCCAACCTGCGGCGTGGTCGGTACCAGTGGATGCCTCAGGTTTTCTACTTTCATGAGATACCATGACCTTTACATTAGCTTAAAATATGAGTGTAACACAGTCTCTTAGTGTCTTAATTTATCTGTGTTGTTTTAAGACTTTAAGACTTTAAGATCAGGACATTGAAAAGAGATTGCCTCCATGGAACATGTTGTGCTGTTTTCACTGAAAATGAAAACACACAGATCATTTGAAAAGATACTTTAACGTGTTTGCTTTTATTAACTCAAGTACGTTTAAAAATTCTCAACTTTAACATTGTCCTGTACACAGAAATGAATGTAAACTCTTAAAGGTGCGAAAAATATTTGAGCCACTGTGGAACTTGGTCAGCAGTAATTTAACATACATGAGTTATAATAAAGGAGAACAATGCAGAAACACAAAGTTAAACTATGGGTTATGTTAACCCAGCAAAGAAATGTTACTAAGTTAAGTTCCATGTAACAGAGCCTACACCGCTGCCTGATGTTCACCCCCAGAAATGTAAATACGCGTTGTGGTGACACAGACCTCCTACAGGAAGCTTTTATTTACTTTAACTTCAAAGATAAGAGCCAATAAAAAAAGACAGTAAAGCCTCCACAGAATAGCTTTATAAGTCTTGTGTGTGATTTATCCTGGCTTCATATGAGTAGAGGAAAAGTCCGCTAGCTGCTAGGCTAATTTATACAATGTAAAATGCCATAGGCTTGAATCAACTAAACTTTACAGCACCTCACAGCAACAACTGACGACAACTAGTGTTTTGGAGGTGTAACTGCAGAGTGACACAGACACACCACCACACAAGCATAAATGCTCACAATGGCTTAGACCATGTGTGTAGGCTACGGCGTAGGGTCTGCCGCACAAGTATAAATCCACTGACACAAACTTTTGGGAAATATTGTAGGGTACTTATAAGGCTTATTTATGTCAAAAACATGCACATGACACACTTGTTCTCACAAAACAATAAAAAAACCACAGATTTAGTCAACACAATGAAGTGTAAAGATGCATAGCATGTAGCACAAACTAGGTTTAAGACTGTAACTACTGAAACGGAAGCATGACACCGATAAAAACATCCCAAGTGTGATATTTCGAGTCGCAGCCACATGATTCACTCATTTTGTCATTAAAATGCAGGTGACCACAAGTCTGACACACTCTCACACACACACACACATGCACACACACTGGGGGCGTGGTCGCACAGACAGCTCCAGCTCAAACAGCTGACAGTCTCTCTCACTCTCTCTTTCTCTCTCTCTCTCCTCAGCTCTCTGGCAGCGGCCCAAACAGCAGCAGGAGATGTGCACACAGACCGCAGGCTAAACTGATAACAACAACACAGTGTTTCTTCTTCAACCTGAACACGACAGCGTTTTACGAACAAGAAAGTTCTCCTTTTTCCACTGTTGGAAACTTTTTGCGCGGAGCTGACGGAGACCAAATGTCCCGTGAACACTTGCAGGGACGTAACGATGATAAGACAACCCGAGGCGCAATACTTCAACAGGTTAATCCTGGTTTTGTGAGTAACTTTCAATACTGAGAGTCATTTTTTTCTTTAGACAATATTTACTTCTTATAATATGGATACTGTCGCGTTTTATCGCTTTATTTTTGAACATTTTGCTTAAATAGTTCTTTTTTTATCCAAGTGTCAAATATTACAAGTAACTCGGTGTTTCAGACTCGACACATGACTTGAGGCCGTCAGACAGTCACCAAACCCTCCGTTTCATGCGGATCCTAATTGGAGACCTCACCGTGCCATCCCTCTCCACGCGCGCTCTCGACCGGAGCAGCAATGCAGCACGAGCGCCTGCTCAAAGTGTTGGTCATAGGCGACCTGGGAGTCGGTAAGACGTCCATCATAAAGCGCTACGTGCACCAGGTGTTCTCCCAGCACTACCGCGCCACCATCGGAGTGGACTTCGCCCTCAAGGTGCTCAGCTGGGATCACAAGACGGTGCTGCGGCTGCAGCTGTGGGACATCGCCGGTGCGTAACAGTGTGGCTGCATGGAGATGAGGTGTTAGCCAAAGATTGTGTGTTATGTGAGATAGAAGACACATGTATTTAGCTGGTATTCACACTTTATTTGCATAGGTAATGATCTTAAAACTAAATTGGGTTGGATTAATTTAAAGGTTGGATTCAAGTTTTTGGAAAATGTTGTTAAGAAAAAGTTGAGCTAAGTATCAGACATGATAAACTGTAGTTTACTGATTCTTTAAGGACATTCCCATTGTTTTAATTATATTTGTGTCTTAAATAATAACTCGTCCATACCCACTGAGTGCACAGTTACACACATACAGTTTCACATGGTGTGTGTTTCGGATGCAGGTCATAGGAAATTGCAGATCAAATAGTCAACTGAACCCATTAAGAAGAGCAGTGTATTGTGAATTTGACAGTACAACTGCTTTACTGAAAGTACAGTAGTGCCATTGCTAACAGTGGGATAGTTAGTGGGCTAAAACTTTACATTAGTAGTTGAGGTAGCATGTTGAAAGGCAGATAGTTAAAGTGTTTATATGTTGTATTGAATTAAAGTGGGGCGCACAGGTAGTTCACATGAGAAAGGTGCGGCGAGCCCTTGTTGCAGCAGCATACCATACCATGACTAGTGCCCCCATTTTGTTTGATGGGGTCAATAATGGAGGGGTCCCCTCAGATTATGTGTGGTCATATGCCTACAAAGTTGCGTGGTGATGGGTGAAACTCTTGAGATGTTATACACCTTTATGTGATGAGCCACGCCCTCCGCAATATTCATTGCCTTATAGAAGCTCAGTTTTAGTAAGTTTTCCAACTTTTACCAAGAGGGAACTTTAGATATTGGTCCCTAGATTATGTTCACCGAGTTTCATGCAGATCGCTCAAACTTCCAGGAAGAGATCGATTTGAAGTGTTCTTCAAAAAAATCAAAATGGCGGAAAATCTATATAACAGGAAGTTATGGTTCTTGAGGCAAATGTGTTCCTCATGAGGAGAGACATCTCTGTGCAAAGCTTCATGTCTCTACAACATACGGGGCATGAGATATTCCCATTCAAAGTTTGCAATTTCAATCGGTTGCTATAGTGCCCCCTTTGGCCAACTGATGTAATATTGCTTCATTCGCATCCTCCCATGACCCTCTACCACTGTGCCACATTTCACATGGATTGACCAAGTCAGTGAGGAGAAAAACGTGGAACAGACACACAGACACAGACAGAGTTTTCGTCATTATATGACCATATATACCCTGGGCACAGAGATGCAGGAGGCCCCACCACCTTCCCTACATAGGAGCAAGACACACAGACTTTACAGTTGTTTGGTCGCGTTTTGTTGTTGTGTGGCATCTCCTTGTGGTCCATATGGGTGGCATGATGGAGCAGTGGCTAGCATTGTTACCTCACAGCAAGAGGTTTCCTGGTTTGAACTCTTCTGTGTGGAGTTTGCATGTTCTCCCTGTGTCAGCGTGGGTTTCCTCCAGGTGCTCCAGCTTCCTCCCACAGTCCAAAGACATGCAGGTTAACTGGTGACTCTAAATTGGCCGTAGGTGTGAATGTGAGTGTGAATGGTTGTCTGTCTCTGTGTAGTCATTTTGCATCTTTTTGTTGTTGTGTTGTGTCTCTTTTAAGTTGCTCTGCGTCTGCTTGTAGCCATATTGTGCATCTTTGTGGTTGTTTTGCCCCTTTTTGTAGTCATTCAGAGTCTCTTTGTGTCTCTTTAAACTTGATTTGCATCATGTGAAGAGAGTTTCTTTTTTGTTGCTTTGTATCTCTGTAGTTTTTCTTTTTGTAGCCTTTTCGTGTCTCTTTGTGGCTGTTTTTTAAAGTCATTGAGAGTCTCTTTGTGTGTCTTTGTACTTGCTTTGCGCCTCTTTTGGGTAACGACGAGTCTACATTTTGTTGCTTTCAGTCTCTATGTAGTCACTTACATCTCTTTGTAGTGTGTCTATGTCTCTTTGTGGTTGTTTCTTCCCTTTGCATAGTCATTATGAGTTTCAGTGTGTCTCTTTAGAGCTGTTTGAAATTTATTAGTTGTTTTGTGTCTTTTAGTTGTCATTTTGAGTTTCTTTGTAGTCGTCTAGAGATTCATCAAACATAAGAATAGTTGCTGATTATTTTTCTGTCGATCGATTCACCTTTATATTGAATCCAGGCTTTTAAAAAGTGGTATCAAGGGCTTTCATAATTTCAGACAAACCTGTCGAAAACACATATTTACTGCTCAGATAGCAGACAACACAAGTGAAATCTGTGTGTGTACTTTTGAACAAAGCATTTATGGCACCTTTAACATATAACAGATTCATTCTTATTAATACAATTAGATATATCTTATCCACGTACAATGCAGCATCGAAGCAAACCCTAGAATATACAGACAGTAGTCTGCATTTTCTGACACGTAGGCTACATTTTGCTGACTTCATCCATCAATGATGATGCATGATAGAAGTGAACGCCTGGATAATGTGGTTAACCTCTGTTTCTGCAAATGAAATGTTGAATGTACCCTCCAGTACATCATATTAACTACCAGATTAGCTATTTAAAGAAGAAACGCTTGCTGTTTTTTTTTTTGCCTATAAGATCTATCATGCCTCTCCAATTGCATATAATACAGTTCTTTTGGCCTGTCGGCTGTCTCACACACTTGCCGAGCGTGTGGCTGTTGAATGATATGATCGCTGATAAAAGCCGTCATTTACATGAAGACGTCCAGCGGATGGACTTTAGACCAGTAACCATCAGTGATGACTTCACGCTGGTGTCCCTTCCTGGGAAGCTGATAAACTGGTGTTGACAGTGGGCAGATTATCCTTGTCGGTGCGTCAAAGTGCTAATTGCATCACTGTTTTGTGTGAGTTAGTGTTTATCTGGATGAGCCCAGGATCACTTGTTCATTAGCTGAGCTTTCTTGCAACAAGTTTTTTTTGCATCGTAACATTTGAAATATTTTATTAGCTACAGGTGTGAAGGTGAAATTAGTAAGTCTGTTTTTTTTTTAACCACCAACACAAAAAATCAATGAAAGTTGTGTTTGTTAGTTTCTATTCAAAATACCCGTCAAGTTAGGCCGTCTTTTTTAAGACCAACCTGGAAGTCAGCTTCACTAACACTAAATTAGCAGATTTCCAAGTGAAGTTTTGCATTAGAAGATTTGAAACGCACATTCGGATACAGTGAAACAAATCTAATAGAACAAATGGAAAAAGTTTGCACTTTGTTTTCTTGCTGAAAGTTAGATGAGAAGATTGATACCACTCCTCGTGTCTGTGCAAAAACTATGCCGCTACAGCCAGGAGCTAGCTTTTCCTGAGCTAAGCTAGTTGTGTCATATAAGAGTGGTGTTGATCTACTTCGTTAACTCGAGGCAATTCCCAAAATGTTAAGTCATTAAATATATCCTGACAGAAGTACTTGAGGCAGTTAATTTGTGGGGAAAAAATCACGTTCCTCTTCCTCCTCCTAATGCTCCTAATGGCATTTGCAAAAATCCACCACGCCTGTACGAAAACAAGTCAGCAGTGAAGAGTCTGTGGCGACGCTGTACCAGGGTTGCCAACTCTATTCCAATGAAAGTAGCTAGTGCTGGCTCCAACAGTCGCCAGATGAAGTCAAACTTCAACATTCAAACAGGGGTGTCATGGTACTGCCTTGCCTCACAGTAAGAGGGTACGTGGTTCGAACCCACCAGCTGACCGGGGCTCTTCTGTATGGAGTTTGCATGTTCTCCCGATTTTACCGTGGGTTTTCTCCAGGTACTCCGGCTTCCTCCCACAGTCCAAAGACATGCAGCTTAATTGGTGACTCTAAATTGTCCGCAGGTGTGAAAGCGAGAGTGAATGGTTGTCTGTCTCTATGTGTCAGCCCTGCAACAGTCTGGTGACCTGTTCAGGGTGAACCGCTTATGGTCTACTAGAGTGCACGCTTCCAACCCAGAGAGCAAGAGTATCAACATCACCATAGAAACTTACTAGAGTTGAACCCCTACTTCAGTGGCCAGTCTCATACCTGCTGTTAGGTGCCAAAGAGAGACGAAAGAAACCCTACACTGATGGTCGAAAGCAGTGGGGATTTCATTAAACTTGCCAACCCTGCAGATTTTCCTAGGAGACTTCCATGTATCATTGCCCTGTCCTGGTTTCATCCATATTTCTAGATGCCAGATCTTCACACCTTTATTTCCTTTTGTTATCATGACCTGTTTCTAGCACTGCACAGTGTGTATAAGCCCTGCAACTCTAAAAGTCTAATGCTTCCTCATTGTTGGCTTTTCCCGCCTCCTTCCTGACCTTCTGGGGCTGGATAGAGTCGTGACCACTGCAGCAGGGGTTTGAAGGATGTATCTAGTACTCGGCTTACCCTCCTCCATTGCGGCAGGGTACCCAGCATCCTGTTCTGCCTCAGTTAGGCATCCAGGACCCAGGGCTGTGTGAGCCAGGCTCGGACAGCTTGCTGTGGATCCCTGGCGCTGGCTTAGCCTACAATCTGGCCTCCCTCCTTCCTCCCTGGTACCCCTCCAGAAGTACCAGGGGCATGAACCAAAAAATTAACCAAATTAAGTGTTAAGTCCACAGAATTCAAACCCAGCATGCATTGGAATGGATTACAATATATTTCTTGCTTTTCCCCTAAGAAAATCGCTAAATTTGTGACGAAAAGTGGATAAAAAGTGGCAAAATCTAGGATGAAAATCACCAAGTTGGCAACACTGCACTGAGCTGCCAGCAACAGCAGACACAGCAAAGACAAATACACAGAAGTAGACTGACAACGACAAGTTTGCTTTCACTTTCACAGAAGAAGACTGACATCTTCTCTGATTGGTTGTTGTGGTTCAGGCGCAGTGGATTCTTGCAAATACCATCAGGAGCACAAAGAGGAGCCAGAGGAACTTTTCTTTTACAGATTATCTGTCTCAGGTACTACTGTCACAATATATTTACAAAACTTCATTAAAGTTACCTACTCTATCTTTAATTTCTGGTATATGTGAAACAGCCCAAACCCAGGTTTATTGCAAAACATCCACTAGAAATCGGCCAGCTGAGCCCTGAGTGAAGCTGACTTCCAGGTTGATACGATCATGTGCACCATCAAACAGGAAGCTTGCAAAACCACATTTGAAAAAGCGATACAGACGTTATGTTGTTAAGTGTTGTGAAGTTCTGTCATGTGTTTAGTATATTACGTCTGTGACGCTTTAGAAAGATGATACAGAAACTGACCTGACATATTTTATACTGACACATGTAGCTGATTAAATACAGCAAATGTTTTGATGCAAGACGTTTGACATTTTGAACTAAAAAGACCACTGTGACCTTTTAGACGCTAGTACTTCCAAGGGTTTTCGGTTTTTCTAATCATTACAGTAGGATTATGGAGTTACGTCAGCAAAACATTTGTTACTGAGTGTTGACACTGATCGGATCTTGGTGATGAGATGACATCTGCTGTAAGGAGACTGTTGCTATGTGTGTCCAGGCATTTGGCGTGTAAACAGGGTTTTTTTCTATCAGCTGTTGTCTTGCTGGTCATGTGTGTGTGTGTGTGTGTGTGTGTGTGTGTGTGTGTGTGTGTGTGTGTGTGTGTGTATCAGATGCTCACTTAATGATTCACGACTATATCAGGATCATGTGGAGGAAGTTAGTGTCCAGGATAGAGACTTATTCATACATTCAGTTCCACACACACACACACACACACGTTGCATGCAGTGAAGATGCATTTTCTGCATGCACACGCATGAATTAACACAATTTCACTTTTATTCGTCAATTTATCAGTTAGTTGATTGACAGAAAAGTAACCGGCAACTATTTTCATAATCAAAATGATCATGGGATGTTTGTCAAGCAGAAATGCCAAACAGAGGCTTGTTCCAGCATCTCAAATGTAGAAATTGGAAGCTAATCTCAAATAAAATAACCAATCTAAATTCTCATTATAACGGGCATTTTTTACAAGTTTCTGTCATTTTATAGATGAAATGTTATTTTTCAAATGAAATAATCAAGAAATTAATCAATAATTAAACTGTTATTTGATGCCCTAAATCCACAGTTTCAATTGCAAACAATGCTGCTGAGGTAAGAAATAAAGAGTCATTTTCATAAAGAATTTACAGCAATATCTATTTCAGTTTGACATTAAACTCTTAATCGGCTCACTTAGGAGTTAGAAGTCTCCCTTGTTTCTATTTCTAATCGAGTTTAGCTTCAAGCTAAGAATATATTCAGGTGTCTAATCAAGTTTTCTGAAGTCTCACAGTGACTCTGGTTCAAAGTAATGACATGTCGTTTTGAAAATGGTCTCTGAGACTCTGAAATGGTTGGCAAAACCCTACACCAAAATAACATAAACCTTAGAAACGGTATTTATTCTGTCGTCCTTCTTCTTCTTCTCCAAAAGGGCAGGAACGCTATGGCAACATGACCCGTGTCTACTACAGAGAGGCGGTTGGGGCTCTCGTCGTCTTTGACATGACCAGACTGTCCACGTTTCAGGCCGTCCTCAAGTGGAAAGGAGACCTGGACTCGAAGGTAAATATGACGATATGAGAGGAGGTGGAGGATCGAAGGGGTGAAGGAAGGTAGGAGGACATGAGTAGGAAGTGAAGGAATGAAGTAGAGAGAGAGAGAGAAGATCAATCCTCAATGTGGACTTGAAATTGCCATAATATATTTTGTCAACTTCTATCATCATCCTCCCTCCACTCGTCTCGTCTACTTCTGCTTTAGTCGTGACTCGCCGTATTACCCAGGAAGTCTTTTGATAACAGACAGACAGAGTGAGCATGAGCGTGTCTCACAGGGTGTGATACCGTGAACAGAGTAAAGTAAGCTTGTATCTCTTGCAATGCTTGTGCTGGACTCTTATTTCAAATGGTAAAAGTCAGATTGACATTTCTACAAGCTCCTTTGACTTCATTGTCCCTTTGAAGGACACCTTTCTTGCAGTAGCGATTAAAAATACCACAGGAGACACGTGCTGCGTAAATAAATGTGTGGAAATAAACATGTGAAATAAACACGTGGTGGGTAACTCTGTCACATGGTGTGAGCAGAGCCATCCGCAGCTCAACGTGACAAAGACAAAGGAGCTGGTTGTTGATCTGAGGAGGGCAAAGGCACGGGTGACCCCTGTTTCAGTCCAGTGGGTCAGTGTGGACGTTGTTGAGGACTACAAGTATCATAGACAGTAAACTGGACTGGACTAAGAACGGTAGCGGAGGCTAAGGTCCTTCAAGATCTGCTGGACACGACTGAGGGTGTTTTTTGAGTCTGTGGTGTCCTGTGTGCTGCTGTGTGCAGCAGATTGAGGGTAGCAGACGCCAGTAGACCCAAGAAAATGATCCACAAGGCCTGTAAAGTTGTGGGGGTGGAGCTGGACTCTTTGGTGGTGGTGTCAGGGAGGAGGATGCTCTCTAAGTAAGGTGTCACCTTGGATAATGTCTCCAAACTCACTCCATGATGTGCTGGTTAAACACAGGAGTACATTCAGTGACAGTCATTCCTCTGAGATGCTCCACATGGTGCCAAAGGAAGTCATGCCTGTCTGTGGCCATCAAACTTCTCAGTTCCTCCCTCAGAGTGTCACTTACACAGTAATAGATTTTGGCCCTTTGACTTATTTCATCCATTCAACCTTGCAAACCGTACAAAAATTAATGCAATAATTCAACTATTAAATATTTTCTTTTCAACTATTAGCCATGGCTGACCATGGCTAAAAATCGCTATTGTTCTTAAATGTTTAATAACTTTTGAACTGCTAATTCTGTCCACATGCTTTTAAAAGGCACTTAAGGTGCATTCTCAGAACCCATCGGCTGTATTCGGCGTCTGTCTTCCAGCAGACGGCGATACAGCCTCTGTTGGCAGACCCCTGATTTTTTGGCATTCCAGTTTGATTTGGGCCGAGGAGGCAAATTTCCGTTTCCGACTCCCGTTTATATATAAGTAAATATGCTGAACCATTGTGATGGATTCAGAGTTTGCAGTGACGCCAATTATCTTCCATCTCATTACCGCACGGACCGTTTAACCTGGCAAACGTGATTGGTCAATATCACGCGGACTACAAACAGCCTACAACCGGAAAACAGGGCTCTTTCGCTCTTCTTCCTGAGGCAAGATCTCCGGGATTTGCCTACAAACTCTACATTCACTGAATGTAGAGTCTGTATACAGAGACTACATAAGGTGGAGAATCTCAGCTTTTTCGTTGGTATCACATATGCCTTGTTTGGACATTCAGAGGCTCCATAGTGGACGTGATTACACCATCGCATTTTGCAGCATTGATTCACCACGTAGTTCAGTCCTCCGAGCCAAACTGCAATGGTTGTAATGGCTTATCCCCTCCATGTTGGTTCAAAATTTCACTACCGTGTTAAAAGACATCATTGGAAATTGGTGACGCAGGTGATGAGATGGAAGCCTAACTGTAGAAATTATTGACCTCTACATTAAGATAGTCTAGCGTAAAAAAAAAAAAGGGAGCTAATAATGCATTCAGGTGCCCTTGATCAACGTATAAAGTCAATAATTTCCATGTTTATCACTGAGACGCTGCCTTAAAGTGGCCATCAAAGTGTAAACAAGTTTTCTAATACCTTGGTTTATGGTACAGTCATGAAGTTTAGTCTAAAACTATGCTAAATAACCAGCAAACAGCGTGTTACAATAGGTTTACAGCAGTGGTGGAAGAAGTTCTGGATCTTTTCTTTAGGTAAAAGTAGCACAATGTACTTACTTAGAGTATGTCTACTTCCTGGTTCCCTCAGGTCGCCCTTAGCAACGGGACGCCGGTTCCAGCCGTCCTGTTGGCCAACAAGTGCGACCAGCGGAGTCACGGTTTGTGCCCCAAGCTGCCCAAGCTGGAGAACTTCTCCAGAGAGTATGGGTTCGTCGGCTGGTACGAAACCTCTGCTAAGGTACGTGATCGTCCTGTGTGTGTGTGTGTGTGTGTGTGTGTGTGTGTGTGTGTGTCTGTCTGTCTGTCTGTCTGTCTGTCTGTCTTTAAATCCTGCAAATATTGTTCTAACCTGTGATCTGCTTCTGTTGTCATCTTTGTTTTTTCTCGTTATAAAGAAATGTCACTGCATATTTATATCAGCGTATCGCCTATTAGCCTTCTGTCTCACACACTCCCCCGCACTCCTTTATTTACCCCAGTGTTTCTTCCTCACGCTTATTTGCATGTCAGCTCTTCTCTGCATTTGTCAGTGCCTGTTTCTCTGCTTTCAAAGCTGCACCAGTGAACAGTTTAGTGCAAAAGACAAAGAACAAAAATCACAAAATGTAAAAGTTCCGCCGTCTTCAGCAAGCATCCAGTTTACTCATATTAAACTTACAAAATTCAAACAGCTCCCTCTTGCTGCTATTTGTAGACTCCAACATGCAGTAAGACGTTTATCTGCTGCAGCTAAAATTAGAAACACTAGATTGCCTATTCATCTGTAATCAAGAGCCTGCACTGATTACACTAATCAAGAGCCTTTTAGAGTTAAAAGCGTTTGCGGACAATGAACTTGTTGTGCTACATCTGTTCTGTTTGGCTGATTCAATTTTATTTATCTACCTATTTGTTTTATTACTGTTGAAGGTGCAGGATAGAAGCTTTTTATAGCTTCTAACGAAGGACCTTGATAGCCTTAAAGTCTCGTCTCTGCTTTCATGTCGCACAAAGATCTTCTTCACAGTGAAGAAATAAAAGTGATAAACCTGACTGAGTAGAGAGTTTCGATCCATGATAAAGGAAATAAAGTTTAATTTAATGGAAAAGGACAAGTTTCAATTTCTGTTTTCTGTTGGTGTTGCCATCAAAAAGAACATTTGATCAATTTTTAATTTAAAGATGCACCAATTTATATTTTTATGTTAACAATGGAAGAAGTAACTACCTGTAAAACGTAAAGGGGTAGTGGTTACTTGTAGTAATGAACTAACAAGAAGTTGTAACCGGACACTGCAGCTCTGTGGAGCACTGTAGCATCTTTCAGTTCTTCGTTTTAGTTTCACAGCCCACAACTTTACTGTTTCAGTTCACTCTCAAAACTCCCGTCACTCCAAGCAGCAACAGGCAGCTATATCCATCACTGATAAAACTGATTGCAAGTTTAACAAACACAACAATGAGTTGATATTTTGGCAACTAGTTTGGCAGTAACTATTGTATATGGACGAAATGGCTAATTTGATGGATGGACGAGTTCTAGGCATTAAAATGTCTGTTCACATGAGGTGTTTGTTATGTTTACACTGAAAGGAGAGTACTATGATTTTTGGCATGTGTTTTACTATAAAGTCCTTTAAAGCTGAAATACAAATTGCAAAACTTTTCGGTAACACTTTACTTGAAGTTATCTGCATAACTATGACACGACACGGTCATGAACCTGTCATGAACATTATTTACATGTCATAAACGTTTATGACTGCTGTCATTCGGTTTTTGTAATGACAAGTTGACATTGTTTGGGTTGTCTTGATTATGACAACTTGACATTAATCAAAGTGACATTACCAGAAGTTGTCTGGTACGCATATGAAAAATAGAGCCTTAGTCTACAGAGGCCTGAAGCTGACGTTTTCTTCTCCATGAAAATTTCCTAAAAGAGCCTTCAGAGTGGACAAATCCATAAACTTCTGGCGTAATGTTTTCTACTGACAGAAACCTCATGTGGTCCAACATCGTTTTCACATGTAAATAGCATTTTCAAATTTGGCTGGCAGAGTATGGATTCTCCTCTCCCTTGTTTCTCTATCTCCACCTCCATCGTCCTTCTTTAACCCTTCACCTCGCTCCTCTCTCTACAGGACAACACCAACATAGATGCCGCCATCACGTGCTTGGTGAAGAGCATCATGACTTTGGAGGATGAGAGAGCCGCAAGTGACGCCACAGCCATCACCGGCAAAAGTGAATCGGTTCTAGTTCTGCCTCGCTTCGACTACAACAAAAAGGAGAAGGGACTGAGTGGGTGCTCAGGATGCCAGTCGCTTAAACCCAAAGACAGGGACAACGACTGAAGGAGGGAGGGATGATGAGATGTATCCTCTTCCGTCCTTCCTTCCTTTTCTCCTCACAAACATATTTCCTTAGAGTTGTTAGAGGAAAGCAGTTTAACAATTTGTGATTTTTCTGAAAAATCCACAATGTAATTATGTATTTTTATCACAGAAAAGAGCGAAAAATGAGTTCCATCATAACAAAAAGATCATTTTTTTTATAGGTGATGCTAAAATATTTTATGTATTTGAAGGAAAATGTGACTCCTGAAAACATTTTTTTTTTAATATTTAAAGTTGTTTTTTTTCTATTGCAGCACAGCAACATGTTTTAGGCTTGAGACAGCTGGATTTTACGATAATTACTTGATTTATAATAATATATTGTAATATTCTTCATATGTGAATAACAGATTAGAAAATGACTTGTCAAACCTTTTTATATGCATAAAAGTGCACCTTTAATCTGTTACGCGTCTTCTCTATTTCTTGTCTGAACATTTGTCACGTTTTTTCAAAAGACAGCAGGTGTGCTTCCTTTCTGAAAGCACTCAATCATTTTAGAATAGATAGCTGTATTCTTCAGATGCTTTACAAAGCTCTCTTGCAGAGCGTCTTATCCTTTGGCCTTGTTTGTGCCTTTGGAAACATGTATATTCAGGATCAGAAGGAACTGCAACGAATAGTCGAAACAGCCAGTAGGATCATTGGAGTCGATCAGGTATCTGTAGCTCAACTGTACAACGACCTCAGTCTAAAAAAGACAGAAAAAAATCTAAATGACTTAACCCACCCTCTTCATCTGAAGTTTTTAATAACAGATCAAGTGGCAGAATCCTGCAGAGGAAAATTAGGACCACAAGGTATATCTTTTGTGCCTACAGCAATTAGACTGCACAACAATATACTTAAAAATTCCTAAGCACTTTAAACTATGAGCATATATATGAGCATCCCACTATTTTATTTATTCATACATGCTTGTCATGTTTCCTCAATGTTCTTAGTGTTTTGTCTGTCTTGTCCCTGTTTTTCTTTTCTAATGTTTTGTATTTATTGTTGTTAATGCTGTACAGTAGGCTGTGTAACAATGGAATGTGTAATGGTGACCACATGAATTTCCCACTTGTGGGATAATAAAGTTTACCTTAACCTTAACCTTATATGTTTGAATTTAAAAAGCAAAAATAAATACGCCATAGGTAACTGTTTTTAAAATTATATGTCTAGTATTTTTTCTGCACATTAAATGATAATTACTTGTGTTCAGCAGTAGTCGTCATGGCAAAGCACTATTATTGGTGTTTTTATCTGAGATCATTTTTTGGCTCTGTGTGTGTGTGTGTGTGTGTGCGCGCCCTCGTGTGTGAGTTTGTATCCATCTGTCTGCAGCCAACGTCACAAACTACTGTACCAATCAGCATATTTATGACATGCTCAGGAATCTCTTGTGGTTGCAGTGATTCACAATTTTTGAAAAGCCTATTTTATTGACTGTTTATACCACCATCATCATATTTCCAGAAATAATCTCGTCCAAAAACAGCAAGCCTTACCCAGTCTGTTGCCCGCCATATCATGGCTCAAAAAAGTGACATCCATGAAAAATTTGGTCTCATTTGAAATGGAGAACCTGCGGATGAAATGTTTGTTGTTAGTTAATAATCTATCCTCACAAGCTATATTTCACACACAGTGCCTGTTAGAATGAAAACTCGTTCTGTTCTGTGCAACACGCTGCGGCTCAATCTGTCAAAAATTGATGAGGTGCGTATTTTCTTTTGAAACACTCTACTGAGTGCTGTTTTCTTGCTTTGTCTCCTTGCTTAGGTTTTTCTTTTAATGTTCATTCCTTACCCATGTTAGCTGCATGGCTCTAGAGATTAAAATGTATGTCTGTCAGTCAAACTGTAATATCTCAACTAGGGATAATACACCAACATGGATTTTTTCAACCGATACAGATGATCAATAATTTCACATTTTGTGTTTTAAAAAAAGAGTGTATAACCTGTGGTCTATGTAAACCTGAGGGTCAGAGAGACTGAGGCGTAGTGTGAAAATATGGCTGATTTAAAGCTTGGTGTTGCTCGTGCTAACACTCTGGAGACGGTCCTTCAGCCCTGCATCTTACCTGTGTCAGGCGGC
Organism: Epinephelus cyanopodus; assembly: GCA_026686955.1. NCBI lineage: Eukaryota > Metazoa > Chordata > Actinopteri > Perciformes > Serranidae > Epinephelus > Epinephelus cyanopodus. The sequence goes on from CM048934.1 coordinate 15,935,562, forward strand.
TGGAGATCAGAAGTGATGGCCAAATGAAGCCTCCTGAGCCACTTTCTTTAGTTTCTGACCCCACCAGATGGCTGTATTGGTTTAAAGATAAAGGCTGAAGGACTGGCAATGAAGTGTGCTTTCAAACCTTTATTGAACGCACAGCGCCATCTAGTGGCTTCAGAAAATATAGACAGTGGTTCATGAGGCCTCATTTGGCCATCACTGGTGTTCATGTCCCGTTTCCTAACCCAACCATGTGTGTTAGCTGTTGAAGGGAATGTTTGCGGTATTGTATCGATGTAGTGAGTTTATTTTGAAAGAGACTGTGCGTTCCATTTAGTTTCCATTTATTCTGGGTATTTTATCGATGGATAATCCTTCGTTTTCTTGCTTGAACCTCTTTCATCATTGTCTAGTATTACTCATTCTATCACCTTTCACTCATGTCTTAGCTTTAAATATCAGGAATAACATGTAGAATAAGAATCAGTCAATGTTCTTCCATTATTTCCCAGCTGGAGTTAGCTCCCCCCCCCCCAAAGCATCTCTATTCTCTCAGCGTGTTTGCCAGCTCTTACAGCTGCATCGCTCTGTCAATAAAAGCTTGAAAACTAACCCTAATTACATGGAAGACTGTCAGAAACAGTGTGTGTTTCTGTGTGTGTGCTCTTCAGCTCAGTTGTTCTCTGCGCCTGCTGCTCTGTCTGATGGGTGAGGCACTATAATTTCGCGCCCACCCATGTGAAGACACTGTACGCTCCCTCCCATTCACAGTGCCAAAATAGACCGTGCATAACACTCACTTTCTCTGGCAAAGTGTTTCTCCTTTTGCTCCATTCATCCGGCAGGTTGGCCAACCCCAGGCTGCAAAGCTCCCGTTTAAGTGTGCCGTAAAAGCTTTGCAGGAAGGAAATGAATCATGGTGAAATTACCTCATTTGTGATGAAACACAAATCATCCTCATGACTCAACTAGATCTCTCAACATGGTAAAGTCTGAGCTGAAACAACGGCCCTACTGGTGGTGCATTTTGATCCGCAGCCATTTCGCCAACAGCTTGTTGGCATGTCTGTGGTTATTTTCACCAAGTGGGAGATATTATTAGAAATTTCTGATATTTGGAATCGGAATTGCAAGTCAGAGGCTGACAGAACGGTATTTCCCACTCTGCTGCCTATAATTATGGTCTAAAGGATGTAACATGAATGTGCCATACCAACACGTTCTGACTCTGACCTCGTCACATATCAACGTTTAGTCATGGACTTTCCACGTCCAGATACAACGTGAAAGTTACCCTGAGTGCGTCAAGTTCTGCCTGTTACATGCATTGTCTTCTTTCAAGATAAACTTCCATTTCATACGGTCTCTTTCAAAATAAACGCTCTGCATTGCTATAACACAACGGACTGACGTTTTCTTCTTCAACAACACACACATGGTTGGGTTTAGGAAAAAAGAACAGGGTTTGGCTTTAGAATCTTACAGGACACAAACGCCGCTCTCAAGGGTCAAAGTCGTGTGTGTTGGCAAGGCGCTCCTGATCTCTGATAAAAAATGATGAGTAGCCTAATAAGAGGAAACAACCTTGTTTTTTGCACATAATGAAATGAAACAACCTTTTTGTTTACTTGTTATAACAGGTTGATTATCTTGAAATTAAACAAATTTTTTTGGGAGACGTTAATGATGTGGCTATCTTGAGATAACAACGCTTGTTTTCCTGAGGTAACAATATAGTTTACTCATTATCTGGAGAAGTAATTTACTTGTTAACTTCAGAAAGCTAAGCTCCTTTTTTCGATATAACAAAATAAAACGACCTTTTTTTGTGATAACAGGCTGATTATCTCATATCAGGAGATAACAAAGCCTGTTTTCTTGAGGTAACGAAATAACCTATCTCAGAATAACGGCATGAAAAAAATTATCACAAGCACAGCCGTTCTCGCCATCTGTTGAAAGACAAAGTTACCCTGCAGCATGTTTGATGCCAATTTTCTGACTCAACGTGCTGCAAGTTATTTAAAGATTACACAGTTTTCTCAGTTTTGCGTTAGGCGCGCACATGGATGATTTTTATATCCTTGTTCAGAAGAGTTAAATGGACCAGTGGACCAATCTCCAAACGTATGTGTGCTTGTTCCTTCTTCTTGTCATCTCAAATTCAAGACAGCTTTTTTTCATATGTAAGGATCACTGAGTCATTTTTTAATCCCTGGTGTGAGAGCGATATTCGTTAGTGGTTTCATGTCTACGCTTTTTTTCAACCCTTTGAAACCTGGAGCAACATCACTTTTCTCTGCTGCTGTATTTAAACCTTTTGAACCCTGAGCAAATTGGTGCAATTTCTTTCAGGTTTCAAACATCTGAAAGAAAATAAATGTGATGATTACAGTTCCATCAGGGTTAAATTAGAGTGCAGCATCCATGAAGCTGTCAAGAAGACAGTCCAAAGAAAATAATATTAATGCCAGGGTTATGCTCTAGAAAATCATCTTTCCCACCCCAATAATTTTCACACAGTCTGCAATGTGCATTCTTTTGTTATGCAGCTTCACCTTACATTATCTATATTTATGGCTTACCTGCATTACTGCAACATCTCTACCTCTCAGTTGTTTCATGTCTTTAGATCATGAACACAGGGATGAGGAGGCAAATCTTTTCAGAGGCACTCTGCTGCTTCTGAGAGCAGTTTGAGCCACTAGAGGGAGCCACAGGTAGGAAATGTGTTTACAGTGGTTTCATGGCGTGGCTGTCCACTTTAAATTTTTCATGTTTGGAATTATTCTCCATATTGATTTATTTCCTATATAATGCTCCCTGCTCCCTCTCACTGCTCTCCTTCACTTCACTGCCTCTGGTGTTGGAGTGAAACCTGTGTGAAGCGACAGTTTTTGCCTCAGTGGCTTCTATTTCTGGATGCAGACTCCTCTCCTCTCTCTTGCTCTCCTCCACCTCTCTGGTTTTTCAAGTGCATCTGACTGCACAACCAGCCTCCTGCGAAGCGACTAAATTGGTGCGAGATGCAAGAAGTGATGAAAGGAGGGCACATCTCCTCGGGTGTCCTCACAGCTGTTTCCATTGGTAATAGAGGCTGCTGTTAATTCCTCCATAGAGGAAGGCGGTTGTTGACCCGTGCAGATGCTGGATGCAAAACCTCCCCACCAAACTGAATTGTTTTTCTTCAGTCCTCTCAAGAAGAAGTGGATTATTGGTGTTTGGGTATATGAGGACTAACGCAGAAGAAAGGATATCTCACCTTTTTGTTTGTAAGTTGGGAAATGAGGAGGAAAATCTGGATTTTCTCATGTTCATTGTCTTCTCACACTTCCATCTTGTGTTTGTTTGAGGTTTTAAGTTTCTAAATTACTTTCCACATGGCTCAGTTATAATCACATATTGTTTGAAGTGTTTGGTTTGTAGATAAAGAATAAGCAGTTTGTGTTTTTCAAGTCAGCACAATAGAAAATTTAGGCTTGTTTAATGACTTTTTAACAATTTTTTTTTGTGTGTAAAAGACTCTTAACTTCAAAAGCAATTAAAACGTTTTTCAGTCCTGTGTTTTGTATTATAGTTTGCTTTTGTTCACATTGGTACATCCTTGTATCATCAACAGATTGATGTTCTCTGTTGTTGCATTTCTATTGAATTTCCAAAGGTCTATTCTTTTCCTCACTCCTCTATGTGTAATTGTGTTGCTATTCCTGTTTACATGTCCTTATCACCGTATACCTGAGTTGCATCTCTTCCTTGTCTGTTAGTGATTTGTGTAGGTTAATTCCATATATAACCTACACACTAGGTGTACACTGAATTATGTTTAAAGAGGACCTATTATGCACATTTACAGGTTCACACTTGAATTTAAGGTGCTTAATGTTAGCATGCTTTAATGTTCAAAAAGCACTTTATTTTCCTCATTCTGTCCAGGGCTGCCTCCTGAAAGTCAGAGGTCTGAATCAGTGACCCCTCAGTTGATTGAGATTGCCTACAAGTTGAGCAGTTGGGTTTTTTTGTTTGTGTGTTTCTGCCAGTCAGTGTGCAGTATACATCCGGTGACGTTTTGGTCCCCAAATTTAGCTGCACTGTGAGCACTACTAATTTTGACGCTGCTCGTTCGTACAAGCAGGTGAATGTCACTGTCACATTTTAACATCCTGCTGAACTCCATTCGAACTTTAAACTCTAGCCTATATGGCATAAAAGGAATGAACAGTCAGTCACTAATACTGCCGGCATGCTACTGGAACAGCTGTATTCACCCTCTGTCTGAAAAACCCAATTTAGTAGGCTATCTCTTCATCGCAGCATCTCTGCATCGTTATTTCAGCCAGGCGAATGGCCTTAACTGAGAATAGTGGCTCTTTCTACTGCGAAAAATCCCCAATAAAAGCTTCTAAACACAACCGTACAGGTTTCATCACAAATCTGATCTGAAACTGAAAAGATCACGTTTTCCTGACAGAGAATGACTGAAATGAAAAATAGCAGCATGTATGTATGTAGGAATGTACCTCTGGCCATGTTTAATGTAAACATCTGACATTGTAACTTTATGACACAAAATACGAAAAAGCATAAAAGGTCCCCTTTAGATAAAAACATACAGTCTTTTTTTATAACAGATGCAGCAAGTAATTAAGTAAGTAAGCAAGTAATTATGTCAGTAATTGCTTCTATATCCCATCCTACCAGTGAGTCCAGTCCACCATGAAGACGGCCGCTGCTGTTAGGAGCCTCATCAGTCTGCTGCTGATTCTACACTTCAGTAAAGGTGAGTGCAGATGGTTTTGTAACAAGTTGAATAAAAGCCTTTCTCAGTTATGCTGTAATGATTGAAAATTGACTCTGAGAACGGCTTTCATCCCTGCGGGCAGATGTAATTTCTACTGTGACAGCAAGAAAAGTACTTTTGCATCACTATCATTATCATAATCCCATAATCACATTGAAGTACAATTTTAAACTTGACTTTAAAGAGTCAGGATAAGTGCAAAATGTTTTGCATTACCTTATACATTGTACATTCATTCTCCTGTTGTTTGGATCCAAATAGTCACATCAGTATTATTATATAGCCCACACATATGACACACATGTGCAACATATGGCAGTCTATCTTTAGATAAAGGTTGCTGAGGCTAATGGGAATGTTATTAATTTTGTAGGTGTTGACATGTACATTTATTAATTTGGTACAATCCAAGCCAGAGGAGATTAAGGGGAAGCCTTTGAGAATAACTAAGTCAACACTCGACACAAACACCACAAGGGCTGCAGGTGTGTGAAGTAACAGGATCGTTTTCCTCTAAAATAAAACCACGTAGGTCGTTTGTACAAGCAGCAATTGCGACCCATAGTTGAGGGGATTACTGTAAGTCTTGTGCTGGTGACCACTTGAGTTCTGATCTGATGTTGGCGCTACATGAAAAGTCAAGAGTTTAATGCATTTTGGCTCCTTGAATGCTTGTATCAATTTTCATACCAGTCCATGGGACATTTCCTAAAAATCTCAAATATCAACCTCATGGTGGCAACAAAATCAGGAGATCAGGATACATCATCTGGGAACCATGCATTTCTTTACAAAATCTGGTGCCAATCCATTAGGTGGTTGTTGAGATGTTTCACTACCTGCTGGTGGCATTAAATGAAAAGTCAGCCAAAGCCAAATAAAAATTCAGAGCACCATGAATGTCTGTAACAAACATCATCAAAGCACTTGAATACTCTTTGTAATGACGCTTGCGTTCGTCTTTCAATTCATTTCAGGGTGTATTTTTTCAATTATTGCAGCTATCCAGACAGGCGGAACACAATTATTTTCCAATTCCTCAAAATGGCTAAAATTACAAAGGTATTCCACTCTTTGAAGCATCAGTGCTTAACCACATGTTTTGTGTCAGTGCCTCAGAATCAGAGATATAGGGTATTTTGTCTGACAAATTTTACTGTTTGTTGAATTCTTATAGCGGCAGAAATGATTTATAAAACTGGGGTTTCATTTTTCACTTATATTAAACATTAATCCAACAGCAATACTACGTTGAGCCAGGACCATGTCCATTTATGTTAGGAGATATGTAAAAAAAAATGCACCTATTTTATTCTGTGCTGGGCTTCCATCTACATTTATCCGCCAAAATAGTGTTTGTCACATATGACTGTCATCTCACAATCCTTTCATCAAAAAGCCAGATATATTTCCACTCTGCAGTGATGTCAAGAAAGCAATTTTCAGTCACCTCTCACTCTCTGGAGAGCAGAGCCTTTTTTTGTCATTCAGATCACATATAATCATAGCTGGGTTTACATCCAAGAAGGCTTGGGGGAAAAAATGGCCATTCGCTTCTCTCATTCCTCTGTGCATTGTGTGTGCACCCTATCATCTTCAAGAACCCTTCAAAAACAGTCATTGAGAGACTCTATGCCATCAGGAATTCTAATCAGCCTTGATTACATGGTAGCATTCAAGATGTAGGCCAGTGCTGCACAGAACAAATCTCAATTTGAAGATTTGTTTTTCTCGCCTAATCATTGAGAATTTATCTTTCTGTTTCCTTATCTTTATCTCTGCAACAGCTACGGACACTGGATCCCATTGGATTTTGGATAATTGCAGAAAACAAGCTTTGTGGCAAACAAACATTTATGGCACTTGCATTTTTTAAATTAACACCACATTTATGATTTAAATGCAATCGCCATAAGTAAAAAGCGTTCGGCTGTAAACAAACTACGCCACAGTTGCATGGATTAATATTGCCACCACAACAGGTCTGTAAAACCATGTTCAGCATGATGACATACTGTGGTTCATTTAGCCAGTTGGTAGCAACTGCCTTCTTCAATACTCATAAATGCTCAAAATTCATGAGCGGGGTATATACTGATGTATTTTATGTCTTAGAACTTAGGTCTCTTAGGTTTTGTAAACCAGAGACTTTATTTCAAGCATCTCACCAGAAACAATTTTTAAAAAAAACACTGGCTTTAAGATGAGGGAACTGGGAGTAGTAAAATGCTAACTCATTTCCTGGTGTTAGGACTAATTCCAGCAGTACTCCATTTGATGGACTGCCATGAAATTAAAGGCCCCCAGGAGATGAATCCTAATGAGTTTGGTGATCCAACATGATGCTTTCAGGTTTTGGTGAAATGCCTCAAAGGCCATTGGATGTGTTTTGGAATGGGTTTTCAATTTTTCCTTTTGTAAGAAAATATCAAAGTATGCACCACATGGATTGGCACAAAATTTGGCACAGACGTTCACAGTTCCCACGTGATGAATCCTGATCACTTTGGTGATTCCCTGACTTTACTCTTACATCTATCTATCTATCTATCTATCTATACATACTTAGCCATTAAAGCTGATTCTGATTAGTGCCACCATGAAGTTTGATTTTAAGTGAAACTCTTGCATGTATTGGCATCAGCTTTGATACACACCTTCATGTTCCCATCAGGATAAATTGTAATAAGTTTGGAGATTTTAAAAACTTTGTCAGTGTCAACCAAAACCGACCCTGGTCCCCCAAATCAAGTCACACTCACCAATGCTTTGTCACGCCCCTTGGCGTCCCATAGTGACGCACAGGACATCCTTTAGCGCATCTATGTGACGCATAGCTGAAAGACATTGTAACATGTGGGTAATGTTGTGAAATGGCTGCTGTTTGATGTAGGTAACAACAGTACTTGAAAAAGGTTAAAAGAGGTACGTTCTGATCTTGATGTAAATACATCACATGGGCCACGTCAGTGTACAGTGACCTGTCAACAACGATAACTTTTTCTTTCACACAGGACACACACTGTTGTCTCGCAAGTCTGATTTTGTCTGACCCTTCCACCTCCCCCTGCTTCTTCTCCTTCTGCGCTTTTTACAAGACGTCAGTTGCTCTTTATGTCATGCGTTGTTTGGTTGGGTTTACAATGAAGTTCATTGAAAGCTTGGTGCATCTAATAACGATGCTAAGGGTTACCTTCTACGTCAATGAAATGTGCCGAGGTGCATGACAAAGTGTCAGTATTTGACGCTCTGGCAATGAGAGTAGGCTAAAATCTCATACTGTTAAGTCATATATGATAAAGCGATCATTATAGACCCAAGCTGGGCCAGTTTAAAGTACTTAAGTAATACTCATACTTCACGCATTTTTAAGCCAGCACAAAGGTTATGGTATCATCATAACTAAACAACCTAGGCATTCATTGGTACCAACTATGTCATGCTAGTTTTCTCTAATATCTTGCCTTCGATTCTCTAGAAGGGGATTCAGAATTGACAGCCTCAATATTTTTCAATCAAAATGTAACTCAAGTTTGTGAAAATAACCAGAAAAAAAATGAAGCTCACTGAAGACTTTCCAGTGCAGCCAACAGACCAGAGAATACATCTCATGTCAGCCCCTTGTAAAGTCTGTTTTTGTTTGTGACTAATTTTAACCTCCTCTCCTCTGCTGCTTCTTCCAGCCCAGGAATCCACTGATGACCCCTCCATTTTCACGCTGTTCAGTGCAACCCCTCAGTCCCTCCTCAGCCTCCTGCTGCTGGGCCTGACCGTCTTCCTGTCCAGCTGCATCTACCTATGGGCCCTCAGATACGTCTGCATTGGCTGCTGCCAACCAGTCGCGGTCGGCACTGAACCAGAAGACCTCGCTGGGATGGTGTGAGGCCATCAGCCCCTGTTTTAGTGAGTTAGATTACCACATGCTGGCTAACAAATCACGTAGGACATTTCACTTTCTTCACACCATGAAATGACTTTGCTTGCACGTGTGAATTGGCTCTATTCACAAGGGAGCTGGGACTTAATTATCAGAAATGTCTCACACGTGATGTGTCAGGCTACAATGTGTGACACAATGTTTGCTTACAGTTTCTAAGACTTTTATACCTTGTACAAGACATATGTACATTTTGCATTTTCACATGTGATAGATACCTTAATCTAATTACGGAGCCCAGAAAGTATTGTGCAGAAATTAGAATGAGTAGTTCTAGCGTGGTTCCCAAACTCTGAAGTGCTGCATACATCTCTGCTGTTTTTGGTTCAATGAAAGTTGAAGACTGTTCCCAGGTTGGAAAATAACCAAACCAATAAAAGCTTTGTTGGTGGGATTAAAAATGGACGTTCTCTTCCTGTGCCTGTTCCAGAAAACTGACAGCAGAAGTATTACCACAAAATGACAAGTGTGGGTGAAATCAACACAGTTTACAAGCTGTTTTTTTTACAGAAAAACAAACTCTTAAATCTGTATATTTCTTTCTTTGGCATGGAAATCTAAAGCTGGCCCTCCTTAGCAACTGCTATTGCAGCTTCATGTCACCAGAAAATGACTTGATGGTTATGCCACTCATTACAAAAAATCTGACAAAAGATGTCAGAGTATTAAAGTCAAACAGAATGGCAGTTCAAATCAATTTTCAGGCCGAATAAATTTGTACTTTTGACTTAAATCAAAGTAATTAATATATTTTTTGTCCACTTGGGGGCAGTGCAACAAGCTCTAAACCAACACATTCTCGCTCCGACCTTGACACATGTCAACGTTTGGACACGGATCTTCAATGTCCCGATACGACTAGAAAGGTACCCTGGGCGCATTTGTTGTTGACGTTCTGAGATGCCGTGTCAAGTTCTGCCTGTCACATGCATTGTCTTCTTTCAAAATACACTTCTGTTTTCACAGGAAATTTACCGTTTCCATACAGTCTCTTTCAAAATAAAAGCACTACATCAGTACAACATCAACTGACAATTTTTGTCCTCCAATAACTTACGTACGTGGTTGGGTTTAGGCAACAAAAACACATAGTTGGGTTTAGGAAAAAACAAATAGGGTTTGCCTTTATAATCTTACAGTTTAAGGTTGGTGTTTGTTGGACCCATCCACCACCACTCCCACCCGCCCTACTCGGACTTTCCTACTTAAGTTTGATTCTTGTCCCTCCGTGTTTCCCCTGATGCCACCGAGTGATATTAAACTATAATGGCGATCAGCTGCATATCATGCCGACGTTAAAGGATGGCTTTTATTGTCAGTGTCTGATGCCGCAGGTCACGGCCCAAGCGCCGGATTCTGACAACTTCGGAGTGAGAGTAGGTTGTCTAAACACAAACACTGACACATTTTTTTTTTTGACTGTAAGTTGTTCTGATAAAGTATTAGCAAACAATCCACCTGCAATGTTAGCAATCATTTGGTGTTGTGTTTCAGTCCACCTGACAAATTCAATATTCACTCTCCTTTTAGCTCTGTTTTGGTCTCCACCAGCTCCTAGGGAAAATATTTGACTCTTTAGCTGCTAAATGCCCCACAATATTAACCAGCTAGTCACTAACTTTTCAAACATAAATTAGCTGTCTTATGCTGCTGGAAAGAAAGTTGGTGAGAGCTGTGAGGCTGAACCAAAACAGTAAAGTTGAACACAGTAAAACCAACACGATGAGTTGAAAGATGCTCAAACTCTGTTGAATATCAGCAAAGTTTCCCTGCTTCCCTTCACTGGTTCCTGTACAGCAGGGTCGGCCTTTGTTTCACTGTTATAATCATTAAAAAGCGAAAGCAGCATGTGTATACATTCAGTAGGCTATATCTTCAGTAGCTAGCTATATCTTTTTCCAACTTCTCCAGGTAATGACTATCATTAATACATGACGTGCCCCAGGCACAACATTTAGCTCCAAATCCACAAAACCAGCCTGGAAATGAAGGAAATCTGAAACAGTGGAGCTCAGCTGTGTTGTTGTCGGAGCCTGGTCTGAGCCGGCCTGATGCTACATTATGACTGGTCAGTCTGCATTCGGGGAACGGGCTTAGCGAAGGGTCAACTGACTGAATAAATGTCGGCATTGTACATTTATACATTTCTGCAAACCATAGATATGTAACATTCTACAGACATATCCATGGCTTGCAGAAATGTTCAATGCCAACGTTTTCTTTTGGCGACTGGGTTGCTATGATACATCAACTAATAATTAAGCAATTTCAGGATTCTTCCATTATTACTTCATGCGTATTCTTTCACTCCTGATGCTTGCTAGGGACCGTGAAAAGTCAGTTTTATTTTTCCATGTAAAGAAACGACTGTATATGTACAAATTGAATTGCTATGAAAAGGCAAGGACTTGACATTATTGCATCATGATGGTACACGTACGCACACACAAACACAGGCACATCGTATTCTTTACTCTGCTGTATACTGTATGTTCATGTCTGAATAAACCCTCAATAAATTAACCAGCCCTCTGCCTGACCCTCTGTACTGTCTGTATCTGTCTTTGAATAAATAAGAAAATATCACTCCAGATCAAGGAGTCTGCCTAAATAATGGACGCAAAACTGAGGCTATCAAGTTTGCATCTTAACGGATCCAATTAAATTTTATCAGCCTCATAATTCAGCAGCTCCTGAAAGCTTGACGAATGAATAAGTGATCTGAGAGAATCCGGAGCAGGCAGGAGGTTTTGCAGCAGCGTTCCTTATTTAAACCTGGAGTTATGCACATGTACGCACGTTTCCACGGCCTCTCCACACACAATGTGCACACAACATGTTGATTGAAGTGTATTTCTGAGCGCTGTGGAGCAGGACATAAATGAAGCTCCATGTGTTGACAGCTTTTATTGATTTATACAGTTTTCAGCGTTTGTTGCTCAGACTGATCTGAAACCTGCCAGACAAGCACAAACTTTCTGAAGTAGCTTGTGTCTTTTTGTAATATGACTGGTGAGGAGTGTGTTTACCGAAGCTCAGCATCTCTTTGCAACTGTTTACTTTTTTCATGACCAGTCAACAATTCATTCACGGCCGGTTGCTAGTTTAACTGCGCCTGGCCGTGTCAGGGGGAAACATGGCGGGCCAAGGATGAAATTTAAGCCGACGAAAGTCCAACTGAGCGGGTTGGACTGGTGGTGGATGGGTCCAACAAACACTGACTTTCACCTAAGGTCACAGTGTTCGCGTCCCATAAGATTCTAAAGCCAAAACCTGTTTTTTTTTCTCCTGAACCTAACCATGTGTGCTTGTTGTTGAAGGAAAAAAACTCGCTTTGCAGTGTTGTACCGACATAGTGCTTTTATTTTGAAAGAGACTGTATGTATACAATAAATTTCCTGTGAAAACACAAGTGTATTTTGAAAGAACATGTAACACGCAGAACTTGACACGGCACTTGCACGTCATAATTATTACACATAACATAAATAAATATGAAGTTATTAAGTTATTGCAAACCATGTAAGTACAAATATTAAATATAACTGGCTGTGGCACTCCAGTCCATATTTTCAGCTGTGTATTAGCTCAGCTTAATGATAGTTTGATGACTTAATATACTGTTAGAGCCATTTGTAAAATATTCATAAACATATTTTCATGTATTTAATTTGCTGAGAATAAGCATAGTCTCAGTGTAGCATGCTCAATAAGGACCAATAAGCTGTGTAATTGTGTAGTCAACTCTAGCTTCTGAGTGGTTAAAAGGCATGATGTATTTTGCCTGTTTGGTAGGTTTTCTGTTGAAGCTATGGAGCCTTGAGAGCACACTAGTCTTTGACCGTGCTTATTATGTTTTTGTAAGATGTTTAGGTACTGTTTTCATTTTGTATATGAAGAACAACGTTTTTAGTAAACATTTTAAAAGAAAGAACACAGACTATGGAGTTTTACTGAAGCACGCGTCACCTATATGCTTGGTCTCTAAAGCTCAGCGAGTCACTCTGGCAATCAGTAATGCTGCTCATTACCCATGCCGCTGGAGCCCAGCTGCATCGATCACATCGGTGTATCTGATATAGGCGGGCCACAGGCAAGCTAAACAGATGGCCACAGCGCTGTGACGATGAAGTCCGGAATCAGTCAGAAAACATTGCAAGATGACTATCTACCAGTTATAACGTTTTCACATTATTTCATCATGTCTAACAGTTTATAAGCTCCATATTTCTATCACAGCAAGCTGTTAATTGACACATCTGCATCTCAGTCAACTCACTGAGACTTTTCCTTCGGCAAATAGCAGCAGGGTTGTTACTACCACAGGCCTTTTAGGGGTCGGTGAATCTGGTTGGGGAAAATATTCTTCTTTACACTCAGTATCAGCCTTTAGAAAACTACAGTGATTCACCAGTGGTAAGTACACATATTTTACTTACACGTGTCTACTCTTCTCTCTGCTTCAACATACATCTGCCTCAGTCACCTTTCAGTAGGAAAAGGGGACGTGCTGCGTCTCCTCACAGCTTCTCAACAACATAAGGGGCGGGTTTAACCTTTTTGATACACGTGGGTAACGTCAATAAAGTTAACCATGAAATATTTACAAAATTCGGTCTTCCAACCACAGATTCAACTTCCCACAGTTTTTTTTTTTTTTTTTAAAATGTGTTTCCTCATACTAATCACCTCTTTTGCAGGTTTCTGGTAACCGGGGGTTACAGAAACATCAAAGCGGAATAGAATGACATCATCAGAACACTGACACGGAATGTGATAAGGAAGAATGTCTTTGTGACATCACAGCGCAAGGTTCTGAGAGTTGGTAAGTAGGACCTGTCAACTAAGCATTTCCCTCATGACTACAGTGGGTTAAATCACTGCAGACCTTTCAAAAAGTTTGAACTACAAGAGAAATCTTTGCAAGATGCAGCGCAACGGAGTCTTCAAACGAAACAGGAGGACCGTCATACAGCAGAGGAAAAACCAACTTAGCCAGGAGACACAACGCCTGGCTAAGCGAAAATCCCTGTGGACTGATGAGATGGAGGAGCTGTTCACCCAGCTAAACCATCTCTGTCTCAACCATGAGATCTCAATGGAGGTCAAGGCTGAGAAAGAAGACAGCTGTCAGCCACCGAGAAAAAGGGCCCGACGAGAGGAGGGACCACATGATGGCCGACGCCAACAGGAGCCCGTGACTCCCATGGAGACGGCTGAAGTCTTGGTGATGGATGTCTCTATGACGGATGTTTCTGAGATGGACATCTCTTAGACCTGCTGCATGCACTCATCGGTTTCCCAATATCAAACCAAACCGACACTGGTAGTGGTACTTTCACCTTAGTGAAATGGGGTTCGACTCCCTGCAGTGTCATTGCTAAAAGCCAAACACAAGACTTTACGACAACTTCATAAACAACTGATTAAACATATACACCTCAATCTGTATCCATATCAATCACAGACACATGTAGCCTTTCATCTTTCAATTGACGCCTCCATACCAAAATATACGCTTACTACTGCCACTGCACTATTACTGCACTATACTATGACGTTTTTCAATGACATTTTGATGACATACTATATACTACCATGTTTTTCAATGACATTTTGATGACATACTATACTTTGACGTTATTCAACGACATTTTGACGACATACTATACTATGACGTTATTCAATGACTTTTTGACGACATACTGTACTACAATGTTTTTCAATGACATGTTGACAACATACTATACTATGATGTTTTTAATGATAGTTTGATGACTTAAAAAGAGAATTACGGATGCAACTTGGTAAAGCTAGCTAGTTAGCACTAGCATTAGCTGATAACTTAGCATATATCTAGTCATTGGAGAATCCTGCAGACGACGGGACTCCCAGTTGTACAAGAGGTCTGAGGTGTATAAGGCAGGGTAACTTTATTTGTGCCAGAAGGTAGATTTGGTTCACAGTTTAAGTGATTTGGCTTCATCCACACAAAACAGACAAACAGGTCAGCCTATGCTGTAGCCTGACGTGCACCTCCCCAGAAATGTAGATAGGCGTTGCAGCGACGCAGACCTCCTGTCTATCTTTGTAAGCTGAAACCATTTCCCTCAGTGGAAAAAAAGCTTTTATTTACTTTAATTTCACAGATAAGAAACAATAAATTGTGAAGACAATAAAGCCTCCACAAAAATAGCATTTTAAATCTTGTGTGTGATTTATCCTGGCTTCATATGAGCAGAAACGTGTTTAGTATACAGTTGTTTTGCCAGTGAACCTTGTGAGTTGTGCTGGAGCCGAATTTTGTAACATTACCTTTGTTAAATGTTGCTGTTGTCCCTGGCTTCATGTGAGTAGAGGAAAAGTCCGCTAGCTGCTAGGCTAATTTATATAATGTAAAATGCCATAGGCTTGTGCTAAAAACATTAGCATGTTGTATTTGTGGGGAAGCCATGTTTAATGTGTGTTTAATGTGTGTTTTGAACCAACTAAACTTTACAGCACTTCACAGAAACCTCCGCCACCGACAAGTGTTTCGGAGGTGTAACTGCAGAGTGACACAGACACACCACCGCACAAGTATTTTAAAATGTAAAATTGGAAATTCTCATGACGGCGTAGGCCACATGTGTAGGCTACAGTGTCGGGTCTGCCCCACAAGTATAAATCCCCCTTTAAGAGAGACAGCGAGATGTAGGACTGCCCCCGTGTGGCGCTCCTGGTCTGCTGATCACTGTATCACACATCCAGCTCTGCAGCCGCACACGATTCTTACAGCACTTCCTGCTCTGTCAAGATGTGAGTGAGCACGCTGCAGCAGGTGGATGATGGCATCTAGTGGCAGCAGGCGAGTGCTATTAGGTAAGAGGGGAGCCCTTTTATTGTCTCATAATGCATCCATGATGATCAGGGTGCAGCACCCTACTTTTTGTTCATAGATAAACATCTGGGTTATGAGGCTGGTACATGTCGTAATAAGTGCGGCATAAAGGTCAAGACACTTGAGAGCCATCACGATGTAGCTCAGCTCACCTGATGCTGAGCCGCTCCATCGATTGCAGCCATGGTAACAACAGTAAACACCATGCTCCCAGATACACTACAGTTAATTTACACACTGTAGATAAACCGTGTGCAGCTCTGCATCCCCCGCTCCCTGTCTTTGTCTCTGACCCCGTCCCTGTCCATGCTGTGGCGATGGATTTATTCCTATCTCTCTGAGCACATTGGCCCAAAGCGAGGCTGCGGCTCATCCCATGATTGACAGCTGCTGATACAGCTCCAATCCCGGTCCAGAGCCTGTTGCCAGGGGCTACAAGGGGGCTCCCCGCATCCACGCAGTTGCCATGGAAATAAGGAGTTCAGCCGTTCTGCCTGCAGATGGCAACACTGCACTCCGAATCAGGAGGGAGGGATGAGGGGTGAAATGAGGGCTCCAAGCGAATCAGTGTTTGGCACCGACGCCTCATAAAGAGCAGGGTGTAGGTTTTGATGTCATGGTTTGCATGTTCACCCTGACTTCACCTTAGTCTCCTCTGGGTGCCGCAGTTCCCAGACTCAGACGTTCCCTTTGGGCACGAGTGTGACTGTCTGCCTGCCAATCTTTGTGCTGCTGTGCATCAATCCCTCACGTGCATCGCTCATTCTTCACATGATCTGATAAAGTGATGTTTGTATTTTGGGTTTTGTCTCATGAGCCTGGGGAGGAGAAGAATACAAAATGTACTGAAAGGCGGTTGCTGCAAGATCATAACCGCAAATCCTCTGTTATAATGAAAAACAGTTGATTTAGTCGCAGCTGTTGGAGCACATGAAACGCCGCATGTTGGCGTCTCTTCAGCTGTGACACAGAGCATAAAAAAACCTGGGAACTGAGCCGTCTTTGGTGGCCTGCACAGCGCTAACCACTTCCATCCACTGTGGTTGCATTTCTTATTTCCTTTTTTTCTGCTGCATGCACATTTTTTTCTTTCCAGACACACACACACACACACACTCATTAGATTTGGCAGACATGTGTGAAAAAGAAACCAGATGAGCACGGCTAGGCTGACAGTTGCTTTTAGGTGGATTGCATGCGCACACTTTCGACGTCCAAGTGCTGATCAGAAATGTTTCTCATCACCCTTCGTTTGACAGTTCATCTAAATCAATCATCACAGCTCGGAGGGGCTTTTCTCTCTTGATGGGAAGGGGAGGTCATTCGAGGTCGTGAGCGGCGTTCCAGGAATTCACCTGCTGCTGCTGCTGCTGCTGGGGTCAGTTTGCAGAGCCTCACCTGGGTGACAAATACTGCAAATCGCAGTATTTGTCACCCAGATGGGGAGTAACCTTCTGCAAGCTGCAGCTGTGTCTGTGAAACCGAACAGGAACTGACAAGACAGAAATGCACCTACAGTCACGAGGGAATACATCTGTGAGTTATGGTATCACTCACTGCTCCCTTTCTGCCGTAACTCAAACACCTCATGTCCTCATACACAAATCAGATTTGATATAGGTTTATTGCATCATGACATGCAGCTGTAATCAATGCAAACCACTTAGGGTGACTGGGAACAGCAGCCTGCCATCTAATTACATTTTACACAATGTGTGAAATATAGTCAGATATTTGATTTATTCAGCTCTCAGATCCGGTTTGAGACCCACTGGGCTGTGCACGGTGCAGCACGAGCGGTTTCCCACTGATTTGTGCAGCACACCGTGTTCCATATAGTCTGGAGTCAAACAAGGACACGGCGTCTGAGGAATAATTTAATACGACCTTAAATTTGGATTAGTGCGGCACGCGAGGTGCGTTTATAAAGAGGCAGCGGCGGAGATTAAAGTCTGTCTGCTGTTGCGTCGCAGCCGAGAAGCCTTCTGATGTCCAGCGATGTGAAATTAGAGACATTTGTTTGATAAATTCCGCTACAATTCAAACCGTGACACCTTAAAGGCTTCACTCACTCCTCAGCTCGTGTCCAATAGACTGGGGAGGCGTTCAGGGGCTGTCGGAGAGAAAGCACATAGCTTTGAAGATACACAATATAAAAAAGTCATAATACAATGACTTTATTGTGTCGAGATACTTTTTCACAGTATGAAAAATCCAATACATATTTATTCTATTTTTTACCTTTGCCACCATTTGATGTTTTTCATTAAAAGTTTTCACTGCTTTAAACTTTGATGACTATTGTAAGAAAAGTACTTTTAATGCCACCATATAAATCTCTGTGGCTGACAAAGGATAATAAAATATATTAACCCCGGCTTGCTTGACAGTAGAACACTGGGCTGTCCGTGTTCATACTCCTCCAGAGACCTGAACTTTAGTTTGGTTCGCCTTTTTAGTTTCTCCTAGCTATTTGGGACCAGTAGGACCTGATAAGTATAAAAAGTAAACATAGTCAATGATAATTGTCTCAAACAAGATGATAATAAAGTCCCAATGTCCTTCAATGAGCTGATGATAAATTCCTCATGTCTTCAAACAAGTACTTTCTAATTAACAGAGTCGTAGCTTGTTAGCATCGCTAAAATTTGTAAAAATTTGTTGTCGTATCAAACTACAAATGTTAATACTCATAAATAAACAAGTTTCAACCATTAAATGTGATCAGGTTTTGTCCACTTTTGTCTCAGGATCGGCTGCAGACTGACAGAGATGGCTGCCATCTTGTTCTTACCATAGACTGTATAAAATAGGTTCTTACATGAATTCGTGTATTGTGCTCTTACTACCACTAGATGGCACAAAAGTGTCCACGAGCGAGGACAACAGGTCTAAATTAAGTAGAATGAAGTATAAGGTCAAATAAACCCAAAATGCAATGTCCTTGGATGAGGACACAGGGTCTCAGGATATAGGGTTCAGCCATGTTCACTCATTTAATATAATGCAATATGTTTTGACCTGTTTTACATGCTGTATTTCATTGTTTTAATTTTTTCCAGGATGCCTTTTTACAGCTGGCGAAGGTACTGCTATTGAAGACTAGCCTAATTCGGGTGCATTTACATTTGTTGATTAATGCACACTGTCCCTTTTCTTAAACAAATAAATAAATAAAAATAGACGACCTGCACACCACTAAGATTATTTTCAATATCGTTCAGGTTTTTAAAAATATAACGTTTTGCTATTTTGTCTATGAAATGTCAGAAAAATTGTTGTTGTTGTTGGACACATCATCCGAGACCTATAGTTATTTAAATAATATTTAACAAAGAAAAACAGCAGGTGATCATATTTGAGAGCCTGGAATCTCCAAATATGAGGCAACTTAAAATTCTAAGTATTTTAAGTTCAAACAAATAGAGGTCATTTTGTCATGATTCGAAACAAATTCAATTTTCTTTAGTTTACAGAGCTAAAAGATAAAAGTATACCTGAATTAAGATCAAGTTTATTTGACTTGATTAGTTGATTTTTTTTTAATCATTACAAAATTATTAATCAAGTTCAGTCAACTTAAAATTTTAAGGCATTTTTCACACTAACTTTTTGAAGTTAAAACAACTAGTTACTTTTAAGGGTACATACTCGCAAAGATAATATTACAACTTATTCTTTACCTTTATAGAGTGTGTCAGGAATAAGTTACCCTGAAATGAGTTAGCATTTTAGCACTCACGGTTCCCTCATCTTAAAGTTTTTTTTTGGTTAGATGTCTGAAATAAGGTCTGTGTTTAACACAAGCTTAAGAGACTTTCACATTTCGTTCCACGGCATAAAATACGTCAGTAAATACCCCACTTGTGAACTTAGACACTTTAATGTATCTTAAAAAAGGTGGTTGCTAACAAGTGGCTAAACAGGACTACAGAACGTCATCATGTGCACGATCTTGCTATGGCTGTGACGCTGGGTAGTGTAGTTCGATTATAGCCTCTTAGCTTTTTACTTCTGGTGATTGCATTTAGGCTTCAATAATTATAAATGTGGTGTTCATTTGTGAAGATTATGTTGCTGAACAAAATATCATATATGTTTGTTTGGCATATTTTATTTTATGATAATTTTTAACAAATTTAAAGTCTTGGAGTAGTGTGAAAAGCGCTCTATAAATAAAATGTATTTTTAGTTATTTATTTTTATTTTATTTTCATTTATTATTATTATTATTTTTTTTTAGCAATAATCCAAAATTCAACGGAATAATCCAACAGGCTTCTTTAAGGAGGGAACCGGTGCTGTGCTAGCTTCAGTGTCAGCCTACAGAAAAACGTCATCCCTGGTGAGTTTTATTTGTTCAGCTTTGTTGCCTTGTTCTTATAGCTGTTATGTTTGTATAAGTATGGAAATTGAGAGAAATAAAAAAAAAAGTGAGTCAAATTCATTGTATGCGTACAAATACTTGGTTAATTATGCTTGTTCGGATTTGTTGGGTGCGTTATTAAGTTGCTTGGACGCGCTCGCGAATCGTGGGATTGTAGCGTTCTATATTCCGAGCCCACCAGTGAGCCGTGAAGGCAGCACAGTTGTGAGATCAGCTGATTTTTTACGCTGCCATTTTGTCCGGCAGAGCAGCAACCAGCCAGTCAGTCCGTGAAGAGAAACCACTGGCGAGACTTTTGAGACAGCAGCACGGGACCAGGGGGACAAACGAGCCGGTAATGTGGAGTCGGCAGCCGAAGGACAGCGACAACTGAGCCCGAGGACCGTGAGAGGAAACAACGGAGCCCGAGGAGCTGTCATTTTTAACTTAACGTCTCCGCCGGCTCCGCTCTTCAGTCAGAGTCCAGACGCTCGCGCTGTGGCTGGCTGGCAGGTTAGCTAACCCCCGCTAGCTACTCGGCTAACACCCGCCGCTCCTCGCACCTTTTCTCCCCGGGACGAACCGCACCTGTCCCGGCTGTCAGTCACACAGTCTCCTCTTGTGAACTCAAAACAATGTGCTGCTTATTTCTCACTGACTTTTCACGCCCGAGGGGGGGTTTACCAAACACTTTGCCGAGCGACCAGTGATAGCTAACTGAAACAGTCCAAGCTAACAAGTTGACGTGGAGGAGGAACTCAAGATTTTTTTTTATTTTTTTTGGATCGTCGAGATTCTTGTTGATGTTCCCCAAACTGTGATTTCATACGGATTACTTTTTGGTGTCGCCTGACCCAGAGGAGGTCCCTCACAAAGCAAATCGCCCAGGTTACAAACCAGCCAAGTTAGCTATGTTTATTTGTGGCCAGAAAGTAATTTCCAGTGTTTACAAATTCCACAGTGGGACTCTTTCCTGGTTCGAGTACTGCAACGGAAACATTAGCTAACACACACTAGCTCAGATTAGTGTCGTCGTGTTGTGTTTACTAGATAGGTAGATAGTCGGAATAAACTGTTGCCAAACAATTTAACTAGACTACAAATCAGCTGTTGATTGTGGTCCCCATTGTTAAGCCAATCTTGTACCTGCAGTTTTTTTTGCCACCAGTGATCTGACATAGCTGCAGACTGCACAGGTTTTGTACGCACCTGAAACACACACACACACATACGTACACACACACACACACACAAAGAAAACACAACAGTGGGTGTCTGATCGCAACCCTTTACCTCCACTTGACAGTGAAGTCACGTTGAGTTGTGTCCCGCAGGGAGTTGATCCATTGATCGGATCGTTATTGTGCTATTTTAGCTGATTGAGGTAAAAAAAAAAAAAAAGAAAAGCAGCAGATAGAGATAGAAGCGATGTCGGGCCAATCTATCACGGATCGGATCGCAGCAGCTCAGCACAGCATGACCGGGTCGGCTATCAGCAAGGCTGTGTGCAAAGCCACCACGCATGAAGTCAGCGGACCCAAGAAGAAACACCTTGACTGTGAGTATATCTCCTTTTGAGATGTGTGTGTGTGTGTGTGTGTTGTCAGCCAGCTGCAGGGCTTCAAATGCAGACATTCTCTCACACACACATAGCAGACTGATAGTGCTGAAGCTCTGATACACACATTCCTTCACACTACCTGGCTGGTTGGACAGTTAAAGATCATTCAGGCTGGGTTTACCTGAGTGCTGCTTTCTATTAACCTCATGTACAGCAAGTTAACTGCAAAGTAAGACAGCTTGTAGGGACACCTTCGTAATATTTAAAGATTCTTCAATCCTTTGGTCCACAAATGCCAGATAAGATGACAAGCACCCTTTTTGAGTCCCAAAAGCCCAAAGTGATGTCTCAAAAATGCTTGACCAAGTGCCAAACATCACGTATTCGATTAAAGCCACAACTAGTGATTCATTGCATTATTGTTTAACCTGTCAAGTACTTTACCGACCAATCAGTTCATTTTCTATGCTTTTAAATGTTAGAAAATGGCGAACAGTGCCTTTGGAAATGTCCCAGAGAGTTTTTTGGGGTGCAGGTGACTTTACCCCCTCAATAAAAACAAGAAAGTAGCAGGGGACTATTGTTTTGGCAAAATTAAAGACGACAAATGTAACAAAAAGCCAAACAATGCCATTCAAAATGTCCCAGAGCCGTAGTTGTAGATTTTCAGGGAGCCACAGTTTAATTGTCCCCCCCATTAAAAACAAGAAACTAGTAGGGGACTTTTTTAGACAAAATTTAAGACATACCTACCATAAATCGATACAGCTAAGTCTAAAATCGATGCATAAAAATTCACCAAAATGCAGGAAATTTAGTGTTGGACGCTCAAAATTTTCTGGCAGCAGATTGCACAAACACCCAATTTGTGTCCCCCATTCCCAATGTTGAAATAAAACTGCCCTTGCTAGAGCCAAAGGTAGAGTCTTCAAATAAGGGCTTCCACTGATGATTATTTTTTCGTCATCAATCGATGTGCGAACAATTTTCTTGATTAATTGCTTTTGCCAATTTAGACTTTCTCAGAGCTCAATGTAACGCATTGAAACTGCTTGTTTTAACCAACCATCAGTCCAAAATACTTAATCCGTAATCATATTCGACCAAAAACAAAGAATATAACCAGTGGCGGATCTTCCTATAGGTCATGGGTTTAGGGTGCCATCCGAGGTATGCGAGAAAGTTAGAGCATACAATTGGAGGCAGATCTTCCATTAGGTGATATAGGAGGCCACCTAGGGTGCCATCCGGGAGATACGAGAAACTCAGAAGGCAAAAGCCATTCAGGGTGCAGCACGCGAAAAAAGCAGTAGGCAAAATTTTCTAATTTGCATATACCATAGTCTCTTTTTTGTGGGGGTTAGGGGCCTTGGGGAGCTCAAGAAGAAACTTTCCTAGGGTGCCAGTGTGCTAGGTCCAGCCCTGCTTATAATCCCTACATTTCGGGACATTGAAATGAAGAACATTGATGGATAGTTGGATGAAAAGTAAAACAGTGAAAAGCAGCATTTGAGAAACTTGGACTTGCAAATATTTGGCTTCTTTTGCTTGATAAATGACTGAACGACTAGCCTAATCTATTATCAGAATAGTTGTCGATTAACTTTGACGAATCCATTAACCACCAAATCATTTTACAGAAACAGAATCAAGTCAAAGCAAACAACTTGTGCTCTGGGCGCTTGGCTCGGTTACAAAACTCTCATGGCAGGTCCTGTTGTACAGAAGTCAAGGCAAGTCACACATAGAGATAACAACACAAGCCACAGAAGCAACAGAAAGCAGGTCTTTCATCACACCTGCAGACCAGGAAGGACAGAATGTGCTCACCTTGTGTCTATAGAAAGACACAAAGACAGAGTTATACACTCTAAAATCTCAGGAAGCATAATATTCTTCCCTTGGCGGTCTTTATGCTTTGGGGAAACCTCTCACATGTCCTGCAGATTCCTGCGTCTTAGTTGCTGATGTTGTTTCTCCAGACTCCTGGCTGTCACTTCACATTTGTCTGCTAATGACGAGCGGATTAAGTCGCCAGTAAAACCCACTGAAATCAAACTGAGTCATGCTGAAGGGGGCAATGATGCAAGCGACAGAACAACAAAAGAAAGGATGAATGCAGTTATCAGAAATATAGACTGAGTCATGTGCCTTGTGTTTGACATTACTGTGGGACAAAATGTGCTGAAGTTCTGTTTTCTGGGAACCAGCCTTTGTCGGCACGGGACGCACATGTTTGATCGATGCCTCGGCTCAGCTGCCTCGCATCCGTCAACTCCTCCTCGCTCGCAAGACTCAGCTGCTGACGCTCAACAAAAGTCATGTATTGTCTCCGCTCCTTTTGTGAACTTGGCCAGACCCTTACAGCCAATATACGCCACGTCAAGCTTAATCATTGTAAGATATTGATTTCTTTGTGAGAGCAACGACCTCAGTGCCGCAGGGGGAACGGCCAGTGAGTGAATGGTGCATCGCATGAAGGCCTGATTGTCATGTTGTTTGTCCGGTTGATGATTTCCCCATGAAGGTAACATCCCGGCCGCCAAGTTCATTGTGTCGTGGGCATTATGAGGAAGGGCGGCCAGCAGGCAGGGATAAAGGCAGGTTATAGGTGAGATCGTCATTCAGTCAGGCAGGTAGTCAATTTGTGAGTCGGTTAGCGAGCAGGGGAGGCTGGCAGGCACTGTGTTTCATCATTACTCAGTCAACTAGCCAGCCAGCTGATCCAGCCATGCGGTAATGTAATGAAAACAGGCAGCCAGGTGAGACAGGCTGCCAGTCTTTCCCCATTCATACTCAACAATGAAGTGATCTGATCTCACAGCTCCAACAGGTGCCAATGTGCCCAGAATGCATTGGGTAGTAAATGTAGTAAAAGCTGTGATTTCTAGCCTGTTATCCATCGGCTAGTTGCATCTTTGAAGGTAATTTTACCTCACACATGTCTTCAGTATGCACAGTTATTTGTCCCGGGAATGAATGCTGTTTGTAGCCTTGCACACTAAAGACAAAAGCCAGATGTTAGTGGGTGTTAGTGTTTCTTTTTGTCCAGTTGGAAAGTGGCTCAAGTCTCGCTGGTTCTTACTGGTGCATTAATTTAGAACTGGACCCTTATTATATGTCCAGAATCTAGAATTCTTGTGGCTGTGGTATGAGGTTAATCTGCCTCTGCCAAATGCTGTTTTCCTTTGAAAAGACAAATGTGGTTTTGAAATCTGCACCCATGGTGAGTTACCCAATAACTGCCATAGTTTGCAGCAGCATGTTGAAATGTAGCGTGTTTTCAGAAACAATCAATTGTGATAAAGGGAAGTGAAATCCAATCACACCAATCAAGATGCAGTCAGAAGCCAGCAGTGGTGGGGAGAGTACTGAAAATCTATGCTCAAGTCAAAGTGCAATTGCTCCCATAACATATGACTCAAATAACAGTGAAAAAACACCATTTGAGTAATCTACTCAATTGAAAAAGTACCTGCTTTAATAAATTACTCATAGCACAAGTTACTTTTAATATTTTTAGAGTGCTCCGGCCATTGCAGAATAACGAACAAAACAGCACTTGTTGATGAAGTACAGCAGGTAGGCTATTTAAACGGTTAAGCAATATCACACTAGAGGGAGTGTGGCTGAGTGCTTAAGATAATCACAGCCTTGCTGATATTGCTTTTATACAACAGTTCTGCAAGTGCCATTCACTAGTTCGCAGTAATAAGCTACAACAGGTTATGATGTGTTTGTTTATTTAGTCACTTACTCTGCCAAAACAAATAGTTATGCAACTGGACTGGGACTGGACTGTCGCCAAGCAACACATAAACATCCCTGCACACTAAGGCCCTGATCACGCAGAAAGCATGTCAGCACCTAGAGGCGAATTTTTTGTGTTGCGATGGCACCTCGCGTTTCTACACTCTACGCGCCTCGTGCTTTTGCCAGAGCACTCTGAAATCCTCGAGTTGAAAAAAACTTCAACTTGGAGCGAAAAAACACCCAACGTCATCTCTTTTTTGTCATTTTTTTCCCATTGTTCAATCAGATGATTTGAGAGGCGGGCCTTCTGTGATGGTCGTGACGACCAGTTTACAGCTGGTAAACAATGGAGGGGAAACTGGTGGTAGCGGTTGCTGGATACACAGAGCTGTACGGCCTGACGATACACAGCAGGTTGTCAAACTGCCCCTGAGTCATCCTAAAATATGCACAGAAATGGCCGTCATGGATGCGAAGCCCCTGGACCAACTGCTAGTGCTGTTTGTGCCCAACAAACTATTTGACAGAAAGGAAATAAATGAATTAATAATTAAATCTTCTTCTTTTACATTACGTAATTTTACATTTTATGTCTATTTAAAAGCACTGAATCCATTTCATAGTTTGACTCCTGAAACTGAAACACAATTGTATTTCACATTAGTTCTCACGTTACATGTTTCATAAATTAATAATTTCCATATCTTAATTTAAAAGATTTTTGAATACAGACAGGAAGTTTTTTTTTTGTTGACAACTTGAAAAATTATTTCCAATTTTTTTGTCCAGAAATTTTAAGGTGTGGGATGCTATATATGCTGTTAATTCATACAGAAGTAGAACACAAAATTTCTTCAGACAACAGCGCTCTCATTTTGGTGTAGGGTGTCGCAAATGCACCCATGGGTTAATCTACCAGTTCTGACGAATTTAGCGACAGAAAAAGTCGATTACTGGCTCAAAAATATACTTGAGTGAAGAGTAGAAGTAGAGTTTTAAAAAGGGATATGAAAAGTGCTTGTTTCATTAAAAAATACTTTTTAAAAAAATAGTTTCTTGTTACACATTTCTACCTACCCCTGGGAGCCAAGGCCAAACTGCAGTCCACATTAGCTAGATATTGGCACACTGAATACATCTGGAAACAAGATGCTACAGGTTTGAGCAGGGTTCATCAGTTGCCAGTCAGCTAGCTAGTGTGTGAGTCAGCTAACAAGTCCACTGGTTTGTGAATTGTGTGCCTGCAGAGCCATTTATCAATAGCAAGAGAGAAACCTGGAAACTTGACAGGCCTTGACACTAAAAACTTAGGTTGTTTCCAACTTGATCTGTTTATCTATCTTTCACACTGTCAGAGCTCCCTCCACCCACCTGCACACGCGCGCGCACACACACACACACACACACACACACACACACACACACACACACACACACACACACACACACCCATCATTTTCTTTGCTCTCCCCCTTGGCACAATTTCACCACAAGCAGCTGTGACTGTCTGACAGCAAGCTGTGAATGATCTCACCGGCATATTTGCATCTAGACCCAATAACCGAATAACCCTGGCAGAAGCCTTTCAGCACTGCCGGCGAGCGTGCGAGGGTTCGGGGGTGCGCTGTTAGCCGGAGCAGCCGTGACATTCACGCACCACTGGCGAAAATAAGTGCCGTTTTAAAGCCATTTAGTGTCATGACTGGGACTGTCCACCTCAATTAACCTCCAGCTCGTGAGTCGGCGGCAAAAATGTCGAGCTCTTCCCATCAGTTTTGAATAGCTCTTCTATTTAAGGAAATTAGCGTCATAAAATCAGTGAGGGAGGGTTAAAATGTGACGGAGTATGACTGTCTCTGCTCGCTCACCTGCCTGCAGTCGTCAAGGTGAGAGTTATTGTGTGTTTAATCTCGCCTTTTATCAGCAGCTAAGTGATGCAGTGTCACACACACATCCGTGCACACTTAAGGAGGCCACTTCTCTCCACTTTGGCATCATTGAAACGCTGATTGTTTCACCATCTTACAGCTGTTAGGAGAGAAGTTGTGGCATTTAAACTGAAGTCTAGTTTCCCCTTCACCGGCACTCTGTTGTCATGGCAGCAAACCAGCCAACTGGCTTGTGTTAAATGGACTTTAGTTGACAGGGGAAGTTGGATGGTGAAATCAGCTGCAGCCTCGGTAATGGTGCTGTTTTTACAGCCGTTGTTTATGCGGGTTCAGCTTGGCATTTGTTTAGCGTTTCTTAGAAGTAGTAAATGAGACTTTAATGAAGCTTCCTAGTATTTCAGGTAATGGAATATCTAATAATCTTAATGAAAAGCCACTGGGAGAATTAGCTTGTTCTCTTGCTACTTATCTGTGACTGAATGACTGAGTGTGAGAAGTTCCTGCAGCACTTAACCTCTGAGCAATTCACACGTTGACATCACATGAGAGGCACTTGCTAGTCATGATGTGAGAGTCATCGGAGCCACGTAAATGGAGGTGTGAATGAAGTGATGTAAGTGGCTGGGAAAGTGATGCTGCGGCTTCACCCCCGGCTTTGTTCCGGGATGGTTGTTTCAGCTTGATGTGCTGTCGATGGCCGCCTTCACGCCTCCCCTGAACCATCTGTCTGCTCCAAAATGTGTCCTTCATTGTCTTCAAAGAGGTGAATGAGAGGAAGGGGGGAGCATGGGAGTTGAGGGGAAATACACTTTCCTTTTTTCTTTATTTCCAAGCGACATTCCCAAGTATGACAGATGCATTCAGGCAGAAATCTGAGTAACTGGTTTATGCTGTTAATTTAATGAGCTTAAAGGAAAACTTCACCTCCAAATGACCATCCTGTGTTCCGAAGAATTTGTGAAGATAACTTTGTTTTTCTCGCATGCTTCCATGGTGAATGAAGAATCCAAAAAACTGAGAAAATTCTTGATGAATTGAAGTCATATGCGACCGGGCTTACAAATGCTCATGCAACTATTGCAGTATAATTCTTATGTAGCCATTTGTATGCTCCTTATCAAAATCAAAACCTATGTGACTGGAGCATGTGAGAATTTAATTTGAAAGGACAGACACAGGAAGTGGCCTCGCTCAGCAGTCAGACAGGAGTCAGGTTAATTTCCAGGCCTGGTACCTGCGGTTATTCCACAGGCTAGTTAATAACACGTCGGGCAGGAAATTCAAAGTGTGGGATCATTTTGAGAAGGTGAAAGACGAATCCAAGGTGACATGTAAACTCATCTTCATTGGTCGACTACAAACATTACGTGTCATCTGAAACATGGAAGTAGCTACATGCCTCACACAACTTCCTCCTTAACTTCTTCTGTAAAAACAAAATGAGTGCCGCACCAAGAATGCTTTTGAGAAGAGACTGCCCTAAATGTGTGCTATTGTCTCCATTTGACGCTTCAAACACACTAGTTCATTTCAGTCATACCTTTGCCTTAACCTCCAGCCACTCTGTAGAAAGTTACGTCATTAACATTCAATGTTGGCTGTCAGGAGGAAGGTGTGTATCAGCATGTATCCTCCCTGTTGAAATGCTTCTGCTCAACACAGTGATTAGCTCTTATTTGAAGAAGAGTTTTCCCTCGGGTGATCTTCACTTTCTGACCTCTCAGAGGGCAGGGACAGGTGAAAAGAGATTCACCCTGTAGCCAGCGCTGGTGAACCCCAGTGATGTGTGTTTATTATGTCTCTAATGGGCAACAGTTCTTGTGGAGTTGCCTCTGTGCTGTTGCATCATTACAGTGAAACGTTTTGTTGCCAGGAAACATTTGACATGTTTTGATCCTCTGGCTCTGTTGGCCGTTGCTACATGCGCTGTCCACGTGCCCTGCTTGTTGGACTCTTTATTTCAGAAATAGCACTGATTTGGCTCAAGGGCCTGATACTCTTAAATGGATATGGAATGCAGTTCCTTAATACAGCGGATATCTGCATACATGGATGTGTTAACTCATGGCTGTATGCACGTACAGTCTTTACGGATAAAGACAAATTACTATATTTATGTTGTGCTGACCTTCACAGCAATGCGAATACAAAAAGTATAATACAGTGTTTACACAAGGGGCTTCAAGTGCTTGAAATTTACGGGGGAAAAAAAATAATGTACAGGATTACCTTGATAATAGCCCCTTCTTATGAAGTGCATAAAAAGTCCTTGAAATTTAAATGACGTTAGCGCCTTGAATCAGTGCCAGCTGGAGCTTAAGTTTCAATTTTAGTTTTCGGCGGAGCTATTATATCGGTGCACAAGAGGAAATAAGCGCAGTCATGTTAGGTTTAGCCATGCCAACTTAGGCCTACTGGTTTTGCCGGAGTTTTAAGAGTGGAGCAAAGTAAAAATAAACCACATAGTTGGGTGGGACATTGCCCGTCCTTTTGCTTATTCAGATGCTCTCCACGTTGACTACAGTTGTGCCTAAAAAGAGTGTGACAAGTAACGTCCCAATGAAAAGAGGGACAGTGATAACATCATGTATATCGATAAATAAATCATTTGCTTTCAACAAAGTCCTTGAAAATGAAAATCGTGCACGAAAAAATACTATAAAGTTGTAGAATTTCATTTCATAATGTCTGTATATAAACCCAGATAATAATAAAATCCAAGTAAAGGTTCTGCTTTTGTTTAGAATTTTAAATTTCTAAAGAAAACTCCAGACCATATCCGGGTAGATCTACTTTTTCATGTTAAAACAGGGCCTCCAGAAGTCGAAGTTAAAGTCAAACTGATCATTTGTCTGGTCTTGTCGCCCCACCCTGGTTAGGCATTTTTATACCAGCCTACATGCTATCCGTAACCGAAATCTTAACCACAGCTTTTGGCTCAGCAGCTTACTCAGACTATCCTGTTATTGAGGACATTTTCGGGCCATTCTACTCAGTAGCAGCTAAGGTTATGGAAGCTTAATACAACACGCCACATCGTTTTTACCAGCTGGCTGGCTGAGCTGCCCCACAGGTCCTCTGACAGCATGTTGTGTGGGGCCATTTTTAGCCAAACCTTAAAACTAGGTTACACTTACATGACAAATTGATGTGGTGCTAGAGTAGTCCAGCACTTTGACTGGCTCTGTCTGGGTGACAGTGTGTCTTTGGTTTAAGTCAGGAGACAGAACACAGGTTATGGAGCTCAGGTTTATGTGGTCTGTGTTTCAGCCTCCACTGAGTTTGTGCCCATTTAAACTTTACAGCTCTATTTCAGACAGGAGCTGGTGGGTCACCTTGACAGATCGGTTCATTGTGCCCGCGTACATATGTTTGTGTTTGTGTGTGAGATGTGGGTGTGTATGTACGGATGTGGGATTACTTCAAAGTTGTTGTACAATAAACATAAGATTTTAAGAGTTTATAAAATAACCTGAGAGGAAAAATCACTGTGATGACCTACACGTTGGAGACTCCATGCTGCCGCAGCTACAGGACCACCTGTTGCTGTGAGTTGTGACAGCTGTTATTTGTCATCACCACAACTGGACCCAAGAAAGAGAGACAGTCAGACTCCCTCCTTTTTGTAATGTGAGACACACATGCTACTGAGTGTGGAGGAGCTGCCAGTTACTAAGCGGGTGTTGAAATAACGTGAAAAAAATGAACGTCCAGTGGGGATCGGTGCTAACGAGTTAGCCTTGCTTGCTAGCTTCCACTTTCTGAGTGGAACAGAAACTTAAGAGTATGGCAGCTCCTCCTAATTGGTGCAAGTTTTAAAGGGAGTGGTGTCTTAAAGGCACAGTTCATCCCAAAATACGTATTTTCCTTGGTCTTGTAGTGCTAATTATCAATCTAGATTGCTTTGGTGTGAGTTGCAGAATGTTGGTGATATCAGTTGTACAGTTGAGGAACTATTTTCTTTCTGCCTACACTTCAGTTGTTTCAGACACTAACATCCCCTCCATGTTGAGTTTCAGATACTGACAGTGTGTGACATAGGATACAGTGTGTCATGTATTGTACTGTCTGTTTTGTTGTTCATCATAACTGCTGTCTGTATCTCAAATTGCCCCTCTGGGACATCATATTTTACTTACCTTACCTTACACCCACCAACTGTATCACCGTGCAGAAGGAAGCATGCATGCACTGCCAGCTCACCTAGCACCACTGAGCTAGCTAACATTCGATGAGTAGATGCACACTTCCTTCTGCGTGGTGATGAGGTTGATGGGTGTAGTCTGCTCAAAAGAAAGTAGTCCCTACATGAAACTGCTCACAGCAAGCTCTGTGGATTATCTTGAGTCACTGGTTCTTGGTTTCTGGAAAGAGACATTGCTTGCTGAGTTTTTCAAATGCATTTTTTTGTCGCTTTCAGCACCACAAGCGGTTGGAGAGAAGACAGACATGTCTACGGCCAATATTTCCAACACTCTGCAACTCACACCACAACTATCTACATTGATAAATAGCACCACAGCTAAAAGAGAAAATATGGATCTTTTGATTTTGGGGTGAGCTGTCCCTTTAAATTGCTTATAGTTGGATGCCAGTGCCATGTGGGCTTGTTGAAAATAGAGAAAAAGTATCTTGTTAGTATCAGCGTGCATAGCCTGACAGGCATGCAGCATTTAACACAACCCTGGCTCCAACGTTCAGTCAAGCTCAGTCATGGGAAACGCCCACCAGAAAGCCTCAAGTTTAGAGGCTATTTCCACAAATATGTCCCTTTTGAAAAATGGAAAAGCATACACAATAGCTGCAGTGCTATTGTAGTTTATTATCCCTCAAACAAAAGAGTGGAGGATTCGACTTAAAGTCCCACTTTAAAGATCAATACGCCGTTGAATCTTGATTCCTCCCCTTATTAAGTATTTTCCTTTTCTGTCACTCTGTCCCTTTTTATTCTCTCTGCAGTCTCATTACACAGTGTACACACATGGAGTGATTTATCGCCATCCACTAAACAAAGCACTCAGGGAACTGAAAAGGTGCGGTGTGATTTGAGGACATTAAAGAATACAAACAGTTCTGCTTATTTCCTGGTATTTGTGTTGCATTGATTCCAGCGCTGATAGACCTGCTGCAGGGTGTAGCTGGTTAGTAACGCGGTGGGGACGCCTGTGTCTTAAGTGATTGTTGGTGAGTCTAATGCTATCTAAACAGAGCGGGGCAGCCCCTCCCTGGCTGCAGAGCCAAGATAGGCCCAGTTTAGACTACCAGGCAGGAAAAAGGCTTACTGCTGACTGTCTGGATACGTCTGTTTCAAGTAAAGCCCGAGGGATTGCCCGTGAAGTGTCGAGCGTGTGAGACTGTGTGTGTGTGTGTTGTGTGTGTGCGTGTGTGTGTGTGTGTGCGTGTGTGTGTGGGAAGAGCGATGAATTGCAGTGGTGTCTCTGCCTCCCGTGAGAGTGCTTCAGCCTCTTTGAGTGTGTATGAGATCAGTTGCAAACAGGCTGCACAGTCGGTGAATGTGTAATACAAACTGTAGTGATTTGAGTGAACAAATAATACCGCACGGGTCACATTGAAGCACGTTCGGCAGGGCCTCGCATGACCACATCACGCTGTAAAACAACACAGAGGAGAAGCAATATAAACATGCTGTTATTTAGAGTCTTATGCATAATTCAGAGTCTATAAAATATTTCCTACATGACTTAAAGTCTTTAAATTTACAGGGCTTTAAATTGGCTGGCTGCATTTCATTACATTAGTCATGTTACTGCTACAAAGACCTAATGTAATGAACTTTCTCCAGCATAATTCCACATATTTCCCCCCTCATTTACTTATTTATTAAGAGCATAATCAAGTTAACCACAGATTCTACATCCCAATTCTCCTCCCTCTGCGTCAGCGCTTAGAGCACACCAAAAAGAAGGTGAATGTGCACTCTGACAAGCCACTTACTTCTCTGTACACACCTAAATTATAAACGTTTCTCTGAAATTAATATTAATGAGCAAGTGGCAAGTTACTGTGAGAGCTCAAGGCTGCACAGTTAGCTCATTGTTTAGCTGCAGCTTTACTATATTGGTTCTCTCTCACTGCTCTTAACAACCTTGTTTCTAGTTGCAGCAGGCAGCTGATTTCTGTTGTAAATGCTCTGATAACACTGTACATGACCTGCCCATCACCAATCAGCGGAGAGTTGAGTTAGCAGTTAGCAAGTAAACATAGTAGAACAGGTAGCAGCTGCATTCTTTTATTTTTAGGGCCTGTCCCAATACCCACACTTCTCCTAGAAATACCCACTTGCACTTGGTTTTGCGCGTTCACGTCTAGGCTAGCGGCATCCCAAAACAGAATTGAGGTAGTGGAAGTGGTTTCCAAGACTTGAAATCCACCCCAGATTCCAAGGGAGTCCTGACCCACACTTTCAACAAAGTGGAAGGTGAAATTTCCCAGAACACATTGCGAAGTCAGCAACTTCGGCAATTTTTGGAAAACAATTTGTTACTGTACGATAGGAATTTAGGCTATACAAACAACAGATGGTTGGACTGGCATAAACTCATCAGCAACTCGGTTGAACACAGTGTCAAAATATTAAAAACAGATCGACTTACCCGAACAAAATCGATCAGATTTTCTCGTTTTTCTCTACTCAAATATTTCTCACTTTCCTCATCAAGGGTTATCTCGCAAACGAGAGGGGCCATAATGCTCCGCCCTGCTGTAATTTGCCATGAGAAAGAAGGAGAGGGAGCAGTCAAATGTTGCGAGTGTCATTTCAGATAAGAGCACAACAGCCGTGTTCACTACCTTGTTGAAATACAAGGTAGTGTTACTAGCTACTTGTAGGACTGTTATTTATTATGTTGCATCCGCTGTCACAGATCTCAAAGTGCAGTTATCGACGCACTAACAGTTTATTTATTTATCCAGGGAAACTTCAGTGGACCAGTTGGGGCTCTCAGGGGAACCCCCCTGCTGTCCCCTCGCCTGCACAGATTCAATGTACTGTATCACATAGAGGGAACACTGCTCATTTTATACATTTAGTGTATTAAGTAACGATAATACAGAGTTTTAAACAGGCTTTGTCTGTGTGCATGTGTGTGTGTTTGGGAACATTCAGTACTTCTGTTCCCGTTCTGATGTCTGGTTATTTTTTAGCCCTGTTCTCTCAGGAGCCTTTGGCTGGGTTCAACCGCTTGTTTTTATTCCCGTAGTCTACCTGCGTGCATGTACGTCTGTCTGCCTCTCTGTCGGCGTCACTCTCCTTTTTTTTTTTTTTTTTTTTAACCTGACAGAAACCGGTAGACATTCCCCCAAGACGTTTGTGCAGAGACACGCACGCAGAGACTTCAATCCTATTCACTTGACAAGATTTCCCGAATCCCCCCATGAAAACATTGCAGTTGGAGACGAGAGAGAGTTTGTCTGTCCGTAATTATCTGCCTCTCTATATTTCTGTGTGTGACTAAGAGAGACAGAGGAGAAACCACTCTTATTTAAGACCTCAAGGGGAAAATTAAAGCTACAGAACCAGCCTATTAATAGAGCAACTTCTGGTGACACTTTGTCTTAGTTTCTACACTCTGCCTGTTTTCTGCACCCTCGTCTTAATCCTCTTTTCCCTCCTCTATTTATTTCTCCTCCTACTTTACTTCCCTTGGTCATCATCTCATCCCTCCTTCCATCTCTTCCTCCCTGTCCTCCCACCTAACTCCTGCGTTGATCTCAAATTTTCTCTCTGGTAACAGATTCTGATGCCTAACTTGGAGTTTGAGCAGGTTTTGAGCACTGATCTGACAGTAGTGCTTGTTTTTTCTTTTTGAAATATAGCTACCTGACTGTTTCGGATCATTATTCTGTGTATATGGCAACATGGGACTTTGGCCTTGTTTGGACAGCCAGCCCAAATCCATTGTTTGGCATATCCAGACTGATTTCAGAAAGTCTGGAAAGCAAGTTAGCTACATAAAATGCAATTTTGGAAGTGGTTTGAAGCGCAATTTCAGTCGTATTTCTACAGATGCATCTCAGTTCGGATACTGTGGCCTCTTTACTTGAATTTCTGGATGTCAAATCCAGAGTGACGAAAGTGTTGAGCAAGTTGGCTATCTTGGGCTTTGGGAAACACTGATTGACATTTGATAACTAAACAATTTATTGATTCATCGAGAAAATAATTGACAGATTAATCAGTAAAAATAGTCATTAGTTGCTGCCCTATTATTGATTTTATTTTGGCCACATAATTCCACATAAGATCAAAGAAAATGCAGTTTTTATGTAAAGATAATGACCGCTTAGTTTGTCTTGTCAGCAGAAAACACACTTTGTTATTGCTGTCATTGGCATCTTTCTGTTTTTGTAATCAGACAAACTGCATGAGAATAAAACAGCAATTTGTTTGTGGCTCATAAACACGACCTGTTAATCTCTGCTCCTACCCTAAGAGACTCAGTCAAAGTACTGTTTTTATTCCCAAGAAGTCGTCTGACAGCATAAACATAAACACAGATCAATGATATAAACTCTGTTGTGTCTTGGGCTGAATTGGCAGCAAAGTGAGTGATCATAAAAAGAATTGGACATGACAGAGAGTCTGTGAAGGTGTAGGAAAAGCTTTGTTTTTCCTTGTCAACAAGACAAAACAAGTTTTTTTTTTTTTATAATCATCCACTCCTTTTTTTGTGAGTATTTACAAAAAGCACTGTTAGTTAGGGCTTAGTGCGATTGTAAAGCTCAAAGAAAGAATGTGAAAGATGCTTTTTTTCAAATTTAGCAGGCTTACAATTCTCTTACAATTCCTCGCAGCTCTCCTCTCCCTCTCCACCTCCTATCTGAAGGATTTGAGAGGGGAAGAAAGAAGGAGGGGTGGACGGGGAATCCTCTTTTGAGGCAAACCCTTTCTGCAGTCCCTAACACAGAAACAGACAGAGGAGAGAAGAAGATTACTAGTACATGCCAGACAAGGTGCTGATACCGCCGAGCGTTAATCTTGAACAGATTGGGGCTGCACTCCTGTGTCTGGCTTTTCATCCATGTGCTGTCTGATGGTGTGTGCGTCCCCCTATTACTCAGTACTTGTGTACATTTTGAATGAAGGTCAGTCAACTCGGCTGAGGTACCCTCGCTCAGTTAGCAGTGTTATTAAACCTTGATAATCTCAGTTCTCTGTGGCGTGATTGGAGCCCACAGGGTGGACGATCAGTCAGAGACGTCGTCCTTCAACATTCAAGCCCCCTTGCTGGCAGGTATCCACCCTGCAGAAGTTTCTTTGAAGACATTGAATCCCAGTGGTGTCCTGTTGTGTAGTTGACCTCTGACCTCTTTGGAGAGGCAAAACCAGAAAGAGAAAATTCCTGTGAGATCAGAGAATTTTATTGGTTGTGGTTCTGTTGATGTTCTTTGATCACAGGGCTGTTGCAGTGAAGGAATTTCCCCTGCTGTGATTAAGGGCGGCTCAAGAGCACGATATGCATAATATTGACATTTTTTTGTTGTTTTTCCAAATTACCTCATTAATCTTGCTTTTAGTGATTTGTAAGTAAAGTTTTGTGAGGCTATTATTGGATATATTATACATTAGGGCTTCCTCCTAATAGTCGACTGAACAATAGTCGACCAGAAAGGGCATTAGTTGGCAAGACTTAATTCATCACTTAGTTGCAGAAAACAAAAATCTTGTGAAACTCTATTAGGAGCTGTGCCTTGTCAAAATAAATTAAAACCTGTGTGACTGGACCATGTGAGAATTTAATTTGAAAGGACAGACACAGGAAGTGGCCTCGCTCAGCAGTCAGACAGGAGTCAGGTTAATTTCCAGGGCTGGTACCTGCGGTTATTCCACAGGCGAGTTAATAACATGTCAGGCAGGAAATCCAAAGTGTGGGATCATTTTGAGAAGGTGAAGGATGAACCCAAGGTGATATGTAAACTCATCTTCATTGGTCGACTACAAACAGGACGTATCATCTGAAACATGGAAGTAGCTACATGCCCATTAGCCCACAGCGTCATTAACAGGCGGCTCGCTCAGTGTGTGACGTGCACTTGTAGATAAAATATAGGCCTATATTAATGAAGGTTCATTAGTACGGTTTTGTATTTCTCTGTAATGTAGCACAGTGTTAACAATGTTACTGATATTATTCTTTCTCACACCTTCAACTCAAATCCTTGTGTTGCCCCGCCCCAAAATATATCATTTAATATTTACAGTAATATCATAAACATGCAAGTGACTAGTCGACTAATGGCCCTAAATGACGACTGTTGGTCAACTAGGAAAATTCTTAGTTGGAGGCAGCCCTACAAAACACAGAAGAGTACTGAGACGCAGTAAGTGAAGTATTTTTATTTCAGTTGAGATGCTTTAGTTGCGTTGGTTGCTGTGATACAGGATATCCGTGGAAGGAAAATATCGGCACAAGGCCAGTGTTTTTCATAGAATTGGAGCTGGGCTTTTTTTTTTTGTTTTTTGTGTGTGTCTCTCTGCATCAGTCTGTGTCCAAACCTTCAAATTCTGAGGTTTTGTGGGACCTTGAACGCAGCACAGGTGGAACTCTTAAAGAGTTCTTTCTTTCCTCAGCAGCAGTTCGTGGAGTTTGAATCACAGGGTAAGATAATTGATCAATGAATCAATGATCAGATTGACAAGAGGAGCAGCTGCTGCAGAGACAAATGAATGTAAATGTTTAGACCCAGCACAAGGAATGGTTAATTTTCACTGTCACTGTGCCTGGTGTTCTGCTGCTCCGTCAGTGCCCAGAGTATGCAGTGCACTCCGGGAGTGTGGTGCAATGAATAGCTGAGCAGCATATATATATATTCCAGTATATATATGTAATTTATGGTGGCAGATGTTGTTTTTTTTGGCCACAAAGAAATGAATGTGAGGGAAACCCAGTAGGTAGAGCACTGCTCCGAATGAAGGGAAGGTTGAAGCACGTAGGGAGAGTGGACAGACCCGCCAGTCTGTGTTGATCTAGTATTAATTTCTCTAGTGTCAGTGTTCAGCGATGTCATGATAGTCTTTGTGGTAGGCCATTTGTCCCGTCTCACAGTGGATTTGGATGTCTGGGTTAAAAGTCACTGTATCAAGCGGCTGCTCTTATCGTGACTAACTATTTGATCATTCAGGAATCCTGCAAACATCAGAATGTATCAGGTGTTCTCCAGCTCTTG
Organism: Epinephelus cyanopodus; assembly: GCA_026686955.1. Classification (NCBI taxonomy): domain Eukaryota; kingdom Metazoa; phylum Chordata; class Actinopteri; order Perciformes; family Serranidae; genus Epinephelus; species Epinephelus cyanopodus. The sequence continues at coordinate 15,973,918 of CM048934.1, forward strand.
GAAATTGAAGTAATTAGACAAAATAGAGTGAATCAAATGTGGCTGTTTTGTATCAATATGCTGAACACATGACCACATATTTTCTGTCTCCAGGCTGCATATGCTGTCCAAAGACATTCATATCCACTCAGTTTAAAGCTGTTCAATAAATTCTAAAAGTGAGTAGAGAATGTGACCATGGCCATTTAACCCAGTCATAATTCTAATATTTTACATTTCCAGATATTGTATTCATTTTGATGATTATGTGAATGTGCATGTTTGAGATTTATTGCTGTGACTAAATGAATTGGGAAAAAAAGGGACTTTATCTGAAGCTGCTAGGGCGGCATCATTTTCAGGAAAGTCACAAGTTCAGTGATAACATACCACTGTGTTCCTTCACAGCTTTTTGACAGAACTATGTCAACACACGGTCCTCTCTTCATAAGAATCTCAGTTAAACATCTTTGAGATTTCTCCAGATATGTTCTCTGCCGAGCCATCTCTTTAGGAATTCCAACTATGTGAGCCTGACCTTCCGTTGGTGGTCTCTGAAGGGGCTGAAACTGTGTCAGGCACACAAAGCAAGGCGCTGATGTCCCGTCATGCCCCACCGAGGTTTTAAAAGATGTCAAGATAGGATTGAGAAGCTAATTGTGGGTCTGGTCATGAGGGTTAATCCGCCTCGGACTCTGTCCCACCAGGAGGCTTGTTGAATTATCTAGAGCCCACTGTCCAAATCTTGGTGCTGAGACTGAATGTGAAGACCACTGGTAGTAGTAAAGGGTCCATATCATCTGATACCAGCTTTCGAAGCTGTAACACCAGACCTAATTTGTTTTTTTGTTTATTCACTTCACATATTGGGCCAAATTCAGCTAGCTTTTTGGGTAGGCCATTTAATAAAAGTAGCTATATTTTATTTTAAATTGACAATGGATTACATGACTGCGTCTGTATGAAAGGTGTCGCTGGTAGTGACGAACCCCCAGTCTGACATTCCTTTCAACTGTGTATCAATATTTTCCTCCTAAGTTGGCGGAGAGTAAAACGGAGCTAAAACAGAGTGAATATCGGACATATATTTGATGGAGACACATCCAATAATGAATGCTAGTGTTGCGCTGTGCCAAGTGCTTGCTAACAGTTACCTATCAGCTTTAAAATTAACAATAGTTTTGTGTTTATAGCTTGTTTGTCCTGACCTCAAATGGTCAAAACATCAATTAATTTTTTTAATTGATTCTTGGTCATGCGAAAGAAAAATGGCCCATAAATGAAGAAAAACATACTTTTTCTTAATGAAAGCTTTATTTAAACAGTAGATGTGCTCTCTTCTGCAGTGGCACCTGACTGGACAGTTAGCGCCACCCACTGCTTATCTCAATGAACCAACTCCAAATATTCCCATAGAAGAGCACATAGATTTGTATTTTCTTTTGCAGAATTTCTGAAAATTTGGTTAAAATTTGCACAGCATTTTGATGGAAAGTCAACCACTGGCTAATACTTTCTTGACAAATCTAATTCTTAACACTTAGGTTAGATTAGCCGCAGAACAAAACTGACATCCAAACATGTCTCTTCAAACATGTCACGTTGAAATTAGCTATAGAGATTGAAACCGATTTTTGTACCAGGTTATGAACATGTTTATTTCTGTAGTTAATTTGGGCATTTTAGCATGGACGTCTACGGGGATTGACTGACTTCTGGACCCAGCCTCAAGTGGCCATTGAAGGAACTGCAGATTTTGACACTACTGCATTGGCTTCCTGTTTCTGCCACAGAGGTTGTTGCTTGATTCATCCCTAGTGACTTGTTGACTGGGAGAAAATGAACAAGTAGTCAAGTATTATGATATTTCTCATCAGTAGCAATAATTATTTTTGTGGTAATGACCGAGGAGAGTAGAGCACAGTATGTACTCTTTGTGGATTGGATTTCTCGGGATTTGCTGGCCATGTATGGCAGCTCTTGTGTTATCTTACAGGATGGCAGTCAAACCCCGAGTGACAGAAATTGATTAAGTAAAGGAGAAGGAGGAGATAAAGCGACACAGGGAATTAGTAAACATGTTACATTAGCAACACAAACATAATCTTGTAAAGGTTAATTAGTTATACTTTCTAGGTTGTAGATGCACTAGACGGACAAAGAAATGGAAAGGGACTCAGGAGATGAGCTTGTCTGCAGATCAGAAGAGATGAGGGAGATGAAAGTTGTGTGTGTGTGTGTGTGTGTGTGTGTGTATATTGCCTGGAAGCGGGTGGATATAGGGGGACTTAAAGGTGGATGAAGAGACGAGAGGAGAGCCCTGATAGAAGGTAGCCAGCTGGGCCAGATGTGATCTCTGTCTCCTCCTCCTGCCCCTTCTTCCTCCGCTTGATCTGACCACCTGCTTTATCTCTCACAAACAGGAAGTCCCTCAAGTTCAGGGTTGTCGATGCTTACTGGCACGACTTCTAATAAAATAACCTCACCCGAATAACAACAGAATATTGATGAATTTCTCCTGGTTTATTGCATCAAAGTGTACCAGGCACACTCTTCTCATCAGATCCTGACCCCGAGTTCGCACTCTGGTCCCCGTGGTACCAGGAAGTCTCTGGTCTATTGTGGTTCAATCAAAAGCCCACAGAGGTCAACAGATGACCAGTAACAATGGAGCTCAGATCAGTGAGGAACAGAGAAGGTCACTGTTAGGAATGAGATCACATTTACTCAGCAGCCACTCCTCCCACATGTTCGTATGTGAGCGTGGTGTCACAATGCTAATTTCTTGCACAAGGCAGCAAAAGCAAACAACATCAACCGATGAGGAACAGTAAATGTAAGAGAGGGAAGAAGACCTACAGAAGAAAGACAAATTTCCTGATTGATCATTTTGTCTATGAAATGTCACAAAATAGTAAAACATGCCTGTTATAAATTCCCAGAGCTCACAATGACACACTGAAATCACTTGTTTTATCCGATCATTTTGTGCAGTCACTCCAACAAACTAAAGATGATTAATTCACCGTCAGCAATGACAAAGAAAAGCCTCACATTTAAGAAGCTGGATCAATTTTTCAACTAATTATTTCAGCTCTACTGTCAATATTATATCTTTTTTGTGATTAATGGATTAGTCCTTCCCTTCACAAATTGTTCATAACTAAAAAGCACTGTCCAAAAATGTAACTCCAATATGTCTGGTAGGTGCGAAGCAATAAGGTCTTAAGAGACCATCCTCTTAAAGGACTGGTTTGGCATTTTGTGGTCTATACCATTTTTATACCTGCATGTTAATATGAAGCAGGTTGCTAGCTTAGCACAGTTCTCGGTAATACCAATTCGGTTCGGTACTCCATCTGGGACCGTTTTTTTTTTTTTTTTTGTTTTGTTTTTTTTGAGACCGACCGGACCGCATACTCGGGCGAAACGTACGCGGAGCGGACTCTGTGGAGGTCTGTTCGGTAAAAGCGGACGTCCGCAAGCCCTGTGCGTGCAAAGCACGACCGCGTGGACTCTGCTCAGCGCATCAGTGTCACACAAAAGAAGCGAGAAGCAAGAAAGCGAACAATTCTGTTTTCTGAAATGTATATTTTAAAATCGCAGTGATGTGGTTTCTTGAAATTGTATTTAAGAATGGACTTAATGAGTTATAAAATGTAGGAATTTTAATCCAGAATGTATGAGCTGTATTTTCAGCATTACATCTTCATTATTTCATGATACATAATGTAATTGTGCTTAATAAATAGTCATTTTTGTGGCACTTATTCTCCCCACTGCCTTAAAGCATTTGCAAATTTGCCATTAGTGCATTCTTTCATTCAGAATGTCTGCATGGTAACCAACCATGGATGAATAATAATAACTAGATACCAGATGCCAAGATGGCGCCCATTCCTTCCAGTGGAATTGCTCACCTGGCACATTTGCCAAAAACATTTTCTAGCGTCCGTGTTTACTTCAACGGTATGCGGCCCACTGAATAGTAGTGTTCCTCCTGCTTGCTCTGACTGCGAGTTCCTGCTTGCCTTAAAGACTTTTTCCATGATGTCATGGATTTTTAAATTGATCTTCTCAGCAGGTGGAAAGTTTTACAAACATAAAACCTCCGTTGATCAAAAAGTCAGAAAAGAAATAGTCATAGTTGACTTATTTGCTGTTTGAGGCGTTCTGGCAACAGTTTTACAAACATGCCTTTTACAGTTGTGGCCTTGTTGGGAGGATGCTTTTTGGGCTACAGGAGATTTTTTTAGCTGCAATACGTCGAGTGGCCACTGGGAAAAATTGGAAGCAAGGCTGAGCTGCTTTCGTGTAACTAACCAATGGAGCCACGGCTCAGTGCTCAATGTTGTTTTTAATTACTTTGATAGGTTTTCCAATATTCGCTTCAATAACCTTATGAAGGAGTTGCCAATTTGCCATTGCACTCTTTGAAATGTTATCACTTTTGAACTCATGTATAGGAATCCTCTTACTAGTGGTTAATGATGCATTGCTCTGCACTTTTTCTTTTGAATTATTGTATTAGATCATGTGCCGTATTGCACAGCTTTGTATACAAATAGTTACCTTATGCCGACCAGGCCAATTATATCCTTACAGTACAGTCAAGTTCCCACCATGACCCTTTGCCTCAGCTTTCAAAGTGTCCTTGTAGTGAAGATAGACTTTTGGCATCGTGCTATAGTTTCTCCTACAGCGAGCTTCAGTCCTCTGTTGCCTAACTATCTTGTAATGTGTCGGCGTCAATTAGCCGGGTCAGACTCCTCGTGCAGCTGTTGCGCAGGTAATTGCTCGCAGGACGTTGACGTGTTGGTCAGAGAGCCTTGCAGCTGAGGATTGTTGCAGACTAAATCTAGTGTATTTTTCCATCTGTGGTCAGAATAATTGCTCGGGGTTTGCTTGGGGGTGCAAAAACATCACCACGTCAGGAAAGCGAGGAGAGATAGAGCGAGGCGAGGATGCTTGTTGAGCCGAGTGTGGATTCCTGCAAATTGTCCGGATGAAGAGACACTCATGTCTCTCATGTCTCATTATCTTTTTTTCTCTTCCTCCTCTCAGCTATTCTTGGTCACTTGTCTCTGCTTTTTTCCTCTTCCTCCCTCTCTGTTCGACTTGTAGCCTCCCTCCATTTCTCTTTCTTGCTCCAAAATTTGTTCTCCCTCTGTTCTCTTTACCCCTACCCTCCTTTCTGTGCCATATGTTTGCCTCAATCGCCTCGCCTTCCCTTTTTCTCCCCGAGGTCTGGGATCAGTGGCATCTAATGCTTTGCACTCTGCCTGATTAAGTCTGCACATGTACCCTCTTTACATTATCTCTTGCACACATACACACAAATGCACGAGCGTCCCCACAGACCTAATCAGTACTTCTTTTAGTTCTATCTCTCTCACACCACTTCCAGGGCTAATGAAAAAACATGAGCTCTGCTTTTTTTTTTTTTTCTAAAAAAGAAAGCAAGATGGACAGGTGGAAAGTAAAGGTAGCTCCAGGAATAAAAGAGATGACGTGGATGGATTGAAAACAAAGCCACCAGTCGCTCTTAGTGCGTGCTTCCAGTTCAGAGATGTGAGTCTAATCAGCATTGGTGATATCATGCAGGGACGCAGTAGGAGGGGGGGGGGGAGTTGCAGAGAGACAGAGAGAACAACAAGGTGAGACCAACAGTCAGATCAAGGCTATTATTAAAAAGACTCATTCAACATGCTGATGCATTCATATAGCCGGAACATTTCCCAACAGGAGTGAAATGCTGCCACTCTCTGTGTTGATAACTGCAATTCAGATCCACTCTGTTAGCCACTGAACGAGCGTTGTTCTGCTCGGCTGTCATTCACACCGCTAAATGCAGCTAAATGGATGTATTGTGCTGTAATGTGCCTTCATGACTCTCCGCTCATTTGTATCGGCTAAATAGCCCACCACATGGTGTGTTTTGTGTGTGTGCGTTGAAGTGGGAGACGTGCCATGCGGAGTGAACCATTTGCGAATAATGCCGGACTGGAAGTCTGCTGTGTTTTGTTACTGTATGTGTGGGCAAGTGCTTGGGGGAGATAATGCGTTAAGTGAGTGAAGGAAAGAGTGAAGACGGGCTTTATTGAATGAGTGCACCTGTGACGTGCACGTGCCCCCCCCCCCCGATTATGATGATGAAGTCTCCCGACGGGACTCTCCCTGCTACAGTCCTCCAGTAGTCTAATGAGAAGCTGTTTCCGTAGTTACCAGGTGTGAGAGCCGGCAGCTCATAATGTCCTGTGGTGAAGAACAAAGGATGGGGAGAAGAGGTGGATGAAGAGAGAGGAGGAGACAGGCTGGAAGTAAAGGCAAAGGAATAAAAGAGGCGGAGAACGCCAGGGAAATGGGACCAAAAAAAATCTAGTGTGAATGATCAATTTAGCCGTGTGTGTGTCTGTATTGATATTTGTGCTCGGTAGGACCGCTGTGTGTGTTACCTGTTGTGAGTGAAGACACAGAATCTTTATAATAAGCTTGGGGACCCGAACAAGAATCAGTTCAGATCAATCTCGACTAAAGTGGTGAGAACAGCGAGGTGGTGCCAAGCTGTTAGTATCTGGTCAGATCATATCGAGCACCTTTGGGGAAAAAAAAAAAAAAGTTGGCTTGGAGTAAATTAAAGAGGTTTTTATGCATCAATAGCTCGATAAGATCTTGTGTACAAGAGATGGGACTCCTGTCTCGTCTAGGCTGAATGTGAAACCCTGAAGACTCGCACATGTCTGCATGTTTGGGGTTTGCTGAAGATGTAAATAGGAAATGCAACTGCTCATTGTTGGGAGAACGTGTGCATACTGTACATATTTTACGCATAAGCTTCTTCCAGGTCTCCTAAAAACATGCAGTCAACACTTAGTCATATGTTTCTGCCTTGTTTCTTCCTTATTACCCATATTTATTCAAATCAAAACAGCATGTGAGCACTACTGTAATAACAGAATACAATAAACTGAGTCATTACCAGCCGTGACAACAATGGCCGGTATTGTTTTTACTTTGTGAGTCTGTGTGTGTGTCAGGGCAAAATGTGGTCCTGAGACACTTCTTGCAGTGGGAGCTACTTCAGAAGTGGTTTTCAGTACTTATGTCTGTCTCTCTGTGGACAGATTTTGTCAAGGTGATAGAGTCACAACTGTGCAAGATGCGGTCACAAAACTTTACAGGTGTATTAAGCAGGGCTGTACTTGATTTATGACATAATAATTACATCCGGCAAATCAGATTCGGCTGTTAAATATGAATATTTGACTATTTGTTTGTATTTGACAGGGTCCAGTAGGACGTTCTGTGTGACAGCGACCTTCATGTTTTATGGTAAACAAGCCAGGTTAGCCCTCTGAGCTAATGATTGCTAATTATACCAATGATGGATTGGATATGAGGAACATTTTTTGCCAGCACTAGATATCAAACAAAAGCCAGAGACTGTATCGTATGAAGTTGCGGTGAGCTGTAAATTCACCACTTCGAAGGTGAAGGTAGAGGATAACGTTATCCTGGAACCAAATGCTTGACTTGAAAAAATCTTAATTGACTGAGGGGTTTCTCGACTGATGTTTTGGATCTTCAAATTTCAAGGGCAGCCCTGGTGTTATGATCGAAATGAAGGCCGAGTTCAAAGATGGGTGTAGTCCGAGCAAGGGGGCAGAAGTAGGAAGTTGGGAAGGGGCCGTTGCCTCTCTACTTTACCCCCCGGCTCACATTTGTTTTAAGTTGCCGATCGCTGTATCCTGACTGACGAAATCTCCTTGCAAGATGGTCACTAGTTAAGTTCTGCAACTAACATATTGCTGTTGATTATTCCACCAGTTATTTTTCAGTCATCCTATGGTCTATAAAATGTCAGCAAATTTCCCACAATCTTTTTTCATCCGACTAGCAGTCCAAAATCAAAGGCGTTTTGTTCACTATCAAAGAAGGAAAAAGGAATATATTCACATTTGAGTTGCTGGAAGCCTTGAATTTTAACCTTTTTTATTTTTTTGAAAAAGTACTGTAATGACAAATTAATTGTCAAAATTGTTACTGATAACTTCCTGTCAGTTGACTACTTGGTTCAACACCACTAACACAACTTAAACAGCCTTATGGAAAATCAAATAGATGCTCAGATACACCACAAAGTAGATGCAAAAGTATTGGGGTTTCTGTCAGGAGTTTGATAATGATACAATTTATTGACTCTTTGTTGATGTAAGACATTTACTGACAATGTCTTCCAAGATTTCAGTTCAGTCCAATTCAGAGGCCTGTGATTGATATGTGACGATATCTTGTCATTATCTGCCTGATGCTAGGCTACTAGCACTGAATGTTTAGGAAAGAGGTATGCTGGGACAGAAATAGTGACGACATGCCATGGTTATTTAAAAATAAAGATGTATCTTAAAGATGATGAAATCTATCGATGTTTTCACTTTGCAGCAATGATATCAGATCATTAATCACTGAACCGATGTGTTGATCCTGATTGTTAAACTGCTCTTAAGTAAACAAGGACACAAATACTGCTCCCTCCAAAGTATCTGATGCCAGGCTGTGGCTCATGCTTTAATACAGAGCTTTGCAGATAAGATGATGCACAATTTAGAATATACTCACAGTCAGTGCAGTTATTAACGAGACAGGAAAGACAGACCGCTTGAGAACATACAAACACACTTGTTTACTTGTGTATGTCATAACAACAGCATCTCAGTGAGCCCTCTTCCTCTCTAGTTTCTGCAAGTTGTGTAACTTGACATTCTCGCGCCCGGAGGTTCAATTTTCCACCAGGTTCAGTGGATGAATGACACCTGAACTTCTGCTAACATTTCTCGAGAGGAGAGGAAAAAGGGAGATGGTGCGGCTGAGTGAAAGTCAGGAGAGGAGGAGGTTAGAAAAAGTTCTGCAGCGAACATCCGTCCTTCACACTTTATTCACTTAAGGATTCAGCCAAAGTGCGTGCATTGTGTTTCTCTGTCCTTGGTGCGTCTGTGTGTCTGCGTGTTTCTGTCTCTGTGTGAAAAGCAATTTGCAGTCACTCTTGATCAGGGTTATCAAACCTTTAAAAGCTTTTCTCATTACTGCTGTTTTGTAACTCTTTGTGTGCCCATTTTTTTTCCTTCTCACCCCCACCAGATCTGATCCACTGCACCAATGAGATGAACGTGAACATTCCCCAGCTGGCGGACACGCTGTTTGAGCGCACGGCCAACTCCAGCTGGGTGGTGGTCTTCAAAGCCCTCATCACCACCCACCACCTCATGATGTACGGCAACGAGGTAGGAGGCTCACACACCGAAGTGCACTCGCATATTCACACGGAGGAAAACCCCTTCAGGGCAGTCAATGGAGGCTACATCAACAAGTCATATTATTACTCCACTCCGTCTCGCCCACACATTCATAAATACAAACATACATGCACATTTGGATCATTTATTCATGTCTCTATCAGCATTAGGATCAACAGTGGGGGAGGTGGGAGTTCTGACTCGGACACAAACGGCGTGTGCAGCGACTGAGAACGTACACATTGGACACATGGAGTGAATAATGGAAATAGCTGTGGAGTGCAGAGAAATTAATTAGCTCAGTGCGAGCTGGAAGCAAGATGGGGGACAAGGATAGCAGCAAATGAATAATCAAATAAATTAAGTTAATAAAAAAACATGGTTGAAAGCTGGATGAACAACACAGTCCCTCTGTGGATTTACACACTTCCAAACACAATCATTGGGAATTAAAATTCAGCCAATCCCTGTCATGTTTGGGGGAACTTTTATATTTTAATAATTGTGATTTTTTTTTTTTTTTTTTTTTTTTTGACCAGACATTGTTCTGTTTTTGCACGAAGGCGTCCAATCAAACTCCTAAGTCAGCAAAATGTCTCCATTTCTACGCAACAGTGCAGCACTTGAAAGGGAGAGGGGAGATTAATTCAGAGCGAGAGTTGTAGTTTTATTAATTTCTAACAAGATAGAAAGAGAGTGCATTTTGTTCTTCAAATAAACTATTGTAGCTTGCGTTTGTATTAATCCTCTAGTGTGCAGACTGTTAATAATTCAGGACACAGTCCCTTTAAAACACAACTGATGGAACATGAAAATACACTTTGATACTCAGATGGACCGATGCCATTTGGAGCCGACCGTGCCGGTTTATTGTTGAATGTATATTTTATGAAAACAGCAGTCCAAGCACTGTGTTGCTTTGTTGTGACATATTTTCTTTGATGGCAATATAAAATACATGATCCCCAGACTATTTGTAGTACTTTGTGTGACATGCAGAATACTCACTATTATGTCATTTCATCATTTATTTAGGCCACTTTTAATTTTTGACCTGCAGTTGTTTTTTTTTTTTCAGTGACTTCAAAAGACATTCATTTGTTTGCTTTGCATATTTCATACACGTCATATCAACGCTTTTAAAGACATAGAGTATATGAGATTACTTCATCATTCAGAGGATGATGGAATGCTGGATGGCGTTAAAGTTTTTAATGCTTCTGCGTACACTGGACGCAATGTGCATGCAGTTGCTGTGTGCCTAGCATAGTTCTGCATCCTGTTGGTCTATGTCGCTATGCAATTCCCCGCCAAAGCGCTTTGGGGCGCAGTGTTCTGTTATATACCTACCTCGACTCTGTGACGTCTATGGTCGTTGCTCGTTCGTTGTTTGTTTATCTTCCGGCTTTGCTCTAGTCACAGTGAAGGTGGCGACCGAGAGAGAGAGAGAGAGAGAGACTGTTGCTGGAGCTCGAAATGATCGACATTGAACAACAAATGCTCTCATTACAAAAACGCAACGCCTCCCAAAGGCGGTGTTCGACACCAACAAACAACAATACCGATTGTTTTTTAGAGAGTCACCACTGTTTTTCCAGCAACTTTTCAGCCATGAAAAGCAGTTGTTTTTAAAGACATCACTGCATTTCCAGCAGGGATTGTGCCCCCAAAACTGGGTATTTTAAGACAAAGTTAAACAAGTGTTTTTGTGCCTAAACCTAACCACACGTTTAAGTATTTGGGACGTAAAGAAAAGTTCATTTTTATTCTAGCATATTTTCAGGCGATTGGGTTGCTGATTACATGACAGCATGTTGTGTAGTGTGAACAGTACAGTGACCTGATGACTTTGCAAGTCCTGCAGTGTCAGCACAAGCTGACCTGCTGCTGGCACTACCTTACTGCCACCTGAGTAGCATCATCTAATAATTTATAATCTGATATTCCCAACATTTTGAACTGTGCCTTCAAGAAGAAACTCATATTCTGTTGATTGTATCTGGTGTTCTGAAACATCTCTGTAAAACTGAGCATTTCTGTTCCCTTTAAAATCTGGTAATTGTGAAACAGCAGGTAGTTATACACAATACATTTTATATATATTGTGTACTAATATGGATCTCGAATGCAAAGACCTTCTTGTACACAAAAACAGCAGTCAAACACATCTGAAAAATAACACACGCTACACCACATTCCTTTAGTTTTCTATTAAATTAAGGAAGCATTGCTTCCTTGTTTAGCTAAGATCAGTTGTGTCGACATTATGCAACGCTTCCTTCTGTTGGCTCCTTGTTTATTACGTTAATCTAAACAGAGGAAGACTTGGATGTGAGATCATTGTGTTCCGCCGTATGAAACAAGCCTCCAAACCCACTGACACCCAAAACAGCAGCCTGGCTGATTTCACTGCTGCCAAAATAGTATTTTAGGCACAGCAAGTGATTCAAAGTACCGCTGGTGGTGGAGGTGCATAGCTGACTTACATAAGCCAAGACCTCACAGACAGTTCATAGAGACATCAGGTCATCAGATGGCTCTGTGCTAAATGTTTGCTCAAGCTGTGGAAATTCCCGCAACATTTTTTTGATGAAGCAAATCATGCTAAGTAGGTCACTGCAGAGCAGCAGGAAGTGGTTTAGAGGTATTCCCAAGCTGTAGGCTGATTTATCTCGGAGTTGTCACTTTCAGATTGAACCTTTTTTGATCTTGATGTCTCAGTCAGAGTGACTTAACAATGATTGCAACACTCATCCCTAATTTCTGCATAATGCATGAGGGGTTTGCAGAGATCACAACCACTGTGCTGTAACATTATTACTGTTACGGTAGAGAATGGTAATTCAAATTCTAGTCAACTCTAACTATGTTAAGATAAAAATGGATCTTTTTCCATCATTTTATTGCCTCTAAATCGTTGTGAAGTGGTGATATTAAAGGTATAAATGGCATATTTTTGTCCTTTTGCCATTTAGAATAGAAGCAGTAATTAATACCTGTCATTACGTTTTATTTTTATGCATCTGGGCCGGCGACCCCCTTGGCTGGAGACATGTTTTCAGGTTGTCCGTCAGTTCGAATGCCTCGAGGGAATTTCTTCAATTTTGGCACAAACGTCCACTTAGACTCCAGGATAAACTGACTAGAATTTGTTGGTTAAAGGTCAAATGTCAAGGTTACCGTGACCTCACCAAACACATTTTTTGCCATAATTTAAGAATTAATACTAATTGTGACCAAATTTCACTCAAATGTCAAATAAGATAAAATGGTTAAACAAATACATCAAAGGTCGGCTTCACTGTGACTTTTCACTTTTCTGGCCATTACTCAATGTCATATCTCAGGAATAGTTGGATACTGAAATCGGTGGCACTAATCTTGGGTGCCCACCTTGAAACTGTGCTGATTGCGTAGATCTTCTGTGCTGCCAGGTGCAGAAACAACCATGTTTTGCTAAAAAAAAAACAACCTTCAAAGCCTTTATTCCACATATTATGAGTCTTGACAGACATGGATGTGAACTGCAAGTTGACTGGTTCGCAGAGGCACACAACCGCAAGGCATTAATTGTAGTTTCACAATGCCCTGTAGCAAGTCAAGCTGTGGATATGAAATGTGAATGGCGCAGCATAGTAATCTTGTTCTACGATTTAATAATACACAGTCATACTCAGTGTTAATTATAGTAAAACATTAGAGTTACTAATCATTCAGGTACAGTGGTTGTGTAAATTGCAGTGTTGTATCATCAATATGCTGCTCTTTAGTGGTTATTAATTGTGAAACTCCAAATATAATGTACAGTATTTTAAAAGCCCTTATTCAGACACACCTGCAGTACATTACAGCACTACATTTCTGCCTCAGCCCCACAGAGCGAGGCACCGGGCTGTAGTAGAGCAAGTGCACTCATCAGCCTGCATTCATCAGGCCTGTCAGGACAGTGGTGCTGACTGAGGCTCAGCGGGCCAGGTGTCCCTGCTCCCTCATGGCCGTCCCATCCATTATAGTCAGAGCTGAGAGAAATCTGGCCGTAAAATTAGAAACCACAGACCCACAGAATTGGGGTCAATAGACTGTACCATCCTTTTCAGATCAACACGCTGACTGCTTCCAGCTTGGCCGGCACACAGAAGATGGCCGTGTACAATGTCCGATGAGTGCCCTGATAGTAAAGAGCATTTACATTGAATGAAACCAGGCGGCTCTGTTGAGGCGTTTTATGTGGAAAGGAATTGCTATTTGTCACATAATTTGATTTTAAGGGCCAGCGCAGAGTTTTTGATAATGTCATGATGGATATAAGCTTTCACGTAGCCGACTCGGAAAGCTGATTTGTGTCACTTTACATATTAGATAGTCGCCCGCTTCTGATATGATGAAGGCTCCACCCTGAAATGTTATTTTCCTGGGTCACCCTGCCTTAAAAAGCTGCTAAGCCTGAAATAATTTCATTTGTCTGGGTTTCAGCGGCAGTGTTTTTGTCTCCCTGGGACTTTGTGCTGTGCTTTTCTTTTCTACTCTGATAAGAATAAAGCCCAACAGGAAAGACTGAATGTTTATTGTGGCATAAACTCAACGTACGTTTCTGGACATCAAAATTAAAAGTTAATTTTTTTTAATTACAGCAGTACAGTATATTGGGTATTTGAGAAGGAAGCAGAGCACAGGAGAAAAGGATAGAAGTAGGAAGGGAGGAAAAAGGTAGGCAAAGGAGGTATGGAAAGGAGTAACAGGACAGGAAGAAAGTAGCAGGTAGGGAATGCAACAAGGAGGCGGAGAAGGAAAGAAGGAGGTAGAGAAAGAAAATCGGAGATAGAGAAGGAAGAGAGGAGGTGTAGAGTTGCGTTAAAGGAAAGAAAGAAGGAGAAAAGGAGATAGGGAGGTAAAGGCATTGGTAGAGAAAGAAAGAGGAGGGTAGGAAATGAGGAGGTAGAGAAGAAAAAAGGGGGTAGGTAGGTAAGGAAAAGAGGTGTGGGAGGACTTAAGCTATAGAAGGAGTGGAAGAGAAAGTAGGAGGTAAAGGAGGAGGGGAGAAGGAAAAAATAGGGTAGAGAGGGGAAGAAGGAGCCATGGAAGGTGAGGAGGAGGAAGGAAGGAAAGAAAGAGGTAAAGAAAGAAAATAGGTGGTAGGTAGGAAAGGAGGAGGTAGAGAAGAAAGGGGGAAGTAGGTAATGAAAACAGGAGGTATAGGAGGGTATATGTTTTAGAAGGAGAGGAAGAAAAAGAAAGAAAGTAGGAAAAGGAAGGAAGGGAAAGAGGAGGTAGAGAAGAAAGTGTGAGACAGTATTGAAAAACAGGAGGTATAGGAGGATATAAGTTATAGAAGGAGAGGAAAAAAGTAGGAGATAGAGAAGTAAAGGAGGAGGAGGAGAAGGAAAGAAGAGGGTAGGGACTGGAAGAAGGAGTTATTAAAGGAAAGGAAGAAGTAGGGAAGGAAAGGAGTAAGTAAAGAAAAGAGGAGCTAGAGAAGAAAGTGGGAGATAGGGAAGGAAAAGAGGAGGTATTGGAAGTTATAAGTTATAGAAGCAGAGGAAGATAGAGAAAGTAGGAGATGGGGAGGTAAAGGAGGAGGTAGAGAAGGAACCAATAGGTTGAAAAGTGCCGGTGTCAGTATAGCAGATATCTTTAACCTTCAACAGTCTAAATGTGACATTCAATGGCAGCCATCTCAGGTTGAGCCAGGCGGATAAATAGATACTGATGGTGTGACTGTCTGCAGTGTAGATTTATTATTGGCTGTTGTTTCAGTAGTCTAAGGCAGTGTGACACCACGTAAGACAAAACTGCAAAGCATAGTCTGGATTGAAGTGCAACTCGCTCTGCATCTCCTGCAAGTCTGTGGACGAATCAACAGACTGTAATATCTGAGCATATTCAAATTTAGTCCATTCATTGCGAGTTGGTCTGAATGTCAGCAAAATGCAGCCTTTTTAAAATGCACCCAGTTTTATTCTGCTGTTCCCTGGTAATGTATTCAGACCATGCTTTCAAACCCAATGTGGGAATTTGCCATTCAGAGCAAATAGCAGGTGAATTAAGTTTTAATATCTCTTCTTTGCCTTAGCTGCCATATTTGTCAACGGGCCGGGGATCGTGATTAGGGTAATAGAGCATTTTATGTTTGTGTGTGTGTGTGTGTGTGTGTGTGTGTGTGTGTGTGTGTGTGTGTGTGAAGGAAGAGTCGACAGGCCGGTATTGATACTCATTCAGCGCTTCACCTCCAGTTTTTTCCTCCCTGCCAAGAAGCAGTGCTGGCTCCCTCCCCAGTGACACTCTGAATCTTATGAGCGATCAAGAGTCAGTCAATATCTTTGATCACGATTTCACTTTTGTGCTGGTACAAAGCTACTTTAAGGAGTTCGTCTCAAAGAAACACCGTCGCAGGATCTGGAGTTTTCGCCGCATTGTTTCAACTTCTGGGTGATCACGACCACACGTTGCAGATTACCACATACACAAAGTTTGAAATAATCTACTAACGGGGATGTGATAAGTGAGTGCTTACCCCTGCCTCCCTCTGTAGCCATTGTCTCAGTTGTTATCAGATATCAGCGTGTGCCTCTGCTTCCAAGCCTTTGTATCATAGACCAATATGTACCAAAAACAATACTGCAGGAAACCTCAAACAATGGCTGGGTAGTGTTCGTTTTGTCAGCGACCTTTTTTTATTTAGTCTTAGTTCTGTGTCAAATGTCCTTGGTATTTTTACCATATTTTGTCAAGTTCATCCTGTTTTTTTCCAGTTTATAATTGACTAAAAGTCTGGGTATTTCATTATTATCTTAAGCCCCTTTCACACTGGACAAAAAACAGGAACACCCACTGACATCTGGCTTTAAAGTTTCCAACCAGCATCAATTCCCAGAACAAATGACTCTGCAGTAATTACAGGTATTTGTTGGGTCCAGCTCCAATCAGCTTAGATTGGCAGTGATATAAATGTGACATCCAAGTGGGGCGTCAGTTCCGTCTCTCTTGGCCCAATTAGCACTTTAACGTTGTTCCGAATTATTTGGCAAAGAGTTTCAAGAGACTGAGTTATTAACAGATATAAAATAAGAAGTAACTGCTGTGACTTTTTCACGGCCTCTTTGCTGCTTTCTACTATTGACTAACCCTGTTTTCAGGCTATTTGTGATAGACCTTTTCACACTAATAAAAACAAAAACAAATGGCATATTTGTCTTCCACAGAGTTGTGTACACAGCTCTGGTCGACTAGCAATGGGCAAGGAATGTATCACCCATTTTTAGCCAGGTGCTCCCATGTTTAGAAAACTTGCATATTTGCTAATTTTGGTGGAAAGAGGATGTTAGTCGAGGTTGAACCAAAGCATCCACTCTTGCCTATAAAAACAACAAAACGTAATGTTGTATTTGTTGTTAATGTAGTAAAATGTAGCCTGTTTCATAATTTGAATCCCCTCTTCTGACAATAGAATGAGTCACTTTCTTTTATACACAAGGTTGCAGGAAAAAAACGAGACGTAAGAACAAAGCTAATTCAGTATAATTTTAATCAATGAAAACTGTTGATATATGTCTTTCTCAAGTGGCAACCTCCAGGGCTTCTAAGGCTTAAAGTTAGGCATAATTAGGGTGGGCTGCTTTGAGGCATAGGCTGTCTGCTGTAAGTGTCCTTGGCTTTCAGTCAGATGCTCCTTCGCTAGCCTCTTGCCCAAATACAATCACTTCTGGCTCCAGAAAAAACCAAGATGGCGACGGCTGTAACTCTAGGCTTCAAAACAGTCCACAACCCAATGGTGGACGTGATTATTATGTCCTTTTTTTCAGGCTCTGGTTCTTAGTCTAGTCCAGCTAAAACCAATAATTCTGTCATTTTAGTTGAACTAATTTCACATTTCTTATCTTATCATTAACTGATGAGAAACACAGGTTAAATGAGTAAGAATGCAGCTTTGCAGATCATTCAAACATGTGGCCTTACAAACTTATTTCAGGTCACATCGCTTCTCTTCTAAAGGGTAGTGTATTCGTTTTTTCCCTCAGCCTCATCGTAGCGAAAATGGACCCAAATATCCCCTTGTTTCTTTCTCGGAAAACCTGTGTCTTTGTTAACTTTAACCGAATAGGTAAGTTACTCCGAGTCCTCCTGATTTTGCTCATTGTGTGCTGCTGCTGGAGTTGTGATATATAGTGTGGGCAGCACAGGACATGAAAGTCTTGTCTCGTCTCTGTCACTTGAGTGAAGTTTTTATTTTTTTTAAACTACATTTTAGTCTTTTTTGTCGACACTAGTTCATGTTGATATAGTTGCAGTCAGTGTGTAATGACATGTCATCTCGTCATCGTCACATCTTAGTCATGGAAAAGAAAGTATTGTCCAAGTTAGTAAGTTAGTTTTTGTCGACAAAACTAACACTAGCTGGAAGAGCCATTTCCAGCCGCTCACCCCCCGCCCTCAGAGCTCCCATGTTTCCTCTCTAGGGAGCTGCAACCCTGGACAGGTGAGCTCAGACTGCTGGGTTTCTCTCCCGGGAGTGTGGATGCTTCCACCACCCAAAACTTGAACAAGGTTACCAGAGGATAGAGAGTAAGTGAGGATGCAGTGATATAAAAAGAGGACAATTTGTTTGCAGAATCACCAGAAAGGGAGGGAAAGATGTAGCAAATGATCGTACATGAAATGAGTGCTTGAGTAGGAGGGAGATATGGGGTCATATGGAAGTCAAAGTTATTTTAAAATCGATTTTTGAAAGGCTAAAAGCACTTCTTCAAATGGGTGCTCGACATATAATCCACCTGAATCTCCTTTCCTTCTCAGCATTTCTAGCAATTGATTCTCCAATACTGATTTAGTTATTCTTAGTGTAATGTGGTATTTAGTGGTAATGCTTTATTTGGTTTGGTTTCCAGAAAACAATATTCACTGTACAACTGTTGAAGGGGAAATCTGGTCGAGGCCCTTGATCGGCACTGATGTCTGGCTTAGATTAACTGGTAATGTGACAGGTTTACAGATCCATTCTTAAACTTCCGAACTACTTGCAAACTCATCTCCCTGATCATTTCAAACGTTTGATATTTAGATTTACAATCTGGATTGTTTAATTACATCAGTACTTTCTCAATAGCCAAGAAAATATTAGTCAGCTGAAGTTGTTGCGAGGCAATCATAAACAATTTAGCCCTTGAAGCTAACGTTAGCATGAAAATTACTGCTGACAGATATTAAAACTGACAGTTAAAATCTGTGTTGATGCTTTTCCCATCCACACTTGTTTAGCCTTATGCTTTTGTCTTTTATCACTGCAAAGCATTATTGACATTACAGCAAGTTGTTGGACCACGTCCGTCTCCGATTTGTTTGCATTTGCTGCTCTATGAGATCATGTGAAGTGGTGCAATCAGGCTCAGTCTGGCAAGATAATCGTAATAATATCCTGTAGTGTGTGATGCACCATTATTTTCAAATCATAAAGTGTGTGCATGTTTGTGAAAAGAGAGAACATCTGTATAGTTTCTTGTTATGTGCGTGACGTAACCCAGTTACAAAAATTGGTTTGGATTTTAAAACTTGTGTAGTCTGAGCCCTGCTTTAGTAAGTAGAACCAGCTGTCAAAAGCAGAGTTGGCTAGTATGCTAATGTTTAGCAGCTAGAATATTTGCCATGTTCACCATCTTAGTTTATTGTCTGAGCACGCTAACAATTGCTGACTAGCATTAAACACAAGGTGCAGCTAAGACTGATGGGAATGTAATTAGTTTTGCAGGTAAACCCTTATCTGGCAAATTTAAGATTTTGATCACGCTGCTAGCATGGCTAATAAAAATGACCATCTAGTTGAATGGTCCAACACAACCAGTCTAACCTTTGAAATTGGTGTTTATTGCACGGCTTTGTTGTTAGTCAGTCCCTTCAAGAGGTTGCAATCACAGCGCAAATTCAGCCAATTTCAGTAAATTCTACACAGCCTTGTAATTTTGTCCAATCAACCCAACATAAGCGCAAATTGAGCATTTAAAATGGGTGCAATTGCAAGTCATTGTAGCTTGAGCTCAGTGTATTGACTCACTCAGCCCCTCTTTGCCCTGCGCTCTGCTGTGCCTGGGACGGAGTCACACACACAGGGACAGGGCTAACTGTTAGCATCACACAGCTAATGTTACCCAACGGAGATGAACATGTTTAACGCCATAGTTCAGCCATTTCAGTGTTGATGTGAGGTCGTTGGGATTGTTTAACAGTTCTGTGTCGGATGCTCACGCTAACCGGGCAAAGACAACAGGAGAGTAGCTCCAGGAGATGGCCCTTTAGCGCTACTTCAAACAACAGCAACAGCCCAGTCTATGGCCGCATCACAATTTCGGCGCAAAAGCATCACTTGTAAGCACTGCAACATGCATTGCAATAGTTTAGAAAAGCTGCCATGAAATCAGGCATATCAGGCCGCAACAATCCCAAACACAGCCCACAAATGTTTTTTAAAGATATCTTTTAGGGGTTTTTGCCTTTGATTGATAGGACAGTAGCGTGAAAGTAGTGAAAGGAGATGATATAAACAGCAAAGAGCCAGGGGTTGGAATCGATCCCCCGGCAGCTGCGGCAAGGACAAACCCTTATTACATGGGGTGCCTGCTCTACCAGGTGAGCTACTGGGTGCCCCAGGAGGTGATTCTGATGTTTCATCTTGAATTTAAGAGCTAATTTTCAGTTGATTTTAGTTATTCTAATGCCCACTATCCAAAATATAGTAAGCGTTTTGACCAATCTAGCTGTGTTTTGCTGTGTTGAACAGCAACTTTCTCCCCTCAAATTTGGTTTTGTTCTAAGAATTCTTTTTACTGAATAAATGCTTTTGCCAGTCGAACACAGCAGAAAATCAAACCCCTGCAACCCTAACCTGTCACACTTAAACGTTGTTATTTATTTTTATGATGAATCGCCTTTTTAATAGCCCTCACAGTTTTCCCTCAGTGTGCTGTGACTTCTAGGAATGTCACAGCACAAAGAGTTGCTAGACCACAAGGTACAGTATAACACGGCGCGTGAAACCCTTTTTGGGAGTTTGTTTTCAAGGACGTCAAGTCCTCAGAAATACTACCCATCATCCTTTATTCCTCAGGACAGGATAGTTGTGAGTGTCAGCGGGGAAAATTACAGTCTGATTGATTGCACCTAAGTGCATCGGGAATCAGGATAGAGAGCTGCGACTCTGTACATCAAAACTGATACAGGCATAGGATAGAGTACGTTTGAAAGAGGGAGGGAATGGTGGTAGGGCGAAGGAAGGAGAAGATGGAAAGAGAGAGTAGACAGAGTGTGAGAGTCATTAAGGACATGAGAGGAGACAGGGACGGTCTGGCGAGGACACCGGTGAAAGTGCTGATGGTAGCAGGACACACCGCTTTGCTTTTCTTTGTGTGTGTTTTTGTGTGTGTGTGTGATAGAAAGAGATCGAGGGAGGGAGGGAGGGAGCAGTAATGTGTGTGTGTGAGAGACATTTGTGTGTTTTTACAGCAGTGTAAAGTTGCGGTGTGAGTCGCAACCCCCCCCTCAACTCACCTCGCCCGCCACCAGTGTCCCAGATAACGAACGGCCCATTTGTTTCAGTGACGTCAGCGAAGCACTCTCATCACTACTCTGCCTTCGCCTCCTCTGGGAAAGCGAGGACACAGACGGAGGCAGAGATTAAAGCAAAGATAGGGCGTGTGAGATATTATGAAAGACAGACACTTGACTGGGCACGAGAAGAAGGAGAAAGAAGTTGAGGTAAAAGACAGGAAAGGGAAATTAAAGACAGAGAGAGAGAAAAGAGGGGTGGAGAGATCTGCTGACTCAAGCACTGTGTCAAAGGGAGCAGGGACAGGGAGGATGTTATTTGTGTGTATGTGTGTGTATGTGTGTGTGAGGTCACCCTGACTCTAATAGGGGTCACTTGTGATAATCTGAAGAGCTTGAATGCACACACACAGACACAAAGTCATCACACACGTGCTTCCTATCAGCTGCCGGTGGGGCGGACATAAAGATGATTAGTGTAGAAGAAGATTGCAGTGCATGAACAGTGTGTGTGTGTGTTTGTGTGGCAGACAGACAAACCCAAACATCCTGTATCTAAAAAGTAAAAAGCTGCAGGTGACCCACAATGAGCCGACACCCTCACCACACACTTCCTTATACTCCTTCAGGCAGATAAACAAGTTTTTCCAACTCAAGTAAATTGGCTGCATCTGTGTGATCAATAGATGAAAGTAATGTGTGTGTGTGTTTGTGAGTGTGTGGTCGTCCTACCGGGCTCAGCAGACTCAGCCAGCCAAAAACTTGCAGGGTAAAATGAGCTCAATTGAGATTCTCCCAGTCAGGGATCTGTTTTATTTTATATTTTTTTGTCTTAAGTACTAATTCAGGTTATTGATTTTAGGGTATACGCTGACACATTACTGAGCTGATTTGTGTTTAAAACCCTTTCCAGAATAGCAATGGTCCAATCATAGGTTAGCAACTGTAACAAGGCACGGCAGGCCTGTCAAGCTTGGGGTATATCCACATGTTGAAGTGGTGAGTTTGGTGCTGTAGAAAGAGCAACTCAGCATTTAAGGAGGTTTGTTCTTTTTAGTATTTACAAAGCCAATAATGCAAGAGCAGATGCAACAGTTAGCATGTTGGGCGAACTAGCTTACCACCAACAGTAGTAACCGATTTGTTACCAGGTATCACTGTATAGCAGGTAATCAGAAATCCAGACAGTATGATCTTCAATACCGTCAAACATAAAGGAGCTCATCTTTAATTTTAACTCATACGGAGATGTTGTATTGAAATGTATGTAATGCACATTCTGACCTCTGGTGGATCTGACAGCTGAGCTCAGAAACATGGTGACGGCAAGCGGTGGGAATAACCTTACAGGACTGAACAGCTGGCCAGCAACAACAGAGAGACTGCAGGGAATAACAACATATTTTCACCTCTGACTTGGTGAATTATGGATTTGTTAGCATGTTAGCATTAGCGTAAAAGTGCGTTTTATGATGAGTTAACAAGGCAGTTATGCTAGTCTTCATTTGTGAAAGAGAGAAACTTGAATTCAGAAGATGTGAGGTTATATTTCTCTACAGTTTGTAAGTTTATATTGTTTATATTCTTATTTATTAGGTTGAAAAAGCGAATTTGGGGGTTTTGGGGTGGGGGTATGTAGCGCCGCACAGAAGTACCACCATATACTGTATACCCCAGTGAAATTTCAGGAAGGTATAGAAGCACAAAAAAATAGATTAATCGAGCATTGATTCCAAGGACAAAGACACATCCGTAATTAACTACATTAGTTTAGTGTTAAAAATTAAATTTGTTCACAAATAGTACTGTGTTGTGTTTCCCCCAATGTGGATGCTATCAGAGTTTAAGCCAAAGTTAGCAGCTCTGTCCTGCTACTGTATTTTGGGAAGTGCACACTCCAGAAACCATAGCTAACGATACCTGTGCTAGCTTTTTTTTGTTTCCTAATACATCAGTTAGTTGTCAGCTAGTCTGGTTCACAGGGCTGTGCGTATAAAGACTGTCCCTGACTGCGAATCTCAGATGTCAACATGCTTTCTGCATGTTCCCGCTTTTAAAAAGTCCTATCGCTACGTGAACTAGTCTCACATAGCCAGACCTATCTTCACACTTTGGTTTTGCACTGTGGGTGAAACAACAACCTCTGAGCTGGCAATCTACGCACGACATCTTTTAATGTACTACGTGGTGTTTTCTTTTGCCCAGATTCAGCCATTTTAATGCCAATGTTTGCCTCTTGACCAAAAAAAGTTCCCTTCTGCCACAGTTCTTGAAAGCCTCTGTCACTGCGTCTTTGGCTTTGCGCCGCCCAAGATAATTGCAATTGGTTTAAAGAAATACAAACAACCCAGGTCTTTTTTTTTCCCCTTAGTGTCAGACTATGACGAGTTCAGCCAGACCTTTCTGCAGTGCTAGCACAGCGCAAGCTTCTCGAAACTAATCGACAACCCAAAAGCCTTTTCTTTTTTGCGTTACAAATGATAATGAAAAGTAAAGTGAGCAGCCTTTTTCTTATTTCCTAGGATTCTACGTGGGTCATGATGGTGATAATGCTGACTTTCACCTTGGACCTGTTAGCTTAGCCTGCGTCCTTAGCATGTTACAATGTATGTAGCTATCAAGTACATATGTAGGACTCATTTTAAAAAGATGGTTGTTTTAAAACAAGTGTGCAAGAAACATGAAAAAGTCAGCTTGTCACAGTTTCAACCAACTCATGGGACTTGTGTTAGCTTAATTACAGTTAATAAAATCTGCTAAATCTGTAGGAAAATTAGAAGCCTGCTTTTGTTTCATCTGTCTAGAACAGAAGGCTTAGGAACGTAGCAACAGTAAGGGAGTGTGTGGCTTAACAAACTGTCAATTGAAAAATACTCTTCTGTGCATCACTCTCTTGCAAATTAGACTAAAATGAATCCAGTGGCATAGGGCGGATGTATTATTAACATTTGTAGCAAAGCTAATTGTGGTCACCTCTTGTATGAAATCCACAGTGCGTCCTCATACCTTGTTGTACAGTTGTGGTAAGTCACGTTCTGACAGTGTTTGGAGGGCAAACTGTAGTGCCGCTCCTAATGTTCCGTGAAATGGTGAAAGCCCACTCTTCATACCTCTCTTATTTTCTTTTCTTGCTGTTATGAGGTAGTCTTGTTTTTACAGCATTTCCTCTGTTTGCTCAGCAGTAGCACACTTCTCCTTAAAGGCTACCGCCTGTGAGAAGTCGTTTTACTCCTTCCACTAGTCTCTCTTCAAATGCCAACTTTAATTAGGAGTGCTGTAATTAGCTCTGCTGCTGCCACCCCTCGAAACAATTGCACTTGAAACATTACAATTAACTGTTTCACTGCATTTGATCTTCAGTTAAAAATTATCTGGTAATATAAAAGTAATGGAATTTCAGACTATAAACACGACCTCTCCCAGGTTATATATCTTTGTGAATAAATGACAAAAGATTTATGAACAACTTTTCTAGTTAAGTATTCTAATATACTGTATGTTTACCAGACTTGTAATGGCTAATGGCTCTTTATCAGGTGACACGTCAAACACTTCATCATTACGGCACACCCATATGTACATAAGATGACGCTCATTATGTTGATAAATATAGACACAGGGGATAATAGTGTAGCAATGTAGGAGGAGGACACGACTCTAGAGGTATTTTTAACACTGTAAATTACCATTTGAAAGTTTGCTTTTAGTGATTTTCTCAATGATACTCCACATAGAATCACAGGAGTCTCCTGGACTGTTTAATAATATCATAGGTTTACGTTATGTTTTGATTATTTCAGCGGGGAAAATGTTGTTAATATAGTGTAAACTTAACCTCATATCGATTCTTTTAGGTGGCTAAAATTCTTTATGCTGCTTCCCTTGATCATAGCACTACGTTGCATAGCTTTCATGCCGATTGATTTGGTTTATCAAAGATGATAGCAAAGCAAGACAGTACATAAATTAAGCAGCAGAAACGTCAGATAGGTTGGACCACCGTGTTTAACTATGTATCTTTTAAAGTTACAGTTATGGCTGAAAATGACAACAGAAGTAATCAAGTTTGCTGATTTCACATATCTCCGCAGTTGAAATTAATCTCCAGTTGTCTACTTAGCAGTGATTGTTGTTAGTGACGTCAGAGTGAGCTGTTCTGAACTAGCGATGCAACGATTTACCGGCTAAACGTCGGCCAATATTCCCCTCGTTGACTGTTATTGGCTATTGGCCAGTAAGATTATATTCAAGACAATGTTTTTCTGTTGTGTCACATCAGTTTTGCACAGGCTAAAAAGCAGGGCTCGAGACTATCGACCACAAACTTCAATTAATGAACAGGTACAAATAAAGACACACTGACTGTTTGGCAAATGGGCTCTGTGATCTGTCTGTTGTGTGACGAGATGGTGATTAGCAGCCGGTGTCTTGTGTCACCGAAAGAAAGAAAACAAATGGAGATCTTCCCTGTGACGCATTCAGGACAAAAGGATGCTGTTAACTTACTATTACTGTGCCAAAGGACACACCCTTTTGTTTTCCTGATAATGCCACAGAGCAATGAATCTGTGTCAAAATCAGAGGGAGAGCTACCGTTAGCTGTTAGCAGTTAGCAGCCGACACAACTAAAAGCTCATGGAAGTTACACATAGTTACATTATGATGGGTTCAAGCTCTTTTTAGTAAACAAAGGTAAATTGTAACATTTTTGTGATGTATTCAATGTAATCTTGTAAACTTGAATAGATACAGTTATTTGAAGGAGAAATTTGTTGATGTTTTCACACGTTTTCATAGCATTTTAAAACAGAATTTCAAAATTGGTGCATTCCTAGTCTGTACTCATGAGCCTTGGCCATCGTTGCCATGGAGATAACCTAGACATGAATTCATAATAAAGTCCATTTGAATAGGGAACAAAACACTGCGCTGTAGATGTTGAATTAAAACTGACTGACTTTACACATTTCTGCAAAGTGGAATCTTGGGGTTTTAGTGGTGCACAGACAACAGAAAATTTTATTGAATGGTTCTTACTGAAATGCTCCTGACTCACATTTAACTTTTACTTTTTTGTAAAGACTTCTATGAATGTATTG
Source organism: Epinephelus cyanopodus (assembly GCA_026686955.1). Taxonomy (NCBI): domain Eukaryota; kingdom Metazoa; phylum Chordata; class Actinopteri; order Perciformes; family Serranidae; genus Epinephelus; species Epinephelus cyanopodus. Next base: position 15,999,818 of record CM048934.1, read on the forward strand.
TTGAGGCTTTTACTTTGTTCCTTAACAGTTGCTCTCCTTCAGTACTCTGGTACTGTTTCATGCCAATCCAAGTCTTGGAAGTTTTCCCAGTGCTATTTATTCAATATTGTCTATCCAGAAAAATAATTTTAATTATAGGGCTCTGCAGCCGTTTTACCGTTCAGGACCAAAACCTTAATTCAATAACCTCTAGATGAAATGGTAGACCGAATTCCCCCGAGGTCAGCTCTGGTTTTGATGCTGGATGATGCGCTACTACAGGACTCTTTGCTCTTTCTGTCAATAGTGTACAAGTCAGGAGAAAACTAAACTCTCTGTGTGTGTGTGTGTGTGTGTGTGTGTGTGTGTGTGCGTGCATGTATTAGTGTTTCAAATGATGACTCATGTTGCTTGGCTGCATCATTGACCTCGCAGACACACACTCATCCACCAGCAAGACACAACTGCTCCCATGAGAGCCGGAGCCCACACACTATCAGCCTTGTCACCTTGTAGGCACAGATTCCTACACCTCACATACACGCACACACACACACTCATAAACGTTTAAACATAGACGTGTCTTTAATCCTATCATTTCAGCACCCACCCAGCTCCTCTTTGTGACTGTTTCTTTCACACTTAGATTGGATTCAGAGGCTAAATGGTTCGATTGCGTAAGAGAGGAGGAGAATTTTCTACGTAGGAGAAAAGGGGGATGAGGATGAGGGGAAGGGAGGAAGAACAAGATGAAGGGAGGAGAATCCCAGGCAGGAAGGCAGTTTTGTGTGTGTGTGTGTGTGTGTGTGTGTGTGTGTGTGTGTGTGTGTGTGTTCACATGTGTCTGTATCTGTCCACACGTCTGTTTCCTTGTGTGCGTTCCTCCGCTTGCATAAGAGCTGCTTTCATTCAGCACAGCTCGATCACGACTCATTCTTCTTGTGTGAGTCATCACCTTTCAGTGGAGCTTGGTTTGCAGTCACTTCTGTAGAATTTTTTGTGCATGTGTAAAAGTAAAGTCGAGCACAGCAGCCAAAAAATGAATTCCCACGTGTAGTCCCTGACCCCCCCTTTGGAGATAACCCGTCTGTATTCCCTGTAAACAGTTGTTAGGGTATGTTGTGACTTTATAAAGATATATTCTGAGCTCTTTTTAAGCAGAAGCCCCAGGATGCCTCCTCCCTGCTGGCTCTGTGTACACGTTGGCAGGTCCAAAGAGGGCTGAACGGGAACTGTTTCAACTTCCCAGATATCATGTAATGTGACGTCAGTAAGCTGCACACAGCACACTCATGTTTACCAACCAGGCTGCGCTGTGATTTTTTTTATTTTTTATTTTTATACCAAAGGGAGGAGAGATGAAAAAGATCTCAGCGAGCGCAGTTTTTTTCTGGGCAGATTACGTACTTCTGTTTCAGCCTTGAGTTGCCATTCATTACTTCCTCTGGGTAGAAAAATAAGAACATTTTTAGGATTTTATCTGGGCAAAAAGTGAAACTTTAATCTAATATGTAAAGGGGTCAGTATGCTGCGTCTGAGGTGATGTCAGATATTAATGATGCTGTAATGAGGAGGTTTTAGAAACTTCTGAAACTTTTGCCTTCAGATGTGGCAGGATGAAACCAGTTTGTAATGAACCAAATTTAGCATTTTGATAGAGCAATTTTGTCTGTTTCTCAGCCTTCATCAAAGATACTTATTAACATTATGCATCTCTTAGATTAAGCTAGGAATACATTGTACAAGCCCATTTTAGAAATGTTGTGCTCACACTGCGTGTAAAATAGAAATAAAATGGTCCGTCAGCCCCTGCAGATTGTTCTGGCTTTTGACAGCTGTCAAAAAAGATTTGTTTGAATGCTTAGGGGCAGATAAAAGTTTGTGTGCTAACGGAGGTACGGCTCACAGTAATGCAGAGACAGAGGTCTCAAAAAGAGCTTTAAAGTTCTTTTCTGCAAAGACAATTCAGTCTAAGTTTTGATTCCCCATCTCTCTCAGTCTCTCCTTCTCTCTCTAGCTTTCTGGATCCCAAAAGAGAGCCTCTACAAACTCCCTTCTTTAGGCCACCTGTGAATTTTTACACAGATCCAAATGACGGCAGTATCATTCTGCTCTGGTGTGTCATTATAGACAGCATCCCGGCATCACAGAATCAAAAGAGATGCAACAGTGATAATATGTAACACCACAGCGTCGACCTCTATGACCTAAAACACACACAAGTTAGCACCAACATACTAGTTGGGTATACACTGAACAATTCATTGAGTGAGAAAAAAAGGCACTGACCTTGAGGAATCGACTTTGGTTGTGCTTGAACTATACAAGAGCCGGGCAATGGCTGACCAAAATTTCTGACATGTCAGAAATGTATCTGAATGTCTGACAATCGGTTGGTTCGGAGAAGCTAATTGGACCGTGACTGGTCCTTACCTCTCCGTGTACAGTACATGACAAACGATGCCTGACACAGCTGAAATTCGGTCAGACTCTAGAATGACTTGAGTTTTCCAGAAATCACATTTAAGGATTCATGATGTATCGTCTTGCTTACAGTACCACAGTATACCCTGGATTGTGATTTGTGTGGTATCGCTGTTTCTTGCCAGCCATGATAACAGCCTCAGTCTCCCAGGAAGGCTTTTGACAAGATTTTGGAACCTGGCTGTGGAGATTTGCTTTCATTGAGACACAAAAGTGCTCAAATTCATCCCAAAGGTGTTGGATGGGGTTGTGGGCAGAGCTCTGTTCAGACCAGTAAGATTCTTCCACTCCAAAATGAGAAAACAATTTCCCCAAACTGCTGCCACATGGTTGCTCTAAGACAAAAACTCATTGTTTGTTGTAGCAATAAGTTGTGTTCAGGTAGGAACTAGCACTGCTTGAAAACAACACTGCTCCCTCATTCATTTCAATGAAACCGCTATATTGACGCATTGATGGTGCTGATGCAGTACGATCCAAGTAAATAAAACAATGCAGGGTAGTCTGGCAAAAAAAATTGACATTCAGAGCAGTAACATCCTTCCTCATAATGTTATAAACTGCTGTGCAGTGTTGTGGAGTTTTATAAGCCTCTAAACTCAGGGATCTGTTACTCAAAGTGCGTTTCCTGGATTGTATTTCATCTTCTCACCTGTACCTGAAACAACACGCCCCCACTAGTGCAGGGCTTTTTCATCCTGAACACCCACAATGGAACCAAAGTCTTTAGCTAAGTTGGGGCATTAAAATTAGCCCCAGTGCAAAAGTTAATGGACAAGGGTGACCACATTCTGATGGCCATATAGTGTATCTCAACTCAGGGCTGTATGTTAGCTTTTTTTTTTTTTTTTGCATGTTTGTTGTTACAGAGTTTTAGCATGAGTATAAACGTATCAAGTAAGTCCACTGAGACTTTTCAAATTCTGTGTCAGGGGAGTCCTTTTATCATGACCTTTCAAATAAATATAGCACTAAAAATGCAGACATCTTCATGCTATCGATGGATGGATGGATGCTTATCCGGGTCTGGGTCATCAGGGACAGCGGGCCGAGCAAAGCACCCCAGACATCTCTCTGCTCAGCAACGCTTTCCAGCTCCTCCTGAGGGACTCCAAGTCGCTCCCAGGCCAGAGGAGATATGTAATCCCTCCAGCGTGTTCTGGGCCTGCCCCAGGGCCTCCTACCAGTGAAACGTGACTGAGCTCAGCCACTCCACAGAGGAACCTCATTTCGGCCCCTTGCATCCGCAGTATCATTCTTTTGGTCACTACCAGAGCTCGTGACCATAGGTGAGGGTTGGGACGTAGATGGACCGGTAAATTGAAAGTTTCACCTTCTGGCATGGATGCAAAAAGAGCATTTGTGTGATCATTAAGTCCAGTGACACTGTACAAGCATAAACTACACTGCAGACTGGACTAATGGTCACAGACTAAGTGACGGCAAACTTATGAATGGGTCCAACGCAGGAAGAATGTGCCAACAGTACGTCTTCAGTATGATATGTCTGTATGTCACAGCTCTGCATTTATACTCATCTGTCACCTGCATCCTGGCGCGATCTCTCCGTTGCACGATAGACAACAACTATCAAGTAGAATAGTGACACGGTATCGACTCACCTCACTCACAAAGAGGTGGCTCCGTCTCTCATATGCAGCATAAAGCTGTATGGCATGGCTGGTAATATTACTCATTGCCCAGACCTATCTTTGCATAGTATGTGCAACATTTATGAAGCCTTGTTTAATCTTATCCAAGAATTCCTGTGTGACTGAGTGACATGTCCAGTCTTAATGAGTCATTTTCAACAGAATTTTCATCATGTCTTACTCAATTAGATCTTCATCTGGCCACAATTTGTTGTCATAATGCTGCAACAGTCTACAGAGCTCCAGCCCCGGCTTCTCCCCACCATAGCATGACTGCACGGTTCAAAAAAAGAAAAGAAAACCACTTCAGGTCAGCACTGAGGCCATGGTGTTCGGTTACTAGGGAAACCACCAACTTGTGCACTTTTGAGAGAGAAAGACGTGGAAAGAGAAAGAGGGTAAGAGAGGGAGGAAGGCAGATGCTGGTAGCTCTATCTATAGCTATGTTGAGGTTGAGAGAGGCAGGGAGTAGCCAGGATCTACATGTATCAATAATACATGAGGTTGTTCTCCGATATGCTAACATGAATTATTTGACGAGCCGACCTGCTTCTCGGTCTCCCCCCCTTCCCCCCTTCTCTATCTCTGTACACTCTCCGCTCTATTCTTATACCTTTTCTCAAAATCTGAGTCGACTCTCAGAACAGCATCTTTTTCTTGGAACCGTCTTCCCCGAATAATCTAGGGCTCAGCGGGTTTCTGAGTCTCCCTCTCCTGTCTCTCTCTGTGCCGAGCGTTTCTGCCCCTTTATAGATTTCCTCCTTTTTAACTACATCCATGCGTTTTGTGTGGGTTCCCTCTGCCTCCGCCTTTGTATTTGAGGCTGAGGGAGAAACGCAGGCTCTCGTCACATGGACTTTTGATGAGGAAGAGAGCAATCGGCGCACAAGACGAGGCAGAGAAGGCGCTTATGAAGTTTATGAACTCTTTCTCTTGCCATCTCTTTTTCTCTCTTTATCCGTGACCATCTTGTCTAAGTTTCTCTGTCTTAACCTGGGTTCATTTTTCGCTTAGGCGGGATGCTTAAGTCATCATATAGTTATCAGTCGATAAAGCATACTTTTCTTTGCCCTAAAACTTGAACTCCTAGTCAAGATAAAACTTTATTTATCCTGAGGGAAATTGCTGTGCAGCAGTTGCAGTACAAATTGGAAAGTGTTCGAATATTAAAGTCTAAGATGACGATAACAGTAAGGTGCAAATCCAAAATATATTCAGGTAAACAGGATGGATGGTTAACGGTAGGGATGCGTCTAAAGAGGGTTGCACATAGATGTTTATGTATAGTATCAAATCTAAAATATTAGTAGTTTAAAACCAAGTTTAGACCAAAGATTCACAATGAGACAAGCTGACGCAACTACTCAGAATTTGTTGGCAGCGTTGTGAAATCTGCCAGTTTACACCACCGAAATGTTGTATCGTCTCCACAGCAACTTCCACTCTAACTTCCAGCTTTTTAAGCTTTTTATATTGCTGGATATAATGTGTAGTTTCTTAAATATGAATGAGGATAGTGATAGTGGGATACTTGCTACAGCTGCATTTCTAGTCGTGATGAAACGGCAAAAATATATACTAAAAAAAAAAGAGCATTGAGAATTTGGAGCCGTCCATTGCTGCTTGACAGAATACCCAGGGGGCTTACACAAATTTGTGCCGTGAGCTTGAGACAAGACACACAGCTGTTCCCCAATTCTCTTTTTTCCTGGTCCCTCAAGAAAAAAGGTTGGGAACCAGCCAGCTGCAGGTGACGCCATCAGCCCCAACTGCAACTTCTTTCTGCAGCGTTCTAAAGCGGTTTTGTCTTGTCACGAATCTTTGGTCGGAACTGGGTTCGAGTACATTTTTAATACAGAATCTTCGTGACAGTGTCCCCGTTATTGCACATAATAACCTAAGATGTGTCGAGGCAGCATCTCATCGCATTGTACTGACTTAGTCTAGAGCTGAAAAAATGAATAGCTTGTTCACAATCAAAAGACTATTATGACGTGCAAAATTCAGATGAAGGGCAGGAAGTGACAATGATCAAGTGCTGTTGAGGGACATGATGACACAGAAGTGTTGGATGAACCTGCAGACAGCAAGTATTGTCAGAAAATCGAGGGATTTTTCCCACAACTTGACTAATTTGCCTGCTATGGACACAATTGATGTTACAAATTACCTTGTTCTCACAATCTCCCAATATTACTAAAGTTACACGGCGAGTAGATGGAAGCGTACAGAAGTCAAGTGGACAATAACTATTTTATGTGCTGTTGGGTTCACGACTTTAACTACTGCCTACCTAGGTCAACCAGTCCCAAAGGTCTGGTGAAACACCTTTAAGGATGTGGCTTGTGGCTAATAACACAGAGAACTTGTTATTGCATCCAAGTGGAGGCATGTTTAACACAGCACTTTGACAGTTATGTTTCAGCTTATATGACTTAGCTCCTCTAGACTGAAGATGGAGGTTTTTGATCCACATCTGCTGCTATATATCAGTGAGTGTTTTCAACGTTAGCTAATTTGTACTAAACAAAAAGTACAGCGATACCAATGGGAATGTCACTAGTTTACATGTTCTTTTGTCAAAAAATGAAGTGTTGGATAAATTTTAATTTTTGATGATGGTGCTAGATGAAAAATAAGGGATCGTATCTGCACCAAATTTCATCCCAATCCATCAAGTAGTTGTTGAGATGTAGTTTTACTGACTGTTTTTAGCCGTGCCATATGGCAAGATCTCAGCTGTGAAGACTTGCTGTTTTTCTCTTCAGTGCAGAAATAAACAACAAATGGGATAATATGTAACTTGTATATCTAAAAATATATATTTGTGGTGGCTGATAATTGTAAAAAATTAAACTATATGTAAACAGGAATGCAGGAAATAAAAGTAGTAGTATTAAGTATATGAAAGTGAAGAGACAGTGTCGTGAGAGTTTGAATTATTAACAATATTCTAATATTTTTAAAAACACAACATGTTAGACTTTGTCAGGGATAAAACAGTTAAGTCCTAGAGTTGTTGTCAAAGGTGAAGTAGTTAGTTTGCTTAAGTTTACTTGCCCAGAGGCTCACTCTCACCTTTACCAAAACTGCTGCATGCACCCCAACCCGTACCTCAACTTTAACTGTGTGTACCTCTAACCGTAACTCTAAAATGGCTTAATTGTAAAAAGTTTTTAACCCTAAAATCAATGCCTAATCCTTCTGGGGCTAAATTTCTATCCACAGATGGAAGCTGAATCTCCACATGTGACAGCGTGAACAAAGTTTTGTCCCCCACAGCATGAGCAAGCACACAAAAAAACGGACAAGAACAAAATCAAATCCTTTATGCCTTTTTAAACAGTCCCAGAGCCCTTGGAAACGTGTCAGTGCAGCTGAATCCAACACACATGCCCGCAAGCATATTTGCGCTTGCAAACACACACACACACACACACACACACACATTCTTAGATGCTCCAACCAGCCAGTGAGGGCTGGTTCTCTGCCAGATCAGGAATTGGCAAACTGGCAAATCTCAGATCATTTTAAGTCAGTTGGACAGAGACGGCCTTAACGTTAAGATGCTTTTGGGAAGCCTGAGGCCTGAGTTCCCAAAACTGTGGATGGTGGCCAAGACTTATTCCACTGCACTGCACATGAGGGACAAAATGCAAGTTTGGGTCTGGTCTTAAGAGACGGAGTCAGAGTTAAATCTCAAGTTTTTAGAGTCCAGAGTTCAAGTCAGGCCTCTAGTCTCCCTCATGGTTTGATTTGGCAGCAATATTTCTGGAACTTTTACTGCAAATGAATTAAATCCTATTCAGTAATAGACACAGGGAACACAACTCTGACTAGTTCAAAGCACACTACTCAACAAGCCTCATGTTTTGAATATCTGTATCATGTGTAAAATCTTGTCTTTTGTTGCCTTCTTTGCAAATATCGAAACAATGGAGACGATAAAGTAAAAGTTTCAGGGCCAACAAAAGGCTCTGAGGCTTTAAGTATTAGCTGCAGTGTGTGTGGAAGTAATTAGTAGCAGATGGAGAATTCCATTATTCACTACTTTTAGATTTAAGCTTAGCGCCTTACATGTCTTATGATATCAAGCAGCGATAAAATAGGGTTTAGTAATGAGCAGAATTGTAATAAAGAGTACAGCTTCATTTCAGTAAGTGAAGACAGCACAGCATCTTTTGACTAATATTACGAGGTAACCGTTTCATAACCTCCCTCACGACTTTGCAAAAGCCATGTGTTAGAAGAGGCCAAACTGTATGCCTCTTTCACTTTTCAGTTATATGGTGGCGTTAGCTCAAGGTTGAGTTGGCACTGTCTGACACCTGTGTAGATGTGTTTTCCAGGTGCTTATACAGTTGAATGTAGATGGAGCCTTCTCTTCCCACATTCTGTGCACAATGCAGTCCTTCCACTCAGCCCAAGGCCTTTGCAGTCCTACAATTCAAAGGATGAAGCTTAGAACAGAGATTGCATAAACACTGCAGAGACCATAGCAGCTCGTTTTGTTTCCACACACCTGCACACTGACTTGTTTGACCATGCCTTAATAATCTTTTTAAAGTCAAGATCAGGGTTAGTGACTAGAGCTTGAACTCGCTGGGCCTGACTTGGGCCACCATTTCTCAACATTCTGCTGGACTTGAATTGGGTCGGGTTTGTGTTAATTTTGCTATTTCTTTAGGAATGAACAAAAACACAAGTGCATTGTCGCTTCACAGCAAGAGGGTTCCTGGTTCAAACCCAGGGTGGGGGAGCCCTTCTGTGCAGAGTTTGCATGTTCTCCCCATGTCAGCGTGGGTTTTCTCCAGGTACTCCGGCTTCCTCCCACAGTTCAAAGACATGCAGGTGAATTGGTGACTCTAAATTGGCCTTAGGTGTGAATATGAGAGACCATAGTTATGAAATGATGCCTCACTGTGGGTTTTTGTTCTATCTTTGGGGATGATTAAAAGGCCACTACCAGAAGGCCTGAGGGTTCTAGAGGGTTCATACGATAAAAGCAAATCTGATAAATAGGTAGGACTAAGACCATTAAGGGCTTTGTAAACCAATAAAAGGATCATGAAATCAATGTGTTGTCTTTCTGGTCCTCGTCAGCACAAGTGCAGCTGAGTTTTGTAATAACTGTAACTGAGCAATGTTTTTCTGAGGAACACCAGAAAGTAGGGCATTACAGTAATCAATTCTGCAAGTGATAAAAGCATGCCTCAGTGCCTCTGTGTTGGCTTGCAAAAGAAACAGTTGCACTCTGGCAATGTTCTTAAGATGATAAAACACAGTTTGAGTCATATGTCTCATATGTGGTTCAAAACTAAGAGTTGAATCAAAGTTAACTCAATGGTTTTTCACTTGTTGACAGGGTTTTAGCGCCAGTTCTTGTAGTTTTACTTTGAGTTTCTGTGTTTGAGTTTCAGGACCAATAACTAAGACCTCAGTGTTGTCCTGGTTTTCTGCCATCCAGGACTTGATATCTAAAATACAGTTAAAAGGGCATCAACTGGCCCTGAGTCATCAATGAAAACTTCAGTTTCACTTTCACTGCACTTGGAGCTCCGCTGCTCCGTCTGTGATGCTGGTGCTCTGAATAACAGGCTATTCCAACAGCGCTCTGGCGGGCAGAATACTGTATGTACAAATGCACTCCATGTCGCAAATGTCTACTGCACTGAAAAGACTTCTACAGCCTATAACAGACAAATGCAGCAGTGTGTTGGTTCCTAGGCAGCAAATTTTAAGCAGCAAGATCTGGAAAAAAATCATTCATGTTTTTGTCCTCCCCAGGTCTTGATTATTTTAATTCACTGCTCACCACTCTGATGTGCTCATCTGTGTCTCAGCGCCGGCTGTTCCAAAATGCATCCGTTTTCACCGGTGTTGGCCAATCTGTAATGGTTATCCAAAGAATTGTAAATGCAGAATTGATTTTAAAATCCTTTTAATTACCTATAACGTGGCTTGCCCCACTTGATATCTCTAAATTATTGTGTCCTCTTGTCACAGTGAGGTCACTGATGTCCTCTGCCCCAAGGGGACTACACTTTTGCATTAGTGGCTCTGACTGTCTGGAACTGACTTTCCCTAGTTAAAAAAAGAAAGACACCAAATCAGTCGATGGTTAAAAGAAGCTATTCAAAACTCACCTGTTTCGTAAACACTTTTTCCTGAAATGGATATTTGCTTGTTTGTTTGCACTGTACAGCAGTAACAGTAATAACTCTGGTTCTGAAAGGTGCTTTCTTACTAACGTTTACTTTGTACTTACTTACTTAATTACTTACTAACTTACTTACTTACGTACTTATTTACATAGTTGACTTTTGCTTGCATTTTTTTTTCACAATGGGAAAATTCGGGTTTTTAATCAGGCTAGGGCCCAAAACTGCCGCTGTTTGGGTTTGTATTGAGACAGACCTGATTTTTTTGGGCCGAGTTGTGAGTTGAAAATCGTTTCTAAAGTCAAATTAATTCAAATGCAAATAGGGCAGAAAATTAGCACCATTTACCAGCTGAATGCTGTCAAAACATGCAAGTGAGCGGTAGATCTGCTTCACTCACCAGCCCACCAAAACAAAGTGGCTGGTGAAATTTGAACATTCATCCGCCATATGACCGATGGACACAAAAATGACTTTTGCTCGTCTAAAGTCTCTGAGTTCATTCAGCATACTTTGCAGGCTAGCATCACCTGCTCCGTCTTTTTTATTCATGTTGTAGATGGAGAAGCTACTTCGGCTAACATTGCTTTGTGGTGGCCTCAGTATTTTTAGTTTTCCCACTATTTGTAGAAACCCTGTTTTCCATTGTGTCTGAAGACATACACTTTACTGTTATCTGAAATGCTCTCAGGTAATTTTGCCAAACCGTCAGGGAGCACAAAAATTAAGCTGCCATCTTGACCATGACCCAGAAGCTCTCCACAAAAGTTACTGTTGCATCTTGAATAAAAATCTGTACTGCAGACTCATATGTTGGTACTCATCTCTCAGAGAACCAAGAGCAAGAAAGATTTTGGGGAAATATAGGCAAGCTACTAGCACCTGCTCAGGGACCTTAGTCCATCTGAAGTCTGACTGTGCTCTGAATCTTCAGCTCCAGTCAGAAAAATCTGAACTTGAGAAATTGAATAAGTAAAGCTTTCCTCACCATTAATATCTCAACACTGAAGTTCTCTCAAGCAAGACAGAAAACTCTCGAAAGAAGAGGAAAAATCTAGGAGCTGCTTGCTCGGTAGCCAGCAGTAAAAAAACAGACGTTGCACTGGGAGACGCCCAGGTATGGGAGTATGCAGATGTGTAAATGTGAAGCAAGGTGGTGTGGGAAAAAGAGCAGACACGCTGGGCAAACCTCTCCTGGAAAATGGGAAGTAAAGAGCTTTCCAGCACCTGCTTAGTGACATCAGATCTGTCAAAGGGAACAAGTAAGCAGTGTTGAGTCGGATGGGAAAATAAGAGAAGGATCAGGTTTCTGTTTGCAGTGGAAAAATGTTCAAATACAAACAGGGACGTCAGAAAGTCTGTGAATGACAGGGATGACATGAATCATCACTTTCCTGAGACTAAGTTTGAGCTTTAGATTTGATCTCATTAACATTTTCAAAGGGTTATTAAATAATAATTTATTATGTTGTGCTGCCAATCTTTTGCTTCTTCCCAAAGGTTAATTAATTTTTTTTCTGACTGCTTCCTCTTGCCATTTGTCCTCCCTCGCCAGTTCTGTGTGTGCGCCACTCCAAAGGATTCTCTAATAGACGACTGGAGAAAAAAGGCAGCAGGAGAAAAGTTAATTTTTAAACATAGACGGCCCAGCCTGAGGTGATGCAAGCCGCTGAGGTTATGACATCAAAAGCAGCAGGGGTAGCAGCAGGAAGATGTGGGTTAAATCCTCCTCCCCGCTGGTGTCTCAGTGCAACAAACTGAATCTGTCGCTGACCTCTGACCTCTCTGCAAGGAGGCAAACAGAGACAAACGACAAGAAAGGACAGCCTCTGAGAACATAAAAATATAATTTAATCATCACAGTCCATTTCAACTTCTTGGGGGATTAAATGTTTCAGTTGCAGGAGAGATAACTGTGTGCTGCATTTTAATAGAAACTTTCATGTCAGTGATGAATCGTATCATTCATCGTTATTAGCTGTTGGCTAATGAGCACAAGCTATTACCATCTGTCAGACAGTGTGAATGTGTTCAGGAGATCAGCTCTTTCTCAGTTGTCCTAAATCATCTTTTAAATAAGAGAAGATGGCCTTTGCTGAATGGTTCAAGGCATTTTTAGGATGCTCATGACCTTCGCTGGAGTAATTTGGGGGGGATCATTTTGGAAATTGTCTGTCATTCACAAGCAACCAGATTTTTCCAGCTAGTTTCGAAATCCAACTGGCAACCCTTATCAGAAATCTACTTGTAAAGTAATTAATTCCATTGTCCAAATGGAAGCTTTTCACTATAATATTTAAAGTCTTAGAAAAAATCCATGGAGAATTTGTGACTCAATCCACAAACTTCTCAAGATGTATAATCTGATACACAACAAGTAAAACCGATTTATTGGCATTTTATTTTTAAAGGAATACTTGACCTGCAAAATGACCAGGTACTCAGCACGTTACCTTGAATTCATGAAGAAAATGTAGTTTTTCTGGCATGCCTCCGTGGTGAACGGAGAATCCGGAGAATCCAAAAAATCCAACATTCTCCGTGAATTGAAGTCGTTTGGGACGTCTTTGAACGACAGCATGCATTTGGCAAGAAGTGAGCAGACGACTGGACAGATCTGACTTTGATTATATGGCAGAAGGTGTGAGGGTTCGTCAGTGGATGTTTTGATATACTTTAGCTGTTGTTAAACGTGAGCCCCTTTTGCTTCAGTTCATAAATGGTTGCCTCTTTGGATTCTCCATTCACCGTTGAGGCGTGTGAGAAAAACAAGGTTTATGAATTCAAGGTAACACAGGGCGAGCAGCTGATATACAAACTCATTTTGCAGTTGAAGTATTCTTCAAGTGCCATTTGTCTTTTTTTGTTTTCAAACCTTTATTCGTCTGAGCATTAACCTTTGCTTCTTTTGTCTTTCTTATCTCAGCGCTTCATCCAGTACCTGGCCTCCAGAAACACTCTGTTTAACCTGAACAACTTCCTGGATAAGGGAGCTCTGCAAGGTAAAACACACAAACACTCCTTCTCTCAGAATAATTCGCAGCATTCTGTTTTAATTTGTTTTGAAAGAAGCAGATGGGCAGGATTTGCCTCAAAGGACATTACACAGAGCTCTAAAACTAATCAAGGAAACGTATTTAAAAGTCTAAATTGTAACTTTAATGTTGTTGATTTCTTGATTCAGATGCATCTGACGCAGTGCACATATGCAATATTATATGTGTAAAACAAATAGATTATGGGACAAATGGTTGAATGAACTTGTAGCTGTGTCACATAACAAACAGTATATTTTCTTCCTTTCAACTCTCCCCTCTCCTTTTTCTCTCCAGGTTACGACATGTCAACCTTCATCAGACGATACAGCCGTTACCTGAACGAGAAGGCCATGTCCTACAGACTGGTGGCTGTGGATTTCACCAAGATGAAGAGGGGGTAGGGGAGATCTCACACACGCACAAATACAAATGGCAACCCCACTCATCATTGCACACTCATCTTGTCACACAGTAGAAAAGCTGTTTAGCTTTTGGCACTATAGAGACAGAACAATAGACAGAAACTGACTTTCTTTGTAAAATCTCTTATTTAGATGACAGTTTCTACTGCAGAAGAGTATTGTCTGAAGATGTTCTAGACAACAACACAGAAATAATTTATTTAGTTTCAGAAGAAGTTTCCTGTTTAATTGGTTTCCGGTGCACATATGTGAGGAAAAAGAAAAGAAAAAAATAAAATTGTTTAGTCAGCTGGATTAAGCAAAAATATATAAATATAGTCCCAGTTTTTTTTTCTCTTTTATTTTTTAATCAGATTGAAAATGGTCATGTTTCTCTGCTTAAGACTTGAAGCAATGTTAATATAATGTTTCTTTTTCTGGTTAAATAAAAACTAGCTAAATATTTGTGCTTTTTATTGTGATCAGCTTTTCATGACTTTCCCATGCCACCTTATTTTTTTCGTAGTGTGTTCAGGGAAAAATAAATTCTTCTACCTGGTTGACATTACGTAAAGTGCAGGTGATATAAGCCTGTTGGAGAAGCAAACATTTATTTTAGCCCGATTAAACCATTAGAAACTAATTCTAATATAATGATATATCCTCTGGAAAAAAACTGAAAGTATAAACTTGTCATGTTTTGATACTGTCACTGTCTTATCTTAGTGTATTATGTGCCCAAAATCTTACTGCCTTCAAAACGTCTGCATAAAATATCGAAATTAAAAGAAGCATTTTAGTATTGTTTTTAGCTCCATCCCACTCATGGTAAAAAGGTCAACTCATTAACAAACAAAAAAATCACTATATACAACTTTAATAATCTTTAACAGCACATTGATGGACTGATGTTTAATGTTAACATTAAATTTGTTCCTTTTCTTTTTTCACACTTTTGTTAAAATGCTAATACTGGTTACAAATAGCTTTACAAGACTGAAGACAAAATAATGTCCTCCCAATAACATTTGAACATTTGACTCTTAATGTGGCTCTGCTGGATTTTTATTTTGCCAATACTTAGTTTTTTACACAGAAGATACTGTTCGCCTCTCATTCTGATCAAAATGGAGTTAAATTAACCATAAAAGTAGTACTTTTGTGGCAGAAAAGGAAGTGTCGATCCTCATTTCTGGGCACCCTTTTCCCATTGACTTAAGGCTTGAATCTACTTTCTGTACACAGTTTGACTTATAGTGAAATTGAGGGATTGTGTCAGCCCCTAGCAGTAAACGGGAGGGCTTGGAGGTGAGCGTATGGTCCTCCTGCTGACAACATTGGGTGAATGTGAAACTAGGAAGATGCTGCTGGGACAGGAGTGAATGTTTGTCAAATATCCAGCTAAAACCTGACTTCACTTGGGTGCAGCAGTTGTGGCTGGCTTGACTTCAGTGCTTTGGACTAGACTGGAGTTTGAAACAAGAGATTGGAGCGTGTGTACAGTTTGTAAGGTCACAAAAAAATGGGCTGCATCCGGACGTCTGCACGAGGGGTTCATGGACCCTTGCAGATGTTGAAACTATGAACGGGGACTTAAAAAAGTGGTGTGAGGTTCATGTTAGACTCTTATCAAAGGAGAGGGGAACACCTAGCCTGGATGTCGTCACCATGAGGTGTCAAAACAGCCAGTGAAGGCTCCAGGAAGTAGAACTGGACATAAATGCACATAACCTTCCATAAAACCCCAACTTGTAGTTTTCACATTTCTGTTTTTGTACAAGCAAGCACACAAAATATAACTTGATAATTACTGAGCTTCAGAGGTGCAGGTGCAGGTGTTACCTTTAGACAGAGCCAGGCGAGTTGCTCCCCACCCTTTGTGTGGTATCACTCTACACATCTAACTCTTTGCAAGAAAGCGACTGAGCGGATTTCCCAAAATGTCAGTTTCTGTCTGTAATGTCAGCCATTGTTATATTTCAGTGTGTCCACTAATGACAACGCAGCCTAGCTGGAGACTTGTGTATGAAAGTGACAGTGGGTGCCCCGGGTTGTGTTAGGAAGCTCATTTCAATTTCAGAAAGTCTAACTGTTGTGGAATGACACCGAGTCCTTTGTCATGCCAGTCCCGCTGAGCAGACACTCATTATCTATTTGCAAAATGTGTCGCAATCGCCATTTGTTGCGAGACTTTCACCTCGAGTAGCCGTTAAGATTTTGCATTACTGAGAAACTTTTGTATTCATAACGTTAGTTTTCTTTTTACCCCATCGTTTCTCATTATTTCTTCACTCATTTTTTTGTGTACTTCTTCATTTGCATAAGAATTTCCTACAACAAGGTGCCTGCTACAACTGTGTCATGTTTTTTTTTTTTGTTTGTTTGTTTGTTTCCTGTTTTGTCAGGATTGACGGTGTGATGCGTACCATGAACACAGAGAAGCTGATCAAGACGCTGCCCATCATTCAGAACCAGCTGGATGCTCTGCTGGATTTCCAGGTACTAAGTGTTTGTGTGTGTGTGTGTGTGTGTGTGTGTGTGTGTGTGTGTGTGTCTTTGTGCATGCTTGTCGAAGTCGTGGTCGATTCACTTTCCAATCAAAATGTAAATTGAAACAGTCTGCAAAGTTTGAAACCTCTCGTTATTGATGGAGTATAAGAAGAATATTATGGCGACAGATTGCGAGTTTTAGCATTTGTCTGTGTGTGTGTGTGTGTGTGTGTGTGTGTGTGTGTACAGAGGGGAGAAGGGGATTGGGTGGGGATTTGCAGAAATTGGTGGGTGCATTGTGGTTTGTGCCAGCGAGCTTCAAAGAGCGATAAAAATGGATGGTGAAGTTTCTCATTGGAATGCATATGTGCATGTGTGTGTGTGTGTGTGTGTGTGTTTGTGTGTGTGTTGCTTGTGAGTGTGTTGGTGTGTGCGCATGATGTTTTTCCCCCACTTAAACTAAATTGACAGTTGCTCTGTGTGTGGAGATGTGTTTGCTTCATAGCGAGGGGAAGAGGCGCTGGTATTTGGAAGAAAGATGTTTGAAAGCGATGTTTTCTTTTATCTGAAAAGCTTTGGGAAGATGTGATAGAGTTGTTTCCCTCTCTCTTTCTCTTTCTGCCTCTTTCGTTCTGCTCCTTTCTTTCTACCTCTCAGGCCAACCCTAATGAGCTGACCAACGGAGTGATCAACTCAGCCTTCATGCTGCTCTTCAAAGACTCCATAAGGCTGTTTGCTGCTTACAATGAAGGGGTCATCAACCTATTGGGTAACACACACACACACACACACACACACACTGCTCTGCGATAAACACAGCTTACATGCTCAGATGTGTCAGAAATGATGAGGTCTAAGTACAGCTACAGTTTGTTTTGCGTGCACAAACGCACGCCATCATGTCTGACAGATAAGCAAACAGCATCGGCACACAGTCTGGTTGCCATGGCAGCAGAGAAGGTTTTGATAAGCTGTCATGGATGTGCTAAGTGCTTCTGTTTGTCTTCAATCAATCATGCGCCGATTTTTCACGACTCCCTCCTCCCTTTAACACTTCCGTCCATTTCTTTTTTTAAATCTTTACCTCTGCTCTCATCCCTCCTTCTTCCCTTCTGTCTCCATAGAGAAATACTTTGACATGAAGAAGAACCAGTGCAAAGATGCTCTGGACATCTACAAGAAATTTCTTTACAGGATGACGAAGCTGTCGGAGTTCCTCAAAGTGGCTGAGGTATATTCACTCGCACACACGCCCACACATGAGAATACGTTAAGATTTTCCAGGGGTTTTTTTTCGTCAGGTTTAAACCTTGAGATTTTATTTTTGGAAGAGCAACTCCCTTGGAATTACCTTTCGACTCTTTCCTCATAATTTCTTGTCTGTTTCACATTCAGACCACATCTCCTAAACATACATATTAAAGGGACAGTTAACCCAAAAATCATAAAAACATGTTTTTCCTCTTACCTGTAGTGCTGCATATCAATCTGGATTGTTTTGGTGTGAGTTGCCGAGTGTTGGAGATATCAACTGTAGAGATGTCTGCCTTCTCTTCAATATAATGGAACTAGATGGCACTCAGCTTGTGGTGCTCAAAGCGCCAAGAAATACATTTGAAAAACTCAACAGCAATGTCTCTTTCCAGAAATCATGACCTGGTTACTCAAGATAATCCACAGACCTTGTTGTGAGCAGTTTCATGTAGGAACTTTTTTCTTTCTACCAAACTTAACCAGCTAACCACATCACTGTGCAGAAGGAAGAGTGCATCTTCATGGATTAGAGGCTAGCTAGCAGTAAATGCATTCTTCCTTCCTCTTGGTGATACACTCGGCGAATATAATCTAATAGAATGAAAACCGTTTTCAGTTTTAAAATGTACTTTTCTGGTTCTTCAAGCACCACAAGCCGAGTACAATCAAGTAGTGATGCGTGGGTCAGGGTTTTTTAAAACCTGCACCAACCTGACCCTTAATAAGAGCCAATGTGCCCCATTTCACCTGCAAACATTTGCGTGAATCAGTGACCCGAACCTGACCTGCAAACCCTCAAACTGGAGCTGAAAGTTTATGGTAATGACCATCGCTAGTAGCAACCTATTTGCTGTTGGATATATTGTATGTCATTTCCAGTTAATATCAGAATATAAAACGTGTGTTTTCTGCTTAAAAGTTCAAACGTCGGAAGACAGCAAGCACTCGCATTTCAAGCACACAGCTGATAACTCACATGGTTTGTTTACATGTGCGCACAACTGATATGTACAGTGATTTGCTTTCATGATATAATAGAGGTGAATATTAAGTGGATTCAGTGTAGACAGAAAGACGTTTGCTTGCTGTTAGGACAGGGTGTTTGGAATAGATATTCTCATAGGGAAAGAGAAGGTGGAAGGTGGACTGTTGCATGATGTTTCTTTAAGTTTTGAATCAGTGGTTCCCAACTGGTGGGTAACAGGTCCATTCTGAATGGACCACGTGATTCACGAACGTGTCAAATTTGTAAAAAAACAAAACAAAACACTCTTTATTTTAAGTACAGCGAATTTCCAGCACAGAACTTTTATTTTGAAGTGCTCTTTCCTGCTTTTAGAGTGAGTGACTAATGGACAGCCGCTTGAGAGAGACAGCAAACTAGCTCAACGACATGGTCAAATGCAAGTTTGATGCTGAATATATTAAATTGTGTGGACCTTGAACTAATGACTAAGGAGAAATCTGGACCCTGTTGCTGGACCAGATGGGAGCCACTGATTTAAATAACTCAGAATTCTGCTTTACATGTCTACGGTTAATATCTCCAACACTCTGCAAACAATCTACACTGATAAATAGCACTACAGGTGAGAGGAAAAACATGTTTTAATTTGGTGTGAGCTGTCTCTTTAACACACAATTATCACCTGTATAAACACACCACTTGGATAGGTGCACTTTCCACATAAAGACCCCATACTGCCAAAGATTTTTGCTCACACAGCTACTGTTCCACATGCAGACAAGAAAGTGGCCCTCTCTGCCCCACATTTGCTGTGCAGACACTTACACGCATACATATATATATGTATACACCCAGAATAACCCCAAAATGGAGGATGTGGTTAGGCGCTCCGTTAGCTCCCTCTCCCTCTGCTCCCCACACTCCTCCATCTAATCCTCTCTTCTCCCTCTCTCCTCCCCTCTCCTCCTGACAAAGATGGATACTCGTGCGGCTCTCCTTCGCCCAGTGCCCACAGATCATCCCTCTTTCTTTCCTACCTCCCGTGCCCTCTTCCTCCCCTCCCTCCTTTGTTTCAGCAGACTTAAAAACAGTGAGAATCAGCTACTGTCACTTCAGCAGGAGAAATACATTTCTGGTTCACGTTTTCTGCATTAATGTACATTAAAACAAATGGTCCCACCCAAGTCCCTTTGTCTTTATAATTAGATTTAAAGGAGCTCCCTGGGTAATTAAGTGTGCGGGTTTTTTTTACAGACACAATTTAAAACAATGGTGCTTAATTAAAAAATACAACATACATTCAGCAGTGAGTTGCTTTGTGTTTTACACTACATGTCTCAAATGTGTCATAGCTTTTTCTTTTCAAAACTTAACTCAACCTGAGCGAGGCTGTCTGATGCGGTACTTAAAGGGTTCAAAATCAACCCTAAAAGCACTAAGAGTACAAGTTGTTGGCACACCGACTGTGATAAGACATGTTTAGTATATATTATCTCCATAAATTGACAACTTTCTCAGTAGATTTTGTGCATTATTGCACGCTAACAGGCCTCTACACGTGGCCTTTAACCTTTTGCCACCCACTGTCCTGTCCACATGATTCTAGTACAACGCAGAACTTCCACAGACTGCTAGTTCCACTAAAAGTTGCATGGACATGAAATATTTATGGGTTTTGATAGATTAGACTCTTGTTTTTGTGGGGATTGTGGTCACTTTCAGAAACAATGCAGTGTTGTAAAAATAATCCAGGTATAATTCATGGTTGAGGGCCTTAAAAATATGGCGTCTCTTTACCATTTGACAGTCCAACAGTTAAATAAATCCTCAAAAAAGTTCTAATGATCAAAAATATCTTCCTACACCTTTAAAGGAATACTTCACCCACAAAATTAACATTTGTACTTCAATTATTCACCTTGTGTTACAGCTGAAATACATGGGGGAAATATGTGATGCGTCACATAGGCAGGGCGGAGCAGGCTCCATCTTTGTAGCATGTGGTTGCTGCCAGCTTCACTGTGTGTATTGAGTTTTAATAGTAATAATGCAGCTGGTTATGAAAGGTTTGAAAGCGTATAGGCTATCTTAACTGGTACTGAATTAATTAACTGGATCGTTTTAACAACAGGAGTCGCTGATTTGATTGATTTATTTTAAGGTGTATTGAAAAAACACAAGGTTGCTCTGCTGCCTCACATTGCCTCTGGTACAAAGAGGGATTAATTTGAATCACTTTTAAATAGGCTACCAGTTATTTACACAGATCTGTGAAGTTTGGACCTGTTAGAGGGCCACTGAGCTGCAGTTAGAGAACAGAAAAGAGCAGCCGTAGTAGTGTGTTGGCCTGTAGCAGCTTTGGATTATTATTGATTGCAACGGTAGGAGATTTTCACAGAAAGATAACCATCTCAGAAAATTTCACGGTGTTAAGTATTACACAATTACTGTTATTATCATCAGTCGCAATGACCCTTAAGGGAATGAAAACAGAGGGTTCTTCTTGTTAACACTTCATTATAATTGAAACTTGAAACCAATTGCCAAAAGTATTTGTAAGGGACCTTTTTTGAGCAGGTTGCATCTGAGGTTGCTAAGAAACCTCAGACATGCAAGGTACCATAGCTTGTTTACCTGAGCTGATGTTAGGCGCTTTTTATAAGTGTGTAGGCCTTCGTCAATGGGACAGATGTAATGCTCTGGGTAGCCTTGCACTAAAATGATCAACGTCTTCTCCATATTTATCGCAGACTGATATTTACGGAAGAAGGGAAAGATATCTGTTGCAACCCTAGTTGGTTATTATACGTGTAGCACCGAGTCTGTGTCCCACCTATTTCAGCTGTTAGGTTGAATTCCTGGAAAGAGCTTTGTTTTTCTCGCCTGCTTCTACAGTGAACGAAGAATCCAAAAACGTTAAAAATTCTTGGTTAATAGAAGTCATAGTCGGCTGCATTTCAACACAAAGTTTGTCCCATGACACATGTATTTTTGCTAAAACCTGACTATTTGAAACACTTCCTCATAAAGAGTCTCGTGCACCTGCCCCATCTTGGTGGACGTTGTTTTTCACCTTGGAGGCACGCCAGAAACACAAAGTTTACCTCCTAAATTCAACATAACACAAGGGTGAGTAATTGATACACAGTTGGGGGGTGAAGTATTCCCTCAATTACAGCTTCCCTCTTTGGCTGACTTTCAATTATTGAAATCACAAACTTTGGCCTGGATTCATCTGGGCTGTCACTTCAGGATAAAAAAGAGACGCTGCCAAGATTTTTATACACTTGATGGAAATATAAAAATCCAGAAAAAAAGGAACTAGATGTCTAGATTGGCATCTTTAGCGAAGGGAGAATGCTCATCATTTATGTTTTCTGCTGGTAGATCTGACGTTAAAGGTGTGTCTAACAACCAAGGTCATGTTTTAAAAGTCCCCGGCTCAATGTTCTTTATCTGTGTCCTGAAGAGTCACTCTGATGTTACCTGTCTGAGTTGTTCTGGAGACGATTTGGGCGTAGCTGTCCTTTTATAAATGTGTTCAGTGTCGCCACATCATTGGTCATCAGTCGCCATGCCCGCTCTCCCTCATTGGTCAGACATATTTATCACTGTCCAATCATCATCGTCATTCACTGTGAGGATTGGTTGCCTCCTCGGCCAATCCAGATGTCGAAAACTTTTCCTTGTTTATTTCTGTTGTAGTTTATGTTGACACTGCCACTGCATGAAGTAATGACTCCCCTGTTTTTTTTTTTCTTTTTCTCATCTTATTTATTTATTTTACAAATGGACCCTGCTCTTCTCTTTCTTTTCTTCTCCATTTTATCCCACCTACCTTTCTCCCTTTTTTTTTATTTCTGTTGATTTGTTTTTTGACGACAGCAAGTTGGAATAGATCAGGGTGACATCCCAGATCTCTCGCAGGTCAGTGTACATCTCACCTTCCACTTCCTCCTCTCTCTTTCTCTAATCCTTGGTCCCTTTCTTCCTCCTACCTTCTCGCCTTTTATCTGGCTCTCAACACTTCATGTGGTTTCATTGCTTCCTCTGTACTCACACCTTATTTCACCCCTACATATACCTGTGCTCCCTCCTTACCCACTCATTCTCTCTGCTTCACTCTCCACCCACTCATCTTTATTTCAAACAAACCATCTCGTCCAACCCGATCTTAGTCTAGGCAACTCCCCTCTGGTTTGATTGATTTCCTGCTTTCTCTTTCACTTCTAAACGCTCATTAAAGATCCAACAACAGGCTGGAGTGTGTTAAGTTGGCCTGCTTAAACACTGCGCCGTCAGCAGGCCTCCTGCAGGTTTCATCACGTGGATTTGAAACCCTGAGCAACATGCGAACAATGAGCTTAGACCTTGGATGTGCAAAAATAATGATAATTGCAACAACAATGGGCTGGAAAACAAGACAGCGTGGCTGCAGGGGAATAGACATGATTTCTGTTTTTAATCGTCAAGGATAAATTTGCCTTTTTTATCTTATTGTGAATTCAGAGGAATCACTTCAAGCATGGTTTTTAATCCTCCTGTTGGTTTATGGGAGGACCTGAGAGAGACTGTATATCCCTGGTTTAGCTGGCACACATGAGGCTGAAACACTGAGGCAAGATTCTAATAGGCATTTAAAATTCAGCTTAATACTATGAGCTGTCATTTGTAAATCAGCTTCTTTTATCTTCATGGTGATCAGAGATTTAAAATAAAATCCATTTCCTGTGATTAAAATATATATAATGTTAATTTTTTATCAGGTTTAGTGTTGAAATGATTAGTGGATTATTCACTGGACAGAAAATGAATCAACAGTTAAATCAGGGGCTGCAGCTAACAATTATTTTCAATTATCAGTCAATCTCGTGATTGTAGTCCCTATTAATCAATTCATCGTTTGATCTGTAAAATGCGCAACACGATTTCGTAAAGAGGAAGGTTGCTTATCAAATGTTCTTTTCTCTATTTTCCACATTGTAAATTGAACATTTGAGGGATTTTTTGGGGGATAGTTGACATTAGTTTTTGATCAGAAGAAGATACACATCAACTTCTCTGTGTTTGGAACACGTTCTCACCTCAAACGAACTGCACCAGAGTTTGTTTGTAGCCAGACCGAGACCACCTCTTCAAGAAGGTCTCGGTCCGGTTGTTGTGGTGATCACCTGAGTGTGATTGCTGTGTTCACACCTGCCCAAATGAACCGCACTTAGGGGGCAAAGGAATTTGAGCTCGATTGAACCGAACCAAACAGGGCAGGTGTGAAAGCATCCTGACACGGTGTTGTGTCAAAGATTGTCTCCCAGTCAGTTCACATTTCCTCCTGAATCTGAACCAACCTATTTGAAGTTTTATGACCCAGTCAGTGCAGATTCCAATGGAAAAATGTCCCCTTTTTAATGCAAACAGTGCCCGTCTGGTCTGAAAACACATCTGCAACAAATTTGAAACAACACAATGAGCTGAAGCAACCAGCCTTGGGAAATATTTGCGAGTGAACGATGATCACAATACGTTACTTTATTTGAAAAATGGGAGAAATTAATTATAACTAGTTAATTTTTTGGGACTGTTAAAATAAGAATTGCTAAGTATGAACCTGAACTAGTTCATTTTAACCTGTGTGAACCGGACTTAGAGCCTGCTCTAAGTGTCTGTCTGTGTCTGAACATGCACAACGCCGCTCATTCATCCAAACTGAAAATAATCAGTAGCTGCAGCTCTGTTGAGGTTTACACTTTACGAAACAGCAAGTACTTTGGCACATACTCATGTTGAAAAGTTGGCACTTTGGAGCTTTTCTGCCTCGAGAAATCTTTACAGAGAGATCCAACTGTAACTTTTTACAGCCTCGGTGAAATGTGACCTTGGTCTTTCGTTACTAAAAAATCATTACAGAGTGTAAAGCTGGAAGTTAACAGCATGTGGATTGACTGTGTGGGTTTTGAACTCGTAGTAAAAGTTTGCTGAGGTCCTTAAACAGACGTTTCTCTTCTCCCTCGTCTGTCGCAGAAAACAAAAGGATCATACATTGTAGGTGGTGGGTTGCATACTGTACTGCTTACCCCCTCCAACCTGCTTAACCCCCCTGCATGAACTCCCTATGTCCTCGTGTATGTGTGGATGTAAGTGTGTGTGCGCAGACGGACACACGCTACCTCATACACTCGCAGGCATGCTCTTGTTTTTTCCCTTCCTGTGTGGAGCGATCTGTTGCTGAGTTCAATATGTGTGTGTTGGCCTCAGGTGGCTTGCTTGTAGCTCTCACACACACACACACACACACATGCACACCAAACTGCACACACAGAGCTCTGGCACGACAAGCGAAAGGCCATGAAACCTCATGAATAGAAAATGAGGCTTCACCCCTCCGCCCCTCCGTCTACATCTGCATGAAAGAATCCCTGCACTGGGTTTCGACTCGCTCATTTAATTTCCACCCTCCTCCTTAGATGTTGTTTATTTCATGTTTGTCATGCACAACATCATTGCTTCAACATGCATGGCGGAGGTGCTTTAATAGTGAATGACCTGAGTAATAATTGGGTGAAAAAAGGAAACGCGAGAGAGGAGAAGAGGAGGATTCAGTCTTTCTTTGTTTTCTTGGGATGACTTTTTACCTCCGTCTCCCTGCCTTCCAAAGTTAGCGCGATCACTGAACGTCGTCAGAGAAAAGCAACACACGCAATATGTCAGATCCTGCAGAGTGTGTGTGTTTGTGTGTGTCAGAGCTAATATTGACTGGGCGTACACATGGTCCTCTTTTCACCTATTCAGACCCATTGGCAGTTAAAGATGGTCTCTTTCTCTTCTGCGAGTCGCTGTTTCTTTAACAACCAGGCAACAGTTTTGGCAAGGACCTGCTGTCTAGCCAGCCGCAGAGAACTCCAAAACACTCCCAAATGTGTGTGTGTGTGTGTGTGTCTGCGTTTATGCCTGCATGTCTGCAGCCGTACTGACAGCACACTTTGCATTCTTGTGGACGGAGAGACAGACATGACGTTGTCATATTTTCTTAGTGGAAGAATTTCCTCTCCTCTCTCCTTCAGCAGAAGGAGAGCTGAACTGTTTCGTACGGAGATAGATTTGTCTCAATATTATTTGTGAGAACAGATCGACAGCCCCTTTGTTAATGTGTAATGCTCAAATGTATAACTATCACAAATACAAAAAAAGATCTATGAACTCAAAAAAAAAATATTTTGCAAGGATCTGCAAATACACAGAAAAAAATCCAAAAATTAAAAAAAAGCGTGGAATTGAGATTCACAAATCAAAATTGCATTTGCAAATATCTGTTTGACAGTTGTAAATGTTAGGAAGATAATGCTTTTGTGAAATAATTAAACATATTCACAGATATTTTTTGTTGTATTAAGATGACATAAGGCAGCCCCATTAAATTTGAGCACGACATGGAATACAGCTACCCTATGAGGCGGAAAATTGGGCACCCTGGATCAACTCGCCAATCCGGCTCTGTGTGTCTAAACACTCGCAGCTTGCCGGCAAAACGGCCCAACATTTGTGGAAAAACTGGCAGTGTAAAAGGGGCCTCAGAGTGATCAGGTTGCTTGGGGATTGTTGCTGCTTAACCACAGAAGACCCAATTCAGCTGCAAATTCAAGTTCAGCTCTAGCTGCATGACACCATATCTTCAGAGATCATTAGGTGCCCCGTGAATACTCAAAAACCACGATCTCCTCACACAGATAATATCTATCTCCACAGTGTCTCCCTGCCTGTTTAGTTGTAGACGTGCGTTAAAGAGTTGTACTGTTAGTAAAGCAGCCGTCTCACTTGCTTTCGCCCTCTTGTTCCTCGTGGTTTTTGAGCTTTAATGAGACACCTAGCAATCTCTGAAGATGTGGTGTGGTGCGGCTGGAGGTTAACTTGAATTTGCAGCTGAACTGGGTTTTCTGTAGTAGCGTAGCAACAATCCCCAAGTAACCTGATCACTAAGTTGTACTCCAGAACAGTCGAGCTCAAATTTAATGCAGCTGCTTTATACCATCTTACAACAAATATCATTTTAAAGACTCTCGGCCTCACTCGCTCCTCTGGGCAAGTAATTAAGAAAAGGTAAATGAAATTAGAGTTTAATCTCAATCCTCATGTGGAATAAATGTGCGGAGATTCGGTTAAACTAGAGCAGAGACGACCAGTCGGGGGTACAGAGTGCATCCTGGCACTCGCTGTGCAAGTATGACAGGACTTCACCGTGCGAGGGACACTGAGAGATAAGCGAGACAAAGGGGCAAAACACAGCAAAGGGAAGTTGAACGAGGGGGAAAAAGTGAAAGAAATGGCACAGAATCTATCGCCCTCTGCTCATGTGAAGAAGAAGAAGAAGAAGTGGCGCGACCTCTCCTCCGCTTTTCACCTTTTTTCCTTGCTCTTTGTTTTTCAACCTCCTCCTTTGTTCTCTCTCTCCTTTGAGTCTCCTGCTAACAGTGCGAGTGTTTGCTGCATGTTGCCATGGCTATTCTTGGAGCCTGATGCACTCTGTTACCTTCCTGTGAGACCAACTAACTCTGGGTGCTTTGTTTGTGCGTGTGTGTGTGTGTGTGTGTGTGCGCACTACTGTATGTGTAGGCAGGTCTTTTTTTGTGCATATGAGAGAGAAAGAAAGTGAGAAAGGGATTCTCAAGACCTTGATTGCTGAATTTCCTTCTTCCTTTCCTTGTTCTCATGTTTATGTTTCTTCCAGGCCCCGAGCAGCCTCCTGGAGGCTTTGGAGCAGCACCTGGCCTCTCTGGAGGGCAAGAAGACCAAGGAACTGAATGCAGACACCAGGTAGACGTCTTAATCGGCAGTTCCATTGGCTCTTATTGAAACAAATCGAACACCATTAATAACAAAACATAAAAAGCCAGTTTTAAAATAGGAAAGGGTGGCTGCCTAAATTTGTCTCAAAATCTCAACAGACCTGTGAGAATAAATAAGAAATATTTCAAGGAACGGTGTGTGAGATTTAGGGGATTTAGTGGCATCTAGTGGTGAGGACTGTAGATTGCAACCAGCTGAAACTTTGGTTAAATCGCTGTCAGCTGGTTTTAGAATATAAAGCACCTGCTTCAAGAGCCAATCAGCTTGTGGTGAAGTCTACTGGTCAAGTCAAAATGACCGCAAACTGGAGACAAGCTCTCTGTTTCCGTTCCTATATTAGGCCAGTGTCGGATGGTGGGTCGCTGCTGCTGCTTGCTGTATGTGCTTTTACCCCGTCACACACACATTGTCATTGACTGATTAATTGCCACTGGTTATTAATGTGGTATATTTATTATGAATACAGTCCATTTGATGCTCGTTCTGTTTTTGTTTCGCCGTTTCATCACTACTACAAAAGCAGCTGTGGCCAGTATCTCACTATCTCTATCCTCGTTCATATTCTAAGAAGCTACAAATTATATTCAGCCACAAAATCAGCCTGAAAAGCTGGAAATCAGAACGGAAGTACAGAGAGTTGTTGCACAGAGAAGATACACCATCTCATCAAGTTGGTGTGAACATTGCAGAGCAGCTAATTGCAAGTAGTTGTGTGTTTCAGCTCATCTTGTTGGTCTGAACTGGGCTTAACATAACGAAAAAATGGTGCTTCTTATTTTCAAGTGATTTTACACTGAAGCAAACATTCTACTACTGCCAGTATATCTGCCTAAATCCTTCACACTGGACCTTTAAGTTTGACTTGTGTGTTGCAGAGCGTCCACCTTGTCCAGCGCCGTCTCATCTCTCTCCTCCACCGGCATGTCCTTCAGCCGCATGGATGAGAAGGAGAAGCAGCAGGCCCTGGAGGAGGAGCAGGCCAGACTGCAGGCTCTTAAGGTAAGAGATTTTACACTTTTATACCAAATCACCTCTGAATCAGGGGGTCAGAGCGAGTGCTGTGGCAGCAGAACGACCGGCAGCAGCAGCAGGTGTAATGGTCACTGCTGTCACCCAGTCCTCCCCTCTCACTCTGATACAAGCTGCTCTCAGGATTTATGAGGAATGTATTTTGATTTTAGGCCCCATTTACAGCTGGCTTTAATGTGATCTGTACTGGATACATTATTATACCTATTGTTATCCCTACCTGCCATTTTGGGTTTTATTATTAATGTAACTTTTATCAGACTTCTCACAGCTACCTCTAGGGCCACAAAAGGCTTTATTTAACTTTCTTCACATATACAGAAGTGCTTCTCAAGAACTATAAATGGATCTGAATGTGTAAAATCAGTGTATTGCCCTTTTAACACTTGCCGTTCCTTATCCAGATACAGATCATATGTTATTGGGATGTGTAAATTGGGTCTTTCACACCACATATAGTTGTTGCTGTATTTTTTTGTGTTTGCACTGTGTGTAACAACACAGAGCTACTGAGTTGTTTAGGTCCGAGCACAAAGCAAATAAATGGTATTCTGAACGTAATTGTAAAATGTTTTTTTAATGGTCTGTAGTGTATCCTAACATTACTTATTCATGCTATTGAGAACTAAGGTAACAAAACTGGATGGACAAAATTCAGATTTTGGTCATACAGCAGTCACATCTACAAAACGACAACAAAACTAGAAATGGTAGCTATCAGACTAATTAAACCTGCTCATAAGAAAAAGTAAGGAAAAGTGTGAAAATGTCAACCATGAAATGAAAATGATATACTGCTGATTTTACCAGATACAGAAGCGGGTGAAGCACAGCAGTCATTTTCAGGCTAAGTGTGTGCATCATCTAAACTAAACCGTCACATCACCAAAATCATCTCGAAATGACACGTGTCACTGCAGTCATGCCTTAGATTGACTGTGCTAGCAGAGTCACAGTATTCTTCAAATCAAATGGCGTAACCTTAAGAACCCTGCAAGCACTTTCAGGCTCTGACCACATGTATACAGATACTTTAAAAACGGATATTTTTCCATTTGGTTACTCTGGACATGGGAAAGTTCTTCCCACTCCTCATCGACAACAATCCCACACAGAAAAGTGTCCCACCACCTGCTGGTTTGACCACGTCTGATCCAAAACCAACATTTCTGGTGGATTTTAAACCGTGGCCGCTGAGGTGCACCTAATAACACTGGGCACAGCAGCTGCCTTTGTTCATCCGTGAAGTGGTGCAGCAGTGGGCCTGCTAAGTTTAAGTGTGAAGTAGTCATTAGACAAAGTAGTGCTAACAAACTGGTAGTCCGCTGCTGTTGTAATTGTTTCTGACATAAGCACATTACACAAAGCAACACTGGGCATGCTGAATCAAGGAGATGACGTCATTGTTTCTCGAACTCACTCAGTTTACATGTCTGTACAGAAACACAGTAACCCAAAACACTGGAAATCTTCACCTCATAGTAGGTGTTTTATAAAAGCTCAGTTTTAGTGACCTAAAACTCTCTGGATGACGGGCCAAAACGTACATCTGTATCCATGTGAGTCCATCCAACCATTTTCAACCGCTTATCTAAATCAGGGTCGCAGGGGGCAGCTGGCTGAGCAAAGAATTCTAGACGTCTCTCTCCCCAGCAACGCTTTCCAGCTCCTCGTGGGGGACCCAAGGGGTTCCCAGGCCAGATAAGATATGTAATCCCTCCAGCTTGTTCTGGGTCTGCCCCAGAGCCTCCTACCAGTGGGACGTGCCCGGGACACCTCTAACAAAGGGCACCCAGGAAGCATCCTGCCGTCAGTGGAGCATCCTTATCAGATGCCCGAACCACCTCAACTGACCCCTTTTGACGCAAAGGAGCAGCAGCTCTACTCCGAGCTCCCTCTGGATGTGCAAGCTCCTCACCCTATCTCTAAAGCTGAGCCCAGCCACCCCACAGAGGAAACTTATTTCAGCTGCTTGTATCTGTGACCTCATACTTTCGGTCATTACCCAGAGCTCATGACCATAGATGAGGGTTGGAGCGTAGATGGACCAGTAAATCGAAAGCTTTGCCTTTTGGCTCAGCTACCTCTTCACCACTACGGTTTGGCACAGCGCCTGCATCACTGCAGACGCGGCGCCAAAACAGCGATCCATCTCAAGCTTCATTCTACCCTCACTCGAGAACAAGACCCAGAGATACTTGAATCCCTCGCTTGGGGCAGTAACTTACTCCCACCAAATGTTTATTCCTTTGCTCAGACTTAACAATAAGTAGTGCAATGACATTGGACATTACAGTGTGTGTGTGTGATCAATACAAATGCAGATGACACTGTGCTGATTACATAAGGCGTTATGTTCTTTATACTGATGACCGTTTTCTTGAAATTAGATTCAAAGTATTGCAGTATGTGGCCTTGCTGACGGCATCACAATATATTGAATTGAATGTGACGTCATCCCCCTGTATATGTGGTATCGCCAGTTTTTTCCCAGTAGCTATGATAGCGCAGCACTCTGCTGTGCTGTAGAAACCACACTGCGCTGGTGCTGAAGGCTGCTGATATTGTCCACCAACTTTGCTGTTTGGTGAGCTCTGAACTCCAGTTGAGGATAAAGGCCAAGAGTCTCAGTGGCGAGCCGAGCAATAGAAAAGTCAAGTGTAAAATGTGTTGACATTTCTTGCTCCAGCCCTGGGAGTCCTGCCTTACAGCAAACTGTAATTGAGTAAGAGCAGTGAAGCTACAAAACAGGCACACAGCGGCTCAGTGTGAGTGTGCGCGCGTGTGCATGTTAAGCATGCGTACATCCTGGCAGAGGAGATACAGTATGTGTCGAGCAGTGTTGCCAGTATCTCTGCGAGCTTTGTTGATCTGTGTGTGTATATGAAGCATGTGTACACCCTGGCAGATTAGGGAGCCGTGTGTGCTGCCAGTGTGTCTTGGTGTGTTTGTTTGTGTGTGCGGTTGATTGGATTTTAGCGCGCTGTTTACTCTGTGCCCTTGGTTGCCCTGTTTCTGCCAAGGTCCACTGATTACCTTTGGGTTTAGTTTGAAAGGAGAGGGAAGATAAAGTGAGTGAGAACATAACAGAGTAAGAAGCAGAGTGAGGGAGCCGGGGTGAGCAGGGGTCGTCCAAATACTCGAGTCCAGCTGTCTGTGCGCTCTGGTGTCCATATGGACTCAACACACACATACACACACACAAAACCACTTACACACTACAGCTACTGTCCAGCTGGGGCCTTAACCCAAACAATAACATCAGTTCCCATTTGTTCCTCGCTACACTGTCAGAATATAAATGAAGAGGAGTCGGCACGGCTGAGGCTGGTACAGCGGGAGGATCTGTTCATTAATCTACTCAAAGTCCAAATTCTTTTAAAGGTGGAAGAGTTTGTAAAGTCAATTGGATCATTTCCATACCTTTAAAGTTTGAGTTTCAAACTGAATTAAAACACTGGGTGTCCATGGATACATAAAACAGACCAAAGCGCTATGAGAAGCAGCATTTCTGTTTCCACACCTTTGTTCTGTAAATTGCTTTCCTTGTGTGCCTAACAAAACATGATTTCATGATTTTTGTTCTACTGTTGTTATTTCCCATTACATGTTCCCACATGATAACACACAAATGTATTGATCCCTGCGGAGAGATTAGGTCACCGCAGCAGCAAACGTAATAAGATCCAGCGGGAAATACGGGCACATGGCACAAGAAATAAGCAATAAAACGGCAAGAATGATCACATCAATCAATAAAGCAATAAAATGTAATGTAGTCACTTATGGGATTATATCATAACAGTGTAGACAGCCTGAACATGTCATGTAAACTATACAGAGGAACAGAGTGTTTTCCTTTTCATTGATTTTGAAACATATTAAATTGCTGTAACGATAATCTTTTCATAAAACCAAGCTGTCTATGCAGCAAAGAGACGCAACCATTTTTAAATTGGTGTTATATTACCAGAGAAAACAGGAAATGGCTGTCATATTTACTGATGCTCAAGAGGTTGAAAACCTACAATTACTAGAATGTGCCGCACCGGACCAATAAACGCTCCTGTTGGTGAGTGACACAATGCGAGCTTGGCCGTTTTTCCACAGGAAACAATATAGCAGCCAGCTGGTATCAAACGATCTCGAAAAACAGTTAAACGGTAAGCTAAAATATGTTTCTGAAAACATTTTAGGTTAGTTTTCCTCAGTTTTACAATACAGGAACCAGCATGGCACCCACTTCCTGTCCTCAAACTCTTGTATTACAGCCAAACAGGGCGCTAAAATATGTTTCTGAAAACATTTTAGGTTAAAAATAGGCGATAGAGTAACACAATCTTGGTTCGCATTTGATCAGCACAGCTAAGTATCTTAGTTTTCCTCAGTTTTTACAATACAGGAACCAGCATGGCACCCACTTCCTGTCCTCAAACTCTCGTATTACAGCCAAACAGTGCACTAAAATATGTTTTTGAAGACATAATAGGTGAAAAATAGGCAACACAGTAACAGAATCTTGGTTCATATTTGATCAGCACTGATTAGTATCTTTTTTTTCAGTATTTACAATACAGGAACCAGTATGGCACCCGCTTTCTGTTCTCAAACTCTCGTATTACAGCCAAACAGGGCACTAAATATGTTTCTTAAGACACTGTAGGCTAGCTATAGGTAACACAGAGCAGAATCTTGGTTCATATTTGATCAGTGCTGCCTGGTTGAACGTGGTTTAAGAAGGACAGAGAGGGGCAGGTCTCTTGATCTGCTTTGAATACTCTACATACATACATACAATACATATTTTACTTCTTACCTGTAGTGGTATTTATCAGTCTAGATAGTTTTGGTGAGTTGCTGAGTGTTTGAGATATCAACTGTAGAGATGTCTGCCTTCTCTCAAATATAATATGATTTCTGTAAAGAGACATTGCTGTTGAGTTTTTCAAATGTATTTTTTGGCACTTTGAGCACCACAAGCCGAGTGCCATCTAGTTCCATTATATTGAAGAGAAGGCAGACATCTCTACAGTCGATCTCTCCAACACTCGGCAACTCGCACCAAAACTATCTAGACTGACAAACAGAACCACAGGTAAGAGGAATATGTAGTTTTGAGTTTAGAGTGAACTGTCCCTTTAAGATTTGTTGCTATATAGCAACATCTTAAGCTACAGAGTGTAGGGGAAGTTGTTGACAGTCAGATTTCTCCGCTGTTACCAACATACATCAAACTGACCCTGAATCAACATTTCCAAATTCATGCAAGAAATGAAAGTCTGGAGGAGGTAGGGAGGTTTTTTATTTTTTAACAGCAAATGTGTAGGAGTGCCTTAAAAGTGCAGGAGTGTTGATCTTGGATCAGTAGGTGAAATCACTCTGGGTGGTTTTACTGTGTGGGCTTCTTACCTGAGAGCAGTTTGAGACTTGAAAATGTTTGGTTGGACTGGTAGTCATGCAGATATATCAGCAGTATTTTGGCACTGTTTGTGTGGAATAAAAGTAATTTGCAGGCTTCTTATGTCTCGATTTAATCGCCATGAATCAACTCAAACGAGGCGAAAATTGAAAACCGATCTCTGGCTTGTTCTTCATGTTGTTTCAGTTTAGCTTCAGCGGTGGCTGGACTTTGCTGATGTTTGTACATCTGTCACCAGAGAGAACAGCAGTCTGCATTTCAGCTGCACCTGGGTCTCAGCAGGACAGGGTCAGATACAGTTATACAGGCTTTTAGCATCACGACAAACAGTGCTGGAGAGCTTTTTTGTCACCAGAAACCAATATAATTTGTTTTGGAGTACTTTAAACTAATGGTCCATCATTATATATTTTGTGTATGCTGAATCCCACACCACCAGGCAACCTTGGCAGGCAACACCAAGCAATAAACTGCATTTAGAAACTCAATTGGATGCAGGCCTGACTTTTAGTCTTAAAGCCAAGAGCTGAATATCTGAATATCACCAAAGGATGCAAATTTAAACATCTCGCTTTATGCTTTTACTCAAAATGACTCAATATTGGGCCTGTTTGCAATGAGATGCTTGACAGGATCTTAAAACAACAAGAAGAACAGCTGTGAGAATTTCGAGTGTTTTTTTTGTTTTTTTTTTCTCCTCTGTGAGAGATTGTGTTTGTGCATTTGTCTTTGTTCGCACCTTCAAATGAAGAGATTGTGTTTGTCATTTTCCAGGATTTCAGTTTACTGGAAACAGTATTATTCATTTCCAGTGAGAAATGACTGTTTAACCATTGCTTTCCTGATCACGTTGTGGTGTTTTTCTTTTGGTTTGGTGTGTGTGTGTGTGTGTGTGTGTGTGTGTGTGTGTGTGTGTGTTCTCCAGGACCAGCGCCTGAAGGAGATCGGTATGCAGACTCCACCCTCTGCCTCCCCCAACAGCCAGTCGATAGGCAGTGCCAACAACAACCACATCACACAAACCCCAGAGTTGTTCACCTCCACGCTGTCCACCAACAGGTATACGCACACGCACAGGCACAGGCACAGGCACACACACACACACACACACACACACACACACACACACACACCAGTTTGACTCCATATACAGTAAGATGTTGACCAGTTTAAACTAACTGAAGTCCTCAGTATTTTTTAAGACATTAAATGATAAGCTCAGATAGATATAATTATTCTGTTTCCTGTGGCTGTTTCAAAATAAAAGCCACCTAGTGTTTCACCAGTTGAATGCTTTTAATCTGAACTAGTAGCAGAAGGAAAGCTCAGTTTGCATTAGGAGTTAATATCACTCATTAGTTCAGGCTAATGTCAATGAGAATGGCGGACCATGGCGGATTATTAGATTTGTAGATTATGAAAGATACGCGCAAATATTGTAACACAGACCTTTTAATCCTTAAATTACCAAGACGTTTGGTTGAAGATTTGAAGGGGGAGGCTGCGCTCGCACGGTCCAATAAGTCCGCCACCGATAGGAAATCAAAAATGCTATTTCGATGCAGGGAAGCAAAATGACAAGTGTACAACTTGACAGTATTTTGACGTGATGAATGACGCATGTAAATGGAAATATTAGTGGAATATTCAGTCTCATTAGCCATGTAAACAGCTTAGTAGTGGGCGCCCAGTAGCTCAGTAAGTGGAGCCGGCAACCCACGTACACAGGCAGCGTCCTTGCCAGACAGGATTATTGTCTTTATTTGGAATAAGGGCAAAAGCAGGAATATTTTGTGCATGTAAATGAAGTGAGTGAAACGATTATATAGAGAGGTATTTACAGAAATAAATACATTGAATTGTCATTGCAGAAAAAAACCTATATCAATGTAGGGTAGCATTTAATGTTTTTTTTTAAGATTATGTCTGTATATATGTAGAAGATAAAACACAACTTATCTCTCCTGTGGTCCTCTTAGAACGAGGAAAGGGGGAGGTGACAGTAGGAATAGTTAAAACATACAAACAATAGACAATAGACTTATAAATGGCTGTTATTGTTCAACAATCTATTGCTTTTTAAATGTATAGAAAAACTCTGCAGGCTGTTTCAGATTTCCTCCCCAACAAAACAAAATCCCTGTATCAAACCCCCGTCTGATCCCGGCTGTAATAGAGTCACAGCAAGACTATTTGTTCTTGATAATCGGTATAGAATTTATTCTCAACATGCACACGCTGTTAGACGCTCTGAATTTACTGCTCCTAACTGTTTTATTGCCCCGCGGAAGTTTTTACAGCCCTTCAGAGAGCGAGGATTAATCTTTATCTGTGACAAACGAACATTTTAACTGGTGACTTTGGCTATTTATGCGAGATTGATTAAATATTAATGCTCATCGGTCTTTCCATACCTCTCTCTTCTGTTTCTCTACATCTCTCGCTGGTTTCTTTTCATTCCTTTCCATCACTTGTCTCATCTCTGTCCTGTATTCTCCTCTCCCTCTTATTCTTTCCTGTCTCTCAATTTTTCTCTCCTTTCTCTATCCTACCACTTACCTCTTTCTTCTTCTTCCTCTCTTATTATCCCTCTTTCCCTCCTGTTTTCCTTCTCTCTGTCTCTCCACTCCTTTGCTCCTCAGTGTGCCCAATCTGAACAGTGACCTGTTTGATCTTCAGCCGGCCTTCATCCCCGCTGTGCAGAGCACTCCTTCAATCTCCACCGCCAACAGTGCCTGGGGAGGTATGCTACCTACCTACACACACACACACACACACACACACACACACACACACACACACACACACACACACACATAGAGAAACCTATGAAACAGACACACGCCTGCATTTACACATATATGAAGGCGCAGACATGCAAATAAGTCCAACACCTTTCTACACGCACGTACACAGATCAATGAGCAGAAAGTCAGTATGTCATTTTTCAAAGTGTGTTTGGCATTCTGGGGATATTCTCCCTCTGGCCAGTCATTCACATGTCTGCCCGTCCATCTGTCGAGCCATTCGTTTGTCTTTTTATGTAAACCATCCATCCACCCATCATCATCACCCCCTCCTTTCCTTCAGAGACTAATGTTGCATGACCCAGCCGGTGTCTTGTGTAGAGACACAGTTAAATAAGTGTCGGGTGCAGGTGTTTACACTCTAAATACTCCCAGTATTTTTGTAATAATGAATCCTGTAACCAGCACGAGCAGGCCCGGCTCCTCGTTTCCTTGTTTGTCAGTGTTGAAAATGTGGCTGCGGCAGAAATGCTGAGCAACAACATTGACTTTCACATATTAGCTTTTGCCGTACAGTACAGTATATTCCCCCCCTCGTATTTCGGGGGGGGGGAGTTGACATTTCAGCTCAGAATCAGCCAGCTCGCATCAAAAAGCAGCACAAAGATGCATCTGGAAGCACTGTTGGCGCACAGTATTACAGGCTTTATGACAGAGGATTAAACTGAAGCCATTAGTTTGGCCAGACTTCAGAGTCAGAGCTACTTCTCAGCCCCTCACTATCAGTGGTTCTGACACGGAAGCCGAGATAACCATCCCCTGTGCTTTTCTCAAAAACAACACAAAGGATACTTACTTCAGTAAATGCCCAAGGCTATAAACGTCGAAAACAGTGATGAAGAGTTCAGTCAGGCTGTTGAATGAAGAACATATTTGTGATCGTCCAAAGGAAAAGTTTGATATTTGGGGAAATACGCTTAATTTGCTTTCTGGCAGAGAGTTAGATGAGAAGATAGATATGACTGAAATGGAGCTACAGTCAGTAGACGGTTAGCTTAGCTTAGCACAAAGACTCGAAGATAAGGAAATGACTTGTCCAAACAGAATTTACCAAGCAGCACCTCTACAGCTCACTTATTAGTAAGACGTTGTGTCTGGGCTTGTTTAATCTGTACAAATGCCAAAATGGAAAACAACAGTTTGCCATTTCACAGGGGTTCTGGTTCCCGGACTATTTCTTGGCTCGAAGCAGTTTCCAAGCAGCCAGCAGAGACTTCAGGAAGTCACTGTGCATGGCCAAGAAATAGTTTTGGCCAGTGAAACAAAACGAATTACACAAGCAAGATATAACATGTTAATTTGTGAGCTTTAGAGGAGCTGGTTGGTGGATTTTTAGACAGACAGGCTGACCGTTTGTCCTGTTTACATTCTTTATTGAAGCTAAGCTAAACTAACCAGCCGTAGCTTCATATTTAAAGGAATACTTCAGCCCCAAATAATCACATGCATATCAGTTACTCACCCAGTGTTATGCTGAATTAGTGAAGAAAACTTTGTTTGTCGCACATGGCTCCACAGTGAACGAAGAATCCAAAAACAGAAAATTCTTGCTGAATTAAAGTCAAAGGCAACACGTTCTACAACAGCAAATCATTATCAGAACGTCTGTTTACAAGCTCTCTCACAACTCCTGCAGTACAATCCAAGTCACATTTATCCAGTCGTATGCTCTGTACTTTCCAAACAGCCCTTTTTGATGGTGTCAGGGTGGCCACGGCTCCTTAAAAAGTCTTATGTCTTAAATTTATTAATGCAAGGCCTTAAAAAGTATGAAATTGTCTTAAATTCAAATTCAGTGGGTCTTAAATGTTTTGTAGTCACATCACCAATGCAATTTTTGGTGTTGGGGCCAAAGGAAACATCATTTTAATGGGAGGGAAACACTGTTCGACAGGCTACACCTGTATGTGCACGTACAGGTATAGCCTGTCTGTAGCTGTCTGTTTGGGAAGTACTGAGCATACGACTGGATAAATGGGACTTGATTGTTCTGCACGAATTGTTTGGGAGCGAAAGTTTGTAAACTAGTTGTTTTGGTGTAGTTTTGCTGTTGTTGAACCTGTTTTTGGATTCTTTGTTCACTTCAAGTTTTCTTCATGAATTCATTGAAACGCTGAACTAAAAATGAAACGTATCAAAGCTCTCTTCAAATCCAGACTCCCATTGACAAAAACAGTCATTTTACCTGACAAAACACGGTAGCTGCTGGTCTACGACTGCCTCAATCAGTTGGTTTGTTTGTGTTTTTGTGTGACTTCAGTGTTTTGTTCAGTGGAGTTTGGCAATGAAGAGAGCAGAGATAGATTTCACTTTTAGTTCAGTTCTCCGTTACAAAAGGCTGTCTGTTTGGGAAGTACTGAGCACACGGCTGGATAAATGGGAGGAGTTATGTGAGAGTTGATTAACTAGATGTTTTGGTATAGTTTTGCTGTTGTTGAACCCCTTTTTGGATTCTTCGTCGTCTACGAGTCGTCTTCATGAATTCAGTGAAACACTGGGTGAATAATTGATGTACAAGCAGCCATCTGGGGGGTGAAGTATTCTTTTAAAAACAGATTCGAGAGTGGTATCAATTTTCTCATTTCGTTAAATCATGGCATGTGTTTCACTAGATGTAAACTTATTTTAATTTGTGCCATAGCAACTTATCCAATATTAGGTTTCAGAGATATTTTTAGTGCATAATATGTGAGGTGCTAGTTCAGTAAATCACATTAGAAAACAGAAACTTCATCACACAAACTCTATCAGTTTACCATTTTCTATCTGCCATGTTAAATTGCTGTCAATTCTCGATCATCTCTATGAGTCACTGTCATGTTTCCTGAAAGGTTAGTTGTTACAGTCACAGTAGACCACAATAGGCACAGTGGTGTCTTGTGAATTTCGTGGCGTATTGTTGTTGCGTGGACTCCACAAAGACAACCACTCTCTGAGGCTTCAAACCCTAATCCCCAACAGGGATGTGGATGAAGACAAAAAGACAAAAGGTGCATCAGTGGATTTTCTCGTGCACAGGCTTAACTCTCCTCTGAAAGCCTGACATTCCCGACAGCCTACACACAATCCCAAGTTACTAAGCAACAACAATGGCAGTACTCTGGAGACT
The DNA here is from genome assembly GCA_026686955.1 of Epinephelus cyanopodus. Taxonomy (NCBI): domain Eukaryota; kingdom Metazoa; phylum Chordata; class Actinopteri; order Perciformes; family Serranidae; genus Epinephelus; species Epinephelus cyanopodus. The sequence goes on from CM048934.1 coordinate 16,039,446, forward strand.
GTAATGTCCATGTTTCTAATCTAATGGGATTAGTTTAGAGGGAGGTGGTGGAATCCTCACCAGAGCAAAGCCCCAATTTCCATCCAGGCTGAATCACAGTTTGATGTGTATATCTACAGTTATTTCAAAGCTGTGTCAGATAGTCCAACACTTATCTCGTGCAGCTTAAACATTCACACAGGGTTTTAATCGGTCACATTTAACTGCATCCCCCAGGATTGGAGAGCCAGCCTCTGCAGCAGACCACCGCAGCCATGGCTGTAGATTTCGATGCTGTGTTTGGGAATAATTCCACGCCCAGTAACAACAGTCCACAACCTGCAGCCGGTAAAGCCAGCTTTGTCTGACTGTCCAGACAGACTGAGAACTAAAACCTTTGCACTTTGCTGGCAGCACAAACATAGCACTTAACTAACCCTCTGACTAGCTCCCTGCGACTTGTTGTTCCTGCTGATGGGTGGGTGTTTGTAGCCTGTTGTTTGACCTCTTACATGCAGTCTCTTAATACCGTAATGACAGTAATCCTGACTCTACAAACCAGAGATGAGGGATCAGTTAACTTTATATTCAGTTGCATTTTTTTATTTGAATGCAAAGCTCCTGAAAACTTGGTTCCAAATTGCAACAATTCAGGTCAAAGATCAGAAAACAAAAACATCTGTAGGTATTAGTTATTGAGAATTTCTCATAGTGCACATGGCACAGGTATTTTTGTAAACTCAGCTAATTTGCTTCCTCAGGACTGTGAGGGTGCGAATTAATCAGATTTAAGTGACAGCATAAGGTAGATATCGCTAAATCCTCATTGGTGCATGAACATGTGTGACATCACATTTTTTTGTCAGGGCTCCACAAACTTTAAACTAGTAAGAAAGCCCAGAGAAAACAACGTGGTAAGGAAAACTGTCTCCTTTAAAACAACCAAAACTGTGCTAAAAATTTGTCCATCTTCATTTATTTATTATTTGATTGAACCAAAAGTTAACTGATCCCAGTCCAGATTCTCCTCAGTTACTCGTCTTTTCCTTCAGGGTTCCTTCACAGGTCTGCAAATTCCACAAATATGAGCAGTTAATCACTTATTTTACAGAAGATGAACCTATAGTAAACGAGTTAAATAGATCTCATCAGCATTTGTAAAATGTTCCTGAAACAGAAAGGGATAAATTATTTAATCACCAATCAAAATCTATTGACAAAACTAACATCTAGAAGTCTTGACTGGAATAGACGATGTGAAGAAACCCTGCCTCCAAACACTTCAGCGTCTCTTGTTGTGGTTTCCCGCCTGGTAAGGTAACAGCTTTAGACTGATGGCTTTTAAGTGTTGCAGGTCTGGGACTTTGGCTTCAAGCCCTCTTATTGGCTTACTTTCTTGTAACCTCTCAGCGGCTGACACAATCAATCTCTGTACTTCTCAACCCTTTCGAGTCCCAAGACATTCCTGCAAAGCATATCATTTTAAGGCAGGGCGAGTTATCGACAGCTCCAAAACAAGGCGCAGCAGATAAGAGCAACTACCCTCGGAGGACGTCTAAGTATTATTTTCATCATCAAGAGAGGAAAAAGTTAGGAATGAAGAGCAGGTTTCAACTGCAAGAGTTCAAACAGAGTTACAGAAGTTAGCTTCTTCATCAATTAATCTAAAGAACAAGTAAAAAAATATTAGATTGTTTTTTTTTCTTATTGTCAATAAATCCTATGAAAAGACCAAAACCAAAATATTGTCTTTGTAGCTAAACCTTGATGTAGCTAATTTCTCTGTGTCTGTTAAACTAAACTATTAAAAGCACAGCCACACTGTTGCCCTGGGAGACCTGTTCCTTCATCATGACGGTCATGGGTGCTGAAGGTTTTATTTTTAGGTTCAGTCCCACATGCACCGTCTGTGCTGCTGTAAATACTTAATAGCACACCAAATTTGTATTAATCCACGACTAAAAATAGTGCACAACAGATGCACTATTTTCCCGTCTGAGTAGCATTTGGTAATAACTACAGCGTGTTTTAGAAAATCATGTAGCCTTTTTATAGATGCATGGCTACAGTTATAGTGCCACAAACAGGCTGAAATTGTCCACCTGGTGGAGTGAGCGCCTCATGTGCACGGGCTGTGTCCTTGCCGCAGTGGCTGCTGGTTCGATTCCCACCCATGGCCCTTTGCTCGCTCTCTCTCCCCTACTTTCACACTATGTCTGCCCCATCAAAAATAAAGGCAAAAAGCTCCAAAAATATCTTTAAAAAAGTTTTGAGAGATGTACTGCTAAATTTTTGGTTTTGGTCTTTTAATCAGATTTTTTTGGCAATGACAGAAACTTTTGACTACCAGAATTCGCCCTCAAATTTCACTGGAAAGCTTTGCTAATGGCACCACTTTGGCTCAATCCGACTCTTATTTTTACCCCTACCCTTCATTTTCGAGTTCCCCTTTGCCCCTCGTAACAGAGTTACAAGGGGTAGTGGTTGAACTCTCAAGACCCTGATACCTCATCGGTAGTTGTTGATGCCCTTTAGGTATACGTATACAGACCTTGTTACAGCTAGTGATGGCCAAATGAAGCCTTATGAACCTCTGTCTTTACTTTCTGATTCCACCAGATGGCGCTCTTGGTTTAGAGATGAATGACGTGTGCTTTTAAACCTTTGTTTAACAGACAGCGCCATCTGGTGGCTTCAGAAAATCACCAGTTACAGCTTAAGTTTCATGCTATCATTCAAGCAAGTCATTTAACAAGAAAGAAAACTGCTGCATTACCAGGCCACTAGTGTTGCTCTGTAAGCTAACGATAGAAACTCTAAAGTCTGCACTGATATTAGAGTTGCGGTAACAAGTGCAGCAAATTTGCTACCGGACTTAAGTTAAATTTCAAGCGTCATATGCTAATAAAGGGAGGTAATGCAGATTTTTTTTTTTTTTATTTTATTTTTTTTTTTACGCTTTTTGTAAATAAAAGGACCAGAATATATTAAACCAACATTAAATGAAATAAAACAATGGTTATTGTAATTTGTTAATTCTTTGTTAATGATGGAAATACATTTGTAGGTTTTTTTGTTGCTTGTGCAACCATCTTGCCATGTTTCCTCCTAACACTCAGTTTAAAAACCTTTGTTTGGAGGGTCATGTAGCCTGAACACTGCGCCTTACCCCTCTACCCCGACAAGAATTGGGACACACCCCAAACCTAGACGTGAACGCGCAAAATGGAGGAGCAAGGGCTAACTAGTTGGGGCAAGTGATGTATTGATATTGGGTCTTTATCTGAGAGTTATTTGTTTTCATTGGTGTAAACAGTCATTGAGATAATATCTTAAATTGTTCGAATAGTCATTTGGACCAGTAATTGATCAAGCAACTCTCTGTGTCTTTCTACTTTCTCAACAACCAGTAATGTTGCCTTTTTCCGTCCAAACTAAAGTCTCACTCCAGTCAGTATTTTAGGTTCAAACATTTTGCCTGTCTTTATCTAGCCGAGCATATTATTTCACAGCGCCGCCGCCCATCAATTAGCATTACTGGAAATTTGCCAGGATTAATCAGCCAGCTGTTTCACACCAGCAGTCGCTCCACACGCCGTTCAAGTTTGTATGACTTAATCGAAACAGTATTATCATTCAGAGCGAGATCGCTAATTATACATCTGGAAAATCTTAAAATCCTCCAAATGGACTCTGAAGCGAATTCATTAATTGTCTTTTCCGTGTGACGCATCGCTGTCATCATTATTAGGAGCATTAGTTGCGTTTGTACAGCTGTAGCATTGCCTCTTCAAACATTTGCCTAAGAAAGCTTGTTTTTCTTTTGTGTTTTTTTTTTTTCAAATGTTTAAATAGTGCAGATTCTTTCCAGGAGCTGCTGACGTTTTTTGCCTGGCTTGCTCTAATCTTGTTTAACCCCGTCGGACTCTTGTGCTCTGCTCAGAAGTAACAGTTGGAGGCTTGTGACTCCGGCGTGCAGCCTGGTCCTGGCTTTGGACAGACTAACTCCCTTCTATTAATAGAGCCTGTGTTGAAGCTGTCACTACAACTACCAATACACCATCTGGGCAACTGGCAGCATCTCACAAAATCCCTGTGTGTGTGTGTGTGTGTGTGTGTGTGTGTGTGTGTGTGTGTGTGTGTGTGTGTGAGAAGCTACTGTACTGTGTGTGTGTGTGTGCCCATGCATTGTATTTTGTCCACATGTGTCTTGATATGTTAGTGTTTGTAACTGTGTGTGTCCACGTCTGTTCGCACGTCGTCTGTCATTGTGCTCCGTCCCATCTGTCTGCTACTACTCGTCTGTTTTGTTTTGTTGTTGTTCACACCGTTCCCACCCTCCTCCTCCTTCCTCCCTCCCTCCCTCCATTTATTTCATCTCCCTCTCTGTCTTTGCCTCACCGTCTCCCCATCACACTTCACAAGGCAAGAGTCACCCAGGCAACTCCTTTCCATCTGCTCTCCTCCTCCTCCTCCTCCTCCTCCTTCTCCTCCTTGTCCTTACAATTCAAAGTCCTCTCTCCTTCTTCCTCTGTCTCCTGTGCAAAGTCTGTATTCTTTATCCAATTTTTTTTGGTCCACTTTTAACTGGTATCTTACTGTATTTGTGTACGGAGAGCTGGAGGCGTAGTTGTTCCTTTTATATCGAAATTTTATTTATTTATTTTTTTACAGGCAGTGCACAATGTGTGATGTCTTTATAATGTATTCTGAATTTCCCATCCTTCATATCTGTTTTGTGTTGTCTGTTTTGACGGTTCCTGCAATTATTTTCTCTTCATATTCTAACACAGTTATGCTTCCGTTTTCTTTGGAAGATTGCTGTTGTTTATTTAATTTGAGCAAATTAGTCTTTATGTTAATGCTGTATCTACTGTAGTTCTCCTCACAGAGGGATTCAGTCTCTCCCGTTTTTAATCAAGTTATTAAGTTGGTTTTCAAATCAGATTTTGAGATTTGCATCTTCCGTTAATTTTAGTGTCTGTGTCTCTGCTCATATCTATACCGTTTCATTCTGTTACATTCAGCTATTTATCGTCTCAATCTCTGCTCATGCGTGTTCATGGACATTAGTTACTTGTACATGATTGGATTTCTGGAGTATCCCGTGTAAGTGTTGGAGCAATTAAACACCATATTCCATTTTCAGGAACCTGAATATGCCCACTGGTGTATTCTTGAGTCCAATTCAGACCAAAGATTCGTGATGAGATGAAACTGTTTCAGAAGAGAAAACCTGCCGGCTGATGGTGTCACCTGCAACTGAGCTGGTCAAATCGCCGGCGGCTGGTTTTAGAATGTATAGCACATCATCTATTTCTTCAGCCAATCAGCTTGTAGTCAAGTCCACTCATCAAGTCAAAATGAACGCAGACGGTGTGTTCACTTGCTACGGCAGGTGCTCCATCTACACCAGGCCCTCTATTTCTGACCTCACTGTGTGCCAGTGTTGGACGGTGGGTCGCTACCTGCTGCTCGCTGTATGTGATTATACTCCCTCACACACACACACACACACACACACACACACACACTCATTGACTGATTAATTGACACTGCTTAGTTACATTATTGTGGCGTATTTATTATGAATACAGTTCATCTGATGCTTGTTTTGTTTATATTTTTGCCGTTTCATCACTACTACAAATGCAACTGTAGTCAGTATCTCACTATCACTATCTTCATTCATATTTTAAGAAGCTACAAATTATATTCAGCCACAAAATAAGCCTGAAAAGCTTCAAATTGAACAGAAGTACAGAGAGTTGTTGCATAGAGATGATACACCATCTCATCTAGTTGCATTGGTGTGAACCAGCAGGTTTTTAGAATGTTGACGAACGGTGCGTTGCAACTAGTTGCCTGTTTCAACTCGACTCATCACGAACATTTGGTTTGAACTGGCCTTTAAAGAAACCAAGACACTGTTCCATCCTGGTTATTGAGAGCCTCCGACTACCTGCACAGGTGCTCCAGCCAAGTTGCATAACTAAAACACCGCACACCGTTGTACGGCTACTAACATGAACCGAAGAGGTGCCAAACGTAACCAAATGTCACTTTTCATAAAGGCATTTCATAGTTTCAAGCTCATAAAAAGGTTATTCACATCCATGATAACTCACCCATGTTCAACCTTTATCTCTGTTTACACAATAAATGTAAAACTAAGGGGTTGCTGTGGTGACCAGCGAACCAGTTGTGCTTTAGTGCTGCTATTTATTGCCCCTCTCAGACATGCACATTGTTGCGTTACTCTCTTAATAAGCACCCGAGTCATTTAACGTAAAGGTGCAACGGCAATCCTACGGGGTCAGACTAACTAAGAGTAAATTGAAACACATTAACGCAAAGGCTGCAGCAGCATGAGTTTAAATGCACATCATGCTCTTATTAAGAGCAGTGTTATAATAACTGCGTCACTCAATTATCACCTCTTGTACACAAAAGAAGGGTTAAAAGGTTGTGTTAGAATTTAATAACAGTGCAACCTTACATTTCGCCTTATTATAACACAAGGACCAACCAGCTCCACACTGCACTATCCAAACAATGCTTCTTTTTTTATCTCGGTGTCTTCCATATGAAACATTAGCTTGTGGGGCTGCTAACATTTTGACTTTAGCTTCAGTATCTTAGCATGATATCATGTATGTAGCCATCAAGTTCATATTTAAGAGCCCTTTTATAAGGGTTGTCGTTTTAAATGAGTCAGCTGGGAACATTAAAAAGTCAGCCAGATATGGCATATTCAACAAAGTCATGAATCTGCCAGCTACAGGTGTTATTTCACCAGACAAAATCAATAGTCGGCTGCTAGGAAGGAGAAGCCTGCTTTTGTCTACCTCTGCCTGAAATCAAGGACTCGTTGTATCAAAGATTTTCAGGTAGTGAATCCCACAAACTGCATATTTACTGTGCAGCGGAAAACAGGCTAAGCTGCTGTTGCCTAATGTTAAATAATTAAACTGATGTTTTTCAGAGGGGCTGAGCATCCCTTGTCACTCATGTCAGGCTTTTCCAAACATGTGCTGGCTTGGCTTGACTGGGCGCATCAGCTCAGTGCAGCAGGACTTGTGTCTCCATACAATTATGCTGCTTGCTTGAAGGTGTGTCTTTAAAGTCAGGGTTAAGTAAAATCTGAGATTTACATCCAAACACATTATAAATGTTAGAAAACACTTATTGAAAACTAGAAAAGACTGGGGACCTGCATGTCTTTGGACTGTGGGAAGAAGCCGGAGTACCCGGAGAAAACCCACGCTGACACGGGGTGAACGTGCAAACGCTAACTGTCGCTGATGTTGTCGCCAAATAGGGATGTTGAACCACATCTGATGTCAGCGTAATCTGCTTGAAGGTGGTAGAGACCACTGTCGGTCCGACTCCAAAGAAGGTCCATCTCGGGTCCTACTCGGCACAATTCGGCCAATTTAACTGGTTATGGAAATGATTGCTATGTGGTTTGACACAGCACGGTGGTCAATAGTTGCGACTTTAACAGCAACAAAAGTTTTGAAATCCATCACTGAAGCTGTTTTCTCATGAACCCTGGACAATGTCCGGAGTTTCTCTTTGACACATGTAGCACTCAACAGGAGATTGTCTGTATCCGAGGCGTTCTCACCTACTGGAAATACTCTGCTTGGGTTAGGTAGAGTGTGCTGGAGGCAAGACATGACACGGATTACACCACGGTCACATAGACGGTTTGTAATTTTGTCAGAAACAACAGAGTCTCTTGCCGTTCTTTGAATTTGTCCAATGATTTTGGCCTTGGCCCTTTACAACAGAAGTTACCGAATCTCGTCATCTCTCCAGTTTGACACTTTCATTGCTGTTTAATGCCCGATCCAACTAATTTAGACATTTGCATTCTCACAAACAGCTCCTCAGTGTAACGTTTAGAGAATAGCAGGTTTGCAGTGCGTAGCTACTGCGTATAGATCCCGTCGTATAAACTGTAAGGAATGACAAAAAAGCCTTTCCATTAACCAGCAGATGAAGCCGGCAGTGCTACTTATTCCGTGTGTGAAAAGAGCTTTAGATAATCCAACTTAATAGTAGTAAGTAACAGATTTCTCCCTGCCAGTGTTTTGGAATTGAACCCTCGACATGGATTTACTTCCTTCCTTCCCTTTGATCTTAAACTCCATTGACTGTCAAATCCTCTGCTGAAACACCTAAGCTAACACTGATAGCATTATCCTCCCAGTTCAATACAGCGCTCTCAGTGCTCGCTTCATCACCTTCCTCCTCCACCTCCCAATTCCCTCCTTCCCTGTTTTCCTCTTCTTCTATCTATGCTGTGTGTGTGTGTGTGTGTGTGATCTACTGAGTGTTTCACTGTGCCTTCTCTTCCTCCCTCCCCCCTTTTTATCTCCGCTCTCTTCTATTGCTCTCTTGGTTCAATTTAATTCAGTGGGCTTTACTGACACGGTGGTTTAAGAAACAAAAAATCACCCACATTGCCAAAGTGTTTTATCACACCGACAACAATAATGGAAATGCCGACAATGGGAGAGAAATTAGAGTCAAGAGAATTAAAAAGATATTGGTTGCTCTCTTGTCCGCTTTCTTCATTTCCCCCTCTTTTCTCCTTAACTTTCTCCTCCCTCTGGTTTCTTTCTGTCTCCGCGTGCCTCTCCTCCTCTCCCTCCTTTTCTTCCATCTGCTAAGCTAGCAGGAAAAGTGTTTTCTGAATCTCTTGTGTCAGCACCACTGTCAGACCTGCACACCGCTTCCTAACTAAATATTATTCCTCCCTCTTTTTTTTGCCACCATGAGTTGCCTCTGTTTCTTTTTTCCTCTCTCCTCCTCCTCTGTGTTTTGCAGGGAAGCTGTACGTTTACAGTTGTCTTGCATTCACATCTTTCTTGTTCTTGTTTTGTTTCACTCCAGCTTTGTATTGCCGCCTCGTTCTTGACCTCTTTTTGTACCTGCAGCTCGTCTCAGTGTATTGATTTTTTAACCCCTAATCGTTACTGGGTGAAGTGAGGAAACAATAGTAGAAAAATATGCATCTTATCAAGGTCAGGCTTTCATTTTCACTTCCAAATTCCCTTTCTTTCTACCACTACTCACCGCTTCTCCTACCAAATACACACACAAAACACACACACACGCACACACACACACACACACACCTTCAGGTTCCTACCAGCAGAGTAATACGGAGCCATTAGCAGGATGAGTGCTGACATGGGGAGTTGTTAACAGGCACTTACACGCACACCCGCACACTAACACAGGAAATTACTCTGTCATTTGCACCTACCGGCCAGTTACACACTGCCTCTAATACACAAACGCATACATGTTCAGAACTGATCACCCTTCGAAGTCGGCGCGTGTACATGACAGCTGGGAACAGATAAATCAATCATCTAGAACAAGTGCTCCGAGCTACTGAGTCAGGGTTTATAGGCTGATAGAATGAGGCTGCTGCGTGGCAGTAATAAAAGAGTAGAGTCTGGGTAGCTGCTTTTAAACAGGAATCTCTGTCTGTGTAGGTAAATGCTAAAAATAGACCAGGAGGAATTCAATTAACAGCGAGGCTAGCAGTGAGATTTGATAGTTCACATTAAGGAGGCACAGCTCAGCAATATTTCTCAGATCAAAACCGTCCGGAGTGGTTGAATCGTGAGTGAAAAGTTTGGGAAAATTGGGCTGAAAGTTGAGTCGGCTCTTAATAGAATCAGAATAAAATGCCTTTTGAAATTAGTTGCTTCTGCTCTTCAACTCTCTTCATCTCATACATGAGATGATAGAATTTGAATAGTGAACTAAGCCTTTGCTTGTCAAAACCAACTGACAGCCAGCGTTTGGCTGTAGGTGAGCACCTTGTCTGCTTTTTGTAGGCCAATTTAGCATATTGATCTTGCATCCCAGCCGACGGAGGCCAATGGTGTGTGATATCACTGTGGTTGGCTGTTCAGCTCAGTGCAAGAGAAGAGAAACAGAAGTGAGGAAAGTAAACAAATGAACTAAAGTCAGGTGCCAAACTTTTTATATGAGGTGAGATCATTTTTTAGCCATCAAGCTCTTTGGCAGAAACAGTTCCTAACAGTTTGTGTTGTTGTTTCCTAGTGAATGGTACAATGTGCTTGCTGGCCAACTAGCATCTTGAATCCGTCCTGTTGGTCTTCCAGTTTCCCTTTCTGAATGACGAATACAGACTTTTGCCGCCTACTGGAATAGAGAGAGTTATTTCCTCTTACCCAGGCACCGAACATACATGCTAGTTGGATGGTAGCTGTAGTCTTTGCGGTGTGTTCGTCCTTTGGCTTGGTGTGTCCAGGCCTTTACTGTTGTGTTTTTGGTTTTGGAAAAGCTATAAGAAAGACCCCAGAACTCTTGAAATGTTCGCTAAGCCGTTATTGGGTAATTGCTGTTTGGTGAAGGGCGTATAGTGAATAATCTGTGTTTGTGCTTCATTCCTTCTCTCTGTGCCCATGTGTCTGTTTGTCATACTAACCTCTATGTGTTCATTTCTTTCTGTATGATGTTGTTACCAGGCTGTCTTATCAAAAATGTATTGCTTCTTTTTCCCAGCTTATTAACATGCATGAGTTCATTTCTCCTTCAGGTTTTGATGCTCTAGGAGACCTGTTGAAGCCTACGATGCCCACGCACACTGCACCTCTTCCTCCTCCTCAAATGGCCATCCATCATGGAGGAAAGCTGCTAGCCAACGACCTCGACTCCTCTCTGGCCAACCTCGTGGGCAGTGAGTGTCGAGATGCATGTTTACGTGGAGCTGAGTGTGTCGACAAAGGGGAGGGAAAGAAGCTAAAAAAGTTTTTAATGGTTAAACATTTATGTGATTTAACACTTGAAATGCTCGGCCTTGAAGGTATTCATACACACATTGAGTATAGATAAAACGACTTGCACTGTTAAACAAAACATTTTTTTCTTCCCTTTTTAAGAATTAAGTCAATTAAAATTTGCAAGACCTCACAAAGAGTTTTCATTTAACGCATCTCAGTACAAACTAGTAAAGAGATAATGTGAGAGAACACAGGTGACATAAAGTCAAGAGTATCTAAAGTAGAGATACCTGCATCCAAATCTTTCATTTACTCTCTTTCAACTGTGATCACTCAGTTTCTCTGTGCTCCTATCTTTCCTCAGATCTGCAGTTTGGTGGGACCCCAGCCAAGAAGTAAGTGTCTTGAGTTGTGATGATACTTTACAATGTTGTGCTTATAGTCTAGGCCGGAGGATTTATCCACTGACAAAATAAATACACCTCCCTGTTACAGTTACCCTCGACTGTTGCCAGCATTCCTAACCACAGCCTGCCAAAATGCAACTTTTACTGCTTAAAGTCAAAATCTAATTTATTATAAAGTATTCAATTGCTTTTAACTGCTCGGGTTTGTGCTTCTGTGGAGTGTTAAAGTCAAGAGACTGCTGCACACAGACTTCCATTCATGTTTCTGCTGTACTTGCAGCATTGTTAGTCTTTAAAATTCATGATTCGCCTCACGGGGGACAATAAAAAATAAAAGAAAGTAAAAGGAATCTACAAGTAAATAGAGCAAATCTACTGCGTGTTCTTTCTTCCAAGACATGATTTTGGTGTTGTTTGATAGACTGGCCCGAGGTTGAGCAAGTGGGGGAAAAAATAAAAAAAATAAAAGCTTCTTTTGTTGCTCTGCTCGTCGTTCTCCAGGCCAGAGATGCAGTGGAACCAGCCTGGAGAGAAGAAGCTGACGGGAGGCCAGAACTGGCAGAATAAGACCATGTCGACCACACAGTGGGGCCCCGCGCCCATGGCCCCACAGCCCATGCCTGTACAACACGTGGTAAGGAGACGGATACACACGCTGAACACTGTGGGAGGTTGAGTTTGCCTTAACGGATGATTTCAGTTATTACAACTTGGGTCTTATCAGTGATAATAACACTTAACTAACCACATTAACTGGTGAAAATGGCAACATTACTAATAAGACATTTGGCAGGTCAAAAACAAGAGCAGTCAACAACATTTTGGTTGTGCTCACTTCCAGTGTTCCTCCCAAATAAACTGGTTTCAATAATCTGAGTAAACTGCGGAGCTTGTTTACAGTCTGTCTGATTGTCTCTGAATGCTCATGTTTCTTGCCCATGTGACTTTCCAAGATCTCAGACATGATGGCCAAAGCTACGAAAATGGGAGCCAAGTTGTAATAGAGCAGAATTATCTTTAATGAGGATCCACCAAGGCATCTGCAAGTCCTGGAAATGTTTTGAAAACTGTTGTTTGGGGGCTAAATTCTTGGCCTTCAAGAGTTAAATTAAGTCTTAAACTAATTTATATAGGTATTTAATAAAATGTGGCTTATTAGTCGTTGAATTAAAGGAGCAGTCTGTCATTTTGGGAAATATGCTTATTTTATTTTCTTTGTGAGAGTTGGGTAAGATCAACAAGGGCTGGGCTGGGTGCTACTTTGTGCCAACATTCAAGGGTGTGGAGGCAGGTTGCGTCTGATGTTGCTAAGCGACCTTAACTAGCATCGTATCATAGCCAGCTTTTCAAAAATCCTGGGTTTAGAGCTGATCTTCCAAACGTTGCTTTTTTAAGTGTATATTAGATGTAAAGCTCTGAGTCTCGCTACACTAAAACGATCAACTTCTTACTCACATTTATTATAGGCTGATGATTGGGGAAGACAGGACAGATATCTATCAGCTGGGTTTGGTTGGACCTCGTCACATGCTATGCTACAGTTGCTGCTGACTTAGGAGCAACAGACAAACGAGAGAAGACTGAAAAATGATCTCATATGTAGCTCAGTTTTATACAACATGAGTCGTAGGGTGTCTCTGCTGTGTCTCTATTTGAGCTAAGGGGTCCTTGGTGTGGAAAACATCGAAGACCCCTGCACTAGAGCACCAGAACCACAGTTGAGAATAGTCCGCTCCAGCTCTCAAGTGCGCTTTCCGTGTGTTTACATCATAGACTGCATAAATTAATGGACCTAGCAACTGTGACGTCACCCTTTGCTTTGTGGTCTGCTGTTTCGAAGCCAGGTATTCAGCATTTGACCACCAAATTGACCATATTTCGAGGAGAGGGTGGAGCTGCATAGGAGCGAGGGGCAAATCTAAATCTTAGACAGCCCTGTCAGTCAAAGTGGCCCCGCTCTTAATTATGCGTAATATTTGGTCTTAATAAAACATAATGTAAATTACCTCTGGATACCAAAACCATTTTTTTGTACCAGGCGCTAAACACGTTGAACAGTTTGGCATCTGCTGTAAAATTTTGATTTTGCCACTTCCGCATTGGTTTCAGCTTTCAGCCCCAGAGGTTGCTGCTTGATCCTCACTGACAACAATGGATTCACAAAAATTGCAGCATGTGTACCGGCCCTAAACCTCTCATCTTGGTTCATTAAATATAGGGCTGTAGCTGTGCAGGTTAGCTTAGCTTAGCTCAAAGACTAAAAACCTGCTAATGCTAACCTGGCTCTGTAGAACAGAATCAAAATCATCCTGCTATCACCTCTGAAGCTCACAAAGTAACATGTTGTATCTCGTCTATTTAATCCAAACAAAAACCAAAGTATGAAAACAACAATTCACAATTTTATGAGGGTTTTTATGCTGGACTGTTTGTTAGGTCCAGCAGCTGGCTAGCAAATGGCTAGTTTGGCTAGACATGAGAGTGGTATCAATCTTCTAAACTCATACTTACAGTAAGCATGTTTCCCAAAATGTCAGACTTGGTTTCAGTATTTAGTTTGGATCTTAAGAAATGTACATTAATCTGAATGTGACTTGCAGACACCTTGCTAATGAAACACCAAGTCAACAGTTATTGCACACACGAAATGCTGGACGTGCATGTGAATGCTCACTGAGTATAGATGGAAGTTTGGGTGTATGTGAGTGTATTGACTTGATACAGTATACAGCTGCCTGTGCATGCTCTGTGTGTGTGTGTGTGTGTGTGTGTGTGTGTGTGTGTGTGTGTGTGTGCTGATCTTGGCAGCTCCTGATTGTCCTCCTGATCTCTGGACAGCAGTTTCTGGCTGACGAGGACAAACTGTCACTAACCCTCCGCTTCCTCTCTTTCTCCCTTTTCCCCTCCCCAATATGTTTTTTTTTCTCCGCTCTCTCTCTCTCTGCTGTTGGTCCTTTCCTTCTTTCTTTCCCCTTCACCCCTGCTGTCATTCCTTCTCATCTCTCCTTCCTGTCCTGCCTGTCCCCTTCATGCGTTTCTTTCCTTTTATTTTGCACCGTCATCCACTCGCCTTCCTTCCCCTCTTTGCTCGTTTTATCGCGGCTCTGGTTTGCGTTGTCATCTGCTTGTCCTGTTTTCGCCACGCTGCCTTTGACATTTGTCCATCCGCATTTTGACCCCTCATACCTTTATATAATTTCCGTTGGTCTTCATCTTTGCCTACGGTTGTGGTTCTAATGTTTCTTTCTTCTCTCTTTCTTCCCATCTGTTTTACGTTTTCTCACTATTTTCCCTTGCCATCATCCCCTCTTATCTACTTCCTGTTGTTATTTTCTTATTCGACCTCTATTTCTTTCCACTTTTCTGTCTAATTGCTCTTCTCTCATCCTCACTTCCTCTGTCACATCTTCCTCTCCCTATTTCTTCATAATTCTCCCACTCCTCCTCTCTCTTACCTTCTCTCGGTCCCTACCTCGTCATCTCTTTTTTGCTTCCCTCTTTCATCATCTCCTCATTTTCTTGGATTCTCGCTTCCATCCTCATGTTGTCACTTTCTCTCATCCTCTCCCCTCTCCTGTTTCTCCTTCCTTCCCCTCTCCGTCTGTCCTCCTCTCCGTCTTTGTCTCTTTTTCCCTGATGCAGAATGGAATGTTCTATACTAGTTATGTAAGTACTTATCCCTGTTTAGTAAGACAAGTCCTAATGACTCCTATAATGTGCTTCCAACCTCCCTCTCGCTGTCTCCCTCTTCAGCTCTTTCTCTGTCACCTCTTTCTTCCTTTCGCTGTGTTCTTTGGAGACACTTCTTTCAAAAGAACTCCATTTTGTTCTCGCCGCAATTTCCGCAAATAACCCACTCACCTCTGTGCTACGGGCTAATGATCTGCACCGGTTATACAAGCACTAAGTAAACTGTCTGACACCAGCAGGGTGCTGCTTTTCTCCTCCTCCTGTACTCTACTTCTTTAAGAGCAGGTTCAGCCTTTTTTGTCTCTTGTACATCTTCCTGAAGGAAAAGTGTGGTGATATTCTCTATTTTTGTTTTTATCAACAAATTCCATTGAAAAAATAAAAGTGAATTAATACTAATAATAAGTATTACCTGTGGATCCAAAACCTGACATATACTCTGTGCCACAAACCTCTGTATTTGTCCAAAAACATCAGTGACCTTTGGTGTTGCACAGGGTTTCTTATTTCAGTACTAGTCTTGCTGCTGTAGTCAGTGTTACCAATGTGAGAGTATACACAGATTACATTACTTGCCCACCACCCACACCATGGTTTTGCTTTTATATCAACACTTCGTCAAATGACAGACGCTACAATTATAAAAGGGAAGCAGCAGCAGGAGTCGCGGTGGCTGTTTTTTCTTGTTCCAGTGCTTCCTGCAATATCTCAAACTGATCCGCTGTCAACAAGTGACGTAATTGACCACTGTCTTGTTTTCTAGACGCATTTTTGATGAATGATTGTGGTGTTAATGTCACTGACAAACACATTGCATTTGTGTTTCGTGCCAGTTCAGTGCTTTTAATGTGAAGCTGCAGCAGTAGGAAATATTCAGTTTGCATTAGCAGTTACTTGATACAGCGCTCTACAGATACTTAGCATCATCGACGAATGCCTTCTATTCTAAGATGTGCGGTGTGATCAGTAACACCGCTGCCGTATCGAGTTTATTAACCTGTGGTAAATGATCCACACTGTGCATTCCGTATACAATACAACAAACACACTGCAGCTTTTTTCAATTGACCTCACATTCACCCTACATACTCACTAGAGCCTGGGTTTTCAACAGGGGGTCCACGACCTCTCTCAAGAGTTACTGCAGGGCGGCCACAAAAGTATTGCTTGTTAATTTAGTCACCTTTTTTCCAATAACTTAAATATGTCTGAAAATATACCTTAAAGGAAACGGCCACTTTAGAATGAAAATACAGACAGTATTTACCGACCCTCATGCCGACAAGTCCGGTGTAGTTTTTTAATCCACAAAACTTGCTCGGGTATTGGAGGATAACAGCTACACTTGGAAACCAACGGAACCCATTTTGAAAATGTAATAAAACTCTGCTAATACATTTCAAAATAGTCAGAACGGCCTAAAAAGAAAGGACTAAAAAATATTCAGAGAATTATGCGACTCAGTTTTATGCAGTATATGTATTAGGGTGTCCTGCTCCGTCTCTCTTTGAGCTCTGGGGTGGTTGTCCTGGAAAATGTTGAAGACCCCTGCACTAGAGCACCAAAACCACAGTTTAAAATAGTCCCCAACAACCAAAATTTAATGTCATTTGAGTAACATTTGCTAAAACTACAGTGCTGAGCTGTTTTAGGAATTACTGAGCCTTTTCTTTAAAACACTCGACTCAGTTTTAAATATTTACACCAGTATTTGGAAGGAATGAGCTTTGGCTTGAGCGCCTGAGACAGAGTTGGGAAGTCAGGCAGTGCTCAGAGACAGACACACATTGTTTGGTTAAGTGTCTTTGTGGGATTTGTTGACTTAAAGACAAAATATAGAACTTCGCCAGCCTTATCCTTAAACCCATCATCATGTGCTGACAGCCTAAACACAACAAGACGATCTATTAGCATTGTTCACGGTCTCTGTCAAAAACCAAGGACTTGTGCAACTGCCAAACCGCGTACTTTCTGAGACATGTTATTGACTGCATTACCTTTGACTCTCACTGACAAGTCAAAACACAAATGGCCGATGGGGATTAATGCAGTGGAACAATGAAAAAATAAAGTCATTGTTCCCTCAGCAAAAGAGACTGAAATGTATTTTCTCCTTCTATATGCTACAAGACAAAGGTCCTTACATTGTGTGGTCAGCAGTGAACTGAATCCTGCCTTCAATGTACATTTAGCAAGACAAGCAAACACACACACACACACACACACACACACACACACAAAAATGCATGAGCTTTGACCATGAACAAATAAAGCTTAGAGAGGGAAAATATTAATAGATCTGCTCATTATTGTCCCTGAGAAAGAAAATATACTGTCTATGTGAATATGCACATCTCGAAGACAAAACATAATCTCCACAAGCTGTTAACTGATAAATAAGTCACAGTGGTGTGTGGCAGTAATATATAAGACATCACAGGTACCAGGCCAGCGGATAAGTCTGGTGTCATGCATGATAAGTCAAACTCCAACATCTGAGATTCTCGCCAGAAGGGCAAAGTTGCAGCGGTCTGTGCCTGTGTGATACTTAAAATGCCAGCCAGAAATCCCCGCAAAGCCTTTTTACTTCTTTAACCTTCACTTAACCATGCAGGTCATGTAAGGTCAGAAGTCTGACTTTGCAGAGAAAGCATAGAAAGAAGAGAGTCGCCTTTGGAGGGAGACGGCAAAGGGAATAGCAAAAGTTCAGCTCTGAGTCGCTAGAAGTCGGGATTAAAGATGTAGGGAAAAAAGTGAATACACGGGCAGGAAGGTGGGGAGACACACTCGAGACAGACACCACGATCGAAACAGCAGGAGAGAGGCTGAGAATAAGAAGACAGATACAGACAAACAGATGAATGTAAAGCATGATGCATTGAAGGCCGACAGCTGGGCTGAAAGACAGATGGACAAAATACAGATAGAGAAGGTGTAGCGGTGCATAAACAGCTTCTCACCTGCTCTGTTTTTCCTCTCAGACGTCTTCTTGTCACGCTTATAAAAATAAAATAAAGTGATGCCCCCTGTCATTTTTGCACAAGACAGACAGAGCAGTCAAACTCAGAGACAGATGGTTTGCGAACTAAAGCGTGATTCGGGTGCGGATAATGTAAAATCAGTTAAATCTCTTATCGTGGTTTCAAATACTAAAGGATTTTTTATGTTAGGTATGATGGATTTTTACCGTGTAGGGCTTCCTCCTGAATGACAACGAGTCATATCATTCATATCTCATCATTTGACTGAGATACTTTAAGTCGAGCCGTCGGCTTTCTTTTTGACAGTTAGTGTGTCGTGTACTTCTGAGTATATATCAGTCCCCAGATTTAGCTGCTTTCATGCTGCTCTTGGGTACAGGCAGCTGCGTACCCAGGGTGAGCCTGAGGGTGCTGTCAGACCTAGAGTTGTCTTGCTTTGGCCTGAATCAGGGACTAATTTGTTTCCAAAGTTGCGTAATTGCCTAGAGTTGGTTTGTGTTCTCATGGCAGCATTTACAAGCAGACCAAATAAAATGCCTTGTGAGAAAGCTGCTCTTGATTGATCAGAAATTCCATGTGGGAAGAATCCAGGAAGTAAACCAAACGTTGAAGAAGAGTACACTTGCAAGATAAATGTGACACTTTCTAATGTCACAATGGAGGGACAACTACGCAGGTTGATTTAAGCGCTGCTCATCCTGGACTATATTGCTGTCATTATTCATTTTAGTCAAAGTGCAGAGAACATGTCCCTCTTAATATCTAGAGCATGTGCATTATCCCCCATCAGTAAAAACATGAAGAACTGCTAGAATGTGTCTCGTAGACACATCACTCCCTCTGGTAGAGTATGATAGCAGTATGCAACCTCAGAAGCAGTAATTGCAGTCTGCCATAAAATGGAAGGAACATGAAGCAACTATTCATGATTGAGGCAGGAAGTACTGTGACATTTCTACCATAAACGGATGCATAAAAATTCACCAGAAAGTGGGAAATTAAGTAAGAGACCCCCGGACCCCACACTTGACAAATGTTGAAAAGAAACCTACACCCTCGGGGTCAAGCGCACCTCCTAAGCCACAAGTGCATTACTAAGAGAGAAATAAACGTATCAGACAGATCCAATTCAAGTCTTTTGGCTTGAATTGGATTATTTTTCTCAGCTGTCTGGCTGCAGGCCAGCCCTGCTGCTAGAAGAGATCAGATAGATCAATGGTTATGATCAACTTTCACAGCCTGCTCCCTGGAGGCAGGAATTAAAAGCAGATGCCTGATCAATCACATTGATTACCCCCTGAGATCAGTTCACTGATTCACCTGACCCAACCAGAAACCTTTTGCTTTAGATCTCTGAGACTCACCTCCTGTCCTCCTTTTTAAAGTACCAGTGGAGCTTGGCTGTGTTTCAGTTCTCGAAATCCCTCGCACAGTAATTTGGACGACACAATAAATGTATCAAATGAAGTAACACAAGATGCTTTAAGTTTATCGCAGCATTGCATATGTTTAAATAAAATGGTCCTTATCTAAAATGATTTCTTAAAAAATGCAATTTAAGCCCCAGAAGTCAATAATGAAAAGCTGATGAGTAAGAAAAACATTTAAAAACTTGAATTACTGTTCATATAGACACAGAAGGCACAATGGGAGAGACGCAAGGCAAAGGCGGCGAATTCTCAGTGGAAGGACTGTCACAAAAAAGTCAGTAACTCAAATGTGCACACAGAGACAGAGATCCACATAGATTAGATTCAGTGTGACTAAAGGAGAATAAATCTGCTTAGAAATCAGAGAAAAAAAGATGCTCCTTATAGCCCCAGAACCTTCCTGAGTATCTTACCATTTTAAGTTTTCTTCAGTATCAAAGCAATGCAGTGATAGTTGTTTGTACAACCAGGGGTTGCCTTGGACTAATAATTTCCTTGTCGTCCATTAGTCATCATTTAGGCCCATTAGTCGACCAGTCGCCCACATGCTTATGATATTAGTTTAATTATTAAATGATATATTTTGGGCAGGGCAACACAGTGGTTTGAGTTGAAGGTGTGAGAAAGAATAGTATCAGTAACATTGTTAACACTGTGCAACATTACAGAGAAATAAAAAAACGGTACTAATGAACCTTCATTAATATAGGCCTATATTTTATCTACAAGTGCACGTCACACACTGAGCGAGCCGCCTGTTAATGACGCTGTGGGCTAATGGGCATGTAGCTACTTCCATGTTTCAGATGATACGTCATGTTTGTAGTCGACCAATGAGGATGAGTTTACATATCACCTTGGGTTCGTCCTTCACCTTCTCAAAATGATCCCACACTTTGGATTTCCTGCCCGACTAATAACCTTTCTGGTCGACTAACGTTGGGTCGAATATTGGGTGGAACAGCCCTACTCCTCACTACCTCGGTTTACACTTCTCGTTCTGTATCATTCAAAAAATTATCTTTTCTTCAAAGCACCACGCCTTCCAAACATCTTGCAGACACATGTTGCATCATTAATTCAGTGACATGTATGTTTAACAATATACATTTACACTTGTGCTATTTTGAGCTGCCTGTCTGCTAAAGACTGAACATGTGATTTAATATTTTGCACTCTGGAACGACCACATTTTGTGAGAAAAAGAAGAGAGGTGAGAATTCAGCAGATGTCTCTTTGCACCAAGAGTTTTGCACATTAAAAACAAAATACTGTAAGACTGGATTTTTTTATGGATCAAGCAGCATTTATTAAGCAGCAATTAAACGATAATGCTAGTGTTGTTTTATTTTTCCACATAAAAAGGCCAAACACACCATTGTATTGCCTTGATTAATATAATCCATCATTTTACCTCAGACTGCTAAAGAAATATATGATTACACACAGCTAATTACTGCGTTTAATGGAAGTATTACTCTGTTTTCGTTTATGTGCGCTGTTACACACTCCAGCTGGAGACTTTCAACTGTGGCAGAGTGGAAGCTCTTTTAATACCTCTGCGATGATTGAGGCGTTATAAAGTCATGTTAGGAGAAAATGCCTCAGTTGTCTCATTTACAGTGATTGATGAGGTTTGTGAAGGCAGCGGCGTGTTCCTGCAAGCTGGCTTTTAATGGGTTTTTGAAAACAGTGGGAGCCATGCGACTTCCGGGTGAGCAGGATGACCTGCAGCAGAGCAAACTCCTGACTGCAGAAAACACTGTACAATTATATGTGGTCGGGGAGAGAAGTCACGCTGGTATTATCCTGTAACATCTGCAAATGCTCGCAGGTATTCCCAGATCTGACAGAAAAATGCAGATCCTTGTTTGTTATATTTTAGGGAAGTTGTCAGCCTGCCTCTGCGATGTGTGCTCTGGTGAAATTACTGCAGGCGATACAAATCTCATCTAACATCTGTTAATATCAATACTCCTGCACATCTTATAGATTGAAGCAGTTTTGCAACAGGCACCCTGCGCTGCATCTTCACTTCTAATCTTATAAACAGATTTTCCTCCGTTGCATCCACTAATACGATACTGTAATGCACCTCAGACGCTCGCTGCCATGAATTACCAATTTGTCGAGCAGAAATCGGCGGCTTTGTTTGATGAGGATGTGCGTGGGTTGTAAACGACGGCTACAAATTGCCCGTCACGTTGAATTTGAGGCCCATTCAGCCGTAGTGGATTTGATTTGTGAAGTAAGGAGGGCAGGGCTAAACGTTGTCCTATTGAGCCACCCCTTTTAAAGCTGTGGTAATGATTGCTCCCAGTGGGATTCCACTAAGTACCTCTGCTGCATGCTGTGCTGGTGCGCTCCTAATGTGCACACTTTATCAGCATTATTCTCCTTGCACATACATTACGCTGTGTGTATTTTATTTATCACGTCAGACCTGTCTAATAGAGACAGATGGGATGTTTGTCAGAGCCGAAGATGCTAAAAATGTTCTCAACGTTCTGGTGTTCTTCAGGTCCTTAATGTCATGGCAACCACAGCAACTTTCCATATATGCATACATGTGTGACCAGGTGTGTTTTTCTGCCACCTCTGCTTTTTCCAAGTTGACTCCTGCCTTCTGCTTTTCCTCCAGGCTCCAGCTCCCATGGCTTTTCCCATGACCACACCGCAAGTGCCTGTGTATGGAATGGTGAGTGTGCCAGTGCACAAAAAGAAGAAACACACTTATCAGTGTACACACGCACACATTCATCACTCACTTTTATTTAATAGAATGGAGTATGTATGTTCCAGAATTTGATTATAAAAGTTGTAGAAAAAAGATCTCATAATGTAAAATTGAGTTTAACTGCACAACAAATAAATAAAAGGGTAAAGAAAGAAATATAGCAAAAATAAAAGCCTTCAGGGTCTGCTAAACAATAGGAACAAAACTGAAATGTCTAAAAAATAATAGTTTTTGCCAATTTTTAAGTTTGAATTTTCAATAGTACATTTTAATATCGATAGACTTTTAAGACAAATCATTTGATGTATATAATATTTTGCTAAAATAATAATCAAGTTAATTATGTACTTCTCATCAGCCAAGAAACTAAAATGTCAAAAATAAGTAGCAGCAGTCAGTTCCAGTACCGGTTTCAAGGTATATCGTGATATGACAGTTATCGCACCGTGTACATTTGCTTATCTATGATATTGAAAATAGTAATGGAAAAATGGTTTCAAGTTTTCATTCCTTTAAGGGTCATTCTGACTGATGATAAGAATTCTGTAACATCGCCACAAAGTAACTGCTTTCACTTGACTCTTTCTCTTTATCTTCCTCCACACTTTTCTTTCTCCCCCCTTTCATCCCTATTTTCTGGCCCTTTTTGCATTTTTTGCTTCTCATACTTTTCTTTTTATGTACATCTTTCTCTCCCTCAACCACCCTTCCCTCTCTCAGGTCCCTCCCCAGATGGGTCAGATGGGTGGGGTACCAGTGATGGCTCCTCAGCCAATGATGTACAACCAGCCTGTTCTCAGACCCACCAATCCCTTCGCACCCATGCCCGGAGCCCAGGTCAGCTGTCCTGCATTTTGTGTGCATTCATACACACAAAACAACACCTTTGCAACTGAAAAGATAGTTTTCTATCTTAATGTAGCGTGTTTCTAAGAGTGAACTTATGATTCACGGTTTTGTAATGTTGAAACTCGAGTCACCCCAGGGTTCATTTTCTTGTAATCTGTAGAAGTTAAAATGTTAGATTCATTATAAGTCACAATAACATGACTTTACCTAGACTTTATTTGTAACAAGTCAGTGAGACATAACACAAAACAGTACAAAATGTACACATAGCAAGACGAGATGGATAATGTGACACAACATTGTTGACATAACAAACCAGGAGGTACATGTCTGTATGTCCGTTGCGTTATGCATCAGCAGGTCCTATAGGAATAATGTCAAAAGAGGGATTTCTGTTCATTTGCTTGTTGTGTGTACTGGTTCCCAACGTTTTTCCGCCTTGTGATTGGGGTTGCAAAAAGTTGGTAAATATATAGAAGCTTTCCAAGGGAGGTGAAGCTTGCAAACGTTCAATATAAAACTCACACCTTTCAATTGCACCTTTTAATGGTGAACTTATTTGGGGGAAAGAACACATAAAATCTGACCTGGAGGAAGTCCACAGGGAGGATACAGGGGCCTCAGTGGATTTTTTTCCTTTGAAGAGATGTAGCCTATGTTTTTGGAGGGGAGGGTCATAGGGAGTGTTTTATTTTTATTCTTTAATGAAAGTTCAGTTAAGTTCAACTCAACTAGATTGATTTTCTTTAATTCCTATTAGACACGTTTACAATAATGTCTGTCTATGATCTTGTAAAATGTTTCTATCTACACGAGACGTGGTGATTACAGCCTGAGCAAACAACCCCCATATTTTCATTTTATTCCTGTTATCTACATGAAATGTTTCCATTTTGTGCATTCCTTGACTGTTGCAGCCCTGCTTGTGAACCAGTTGCGTGTCTTTGAGTTTTGAAAGGCCAGAACAATCATAGAGTGCAAAACACATGCACATCTTTCTTGCCCAAGAGCAGGAAAATTGTTACTGTGATTTCTGTTTGTCAAGGACTTACAAACACTGTCAAACATCCAATTTAAATTCTCTACTTCCTTGAATTAAGTGTAGCATTTAAACCCGTAGCCATTATCAGTTAAGGTAACATAAATAACATTTTGTAGGGAGGTAGATGCTGAGAAATATGAGTGCAAATTGCAGTAAGGTATACGCAATTACTGTAATGATGTATGTATTGCACTGTTTTGCAAATACAGTCTTTTGTGTAGCTTAAAGCTGTTTGACTGACCTGTTTTCGTGCATGTAGACTCCTGCTGAGAAATCCTTTGTTGGTATAAGTCGTATTCAGTGCATTAGTACAATGATCAAAACAAACAATTTCTCTCTTTTTTCCCGCTCTTTTCTGTCTATTCAGATGCAGTTTATGTAATCCAGTCAGGGGGGTAAGCAGAGTGCCAAAAGCGACAAACAAACAAACAGCAGAAGAAAACACACAAGAGGAACGATCAGAGGGACGGAGGAACGATTTGATCATGCTAAAACGACTAAGAGACAGACAGACGACAAGATAACCAACCAACACCAAAAAACGAGTTGGAAAGAGGAGATGATGACCGAACAGAGGATGGAGGGATGTGGTGGAGGAGACGGTTGTTGTCTGAAACAACTTGCGAGTATGTGTATGTGCGTGTCTGTGGCTTCTTTCTGTTCTACTGTCTTATTTGTCTTTTAAATCGTTGGAGTGACGCTTCAGGAGAGGGAATACGGATGAGAGAGGACGCTGTGAAGAAAGACGGAGGAGGAGAAAAGAGGGGATTGAGGAAACCCTACCTCTGGTTTTCAGTCAAACCCATCTGACTGCTGTGAGAGTCTCTGCTGCAGAATTAGCTTTATTTCATACTGGTGCTATTTTGTCCTCTCTTGGTTACCGTCCGCCTGCAACGGCAACTTGGGAGCACTTAGGAGGGGACAAGTGTTTGTTTAGTGTGCGTGGAAGAGTGTGTACTTGTGCAGCAGTTGTTTCAGACAATACCTTTACAACCGACCTCATCTCCATCCCCTGCGTTCGCCGTCTGTGTCCACAACTGTCCAATCAGTGAGAGATTTGGAGGCGAATCTTCTCAAGTGTGTTTCCCGTAATTTTACGCTCTCTGTTGGGGCTATCTTTGTATTTTTCAATCTGTTTTCTTCTGCAGCCTCTCCTGAATGTTACCGGGGCTTGTACAGCGATTTGTTGAACCATTTGTTAATAGTAGTTGAGCGTTTGTTGCTATGGGTTTTTAAGCTTAAGTCTTTGTTACTCATACTGCATTGTTTTCTTCTCTTAAAAGCGACAGATACACACAGAGAGACGGGGATTAGCGGTGCAATTATACGCTGACACAGTACAGACGTCTAAATTGTCTGCGAACCAAAAATCTTAAAGCCTGGTCACACGAGAACGTGGTACAGGGAAATATGCGGAAGTGGTATTTGCAGGGCGAACTGGTGAACTACAAGAGCTAGCAAGCTAACTGCTAACACTCTAAACAGCCAGGGAAATGCTAATGCTGTCAGTTCTTTGTCGGCACCATTGTTTAGCTTTGTCCCCTGGTATTTATCTTGACATCATTTGATTAAATAAAGTGTTATAAAAGAGAGGGGTGAAGCTAATCTGAGCTAGCTCAAACTATCAGTTAACAAATTTGAGGGGAAAAAGCAGGCCCTCAGAAAAGCCGCTCAGCCTTGCAGCAAATTTGGTCACTTAAGAGTATTGCAGGGAAAAATCCCCTGTGGCCCAAAAAGCATTTTCCCCATAACTACCATTATAAAAGAGATGTACGTAAAACTGTTGACAGGTCACCCTCAACCAGCTTCGTAAGCTTGGTTGCTAATGTGACACTACGTTCACACAGGTTGTTAAAAAATGTTCCCAAGGAGGTCAAATGAAACTGGATAGTGAAACTAAGCTAATGAGCTACGATAGCCTCCTTCATTTTAGTCTATCCGTTCCCCCAAAAAGACTTGTAGCCTCCCCTCTTTTCCTCACTCCTGTGCTAGCTTGGTTTGGTTTAGCCTGTCAGCCCAGTGCGGCAGGGATTTGCGTCTCCATTACAACAGGGCTACCTGCTTGAAGGTGTGTCTTCAACTGATGACGGCTTGTCTTGAGTGATGACGTTTAAAAGTAGAAGGCTAAACGGCTAAAGTCTCGTTGTTTGGTTCCGAGTGTTTTTCCATCACACGGCAGGGCAGGTAAAAGAAGTTTACCTGTTGGAGGTGAGCTGTTTGCAGAGGTGCAGTAAGAGCCTGCAGCTCTTCATCAACATCTCACTGTGGCTGTTTCTGCTTTTACTCTTCCTCCCTGTGGTGTTAGACTTGTTTTTATTGAAGAAAACCCACAAACAAAGTTCGGCTAATTCGGCAATAAATACATTTTATTTCACCTAGACTCCTCACAATAAAAGTCCCCTGTTATTTTGTTTTTTAAAAGCTTTCATTTTGAAGCAGCAAAGTAAGCAAATGCTGAGTTTTGTATCAGCAGTAACTTAACATGACTCATATGGCTGATAGCGAACATGAAACAGAACATAAAGAGACCAGAGATGGTCCATCAGTGGTGTGGCTCATCAAAGACAAATCGCTGCAGTGTGGTTTGACTCATGACGGCCCCAAGTGGTAATGGAAAAAGGATATTTCTCTTTGGTTAAAAGCAACAATTTGTAGGTCAAGTTTCACAAAAGTACTTCGCCCTTGCTATCGATCCACTGATCCTGGCTGTTACATTGGAGTTAGCTCATTTCACCATTTTAAAGTGCTGGTGTGACCAGGCCTTGAGCCAAACATAATCTTCAACATTAATCTTGACACATTTTGGCTTTCATTATTTTCAGTGGAGAGTAGAGTACAGGAAATCTGTATTTTTGTTACGCAAACACAACTGCAGTGTTACTTAGCATCATTAGCCGCCTCTTAGCACCTGGTTGATCTGTGTGTATCTGTTCCTCTTGTCTTTATCAGCTCACCAACCAGATTCAGACGTCAAAGGTTTCTAAAATAAGAGCTTTTTTATGAGGTGCACCCAATTGGCAGATCCACAGTATGTGCCGGTGATTGATGACAGCAGCACTGAGTGAGTGATTAAATGTTACTGAATTAAGTTGAATTCACTTTAAATTGCACTGAATCAAAGCGAGCGGCTGTAAGTGCGACTACGTCTGCACCGAGAGCCAAAACGACACTGGACGTTTGGCATCACCCTCGCTCCGTGACTCCAGGAAATTTTGGGGGATCAAATTTGACTCGTGTAAGAGGTCATTCCTCGGCCAAAGCATCCGTCGCCATGAGTTTGACTGTTGGTATAAGTGTGCATTATGCATCTTCAGTGTGGTCACGTGTGTGCTTACACATTTTCTGTGTATGTTTTTTCCATTGAGGGCTATTTCTGAGGGTCAAATAGTGTCAAATTTCGAGCCAAATTTGAGCCAGGGAGTTTGACAAGAAATGTGCTTTTTTTTTCTTTTCTTTTTTTTTGGGGGGGTGTGTTTTTGTAAAATCAAAATTTTGTTGCAAAATGCACATGCAAAAGTTTGCACTGAAGTGACTATCCTGCCGTTAAGTAGAGCTGTTGCCAGTTCTCCTGGTGTGAAAAAAACGTTGAGAAAGAGATTTGAAGTTTGTAGAAATCGTTTGAGGTTTTACAATAATGAGTTTGTCTAATCTACCAGCCACTTTGGCAGGTGACTAAAAATTGTTTTTCCTGCCATTCTAATGATGAACTTGAAACTTTTTGTAGTCCCATCCCCATCCCAGTCCAGTGTCTACATCCCAGTGATAGTTGACATGAAATCTCTAGAAATCTCGCTTCAGTCTCTCAACTCTGTCCAGCTGGTCTATCTCTAGAATGCTTTTTTAGCCTGCTTCGTCACTGTTTGGTATGTGTAGATATGTAAAAAAAGAAATTATAGTAATAACCAGTTTCCGTCTAGATCGTCTGCTCCCACCCATCACTGTCGCTGTTGGATAGATATTGCTCTTAGACGCTTCTTGTCGCAGTCTTGTGTTAGCTTAGCCTCTCTTCATAGTATCCTCCTTATAGAAGACCTCCTGCAGTAGGTTTCCCACCTTGTCCTCACCTCTGCCAGTGTCTAGTAACTATAGCTCTATTATCTCTCTTGGTGTCTCTGTCTTTTAGCCGTAGACGAAACCTTTCGGAGGCTCTCAGGCTTTGTGGTTCGCTTTTCTCTAGCTTTGAGTGCGCTCTTTTTCTTCTCGCTGTTAGCATCGCACCGGTGTCTGGTTAGATAAAGGTCTTCGTCTTTTCTGTTTTTTTCTCCCCGTCTCGACAGCATCAGCCATCCCCGCCTCTCGTTATGATGTCAGCAGCCTACAAACTGTCTCTGATTGGACTGTTGAACCCAGGCGGTCAATCAGATGCTTGGATATCCAGGTCTTTGGGGATAAATGGGAGACTCTGCTGGTGAGAACAGTAGCATATGTAGTCCAGCCAGGTTTGGGAAAGCAGCTAAAGCTAAAGTCTGTCTGCTCAACTAGCCACTTTGAGTCAACCAGCTGTTGTTCAGGGTACTTTTAAGGTTCATTCAATTGGGAAGCTGTGGCAAGTAGCAAGGGAATCCATGAATCACTGGGACACTTGAATAAAAGTTCAGTTCCAAGTCCTGACTTTAAGAAACATGCTTTCTGGTGTTTGTGCTGTCCTAGAAGTTAACTTTTATCAGCATGAACTCTCTCTGACACCACCTGTGTCCTAAAAAAGGGTCTCCACCCTCAAAATCCAGGTACCTATTGCCTTTGGCATCCAACTCGGACTCTCATTAAACTATTTTCTTAATGGTCTGCGCTTTGGCACCAAAAATGAGTTCTAATCACGGCTCTTTATTTTTCTGGGACAGCTGTCTCGCTGTCTCTAATCTGGCGATGATGAATAGGCACTTCAGAAAGAGAAGCCGTTACCGACCGTGGCAGCGATCCAGAATCATATCGTCGTCACCCTGGATCTTAAGAACAATGAATCACATCAGGTCTCAATGCAGAGCTGATAATTCCTGATGTTTTGTAATTATGTCCTCAGAATACGAAATGTCTTTGGCTTCGGTGTGAAGGACAGTGCAAGGATGTTTTGTCACCTGAAACAGGTGAAATCAAACAGTACGAAAGCTGTTTGACCCAGTCTGACTTTTTCAGCTCTTTTCTTTCAAGCCAATTCGACATTTTGTGTTCCTCTTGGTCAGCTCTCGGCTTTTCTTCCCCTTCTGTTCTCTTAAACTTTCTCTGCATGGAATCCAGTCCTGCCTGTTGCGATGAGATTGTCTTTGTCTGTGTGTCTCAAAGTGGTTTCAAAATGGTCAAATTTCGTGGGATTGAGAGAGCGTAGAGACTACTGTGGTTTTCTGAGTCTCGTAAATGTTACTGGCTCGTCTCCGAAGCGTTGATGTAACTGCCAGTAATTATCACAGCTTTATCACGGAGGTAATTTTGTTATGGTATTTATCCAGGGAGGAGTCCAGCCGAGCATGCAGGCTCTTTTTTCGGCAGCTCCTTTCCTCAAATTCAGACACTTTCTCACATATAAAGCTGGGAGTTTCCCCAGGACAACCACTGTTCTGTTTCTTTTTACGTTTGCTACCGCCCTGGTCTGTTTGGGATCAGGCCAGGCAACCTCGTGGCAAAGTTTCTCTCGACTATAAAAGCTGCTACCACCTCTCTGCATTGTTGTAGCATGAATCTAGGTGGAGAAGGATACACGGATAAACATTGATGTCATATTAAAATGTCTGTTCTCTGCTAAGGCCAAGTGTATCAAACATTTAGAGAGCAGACTCCTCTCTGGCGAGCCATCTCTCTCTCTCTGGGGTCGGTGAGTGCATGGTTGTATCGTTGTCGATGTTTGTTGTCCTTTTTCCAAAAAGCATGATATGACAGTGATGGTGATGATGAAGATAAATTCTCTCCTCTTGTTGTCCCAGTTTTAAGTCGTCTTGTCAGGTGCCCCCCCCCCCAAGACAAGGTGAAAGGGGCGAGATGGATCACACTTTGTTGACCAATCATTTGCCGTCCGTGACAGGGACTGAATCTGACAGATGTTTGTGCTGTCGATAAACGAGCCACTGTAGCAAAAACGGAGCGCCAAACTTCTTTTGTGTTACTTTTCCCAAAGATGTCACATTTGTTACTTGGAGCACAGATTTGTCCTTTTGGATTCTCCATTGTTGTGGCGCCATCTGCGGGTTGCTGTGCGCCTTGCAGCCGTGGCAGCGTTAGAATAGAAATTCAGAAAACACCCACAGAAATGACAGGAACGAAACAAAGAGAGGGGCTGTTTAACAGATAAATTTCCTCATTTTGTCAGTGAGTCGGTGTGTTGAATCAAAGATCTCTTGTGCACGTTCTGTTTTTTCTACATCTGTGTTTTTTGGTAAGAAACCCTCGGATTGCTGCCTCACTATTCTGTATATAAAGAAATGCACACACTCACAACACAGAGCTTAAACACATACTCTCATAACCTGCAACTGCATTATTTTTCATTTACTCTTTATTTTTCTGAACGTGAAAGATATTAGCGTTATACAGCAGTATATAGGTATGATTACTCCTCAGTGGGGACGGGCTAAACAGACAGACGATGCAGATTTCGAGGGCTGCAGACCTCCCTGTACATCAGGATCAGCCATGAATTCTCAATGATGCCAAATGTCTTTTTTGAGCAGAGTACACCTTTTAATCTGTCTCTCTCTTTCTCTCTTCTCTGTCTCCTCCCCCCATCTCTTTGTACATTTTTTTCTATTTATTTAAAGCAGAAATATATGGATTGTATCAAGCATGGAAAGGCAAACAAATGTTACAGTTGACAACAAAAATCACAGGCTTTTATTTTACAGCAGTATATTTGTTTATTCTAGGGATCTGTTTTCTCTCTCTTTTTTTGGAAGAAATAAAAAGTCATTTTCCATTCCTAAACGACTGTCTGTTTTTATTGACGCTTGCCGAAGGAACTGCAGCCTTGATTCACCACTCAAACCGCCAGGAAAAGTCTACAAACCTTTAAAATTTTACCTTAAGTCTCCAGTGATAAAAATCCAAGGCCTTGAAATGTCAAACAGTGTATCGTCTGATTTTTAATTGCAGCGCCAGAAGGTCTGAGAGTATGTTTTCCTTATTCAGCCTCTTTTCTAGCGAGGTCTCAACCCATGTTTTATCACATCCAATATGTATTTTATCAGCTTTATATTTTACTGTGCAATTATTTTTAAATTTCACTGTGGAAAAATCGACCGCTTCACATTCACTAACAACGTAAAATCTACCTGCAAGAATCAGCCTTCCTCTGTCCAGCTCCAGGCAAGGGTTAAATCTCTTGCTCATAGGCACTTTCATTATTGAATGAGTGTGTTTCTATTGTACTTTTCATATATATGGGGTCTGACATCAGTGAATTTACTCACAAGACAACCCAAATTAAATTAAACCTCATTATCCAAAGATGCGAACTCATTTAAGTTGTTGATATTTTCATAAAGAAACACCACTCATTTATACTCGCATAAATATTCCACACTAATGGCTTTAGAAATGAAAAAGTATGATCATAAGATCATTTTTTAAGCAGATTAAAAGGTGTGTTAGCTGTTACAAATGGCACACGTGTCTAAAATCTACAGCCCCAACTTGATTTTAAAGGTGCTACATGTAGCATAGTAGCAACAGTAATTCATTGCCATATTTAAATTGCGATGGAAGTATTTAGTGTCTGTAAACAAACAATATTATTACCAGGAAGTGTTTCAGTCTCTACTGGCCTTTGTGTCGCTTTATATTTGGTTGGATTTGGTGGAAAATCCCCAGGAGGTCGTTATGTTTGCTTAATAAAAAAATGTTGGTCCGCTTGTTAATACATTGAATATCTGTAAAAGAGGAAGGACATTTGGAAAATATCCTACACCTTAAATGTCTTCAGTCGATTCTTGAGATACTACAACTGTCTCCCACAATGCAATGTAGAAAAGAGATGGAGTAGCTGCTCACAGCTGGAAAATACTTGCAGGTGGTGTTAAAACAGCTCCAGAAAGATTGTGGAAAATAAACTAAAAAAGAAAGACACATGTATGTAAAGTTATTTGTATTCTCACTGCTTAAAGGCTTTACTCTGACAGTATAGTGTGGAGTTAGGACACAGCAGTGGTTTAGACCAGTGTTTCCCAAATGTCTATTACTACTACGACTCCTTTGAGCTCGTCATACACTATATTTGTTGTGGTTTTAAATATTTTCTTCCTTTAGTGAAGTCTGCTACTTAAAATAGTTGCAATATTTTATTGGCCTGATATTTTTGTTTCCTAAATCCTTTAACCGAGTGTGTTTATCAGTAATGAAGGCTAACATGTAGCAGAGAGGTGTTTTATAAACTGAGTTTTTGTAGTTTTGCTCCCAGATATCCATCATCCCGTCGGGCACACAGAGACAAATGCGGCGACTACAGGTGGTTCGACGATAAATTATTCACTAAAGACAAAACGCTGCCGTTTGTCAGGCTGAGAACGTTTTGAGTGATATATTTCCCACTGAAAACCATTTAATCAAAAACCCCTGAAATACGACCAAATGCATCACTGCTGGCATCTGTGGGAGCCTCTTGATGTGATTGTGTAACAAATGTACACAAACAGTTTCATTATTCAGAGCTCAGTGGGAGTCAGGAGGTGGGAACCTGCTTTTTTAATCCTTCACTGTGGGAGCGTCCGTGTTGTTGTTGTTGTAACAAAATCAGACCAGGTAGTCAGAAGTGTTTTAGGTCAACGTGTCACAACAGGTGTGTGTATATATATACAAGTGTATACAAAAACAGGTAAACAGTACGCACTGGGAATGTTGCAAAAGTTTTCCCATCGTTACAGGGAATATAACTTGTCAGAGGTGTTACTTTAAGTTGCATTTTACTGCTGAAATATGTTCTCGTCATAAAACTGGGCTTTGAAGTGAAGAAATGCAAATACTTTTGAATTTGGTGCTAAATGATCAGAGGAAACAGGAAAAGGGACTTTGGCATCCGCTTTTGCTCGAACGGTGAAAAACCTACAACTACCAGAATGCAGTGCGCCGCAGCGGACCAATAAACGCTCCCGCTGCTTTTCCCTACCAAAATCAAAATGGCGGCCGGCGGGAAACAAACTATCTCGACAAACAGTTAAAGTTAAAGTTAAGTTAAAATATGTTTCTTAAAACATTTTAGGCGAGAAACAGTCAAGACAGTAACAGAATCTTGGTTTTTACTTGATCAGCAGAGCTTAGTTTTACAGTTTGATGTGAGTTTTTTCCATCTTCCGATTGTACAGTACAGGAAACAGTATGGTAGCCGTATGGTAGAAATCTGATTTGGCTTTAATTATTTTTTGTTTTGTGGCTCTAAATTGTTCTTATTCCTCAGTTATCAGCCTTTTGTTGGCTGCATTGTGAGCTGTTTTTTGTTTGTTTGTTTGTTTTTTGAGTATGTGTGTGTGTAAAGAAGGTGGACTAAATAACCTTCAGCTTCAGCCTACAGCTTTTCAGGCAATATGTCCGTATTACTGTGAACGAACTTTGCATATTTTGAGATGTAAGACTGCAATAAATTCATTCACTCAGCTAGCAATTAATGTGGTGACTTTTAAGAAAACAAAATGTCTGAACAAGCCACTGACGAGGTGAACAGGTGATCTTGTTCCACATATGTGTCCTGGGCTAACAATAAAGCAATGTCCAGTACGTGTTGTCTATTTGGATTTGGCGATCCATTTATTCTCAATACAGTATATATCTACATGCTCACTGTAACACAGAAGGGCGACAGCATAGTCCGTATGTAACCATTATTCCATTTAGATAATTCAGTTTTACACACCAGTGCTATGTGGTTTTGGACATGCTGACACAACACGGGCAAAAGCTGTTTGCTTCCTGTTCCACACACCTGATTCCCATAACCTGGAGCTTATTATGTGCACTTCACAACCGCATGTGTGTATTTGTATTCAACTTGTGTTTAGATAAGGTTAAAATAAACAAAAAAACAACAATATTATGTCTACAGCAGTTAAGCTTGAGAGGCTGTGACATTTTCCATTACTCGCCGTCTGTTTCTTTCACACCTTCACGATGATTATTGCCTAATTTTTACAGTCTAAATCAACGATGGGAATCTCAACGGGGTTGTTGCCGGCTAACATTAGCTAAACAAGGTGAAAATGGTAACTTAGTTCATCGATGAAATAAGGTAATAAGTACCGCTAAGTGATGAACCTCCAGATTTATGATCATTTGGCGAGTAACGCTGCCTCCTGACAAAAATATAAAACAGTATCTAATGTTAGCCCTTCTGAATATTATTAGATATCATATCAAAAGTGTAAAGTATGGATACTTAGTACATGTACGCAATAACAGCAGGTAGTGTTAGCTATCATGATCCAATAGGGGTTAATGTATTTTTTTTTATCTGGTGGAAGGATTCCTCAGTCACAAACAAAGATATTATGGGTGATATTGTGATTTGCTATGCCTGCCTCATTAACTTCAGTAGAAGTAGCACCAAAGTGTGGCTTCAATGCAAAATTCAAATGCTCCCACTGGTGCCATGTTCTGTCCTTTAATCGTTTCCTTGACGAAAATGCAAAAGTTCAGTCTGTAGTTGGAGCAACAACAGCCCTAGAGCCAGCAAAAGTGGAGAGATGAGCAGGGAGATCGAGCTGTTGTTAAGACAGAGAAAAGTTTACCATAGTTCATTTACACACTCCCCACATTGTGATGATACAGCTGGTTGAACAGCCACTGAGTAGAAGTTACTGTAAATGTGCAATTATACTCTTGTCGCCACAGCCAAAAGTATGTGGAAACCCTTTGTTCAAGTTGAGGGATGTCTTAACTTTATGTAGTGTAGAGAAGACCCATTTCCTGTTTTCACATTATGTATTTCTGTCCAAAACTAGGTCCATAAAGACAGGTCTCCCCAGTTTGGTGTGGAAGAATTTGACTGGTCTGCACAGAGCCCTGACCTTAGACCCATCCAGCACCTTAATGGGATGAACTGGAACATTAATTGTGAGCTGAATGGGAGCAAATCTCTGCAGACAGTTTCCTAAATCTTTCAGAAAGCATCCAAAGAAGTGTAAAGGCTTTTATAGCAGCTACCTTAATGGCCATTATTTTAAAATGAGATGTTCAATATTTGTTGCACAGTGGTGATAGTTGATAAGGTGGATGGGTAGGTTACCAAGGAGGAAGAGGTTATACTCTCCTAAATTTTCCATGTGCATTTTGGCTTATATTTGGGTATATAGTAAATAACCAGAAAAATTGCTGGGTATACCCTCCACTATATCACTGTTTTTGCATCTACGTATCCAGTTGTTGCCACATATTTTAGCTCTTCTTATTGGCCCATAATCAGGCTTTTAACTAAAAATATTCATTACATTCTGGCACATATTTGGCACTAAATTTAAATGCTCAACAGGCGTAATATCGCAGCTTGCTTGGGAGAAAATAGGCCTATGATTTGTCCAGACTGCAGTGGATCCAGTAAGATAAAGTGACAGAAATCCAGCAGATGTCAGTCCGATGGTGGCGGCTGCCAGGCCACAGCAGTCCTCCGTGTGACAGCCGACGCTCACCAGGAGGAATGTCAACCCCCACCTTCAGATAAGTTTTGACAGCTGTAAATTGAGAGAAGCAAGAGAGGAGGGAGCTGCTATTTTTATCTTTCATTCAGCCAGAGAGAGAGAGAGAAGGCCCCCTCTCTCTTTCTGTTCCCCTCTGAAGACAACCAACCCTTCTGGATCTCTCTTTTCTCTGTAGCCGGAGAAACTTCTGGAGGTCTGACCACAGTATTAAGACTGGGAGAGACCGCCAGGGTGGAGAAAGATAACTGAAGCGACACAAGCTGTAGAGTGAAGAAGGAATCACACAAACCATCAGGCCAACATGGCTCTGCTGTGCTACAACAAAGGCTGTGGGCTGAAGTATGACGCTGACAAGAACAAGGATGGTAAGACCTTGTCTGTCTCTCTTTTTACTTTTAATTCAAACACTCAGTCCAGTCAGGGGTTGTTGGTTGGTTCAATATTTTGGTCATTTAGGTCGTGAAGCCTCAGTGGAAGTCAGTCTGTGTGAAGGGAAACAAAAGCCTGAACTCAAGCGTGTAACTTGCTCTTGTTAGTGTTGGTAGGTGCTGGAGTTGAACAGATTTGCTTTGTTTTTCTTAGCAGAGGTTTAATAGACTCATTAATCTAACTTCTGCACTCTGCAGCAATTGTAAAATACATCACTGCAAGCTGAAATCAGGACTGCTTTCCCTTATCCTTGGAAAAAGTGACATCTTTATTCGGACTTTTCAAGCAGACAACTTTTCCAAACTACCTCTAACAGTATTTTAGTCTGACATTGGGCTTATGTATGCGCTTATTTTAAAAGTATGTTCATGTGACCAGATTTATTTGTCCAACTATACAAATCGATGTTAAAATTTGACAAATTTATTATAAAAAGACAAAGCACATACAGTGCAAATGAGCAGAGATCACTGCGAACCTTTTATTAACCACAACAAACAAATGGATAGGAAACCAGATTTCTGATCTTTATTTACTTGTAAAAGCGGGATAAAGCAAGTGTTGGGTTGTGTGACGTCAAAGAAGTTGCGTCTTTATTGTCGTATAAACTGTGTGTGAGTGTGAGAGAGCATGTACTGTATAATAGGCCACATGTCTCTGGGAGCATGAGCCAGCAACCAACTTCCTTTTATGGGACGCTCCCTCTCAACTCTAGTGACCCCCCCGAACAGCTGGTACACTCTGCCGAGTGTGTGTGTGTGTGTGTCTATATACAGACTGACACTTTCGTTTTCCTCCTAAAGATTCCTGCCTCTTCCATCCAGGTGTCCCCATCTTCCACGATGCTCTGAAGGTAACATTTATATAGAAGTAAACATATAAACACTGGTATTTAGCTGGGGAGGAAAATTAATATGTTTGTTTGTGTGTCCTTCTCCAGGGTTGGTCCTGCTGTAAGAAGAGGACAACAGACTTCTCCGAGTTTCTCTCCATTAAGGTGAAACAGCTCAGGGTCAAACACTCGGCTAGCATCCGCAGAAAATGCAGGAGCCTGTAAATATCTGTGGTTGGTTGCAAGTTGTAACAGATCTTCTGTAAGGATGCTGCATAAATCACGTCTCAGTGAAAGTAAAAAAAATAATGATAGGGTGAAAATAATAAGAATCAGGTAGTGTAAAAAGTACTGTAAACCAACTAAGTACATATTAAAGTACAAGTGTCAGGTTCTTATTGCACCTCTAAACCTGCTACTTGTAATTCAGGGGCACATTTTGTACTTTTCACTCAGCTACGGTTATTTGATACCTTTAGTTACTTTGCATCTTAAGATTAATAATACAAAATATAAAGGGTTAGACTGTCAAAATTAGCTCCACATTTACCAGCTGCACCATTAAAGCCATGCTTACACATTGATGCTTCAATGATTTGGATTTGGTTCTCTATTACTTTACATATTTTAAAATGTATGTGGACAAATCTGCTGCAGCTTCAGACGTCAATTCACAGCCAGCCAGCAACGTTTTTAGATGTTGATATTC
The DNA here is from genome assembly GCA_026686955.1 of Epinephelus cyanopodus. Lineage (NCBI taxonomy): Eukaryota > Metazoa > Chordata > Actinopteri > Perciformes > Serranidae > Epinephelus > Epinephelus cyanopodus. The sequence continues at coordinate 16,076,909 of CM048934.1, forward strand.
GGTTTAACTTAGGTTGTGACGTTGTGTGATCAATATTCAATGTCAGGACAGCATATAATGCCAACATTGATTTGAGGTGGGATACTAATGACAGATGACATCGCTGTTTTGTTGGCTTTAACTTGTGTTGTTATGTAACCAAAATCCAAGGTCTTCTAAACATCTCATGCCAACAACATCTTGACATAGAATAATGACGGTTAGTTGTGAGGTCTTGAGAAAAAAAATGTCTGCAAAACTTTATGTTACATAATGTGAACGTTGTATGACATTTAATATGTCATCAACCTGATATTCATTCCAACCAGACGATAATGTCTGTCCAACATAAGGGTCCAACGTCTTGCTGATGTTACATTGATGTTCGGTGCAAGCTGGGAAAACACATGAATCCAAAACTAATACATTAACAAACTGCAAAATAGGCAACATAAAAAGGTATGCATCCTTTTTTACATTTGACCTTCACAATATTATAAAAGAGTGACAGCTTTATGTAGCTTGTGTTAAATAATAGTATAATTTTCTAAAAGACTAAGGCCAAATGTAAAAAGTATATGTACCCTTTTACATCACCTTTTACGTTTATGCCCTGACTGTGTGCATTCTGTGGTCATTGTAGCACATTAACCTTTTTTGGCCACCCTTTGATTAACTGCAGAAAGCAAAAACAGCTTTAATGTTTATATGAGCATGTGACTGTTGCTTTAAGACTGAAAAATGTTATGATTCACCCTTTAACAGAAACATATGAAGGTACTGCACGGTGCAGTGAGCAGTAGCTACGCTCATTTTTCTCTGTGAAGGATTATATGGGACACAGTTACTATAATTAAGCACCAGTGAGAAGAGAAATATTATGTCAAGTTTTAGATCCTTAAACCAAGACCGAGCTCTGTTTTTGAATGCAGGGTTGCACCCGCGGGCGCCACAGCAACGAGAAGCCCCAGGAGCCACTGCGGCCGGAGGTGTCATCAGATAAGGGCGGGATTAAACACACCAACGACCGGGAGATAATCTACCAGGGACCCAAATCTGCTGAGACACTGCAGAAGGAGAGGCCCAGGTGTGTGTTTGTAATTGCAAGATCCCTCTTTCTCTCATTTGCATAAGATAACTGGGATGTGTCTTCTTGTATAGAGCTTCCTGTTACTCACAGGCGCGCAGCTGCCTCTGTATTCATCCACAGAGGTCAGGATGAGGTCGTCCGCAATATTCCTGGAATAAATAACTTAGTGGATAACTGCAGTGCTCTGTGTGTAGCTGAGCTTGTGTGTTTGTCAGTGACATCCAAATTTGTGTTAACATGAAAGTGTGTGTGTGTTTTTATGTGCAGTTCAGATGAGGCCAAGACAAAGTTGCCGCACAAAGTGTCTGCGTCGCTGGCTCAGGTGCTGGAGAAACTGGACATCAGCAATAGAGCTGAGAATGAGAAGAAAGGTCAGTGTGTGTGTGTGTGTGTGTGTGTGTATGTGTATGTGTATGTGTATGAAAAGTTAACATCCAAAGGTCTTTGGATGTTAACTTTTCTTTTCATCTCAAAATCAACTGTCATATACATCAAAAAATGCAGTCTTATTACATTTTAAACAATGTTACCTAAAAAAAAAAAGCGAGAAATCTTAAGATAACAGTATTTTAGTTTTTCTGTCAGTCCTTACACAACACCAAAATGAGGCAGCTTGCATCAGTAGAATAAAAAACACACACCTTATATTAGAAAATATCTGAAACATGTTAATTTGTATTAAAAACAGGTTAAAATATTCACACTGTGCTCTTAGATTTTTTTTAATTTATATTTTTATTTACAGTTATGTTGAAGACTACAGTCACATTACACTTCAGTCACAAACTTGATATGAAGATGATTTGTTTTTGCAGTTCATGTGTGTGTTATTCTACATTTTATATTTACAGAGCAGGCATTTCTGCCTATACTTGTGTTCCGTGTTTGCTAATGTACATGTTCAGGGATAAATGTGTGTTTGGATTATTGTGATGCAACAATTCAACAACAGTTTTTTGTAGAGAAAAAGGCAAAAAAAAAAATTGAAAAAGTTTTCGAAAATTAGTGTTTGTATCTTGACCAAAACAAGACAAAACAAGGCAGATTTCCGCACTAGAATCAAGAAAAAGAAACATTATAAAATACTTGAGACAAGGTCATTTGTATGAGAAACAGATTGAAATATTCATACTGTGCTCTCAGGGAAGTTGAAAGTGATTCCACAACAGTTTAGTGTTTTGTAAAAAAGTCCAAAAAATACGTCTTTCTCTAAGGTATGTTTAATCCAAAAACTTCTTGGCCAGAATATCTGCCAGTGCAGGGTAAATATTTAAACCTGTTTCCAATAGAAATCAACTTGCTTGAAGACTTTTCTGAAACTAAGTGTCTTGAAACAATGAAAAATACACCAGGTTCCTGAATAAGAATCATGAAAATTTAAACTTAATATTAGAAAAGACTTGAAACAAGTTCACTGGTAATGCAGCCTGAAATATTCATGCTTAAATTAAATATTTAAAACTCAATAACAGACAGAAATGACTTGATAAGGAGTACTTTACATTAGTTTGTGTATAACTACACGTTTTTTTGTGTATTTCCGCCTCTGTGCATGGTTTCTGTTTGCATGCGTCAGGACTTAATTTTTTGTGAACGTTTAATGCATAGTTCAGTAATAGTTTATATTATTGTACAACTGAGTTGCAGAAATCACTGTTTCATCAGGAACTTTAGGTTCAAAAACTTTACTTTCTTAAAACAAGTAAAAAAAAAAAAAAAAATCCTAAAAAAAAACCTGCAGAGATAAATCAGTTGAACTGGAAACACGTTGAGGTATTCTCAGTTAATTAGTGGCAGTTTCTCACTTGTTGTTTTGTTTGTTCAAATCCCCCGTCCATTCCAATGGACATAACATTTCTAGGATGTCTAGATGTATCATTACTCCACTCAAATGCATCAACTTATTGGATGGGATGTCTATAAGCCAATCAGTGTTCCACATCAATTAAAGTAGACCACAGTAGATCTATGCCTCCCCTTTTTTTTTAACATGCATGGCTGACTGTGAGGCAAGGAGGAAGCGCAAAGCACATTTTAGTCTATTAATCATATTGTTAAAGGACATAATTTGTGTTTAAAGTATGATTTATTGCTTTTATTTAGGATTTTGTCACAAATATTCGTCCCTCATCTGGTGGATCGAAGTGTCACTGGGAAAATACTGTTTAGACGGGGAACTATTGTTCAGATTTTCTAATGATACACTTACCTTGTGATGCATTTTATTGATTATGAACACAGAAACTGAAGATATTCTGAGTAGTAATGACAAATACAACACAAATGTTTATACGGTGTGTTTCAAAGCATCACTTTGTTCATTGATATGAGTGAATTATTCATTAAAAATGATTGAGCTTATGTTTTTATGTTGAAAAAGGGTCTGCTGGGGCACCCATTAGCTCCCCTGGTAGAGCAGGGAGTCCCAGGTACAAAGGCTTTTCCCTGCGTCCACAGCCCTTTGCTGCATGTCATCCCCCCTTTCATGCTAATGCACTGTCCTTTCAAAATCCCCAAAAAAGTATCTTTTTAAAAAAAGACCATATTGTCATTTTTACCATTTGGTGACTTCTGCGTTAAGATTCTTCATCCAGTGGAATGGACAGAAAAAACAATGCGTGATAAAGTATGTTAATTTGCTAATGATTAAGGAGTGCATTAAAATGAATATAACTGTGTTCTGAATGGGCTAAGTAAACAAAAGACAAAGGTGACTCGATAAGAAATACATTTTGACATATTCTTCACACAGTCCTGATGTCCTCATGTCAACTCTCTTCTCTCTGACAGAGAGTAAGGCGATCATGTTCGGGACCCGATGCAAGAACGCAGGATGCAAAACAGTGAGTGCCTCTTTTATTATGTGTTCATTTGTGTGTGTGTGTGTGTGTGTGTGTGTGTGTGTGTGTGTGTGTGTGTGTGTGTGTCTTTGTTGGCAAAGTCTGTGGCCAAAAATAGTCGCCTATCTGGCACCAGCAAAAGCCCACAAGAACAGTTGATCATTCCTGGACTGGAGTCCTGTAAAGCTTTTTAACAGCTCCATCTAGTGGAAGAGACGGGTCACAACACATGTGAGCCATTAACCATACCTGACACATTTTCAACCTGTACTGGCCTCTTTTCTTTTCCACAAAACTCTCCCAGAATATTTAAGTGGTGGAGCATTTATTGAACTTTAGTTACTGAACAGATTAGAATTTTTGCCCATAAAATATATGATCATCTGTTAAAACTTAATGTATTATTATAGCTTAAACGGTACATGAAGTTGTAGCTCCAGCTGCAACATTGAAATGCTGACTTGTAAGTACATTAGTAATAATAATGATACAGTAATGTTATGACAATGTAACACTGAAAGGGGGCTTTTTACTGTGTAATGGTTGCTTTTACCTTGAATGATAAGTACAAATATTTTCTCTATTCTTTTGTGCTTTCATATAAATTTGATTCAGGATTACGAGGCCCAAATTGAAAAGATTACGTTTTAAAATGTATTGAATTTTTTTCTTTTTTTTCCATTCAGCAAATTCGTATCCCCTGAAAACTTCCATATCTATTACAAATCTTAAGTATTTCTCCATAGCAGTAAATACTTCTGGATAAATAAACGACAATTGACACTTGCTTTTGATAAAATATTTATATTAATTTGTGCATTTATGTGTTTAACACTCCAAGACGTGGTCAGTTAATCAGCTACACGTGGAAATCTTTAAAGTAAAGTAATCAGAGCTGTTCTGATTTGATCAGAAGACGTTTCCTTGATTGAAAAAACTTCTCTGACCCTGTCTGCAAAAACAAATGACCTCACTTGAGCTCCAACCCCGAGATTGATAAACGTTGCATTCAGACAAACAACACACACTTGACTGGTGACCTTATCGCTTGACTGATGAACAGAGGTGCGAGGAGAGGCTGTAATCTGTTACAGGTTACTGATCGTCCCATCTTCACCCAGTGATCATTAGCTTTGTGTATGTGTGTTCAGGTCTATCAAAGCTCAGAGACAGACATGGAGGTCTGCACCCACCACCCCGGAGCGCCCGTCTTCCACGAGGGGTAAGACACAAAGACACAATGCTGCATGTTTCCACTTCTTTACTCCGGATATTACAAAAAGGCATTATGCACAGTTCGCTGTAACAGAATCATAATTACAATCTTTATTTGCATAAGTCTCTTTTCAAAGCATAATTAGAGGGCTTCTACAAAGAGGAGATGTAAAGTAAACAAAACTGAAGGCCATGTAAGCAAAGCAAGAAACATGAAAGCTTAAGATCAGACTATTAATGAAAGATAAGTAATAAGAAACAAATCCGTGACATTAGAGCCGACTTCAGAAGTAAATTAAACTTCTCTTTGAATTGTATTAAAGTATATGTGCATCGCTCTGATATGGAGGCCTTGAGTGAGACACTTACACCCATGTCTCACCAGGGAAACTGCTGCTTGTTGGATGTGTATCATTATATGTATAGTGAGGTCGTAGCTTTCCATTTCCTGAATGATGCAGCTGTTACAAACTGTGCTTCTCACCAATGGTTGTGTTACTGTTCAGGTATAAGTACTGGAGCTGCTGCTGCATAAAGACAATAGATTTCAACGCCTTCCTGGATCAGAAGGGCTGCACCACAGGGAAACACCGCTGGGTCCCAAAGCAGGTACATACACCACCTCGGGGGGTGTTCTACTAAAATGAAAGGTAAAAGGCAAAAGGGTCTGGACTTCAATGTCATTTCAGGACAAAGTTGTTTGTTGACAAAATACCTTATGTAATACAGAGATGACAATGTCAACGAAACAACCTCAACTTTTAAAATTACCCCTTTATATGCCTCTGCGCCAGCGGTAGCTGTGAACCGAGGCAGCGTGTTTTCGAGTTGTACATCTGTACATCCTGTCCTTGAGAGCAGGACACCTCAAGGGAATATGTTAAAATTTGGCACAAATGTCCACTTGGACTCAATGATGAACTAGTTTGTTTTTGGTGGTCAAAGGTTAAGGTCACTGTGAACTTGTCTATCTCATTCTTTTGAGCGCAATATGTCAAGGATGCCTTGAAGCAAATTCTTAAAATCTGGCGCAAACATTCACTTGGGGTTGAAGATCAGCTAATTAGATTTTGGTGGTCAAGGCTGCTGTGACCTTAGATCCATCTCATTCTCACGAACGCAATATCTCAAGATTGCCTGAAGAGAATTTTTTTCTAATTTGGCACAAACATCCTTGGACTCAAGGATGAACTGATTAGATTTCGGAAGTCGAAGGTCAAGGTCACTGTGACCATATTTGTCTCATTTTTGTGAATCCTATATCTCAAGAACACTGGCAGGGAATTTCTTCAAATTTGGTACAAATGTTTACTTGGACTCAACAATTAACTGATTGAATTTCGATGCTCAAAGGCCAAGGTCACTGTGACCTCACAAAATATGTTTTGGCCATAACTCAAGAATTCATATCCTTCTTCCTTTACACAAATGTCTAATAGGATAAAATAATGAAGTTATCACATTTTATAATCAAAAGATCAACTTCACTGTGACATCAGGGTTCTCCAGCTTCCTCCCACAGTACAAAGATATGCAGGTTAATTGGTGACTCCAGATTGCCCGTAGGCATCGTCTGCCTCTGTGTCAGACCTGGAAAAGGAAAATGAATGAATGATAAATTAGATAGATTTGACAAATGATGCCTGATGACATGAAAAAGTCATTTTTGCATGTGACGGAACAACAGTGGCAACACCAGTATGCAAGACGATTCAGTTCTCTCTGCTGTGGATCATGAGTTACTGCTTTGCAAATAGGAAATGAGAAAAACAGACGAGCAGGAGTGACAAAATGGATTCACAACACCCCAAATTTGTGACTGACCTTTGTATTGTATTGTGTTTGTTTACAGGACAAGAAGAAGGTGGCGTGTCGATACGACTGGCACCAAACAGGAAACAATGTTGTTGTTACAATTTACGCCAAGAATGCAAACCCAGAATTTTGCTGCATAGAAGCCAACCGGACAGTGGTGAGTGTTTTACACACACAGGCACATGCATTGGTAAACTCTATATTGAACACAAGTGGTGGAAAGTAACTGAGTACATTTACTCAAGTATGGTACTGAAGAACAAGTTCGATGTGCTCATACTTATTACTGCTACTTCTCTACATTCAAAGGAAATATTGTACATTTTACAAAACTTGCACACATTTATTCTCACTTACAATTTAACCATGCAGCTAGCAAACGATATTGTACAATATTTAACAAAATGAAAGGTCAGTATTTCCAGGGCGTTCTCACTCGCAACTCCTCAAATGCTGGCACTTGTTCAGTGGCAGGCTTTACAGTATCTGTATGAGATGCACCAGGCTGTGTCATTATTAGAAGCTCAGGGTATCTGACGTAGTATACAGGGCGAGTAAGTCAACACTGGGCTATTTAAACTGTATGTTACACCAGATTACATTACGTCATGTTAGTAACAAACATACCAATTTTAAGCCGAATTCCATTGAATTCTGGATCCTGTCTCCCTCTCTCTCCTGTGTGAGAGCTGTCAGTTTTGCATGCTGATTCAAACTCCTCCCATTTTTCTCTGAGTGTCTTTAATAGGTTTAACCAACAAGTAATTCTAGTTCAGTTAGTGTGTGATGGTCTAGTTGACTATTAGCGGACATCCGAGGTACCTAGAGCACCATAGTTTAACGTGTAGGGCCAGTATTTGATGAGTTGTGAGCAGGAATGTCTTGGCCATGCACACACTTAAGTATTACATATTAATAAAATCATCTTATTCTTTTTCTGTCTTTCAACTCCTTTTAGCTCTCATGTCAAATCCAGTTTGAGAATGATAAGCTTTTCAAGAGAGAGTTCCGCTTCTGGGGCGTAAGTATTTAAATAAGTACATCTGTCAGCAGAGTGATAATAACTGACCTACTGCAAATACAGTTAGGAATTTTAAAGATACTGATGCTCATTTTTCTTATGTGCCTATGTTTAAAGAACTTACTGATCCCTCTGGCAGACTTGATGAAAACTGTATTTAACCACTCTTCTACATAGGACTGAGCTGATTTTTAAAAATGTGTTTCTTAATGACTTTATATTCAATTTTTCATGGCTGCTTCTCTAGAACATACTATGACCTTTTTTGTTTGACATACCATACGATAATTTGATTTCTCTTCCCCTCAGGTGGTCAATGTCAAGCAGAGCTTCGTCAACATGGTCCCTTCCAAAGTGGAGATCACCCTCCGCAAGGCGGACCAGGTGGCCTGGGGCAAACTGGAGGACCCCAACTACAAACCTGAGCCGGAGGCCGAGGACACAACTGAAAGCACAGAGTCATTCCATCCCGACCATGACATCGATGATGATGACATCAGCGACTCAGACGAGGAGTGGGCCTATGACACCGCAGAGAATAAAAAACAGGGGAAAGTCACTGATGGGCAGAACAAAAAAGGGGAAGGCTTGCAGAACTTTCAGAGGAAGGAGGTGGAGGAGGAGATGAAGAAGGTGATGGAGGAGAGGCAAAGAGCAGAGGAGGAGAGGAAGAAACTAGAGGAGCAAAGAAGGCAGGAGGAAGAGGGAGGATACGAGGACATGCCAGATCTTGAGTAACTACTCTGAAATAAAAGTTGAAGATTGGCTCTAATTTGCATTAGCAAAGCAGAAAATATATAATTGATAGAGACATTTAATATTTAATGTTTTAAAAACCTGTTTCAAAAATAATTAGATTCCAGCTCTGTTTTGTAACAAATGAAATATTATACTTTGCCAACACTACTTTTGGATGTCCTTGCTGGGAAATGTAATTATTTCTATTTAGGGATGCATGGTATTGGTCGATATTGGCTTGAAAACAAACAGATTTGACCAACATGCTTTTTCTTATGTTGCAAAATGAATATTATTATGCACTGAAAAGCATTCTATTTAATGTCTCCATCTGCTGGTGGGCCATCATAATAACGCTGTTAGTGCCAATATAAAAACACTTGATGATCACTAAAATTAGCTGATGAAAAAAGTTATCAGCATCACCCAAATAATCCAATGTCCTGCATCCCTAGTTACATCTTTGGCTGTCAAACACACTGGATCCTTCATGTTAAACTTCATTACAATGCTCTAAATAAGAAGTGGTCTTATCTTAAAATGTTAAATTATTCAACTGTATGTACCTCAATGAGAAATAAAGACTTTCTGTGGCAAAATGTCTCTCTATGTCCAAAACAAGTGAAACAATCAACAGAGATACAAGGTAAGATCACTTTTTCTGACATATACTATGACTGAAACATGAAATGACATGAAATTTTGAACGACATGCTATATACTATGACTTTTTTATGCAATTTTGAACGACATGCAATATACTATGACTTTTTTATGCAGTTTTGAACGACATGCTATACTATGACTTTTTTTATGCAGTTTCGAACGACATGCTATAGTATGACTTTTTTATGCAATTTTGAACGTCATGCTATACAATGACTTTTTTAAGCCATTTTGAACGACATGCTATACAATGACTTTTTTATGCCATTTTGAACGACATGCTATACTATGACTTTTTTATGCAATTTTGAACGACATGCTATAGTATGACTTTTTTAAGCCATTTTGAACGTCATGCTATACAATGACTTTTTTAAGCCATTTTGAACGACATGCTATACTATGACTTTTTTAAGCCATTTTGAACGACATGCTATAGTATGACTTTTTTATGCAATTTTGAACGACATGCTATACTATGACTTTTTTAAGCCATTTTGAACGACATGCTATACAATGACTTTTTTAAGCCATTTTGAACGACATGCTATAGTATGACTTTTTTATGCAATTTTGAACGACATGCTATACTATGACTTTTTTAAGCCATTTTGAACGTCATGCTATACAATGACTTTTTTAAGCCATTTTGAACGACATGCTATACTATGACTTTTTTAAGCCATTTTGAACGACATGCTATACAATGACTTTTTTATGCCATTTTGAACGACATGCTATACTATGACTTTTTTATGCAATTTTGAACGACATGCTATAGTATGACTTTTTTATGCAGTTTCGAACGACATGCTATAGTATGACTTTTTTAAGCCATTTTGAACGACATGCTATAGTATGACTTTTTTAAGCCATTTTGAACGACATACTATACTATGACTTTTTTATGTACTTTTGAATGACATGCTGTAGTATGACTTTTTTAAGCCATTTCGAACGACATGCTATAGTATGACTTTTTTATGCAGTTTTGAACGACATGCTGTAGTATGACTTTTTTAAGCCATTTTGAACGACATGCTATAGTATGACTTTTTTAAGCCATTTTGAACGACATGCTATACTATGACTTTTTTAAGCCATTTTGAACGTCATGCTATACAATGACTTTTTTATGCAATTTTGAACGACGTGCTATACTATGACTTTTTTATGCAATTTTGAACGACATGCTGTAGTATGACTTTTTTAAGCCATTTCGAACGACATGCTATAGTATGACTTTTAAGCCATTTTGAACGACATGCTATACTATGACTTTTTTATGCAATTTTGAACGACATGCTATACTATGACTTTTTTAAGCCATTTTGAACATCATGCTATACAATGACTTTTTTATGCAATTTTGAACGACATGCTATACTATGACTTTTTTATGTACTTTTGAATGACATGCTGTAGTATGACTTTTTTAAGCCATTTCGAACGACATGCTATAGTATGACTTTTAAGCCATTTTGAACGACATGCTATACTATGACTTTTTTATGCAATTTTGAACGACATGCTATACTATGACTTTTTTTAAGCCATTTTGAACGACATGCTATAGTATGACTTTTTTAAGCCATTTTGAACGACATGCTATACTATGACTTTTTTATGCAATTTTGAACGACATGCTATACTATGACTTTTTTATGCAGTTTTGGACGACATGCTATACTATGACTTTTTTTAAGCCATTTTGAACGACATGCTATAGTATGACTTTTTTATGCAGTTTTGGACGACATGCTATACTATGACTTTTTTTAAGCCATTTTGAACGACATGCTATAGTATGACTTTTTTAAGCCATTTTGAACGACATGCTATACTATGACTTTTTTATGCAATTTTGAACGACATGCTATACTATGACTTTTTTTATGCCATTTTGAACGACATACTATACTATGACTTTTTTATGCAATTTTGAACGACATACTATACTATGACTTTTTTTAAGCCATTTTGAACGACATGCTATAGTATGACTTTTTTAAGCCATTTTGAACGACATGCTATACAATGACTTTTTTATGCAATTTTGAACGACATGCTGTAGTATGACTTTTTTAAGCCATTTCGAACGACATGCTATAGTATGACTTTTAAGCCATTTTGAACGACATGCTATACTATGACTTTTCTATGCAGTTTTGAACGACATGCTATACTATGACTTTTCTATGCAGTTTTGGACGACATGCTATACTATGACTTTTTTTATGCAGTTTTGAACGACATGCTATAGTATGACATTTTTATGCAATTTTGAACGACATGCTATACTATGACTTTTTTTATGCCATTTTGAACGACATACTATACTATGACTTTTTTATGCAATTTTGAACGACATACTATACTATGACTTTTTTAAGCCATTTTGAACGACATGCTATAGTATGACTTTTCTATGCAGTTTTGGACGACATGCTATACTATGACTTTTTTATGCAATGACTTTTTTAAGCCATTTTGAACGACATGCTATACTATGACTTTTTTAAGCCATTTTGAACGACATGCTATAGTATGACATTTTTATGCAATTTTGAACGACATGCTATACTATGACTTTTTTATGCCATTTTGAACGACATGCTATACTATGACTTTTTTTATGCAGTTTTGAACGACATGCTATAGTATGACATTTTTATGCAATTTTGAACGACATGCTATACTATGACTTTTTTAAGCCATTTTGAACGACATGCTATAGTATGACTTTTCTATGCAGTTTTGGACGACATGCTATACTATGACTTTTTTATGCAATGACTTTTTTAAGCCATTTTGAACGACATGCTATACTATGACTTTTTTAAGCCATTTTGAACGTCATGCTATACAATGACTTTTAAGCCATTTTGAACGACATGCTATACTATGACTTTTTTTATGCAGTTTTGAACGACATGCTATACTATGACTTTTTTTATGCAATTTTGAACGACATGCTATAGTATGACTTTTTTTATGCAGTTTTGAACGACATGCTATACTATGACTTTTTTTATGCAGTTTTGAACGACATGCTATAGTATGACATTTTTATGCAATTTTGAACGACATGCTATACTATGACTTTTTTAAGCCATTTTGAACGACATACTATACTATGACTTTTTTATGCAATTTTGAACGACATGCTATACTATGACTTTTTTAAGCCATTTTGAACGACATGCTATAGTATGACTTTTCTATGCAGTTTTGGACGACATGCTATACTATGACTTTTTTATGCAATGACTTTTTTAAGCCATTTTGAACGACATGCTATACTATGACTTTTTTAAGCCATTTTGAACGTCATGCTATACAATGACTTTTAAGCCATTTTGAACGACATGCTATACTATGACTTTTTTATGCAGTTTTGAACGACATGCTATAGTATGACTTTTCTATGCAGTTTTGAACAACATGCTATAGTATGACTTTTTTAAGCCATTTTGAACGTCATGCTATACAATGACTTTTTTATGCAATTTTGAACGACATGCTATACTATGACTTTTTTAAGCCATTTTGAACGACATGCTATAGTATGACTTTTCTATGCAGTTTTGGACGACATGCTATACTATGACTTTTTTATGCAATTTTGAACGACATGCTATACTATGACTTTTTTAAGCCATTTTGAACAACATGCTATAGTATGACTTTTTTAAGCCATTTGAACGTCATGCTATACAATGGCTTTTTTATGCAATTTTGAACGACATACTATACTATGACTTTTTTATGCAATTTTGAACGACATGCTATACTATGACTTTTTTAAGCCATTTTGAACGACATGCTATAGTATGACTTTTCTATGCAGTTTTGGACGACATGCTATACTATGACTTTTTTATGCAATGACTTTTTTAAGCCATTTTGAACGACATGCTATACTATGACTTTTTTAAGCCATTTTGAACGTCATGCTATACAATGACTTTTAAGCCATTTTGAACGACATGCTATAGTATGACTTTTCTATGCAGTTTTGAACAACATGCTATAGTATGACTTTTTTAAGCCATTTTGAACGTCATGCTATACAATGACTTTTTTATGCAATTTTGAACGACATGCTATACTATGACTTTTTTAAGCCATTTTGAACGACATGCTATAGTATGACTTTTTTATGCAATTTTGAACGACATGCTATACTATGACTTTTTTAAGCCATTTTGAACAACATGCTATAGTATGACTTTTTTAAGCCATTTTGAACGTCATGCTATACAATGGCTTTTTTATGCAATTTTGAACGACATACTATACTATGACTTTTTTATGCAATTTTGAACGACATGCTATACTATGACTTTTTTAAGCCATTTTGAACGACATGCTATAGTATGACTTTTCTATGCAGTTTTGGACGACATGCTATACTATGACTTTTTTATGCAATGACTTTTTTAAGCCATTTTGAACGACATGCTATACTATGACTTTTTTAAGCCATTTTGAACGACATGCTATACTATGACTTTTTTATGCAATGACTTTTTTAAGCCATTTTGAACGACATGCTATACTATGACTTTTTTAAGCCATTTTGAACGTCATGCTATACAATGACTTTTAAGCCATTTTGAACGACATGCTATACTATGACTTTTTTATGCAGTTTTGAACGACATACTATACTATGACTTTTTTTAAGCCATTTTGAACGACATACTATACTATGACTTTTTTATGCAATTTTGAACGACATGCTATACTATGACTTTTTTAAGCCATTTTGAACGACATGCTATAGTATGACTTTTCTATGCAGTTTTGGACGACATGCTATACTATGACTTTTTTATGCAATTTTGAACGACATGCTATACTATGACTTTTTTAAGCCATTTTGAACAACATGCTATAGTATGACTTTTTTAAGCCATTTTGAACGTCATGCTATACAATGACTTTTTTATGCAATTTTGAACGACATGCTATACTATGACTTTTTTATGCAATTTTGAATGACATGCCATACTATGACTTTTTTAAGCCATTTTGAACGACATGCTATAGTATGACTTTTCTATGCAGTTTTGGACGACATGCTATAGTATGACTTTTTTAAGCCATTTTGAACGACATGCTATACTATGAGTTTTTTATGCAATTTTGAACGACATGCTATACTATGACTTTTTTTATGCAGTTTTGAACGACATGCTATACTATGACTTTTTTATGCAATTTTGAACGACATGCAATATACTATGACTTTTTTAAGCAGTTTTGAACAACATACTATACTATGACTTTTTTATGCAATTTCGAACGACATGCTATACTATGACTTTTCTATGCAGTTTTGAACGACATGCTATACTATGACTTTTTTATGCAGTTTTGGACGTCATGCTATACTATGACTTTTCTATGCAGTTTTGAACGACATGCTATACTATGACTTTTTTATGCAGTTTTGAACGACATGCTATAGTATGACTTTTTTAAGCCATTTTGAACGACATGCTATAGTATGACTTTTTTATGCAGTTTTGAACGACATGCTATAGTATGACTTTTTTAAGCCATTTCGAACGACATGCTATAGTATGACTTTTTTAAGCCATTTTGAACGACATGCTATAGTATGACTTTTTTATGCAATTTTGAACGACATGCTATACTATGACTTTTTTAAGCCATTTTGAACGACATGCTATACTATGACTTTTTTATGCAATTTTGAACGACGTGCTATACTATGACTTTTTTATGCAATTTTGAACGGCATGCTATACTATGACTTTTTTATGTACTTTTGAATGACATGCTGTAGTATGACTTTTTTAAGCCATTTCGAACGACATGCTATAGTATGACTTTTAAGCCATTTTGAATGACATGCTATACTATGACTTTTCTATGCAGTTTTGGACGACATGCTATACTATGACTTTTCTATGCAGTTTTGGACGACATGCTATACTATGACTTTTTTTATGCAGTTTTGAACGACATGCTATAGTATGACATTTTTATGCAATTTTGAACGACATGCTATACTATGACTTTTTTATGCCATTTTGAACGACATACTATACTATGACTTTTTTAAGCCATTTTGAACGACATGCTATAGTATGACTTTTTTATGCAATTTTGAACGACATGCTATACTATGACTTTTTTAAGCCATTTTGAACGACATGCTATACTATGACTTTTTTAAGCCATTTTGAATGTCATGCTATAGAATGGCTTTTTTATGCAATTTTGAACGACATGCTATACTATGACTTTTTTAAGCCATTTTGAACGACATGCCATACTATGACTTTTTTAAGCCATTTTGAACGACATGCTATAGTATGACTTTTCTATGCAGTTTTGGACGACATGCTATACTATGACTTTTTTTATGCAATTTTGAACGACATGCTATAGTATGACTTTTTTTATGCAGTTTTGAACGACATGCTATACTATGACTTTTTTATGCAATTTTGAACGACATGCAATATACTATGACTTTTTTAAGCAGTTTTGAACAACATACTATACTATGACTTTTTTATGCAATTTCGAACGACATGCTATACTATGACTTTTTTATGCAGTTTTGGACGACATGCTATACTATGACTTTTCTATGCAGTTTTGAACGACATGCTATACTATGACTTTTTTATGCAGTTTCGAACGACATGCTATAGTATGACTTTTTTAAGCCATTTTGAACGTCATGCTATACAATGACTTTTTTAAGCCATTTTGAACGACATGCTATAGTATGACTTTTTTAAGCCATTTTGAACGACATGCTATACTATGACTTTTTTATGCAATGACTTTTTTAAGCCATTTTGAACGACATGCTATAGTATGACTTTTTTATGCAGTTTTGAACGACATACTATACTATGACTTTTTTATGCAATTTTGAACGACATGCTATACTATGACTTTTTTATGCAATTTTGAACGACATGCTATACTATGACTTTTTTATGTAATTTTGAACGACATGCTATACTATGACTTTTTTATGCAGTTTTGAACGACATGCTATACAATGACTTTTTTATGCAGTTTTGGACGACATACTATACTATGACTTTTTTATGCAGTTTTGAACGACATGCTATAGTATGACTTTTTTAAGCCATTTTGAACGACATGCTATACTATGACTTTTTTAAGCCATTTTGAACGACATGCTATAGTATGACTTTTTTATGCAGTTTTGAACGACATAATATATATATATATACACATTTGCACAACACAAATGTTGGTCCACTGCCATGTTGATAAGAGTTTTCGAAATTTGAGAAATGTCCTTTTACGGTACTTTTATGACAGATTAAAAAAAAAAAGTATGATTAATTTGCAATTATTGCACTATGAACAATTATGCGGTATACACACACATATACACACATATGTAAACTCTACTTTAATTTGTCGTACCTTTCATGCAGTCAAACTCAAAACTCGATCATGGTCCCATTTAAAGTGCAGATCACCTTCCTAAAAAACAGCAAGACAGGAACAGGGATGACCGGAAGAAGACATGCAAAAACAGGAGGAGGAGGAAGGATACAAAGACATGTCAGATCTTGTGTATCTCCTCCCAAAAACATGGTGTAGATTGGGTCTTATTTGCATTACTGTGGTGGAAAAGCTTTAATTGAAATAGATTTTTGTTTTTGCAGCAAATTAAATGTTAAATTTCTGAAACCATTAGATTCCAGCTCTGTTTTGTACCTAAAAAAACCCAAATAAAATGTAGCACTTTGCCAACACTTTAACTTCAGAGGCAAATTTGACTTTGTTAAGGCAATTTCACTTAGTTGACATACACAGTGGATCCTTTATACTTAATTATAACGCTTGAAATGCTTAACAAAAATGAGATAAATATGGTCACAGTGACCTTGACCTTTGACCACCAAATTTGAATCTGTTCATCATTGAGTCCAAGTAAATGTTTGTGCCAAATTTGAAGAAGTTCCCTCAAGCTGTTGTTAAGATACTGCATTCACGAGAATGAAATGGATGCAAGATCACAGTGACCTTGACCTTTGAACACCAAAATCTAATCAGTCTATCCCCAAATCCAAGTCAATCTTTTGTGCCAAATTTATCAAAATTCCCTCAAGGCGTTCTGGAGAGATCATGTCCACAAGGATGAGACAAGGTCACACTGACCTTGACCTATGACCACAAAAAAAAAAAAAAGAATTAATTGTGTAGTCCAAGTGGACATTTGTGCCAAATTTGAGGAAATTAACTCAAGCTGTTCTTGAGATACTGCATTCACGGGAATGAGATGGATGCAAGGTCACAGTGACCTTAACCTTTGACCACCAAAATCTAATCAGTTCTTTCTCGAGTCCAAATCAACCTTTGTGCCAAATTTGAAGAAATTCCCAACTCAAGGTTTTCTTGAAATATCGCCTTCTCGAGAATGAAACAGATAAGGTTACAGTGACCTTTGACCTATGACCACCAAAAAGTTTAACGTTGAGTCCACGAGAACATTTGTGACAAATTTGGAAAAAAAAATCCCTTGAGACATTTTTTTAGGTATCATGTTGATACCAAGATGGGACGTACAGACTGCGGACAGACAACCTGAAAATGTAAAATAAACATTCCTCTGTCTGCATGTCAGTCTTTTTTTATGTCTAATATGTACAAAAACAGACAAATAAATTGCTGGATGCTCAATAGTTATCCATCACTCAGCCCCCGCATTTCAAGCAGAAGGAAAAAATAAATTAAAAAAATCAAGATTAATGATACATTTAAAAGCCTAATGAGTCATCTTATTATCCATCGGTATTATAGGCTGAAGCTGTAAACAAAAACTTTAGCCTCTATCTTCTGAGTCATGCTGAAATTATATTTCCACACATGGTTTCATTAATGTAAGCCTATTGTTTATTTGCAAACACAACCTACACTGTATTACTCACCAACCTGCTTCACTACAGGCAAATAAAGACTGACAGAGGATCCAGTATGTGGCGTAAGGGTTTCAAATAAGCACTGTTAGTTCTGTCTGATAACCAAAGATTGACCTTGTAATGTTAAAACCTCAGTATATCTATCTATCTATCTATCTATCTATATAATTCTGCTCAAACCTATCGTCAGTTAGCTGGCATACATGAAGACAGAGATGAAACACAAAAGTAAGATGTACGTCACACATTGACATATTTTACGTTGACGTCAACTGCTACAAAAAAATTAATTTGCCATTATGTAACATTATGCGAACGATCGTCCACGGAAAATTACTGTAACAATTTCATTACACATCAAAATTCCAAGACTTTTCCAAAACTTTCTATGATTTATATTAATTCCATGACTTCACCAGGCCTGGACAACATGACCAAGAGGTTTTTCATGATTATGGGAACCCTGAGTAATATTTATCCAAAAGACACCATGCTTTATAGAAAAACCTTGACAGGGAACATTTCACTGCACAATGACTGCTTTTACTTTGTACAGTAATTAGGATGAGCCCTAGTTTACACTATTATGACACGTCCTTGTGCCAGATTTTGCGTCAAAACAGCTACCGTAAATTTTATAGTATCAACATCTGATCAAATGCAGACTTGATGTTGGACAACATCAACATACATATTACCAATCATCACTGCAAATCTGTATATGACTAAAATACCAAATAAAAAGAAATCATACATTAAAAGGATTTTTGAATTTCTACTTATTTCACAACCGAAAAAAGACATACTGACGGAGGTGGATTTGTGCGTCAAAGTGCGTATATAGCAAATAACAGCATTTGTATTTCAATGTGTGTTTTTCTTTTAACACTGATGTATTTCTGAGGTGGCAAGTTGAGTCAAGCGGGATTTATACTTCTGCGATGAATTGATGCCGTACCCTATGCTGTAGTCTGACGTGCACCTCCCCAGAAATTACTACACATCTGGCAACACAGACCTCCTGTCTGTTTTTGTAAGCTGAAACCATTTCCCTCAAAGGAAACAAAGCTTTTATTTACTTTAATTTCACATATGGCTGGGCGATATGGCCAAAAAATAAATAAATAAATAAATCTGATTTTTTCACAACAGATCCGATTCATGATTTAAATCGTTTAAATGTAGGACTTTTACTTGTAGTAGTAAAAGTATTAGCACACTGATATTAGTACTTTTACTTTGGGATCTGAATAGCTCCACCACTGCAGCACCAGCGATGCCTTTGTATGGAAAGTATCTGAAGGTGCAGTTTTACGATCCATCACATCAAGATTACAAACATCCACAACAAAACCCTCTTTAAGGAAGATTAAAGAGCCTGATTAAGAAACACATTTACCTTGAGACGTGAATGGATGACATGTTGGGCCACCTAGTTCAATTGAAGTGTTTACACCTGCAAGATAAACAGACACCATGCAACAGGCTAATGGGGAAGCAGAAATAACAACAGTTGAATATTAAACTCACACAACATGAATGAGCAGCCTCCATGCTTGCCTCAGGGTTCTTTAGTCAAACCAAGCGCACTGTGACCTCTCAGGATTAAAGGTGAGGTCTGTGGGATTTAGCGGTGAACTGTAGATTGCAAACAGCTGAAACTTGAGCCGAATTATCCACAGAGGTCTCTTCCTTTCATAAACCAACAAATCAGGCGATTATAATCGTTAAAACTATGATTAAAGCAGTTTCACGTTACAAATCAGTGTTTCTTCGAAGCACCCTGGAGGCAGGCGGCTCCCACAACATGCTAATGAGTGCTCCCCCTTTTCCTCTCATAGGTTAAATGTCTGCTTACCTTTTTGTTTCCAGGCGTTCAGGTGGGAGCCGAATTATCCACAGAGGTCTCTTCTGTTCCAAAACTAACAAACCCGTTAATTTAAGCTGGGAAATGACCGATAAACGTATTTTCACTTTATAAATCCGTGTATTTCCGATGCAGTTTGGCGTGTCGCTGCGGGCGGCTCGTCCAACACCTGCTGATGTGAGGCCACGTTTATTCTGCGATTACAGGGAAACCAGATGTTCAGGAAGTTTTTACCTGAAGACGAATTATCCACAAATGTGTCTCTCTCTCCAAATGAAACATTCCAGGTGATTTAAACCGCTGGAAACACCGAATAAAAGAGTTTTACGTTACAGTCCAGTGTAACTCCGCCGCTGCTCGCTGTGGCGAATGACTCTATTTGGAGCCAGTGTGTGGTTTGTCCATTCTGGGCTACTGTAGAATGAAGAGCCGCTTCCCATGTGGCTCACTTTTTATTTTATTTATTTTTATTTTATTTTATTCATTTATATTTTATTATATCATACATTCATTTTATTTGTATATTTTATTCATACAGTCGATGATTTAAACACTTTTTTCAATACAGTTCAATTGACTTCCAATGATCAAAATATCATGATTATTAATTATAAAAATGTAAAAGCTGGTGTTCAACTGAAGGCCAACAAAGCAAAGTTTGGGATTAGTAAATGCACATATTTTGGAAGAATATTTTTTCCCACAAATGTCATTTTTAAAAACTAGCTCAATATTCCCTGCATTCCTAAATGAGATCATTCTATACAGAAATAAATGCTGTAAAAATGGAAAGACTTGCTGCTTTGGTGCAAATGAAAGTGACAGCAGGTGCAATGGAGAGGCAAAAGCAAGACAACCCCCAAAAACGGGAATGTTTTTACATGTGGTGTCCACAGACAGTTGCTCTCTCCTCATCCTTCCTGACTGATGCTTCTCTAGTTTTGTGTCCTTGTCACTACTGGTAGCATGAGGTGGTGCCTGCAGCCCAGTCAGGTTGCACAGGTAGTCCAGCTCCTCCAGGATGGCACATCCATACGTGCGGTTAACGGGACGTTTGCTGACGTCCAGCGGCAGTCTGTGATTTTAATTTATTACTTTGATTTTCTGTGTGATTTTGAATCCAGCCCTCAGTGTGATAATGATTTTGGTTTCCACTGACCGTTGTCACATCAGTTTTGTTCTCAACAAATTATACAATGTACATCAGGAGAGATTTTCAGCTTAATTTGTTCATGATTTGATGTGTGATTGAAGTGTTTCCTTCATTTTTCTAAGCAGTATATATTATATTTCTGCCAATGTATCCCCCTGAATCCTCCACACTGGACCTTTAAATGTGCGCTAAAGCAACAACACATCACACACATTAACAGCACCGGACACCAGCTTCACACTTCAATAATTCATTTAATCTCCAAAGGGTTGCGCTGACTTTGTCTTTGTTACACACTGCACACAAAAACACAATAAAACACCTCGCAACGTACAAGGTCGTGCAACATCTAGTCTGGCTTCCAGCATTGCGCACACAGTCTCAATATATCAATATATAGGCTGTTCAGATCAGGGGGGTGCGTTCACAAATGTTGTCTATGAAATACTGTTGCACAAACATGGTGAGGTGTTTGAAATCTGTGGGTTCATTTCAGTATCTCAGCTCCATGTAACTCCTCGGAAGAGTTTCAGTCAAAAATGACATTTTTGCTGTATGAAAAAAAAAAAGACAGTCGCAGAAAGAACAACCCAAAAAAAGAGATGCTTTTAAAAGACAAACTATGAAATCTTAAGTTAAAAGACCGTTAAACACAGGCAATAAGTTTTTTTAATCCTTGAATTGGCTTCCACAAATGCGTGTTACCCAAACTGCAGACATGTTTGTTTGTTTTCAGCACAACAAATGCTAATTAAAGCAGAAGGTAGACTCTCAGTAGATGTTATAATTTCAAAATTATACACAAGACTTAAACACATAAGCTGAATATGACAACTCTTTTTTGTGTAAACAGTTCATCAGTAGTCTGTATCAACACCAGAGAACTCCAACAACTTTGGCTTAAAGGTAGAATAACCTTAATATCTATTGGATTTTTAGAATACTATTTGAATACCAATTGGTGTAACATTGGAAAGACATTTCAATGACATTGCTGTGGCAGTGGAATGACACATAATCACATGTAGTAACATTGGCGTTAGATGGGAGATCTCAAGCTGCTGTGGGTGTAACGTACAACCACTGATGTAATAAACATTGGTGTATACATCTTTATATTTATCATTCTTTTATGTTTGGTTAGATATATTACATTTTATCAACACTTTTGTCCGTATACATCTATCATAAATAAAAGATTTTTTCGTCTTCAAATCAATTTAAAAAAAAAACATTCGTAAACACTCGAAATCTTAAACACACACACACGCACGCGCACATGCACACAAATGTCTTTTTTCCCCATTAAGTTTGCTTCTTCGTAAAGTGCAAGGCAAGATACAGTAAACTTTGAAATGTACGACATACAACAACTTCCGCGTCTGAAGCTCACGCACTCACGCACACACACCTCGTATATCTCATAACCCACTGAACTCAGTACAAACTTGGCACGACACCACTAAAGCCTCTAAGGTGTAGAGCATATAGCTGGCACACTATGGATACAGTAGCACAATCCTACCAGAGCTGAACATCTACAACGCCTCACAGTTACTCTGCCCTATCAAGAGTTAATTTGGGTTAGTTTAATAAAACTGTAAATAACTGAAAAACAAAATAAAAAAGAGCTAACCCTTTACATTAACGTGAAAAGCACAAACATGCTCCGGCCTTGATCAAGACATGAAACACGTTCATCTTGATCGGATGTTAACGTTGATATTTTGTCCCTTATTTTAGTAGTTACAAAAGTGGTGGAGCTGTGTCACAACAAATCAAGGTAAGTTGTGTACCATGAAAAGAAACACCTTTCTGTGGCTCTTCAAAGTATCTTTACATGATGCAGCTAACTCCGTCTACGGGACATCTGTAGCTGGTATTTCACTCATATTATATCCTGACTAATAAACATTACTTCTTTATATCTTGTTAATTAAAACCTTTAAAGCGACACTCAGACATTTCAAGAAATTCAAATTGTTGCTGCCATACATGGAAAAACTATGAAAAATCAATCTCTGTCCATTCAGTAAAGAGTTAGCCTCATGGATATATAAGGAGAACTGGATACGTGTTGGAGTCGGGGTCTAATTCATTCCTATGAAAGTTGCTCAGTGGTGCATGAAGCCCAAAACGTAAAACTACTTTAATGATCAGCACTGCTCCCCATAGAGCAAGCGCACCACAGACTTCTGCCAGCCGAGCCAGCTACTTCCTGTTTAGCTCTAACACTAACTAGAATGAGGATAAAGTGATAAACTGTGCAGCTCCTCTAAACTTTCAAAAAGGTATTGGACCAAATGGCTCAAATTCTGATACTAAAACAAGTCATTTGAGATGTTTGTGACACTCAAAAAAAATGTTATCAATAGATTATAGACGTCTATTTTACCACGATATCTATGGAAAAAATCTTTTGGGCCACAGGGCATGACTGGACGGATGCAATTCAAATGTTTGGTCACTATGAAAATTGGCTTCCTGGGGGCCTGGACTGAACCCAACAATTACAGTTTCTGAGTTCTTCATGTGATGCCACTTGGCCGCCTAAGATTTTTGTCCGTAGACTAACATTGTAAAAGAAATGTCTGTATCATGTGTCACAGACCCTGACAAAAGAGTCTTTTCACTGTCAGAACTTGATCCGTTTGGTTCGCTAACATTTGGAAAGTCTAGAATAGCTGCACAATTAAATAATTTTATCTTTGTTCAAGGTAGCATAGCGCTAAACCGGAAGTAGCCAGCTTGGCTGATGGAGAATGATGCGAACGCAGTGACGATCATCTGAGTAATTTTATACGCGGCAGTTAAATGTTTTCGGCTACATGCAGCCCTGAGCAACGTTCATAGGAATGACCTTGCCTCCAACGCTGCATCCAGGTCTCTTCATACATCCACGGTTTAGCCTAGCTTATGACGAAGCGCTGAAAGCAGGGAAACCAGCTAGCATAGTGCTATCAAAGCGCCAACACGGACCAAGTTGTTTTATCTACTATATGTGCGTATTTAAAACCTTTACTAAAATAACATGCTGTTTAACAAGCAACTGGGTAACACATCGGAGCTTTCTTGACTGCATACAGTAGTATCGCCTAGCTGTTGCTGGGACAGGAGTAGCTAGGAGTTGCTAGCTTCGAAAACAAACACAAAAAGGCTTTAACACAAGAAGACCCCCGCTGACGCTGAGATATCTTGGTAACGTATTTGCTAGCTAATAAGATACATGTACCTTTTGGAAGTTGCTGGAAGGCGAATCTTTATTTTGTCGAAGAATGTTCAATGCCTTCAGGTTTTTGTTTGCTAAGCTAAGCACGTCTAGAAGCTTATAGTTTCTATCTCTTTATTGAGTGCATAGAGATTAAAAAAACAAAACATGAATCTTGTCTATCTTGCCGTAACATAGCAAATAAGCAAACTTCCAAAAAGACATTTTTTACTTTTAACAGAGATAGTCGAATTCTGTCAGGTTTTTGTGTGCTAAGCTAAGTGTATCTGAGAACTTTTTCAGTCTCTTAACTGACTGTACAAAGATTAAAAACATATACGAATCTTCTTGACTATTTTGCAGCACCTTCACTTTTCACATTTTTGTTTCCTAAGCTAAACACATCTGGGAGCTTTCTTTATCTCTTCATTGAGTCAAGAGATAAAAAAAAAAAACATTTGAATTGTCTATCTTGCGGTAACATAGAAAATAAGCAGATTTCCCAAAAGGCATATTATACTTTTGACGGAGAATGACCAATTCTTTCAGCTTGCTAGCTAGCATGTCTGACTTTTCTTTTTCTATCTCTTTACTGATTGTACAGAGATAAACAAATAGAAATCTTCTTGTCTATCTTGTGGTAACAAAGAAAATAAGTGAATTTCCCAAAATAACTGACCATTCTTTTCAAGAACATTACCGTAAAACCTGGGTAGAAGTTGCCTCTAGAACTCGTAAACATCAATACTTTAGCAATCTCTAAACAGCAAGCCACATGTTCCCAAATTTCACATACCCGCTTTGGCTGTGGCTCGATCAAATAATAATAATTAGATACATGAAAACTTGGTGTTTGTTATAACCCGCTTGGAGAACCCTGTGGGTGGAAAACAATACACCCTCTTAAAGTTTGGACAACACAGCAAAGTATGGACGGACATTTTTTGCAAAGTAAGTGTTAATTCGAAGTAAAACTCAAGACCATCTGGTGCGTCAAGCAGGTTAAAACAAAAATAAATGCTGTTAGTCGGAACCGACAAGCTAAAACTTACTATTTTGAGGCAACTTCAGCCCAACACTGTGAGGCGAAGGAAGGCTAAGTTTGCATGCAGGGACACACAGGACAGCATTAATTGGCTTTGATTATATGCACAGTGGCCGAGGAGTTCGTCAAAGGGGGAAGCAGCAAAGCCAGGACAGCTTCACAGATTACTATTGGGAAAATAAGATATACAAAAAAATAGATAATATATTTGTAATGATAATAATGATAATAATAATAATAGCTTTTAACCACAGACAAGGCAAAATCAAATATCCACTGACTCTTATTCCTATATTACAAATACAATCAGGAGTATGGCAAAGTAGGAGTAATATACTGAGTAGCTGTTATGTTTTGTTAATGTGTCCTTGATGCTTCCTCCTTCTGTAAACACCTTCACCATACACTGCCAAAAAAAAAAAATCTCATGAGTCATTTCATCTGGTACTGTACCTCAAAATGGTTCTTCAACCCAGTGGGATGAGTTTTTTTTATCCCGCATGAGTCACATTTTAGACCTTGATAATAACTGAGTGATGTACCGCACAGTCAGCCTTCTCAAAAGGCGGAATTCCAGATGAAATGACTCATCGTAAAGCAAAGTCTCAAATCACACAAGTCAGAAAACGACCTATTAAGAACCACTTTAGAACCACAACAGTAGAACCTTTGTGAAACCTTATATGATTTATCATTTAACATTATTCACAGGTTAATACAAGTCCACACAAGTACATTCCTCAGTACATTTTTTGCAACATTTAAGATATTCCCCGGTTCAGTAGACGATAAGGTTGAGATGTTTCAGTTTGTTCATTTTGTTGCCGTTTGAGTTCTCATGGCAGTAGCAACAAGAAATAAATATTCTTCGACAGTCGCGAGATAAATCAAAGTCTAAAGGCTGTTCATAAGTTCGGAAATTATTCAAGATAGAGAGAAAATAATTAATATTGTAACAACTTATGATAGATATAAAATAAGATGGCTGCACTCAACATGCATGGAGAGCACCATGTAAACACATTTCTTTGTCAAAAAAAAATAAATAAAAAATAAATCTGCGAGGACGCTTTCGTTCCACGCCTCCCTTTCTCCTTTGTTTGACTCGCTGCTGGCCAAGGCGAACTTCCAAACTCAAGCACGTAAACAGGACCAGAAGCAAAATGCCAATGGTGAAGCAATGCGATGCAAAGCCAGGCCCCTTCAAGAACGTAAAAGACGAAGAAGAAGAAGAAGAAGAAGAAGAAGAAACAGAACTCCCTCCCTGCAAAATGAAGGATAAAGAAGCAGGGAGGAAATAGCGTAAAAGTTGGGAAGATGGTTTTCCTTTTCTTCCTCACACCTCTCACAGGCCACTGGGTATCGCGGTTAGAGGGGAGGAGGACAGGAGGGGTGCTCCTCACCCCTGGTTGTCAGGGTAACAGGGGGGCAGCAGTAAAGCACCTCACGCAGGACTTCAGTTGCCCGAGGAATCTGCCTCACCGGCCCCGCCTTTGATATCCCAATTTCCTGCAGGAGAGAGAAAAATGAAAATGACAAATTGAGCACCTCTGGACTCAAAAAGATGACAGAGATGATAGAGACGCTGCAGATGCGGTTTAAGCTGTCAAACACAATGATAGGGTTTGGCAGCTGACAGAGCAAACAGAACTCAATCCATCTCTGATTCTTATTCTGTGTACTGTCGCTGGAGGCAATCCGTCACTGCGTGCCTGGATCAGATCTAATTCTGATCCTGCAGATCGGCTCCGAACATCCTCTCAGCACAGGCAACTCTGAGGCAGGACTGCACAACACAACGAGGAGTTTTCAACAGCTGTCGTACCAGAAGCAAAAAAAAAAAGCAAAAGGTCGGAAAACGGAACAGGCTCCATATAGGCAAATCTCAATCATGAATGCCTGGATCGGCTCTAATCCCCAAGCCACAAATTAGATCAGGAAGTGAACTATAGTTCCTCTTTCTAGACAAAAAGAAGGAGTTCTTGAAATGGTTGGCATAACCACAGCGAACAGAAAACGTACTGACAAAGGACCAAGCTCTATATCGCTGTTACCAGTCCATCGGCAAATACCTTGATCTCTTTGATCCTGGTCCCACAGATTGACTCAGAACATCCTAAACTGTACTGTAGTTTCTTGATCTCGACAAAGGGAGCTCAATGTGCTTCACCATGACTCTGAGGCATGATTGCAGAACACGATGAGGAGTTTTTGACACCTAGCACATCGAGGGCAACCAGAAAAGTCAGGAATGAACTGTGCTCTGTGTAGCGGTTACCAATCTGTCGACAAATATCTGGATCAGACCCAATCCCAATGCAGCAAATCCATCAAGGACATCCCTAAGATGAACTGTAGTTTCTTCCTCTAGACAAAGGAACCAATACCGTTTGGAAACTGTGGCATGACTGCATATCTGATGTTGTGGAGCTGGAGCTTTGAATTACCGGCTGATGAGTTTGAGATCGATATTAGTGTTTTCTAGTTGCCGATGGCTGCGGGGGATTTGGGGGTGTTACCAGTGACGACCGAACCTGTGACTCAGCTTTCCCACTCGTGTTTTATTACGTTTCTAGGTACTGCATGGGTACGCTAATACTTCACTACAACTGAACTTACACTCCTGCAGCAAGCGCCGTCCTTCTGCCTGCGCCACATGCCCCACGTCCGCACACTGACTGTCTGCGCACCGAGAAAAAGGAGATGGAGTGAGGTTGTACTGTGTATTTTAGTTGTGCTTCTAGACGTATTGGTGGATACTTATCTCATTGCTCTTTGGATGGTCTTTGTACTGCTCTGTTGACTGTACGAACTTAGGACCTGATCACACAGAAAGCTTTTTAGCAGTTGGAGGCAGCTTTTTGTAATTGTTTTTAATGAGAATGACGCTTTTTGCTTGCTGTTTTTGCGTTGTGAAGCGGCTCGTGTTTCTTTGCCCTTGGCGCCCTCTTAACTTCTTGAGCTGAAAAGACTCCAACTCAGGAAGGAAAAGTGTCCCACGTCATCTCTTTTTACGTGATCTTTTTTTCCCGTTGTCCAATTCGAATTATTTCAGAGGCGGGCCTTCTGTGGTGGTCACGGCAACAAGTTTACAGTTGGTAAACAACGGAGGAGAAACTGGTGGTAGCAGTTGTTGATACCGGGAGCTATACGGCCCGACGAAAGACAGCAGGTTGTCAAACTGCCCCCGAGTCATCCTAAAATATGCCTGGAAACGGCATCATGGAAGCCTCAACATTTCAGGAACTAGATACTAATTACTGTGAAAAAACCCCCAGTAGATTGATTACACTGGAAGGTTACAGTGAGGACGTGATAGGGTGGTTGCCTGGCAACAATAAAAAGGTGCAGCAAGTTGTTTTTTTGTTTGTTTTTTTACTGGTGGTATTCAATTAAAAAAAGGGGGCAATGCAATATGCCTCGTGTTTTCCAACCTGCAAAACGCTTTCTGTGATCGGGGCCTAAGAAACCAACAACACTGACTTTTCTTAGGACTTAACGTCATCCTGTACATTCACAGAGCCTCATCTAGTTTACGCTGCCACCTGGTGGAGATTCTAGTGCACTACAAAGCAGTCAAACTGACCTATATTGCCATACCAGCTGCTTTAACACAACAGGAAACGATCTGTAATGTCCATTCACTGTCCAATGTGGCTCATAGATGATTGGCAGTTGGAATCAGTGGCGAAAAAATCACGATTGGGGCATCCCTACTTTGAATCAGGGCTCTGTGCCGATCTCTTACCCGAGAGAGAGCTGTTGGACTTCTGCTTGTGGAGCTTCTCCCTCTCCTTCTTCACCTTGGGTATGATCTTCAGCTTAATACTGCTGCCGCTGCTCTTACTGCTGCCCCTCACTGAGTCCTAAAAGAAAAGAAGCGCACATTGTTGGGCACGAGAAATTGCACCAAGAGACATTCTTCATTTTGCTTGTTGGAAGGGGCAGATGGACTGCGACTGGTTGTAAATGAGCAACAGCGATGACACTGCGTTTGGTTGTTAGACAAACTGTGATTATGAGATGGACTTTCTCACAGACTGCGTCCCTCCTCACCTCCTCGGAGCACTGCATGAGCGGACAGATCCAGTGGATGTCGTCCAGCTTGTGGAGCTCGGCACTGAGGCTGTTCAGGGTCGACCGCAGCTCCTCTTCCTCATGACACTCCGACTGCGGGGAAAGCGGAGACAATAAAATGCATCAAGAGTTTATTTGTAAACTGCTACTTCCTAGTTCTAATGTGATATTTGATCACGGGGATGGATTCAAATATACAATAGCTTGCCTGAAGGCGTTGTTTGAAAACTGTCTGTAAATCTAAAAAATGCAAAATGCCAACATCTGCTCTGTTCTCCCACCGTCTGAAGATGATGTATGTTTTGACACCCTGCGTATATTATGCAAATTCGCAGATTTGTCGACAGTAAACATCTGTTAACCTGTGAATCTGCCAACAGTTGGGGCGTACTGCAAATTCTTTCAAACTAAACGTAATTTGCATATTATGCTAATAATCCTGTTTGCTGCTTTATTCGTCTGCGTCGAGGCATCAGTTTTATTCAATCTTATCTCTCCCATCGCAAGTAAGTTTAGAGAAGAAAAATCACCACCTGAAGTTCATCATTCAATGTCACAGAATTACACAAGATAAAATCAGTGAAAATTTAGCCCAATCTGTTCAGTGTGAGAAGGGTTGTAAACAAAGCTGATGAGGATAAAAAGCAAAGCAGAGAGGAGATAAGAAGACATGGGACGTGAAATAGGATAAAAATTAAAGTATGTCATGGGGTTGGTCGTAGTGTTGTCATTAGATTTGCTCTTCTGCACAAAGGGCCATTGTCAATAAAGGTAAATTTCCTGACAGGGTAAATAAGGCAATCGCAAACACAGAGAGCAGAAACTGAAATGTGAGACATCAAGGCTTGAATGGCTTCAGCATAGACAGACAGCGAGAGAGGAAGACAACAGGCGACGCAAACAAAGACAGCAACAGAGAGAAGACAAGGATGAAACTGAAGAGTTGTACCAGTAGTTTTCCATCGAGCAGCATCTTGGTCTCAGCCTGGAGGACTTTACTGCTGTTGACGATTTCCACTGCTGTGCTGCGACTCAGACACTGAAAATACAAATTTTATCACTTGAGTTTTAATCATTAGGGGAATACGTCAACTCCAAATGATCATTTCTTTGTACTGGCAGTGTTGGCCCTAGGACATTTGGTGCCCTCGGCGAGCCTAAGCTCCATTTTACATGATTAAATTGAACACATCATGAGAACGTTATGATTCACATAACAAGCTCTCCTCCTGCTGATTTCATGTTCTTTCTCTCCACATCCACTCCTCTCACTAGTGTAGTGGTAGCTGAGTGGGCACCAGAGAGCTTTTGTGGTTTTGACATGACAAAGATACAGCGTATTTTGGGGTTCACGTGACGTTGGATAACTCTCCAATCTCCTCCAGAGAGCTGGAAAAGTGTAACGAGCAGGGAAGGGTGGTGGGGGGGCAGCAGGGACCCAGAAAAAAAGGCCCCTCTATTATTCAGTAGGCTGTAGTTATGTTGTTGTGGCCTTATGTAATATTTCAAAATAATAGTATTAGTAAAAACAACCTACAACTTAAATTCAATTAAAATTTTTTCTTCTTTTTTTTTTGGGATTCTTCGTTTACCATGAAGGCATGCAAAAAAATAAAAAAAATTCAACGTTAAACAACTGATAACTGATATATAGTTGGTTATTTGGGGGGTGAAGTTTTTCTTTAAGCCAAAAATATCCAATAATAAATTTGTAATATATGGCCTTATGATAAAAATACAGATTATACTGTATGTGTCCACTTCTTATTATTAGTATATATTTTTTATAATTTTATAATAACTATAATCTACTCCCATTTAAGTGTTTAATATTTGCACTTTGATATTTGATGCTTGATTTTATTACAACAGGAAACTCCACAACTTTCAGATGTAGTTAAAAAAACAAAAACATGTGCAACCTGTAATTCAAGACTGTTTCTGAACAGTTAAAACAATAAGGACATTTATCTATTGAATACATTTCCAAAAAAGTATGTTTGAAGATTATTCAAGAGCTTGATAATAAATGAATAAGTTGTTATAAAATGGATAATTATATGAATAAATACATGAAAACTATATTACCATAAAACTGTAAAATAATCTTTTTTTTTTTTTTTTTTTTAATTCAGCTCATGGTGTTTTTATCTGCATCACAAATTTTCACACACACAAAAAAACTAATTTTTATTTAATTCCAGCGGCTTTTCTTTTCAAACAGTCCACCTTTAATTTCACAATGCCTCTTGTCAGTGATGATTTCATAATGTCACTTCTCATCACTGAGTCTTTGTCTGAGTCGGTCTTGACAGTTGGTTTGCTTATTCAGACCAAAGCAGAAGCCGATCACACAAGTGAATCTGCCCTGTTGTTTGTTGTCATTATAATTATTTCATCATGTCTCTTTTTAACACTTTGCGTCCATCACAATATGGAGGGGGAGCGCCTGCTGTGTCCTTGAAGTGACGTCACTGACGCATTCCAGTTTTAACAGGCTGCAAAATTAACAGCCTGTAAACTGACATGAGACCCAAGCGTATTGCCGAAAATCTGCACGCTTTACTCAGTCAAATCTGCCATCTGTCACCCTTTCCTTCCGCCCAGTGTCTTACCTCGGGGCTGGACAGTTTGGCCTCTGTGAGCACCAGGGCGGTGGCGTTGACGGCGTGAGCCAACTCTTGCTCCACCAGCTTGTGGGTCTTGGCTGCCTCACGGATCCTATGGGAAGGACGAGGGAGGAAAATCATGGACTTGAAAGAGCTGTAATTATTATTTCGACAAGCTGAAAAGGCACAATTATGGTGATTACTCCAACAAGTTGTCTCAGTCTGTTGATGGGACAAAAGCCCGGTTTCTTTCTGCGTCTCTCCAATTTTTTTTTCCTTGTTAAAGTTTTTCTTTAAAATGGAGAGTCTGAGGACACAGGGTGTCCTGTGTGGTGCAGATTTCAAAACCCTTTGAGGCGAATTTGTAATTATTGGGTGTATAAATAAAACTGAATTGACTCTCCAACCTTTGAGTTCAGTCTGTAGATGTTTGGATTCTAAACCTGGCCAAGATTTTGACGAGTAAATCACAAAACTTCAGTACAGTTACAGGTACACTATGCAGGATCTTCATAAGATAGAATGTACAGACTCAGACTCAGCTATCACTTATGACCCAGTAGTATTTATCTGTAGAGACTTTCTTATTTTCTTCTTATTTTTCTATATCCGGAACATTCCTAGGCACAGCATGCAGGTGAGTTCAGGACTTTATAAAAAGGTAGTAATTCATCTTAAATGCCTCAGGTATATTTTGCACTCCCCTCCCGGTTGGGATCCACTGAGAAAGAAGTTATTGTATGTAGGTCCAAACATCTCCACTCTGACTCTCAAATTGCTCTGGCCGTTTAATAGAAACTTTACACTGATTTAATTATTCTCATGTTGCCAGTAATGGTGAAAAATGTACACTTTTTATTATGCTCTCAATTTACCCACACCAAATCTCTCAGAAATCCCCTCTATGACCATTTCTCAGCTTCTGACGTGAGGCTACAAATGTAATTAAAATATTTTTCATCCTGAAAGGGGAGTTTAGTTTTGCAAACACGAATATGAAGATCATAATAAACCACACAAACTGAGACATGCTGAGAAAACCTCAGAGGGACGCAAATGGTTCATACGTGTGAAAAAGAGGAATAAAATTGCTCATCAGAGCAACAGAGAAAAACGTAGCAAATAAGCAAGCTAATTGCAGTGGGATAAACGAATCCCAAAATGTAGAGTAAAATTCCCCCTTGACCCCTTTATCTTTTTAACACAGAAACACACATGGAGATTGATCAGAAAACAGCTTGCTTTACACACACTGTACACTGTATACTGTAAAATGATTTTATTATGTTTATTTGGGGAGATATTTGGATGAAAAATGTCATAATTTAATTGTTTTATTCTATTTGACATTTGTGTGAATTTTTGTCATAATTAGCATATGATTCCTTGAGTTATGGCCAAAAATGTGTTTTGTGAGGTCACACTGACCTTTATATTCTACCACCAAATTCTAATCAGTTCATCACTGAGTCCAAGTGAACGTTTGTGCCAAATTTGAGAAAACTCCCTTGTGGCCTCTTTGAGATACTGCAGTCACAAGATTGAGACGGACGCAAGGTCACAGTGACCTTTGACATTCAACCACCAATTTCTGATAGTTCCTTAAGTGGGAGTTTGTGCCAAATTTGAGAATATTCTCTCAAGGCCTCCTTGAGACATTGTGTTCACTGGACTGAGATGGTTGCAAGGCCACATCAGGTTGACATGGTAAATAATAAATGGACATGCACTCATATACATATAGCGCCTTTCTAGTCTTCCGAGCACTCTGAGCGCTTTTTACACTAGGAGTCAAATTCACCAAGTTACACACACATTCACACACTGGTGCCCGAGGCTTCTATACAAGGTGCCACCTGCTAGTTCGTTTTTAACACACACATACACCAATAAACAGCCCTCAGGAGCAATTTGGGGTCCAGTATATTGATCCCTATCCCTATCGGATATCTGACCACCAAAATCTAATCAGTTCATTGGTGAGTCCAAGTGGACATTTTTACCAAATTTGAAGAAATTTTCTTAGGTGTTCTTAAGATATCACTTTTATGAGAATGGGATGGACGGACAACCTGAAAGCATAATGCTTCTGGCTGTGGCTATCGCAGGCGCAGAGACATAAAAACAAACAGGAAGCAGAATTATCCTTTGTCTTTCTTTTGTACGACTCATTTCTTTATACCAAATTTTCCCTTTGTTATGAGAATATTTTGACATGTTTTAGCAAGACTTTCCGATCTGCTCCCATTTTTAATAGTTTTAAAAGTCTACAGAGAGTTAAGTTAGCGCAGCTATGTGTCTTCTTTTCCCAGCCAAGATGTATTTAAGCAAGACTTTATCCTGTTTCCTTGTGAAGTGTCTCTTACTTGTTGATGAGTGTGTCGGCCACGATGCCCAGCTGCTGAACCTGAGCGCACTCCTCCTCCGTCAGGTACTCCATGGACTGCTGGGAGTTAAGGCGGGGTCTGCTGGCGCGGTAGCTGTCAATCTTCATCTTGTCCTCCCATGACTTCAGCGTGCTCTCGAACGCCTGGTGGTACAAAAAAACGAGTCATTTATCGACTTTCATCACTTGTGTGTTTGTTCCTCTTCAACACTGAGACAAGCACATCGTGTAAACTTGTGCTGCGGCCAACAAATTTTCAAAAACTGGCACTTTGAAAATGAAAATGCTGTCGAATTCAAGAGCCAGTTGGCACCTGATTAAAGGTGGTTCTTTGGGTAACGTGTAGTTGGTAGACATGAACTAAATACTCGAGGTAACAATCTGAATGAAGACAGGCAGGTGTGTTTTATCATGTCTGAGAGACAAAACTATCTTTTTAACTGTAAAGCTGAGGTAACTGAGGCAAAAAAAGAGTTTTATCGCATCCAGATACGAATTTAATTTAACAACTTGTCCATAAACATGCCTCAACCAGGCATCCAGCGGTGTCGGCGCTCACCTGAAACATTACCGTCACCATCTGACTGAATAAAAGCCACATTTAGGAGGATAAAACCAGCAAGCCAACAATCTCCTCTCTCTGCGGTGCTTAAGGAGGGAAACCATGGAAACAAACTGCCCAAATGTGCTTGGCTCAAGAGAGCTCTCAAAAGGTTTGAGCAGCGTGAAGAGAGAACAAACACAGTGGGTATGAATTTGATTTAAGAAATCCCGAAATAGAGGGAGTCGACAACACGGGCGGGGAGCTGAGGCTGCAGAGCTCAGAGTGGATTTTCGGCTGCAATATTTATGGAAGGAACTCAGGCCAGTACTGTTGTTTTCCGTATGCATGTGGTCGATATTTACATATGCACGTGGAAATTCAGTCGTACACACATATTTTACACTGTAGAAATCAAACTCAGTGCTGTAAAAAAAAAATCACATGTAAAACTTTAGGACACATCGGACATTACCCTGTCTCTGGTGAGCATCTGCGCTCGGTTCTTGTGGACGATCTTGACGATGCCAGGCGGCTGGATCCAGGCCTCTCCGTCCACCTGCACAGGGACCCCCTCCTCCCCGAGGATGGTGATCTTCACCTGGCGGCACTGAGACGCAACAGAGCAGAAAACAGCAGCTGTCAGATGAGACCTCTTGTTCTTTTTTTTTACCAGCTATTGCCTGCTTCACCTCCTTTGTCCTCTGCTGTTGGACACTGAGCATTTCATGTGATCCTGTAAAACCTGCGCCTTTCAAAGTTGTATTTTATTACGAGGAGGATTTGTACTGTCTGTGCTGAAATGCCAGATGGACCCAGAGACACCTATAAAAGACTTTGTCCTTGTGACAGAAAGGGAAGGGAGTGTTTCTCATTCACCTCAGTTTTAGGAGATTAAAATAAACATCAGTCTGTGTAAATATATTCTTTGGGAGACAGCTGCTAACCATTGAACATCTTACTAAGGGTTTTGTAGTGCTTAAATTCAATGTTGTAGTTATTTTAAATCACTTCAGATAATGTGTGATGTGTAGTACAGACGCTGATGGGGATGTTATAATCTTAGGCGGTATTTTCTCATAAACTAGGGTGACATTATTTTTAACCTCCCTAAACCGAGACCCTTAATGTGTACATGTACGTTCTTGTGCATGGGCAGAAACCTGTAGCTATGTTCTACCAGATAGGCAAAGTCTTTAACTGCACGTTTCAAATGGCTGTCACTGGCGTTTGTCCCACTGAAGTTGGTCGCAGCCATAGACTGTAAAAATAATGGACGTAGCAGCCACCAAGACATCACCCATTGGTTTGTGGACTGCCGTTTTGGAGCCCGAGTTCGGCAATTTGCCCGTCGCCATCTTGGATTTCTGGAGCCAGGCATGCTTATTTTCGGAGGAAAGGGTGGAGCTAGAAAAGTTAGCTTCCATAATGTGAGGTGAACTTTAGAGGTAAGTATTAAAGTCATGTTAGTGAAGTTAGCTAATTGCATACACGCTCACATTAGGCAAATATTACATATAAGAGGAGTAACGTTAACCTTGTAACGTTATTGTAGTATCAGCTAAAGTTAACGTTACTGTGTGTAAGTTTATGTTAAAGTGTGTGGTTAGCGTCACGGCAATAATGCGGTGGTTAACTGTAACGCTGATGAAATTTAGTTTATTTAACTCAGTTAACGTCACGCCACAAACACTGTTATTGATTAATGTGTAGTGTAGTAGTGTGTGTTAATATTGACTTTCTTTGGTCAAGGTCAGTGTTTGAAAGCTATTTTTGTTTTGCATGCAGGTCCTGTTTGTCAGTGTTGTGTTCAACATATTTTGCCGTTTTATAAATATTTGTTAGGACTAGAGGTACCTGGCTTGAAACTGTGACAATCCCGGACAACCCAGGACGTCTGGTCACCTTATCATAAACCAAAGTATTGAGCAAGGAGACGGAGAAGTGCCTCATAATTTCACTGAAATGGATGTTTGGACCGTAGCTGTGTTAATAAAGACGTGTTCATTATATGCAGGGATGTGTGTTACCTGTGCGATGCGGTGGTGCTGCAGGTTGATGACTCTGGACATGGCCATCTGCATGCTGCCAAACACTGCAACCACCTCCAACTTCTTATCATCAAACGATGGAGCGCCGAAGTTCTGAATATATGAGACGAGAGCGAGCAACATACTGTAACTATGAAATCTGCATTCAGCTTCTGAACACTTTCTTTGGAGCCGCAGACGCACACGACGCTCCCTCTTCAATAACACTCACATTATCCTCCTTTGTTCCTCCCCAGAAGTTGATACCCCTGCATAGCTGGGGATGTTGAGCACAGCCAAGCCCTGCAGACTCGGCAGAGACATGGGAACACCGTCACACTAAAGAGAAAAACAGAGGGGGGGAAAAACAGCTGATGGCGTTTTGTTTCCCAAAATATTCCTCATTCTCATTCAGTGGAGACATCACTGTGTGTCTGACCTCCAGCTGAACTCTCTGCTCCAGGTTCTTGTACGTCTTCTGGACCAGCTCTTTGGTCCCCAGCACTCCGTACCACATCATGTTCTTGGTGCGACTGCTGCAAAGGGACACAGAAGGTAGAAACCAATCAGCACTAGAGTAAAACTTTATTGACCAAAGCATCAGTCTGATGACGATAAAGCTTCTGGAGGCAACGGCCCATATTTCAGGAGGGCGGGTGCAGCCCTTGAATATTTGGGCCGAGACTTCCTCTTTCGTGCATCGCTCATTGTTTACTGTTGATGAAGTCAAAAAAATGACCCAAAAGTGATTTGAGGTGATGCATGTTCTGTATGTGCTGCTCTGTGTGTCTGACCCTGTTTCATGTATTAACAGTTTTATTGAGAATGACATGGAATAATATTATATGTATCTAAATGAGAAGTAAACAGGAAAACTTTGTCAACATCTGTTTTATCCAGCAAGATAAAGTTTTCAGTCGGTTTATTTCATTTCAGTCTCGCTAGTGGACTGAAAAAGCAACTGATTATATTATTCAAGTAGCCTAAACTTTGATTTGTATTTGTAATGCCAATCATTTATGTAATAACAAAATCGATACTTGACACCGTGTGACGATACGATACTGCCACACAAAAATATCGCGATACTTTACTGTATTGATTAGGGATGCACCGATCCAATATCTGGATCAAACATCGGCCCTGATATCATCAAAATAGATGGATCGGGTATCGGAAAAGGCAACCTATACCTGAGGCGATCCTTGCCCTTTAAATCTATTGCGACGCGAGCTACGTCATACGTCATGGAGCGAAGGAGAGAATCTGTTTCATCTTGTTTCATTTTATCTTAGGAACGAACTGTGTAGTAATCAATGCCTGATGCCTCTAGTCTTTTCTGTTCTACATGTAAAGGTGTATAGCTTTTTAGGTCAACCATGGCATCGGATCGGTATCGGGTATCGCCTGATACTCAAAGCCACAGCATCGGGATCGGACCTGAAAAAGCTGCATCTCTAGTATTGATTCTTTCCCCCACCACTAGTTCTTTCATCATGCCGGTAAATCTTAACGAATTACTGCCAACATTTATATTTGTATGTCAGCTCAAGTGGGTCGCTAACAACCCGGATTTATACATCCAAAGAACTTCTATAAAAATGAACTACTTGGCAACCAGACCAGGCTTCTAATTGAGACAGGCCTTTATTTGTCAAAATGTGTGGCCACACCAGGCTAGAAAAAGGACTGTGTGTTTAATGGGACTAGACTTCTGATTTAAGTTTTAGAGCGTGTGATTAATGCTAGATCAATGCTGATCTTGGGTGGAGAAACAATTAACAGGAAATAATACACTTTTACGTTGTAACGCAACAGTTTTTGTTGGCAAAAGAGTTGCTGAGTTAAACAATTTCATAAAACGCTCTGTGAACTTTCGTACCTGCATTTTTTAGGGTGCTCATCTCTCTTGTTGTTGAACTCAAGGGAAATCTTGGCATCCAGGCCAATGCCGAAGTAATTGTTCATCACACACTTCTCTGAGCATTGTCTGCAAACACAGAAAAATATGTAGATTAAAATGTGATAATACATTAATACACAGCTGGTACGTGACAGACACAGATGTACGAATGCCTGCAAACAAATGTGCGCACATGAAGACTTACACAGTGTCCTCGCTGAAGGTGACGGTGTGGAGGCTCTCTGGTTTCTCAAGGACAATGGGGGACGTGGGACTCAAGCTTCCTTGACCTGGATGGAGGCATAATTGGTTACTTCGATAAAAAAATGTTCAACAATAGGATAGAGGTTCTAAAATTGAAATTATGAATGTTTAATAAGGCAAAGTTTAGCAGATTATGAGCTATCCTTGAAGGAGTGGGTCCTCATCAAATCTTTTCTGACAAAATGCAGTCGTGAGAGTGCACAAGCAGCATTTTGAGGAGCGCGTCCCTTCACCTTGTGTCCCCGCTGAGCTCAAACCAAAGGGACACTTACGTGGCTCAGCATCCTTCAGCTCCTCGCTGTTCTCTCTTTTGATGGAGGACGAGGACGACATCCTCTGGACCTGCGTGTGTCGGTTCTGCTCGTCCACCACTGAAATGATGACATTGGTGAACTTAAATACAAAGCACTCAAGGCATGATCGTGTCAAAATGATTCCGACAGGAGAAGAAAGGAAAAGCGGGACAAGGAACACGATGAATTCACTCGAGGTTACCTTTCTCGGCCTGTTCGATGATCTGCCTCAGGGCTTTCTTCAGGCTGTTGGCCCTGAGCATCAGCTGCTCCTTGGAACGGTACGTTTTACCCTCTGAACCGGACTCACCGCCACTTTCTCCGGGGCTCGAGCCGCCGCTTTCCTGGCTGGGCACCGAACCCGCTGGCACCACCTGATTGTGGCGGGGAAATAGAGCATGTTATAATACGTCTGTATAAGCCATCCTGGTATATTCCCATTAGGTGACCTTTTGTTTAATTCCTGATGTTATCCGACTCCCTGGTGAGATTTATTAAATTTTAAGAGCAGGGGAAACCCTGCAGCATTGTCTCATTATCACTAAAGCAGCAGAATTAAAACAGAAAATGTCATCTCATTCATAAATCTTTAGTACTCCTGCTCCGTGGAGTCTAACAGTAGTGCGTCATCGCTCGTTTCCAGCAACAAAGGCAGGTTAATATTCATTTACAGGCAGCACTGAGGAAGAGGATATCCATATTTTATTTATCCAATATGAAGTGATGCTCGGTGCAAAGCTTGGATTCAGTGCCTTCCTCCCTTTATTGAGCAGGAGGTTGAAATCATACTGACATTTTGAGGGCTCCATTACTTCTTTCAGAGCACCGACATCAATCTGAGAATAAAAGACTCCAAAGGGAGCAGAGAGCCAAAAAGCTGTGTGCAGTTTTGTTTTTTAGCTCCTGTGAGGAAACTTAAGACGGGTGAAAAACCATCATTGTTTTCGACTGCTACTCCCATAAAGGCTTAGATTGAATCGAGAGGGGATTTAAAAACTGAGGGGGAACGTTTTATATCCTCTCTGATCAAACGACAGCATTCAGCATCTCAAAGATATAGTGTGCAGTCTTCAACTTCATCATCATCTCACTAGGTGGAAAATAGGGATGCATGATATTGGATTTTTTGCTGAAATCCAATATGCCAATATGTAACAACTCATTTGACCGATAACCAATACCGATATATCCCTACCTAATTTTAGTGAGTGGTGGAGTTAACATCATATTGTGCATGTATACCTTTATCATGACGGCCCACCAGCAGATGGAGACATGACATACAATGCTTTCATTGAGTGTAATATTCATTCATTGTGCAAAATAAGAAAAAGCATGTTTGCCGATTCCGATATTTCATTTTAAAGCCAG
Source organism: Epinephelus cyanopodus (assembly GCA_026686955.1). Taxonomy (NCBI): domain Eukaryota; kingdom Metazoa; phylum Chordata; class Actinopteri; order Perciformes; family Serranidae; genus Epinephelus; species Epinephelus cyanopodus. The sequence continues at coordinate 16,117,974 of CM048934.1, forward strand.
TATCGGCTGGTACCAATGATGTGCCGATTTCATTTTGCATCCCTAGTGATATCAGAAACTGACATTTTGTGCCTAATTAATCATCTGATCAGCTCTGATCGGTTTTATGAATCAATTACCAAAAATATCATAAGTGTGAAATCAGGGTGCTTTCAGACCGCAGTTAGTTCAGATCGAGGTTGGAACACGTTCTCACCACAAACGAACCGCACTAGAGTTCGTTTGTAACAGGACAGAGACCACTTCTTCAAGAAGGTCTCTGCTGTGTTCACACCTGCCCACACAAACTGCACTTCGGGGGCAAACAAACTTGAGTTAGACTGAACTGAACCAAACAGGGCAGGTGTGAAAGCTCCCTCAGTGAGACCTCCTTTATCATTTACATCCTTTAACAAGCAGCTTTTATATTAGTTACACTTCAGGCTGTTCAGATCTCATTTCGGTGCAAAGGACTTTAGCTGCTGCTTCATATGAAGTATTATGACTCAGGATTGTTGTGTCATTTTAATCAGGCTATGAGGCTGCACTTATTGCTGTGACTATTTCATACTGATTAGAGTTGGTGGTGTTATTACCTGAGCTTCTGCTTCCTCACTTAAGGCCTTGACGAGGGAATCAAGCTTCTCGTTCAGCAGTGCACACTGGGAAAAGAGACAGACAGACAGACACACAGACAGACAGGGAAGACATTTTTATTGTTTTTATGGTTGCCTTGCTCACTTCAAAATCAAATGAGAAGAGTGTAAATTGGGAGATAAAGTACACATCAATGCCGGGCAGAAGTTCCTAAATTCTCATTTTTAAGCTGCTGCAGTAAGACTTGAAACCAGCATGAAATTAATACCTATACAGAGCATAGAGCTCTTTTATTTGCAGAAGCAATAGGCGAATTTCCCCTCCAGGCGTCAATGAAGCGTCACATTATTTGGTAAGAAAAAAGGACGGATAAGCGGGACGGAGCTCAAAGCGCTCTGACAGGGAGGAGTTTGGGGAAGGCTCGAGACGCCTCTGCTGGGTGAAAAGACTTTCTCTTCTTGGAGACGTCTCACAAAGAACATTTGGCGAACCACTCTTCCTCTTAGCATGAGTTTCTTTGCGGTTTCAGACTTGTAGGACTTTTACATGCTGGTGACTGACAGCTGCTGTAATGATTCAGTTTAACCCCTTACAGCCCAGCTCGCTCTGACTCATACTCTGTGTCAGCTTGTTCCATTATAAACTACATGACGTTTACACTGAGTGACGTATTCAAACACAGTGACTCCATGTTGTTCATGGCTGCACTGTCCATAAAGTGGATATATTTTAGATGTGTTGCGTATGCTTTTATCATGTTTCAACCATATTCAGCCTGACAGCTTTAGTTTATTCAGATGATATTCTAATCAAAACTTACTCCTTGAATTAGCTCAATTTTTATGGCGCAACTTAACATTTAAACAACTTATTAAACAATTTATTTTAATCATCAACAGATCTAATTCTTTATCGATCAATTAACTGGTTAATCAGTTGGTCTATAAAGTGTAAGCAATTAAAAAAAAAAATGCCTATCACGTGCACACAGAGCCCACAGTGACGTCTTAAAATGTCTTAATTTCCATTTTCCATTTGGTATCACAGATGATTAATAAAGTCAAAAAGTATTTACATTTAAGAAGCTGAATTTCTGCATAAATGTTAACTTAAACAATTATTGGTTAGAAAAAAGGATGGTGATTAATTTCCTGTTGATTGACTAATTATTTAATAGTAATTAAAGAGTGTTTTACATTGTTTCATCTTTATTTTTCACTCAATCACTTTTCTCTTTTGTTTTTGACTCTTTAACAAGTGAATTCTCCTGCTGTGGGATCAATAAAGTTCATCTCATTTTACTCTACTAATTGCTCCAGCTCTTATAACAATATAAGCTGAAAAAATCAGGCCTGAGCTATTTTATGCTCACTGTCTCCATGGCAACGTCATATTTCCAAATCCATGAAAATCTTTTTCTTTTCATCATTTTTTGTTTAGTTTGACACTATCATTGTTGATACCATTTTTTGGACATTCAGAGTGTCACAGTAACACGGTTCTTACGTTCCTGAAACACTGACAATGTCTGTGGTGTGTTGAAAACCGGCTGACATACAGGCAAGAAAATCCAATTATTTCAAATACATAAAAACATTTTTTTGTTACAGAACAGGAATAGTACCACTAAGATGTCAAGCTGATGATGAGTAGTCAGGTTTGTTACGGCTACACCTTTTCTTTAAAGGGAACCTTTGGTGTTTTCCAGCTATCATTGTTTTTCTTCCCCCATTGTTTTGATGCTTAAGTGACTAATGGGAACACCAATTTAGGAAATTTGACCAGTACTAAGTGAGAGCGCTGCAGCCTGCAGCTGCATAAAAAGCAATGTGATCTTTTGGGGCAACTGTGCACAGTAATGTGTGTCAGCTAAAAAGTGCTTGTTTTTGCAACTGTCTAACAAAGAAATAAAACATTTTTCTTTATAAACAAAGTCTGACTCGAGGAAAATCTTGCTCTGAAGTCTCATAAGTTGAGTCGTTGCATAAAGGACTCAGCCTATAGGAAGCGCACTCTCTACCAGGTGAGCTTGAGGTCGCACCTTTAACACTCATTGTCAGCCTTTGATTGCTCTTCGAACTGGATTCTTATAATCTATGAAATGATTAAATAAGATAGTGAAATTTAACCTTCACACAACTTTTTCTGTCTCACTCTCTATTATACACACACACACCTACACTGCCCACTAGTTAGTGTTATACAAGCTCTTACGTAATGCAAACGATTACACACACAAAACCATTTACCTTCTTTGCCATGGCATCTGCCTCCTCCTTGTTCTCTGTGGCTCTCTCGTACGCCTTCCCCACCTCCGCCACGAAATCATTCACCGTCCCACACAGAAACCTGACGGAGCGGTGGAGAGAGACAGGAGAGGAGAGAATAAGGTTGGGATGGGTGTGAGGGTGAAGGTCAACATGATTAGCGCAGAAGATGAAACAGATCAGCCAGGGTAACACGTTTCAGATTTAGTGATTCACCGTGCAGTCAGTGTGTTTGGAGATTACATTGCCGCCTACCTGCCTGTCAGCTACGTCGCCTCCACACAGTCACTATTTACTCACAGCTGTTACATTGCTGCTGTATGACTCAGCAGGGAGGTTTCTCCAAGCTCACACAGTCCTTCGCGCATTTAGCAAATATTTGATCCTGTCAAATGAAGACTGCTGCAGAAAAACACATTCTTCATTTATGTGTCTTACTCTCCTGTTCGCTCACACAGGTTTTATGTCCAAATGAGAAGTCTGGAAATTAGAGATGCATGATGGCACACTGTTTTAACTAGTTTATGGTAGAATCTGAAAGACGTGTGCTCAGCCTGTGTCTCGCAAATTAGTGCTGAATATCATACAAATGATCCTTCAACTTGAAGTGTCAGAGGTGGCAGTGAATCATGTCGATGCTCAACAGCTGCAGGTTGCAGGGTGATGTTAGAGGTGTTTGACTGCATCGTGCCGTTTTGCTTTGGTTGCAAACTTACAACTGTTGCCTCTGAAAACACCTACTTATTTGATTTTTATCTACTACCGTCTACGCCTTAGCATAAGATTGCCACTGCTGCTATTCTAAACATAACACCTCGGTTATTAAGATTACAGACGAAACTGAAAATGATGTCACTACCTCTCCAGGAAAGTACCTTCATTTCTTTAGGCGGTGTTCAGGAGTAGCCAGATCAGAGAAGTCTGGGTTGCATATGACCACAAAATGAAACGAAAAAACGAACTAAAATCTAACTAGAATTACTGCCCTGAGGTTGAATGCCTCCAGCAGTCAGTCGAGATGCAGTTTACATCCTTGTCCGTCCAGACTCATGTGTAGCCATGACAGAAGACAACACTTAAAACATGGATGTGGCTGCAAAGAAGGTACAAATTGCAAAACCTGGATGCCTCACACACATCTTCATCCTGCAAACATAGAGGATCTATACAGTCAGCAAGGTGCGCAACATCATGATGTCACAGTGAGGGTAACCTTTGACTATTAGGATTTAAAATGTCTTAACTTCATCATTTTATCCTGTTAGATATGTGTGTGAAATTGTGTCATAATTAGTGTATGAATTCTTGAGTTATGGCCAAAAAAGTGTGATGTCATAGTGACCTTTGACCACCAAATTCTGATCAAGTCATCCTCAATTCCAAGTGGACATTTGTGCCAAATTTAAAGTCATTCCCGCAAAGCGTTCCTGAGACATTGGATTCACAAGAATACGACATACAGGAGTTTGGACGTACGTACCAACTGAAAACATAATGCCTGTGCCACAGCTGCCGCAGGCGTGGAGGTAGAAAAACAACACATTTTAATGTCAGGTGTGAACAGACAGACTTAGAGCTGTCTGCTTGTGATTGGATCACCCAAGACGTATGTTGACACCAGGTGTGAACAGTGCCAGAGTGACGTTGGATCTTTTAAAGCAGTCGTACTGAGTGTTAAACTGTGTGGACCTGGAACTAATGACCAAGGAGGAATCTGGACCTGTGGCTGGACCTGTTGGGAGCCACTGTTTTGAAGACTGTCTAGAAAATGTTCCTTTCTTGTTGTACAGCTGCAAATAAAACAGCCGAAATCCTGGATCACTCCTGATATCTGTATCGCAGCCGCTGCGGATAAATACATAGTACAGTATATAGAAAAGATGTGAATTCAGAATGTACGACAGCAAGACTGAACAAGACTCTACAGTTAACACCTAACACTCCTAGTTGAGGCCCAGACTGTATACATTGGGATAGACTAAACAGACTGTTGCCAAGGACAACAATGTACTAATCTGCTTTACTTTAACTGTTCTCTCCCCACAGGCGTCTTTATGCGTGTTTATGCAGGTTTTTAATCTGTTGCCTTTTCGTACGTGACGTTATACTGTATACCATCATTTTCCCACCAGCTGTTGTAAAGGTCATTTAAGGATTTCTTCACCAGCTGCTGACGTAAAGCAGAAGGAGGTTCATCTCTAACCAACAATGCATGCAACCTCATCTATTTTACACAGCCTTGATTCAGTGTACAGAGTCACTTACTCATCACTGCATTCTTTATGGTTTGGCGGGCTGAACGTCATTGACCATTCCCAGACAACAGCACTGGTATATCTTTATCTATAAAGCAATATTGGGCATTAAGTGGTTGCTTTTTTATGAACCCTGGGTTTTAACAGATCTGGGGAAAACTGCATTCTACTACTCTGTACCCTGGACATGGAAACATCTAAAATTAGAAACACTTGCATCCATCCACGCATTTAAGGGCATCATGAAGAATGTGGAGGCATGACACTGTGTTTGAATAGTTGTTTTATTGTGGATTTTTGTACTATATGTTGTATTTGTTGCATCTAAACGTGCTCTGATTGGCTGCTACTTCGGCCAAGTCTCAGCGGGACTTCCTGCTTTTTAAATTCAATGACAAAGCAGTGATATCATTTAACGATCTCCCCCTGTATGAGATCTTTCTGCTGGAGCTCAGCTGGACTCATCCATCTCACTTACTTTTCTTTATTGTTAAATGTGACCCTATTATGTCAGTAACATATCATTGTTAATGGTTAAAGGGAACCATTAGAGCCGGACAGCAGTCTCACTTTACTTAATGTCCCTTTTGTGTCTTTGCGGGCGAAACGACAACACATTTATAACAGGTAAGTGGATAATAACAAAGCACAGCCCTGTATGTTATAAACTCTAATACAGACTGAATCTTGATGCTGTTTTTCTATAGGAAATTAGGATTACCATGACAAAATGTACATCTACACCAACAAAGTGAGCAACCTTAAATAATTTCATGCACAAATAAGCAAAGTAAAGAGAGTAAAGTGTCGCACTGAGCTTGCTGATCCTGATGGAATCCCATTTTATACTACTCTGTACTCGAACTGGTTCCTATTTTCATTTCTACCACGTGCCGAGTGTTTGTCTTGACCCTTGGCTAATTAAAACATTTTAAAATTCCACTGCAAGATTTCAAAAGTAAACTTTTCAAAGCAGGAAAGACACATTTTCTTTGTCTGACAACACTGGTGTTGCGTTTCGATGAAAATGTGCTCTGGGTGCGTCCAATAGTCCCTGAAGTGTTTTAAATGTGCTCCACTACAATCAGCGGCGCTTTAAAAACACACACGGAGCGGTGGAGAAAAGTGCTCTGTAATGGCCGTTAGACTTTTCCCAAAGGAAGACTACTAATGTACTAACGCACAGAGGATGACCCCTAAATACTGATTCATCCGTCTCTTTCACTTACAGCTGGGCAGCACTTACTGTCCCCTCCGTGTGTGCGTGTGTGCGAGTGTGTGTCCTCAGGGAGGAAGGAAAAAAATCAATACTCATTGACCAGACACTCACTTGCTCCTTTTTGTCTGCCTCTTTCTCTCATCATCTCTCTTCTCTATTCTCCTTTTTGCTTCCTCGCTTTCATCCTGCCATCTTTATTCTCATCCCCCATCCTTCGCCTGCCTCCCCCTCCCTCCTGCTTTCCCGCTGTCCCTGTATTTCAAAGGCATTCGTGGCACGTACTTGGCAGAGGAAATGACGTCACTGTGTTTGTCCGAGTCCAGGATCTTGGCGAGGTGGGAGGCCACGGAGTCTGCATACTGAGTGATGTGGACCTGAGAGTGAGAAAGAGACCTCAGACTTATAAAAGAGAAGGGTGGAAGTTTGGGCCTGAGATTATTTGATCCAGTCAAACCTTTGTTAAGGTGGTCTTAAAATTTTCTAGTACATTTTTGCCTTTTTCTTAGCAGTATGGCAGCTATCAGCAGAAAATTCATGATCTTAAATAAGATTTAAATACAGTACAAGGTTTGATTTGGGGTTTGGAACGAGCCAAATCACGTTTGGTAATAACGTCCTTACTGGACACACAAACAGTCTTCTGCTTCAAGTCTCATGGGTTTATTCTGAACCTGGGAAATCTGCCTTTCATTTAATTTCTATCTATCTATCCATCTAACCGTCCATCTAACTGTCTGTCGTCCATCCATCTATCTATGTATCTATCTAACCGTCCGTCCACCCATCTTAAAATTTGATTATTAAATGACTCTCTGAGGGTGGTGTTATTTAACTCTATATTTTACTTGTAGGTAGTATTTGCACTCTTTATCCTGTTTATGTGCATAAAACATTTTATTTTCATCTGTCTATAATCTGTGTGCTTCATTCAGACACTGCTTAAATCGTCAGTCATGACTTTTCGGGGAAAAAAAGCCTTCGATTAACGTGATTTTAATCATCAGTCACCTAAAAACATCGACTAGAAGAATAAAAAGCACAGAACAAATCTAAGTCAACACAGAACTTTTTAACTAACAAAAATGGCCACTGTTGTCTGGCTAGGTTCAAAAGATAAAACTAGGACAGCTTTGGGATGCTGTCTCCCAATAAATCCCCTTCATTTGAGTGGATCAGCCTTCAACTAATGGACAAATGACAAATGATGACAGCCTTGAGAGCCTTAACATCTTTAAACTGAAAAAAAAGTCAATTGTTCCTCTGGGATATTTTACTTCAATTATCCACCAAAGTAAGAAATGTAATAGTGGTGAGAAACTGGCTCTGCAGTTGCAGAATCACACTGCGACTTTAAAACATGCATGCCTCGAAACCTACCAGAAAGATTTTTGGGAGCTAAGAAGCAGCTCTTAGCTTAAATTTAAAATACAGAGCTGTCCTTCGTCAATATCTGAGCTGCTCCCCGTGTTTTAGGTCTGATTGCTTTGGCTCCCAGCTGCCAGACTCAATTGATTCTCAGTGGATGTTTTCCAAAATAATTTCTTGGAGCTCGCGAAGTCTGGCTACGTGGGGCTAATTTATGGACACCATCTGTCAAAAAGCAGACAGCTTCCTGAGAGTAATTTACCTGCAGAGGAGAATCGAGGCTGTCGTCTTCTTTCACTATGGGTGTGCGTTTAGTGGTGGTTGGCACCTCGTACGTCATCACACTCCATCTACAAAGACACACAAAGACACACCGGTGTCAATCAGCAGGAAATAAACTTTATTATCAGCTAATCAGATCAAGATAAGAGGACAGGACACAGGAAATGGAAATGTCCTTTTCTATCTGTGATTGTGTCGCTGATAAAAAACAGCAGATCAACAAAAATCCATCTATAGTTCAAGTTGAGGATGAAGAAGTCGGTGAACACTTGCAGAACACGTGAGTTTTTTTAAACATACTTGAAATACGCACTTTTAATAACAGCAGTAGTTGAACGTTTTGGGAAATATGCTCATTCACTTTCTTGGCAAGAGTTAGCTGAGAGGATGGATGCCATTCTCATGCCTGTACAATAAATATGAAGCTACAGCCAGCAGCTGCTTAGCTTAGCTTAGCACAAAGACTGGAAACAGAGGGAAACCGCTAGCTTGGCTCTGTCTTAAACTAACAAAGAATAGCTGAACAGCACTAATCAAAATGCTGCATTTCGTATAATAAATCAGTACAAAAATGGAAGTGTAAAACTTACAAGTTATGGTTTCGTGGAAGGTGATGTGTCAGACATTTCTTTGCTGAAGGCAGTGACTACCTCATGCTAAGCTGGCTACAGCTTACAGAAATGGGAATTCAAGGCCAAGCCAAGCGTCAGGCCATCAAACCCTTCTATGGTGCAGCCGAACAGGCAAGCCAGTGGCTATGGATTAAGAGGAAAGACGTCATATGGGCCCCGAAATACCACTCACAACAGCAGGGTATGAGGAAGTAAAAGCAGAGGGGGGCGCACCTGGGACGACAGGTGCTGCCGATAAGCCCTCTGGAGGTGTCGTGGGCCTATCATCCAAACACCAGTGAAGGGAGGTACCCACCTGATGACACCAATGAAGCTTTTACCCTCCCTAAACTCCCACCCGGCTCCAGTTTCCATCTTTGCCAACTTGCTGCAGTATGGCAGTGATGAAGTTATCATCACAGCCCTAATGGGGACCTTCAGTATTTGGATCAAGTGGCTTGTGAAAAATGAGTCTGGTCAAATTTAGAATGCCACAGCCGCTATTTTAATGTACCAGATACATATTTAATTAACATTTAGATAAATGTAAGTATGAAATTGGACTCTGCTGATACTCAATATTAAAAGACTCAGATTGGGACGTGTGCCAAAAGCTTGTGATGGGGACATGCCTAATATACACTACGTGTAATTGGTTGATTTATGTTTGTTTTCAGCCACCAGCTGCCAATTATGCGCTAATGCTATTCTTAATGTTGTTTATGAATCTTTCCCCGATGCATAAATAGAAATAAATAGCCTGTAGTACTTTTAGCTAATTATCTTTATTGCTTTGACTATTGCTTGCTCATCTCTGCTGCCCTTGAGAGGTACACAACCCTAAATCAGATTCAGACACAGCGTTCACTTGGGATTTCTTCCATCAACTTATTTTAGGGAAATCGTTTAGGACAGTTTTCCTGTCGGTCATATTGATACTGTAGCTTGACACACTTTAGTCATCAGTCCACCTGAAGTGAAAATTCAAGTCGAATGAGAACATGACAGGACACTAAGGCCTTCAAAGAAAAACAGAGCCAACTTGTATGGACTCTGTACCTTGCTGAGAAGAGACAGTGCAAACCACATTGTTGCCCTCTGCCACTCTCTGTCCCTCTGGTCTTACCGGTCCAGCATTTTGGTGTGGCTCTCTCCAGCTTCTCCAGGATCTGCAGCAGTTGGGCATCGTCGTCACAGAGGCCTCCCCAGCCCAGAACACGAGCCAGGTCGTTGCCTGTGCCCAGTGGCAGCACGCCGAGCTGGCACTGTAATGTAAAACAATACATCATCTGCAAACAAACTGACTTAATCCAATTTTCAATCAAACTGAGCACAAGACAAATTATTTATGTTTCATCAATCTAAATCCCAAACAGACTCTGTAACTACTGCACAAATACAATTCTACTATTTATTATGTCTCATTTACAGGGTGTTTACAGGTATCAGACAGTTAAATTTAATGCTTTTAAAGACCCGTTCAAGACACCTTTTAACCAAATTTAGGACAGATTTTGGACAAATGTTTTATTTATCAGAACTGCAGGGAAGCATTGCAGGGAAGTAGTATATATATGTTCTTCTGCAGAAGGAAGTGTTATGTAGGAATATAATTATTAGAGCGAGTTAAGTCAATCTACATTTTGCCAACAGGTAAGTGCAAGTACGAAAAAAATGACAGTATTATAGTTTTTTAAAATCTTTAATAAAAAATAGATAAAATGTTTGTTGTAGTTAAGACCTCAGAAATTCAAGTTTAAGATTATTTAATGACTTTTGAGGCCTTGTTGTAACATTGAATTCAAGACATTTTAAGACTTTTTAGGATCTGCAGACACCCAGTTTAACCTCACAAGTTTAGCAGTGAAATCCACTGTCCTCATAAAACATCTATATCCCAACATCAAATCTTCTTATTCTCTCTTGTTCTTTTCGTTATAAAGCGTCACAACTTGTTTGAGTTGGTAAACATGGGCACAGAGTTGCAGTCCACAATCTGATATTATGGATGCACTACAGGTATAAACTCATTTAAAATCTGCAGTTTTCCTAATTTAAAAAAAAAAAATTACTTTAAGTGACTTATTTTGATCAGTAATTATATATTTAAGTTAATGTGTGTGTTAATTTAATTGCAAAGCATGTTCACATCAGTTAAATGGTTTTATTATACAGGACAGAATGGAGACAATTGGCAGTCTGCACCCAAATTACATCCTCAAGGACAAACAAATTATTTCAAACTGTAACATCTTGAATTATAAAGACAAACATCAGATGATTATAAAAGGAAGTCAGAACAAGGTCAAGACTGTGAGGAAAAAATGTGAGAAACATCACGCTGTCTGACCCTTGATATTAACCGGTTAATCTGATTAATATGACATGACCTATAATTATTTAAATTGATTTGACACGGCACTTTGTATCCAAATTAAACACCAATTTAAAATGAAAACCATGTTATGCGACATGGCACTTATTCATTTGGATTAATTGCATGGCGTTAATTATTTAGTTGAGCTAATTAGTGTATCATTGGTGATTTTACCCATCGCCACCCTGTTCTTTTTCTCTCTATTTCCCAGTCACTTCCTTTTTGGCTTTAGTATCATCCAAGATGTCTACAAAACACATGTTCAACACTGTTTCTTTGTCATGATTGAGGACAGTGAGCAGGTTACAAAACATGACTAAGGTGGAAAATGCTTTAGTTCTGATGTTTTTTCTCAGCACAAGAGGTAGCTTGCTGCTTTCTCTTGCCCATCAGCGCTCTCCACAGTTACCTTCAACATTACATCATCATCCCCTTCTCCTCCTTTTCCTCCTCCTCTGCCTCGCTCTCACCTGTTTATGGAGGTTGAGTTTATCCAGCTCTGAGAGCACCCAGCCCACGCTGCCATCTCCTCCGCACACCAGGATACGAAACGTCACAAACTTCTGGAAGAGGCGCAGGCTGAGGGAGCAGAGAGTGGGATGGGATGGGAGGATGAGGAGAGGAAGAGGAGGACGCAAAGCATGAAATGTCAAGAGGTAGATGTCATGAAAAGGCAGTGAGATTACAGCACTAGTACACGCGTTAAACCAGTAATAATGAAGCAGAAGCTCCCACTAGTGAGGCAATCAACCAGTAAAAATAAAGCCTAGTAAATGTTAGACCTTTCTGCGACATATGAGCTCATTATTTCATCAGTAATTATTAAGTACGACAATTCACAGTAAGTACCCGAGCTCTGGCCCTCCGTTCATCAGGTCAAAGACTTGAGCTGGGTTGAGGAGCTGCTTGAACTTGCGGAGGAACTTAACCCCCTGGTTGTCTCCACTTTTAGAGTTGACCAGGACCAGGAGAGGGCTGGAGCACGACGCTGAGGTGGCCTTCCAGAAGCCTGGAAAGAAATAGCTCGTTTGCAATCATGTGACTATAATGACTCGTGGAATTCAGATGGAGGGCAGGAAGTGATAAATATACTGCGTGAATTGTAAACAGAAGAACTTCTACATAAAAGCATTTAATGATCAGGCAGCAGGTATCATAAAAAAACTGAAACTCATGTTGGATGTGACCACATAAAATGAAGAAAAGGAATGTGTTGTTTTAGGTTGGGTTAGTAAATGTGCTTATCTGATTTTGGGGTGCTTTCAGACCTAAAGTTGTCTTGCTTTGGTCTGAATCAGGGACTCATTTTGTTACAAAGTTGCATAATTGCCAAGAGTCGGTTCATGTTCTCATGGCAGCATTTACAAGTTTTCTTTAAATTTCTCCTAGAAACGTTTGTCCAAGCATGCTAGAGTTTCATATATTCATTAAAACTGTTGTTTCAAAACCTTCAAAAACACACAAGATCAAAAGGACTTGCTTTACAGCTGCCGACAGCAGCAAAATCAAAGGGCCTGTTGCATCGTCACACCCTCTGCTTCCGAGGATTTACACACCGTCGGAGTTGAAAGGTGACATTCCTGCGCTTTGAACCTACTGTACATGCAATACCATGAACAAAGGAGCCTGTATATATGAGTGTGCGTATTTTTCAGTGTGTGTCTGTGTGTTTGTTCGAGGTGTCTCACCGTCTGAGTCGATGCTGTTAAGTGCAGTGGGAGGGATGATTGACACTCGATATTGACCCAAGGGACACACCTTCCCCATTTGTTCTTTACAGCTGTTGTGGACCTGCACACACACACACACATACACACACACACACACACACACACACACACACACACACACACACACCAGCACACCAACATACACACATAAACACAGAGTCAGCGGTCTCCATAGTAATTCTATATTTCAGTAGAAGCAGAAAGGTCATTACATCCCTCTGAAACCCACCAAATGTCAGTTCTGTAACCTTTACAAATACCACTCTGATTCATTTGTGCGTGCCACAGTGTGTGTGTGTGTTTCTGTGTGTGTGTGTGTGTGCGCTGAGGATTAGACTTATTAATGTGGGTTCGTTTGCCCTTAACACTAAAAGCAGCTCAGCCTTTGTTAAGTGGCACTGTGAGACAGCGTGAAGTTACATCTCTGTCACTGTTTGTGTCCTAAAGGACGATTGCACTGAACTTTTCTGCTTCATCATTGTGTTCTCCTGCTAAAGCGAAGCTAGTCTCAGGCTGCAACTAACTCATCCCATAAAACTTAGCTTTATTGGGCTTTTATTTTGTGATTTACAGCAGCGACATGCTCTGGTTTGTCTTTCCGTAGGCGGTCAGAGCGTTGGGTCAGCCTCCCGGAGCTGACATAAATTCATCAGCTCACTTTCATTCCTCATTTTTAACCTGCCCACCTCCTCCTCCCTCTTCTTCACCTTGGGCTTCGGTGCTGCCACCCTGAGTGCCGTCTCTTTATTATGATGACTTGAGTGAATGTTTCAGACCTTGAGTCTTCAAGTTTGGGAGCAGAAGTCACTATGAGTCACAATTTTCTGTGTGTATATGAACACATCAGATTGTTTGGTGAGCAAACTAAAGAAAATATCACCGCATGTATTAATAATATGACGTATTTTCACTTGTGTTTCACACAGTTTAAGACCAAAACTACAAATACGCTATATATTGGAAACCCGTTAGTGAATGAGAACAATTTCTGTTTCAATATTTCATATTTTACAGTGCAAACGTTGTACTTTTTTTGTGAAGGTAGTAGCACAACACTTACTGTATTATTTTGGATAGTCGGTTTGGCATTTAGAGAGCTGCTGGGATATCAAAGCAAACTGTGGCTCACTGGATACATGGTTCATCCTCCCACTAGAGATATTAGTAGTTGGAAAAGCTTTACCAATTGGACTGGCGCTGATTTTATTACCCTGGATATTAGTTTGATTTTAAAGGAGCACCTTCAGTTTCTTGTAGCCAGGTGCGTAGACGAGATTATCCACAGGCAACAGAAGAGAGGAGTCACGCACACTGATTTTAAATCCATGTGTGAACTTTCTGGGCTAAGATCTAAAAAGAAAATACCTCCCAGCCAGCAGTGATGTCCTAAATAAACACTAACGCTGATGTGACGAGACAGTTTTCTGACAGGATGGAAGCCACAATCGATCCCACTTACGATGGCTTTGCACCAGAGGCAGCGCCAGTCCTGCAGCCGCCGCACGCTGCCACAGTTCTTGTCACACACCACACATTTGGCACTGACCGGCAGGTTGCCTTCCAGCCACTGGTGGGGCATGAACACCTGAGAAAAATACAAAAAAAAAATATAAAATACGGAGAACATGAGACATCAAGGGTCCAAATTTAGGCAACTCGGGCAGGAATTATTGGTATGCAAAGATCTATGGAAATTCAAAATACACAAATCACCACCTTATTACTCACCCCTTCCTCATCCTCAATAATGTCATTTCCTATGGAGGCCAGTGTGGTCCATTTGCAGTTGTTGGTGGAGCGAACTGCACAGCGCTTATGAGCCTTGAATTTACAAACTGCAGAGGACAGATCAGAAAAATGTCATGTTAGACAAACTACGGTTACACTTTACTTGAAGGTATCTACACAAGGGTGACATGACACTGTCATGAACCTGTCATGAACATTATGTACATGTCATAAACGTTTATGACTGCTGTCATTCGGTTTTTGTAATGACAAGTTGACATTGTTTGGGTTGTCTTGATTATGACAACTTGACATTAATCAAAGTGACATTACCAGAAGTTGTCTTTGTCATGACAACTTGACATTACATTTAGTTGGGATGTCCTTATTATGACAACTTGACATTGACCAGGATGACATTACCAGAAGATGTCTTTGTTTAAAAAAATATTATTTTAGATAAGTGTTGGACCATCTGATGTTTATTCTCTGCTGTCATCAATTTTTTTAATTGGCACCAATAGCGTTTACATATATCAGGATTAAATAGTGCTTAAAATATTCACAACATTTTTTAACGTTTTACAGAATGCTATTTATATTTTATAAATTTCTCTGTATGTTTTCAAAAATTCCTGTATATATGTATTTTATAAACGTTTCTTTATCTTATTAATTTTCTCTATTTATTTCATAAATTTCATTTATTCACATTTTCTACATTTAATATTTATTTTATAACTTTCTCTCTATATTTTATAACTTCTTATATGTAGTTTAAGAATTTCTCTCTATTTTTTCAAATGCCTATAATTATTTTATTCATTTTTATTCATATTTTCTACATTTCTTTTAGAAATTTCCCTTTTTATTCTATAAATACAAATATGTATTTTATAAATGTCGCTCTGTTTTTTTTAAATGTCTATAAATATTTTAAGCATTTTTAATTATATCTTACACATTTTACATATATTTTATACATTTCTAAATATATTTTTGTTCACTCTAATTATTTCGTTTGGATCTATGGAAAGTCATTAAAGGGAGATGAAAAATAAAGAAAAATGCCTTTGTATTTAGGGCATTTCAATTCACGACAAAGAAGATTTAAATTTTACAAATAAATTTAATTTCCCAATAATGTGTGTTGGCATCTGACCTAATAACACTGTATGTGTGTGCTAATGTTTTTACTGCTGTTATCAGAACAATAGGAGGAATGTTTCAAAGGTGTCAAGGTGTCAACACCTGCCTCGTCCTGCAATTAGGAGCAATAAACCTATTTCTTTCCCAACACATTAACATGCTCTCAATACTTTTAAGCAATGACAGACAGGAATGAGGACACCAAACTGTCCTTGACATTTATGTACGTGAACGGTCAAATATAAAGATAACGGCTCCTAATATCTGGTTAGGTCTAAAGCTTTGCTATTGACCCTCAGTGTGTCTTCAAATGTGTTTATCAGTAGCCCTTTTTAAACAGGAGTTGTGCAAATTTGCAGGAAAGCCCAATCAGTCTTTTTTCAGCATTGGCAGTATATAAAAAAAGGCGGAAAATTGGGCACCTCGGATCAACTTGCCAATCCGGCTTTGTGTGTCTAAACGCTCGCAGCTTGCCGGCAAAATGGCCCAACATTCGCGGAAAATCTGTCAGTGTAAAAGGGGCTTGTGTTTACGAACCTTCACAGGACAGGCCGTGGGAGGTGACGCCTGGCAGAGCCTCCCTGCAGACATTGCAGAAGGTCGGTCTGGCATGCGAGCAGGCATACCAGTTGTGCATCCCAGAGAAATGCTCCATGTTGAACTGGCTGGCCTGGAGGGGGGGAGAGAATATGGGAGGAGAGGCAAGTGACACCAGCGTTACATGTTAGACTGGCTGGGCTTCAGAGGTGGGAACAGAAACAAAACTCATCAGAGCAGAACATCAGAATATATAGCCTGAGGGGGTGAGAGATATTGCAGGACGACTTTTTAAATTTCATGCTGAACTTCACAGCCAGAGGAAACACGGATAAGATAATGACATCAGCAGTGCATATTAAACTTTGTGGCCTCAGGATTGAGACATAAAACGATTGAGATGATATTGATACTACAGCTGACTGGCCTGAGTAAAAGATGCCCATACAGGCAGAATATAAATGTTAGCCGATGCCTTAAAAGACGGCAGGTGCAGGCAGTGCTGTCAAACCGCACAATCTTATTTCTTCCTTTTCAGAAAGTGCTCCTGACTCTCGAGATATCAAAATGTCAAATCCGAAATTAGGATTAATTTGGAGAAGACGACATTCACAGTTTGATCTGCACCCTCACAAACCTGCAGGAGCACCACATGAACTTGGAATAATGGGGTATATATGACAATGATGTTAATTAAAACCCTAAATTTGAGGAACATCGAAAGCCAAAAACCCAGAGAGAATTTCAGCTGAGCTGGGATGGCACGCAGCTTACAGTCTCTTTATAGCCTATTAAAGCAGAAGGTCTGATTTTATGAGCGACATTAATCTGCGGGCAAAGAGCTAAAATGAAAAGTAGGTAAGAAAAAAGAGAGAGGAGAAGAGTATTTTCTTCCAAGACTGCAGAAAAGGTGGATATTTAGAGAAAAGAGCAGATGGGAGGAGAATTAAGAAGTGAGGTGTGAAGCCTGTCCTCATCAGCATAGATTACACACTGGCTTTTATCACAGCATCATCAATTTGGCACATTTATAATATTCAGCCTGCATAATACAACAATGTGAGACGATGAAGAGGCTGCCGGAGAGATAGTCAGAATGCTAACCTCATAGGTTTCCCATTTTTGGACGGATCTGAGAGCGCCGATCCAGTCCTCCATTTCCTTCCTGCTCTCGGCGCATAACATTAGTTTGCGAAATGGAGTGATCACCTGAGACAAAAAGAAAAGATGCAGTGACGTGAAATATCACCTTCAAAACCTGAGGAGGTGCTATGTACCCTATCTATGCATTTCTCAACATCACACCACATTATGGGGATCTACAGCTACGCTAGCAGCTCTGTGAAGCTAAATGCTAACATTAGCATGCTAACATTCTCACACTGACAATGCTAACACGCTTGACATTTGCTAATTAGCAATTAGGCTCCAGCCATCCGCAACCCCTAACAGGATAAGCAGTGACAGATAGTGAGTGAAAAAATTGAGTATAGGTTTTGGATAAATCATAATTTTGACTTAATTTTGGCGCAAGATAAAAAATAAGCTATCGCCAGAGTTATCAAAGTTGAGCTGCTACAATTAGTCAATCAAAAGAAAATTAATCGCCTACTATTTTGATAATCGATTAATCATGTCAAAAAAAAATGTCAAACATTTGCTGGTTCCAGCCTCTAAAATGTAAGAAATTGCTGCTTTTTTGTCATTTATGACAGTAAATGAAGAGTCTTTGGGTTTAGAATGTTGGCTGAACAAAAGAAGTAATCAGACGTTTTCACTTATGACTCTGGGGAACTGAATTTTTCCCAATTTTTCGACATTTCATAGACTAAAAAATTAACCAATTAAGTGTGAAAACACCTAGCAGATTAATTGGTAATGAAAATAATCATTAGTTGCAGCCTTATCCTGAAGGGAACGTGAATGTGTGTCACAAATTTCATGGCAATCCATCTAATAGTTGCTGAAACATTTCACTCAACACCACAAATGTGAACCTCTTGGTGGCGTTAGGGAAAACTCAATTGATCACCAGAGTCATTGGTATAAATCCTCTGAGGACCATGAATACTAAATTTCATCGCAATGCGTCTCATGGCTGTCTCAGCCAGATTGGTTAAAATCCAAGATTAACTCTAGTCTTGAATTTTAAGCTTTAAAACTCTTCATTCCTGATAATTTGCCATTGAAAACTGAGCCAAATGTTACGTTTTAAATGCTTAAATACACATTTTCAGATAAGTTGTTGCTTACCGTGAAGCTGTTGTTGATATTCTTGGTGCTGGTCTCGGCCACACTGGCATCGGATAGGTCCACCTCATCAAAAATCAGGGACTGATGGGAAGACAAACAATGCAAACATCAGCTTTTCCTTCTTTTCTCACACCATATCCAGGTACCACACTTAGCATAATCACACCTTGTCTTTTCCCTGACACCTCAATCACACCTCAACCATTCTTGACTGTTTCCAACTTGTAATTTTGGTTTCACAACTCAATGAATTGCCTTTTGGGATGGTTACAAATCCCAAAAACATTTCCTCGCGCTCACCTTGCAGTCTTTGGCATAATAGAGGGTCCTCCCTCTGAGTTTGAAGTACCTCCTCTTCCACCTCTGGAAAGAACTGGTCTGCTTTAACAAGATTCCCTCCTTCACACTTTTCTGTTGGGAGACAGAAAGAGGACAAAAGGGGGGGACGGGAGGAGAGGGGGGAAGAAAGAACAGATGTTAGTGCATCCCAATGAATAACTTAAGTGAAAGGTATTCTTCACGGAGTTCACACATTGACAGAAGGAGATCAGTTTGGATCTGGTCACCGAGATGGCTTTTTTTCTTTTGTCTTTGTCTTTTGTCTCAGATGAGCAGAGGTGTTGACTGAATCTGTCAAGATCGGAGAGGCTCACAGACAGGTTTACTTAAAGGACAATACCTGTGTCAGATTTGAGAGAGTCAAGGAACCTCCTTCCCTCATGTTTCCAAAAATAGCATCGGTTAAATATTCAAACGAGGAAGATGTGTTTGGTTATCAGTATGCTTGTGTGTCGACAGCAATAACACGGTCCTGTACTGCGATTATGGAAGTAACAGTGATAAACTGATGCGACAGGTAGGAGGTGCAGCCATCCGTGTCTGCATGCAAATTATAAACACGTCCAGAACGTCTGATTTGATTTGATATGGTCGATTTCATGTTTGACTTCATCCTCGTCTGTGTCTCTGCTCATCATGCGCTCATTCTTTTTCTCTCTCTATTTATGAGTACATGCCCCGAGAGGACAGAATGCACCAGGGGTAATCAATTTGAGATGGGACATCGGGGGTCGCCATGGTGATCCTCATTTCTCGAACAAGAGGATGGAGGATACCCAGGCGCAGGAACACACACACACACACACACACACACCGACAAACGCACTGATGCAATCTTAAGACTCTGATCACGTTACCGACGGCTCCCTCTCCATACCTCTGTGTTTATCACCTACTCTAGCAACATTCCTGCACGAGTCGCTGCCGCGGCTTTCATTAAATTGGCTTCCATCGACAACCCGTGACTTTCCCATGGAGATAATCATGTGCCTGCATCAGGTGTGCACATGTGCCGCCTGCTTACTCTCACTGCGGAATTTTTAACGTTGACTTTCCCTTTACACACACACACGCACACACACACAGTACGATAAAGTTGGAGTGGATAAACTGGAAATGTTTGACTGGCGACATCCTCTCCTTCCTTGAAGCAGAAATGTGGTTGCTAAAACATTTCTTGTTAAAAAAGTAAAAGTAACCATAGAGAAAATATTAACGCAGATATTTTCAATATATTTCTGTAAAACCTGAAAATGTGTCACACATGATGAGATACTACAGGAAGTGACTAATCATACTGCCATTTTGCAAAAGCCTCCAGGACAAATTCCTGCCTACTGTAATCAGCTAAGACAGTAAATAACGTCATTTAATTGTCACCAAGGTCCATGATGTTCTTCTCGTAATCTGTAACGAAGCAGCTTGCACAACCTGCACTGCCACAACAAACTGTGAACAAAGGTAAACTTTGTCTTAAGTGTGTAAACATGTATCAGAGATGCTGAAATAGAGGGTTTAAAGATACTAGTGTGAGGCTGCACGTAACAGTTGGAGATACAAAAGATGGAGGACAAGAGTTTACAACTTCCATCTGAGACCTTAATGTAGGTTTCCCCAAGTGTTCCATTTAAACATGTAGAGGTCTACTGTATTTATAAGTCCAAATGTCAGCTTTTCCAATGCAGCCAGATGACCAAGCTGACTAAACCAGGAGCTGACCGAGGGAGGATCGGAGGCCTTCCATTCACACATAATTACTTTGCAACTAAGATATCTAGGAAGTGAAGGATCCCCTGAGACAAATAGACAAGGAGTAAAGGGAACTTTGTGATTCTGAATGCGTTCAATCTGGGTGCTAATTCCCATCCAAACTTCCTGTATTTTCAGGCAGTCCTACAGCAATAATTTTGATGGTGTCCAGTAGACTCCGTTCAAGACCTTAAATTAAGATCTCTGGACATCCTTACGGCATTTTTTAACATTAGAGTCCGCTCCTCTTCTGTATATGTGCCCAGATCAGAGTCCCACACCCCTTACAGGGCTGAGGCAGAATTGTCTGAGCTGCGCAGAAGCATCGATGCAAAAGTTGCAACTTGGTTTAACGCTCAGACTGAGTATAACACTGTCTCCAAATATAAATTATGTAAATCATTTAGTTTCACCCACAAGCAAAGAAACGTCTGAGCAACTGTATTCAAATGTGGTTATTTTGGCTGACGGTGTCTTGGTTGTTTCATGGTTGCAGGCCAAAATTCCTATATCACAAACATTAAAGGCTCTCAGGGAGCACAAGGCTCAGACTTTTATTGACGTGTAACACAATTTTGCGTCCACGGAATGAAATGACAAAGAAGCGCTAAAAGGAAAGAGGAAGAGAGGGGTAAAGGATATTGTTTTTGTTATCTCCAAATCACGAGCACACTCCTAAATTGCACTGTAATAAAAAAAGAAAAAAAAAAAAAAGAAAGGACAGACAATGACAAAAGACTCCCTGCTTTCCACAATAAAGGCATGTTGTTTATCTAGTGCAATCAACCAGAGTTCTCAGCAGGCCTTAACCCAGAGCAGTTGGCTCAGCAGTAACTTGGCAGGGTCTCCAAATCGGTGCATGATCCAGGAAATCTGCCCTGAAGGAAAAACTCAAGACTCAGACGGGAGGTTTGCCACCTGCATGACAACTACCAACAAGCCAACGAGCTGACAGCAGGACAAGAGAAAGTGTGTGAACTTCTAAATGGAAGACAGAAAGTGAAAGTGTGTGTGACAAAGCAAAAAAGCACAATGTGAAAATGGCATCAAGGTTATATCTAATCTGGGTTTTCTCCAAGTACAAGACTCTCGAAATGACAAGCGTAAAAGGGACCTTAGTTAATGTTATTGTACAAAAAGAAGAATTGATGTGTCACTGGGTTTAGCATTACCACAAAAAGTACATGTATGTTCCACATTTTCATTTCCTCATAAACACAATGGTAATTCAGTAAATTACAGTTACAACAACCAAGCTGTTCCCCATGCTCCTGAAAAAGATAACTGATACAGCCTTCTGACAACTAGCCTTATTAATACACTACAGTTTCTCAGTTACATTACCAAACTAAATGAACTAGAGTGTGGCAAGGTGAGGCGAGGTAAACTTTAAAGTCTCGAAGGGGCAAATCAGACAGTACAACACACAGTATCCAGTATCAGCATTAGCTTGTAAAGTTGCTCGCTATGGGCATAAACAGCATCAACATCTTTTTACAAAGGGTTGTGTCAAGTATTAAAATATCGACTAGGCCAAATTTGTGGTTTTCTTAATTTCTTTGATAAGCTATTCCCATACGTAAATGATGACACTTTTATAACGTTAGCTATTTATTCATTTAAGACCGATGGATTAAGCGTTTTGGAATATTTTGTCAGGCTAATATTCAATGGCACCAGAAAATTCACTGTACTTAAAAATAAAGTGTGTTTTTTACAAAGTTGTGGTCCATTCAGAATGAACCCGCGACCCATTTCTGGACCATGACCCACCAGTTGGGAACCACTGGTATAGAGTACTGCAGGAATGAGTCCTAAAACACTGAAATGAGTTAGCATTTCAGCACTCCTGGTTTCCGTCAATGGGTTTTTTGGTTAGATGCCTGAAATAAGGTCTGTGGTTAACACAAGCTAAGAGACATTAACGTTATGTTCAATGACAAGAAAAAATATGTCAGTAAATACCCCACTTGTGAATTCAGAAGCTTTACATGTCTTAAAAAGGGTTGCTAACAAGTAGCTAAATTAAGTTACTGAACGTAACCCCCCTAAACACGGCTCTACAGCCGTGCTGTGGTGGTGACGTTGAAGTCATGCAACCGTAGTGTAGTTCGTTCGAGATTATTGCTTAACAAAACTATAATAAACTGTTGTTAGCCACAGAGCTTATTTGCAATAGTCCAAAATATATAATGAAAAAAATCTCACATGGCTTTTTGTCAAGGGAACCAGAGTGATGCTAACTTCAATGCTGGCCTACAAATAAACGTCATCCTTGCACCACTCTATTGGCTACAACATCAAAAATGATACGCAGCCGAATTGCTATCAAGTTGCTAACTAGTGCTGTTGCTTGCTAATGTTCCTGTACTAGCTACTGACTTGTACACAGTACTTATGTTACTTGTCTTGTCTGTTAGCTTGTAAGCTTTGTTTCTCACATCTCGTGCAGTACTCTTCTGGTAGAGAAGTTAGCTTGTTAGCTAACTGCATTTTATCGTACAGTAACTAGCATGACCGTCGACTATTATCTCGAACGAGTGGTCTTCCTGATGGTGCAATTTGAGGTAGGTGTTCCCACTTCTTTCTATCCGTCTTTAACAATATCCAATTCTGTTTATATGTCTCTTCCCCTCCTCATCTCTCTTTCTATTTCACTCATCTATCTTAGTGGTTTTATCTCTTTCCTCTTCGTTTTTCTGTCTCACGTTCCCTGCCTGTGTGTCTTTGCAGTCATGGCCTTGGCTGTCTCAACAGCAGGAGTAATACAGGTCAAAGGTACCCCTGGAATCAAATCAAATTCAGTGCTCCATCACCATTTCATTTCTCAACTCTTATCTCTCCGTGTGTGTTTGTGTACATGTGTGTCCATGTGATATCCTGCCTTGTAATGACACAAAACGCTTCTAGTGCTCCCACAGTGCATGTGTCTGTCTCAGAATAAATGTGCTTTTGTCCCCAGAGGGAGAGCAAAATCTCATATTGTCACAGTGTTACAGAGACACAGAGAGGAAGAGGACGGGGAGGATTGATGGTGGAAACCATGACAGATAGCCCAGTGGTACGGATCATTAGTAGGAAGAGATAGGAAAAAGAAACAGAGCTGTGACAGCGGCGAGGGGCGAAGATGGAGGAACACAAAAAGGTACTATGCTGGAGTTACAACAAACAGGGACTCTGGGGAGTCGACATGAAAGTGAATAAACAAAAGAACAAGGAAATGCCTTGAGGAGGAGGAAGAAAGGAGAAAACACACAAATAAGGTGTAAAGGTCTCTTTGACTGAACCACCTGACACGTTGGAGATAACGGCGAGGTGTAACACCCTTCTTCCACCAATCAAGCTTATCTGTGGTTGCCACAGCAACACCAACAGGAGCCGTCAGTCAAGAAGCTAATCAAAGTGGTTTTGTTTGACAAAAGCGGCTAATGACATAGCAACCACTGATATAGCTGAAGGACATACAGTACTGTAAGTTAGACCCAACTCAGGATGTTGCAATCTAATTTAAAGAGGCTGGTGACTGCTTTTTAAGTGTCATATCACTAATCCCCAGCTGCTAACATCTGGCTGGGCTAGCTTACTTTCCTGTGAAAATGTCTTTTAGCCATTTAGCAAAATACAAACTATGGAAAATACATGCAACCCACTGAGCATTTTAGTTTGGAATTAGTACTTGAATCTTTAAGTTTTAGCTTTAAAAAGTTGCCTTTTTCACACCTGGTACTATTGTGTGTCTTGGCTGATCCAATCACAAGTGGACATTTCTAAATACAATTGTACGCATGGTAATCCAATCATTTAAACCGTTGTTAATGTGGTCTGTGACGCATTTGACCCCAAATTTTTGCACTGGAAAAGACGCATCCATTAGGGACTACGTCATTAATGCAGGAGGTTGAGGTTGTTTTGGTGACAGCGTGCTAATGATCTACGACTTGCCCATTTTAATCCGATTTGGATGAAGTGTTACATGACCGTCCGTTGTTTCGCCTTTTGGAATAAAACACGTTGGCAGCACAGCGGTGTAGTGGTTAGCACTGTCTCCTAACAGCGAGAGTGTTGCTGGTTTGAACCTTGGGGTGAAGGAGCCCTTCTGTTTGGAGTTTGCATGTTCTCCCCGTGTCAACGTGGGTTTTCTCCAGGTGCTCAGGTTTCCTCCAATGAACTGGAGGACTGGTGACTCTAATTGGCTGTAGGTGTGAATGTGAGTGTGAATGGTTGTCTGTCTCTATGTCTCAGCCCTGTGATAGTCTGGCGACCTGTCCAGGGTATACCCTGCCTCTCACCCAGTGTCAGCTGCGATAGGCTCCAGCCCCCCCGCAACCCCTCACAGGATAAGCTGTTATGGAAAATGGCAAGAGTGTGGACATATGCAAGGAGCCCAAAAAGCATCTACCTCATAGACCACCATTGTAAAAGACACATCTCCTTTGAACTAAATAGGCGTCAGATATCTACCGGTAGTTATTATTACACATCTATGGCGGGACCCTTTGTCCTTCTAACATAAGTGACATAGGCAGTAATGAAATCTGAACACGAGTGTACAGCTGGAGACGCATTATAGACAAGTGTGAATGGCGACATGTCTCGGCTGTCCACTTGTGTTTGGATCATCAAAATGCATGTTTTCGTTGCATGTTTCCCCCTAAACAAACCAAAAGAGGACCTAACTCAAAAGGAGTAGCTGGTATTCAAAAACTAAATTGAAATTTCAACTAAATAAATAATAATAATAAAAGAATAAGATAAATAAACACAACAAAGTAAGAGACAATATAAATAACCCTGGCTTAATCAGAGGATCAATGGTGTATCAACCTGGTATCCTTCTTATAACAAATCTAATAGAGGTGTTGGTAAAGTATCAGCATGCGTCATGTAGGGCTGCCAATTCTTCAGAGAGGTATTTGTTTCATAAGAGTGAAGGTGATCTTTTCAAGTGGAATGCAGCTGTTCATTTCCAAGAACCACCTGGCTATAGAAAGATGGGAATCGGACTTCCACGTCATGGCTATGCACTTCCTGGTAATGCTCAAAGGTATTTCCAAAACCTCTTTTGGAAGTTCCGTAGAGAAGCACTAATGGTTGTAAAGATCCCCAGTAGGCAAATTTGTGGGACCAATGGAAAAGCAAATCCTAAAAGTCACATGGAAATGCATGTCACTACCAGGCGTAAACAGGTTTGATAAAATGCTGTTGAGCCCATACCCTAGAGTGGAACCCAAACTTCTCTATCAGGTAAAAGATTTGTGTGTGTGGGTGTCATTAAAACCAAGACTGTCGGATACAACATGTACAAACACACTGTTTAAAAAGGGTGTTTTGAATATTTTATCCTCTATTTATATCATGAGGGTAGACTAATTATCACTACCTATTACCACAAACTACAGTCTCACAATTGGCCATAAAATAGAATCAAAACTCTACATCATCGGAACATAATAACCCTCATGACGGGAGGATTTATAGCCAGGCTGATGTATTCGACTGTTAGCTTTAGCTAAATTACACTGGTATATAATGAACAACATACAAGGGAAGTAATAAACGAACCTTGAAAGATACCACAGTTGAAGTGTGCTCAATCACACGTAGAGCAATCCAACCTTATTCCCCTTCACAGGATAGAATCGACCATATATTCACCTTGGTCTCATTTCATGAGTCGTGCTCGAGCTGAACAAAAGAAACGACGGCAACTGAGAGGCATTAACCCTGAAATCTCAGAGACATGTTCTTTTTTATTATGTGTGCTCTTACAGATGGGGATAGACACTTTTGTGATGACACTACTGGGGCGTTATCGACAAACTAAGCATGGTAGATTTGATTTGTATGGTGGAATCTGCATCGGAGTATGACTGCTTCAACACGTAACTATCATTTAGAGCTTTGGAATTAAATTTTCTCATTTTACAGGCAATTAAATCTGCAAAGTGCAAAGTTTAACCACATTCACAGGATTGCTATGGAAACAGGAGATATAGAATCAACTGCTTTTACTCGGGGTAATCATATTTATGCACACAGCTGCAACATGTGTGACCTTCTCACAACACCTCCTGGGCCATTTCTGCACCTTGTAATTTTAATCAAGTTGCCTGATTAAATAAGCGCAAGGTTTTCTTCTGGTTGGGTAGCTGCAGAGGGGCATATCAGCAAAGCAAAGAAAGCACACGTGTGCTGTACATATGCCACACAAGCACAGCATATAGCGATGCAAAGGTCAGGTTCTGCACCGGCTCACGGTCACACTGTAGCCGCACCCCTGATGGTGTTTTTCTCGCGTCTCTTCTCCAGCTAAGAGATGTTGTCAGACAGATCAGTGTATTCATTAGAGCAGGACTAATTACATCACAACAATCAGCCCCAGCAGACCTGATCTACACACATACACTCACACACACACACAGAGGAGCTGTGAAGTGGATATGCACACAAGAGCACATTAACACATAAACTTACTCATCTGCAAAATGTGCACACAGTCAAACAGAGCTCTGAAGTGCACCCACACACAAATCTGACTGATTCAACCCTTTCCCTCTCTCGTTTCTTAGAGTCAGCTGCATTAAACAACCCAACTGAGCGCACACACACACACGCATACAAGCACGTGTCCATCTACCGCAATCCCGCCAAATCACACACACAGCCCTGCACGACTAATCAACAAATCACTGGAGTTTGATTTACTTCCTGGACAGCTGAGTGACCTGAGGGCTAACGTGAACAAAATGTGCAAGCAGAGAAAAAGCGCACCGTCATGCAGCTCCTTTATCAGGTGCAGAGCTCTGATAAGGCCCAAAAACATTAATTGCAAGCAAAAGGCTGACGTGTTTCCTCGCACCACTTATCCTTCCCTTCCTTCTGTTATTTCAATAGTCTATTGTCCTGTGCACGACAGGTTTGACTGGGCAGGCTGCGGCCCTCGGTGCATCTACTGCGCGCAGCAGTCCACGGTGATGTGGCGCACAGATGATGACTATTGCTATTCGCTGCATCTTACGAACATCTCTCCCACTGCTGGGTAGGTAGAGACAAACACTGCCAACCAAGTTGCCTTGCAGCCCCCAATCTCTTTCTTTCTGTCCCTCTCTCATGCACGCTCTCTTCTCAACAAAGGCGCTTGCACATGATTGCGGATTTGCTGACGCCGCAGCGCTCGCCGTCGGCTTGACCCAATGCTGATCTGTCCTTCATGTTGCAGTCGGATCTGTAAATTTTTCTGTGGCCCAGCTGTGTTCTACTGTAAATTCATTGGCTCTTCATGGAAAGGTCAGCGTCAAACGGCGTCGAAGTTCAACAAAATTGAACTTTCAGCGTCGCGTCAAAATGCCAGTGAAGCCCACAACGTGACGCTGAAGTCGAAAAGTACCCTGATGTCAGCGTTAACGCCAGCTTCCATAGGAAAACAATGGCACAGTGGGCATCAAGAGATTTTTAAGCTGGTCATGTGCAAGCGCCTTAATGCTCCTTGTTACGTCACTTTCCCTCGTTCAGTCCCCATCAAAACGTCTGCCATTTACGCACCAGAGCCCAAACTCAGCAGGTTGGGTCCGGCCCGATCAGGCTCGAGCAAGAGTTAGACGTGATCCAATGTAGTGAACATTAGCTGCCACTGATAAGGGCAAACAGGGAAGATAAAGCCATTTAATACGACCAACTTCTTCTTTGCAGTGACAGAGTACATGAATAAATATCTATGTACTCAGGAAAAGTTCCTCCTATTCATGGCACTGACAGTTTGATTGATTCTTTTGTATTTAAATGCTGCAAAGTTACGAAAGCAACACATTTCTAACAGGACATTATGTGACGGTCGGAAAACATTTATTGTTGTTTTGTTTGAGAAGCTGTGAGTGTTTTATTGTTAATGGATCCACTCTGACTTCAGACTACTGTTTAAGGCTGAGAAGATCAATCTATCACTTCTTTTGTTCTCAGCTAACCGATTCATCCTGCAACCTATAAAATAGAACTATAGACAGAGTCCTTTGAGTATCAAACGCTCAACCACCCCTCAAGGATATTGTCTTAATGTCAACAAATCTCACAAAAAGACCGAAACAAACAATGAATTGATTCTACTGACAAGTACTTTCTGTATATACCCAAAGCCTGACACAGCTTGTTTCTCTTTTCAAGTGTTCCATAGCTATTTAAAATCTATCAAAATATCACAAATGAGCTACAAAGTAGAAAAGAGTCCCTACCATATACTAGTATAATGTGTCTTTTTCGGGATGTTCTTAACAACTTCCCAAAAGAGAAAACACTCAGTGAACACACAAAATTAAGCACAATTTAATCCATACGTTCAAATATTGTCCAAATAAATATTGTGCACAAGAGCTACTCGAAATTGTAAGACATTTTTCATTAACCAAAATGTTTTTTAAATGTTGCTCTAACGTGTGGCACTTTGCAACGTGCGTTATGAAGACCGCACATTATCCTACAAAGCTAAAAATAAAATAATAAATAAATAACAAATAACATTTATTGGAAAGAATATGCTTTGGGAAAAAAGATCTTTAGGAAATGTGTCTGGTTATTATGATCGCATTTTCGCTGCGTGAACGCAATTACATAAAACAATAATATTTTTAATAATAAGTTCATTCAACATGTATTTGTGGTGCCGACTGGGGACAGTAGCAAAGTTTCATCAATTAGTCGACTACTCCTGCACATTGCTGATGTAATGTTTGTTTAAAAAAAATAGGAACGTTACGAAGCCATTTTTGATTAAATATATTTGAAGATTTATGAAGACGATTTCAGTAGGAACCGATGGGCTGAGTATGTTAGAATGAGCAGGAGAGAGGTGAACGAACTCATTGTTAGTTTTGTTCTTTCCACAGAATGTTATTTTTGTAAAAATAAAATATTAAAAATAGCCAGTTTTACCCTTTCAAACTGTAAAAAGTGAATGTAAAAATTTTGTACTCTACCGATATTCCATCTCCAGCAACAGATAAAATGGCACATGTGTTACCGCACAGACGCAGTGCAAATACAGAATTTGCCAGTTCAAATAATGACTTTAACAACACTAAATCACTACACACTCACTGCTGGAGGTTCTTGAGCTACTTTAAATCTGTCAGAACAAAACCACAATCAAACCAAGACCTATCACCTACTGTCTCTCTCACACACTGACCTCTGTCACCAGGCAGCCCTCCTGTAACTTCTCAATGTGACTGGACTCCAGTTGGTCATCGTGGCTGAGCTGGTCGTCATCCTCATGCTCTCCCCCCTCGCAGCGAAACAACAGGGGCGCTATGCAGCAGCCACTGGGCTGACACAACCTCGGCATTGGCAGCGCTCACTGATGACCTCACTGTCTGTTCTAGTGAAGCACTATAGTAATATATGTACCTCCAGTAGCTCAACCACTCTCAGACGTAAATGGAGACAAAGTTGCCCTCTCTACTCAGAGCCGTCTTCACCCATCTTTCTCTTCTTCTACTACTTTAAAAAGGTTTTTTCTACCTTTCCTACACAAACTTTCCTGTCAGTATCGCTCCCTCACACACCCAGCCTCAGTAGTAACTCTCCTTTCACAGCAGCAGCTCCTCACACAATACATTCCTACTTCCTCACTCTCAGACTTCCTCTGCTAGGTAGCCACGCCCCCTCAGGTGTGCTGTATGACACACCTCTTTCATCTGTGTGTGTGTGTGTGTGTGTGTGTGTGTGTGTGTGTGTGTGTGTGTGTGCCTCCCTCTCTCTCTCTCTCTCTCTCTCTCTTTCACATACACACACAGACACACATGCATATCCTGGAGAAAAGGCGGAAAATGCAAACAAGCTCATGCCCTGTATGGCACACACACCTGAGAGGGGCGGTGTGTGTCCGTGTGTGCATGTAAGAACAAGCCTATTTCCTGAGGGCTATAAATAGAACTGGAAGAACCTGTCTGATTGGCAATAAGTGCGCGCAAACACACACACACACACACACACACACACACACGCAGAGAGTCAGTCACATCATGTCAAACGGATGGGGAGGTTAATGGCACACCACTCTGCTTATAAGAGCTGAAAGCGTCACTACGATCACACAAACTCGTGTCCTGCCAGCCTACAGGAGCTCTGTGTGTGTGTGTGCGTGCGCGTGCACGTTCACGTCTGCAGCCTACGCGCCATCATCGGACTGCTTTCAGTGTCAGATCAGTGTCTCATCTGCCAAGTCAAATTACAGCGAATACGTGTGTGTGTGTGTGCATATGTGTGTGTGTGTGTATGTTTTCTGCCAGTCGGCATATCATTCCGTCTTTAATGAGCAGAAACATGCTGTTCCCTGCAGACTCACTCACTGACACCAGCTCTCTCTCCCTCACTGTCTGTCTCTGTGTCTCTCTCTCCATTGCTCCGTCTGTCTGTCTGTCTCTCCCCCTCACTTCCCTTCAGCCCCCCACCCCCACCCCAATCTGTTTTTTCCTTTCCAAAACCTTCTCTTCCCGCCCACATCTTTATCTCCATCCAAATCACTCGTGGTTAAAATCAATTTGGAATCAGGTCAAAGAGATTCATTAGCGACTTTAATGAGTCATGCAGCAAAGTTATTATTGTGAAACGACTCTGGTGATGGGGATGTTATATCTGTGTGGTCCCTTTGTGCTGCTGATACAAACAGGGTGTCAACAGGTGTCAGACGCTTCAGTTTAATGCCCTTTCAGACTTTCTGAAGACAAATTTAAACAAATTTCAGACTGATTTTTGGACAAATAATCATTTTGTGAATACATTTAACACGACAAAATGATCACTTTAAACAGTTTGTTGGCCTGTTTGGACCAGACAAAGCTAATCGTGTTAAGACGAACGTAAGTAAATCTGTTTTTGAGACCACAAATTGGTGCCGCTGGGATTGCTGATTGTTTATCTGCAACAAAGGAAGCTAAAATGCTAATGTAATTAGATTGAGGACGGATTATTCTATTTTGTCCAAATAAAAAAAGAGATATAAATCAAGGGGAAGAAAGAGCAGGAGGACAGGAAGAAACATCCTTGACATTTTAATTATTCAAATGACGTTTGGGACTTGACCCTGATACATTCTAGGTACAAGTGCATGGTGAATGATTACAGAAGAGGACTCCTGCTTTATGTTCGTACACGACACATTTATACTGTTTAAAGCAGTAACATTAGGTTCATATTTCCAAAAGTAAACCAGATAGAATTAACCCTGAAGTGCATCCTATCTATCTGTGACATCCTTAGCTAAATTTAGCTGTCATCCAAAACCATTACTGAAATTGATACTTGAGAAAATGAGTTTTTTTATTGTTTTTTTCCGCTTAAAAGACAGTTAATGAGATGATAAAGTATGGAGCCCTTTCTGTTTCTTTTTTTTTTTTTGAGAAACCAGACTCTCCACCTCTATGACAGCGAGTTAGGGCCATTTCCGAGAAGAAACTCGGATGTTCTCTGAGAATATTCAGTCATAAATTGGAAAAGAAAAAACTCAGAAATGTAGTCGAAGAAAATTCTATCTCAAAGCATATACATGTTTTTGACTTGTAAATGTACGACTTTAATCTCGGAAATGCTGCAAATTTAATTAGATTAGAGTTAATTGGAGATTAACAATCTGGGAGTTTTTTATAGGAATATTACCCGCCTCCTCTAGCTCCATATGTATACTTTTTTTCAACTTACAACGGCCCTTTTACATCGTTGTACATCTGAGTAACTGTTTCTAACTCTTATTATTATGTATTAGATTAACAGGAAAAAGTAGTCTTAAGTAATGTAACATTTTGGCAGATTTTATCTTATTTAAAAGATATCGTCATGGCTAATAAGTAACAAGAAAGAACCACAGGCTTGATTCCAGCCCGCGGCCCTCTGCTGAAGTCGTCCCCCCTCATGCTTGAAACTGTCCCATCATTAAAGGTGAAAAGCCCCAAAATTAATCTTAAAAAAAGCAGAAACACTAAAGGGTACGAGCCATTCATACAATAGACTATTTCGCCATGTTCAGCTCAACATCAGTCTCCTCCCTGAGCACTCAGAAGCACTCAGCACAGAGAGCTCTGGCAAAGAAACTCAAGGTGACTCTGCTACAAAGGTCAGCCTTGCTTTTTGGCCTCAACACGATGTGACATCATCAGGCAGTTCAATGCCAATACAACATGTGCAAGAGTAATTTGTAACCGGGACAAGGTCAGCGTGCTGTTTACTTTGGGATCACCTAGACAACAATGCTGTAAAACCTTATCTCGTAGTGTTAGAAAACTGCCCCGCAGTGTTTTGGCATTTCAGCAGCCTTAAAACTCATCAATGAACTGAATTACTCTTGTAATACTTCCTGGATTGCTGTTTGTTGTTCTCACAAGTACCAACATACCCCCAGCAATGCATGAGAGTTGATTCTAGGTACAATGAATAGACCTTTATTTGATGATCTAAAGGATCTCTCTGGTGTGTACTGTGTACTTTAAAATCTATTCTTTGTTTTATTGGGAGCCAGTGTAGAGGAGATAAAATAGGAGTTACATCGTCAGACCTTTTTAGTTTTTGTTAAAACTCTGGCTGCTGCATTCTGAATAAGCTGGAGTTTATTTAATATCTGCTTTGTGGGCCCAGTCGCACTCCAAAATTGTCGAAATTCTGTGCTTGGGCAGTGACTTGTGGCGTCGGAAACCAATGTATAAAGGCATATGTTAACGTCAGCATGTTACGTGGCCGGCGGTGTCAAGAGAAAAGTGGCGGGACAAGGACGAAAGTGAAGATGGCAAAAGTCTGACTGGGCCAAGCGTGAGGGGTTTTTGATGGGTCTAAAAATACCGACTTTCACTCGAGAGAATGTTGTCCCGTAAGATTCTAAAGCCAAACCTTTTTTTGCTAAACCTAACCACATGTGTTTGCTATTGAAGGGGGAAAAAAAGTCACTTTGCGCCGACGTAGTACGTTCATTTTCAAAGAGACTGTATGGAAATGTTAAATTTCCTGTGAAAACAGAAGTGTATCTTGAAAGAAGACAATGCAAGTAACAGGTAGAACTTGACCGAACGCAACCAACGCACCCAGGGTACCTTGAACATCGTTTGTGGATGTAGAAAGTCCATGACCGAGCACGTCAATATGTGACGAGATCGGAGTGAGAATGTGCTGGTTTTGTCAGTCCAGTGAAAAGTGTGTTACTGTAATCCTGGAAATAAAAGCCTGAACCAGCTTTTCAGAGTCTGACTGAGACAAGGATCATCTAATTTCTGATATATTTCTGAGGCGATAAAATAATACCAAGTTTTTGAGTATCACATGACAGGAAACTTATAACTATATTTTTGAGGAACACAAGAGGAAAATATCGAACAGTGAATATCGATCTAATCCAGTTAATCTTTGGGTAAATCTGCATGTTACTGAAGAACAAACTTGGTGTATGAGAGACTAATTTTAAAGATTTACAATATGAAGTTCAGGTTTTTCCTACACAATGTACAGCAGCTGTTTATTCATGAGTTACTGGAATCGACACAGAGACGCTGACACTTTCAGGTGTGTCTTTGCCAGAACTAATTAAAACCGACGCACGCTGGCTGTAGCAAACACTGAACCCCCTGACCTTTCAAATATGGCCATGTTTCTGTAATCACGAGGCCACGGTGTCCCAGGGCGGACATCGCAGGAATGCTAAATGAAGCTTGCCCAATGTCACCAGCTGTGGTTTGAACAAGAACAGCTGCAGTTGCTCGTTTTGTCCAGCAGATGGCAGACTGGGAGAGAGATGGGGGTGGGAAAAAACGAAGGAGAGGCAAGGTGACAGGGTGCACAGGGAGGGAAACAGAGATGAGATGAAATGAAGGCTTAGAGAGGAGAGGGAAGAAAGAAAAATTAGACAGACACATGAGAGGGAATGAAAAAGAGGAGGAGAGGAAGAAAGAGCGGTGCAGTCATTTATATCCGTCAGGTTTGGCTCGGTTTTAACTCCTCACAGCCTCCCAGCTGTGTGCGAGTGTGTTGGTTTATAAATAGAAACACACACTGGGTTCCCCTTGTGGACATACAAATCCATCTCTACACTCAGATCATGAAAAGCTCATGTTTCTGTGAGGTTTTATCGCCTGGAAGCATTTGTTTTAAACACTCTGCAACACCACACGGGTGGGGTTTAGCGCACAAGACATCCAAGGATACTTAAGCAGCGCAGACACACATCTGTGAGCATGTTTAATGTGCTGTTTCATGCCCGAGTCACAAGCAGACGCCACCTGGATCGCCCTGATGATGCAAACCCCACCCATCTGGCACCCGGAGGTGGTTAAAACAAACACAGAGGATCATTTGAGAATAACAGCTGACCCAGAGTCTGGCATTGTTAATTACACATATTCTCTCTTTCTCTCTTTTTCTCTGTCTTTTTTTTTTATGCTTCCTGACATTTTAAACGTGGTAATGCAAAGGCATGCGGGGTTGCCATGGTAACAGCACGACTTTCGAAATCAACCTTCAAGCTTGTGAAATGTAAGGACACACACAAATAATAAAAAGTAGAATTTATCACTCTTTTCACTGTTTTCTCTTGTGCTGATCGAACACGAAAGTCAACCACGCTACGTGTGTGTGCGTGTGTGTGTGTGTGTGTCTCACCTGTCCTTGACAACTTTTATCGAGCAAGAAATTCTATGAAACTGCTGCAAGAAAACGGTACGAGACACGACACCGCGGATCATTAGAGACAGAGACGGCTTGCATCATCTGTCATGCACAAACACGCTGTCTGACCACACACATACACACACACACATACAAACACAGTTAGAACAAGGCGTGGGAGGACCTTGCACCATGGCGACCACATCCTGTCTCATGTACCTCTGTGCGTTTATTAATAGACACACACACTAGTGATATGTGCACAAAAAAGAAAACAGCCAGCGAGAATGTTATGACACTCTGTCGTACTTCAGATGGACAGATGGGTAGAGACAGCCAGACGCAACACACACACACACACACACACACACTTTCCATTGCTTTGACAAACAATCAACACACGCATTTCTTCATGTTGAGGCACATCTCATGTTCGTGTGTTTGCGTGTTTTGGAAATATCATCCAGTTTTGGGCTTCTGCTTATGAGGGGTTGTGCAGTGAAGGACACATAATCTGCTGCTGCTGCTGCTGGTGGGGGAGTGAGGGGGGGCGGGGGGTTGCCTTGGAGCATACGGACCAAATCTGGCTCTGATGCTGCATAATCCTCACACACACACACACACACACACACACACACACACACACACACACACACACACACACACACACACACACACAGCCGAATGAACAGATAAGTCTCTCGGCCAGAAAGAGATAGCTGGTGAAAGAGAGGTGGAAGGTTCCCTTAATGTGCTGATGTGATTAGCGTGCTGTCGCTGTTGTCGCTGATTTGTGATGTTAATCATGTTTTAGGATTTTTCTTTTTTTTTTTTTTTTTTTTTGGGGACTGTCACGGAGCAGTCGTTCAAATAAAGCTTTTACATTTGAAGTGGAGGAGAGAGAGGGTGATGAAAGAAATAAAAAATGGGTGAAGCAGGACAGCGAGGTGGAGAGGAGAGGAGTGGGAATAGAGAGGTGAGGTAAGTAGGGATGAAAGGAGGGGAGGGAAAAAGGAGAGGATAAAAGAGGAGATGAGATGATGATGAAAGGATGGTAAAGGAGAGGAAGGAGAATAAAAAGAGAGGAGAGGAGGGATAAAAGGAGAGGAGGGATGAAAGAAAAGAACAAGGAAAGAAAGGAGAGGAGAAAAGAAGAGAGGGAAGGAGAGAGAAGGAAAATTTGAGAGGAGAGGAGAGAATGGATGAAAGGAAGAAAAAAGGAAAGGAAAGGAGGGAGAAAAAGAAACGATGAGAGGGGAGGATGATGAAAGGATGGAAAAAGGAAAGGAGAGAAAGGAAAGAAAAGTAGGGACAAAAGCAGGGAATGAAAAGAAGAGAGGAGAATAGAGGAGAGGAGGGATGAAAGGAAAGAAAAAGGAAAGAAAGTAGAGGAGAAAAAGGAGAGAATGAGAGAGAAGGAAATATGAGATGAGAGGAGGGATTAAAGGAGGGGAAAGAAAGAAAGAAAAGAGGAGAAAAGATGAGGAGAGAATGGATGAAAGGAAGAAAAAAGGAAAGGAAAGGAGAGGGGGAAAGAAAAGAGGAGAGATATAAGAGAGCAAAAGGAAAGAAGTGGAGAGGCGAAAGAGGAAATGAGAGGAGAGTACAGATGTGAGGAAAGGAAAAGGAAGGAGAGAAGAGAAAGAGAGGAGGAGAGTAGGGAGGAAAGGAAAGGAAAGGAAAGGAAAGGAAAGGAAAGGAAAGGAAAGGAAAGGAAAGAAGAGGAGAGTGTGATGTAATGCAGGTGGGGCCGAAAAAGAGGAGAGTAAAGATGGGAGGAGATAAGGAAGGATGAAATATGGGTATGTTGTGTGTGTGTGTGTGTGTGTGTGTGTGTGTGTGTGTGTGTGTGTGTGGTGATTATCCCCGATGATCACACCATGCTGTTTAATCTTGTCTCCCAGCCCACATACACATCAGATGTGGTGGATGCCTGTGCGTGCATGCATGAGTGTGAGTGTGTGTAAGTGTGTGAGTGTGTAAGTGTGTGTGTGTGAGTATGTGTGTAAGGACAACATGTGCCTGTAACAATGTCTCTGAGGACCTAATGTGCATGTAGATGTGGTTTAGTTGAGGTTTATACATGAATTTAAATACATTTTCTAAGACATTTAAACATACGTGCGTCTGTGGGGAAAAGAGCATGTGTGTGTGTGTGTGTGTGTGTGTGTGTGTGAGTGTGAGAGAAATGTGTGCACGTGTGTGCTCTGCAATATTTTGTGGTTTTATGTCCCTGTGCTGTCAAGCTGTAATGACCCTACCCCAAGGAATTTGTAACACAGCTTAACACACACACACACACACACACACACACACACACACAGAGTAAGCAGATAGAAATGGAAGCAAAGACAAAACTGCCTCTCTCTCTCTCTCTCTCTCTCTCTCTCTCTCTCTCTCTTTCTGAGCCATCGGTCGCATCGTCGTCATGGGAGATGAGAGTGATTTCCACGGCAACCTGTGGGGGCTTTTCCCGCCCTCTCGACTCGTTCCTCTTTAGTCTTGTTTAGAACATAATTGCTGCAGTGATTTGAATCCTGCTGAGCTCCTGCAAACACTTGCTGACAGTTACATGTATTTTTAAAAATCCCCTAAAATTTGCGAGTATGACTATGGTCAAACTAAAACTGGGATTTCTCAAACTTCTGCAGCATCCTATTTCTTTTTGTCTCTTTGATGCCTTATGCTTAAAGTCTGGCCTATAGGCTCATATCATCTTACTTTAAGATTACTGTGGGATACAGGGACCTGTTTTTGAGCCCTGAGTCATAATTGAGTCTAGAGATTAAGGCCCAATCCCAATACCGCCCCTTGCCCACAACCCCATGGCCCTCGAAATGAAGCAACAAGGGGTAGGGGTAGAAATCTTTCCTTAGGAATTGGGACACCACTCACTACCGCGTCGTCACCGCGTCTGTTACATTCACACATACGTAACTATTTTAAACAGGAAGCTGCGAGCCATCGACATTACCAACCGGCATCTACAATGGCGTCTCATTAATCCTACCGATCACATTTGCCGCATTCATCATGCTTCGTTTGATGAACGACAGACGACAGTGGACTTCTGCTAGCTAGCTAGCTAACCAGCTAACATTACGAGGCAGCACAGTTATACTAGCTGGCGTGTTATCGTAATGTGAAAAATCCGACAATTTTGCAGAACAGGACAGATGCAAGATAGTGCGAGCTGGCTAGCGAGCTAACAAGCAACCTTACGACGGTAACGTTAGCTACGTATGAACTTTTTTCCCCGTCTCTTGCTCGGTGGTAGCCATGGCAACGTCAACCCCCCGCTGGCAAGTCAGCATCTGAAATCCCTCGCTCCGAAGGGCTGGTTTCATACCCGCTACCCCTCGTTATGCCAATCACTGTAAAAACAAGAGACGCAGTGGTGTCCCCTTGCAACAAACCAAATGTCACTTTCTTCTCAATTATTCTTAATTTCTTGCCACATGGGAAACAAACGCACATTTCCAAACAGGCTGTGGATAATTGGATGTAGTAATTCTTTATGTACGCACACAGTAATGTCCACAAACAAAGGAAAACAAAGTTGTTAGGAGTGCCACCGTGGCGAGTTAATGTCCTTCTCTACTGAGGGCCACCCTGATCTGAGCCGAGAAGGGCGGAGCATGACCTCACTGCACGCTGTTAAGTGACAAACAGAGAGAGAGAGAGAGAGAGCATACAAATATTAACCACCCTAACCCTAACCACCACCACCTCACTGACTTCATGTCATCCTCACTGAGGAGTTTTGAAATGAGTGAGCTGAGGTGTCACCTTTGTCTGCGATGCTAAATATCATGACCCGAGTTCAGGCTGCATCTAAAAATATCCCATTCTTATAAAAGCTGCTGTCACATGTTCATGTGGTACACCAGGAGGTAAAAAAACAATGATAATAAGGTTTTACACCTTGCCTGTTCTCAGTTGTGTGAATTTTATACATCATCAAGAAACTTTTTTTTTTTTTTTTGTTTAAGCCTGAGCATCTAAGCGTGAAGGGGGAAGAGCTAGAAGGAGGGTGACATGCAGCAAAAGGCCACAGACTGAAATCAGACCTGCGGCCACTGCGGCAAGGACGCTGCCTTCACATATGGGACGCCTGCTCTACCCACTACGACACCAGGCACCCCAACCATCATCAGATCTTTTCAATAAAACCTCACAAAGACCTTTAATTAATTTAATTTACAGTCACTTACAGACCACTGACACCACCTGCTGATATGGGTACAGACAGTCAACTCAGTGTGACGTCACGATGCTGATTAATGATAGGTGGGGACTCTATTTGGGACCCTGGAGCACCTACAGCCAACAGCTCTTTTACACATTTATATCTATTATTAGAGTAGATATTTTATTAAATTTTAAACACATTAAACATGAAAATGAAGTTCAACATGGACACACTCTACTTAGTAACTTTGCAAGAGCTTTCAGTGCTACTTTGTAACCTTGACCCTACAATAAATTGAGACTAAAAACATAAGAAAGCTAAAAACACATCTGTTCAGCCTTTAAATAGCTCTGACTGTCCTTATACAGGTCTGACATCTTTCTATTAATGTGTCACGCTGCTGCAACTCTTTTAAAATTTTACTTGATTTTATTATTCATAGTTTTACAATTCAGTGATTTAATGAATCAGTTCTGTTTCACGTCCATTGTCTATTTTCATGTGAAGCATTCAGTGCTTATACTGCCCTTACTGTAAAGCATTTCTTGCATCAAAGGTGCTATATAAATAAAGTTTATCATCATGATTATTAGCTTTATTATTATTACCAATATTATGTCTAAATTAGCCTATTAATATTTTAATAGCTCTAAATGAGCATTCATCAATATGACTTACCACA
The DNA here is from genome assembly GCA_026686955.1 of Epinephelus cyanopodus. Lineage (NCBI taxonomy): Eukaryota > Metazoa > Chordata > Actinopteri > Perciformes > Serranidae > Epinephelus > Epinephelus cyanopodus. Next base: position 16,157,916 of record CM048934.1, read on the forward strand.
AGGCAGCTACTCTGCAGTGGGCTATATATAATTATTTGGTACTTTCACTTTGCAGCGTTGGCGATAACAGCAAACAAACTGTCTACACATGTTAAATACTTTTTTCTTCCAAGACTTTTCCGTTTTTTTGGATTTGGAAACATAGCTAGCCTAGTTCGGGAAACTCAAGACAAGCTAGTGCTATTGAGGTGGAGTCTGTATATAGAGACTAGTGTATAGGCTACACATTTTTACAGATGGAGAATGTATGAACTTCTTAAGGTTTAAAACGACGATAAGTGAAATTAAAATGTTAAGAAATGAAATTTAATTTACATATTTCTTTGTCAAAGCCACAGGGAGCCACCGGAGAGGGGCAAAAGAGCCACAGGTTGCTTAGAGGCAAGTATTAACAGCAATTTATAGAGCAGAAGTAGGAATTTTTCCAAGAATTAGCAATGAAAATAAGATCATTTTGGAGTGATACCGACATGGTTGGGAAAAAAACTAGTTATTGATTTTAAGAATAAAATAACATCACAGGGAAAAAAGTTGTGATATTTCTAAATAAAGTCATAATTTACTCAAGAAAGTGATTATATTTCAAGAAAAACAAGCGGAAATACTTTAAGAATAAAGTCACAGATTTAAATTTTCCATTCAGTGTATAATTGATGTCACAAATGGATTTTGAAACTTAATATAATACCATTAGGAGTCTACACTGGCTCTCTTGTATTGGGTTTTTCCATATATAGTCTGGGAGGTAACATTAGCTGATATTTAATAAGAATATCTCCAGAAATGTGTGACGTTATAGCAGCCACACTGCACAGCAGATCAGTTCTCTTTATTGTGAACATTTTGTCCTTTGTATGCTTTAACTGTGTCGTCTAAACACAAAGTGCCTTCAGCTGGTACAGTAGGTGGGTCGACTCCGTAAACACAGGCTGTGAGAACTGACAGATTAGAGCATGAAGAAGAAAAGCTTCGGGCTTGAGCGTTTGTGCAGCTCCAATTCCTCAGCGCTACTAAATGTGATAGAAGAGCTGGGAGCCTTTGCAGCCTGTGCAGCCCGTGGAGCGGTTCAGTGACTGCAGATCAGCGTAAAGTCACTCTGGATCAAATCAAGTAACGTGAATCAGATGATGTCTCTTGTCGCTGCAACATGTGGCCGTGTCACCGCAGCCTTCAAAAAAAAAGGACATTGCTTTTCCTCAACTAACTCTAAATAAAAATTAATTTCAGAGTGAGAAATGTTTTGTTATATGTCTGATTTGATACACTTCTGACTGCGGTGATGGGGGATTAATTTCTGTTGCTGCATCACAAACAAACCTGATTATGTTTCACCAGGCAACAGCAGGGAAAAATGCTTATTAGAGACTAAAAATATCAGCAGCAGGTGTTGTTTACTACAACTTTTACTTCACTTTATACAGCTTATTGAAGCCAAATATGTAAAAGTTTGGTATCAAGACTTTTTTTCTGACGTGAACGTTATTTCAGTATGTTGAATTTTGACAAACCGTAATTAAACAAATACTTTAACCCCTAAAAGAACACTTGTATATCAATCACTCACCGCGTGATGCGATGAATTCCTCAGGAAAACAAATTTGTCTTCTTTAAAGCCAAACTCCATTGACAAAAACAGTAATTTTACCTCGCTGAACACAGGAGCTGCTGGTCTCTGCCTCCATCAGTTTTGTATGTTATTGTGTGACTTTGATGTTTTAAAGGGTTAGTGTGGATTCACCAAAGTCAAACATTGACACAAACAAACAATGGCTTGAGGCAGTGGTGGACCGGCGGCTCTAATGTTCAGCGAGGTAAAATTACAGGTTTTGTCAGTGAAGTCTGGCTTTGAAGAGTCGCAAAGGGCTGTCGGTTTGGGAAGTGCTGAACATTCAGTTGGATAAATGAGACTTGGATTATACTGCACGAGCTGCGCAAGAGTTCGTAAACAATTGTTTGATATAGGTTTGCTGTTGTTAAACGCATCAACATAGTGATGCCCAAGATCTTGATAGCTCAAGATAAACAAAATTAAGTGGACTATACTGTTAGTACCAAGCTAAGACACAAGTATACTCATCCTGCATCAATCAAACACACACACAGAAGAAAATTAGAATAATGGATACTGTGACGGACCTTTTAAAGGACATTACAGGGCAAATGGAATATTTGGCAGATATTATTCTAATTATTTATTCATTTATCATCATGAAAGACACAAATTAATTTAGTGATTAAGTCAAGCACTTCTCTTAATCATGCTCTCTCCTCTAAAGGCAAATTACACCTCGTCCAATTGACAGTGAGAGGCTGATGTTACAACACCACATAATCTAACCTAACATCAGTGAACCTCACCGAAAAAAATTTCCATGAGTCATACCTGATGCAAACTGATACAAGCGCCGTTATGTTGCCACTGTGTGTCGACACTAGGTGATAATACAGGGCTTCAGATTAGTATCGACTTACTGGGTCAACAGACTGCAGCCTTCAGCGGCGACGCCGTCTCAGCGAGGCTCAGTTTACGTGGTTATAGTTCGATAGTATGTCTCGATTCTTGTTGCTCGAGTTTCATGATAGTCGACGTTTTCAACAGCCTGGAAATCAGATAGCTTCGAGGTGTGTGTGCCAATGTGTGTGTGTGATTTCTGCAACACATTTCAGTCCATAACTCACTGTACTTTGTGTAAATGAGTCAGTGTAGCTACTCTACAATCTCTTTTCAGGATATGTACTGCATTCTGTATACAAATCTCCAAGTTATAGGAGATTTACAACACAAACAGCAAAAGATGTTTCTGAATAACATCAGACAACGAGAAAGATTGTCACCTTCTGGCCTAGTTTCTTGCTTTGGTCTGAATTAGGGACTAATATTGTTACAAAGTTGCATAACTGCCGAGAGTTGGTTCGTCTCACAGCAGCATTTACAAGTGGACCAGATCAAATGCCTTGTGTGAGAAAGCTGCTCTTGATTGGTCCGAATTTCCATGTGGGAAAATCCAGGAACTGTTCAATGGTCAAATCAAATTCCTGCCAATGTTGGATCCCTCCCTCCTGTTTCACTTTGACGAACATCATAACACTGAAGGCAGATAGAGTCGAAATGCCGTTTCATCCGAACTGTAGAGCTCATAAACAAAAATTTTCTTTCTTCTCTGTCCTTGTTTTCCATTTTGCCCTCTTTTCCTTCCTGTCTCTCTTCTTCCCTCATTAACTCTCACTCTTTGCCTCCGATCAATAACACTCTCCCATCTCATCCCTCCGCCCAGTCCTCCTCTATCCAGGCTGTCTATTTACTACCCATACCATTACCTCTTCCTCCTCCTCCTCCTCCTCTTTTCAATGCAATTCCTTCTGTCTCCCTCCTCCAGCTCTCCTCTCCCCTCTCTTTTAAACCCTCTTTTCTTAACGCCTACACCGATCGATTTTGATTCATCTTATGCATCTACACTTTCCGCCTCCTTCTGCCTTCATTCAACCCTCTGTCGATATGCTTCCTCTTTTTTTGTCATCTCTCCTTTCTCTCACCTCCATAAACCTTTTCTATCTTTTCCTTCGCAGCATTTGCTTTATTTGTACGTTTGACTTAAGTCGTGGGAATGTTGCATCTCACTGTAGTATGTCGTAGTGCCGCTCTCGGCAGTGTCAGTTGGCCAGTTTAACATTTAAGTCCAGAGTGAAATATTCTGACAAAGACGTCATGAATGCCTTTGAAACTTGGTACAAACACCTATAAGTCTTCACAGAATGAATCCTGATGACATTAGTGATCCCCTGACCTTTTATCTAGGGACACCAACAGATTAAAACACTTTTGTTAATGACAGGAGAGCTGAATTTATAAAGACCTGTCATAGTTGTGTTGCTTTTAATGTTAAATTAAAGCTTCTGTCCAAAGTGGAAGCAACTAAAACAGCAGAGGAAAAGAAAGAAAGAGTTTAATCAATAAAGCTTGAGGACACAATGGAGCCACTTTTCCCAGATTTTGGGCTTTGCACACTGGGTCTGGTTTTTTTTGGATGCATTTTTTAATACATCATCTGAAAAAAAAAACGTAACAACAGAAACCTTGCACACTGATTCCAATGCGTTTAATTATGCGCTATGTTCCTCTGTCTTGGCGCGGCTGTGTCCCGCCACCACATTTTCTTCACTGACTCTTGGTCAAACATCTCGAAAGGTATCTGACAGATGCGAAAAACAAAGAAAATCAAACTTGTTTCCGAAGAGTTTTAATGACGGACGAAGTTTCCGAATTCCGGAATTTCAGACTCAGCATGCAAACATGATTAATACGACATGAGGTCGCATTTATATCTAGAAGTGCAATAATTTTGGACGAACAAACGGACTCAGTGTGCAAAGGCCTTGAGAGTAGAGCTTGTTGACTATCAAATTAATCACCAACTAATTTGATTATCTATCAGTTGGTTTTTGTAATTTGAGGGAAAAAAAGGTTAAAAATTATTTCAGCTTCTTAAATGTGCATATTTCCTGATCTCTTTACTGCTCTACTTTGGATTGTGAACAAAAAGACATTCGACGACATTATCTTCAGCTTTGGGAAACACTGATATACAATTTTCAGCATTTTCTGACATTTAATGGACCAAACTACTAACTGATTAATTGAGAGAAAATAGTCGACAACGAAAACCGTCAGCTGCAGCCCCAATGGAGAGAGCTATGCAAACTAAAAGGATTCAAAACAGGAGCTAGCACATCTTCCGCTGAACGTGTAACTGCCCTACTAATTTCAGATTTAATGTGTAAAATAATGCTAGCTTAGTTAACAATTCCACAAGAAGGCAAAATTTACATGTTTTGCTCTTAAAGTTTTCTGTCATATATTGAGCCTCACATTTGGCCACTGTGGTGTTGTGTTCACAGTAGATACAGATTACGAACACAATTTTGTCCATATTTATTTTGTTCCTTTCTTTATTTTATCCATTAATCACAAGTGATACCTCACAAATAAGTGACTTTAAAGATGGGATGTTTTCAGCAACACACAACTGGCCTAAATGGGGCCTTTATACATCTTCATCAGTTTGATATCACTAGGTCGGATGTGTACTATGAGTTGGTGTCAGACTCAGGTTGGTGGACTCTGTCAGATAAAAAGGGAGATAAACTGAGTCGAGGTGACGCTGCTCTCCACCTCTCTCCTCTGTCTCTGTTATCGGCAGGTTCTGTAATGTGATGGATGGAGCAGACCTCCGCGCGTCTAGACCATAATAATCTGCTTTCTCATTGTGGTGATTTAGCCACTAAAATTCATTCTGCACAGTCTGGTGGTCTAAATGGCTTCAGCTGGAGGATTGAAGGTGCTATCAGCGATGTGTTTGAGTTTTGTGATGTGAGTTTTCACTGAGTTTCGTGATGTAGGGGTGGTGACCCTCTTAGATTTGACTTTTAGAAACTTTTGTCATGTCACTGGAATATTTCGTCTTTTCTGGAGACATTCATCTTGTCTGAGAATGTTTTTTTTTAAGCCAGAAACTGTGGAAAAATGTGTCGGGCCCAGTGTGCATGCTCTAACAGGTGAGCTCGAGGTCACTAGGGCTGCCCCCTAATAGTCGACCAGGAAGATCAACAGTCAAAAGATTTCATTGATCATGTTGGTGCAGGGCTACCCAGAGCTTTACATCTGTCCCACGGACGACAGACCTACACACTTTATAAACAGGTCCAGAACTTCTGGCCTCAGTCCGAGGATTCACACATCCTCCTCTGAACAAAATCAATTGATTCCAAAAGTGGGTTCACCTGTGGCTAACATTAGCATGAAGATAACATGCAAAAAAGACAACCTAAAGCTTACCTGGAGGCTCATTTCTCCTCCTTTGGTAGAAGCCAACTGCCTCAAATCACATTACTGGACCCTTGTTACCGAGTCACATGTAAACTTTAGCATACATGCCGATCAGATAGGGCAATTATGAAACACTGAACTTCGACCAAGCTGGTAAACAGGGTCGAAAATGCTGCAAAGTGATGAAACACTGCACGGTGGGGACTTGCACAAGCTGAGTGGCTGCTGCATTATTGCTAAATACATGTGTCATGCAAAAGTGTGTGTGTGTGTGTGTGTGTGAGTGTGTGTGTGCGCTCTGGGTGGTTTAAAGAGGGCTTCTCTCCTGTCTCTCAAGCTGATGAAACTGGACTCCTCTCCTCCTACACACTCCTCCTTTTCCTTTTAACCTCACCTTTCTTCCCTCGGCTCTACCTCTGCTTCTCTCCCTCCACTACTCCCCCGTCGGGTTTTGGTGTTTATATAAAACGCGCAAAGTTAAAATAACCTTTCTCCGCGCGGACATGTAAGTGTCCGCAAGAAGATAAATCTACACACATAAACACACACGCTGACGGAAACACATGGCCAGCGTGTTTTGACAATCTTCCAACGCGCTGATGCTGTATTTGTTTAACAAAATGACCTCCTAAATTTAGACTCCATATCCCCGAGGAGGCTCTAAAAATGGAGTCGAGTCCCTGCGTGCGCGCGCCTGTTTTTATTACATGTGTAATGCGTGCACTGGCTGGATTCTTGTGGCTTGCAGAGGAATTCTTCTGGTTTGGAGGATTTTCATAGAGGGTGAAATCAACAGCAGTGTCTGTGGTTATCTTTTGGACACTCGACTGAGAAAAAGGCCGCTCCTCGTTCGAGTGTTTGTGTATACAACTGTGAAAGTGTGTGTGTTCTGAGCACACCTTTGTTGACACATATGTCATTTCTGACTTCCTCTTCTAACTGCATCAGGTACAGCAGCATATGCTGTGGAGGTGTACAAAGCTGAGGATTACAGTATGTGTGCGTTTTCATATGTAGGCGGGTTATTCTGTGTGTTTCTGTGGGTGGGCGCCCGCTGTACATTAACTGATTTCTTTACTTTCAGTCTTATCTGCGTTTCATGGTCACATCATGGAAATCTGAAACTTGTTGTATAACCACACAAGGACGCGATCGCTGCCTGCTCTACTTAACAAACTCATGTGTAATGAAATTGATTTTCTCTGCATCCAAATGTGAAAATATGAATAATTTAACTAGATGTATTGTATCTATCACGATGCGTTTAAAGCCCCCCTCCGCTTAAAGACGTGTCTTGCTTATCGTCACTTCTTTTGGATGTCTGAATGATGTATGGCTTTAAAAGGATGTTTTCACATTCATCTGCTGAAGAGGGAAAGTTTGTGTGTGAACATCTTGAATCAGTAGCCCCTTTCACACTGCCAGATTTTTGCCGAATGTTGGGCCGTTTTGCATATAAGCTGCGAGCGTTTAGCCGGATTGGCGAGTTGATCCGAGGTGTCCAATTTTCCGCAGAGTAGGGGTAAACGCATTGGCGGAACATTTTGGTTTAAAAAGAACGAGGCGCCCTTCCGGGAGAAGCTGTTGAGGGCGCAGCATGTGTGACCCCACTGGAGGTGGATAAACAGGAAACAGCTGATAGCAGGAATGAGCAGCTAGTAGCAAGAGGGAAACACAAACCTGACAGACACTGTAAAGATGAGCAACTGGGGAGACAAGGAATTGTGCGCCCTCCTTGTCCTCGCAAATGAAGAGGCCATTAACCGTTAAATGACGGGTACGGTGAAGGGCGAGAGAATCCAGCCACGGCTTCCCTCCCACATCACACGCTGAGCTACACGTTTTGTTACTTGCGCACGCCCACCTTTGCCCAGAAAAAGGCGCATTCTGTACAAACAAAAGTTTTGCACTGCACTCCCTGATTTTGCTTTTATACTGCCAATGCTGAAAAAAGACTGATTGGGCTTTCCTGCAAATTTGCACAGTTCCTATTCAAAAAGGGCTCGAGTTTAACACGTGTATGTATAAGCAGGATTTTGTGACCGCACAGCCAGTGTGGGGCCAATCAAGCAACTTACTAAGGCTGCACCTAAAACAAAAAAAGCACAGAATCCACCTCCCCATCAAACATCAACAATTATTTTCTTGCCAACGACCAGTGCTGAAAAGATTTCTAAGATGAAGGAAGAAGAACAGGAGGAGAGGGGGGCGACCGTGAAGACAGACAACAGGTAAAAACTAAAATACCAGCAGGCAGATGGTGTGCTGAAGTTTGCCTCCGTGTGGTAACGACCCCTCTGTTGCAGGTGGGTGTGCGCCTGCATGTGTGCGTTTATTTGTGCCAGCGTTATACTTAAAGTATGTATCCATGCATGATCGTGTGAAAGCCAGTTAGTGTGTGTTGCCTGTTCATCTGAAAGGCAACAGATTGCTACACAGCATGCCTGTACACTCACACTGACAGACTTCTGCAATGACCGAGAGGAGAAGGAAAGAAAAAAATGAAAGACAGGAAGAAGAAACCGTATGAGAACCAAGAAAGAGTGACAGAAGTACAGAAAAGGAGGTAAAAGGCATGAAAGAGCAAATGAAAGAGAAAGCAAATGACACAAGTGAAGGTTGACAAAACCAGGAACAAAAAGAAATGATAAAAGACAGAAGTAGAAAGAAGAGGAACTTGATGCATAAACAAAGAGAGGACGGTTGGGGATTTACCATATACAGTAACAGCCTGTTTCTAGAATAAGCTTGGTTTCTCAAACATAGACGCGGGGCGACAAAAATAGACTTTCTACAAAGGAGTTCACTGAGTGGTTAGCTGGTGGTGCAGAAAGCATGACAAACTTCTGTGCGCGCGCTCCGTCTGTGAGCCTGTGATTCCTCCGCCTATTCGTCAGGCTGGAGGGAATCCTGCGCCTGAGCAACGCTAACACACTGCTGCACACACACACACACACACACACAGAGGGAATTTAATCATGATCTTATCATGTACACGCATTCGCTTGTTCTTCTGCAAACACGTTGCACAAACACGCTCGGTGCTGCACTGTAATCTGTGCGTGTGTAATTAAAACGCGAGGAAGTGCAGTCGCACACATGTTCTGCATACTCACAAAGCTATAGGTAATAAAGTCACATTAATAATACATGCAAAACATTTAATTATCTTCAGATAACTGTTAATGTTTATATTAAATAGACCTTTACAAGTAAATAAAGCCGTCTATGAGTTCACCAGTTTGTAATCTAATGACCAAGACCAGGGTTGGTCTTGGTCTTGAGACAGCTTTTTGAAGTTGTCGGTCTTGTCTCAGACTCGGACTCTCTGACATTTTTTCTTAGTCTTTTCTTAGTCTCTGACAAAGACAACACCTGATTGTATTTCAAGAGCAGTCAAGACCACAACTAAGGGGATATCACTAAGAAGAAGACATAGGAAGGACCTATACATGCATTAAACTGAGAGATGTCAGAGCGAGGGGCCTGCCCATGGACGAACACCAAAGCAGTTGGGGGTTCGGTGCCTTGCCTTGCCGCCTCCGCAGTGCCCAGGAGGCAAACTGGCACATCTCCAGCTGCCAGTCCATCCTCCATATTTGGTCTGGACGGTGACTTGGGCTGGTGACCCTCTGGTTCCCAACCCCAAGTCCCTATGAACTGAGCTACTCCTGCCCCACTAACAAAAAAAAAGTTGAATAAAGATGGCAAAGTTATTTTTAGCTTTGTATTTGTCTGCTCGTAGAAAACAACCTCACCTCTGCAATGACTTTTGATTATTTTACCCATGCATTTCTCATGGTTCGTGAACACACATTCAGTATATGGCAATAAAGGAGGTGAATGAAGAGGAACCTTAATTAGTTTCCTGTGGGTCCATTTATGGTAAGTGTGTGCTGCAGTGTGGGACTCGCACTAGTCCAGTCTTGGTCTTGACCTGGTCTCGCTCCCTCAAAGTCTTGGTCTTGTCTTGACACACTTGGTCATGTCTCTGTTTCAGTGGTCTTGACTGAAGCATTAGAAGCAAATATTTCCAGACTTTCACATCCTTACTGTAGTTTGGGGTCAACCTCTAAAAACACTGGTTCCCACACTTCCCATAATGCAACTTGAAGGCAATGTTTTGTTATCCCATTCCTGCCTGGTTAACACCAACATCATGACCAGTGAGCTGATAACTGGCGTCTTAAATCAGTGGAGTCGTGATAACACTTGTTGCTAGGTGACTGACAATAAAAACGGACTTTGCCTTGGTCCATTTTAAATAAAGGTTGGTGTTTTTATGTTTCTTGCTTCTCAGTGTCATGACAGAAAGAAGGAACAAAACTCCACTTGGAAGTACTCGTTGCCTTGTATCTGCAGTGACATTTCAGCTACTGAAAAGTAGTTAAATATAGGGATTACATAATCACATTTCTTAATACATAGACATGTAATTCAATTTGTTCTTTACTGCTGATCCAGTGGTAAAACTAGAGGGAAATCTGCTTAATCACTTCAAGGCTCAAGGCAGCAAGGAGGCACTTGTAAAACACAAACACAACTTGAAACATTCAGTAATTCTGTTTACAGTACCTGGTGGAATATGTTGCTTAATATCAATAAACAATCTGATAAGAAAGAAATTACCAGAGTCATTTCTCAAGCAAAACTGGCAAAGATTTGCTCGTTCCAGATTCTCCCTCTGGGTGCCATTTGAGAATTTACAACACCAGGACCAATATAAGAACCCTTGAAGTAACACAGATACAAATACAGTACTTCATTTACCTTTTTTCCTACTTCAGTCATTACTTATCATGTTATTGTTTGCATTCAATTGCGTAAAATGCCACCAGATGCCATGGACGTGAAGTATAGCCACATTTTGCAGTGCCGAACCACATGTCTAATCATAGAGCACTTGCAGTGATTTGCAGCGAGCGAAACCACACAAATATTTTTTTCTGTCTCTGGGATACAAAAAGGATCGGATGAAGATGCTGAAGGTCACTGAAGACGTTTCGATACTACTTGGTTCTGGGTTATTTCAGAGTACTGTTACGTAGCCCTGGAAAAAATGCTGGGTTTTGATGTGTCAGTTAGACAGAAAATGCAATTTAACAGTTTCCCCGCCACTGACAAGATTTTCCGTCATTTATGACAGAACACTTCCTCAACATTGATGAGATATTCCAGCAATCTGTATTTTCCCAACAAATGAAGAAGAAGATCCGGTAGAAACGGGAAGAAGATTTTGCAGCTTCTAAACCGCATGAAAATGCCGGCACAGACAGAAAAGTTTACAGTTGCGCAAGATGTGGAGATGCTGATCGTCTCAGACTCTGATAATTCCTGTTTTGATCAACATTGTGAATCCAATTAGGACAACGGAGCAAACGAGTTTAACGGGACGAAACGGGATCTCCATGACGTTGACAGTGACACATGGACAAGACGACCACAGAGAAGATAACAGAAACTAAACGATCACTGAACTTGACATGTTCTGCTATACCTCAAAGAGAATATTATTATCATTATTATTATTATTATTAGTAGTAGTGGTAGTAGTATTTTAATTTATACAATTCAAACTGACATAAGAAAATGAGAAAAAACAACAAATGTAAATGTGATTTTGACTTTGCATTTTTCTCAGCTTTTTGTCCAAAATGTTTATTTTTTATTTTTAATGAAATTGCACAAATTCAAGTGTTGATAAAAAAAGAAATGGAATAAGATTTGTGTGTGTTTACAAACAGAAGGTCTCTTCCTTCGTTTCATGTTTATACTGTTTACATATTCACAGAACAAATTATTCTGTGGGTCTTGAAAAATTAGTGAATATGATCAAAAATGCTGGTGGTGGCTGGCAACTTAAAAATAATGCGGAGAAAGTGTTTAAGAAGTTTGTGTCGGATGAGTGTATGGATGGAATGGATGTTTTAGATGAACTTTTCTGTCCAATTTCTCACATTTTACAGGAAGAACAATCCAAAAAGAATCATTAGTTGCAGCCTTTTAGTGTCAATGACCACTTTAAAAAGTGTTTCCAACAAGTTGAAGGAGAAATTAAGACTTTCAGCATGGTATTCCCATGGCTGAGGAAAGTTCAATCAATCAATATTTGCGAACATGAGCGACTCTCTCTCAAAGCCAGAAATCAGAAAAGTAAGTCTCCAAGAAGTGATGTCATCAAGTAGAAAGTCTGGTGCCATAGTCAATGAATGGGAGACTGAATGATTTTGCGGACCCACAAAATGTTTGTTTTCTTTTTAATACCCAAATGCCCTTTATTCTATTGTCGTGTTCTCAGCTCTGAAGCAGAAAATGTACCCAGACACTCAGAACATTCCCCTGGGTGCTCTCAGAGTCATTCAAAACATCTTTCACCATTCATTGTCCATGGAGCAGCTCCAGACTCTGTATCCTATGACATCACGAATTTGAGTTCAAGCACTCGTTTGTGGATCTCAAAGGGAATTGTTCATGTTAACGAAAATATAGGAACTGTCTTAGACCATAGGAAGACATGTATTAATGTATGGATTGTATATGAATTTTGAAAATGGGCACAGTTCCCCTTTAAACTTAGGCTGGGACAAAGAAACTATTTGATTCTTTTTGTGAAAGGAGGCAAAAATGTCTTCGATTTCGTCGTTGTGTGCTCACAGCGATTACATCAATGCACTCTCTACGTTTTTAATGAGAAAACGACTTACTAAAACGATGATTGCTTTGCTGAACGCACTGTGTGTTATGCTGCTATTTATACACTATAGACACGTGTCTGAGGTAAATCATGTTGGCGTTTACATGTCTGCACACGTTTGCATACACGTGGTGTTGTGCTCACACACACACACACACACACACACACACACACACACACGCATATGTATAAACTTCCACAGTGAACACACTCAGGAAGCCACATTCAGGCCGAAATCCCGAGCTGCAATCTTCCCTTTCTTCACGAGCAGATTTACCACAGTGCTCTTCCAGTAAGGTGTGTGTGTGTGTGTGTGTCAAAATGAGAGTGCAACACTTCCTTCACACACATACACACACACACACAAAAGGTATGTAGGGCACTTCTTTTTTTGGTGCTGTAAATGAAATACCAGCGGACAATTCTGTTTGTTTGACCATTTTCTCTCTCACACACACAAACACACACACACACACACACACACACACACACACACACACACACACACACACACACGCCTAGACACACACACACACAGACCTACTTTAAATACAAAGGAGCCTGGACTAAACGGCATCACTCCCCTCTCTAACACCCAATAAACACACACCTCTCATTTTACACACTCACTTCCCGTCTCTCCCTCTCCACCTTCCCCCCTTCTCCTTCATCTTCCTCTTTTTCTCCTTCTCTGTTCTCCCTTTCTTCTTCTCCTTCTCTCATTGTTTACAGCGATATTCGATCAGCTCTTTGTTTAGAAAACAGTAAGCTCCCTCAGCCCCGCTCTGCGTTTCAAAGGATGTGGCTTTTTCTTTTCGCAAACATCAGTTTCTTTCCTGGTAAAGCCTTCTGCGTCTTGTGTGTGTACATGTGAAGAGTTTTAGGGTGTGTATTTGCATGTTTGTGTGTACCGGGGGGATGTTGTGAGTATTTTTGTGAGTGTGTGTGCAAGTAAAAAAAGCCAATTTGTGCGAGTTGGTGCGCAGCTTCATTACCCAGATTGAGAAGCTAAAAAAAAAAAAAAAAAAAAAGAAAAGAAATGGGGGTATTTGTTGTGTTTCTGATAACTTGCCAATACTTCTAACTCTAATATGATTCACTGTCTGGCTCAGCTTTAAGCTTGATGACTAAGGAAAGAGCGAGTGGCAGACGCAGAGGCAGCAAGAGACAAAAGGCAGAGTCAGGGAGCGAGATAGAGATGGAAATGGAGAGAAATTGGCGTTCGTGCGACTTGGGGCTGGGTAAGCGCTCCTTCCTAATATGATTATAAATCGTCTTGTCCTCATCTTTTTGTGCCAGTTGTGTCCTTGGCCCGAGTCGCGGGGGGAGGAAGCCTCGTTCCAAGCCTGGAAAGCCTCTGCGGGCCAACTAAGCCAAGTGGAAAAAAATAAAATAAAAAAAGGACACTTAATGAAAAAAAAAAAAAAGAAGACCTCAGCAATTAGAGTAAATGCGACAGGGTGTATCAACAAAATGCAGCGTTTAAAAGCTGCGAGATTTGTGTGATAAACTGTGCTGGCCTCGTCGGCTCCAGTCACAAACAGTGTCCTGTCTTCACTAAGTGAGATGCTGCCGAGTTGACAGATTTCGCTTAAATGAAATTGAGGTGTTCGGGGACGCAGGGCAGGGAGGAAGCCAGGAAGCCAAACGAACACAGGAAGTACAGAAGCTAAGGAGGCTTTCACATCAGAGCTGAGTGCACTTGACCCCAAAGTCCAGTTCATTTGATTATTGTGAACACTGCGTACTGAACCCAGGAACGGAACAAGGACCAGTGCCCGAGTCCATTTGAAAAGGTGGTCTCCAGTGCAATGGGCATCAGTTGTAAACATCAACTGTGCCAAAACACAGAAGTGGAGTGCAATTTAACATGACTAAAGGGAGTTTTTAACCAGTTATTAAACAGTCTCAATTCAGTACTGATGCCTCTATTTCAGCAGGCTGTGGACAGACCCAGATCCGGCTTCGCTGCTGCCCTTCACCTACAGTCCGAGCTCCGTGTACTCGGGTACAAAACAATAATACTGATGTGAAAGCTGATGGTGGGGGAGTGGAGAGGGGCATCTGTACTCATGGCATGGCACGAATCAATCGTACCTGATATGAAAACGTTCTACGGCTGCATGTGACTAGTCAGTTCGTTCGGCCAATATCTCGTCTTGATGTAAACTTATTGTAAAAATAGACAGTGGGTTAGCTTTTATGTTGTGTATCATTTGAAATCAAATGTCTCTCAATTTTAGACGTAGCGGTGTAAATGACCAGTCTCCTCACGATACGATATTGTATCAGTTCTATGGACAACAATACAATATTTGCCGATATTACAAAGTCTGCTAAGATACAATTTCAGTGTGATTCAGGGGTCTGCGATCGATATGAGGCGACATTATCTGCCCATTTAACACAGTCTGTTGCAGAAGAAGCTGCTACGCCTTTCGTTTATACTTACATAAGTAAATAATGTAAATAACTGTAACCACTTAAATGCAGCAAAGTTTACTTCGAACTGACCCCACTATTTCACATAAAACAGCACATGGGATAAGTTCAGGGCTTTCTGTCAGAGAGACCTTTCCGAATTTTTTTTTTCCACATGTTATGTTTTTTCTAAATTTTCAGGTCTACCTGGTTTAAAACCCTAAAGGCAAACTCCTCCCAACAGCCATGAAACAACAAGATCTCTATTCCACATGACCCACACTCTGCTAGAGCTGTGTTCTCTCTTTTTTTCGCAACCTTTTTGTTAGGTTTCGAAATTAGTGTTATTATTGTAATTATCTCCCCCTTTCTTAAAATAATTATAACTAGTCCATACACATTGAGTGCACAGTTGCCCACGTACAGTTTCACATGGTGTGCGTTTCAGATACAGGTCATAGGAAATTGCAGATTAAATAGTCAACTGAACCCATTAAGAAGAGCAATGTATTCAGACAGAGTTTTTGTGAATTTGATAGTACAATTGCTTTACTGAAAGTACAGTAGTACCATTGCTAACAGTGGGATAGTTAGTGATCTAAAACTGTACATTAGCAGTTGAGGTAGCACGTTGAAAGGCAGATAGTTAAAGTGTTTATATGTTGTATTGACTTAAAAGTGGGGCACACTGGTAGTTCACATGGGAAAGGTGCGGCGAGCCCTTGTTGCAGCAGCATACCATACCATGACTTAGTCATATCAAAAATTAGAAAAAAAACAAACAAAACATTGGTCCACAAGGGGAGCCACAGCGATCGGTCACATTTTAGCCATTTTTAAGCATTTTTCTGTTGTTATAGCGCCACCCAGTTGCCAATTAGAGTTCAATTTCTCCAGTCACCTTGAGGCGTCCTGTTCTACATATCTACCAAGTTTAGTAAAAATCCATACGGCGGTTAGGCCTAGATAAGAAATTAGCTCTCTAGCGCCCCCATTTTGTTTGATGGGGTCAATAACAGAGGGGTCCCCTCAGATTATGTGTGGTCATATGCCTACAAAGTTGCGTGGTGATGGGTGAAACCCTTGAGATGTTATACACCTTTATGTGATGAGCCACGCCCTGCGCAATATTCATTGCCTTATAGAAGCTCAGTTTTAGTAAGTTTTCCAACTTTTGCCAAGAGGGGATTTTAGATATTGGTCCCTAGATTATGTTCAACGAGTTTCATGCAGATCGGTCAAACTTCCTAGGAAGAGATCAATTTGAAGTGTTTTTCAAAAAATTCAAAATGGGGGAAAATCTATATAACAGGAAGTTATGTGTTCTTGAGGCAAATGTGTTCCTCATGAGGAGAGACATCTCTGTGCAAAGCTTCATGTCTCTGTGACACACGGGGCATGAGATATGCCCATTCAAAGTTTGCAATTTCAATCGGTTGCTATAGCACCCCCCTTTGGCCAATTGATGTAATATTGCTTCATTCGCATCCTCCCATGAGCCTCTAACACTGTGCCACATTTCACATGGATTGACCAAGTCAGTGAGGAGAAAAACGTGGAACAGACACATAGACAGTTTTCATCATTATATATAGTAAGATAATACCTTCTTATTTTATTTTTATCATGGCCTGCTTGTTTTAATACATGTAATACTTTATTATCTTATATGATATTTTATGTTTGTCATGTATGATGTATATTAAGTACATTGAGTTTAAACTTGTCGTATGAAATGTGCTATAGAAATAAAGTTGACTTGAGTATACAATTCAGCTCAGTAATAACTGTCAAGGTTCATGGACAAAACAATTGTTTATTGCTAGTCACCCATTGTTAGCTTAAGCACCTTTACAGGGCATAAATTAGCCTAGCAACTAGCACACCTACATCTATTAGTTATACCTTTTCTTTGTCACGGTTGATTTAGGTCCCATTTATACGTCAACATTTCAACTGAAAATGGTAAACTTTAGATGCGTTTTGGCCGATTGTTTACAAAACAATCTGAGCTCTGTTTGTGCTGCTCACCCTATTGAATTATCAACGCTTCCCCGTCATAGTGTAGATTTACTGAAGCAACTCCACTTCGTCAACCATCCAGACAAATGTTCGTGTGGTTACCATTTTGTTTGTTTAAACATCACCGCTCTGTAGAAGGAAGCGTAAGCGTCACATCGCCAACTACTGGCCTGGCATGTATACTGCAGCGGTTGTTGTGAAAACGCAGTCGTCTAAACGCGGACCTTTTTTCAAAACGAGAAAATGAGAAATGATTCTGTTTTCAGTGGATCGTTTTTCGTGTGAACATGGCCTCAGGTCACAGTATCTCCTGACAGAACAGCTCGGTTAGATTTCATCTTGCTTGCACTTTTTTTCAGTCGACCATTGTTGAAACAGAGCAGCTAATGTTTCCATGTTGCTGCAAGAAGTTAATGGAATGAGATGTCTGTCCAGGCAGGTTCGTGTCTTATATCATGACAGCACTGTTTACATACGTCATGTGCTCATGTGCTGACTTATTCCTGAGTAAATAACATTATCCTAATCGTCTCTCTCTTGGCCGCTTGCCGTCTACTTGCTGCTGCTTGACGGTGACACAGACTTTCAAAATAAAGGCGTACCCTAAGGATGATGATATGAATCAATGTTATCACTTTGCATGAGTGATACTGATTTGTTGATCATTAAATCGATGTATAGATTCAGATCGATGGATCAGTGTACCCATATTTAGACGGCTGGTTGGACAAAAAAAAGCAATAGAGCTTTTGCAGCTTGTATTTTAGCTCAGCACAGTCCTTGATTGGCTGTCAACTAAAATGCGGATCCCCAATTGGCCGCGATTGGATTTTAATTTCTGGAAACTGGTTGGGTCGGCAACAGAGCCACAGATTTTTGAGCTCATGTCAACAGGATGGTCTAAGCTAAGATAACAAGGCTTTAAAGTGGCTTTGACCCACTCAGCTCAAAGCACAGCACACACATTCGTCTCCCGATCTTGCAGCAGGTGATCGTTCCATCCAGGGAAAGCTGGACTCTCCGCCTCCGATGCAAACATTATGACCCTCTTCAACTCCTTCACCCTCAGGACAAACTGCATTTACCCTCCCTCACACCATGTACTTACTGGAAGAGTGTAAACACAAGTGAGGAACACGCCAACGCAGCTTCATAACAAACCAAGGTCTCTGCACACAGACTGCAGGCACAGGGAGCTCTTCTCTTCAGCCCTGTGTGAGCTATCAACCACAGAGCTCCAGCAGGACAGTAACATTTCGCAGAATGAAGATGGAGGAAAGTGTGAGCAGTACAATAACGTTTGACGAACTTCTCTTTGTATCGCTTTGTGTCTCACCACACGACTTCACAGAGAGACTGAGACAGGCTTATATTAGTATTGGCGAACATCGAGCTTTATAAGGCCATTGGTCTTTTTCTGAGCGTGTTAACACGATGGCCAAAATAGCAACAGACTAAAAATAATATCTTATTTGCATACAACCCCGTATGTTTAAGATAAGCATATGTCAAGCTGTGAGAAGATATGTTTGGCTACACTACTTATTTGAGTTTTAAAATGATTTGCATCAAGCATCTGCATTTGAAATACAACAACTGCAACTTGTGTTGGTGTCGTGAATGCAAACATTAAGACTCGTTGCTGCTGCACCAGAATGTTGCTTCCTTGTCACAACGCCAAACTTTTGCTCCAACTTCTAGTGGGTAACTTTGGTGTTGTTCAACCTGGGCATTATTTTCCCGTGTTTTTGTGACTAAGTGATTAATGGGAACAACAATTTTTGAAAGTGGTCCAGCATTGAGCTAAAGTGCTGCAGCCAGCAGAGACAAAACAGGCTAAAATGCAGTCCTTGTGGGCAATTTACAAGTGCTAAAAATGCTTGTTTTTGCCACTGCCAGGCCCAGATTATCACTGTCAGTATCCAACAACATAGGTTAAATTTAATGATTATATGGAGCCTGGTGGGTCTGTTTGTGGCTGTGTCCAGTTAAGCAAAAAACGACCTTCTCTAACAAAAAGGTCTATCTCTGTAGGGATCTAATACAGGTATACTTTTTAATATCATATGAAAAATTCATCTTGTGATACTGGCAGTATTTCGACTTATTGATATTGGCATCATACTGTTACCCACAGCAACAACAAGCATGGCTGAAAGCGAAATTATCACAGACTCCCCAGTGGTTCCAAAAAAGAGGAGCAGCTTCAGTAGTGTGGAACAAACTGTGGCGTCCTGAATGTTTTATGAACAGCCCCGGACTTTTCAGACTCTTTTAGCGAATTACCGCTCAGAGGGAACTCATTCAGCGGCTCCTCTGGCAGCAGCACAGCGTCTCTCCCTCTCCTCTCTCGCCGTGTGCACACAGGAGTCGGCGTTGTCAAGTGATTTTTGTCATAAACCCCCTGGTAATGTAAACCTACATGATATAGAGATCCCAGGGTACATTTTTTTGTATTTGGGAGCTGTTTAAATGTGTAATTTGTGGTAGATTTTATTTTGTTTAACTATTAATATGGCATACAGAATCTGAATCTCACTCTGAGTTACTGTTGTTGTTCACAAACTAAAGAAATGTCAGATTGTTTTTATTTTTATTGAATATTTGAAGGCAAACTGTAAAACTATATCACTTATTTTGTTGCAATTCTATGTTCTTAAACTAACAATAATTTTTATTTTTTACTAATTTGTCATATGGTCAAGAGTATCGTTAACACAAAAATACCCTGAAATATTGTGATATTATTTTAGGGACATATCGCCCACCCCTATTCATGACCTTTAAAACATCCAACTGAAGGTCTACTCACTTCGCTGTCAACCAACAATAAACATAGATAAAGGACTTCAAAATAAACAAAAGATTATCATTAACCTTGAAAATAGTAGTTTGAGGGAACAATTGTAAAATTCAATATAATACTAGCATAAATAAATGACATTCAAAGCATTCCTTAATGAGACTCCAGTTGATTTTCTTCTTTGCTGTTTCACCTGTGCAGCCTTGGGTCATAGCTGCAGAACTTTCGATACTGTCGAACGCATAATTAAATACGTGGTTGAAAGAAGCACTGATACCGTTAACAACCTTAAGCAAACATTAAGTTGGAATTTGCTGAACTGCTATCTGCTAAGTCATGGATGAATTCCTTACAGAATACTCCACATCCACTATTAATTACCATGTGATACAGTGACAGGGAAAACAATCTAGTAATTGGACTTTGAGTTGAGATTGTTTTGTCAAACTCTGTCTCTGTCGGGAAACAATATTCAAATCAGTTTATGATTCGTCAAAGGAAGAAACGCTGAAGGTCACAGATCTAGATTTTCCACACGTACAATTAACTTTTAATTGTTTGATTTCATGCTCAATGCATCTTCAAAGTCAGAATAAAAAATAATCTAATTAAGCTGCGGTGCCTTTGCATAGCAGAGTCAATAAACACAGAGGGAGAGGAGACGACAAGAGACGCGATGAAGAGATGGAAGAAGACAAGCAAGAGGAGAAGAAAGAGTAAGGGGGTAGTCCCCTGCTAGTGTACAGCCTTCAGAAAATCTATAAAACAAGTAGCATGTGAAATAAAGTTCTCTCTTCTCTATCTACCCATCCTGTACTACGCACGTCTGTGTTTGGTTATATCTCTGTCTATCTGTAGGCCTATCGTTTGCTTTCATTATGACAAGAAATTTCCTCTGTTACAAACCTATCTCTCACAACACACACACACACACACACACACACACACACACACACACACAGCTGTGTAAAAATAAAATGTGTTGTTTTTAGAAGGAAAGCCACATCCTTCCAGTACAGTCACCCCGCTGCCAGTGGACTCTGAGTAACAGCGAGAGAGAGAGAGAGAGAGAGAGAGAGAGAGAGAGAGAGAGAGAGAGAGAGACACAGAGAAGCAGACTCTGTTTCCGGTAAGATTTACTAATAACTCAAAACAGTGTCTGCAATCAGACGGTTTTCGACTTGGCAACGATTTCGATAACATTTGACCCATCAAATAGATAAAATAAATTGTTTTCTTCGCTGCTTTTTGTTCCCACCTCTTTGTTCGTTTGTCAACTTAACCTTTTATCCTTTAAAGCCATAAAAACCCTCTTAATACAAAATGTCTCCGTAATTTCATGAAGCACTTTTAGTGTACCGCAAGCGATTAAAGGTCTGGGTGGGGCGAAGGTTCCTGTTTTAGATCATGTTCTAGTGTGTGGTCACGGTGCAGGTTTGATAGTCTTATTATTTGCATGTTGTAGCACGCCAACACATCCAGTAAACGGCCTCATTTGACAACAGTTTTTAAGTCATGACTGAGGTCTTGAATCAGGACTCAGTAAGATCTAGAAATCCTGGATAAACATTGTGCTAACGTTCTCATAGCTGTACTCGTTGTACATGAGGTATTAGCAAGAATTAGTAGCAACAGAATTAGCATTAGCAGTAGTCATTGTGAAGTAACGACATGACAACATGTTTCCCTTTTAAGGACGGTAGCCTTGTGGGTGACCTGAGAGTGTTTGACGTGTGCTTCGTAATGTGTAAGGGAAGTAGCTCTTTCTCGGGTGTGTCACGGTAACACCGCATGCAGCAGCGAGTGGTGATAGTCAGCAGAATTAAGCATCTAGATCAGCTCAGGGCTACATCTTTAACCTCATGTGAAGACTACAAAAAGCCGTCGATGGTGAACGGCAACTGTGTAACCGCTTGCAGCTAGTTTCCAGCTAATAATGAGCCAAGCTAAATTAATGCAAATAAGCCAGTGTGTTCCCAATTACAGCTCAGAGCCGGCATCAGCAGAAGTAGTTGTGCAGTACTGTTATTACACCAGAAACACTAGTATACAATGGGTTGTCCTTCCAGTGGAGAAAACACAATGCAGTGCCATATAGGCTGCCCTACATGCTTAAAAACTTAATACACACTGGTGCACCACTATATGCAGCTGGTGCCCTTTGTACTTTTTTTGCCCCTGCCCCTCACACAGCCTGAGTCCGCCATGTGCAACACTACTTACAATAATACGTGATCATCGTAAAGACTCCATCACTGCCACTTTCACAAAAACCAACAGGGAACGCAAAGGGGAGCCCTCCTGCGCTACACGCTGGGCAGGAAGTGAAACACACGCCAACACAGGTTAGTGACATACGAGAGGTGTCTTCTCTCAAAGAGTAGGCGCATCAAACACTTCCCCACAGCTCTGTCTGTCTGACTTTTACTCTGCATCTCCAAGAGGGAAGCACCGAGTCGCACAGGTCCGAAAATACACAACTGTTGTGGCGTGAGGTGGAGAAAGCAGAAGAAGAGAATAAACCAATGAAACTGCACTGTAATGATGTAAAATTAGATAAATGTCATGTTTTTCATGTAAGAATTTAATTTTAAAGTCATGAAGGGGCCCATTGAGCGTCAAAACCCCCACGAAAGACCCATTCCACTATCAAGATTTAATCCATTCTCTCCGTTAACATTTGGGAAGTCTGAAGTAGTCGCAAGATTTAATTATTTTAACCCCATTCAAGCTAGTGGAGCACTTAACCGGAATTTGGCTGCTCAGCTACACTCAGCGGCACTTGGCTGTGTTCTGCGGCCTTGAGTCTCTAGTGCACCTGCTCAATGGGCCAAATGATGCGGAAGCAGTGCCGATCATCCAGGTAATGTCAGGAAACAGAGCAATTTGGACTTCATGTGCCACTGAGCAACTTTCATAAGAATAATTTGAGCCTTGCCACCAATGCTGTATCCAGGTGGCTTGATACATCCATGGCCAAGCAAGGTAATGGCTTAAGTCGGGATAGCAGGGCACATTTTAATAGTGTCTTCCAGGAAAGGGGTTTCTTATAGGGATGTCAACGGTTTATCAGTTAACCGCAGAGAATATTTTTTGGCTACCTGGAGGGAGAGCAATCATGGCTGCTGTGCTTCTGTAGCAATGTCATCTTACCCCCAGGATGCTATTACTAGCAGTAACCGCTAATGAAAAGTGCTACTAGCTAGCTCACAGCTAAGCCATGTTGCTAAGTGCATAGCGGCCAAGGAGGCTATATGCATTTAATTGTAATGGCCGCTGTAGGAGAGAGGAATAACGTCGTGGGAGGCTCATGCTATCCACCCTAAGCTGTATGGGCTGTACTGATACGTGCTCTCACGACAGAGTCTCCAGAAGTCTCCAATAACATCAGAAAAAGTCGCTAGATTTGTCGCTAGCAGCCTTTTTGAAAAGAGTCGCTAGAGGGGTCTGAAAAGTTGCTAAATATAGCGATAAAGTCGCTAAGTTGCAACACTGGTGTCGCGCTATCGAAAGCAAAATCAACCAAAGCTTTCTTTCAACAGAACACTCGGCCAGTCGCTGCAGGAAGTGGGCGCCTGACAGGCACTTGTGAGACACACTAACACCTTACACAGGAAGGCGTAACGTGGGAGGCTCATGCTATCCACCCTAAGGTGTACGGGGACAAGACTCATCGCAGGTCACTGGTTCCTCACACGATAAGGCCACAGGAACCACAATCAACCCCCAGGATCTTTACCCATTTGCCACCTGTACCGCCCATCGTGCGATAAACGATGTACATCGACACAGCGTGTAGGCGGCAGCTGCAATAATCATACTAATTCTAATTACTGTTGTTGGAGGACATTTACTAGCAGAAGTGTAGTGAATAGAGGTGGTGTGAAAAAACTGAACACAAGATCTCTTTCTTTGTAAAAAACACACACACACACACACAATGCAGCCTTTACAAGTGTCATTAAGAGATGTGTTTTTTCATGCTGCTGACTCAGACGGTTACTCTTCATGCGGTACTTCAAGTCAGGGGGTGTGACAGCCCATGGACACACACACAAACACACACACTCACACCAAGATGTATACCGCATGTGTGTACACACGCACAAACACAGAAAGCTCTGATTTGCACGCTGCAGTCAGAAAGAATGACCTGAATCATAAAATTTATCTGATCTATCAGGACAGCAGTATTGCAAAAGCAGCATGTTCGTGTATCCGTGTGTGTGTGTGTGTGTGTGTGTGTTGTGGTGACTGTCTCTTGCTTCCTGTTAAAGAGGTTTCGAGAGAGAGAGACTGACAAAAACCAAGATTGAGTCTATTTTTGGCCTCTGAGAGATGAAGAGATAAGCAGGGTTAAAAAACAAACAAGAGGTGCACAGAGGCGTAAAAACTAAACATGGAAAAAAGGAAGAATCTTTTTTTTTTTTTTTTTTAAAAAAAAGGGGGAAACTAGGAAAGAAGAAATACAGAGTAGAGAGATGTAGGAGTGTGAATGTGTGCGCCCTGACAGACTGTACACGGTGACAGCAGCAGAGCATCAAAGGAAACGCTGTGGCCTCTGTGTCTCGTTAACAGAAACTTGCTTTGGTGACGGCCCAACGTGCACCACATGCAGTTAAGAAGTGCTTCATCGTGTCTTATGTGATTTTTATGCCGTTTTCTTTATTGGCACATGCCTCATTTTCTCTTTATTATAAGTTAAAGTAAAGAAAAACCCAAAAAGGAAAGTCAAAATCAGGTGACAGTGCAACAGCCTGTGTGGCGCCAAGAAAATGCAGACGGACTCTGCTAGACGGAGTTAGAAGTTTGCTTAGTGGCTAAGTTTACATGCACAGAACATTCAGCTTCTTCTTGGTAAAGCTGTGTAGCAGGTGGCACCTTGTGCAGTAGCCTCGGCCACCAGTGTGTGAATGTGACTTGCAGAGTAAAAAGCGCATTGAGAGGTTGGAAGATCAGAAAGACGCTGTGCAAGCCCCAATTACTAACAAGTTCACAGTGCTGCAGAGGTTTGAGGGTCAAAATTGAGCCACTGACTCACCAGGGCTACCTGGAGGGCAACTGGAAGGTGGCCGCAAAGTTTCTATAGCAACGCAGTCCCATGACTGGGCTAGTGTTACCTACCAAAATTGCCAAATAAGCGGCTCCACTAGCTAGCTCGAACCAGACCCTAGTGGTGCGCAATGCAGAGCAGCAAGACAAACTGAAGTGGCCGCTGTGTTTTCACACGTAAACACAGCTAGCAGGGTGTCTGTCAAGAAAGCTAACAGAAAATAAAATAACGGGAACGACATTTACATCACAAAAAAAAATTTCACCACGTATTTTGGATAGCACTTTGAAATTTGGTGCTAAAGCCCACTGAGTCAATGGAGCACGGCACTAAAAAGGAAAGATCTCTTGTATTTCAAGTCATTTTGCATTTTTTTTTTTCTTAAAAATTAATCTGTTAGTTAGCGGTTAGCAATATTAGATGAATCTGACATCCCTAGTTGCAAACAGGGGTAGAAACCCCAATTACAATGTCCAGATAATGCTCCTAAAACTCAGATAATACTGACATATTCCTCATGTCTTAATCAGAAAATGCAAAATGTGTTTGACCTGCATTTAATTTAGAATCCTGTCATATTAAGAATGACAGTGAAATATAAGTGTGCATGCAAACTCAGTCACTGATGGACTTGCTTGCTCATAAAATCGATCCTAAACGCCACATGTAGCTCCTTTAATTACAGTTGAAAGAGGATAAAATGTGCAGACCAATAAAGTTGACTCTACTGCTCATTACAAACTAAGAACAAACTACAGTGTGTTGATGTGGCTGACTGAGGCAGCCGAATGAATATCATCATCTCTCCCTGACACAGAAAAGATGTCACTTCAGATCCACGAGACAAACACGCCAAAACTCATGCTTCCTGTTGTCAGTCTCCATTAGCCGGCAGACGAGACAGCGAGACAGGGAAGCGATGAACAGTACATGCCTGTGGACACACACTCACACACCTTTCACTGATTGATAACACACGTTAGCACATTAGCAGCTCCACACACACACACACACACACACACACACACAGAAATACAAACGCAGGCAAATGCACACCTGTCAGGACTGAAACGTGTTCGCTCATTAGCGGTAACACAAACACACACACACAGCTGTTGGTGCTTGAAAGAGCCCATTAGTTCATTAGTGACACACACATACACAAACACTAGAGATATTGTTGTCTCCTCATCATTAGCACATTTCCAAAGTGAGTGTCACTATGTTAGACACAGTCGCTGTAGATAACTCATCAACATTGTCTCTCACACACACACACATATGCACGCACACACACACACACTTTCCTTAATGGCCTGACACAGACTGAAGCCTAATGGCGGTTTAGACTTTGCAACCGCAGGAGGGAGGAGGAATGACAGGGCAAGATGGAGCGAGCAAAGACAGGGAGGTTCAGACTGGCAGAGGAAGAAAGAAGAGAAACATAAAAACAGCAGGAGGGAGAACAGGAGTGACGGAGAGATGGAGTGAGATCAATACAGGGGGATGTAAAGGCACGTCAAGTCACCTAGAGTCTCTTCAGCCACCTTCTGAGGCCGATATAAATCTTTGTGACACTCATGCTTAACATTCATAAGTGTAAGACGAGTGACTAAAAAAGAGAGTGTCGGACAGACACGTCGACCTGATATGACACTAACTGTTCATGAAACGATGTTAAGGCATAAAGACGTCTCATTAAAGCAGCTTTGGAAACTGAAGTGAAACATGAGAGAAATCTTTCTGGAGCAAAATCAAAGACTGCAGCTCCCAGGGTCAACAACCGCACACCTACTTCTGACGATGCATTTTAGAGATTATTAGTGATATTTTTGCAAATGTTTTTGTTTGTATTGTTTAACATTTGATGATCAGCTGTTGTTGGATATATTTTACCCAACATTTTATCTATCATACAGACCATGAATTGACAGATGACACAGATCAAATAATCATTAGCACATGAAAAGCTGAATAAAGTCATGAATTCAAATGTTTTTCAACCTGGTTCTTATTCTGTTAATAAGAGTCAAATCTGATAAGGGGTAAAACTAACTTTCCAATGGGCACCTGGTTCTGTTGAGCCCAGTTCAGACCAAAGATTCATGACAAGACGAGTTGAAACAGGCGAGTACTTGCAATGCGCCGTTCTGCAACGTTCTAAATACCTGCTGGTTCACACCAATGCAACTAGATGAGATGGAGTATCATCTCTATGCAACAACTCTCTGTACTTCCGCTCTGATTTCCAGCTTTTCAGGTTTATTTTTGTGGCTGAATATAATTTGCAGCTTCTTGATAAATGAATGAAGATAGTGATAGTGAGATACTGGCTACAGCTGCACTTTTAGTAGTGATGAAATGGTGAAAAACAGAAACAAAACAAGCATCAGATGGACTTTGTTCATAATAAATATGCCACAATAATATAAAAAAACCCCAGCTACGATTAATCAGTCACTGAGAATGTGTGTGTGGGCGGGGCATAAGCACATACAGCCAGCAGAAACGGGCACACCATGAGGACGTAAACAGAGGGCTTGGCGTGGACAGAGCACCTGTCGCAACAAGGGAACACATCGTCTGCGGAAATTTAGACTTGACCAGTGACCTTCACCACAAGCCGCTGTTGCATCAGGTGACGAGCTTTATGTTCTAAAACCAGCCGCTGGATATTTGACCAGCTGAGTAAGTGGCAGGTGACACCATCAGCCGGCTCGAGTCGAGCTCATACCGACCATTTCACAGTGATGCAACTTTTCCCTGCAACGTTCTAAAACGTTTTGTCTGATCATGTATCATTGGTCTGAACTGCGCATTAGCTGGAAGGTTGCCCCCAAAAGTAAATAGCTATGCAGCTAGCTACAATAATGTAGTGTTGTATCGTATCGTATTGGATCACTTTCGTATCGTATCGTAAAACTTTAGGTGGCTTGTGCTTTTTGTCTTGATAGACCTTGTTTTGCTAGATTCTTTGTTTTCCAATTCTTTACACAGAAAACAATCATAAGAATAAGACAATAATCATACAACAATCATAAGAATAAGACAATATTTGACACCTGAATGTGATTAATTTGTACTATGCCCAGGTACGGTAAACTGTGATCATGCCAGTCAAACAAGCTTGGCTTTGGGGGTCACATGTACTCGAATCTTGGCCTTGGGATGCGAAATAAGAATTGCTTCTTGTTGAGAACTAGTTCCAAACTGACAATTGCACGTTGCAAAACAATGACTTCAAACTCATGCATCTGCGCTGCTGGAAACAGGAAACAAAAAGGAGTCATGGCATGAAGAAACAGTCCAAAGCAGAGCTTCACTTCACGAAGAAAGGTGACAACAGCCCTGCTGGTACTGTCTGTAAAATGATCATTTCAAGTAAGAAAACAAAAGCAATATGCTGAAACATCTACGCAGCATGGGTTTAATTTCCAGAAATGCCATGTATTTAACACTCTACGTACAAGTACCACTGCTTCACACTGCTATTTTCCTGTAATAGCTTTACGCCTGAGTCACATCCATGCCTAACTTCTACTGTGTTGTCACACTGTGTTCAGACTCAGAGATAATAAAACAGTTGCCGTGACAATGAAAATTGGGGCCTGGTCCCTGATGTGAAAGCCTCCTTAGACTTTTGTCTTGTCAGAGTGTAATTAAAAGGCCCTGACTGACTGGGTGGCTCATTTAGGGACAACAGCAGGATCGTTAGGATTTAACGCTTCTGTAATCATTTTTAAAAATACTGCTCAAAGCTTATTTTAAGCCCTGTTTTCACCAAGCAGTACAGTTCAGAACAGATTTTTTTCTGTTTCCACTGTGAAAAGTTGTGGATGGTACCAATGGAACCGTTCTGTACCGTCCCCATTTTTGATCCCCCCTCTGTTGGGATACCTAGCACACAGATCTGGTACTAAAAGGTGGAGCTGTGAACACTGCAGTCTGCTGAATTTATTCTTGTCCTGTCAGTTCAACAACTCAGCAAAACTCAACTGCTGTTGAAGCCCTTACGATACAGTCGAAAGCTCTGGAACAAGCAAGTTAACAGCTCCTGAGATGAGACTCTTTGTCAGCAGTATTTTTGGAGTTTTCAAGCATCTTTTCCGAACTCAGTCGATCACAAATGGTTTGAGAAGCACCAACTTAGGTGTTGGAGTAGAGAAAGATTTGCAAGAAAGCTAAAAAGAAAGAAAACCACACAGAATCACAGGATAAGAAATAAGGATTAGAAAAAATAGAGTCCCGAGGATAGATGAAAAGAAAATAGGAGCAACAGAGTAGACAGATGAAGGGACGACAGGATGAAAGGAAAGAAAGTACGGATGGAAGGAACAATGGAGGTCCGAGAAGAGAGAGAGAGGGAGCATGTAGAGATCAAGGCAGGAGGAATAAAGCACAACCAGGTGTCAGCAATGAAAGCGAGGAATGGAAATAAGACGGGACACAAAAGATAAATAAAGTCCGCAAGTGAAGTAAGGAATGAAACCCAGTCACAAAAAAGGTTTCTTCTTTTTCAAAAATAATATAAAGGCTCCAAAAAGGGACGAGGGAGTTGACTGATTCTTCGTGGATCCAGTTTTATCAGAGTCAGTGTCATTTTAGTTCATAACGATAGTTTCAGCCGTGTTTCATCATCTCATATCGAAGCAAAAATCTAATCTAAAATCTTTTTTATTCCAGTGAGTTCTCTTCCAAATTGACATACAAATGAATCTGATACCTTATCTAAGAACCTGTCTCTTATTACGAAGTTAAAGGTTCTTAGTAAGTCAGTTCTTGAGAAACTGATGGTTGTTTTGAGGGAGGAAAGACATTTCTCAGAATCTAAATGAATGTTTTTCTCCCAGAAACCCTCACACACTCTTTTCTTCAGAGCTTTATAATGACTTCCTACTTTCCTTGAATGCAAAGTGGAGTTGTCGAGGACTTCCTGCTTTTCTCTGACTGTGAAGAGTCCCCTTTCTTTGGACGGCCTCACGTCTCGGGGGATCATGAGGTCAAATCAATAGAAAGTGAGTTGGATGGCCCCAGTTAACAAACACCAGTCAGCCAGGGAGAAAGAGCGACTCAGCGTTTAGAGTGTGTTTGTGTGTGCGTTAGTGTGTGTGAATGTGCATAGTTGACTGCACTCATACATATATGATTAACAGCCAATGCACTGTAATTTCATTATAGCAAATCAATACTACACTCTGTGTCCATTCTGGATCATAGCAAGTTAGCTGCTCTATCATAGATTACCAATAAAGTACAAGCAGTGATACTGGAGGTGGGGGCATGCTGGCTTTGAATTACATGAACGTGCATGCTTGTAAATGTAGCCTCAGTCTAAAATAAGCCATGTCAGACGAATAAATAATAGAGATAAATAAATATTGTTTAAAAAGCATTTCATTGCAATCAGTTAAGTTGAATATTTAATACAGTTCATAAACAAAGATAAATAAATATTTGTCAGTGTGTGTTGAAATTCAAATAGTTTGTGTGCGACCCCGTCGAGCAGAGCCACAGGTTAGTCTGACGACAAACAGACGAGTTGTGGGAAAGACATGAACGCTAGCGGAGAGTGATTTTTGTTCTTTTTCCTGGCGAATGCCGAGTTTACCAATCCTAAGGGACGGATTACAATCTGCAGAAACGTAATACATCTGTGCATGTGTTTTATATCGCTCTATAATGATATTGAGTGTAAAAGTAGTGAAATGCTAACTGCGATTAGCGCATTAGCACGCGTGTTAATGCATGTTGCTGGTATATGTTGACCTTAGCAACTAGCTTAAAGCTCAAACGAACTCGACATGAGAGGTAATACGTTTGACATGAGTACAGTGACTTGAGACAAACTGTCATACACAGTGGCGGTTCTAGCCTAAATGGCGCCCTGTGCAACACTCCCCTGTGGCACCCCCCCACCCCCCTAAAAAACAAATTAGGCAACAACTACAAAGTTTCATTGTGTATTTTATTTTGAAAATTAACTGGATGTTTTTATTTTGTTTCTGTGCACGACTTCCTGCCCCGCACGATCTGCTCTGTGCTGAATTGCTGCGTTGTGCTCCAGCGTCCGGCAAAAATGAAGTCCTGCGTATCTGTTGCAGGACTTCTATTTTTGCCCCGTGAGTAACAACTGACCAATGGACGTGCGAATTTTATTTGGTAGCTTGATTTATCAAGTGAGTGAGTGTGGGCCCTTATTTAAAAGTCTCATAATTGGGAAATAAGAAAGGTGTAAGTCAACAGGTTTAAAGGAAAAAGGTGAATACACATCAGTGTTGCTAAATATTTTATATTTTGTATTTTATTTTTTATAATTGAATTAGATTTTTGTTTTGTCAGTTACTAAATGTATTACTTGCATATAAATAGTGATTAAAGACAGTTAAAAAGGGGAAATATTACATAAAAACATATATTCTTAGTAGGATTTAAAAGGGATATAAATACCTATTCCTGCTAAGTGGAGGCACCATTATTATTCCAAATTCATATTCATATTTAAAAAGATAAAACAGGGAATTTTATTTATTATACACAAGTTAGCCTGGCCAGCCATAAATAAAGTAGCCAGGGCCCCGCCCATCGTACTACAACCCCCAGTTATACAGTGGATAACTATATAGCTACATGGGACGGATGGGTGTTACACAAATACTACAATTAGGTTTATAATGAGTGTTAAAGACAACTACAGTGACAATAGACTTTTATATTTCCCCAACGGCAGCTAGTTTTAAATGCTGCTCAGAAAAAGTCTGTACTTAAACACTGTGAATTAACCTTCTGGCTCACTTGCCAAAGCTACAGCACCTGCCAAGAAACATTTTTAATTAACAAGCTTGTTTTATAATGCCACAATCCAAAATTTAAACCCACTTTATGTATTGAATGAGTCAAATGAAAGACATATACAGAGTTTCATAATCTGACTGATGTTGAGGGCAGGGTTTCCATCACAGGTTGATTTGATTTGGGAATGATCTGGAGCTGCGATTATTTTTCATGTTCTTAAATGTTCAAAAAACACTTTATTTTCATCATACGTCTGTGCTGGAACACCTGGATTCGCTCTCTGTCTAAAATGCTTTGCATTAGCGCCTCACTCTTTAAATCCCCCTCCCGAGAAAGCCCAGTCTGCTTTGATTGGTCAGCACCATGAATGTGACCACTTTGTAATTCTTAACATTTTAATTAGTGACTGTAACTTAATAACATATTTTCCTCAGTAAATGTAAAGGATTATAATACATTTATTCTGTAATTTAATTACGTAACCTGATTAAGTGCAACTAGTTACTCCCCAACACAATACATCAATATACTATGTTGCAAATAAAATAACTCAACAATGACTACGTTTACAGGCAAACCATATTCCAATTAAGGTCAATATTCTGGTTAAGGTAATATTCCGAATAAGGTGCAGCAACTGGAATATTCCGTTCACATGTTAAGTGACATATTCCCGTGTTTTGCCGTATTCCATTAAAGATCCCGGACTACTGTCCAACCAGAAACGCTCTTATTTAATGCAACACTAAACCTGTTTACAATGAACGGATGCTGTAATGTTTGTTTCCGACATACCCCTGCGTTGTCCTACTTGCGCTTTTGCACCACAGCGTAACTACAGCCCTCCTGCTGAAGACAAGAGCGAGAAGAAAAGGTGAACGAGTGTATGGACCTTTCCTTCCAGCTTATGCCATTCACGCCAGCCACCCCGGAGTCTGTGGATGAAGGTACGAAGCCAGTTCTGCTGTTCTCCCCACTTGCCATAACCATAACAGTGACAACCCAGGATTTCTTGCGAACCGAGTGCGTGCAGACGTTACTGAATATCCCACTACGGGGCATTTTCCGATTAAGGTGTATACATGTCACAATATTGTAGTTATTTGGGTTATGCACGTGTTTACTTACTCGAGCGCAACCGGAATATTGAGGATATTCCAAGTAATACAGGAATATGGTATGCATGTAAACATTGTGATTTTTTCTTTCACACAGGACACAAACAGCTGCCTCGTGGGTGAAAGTCCTGTGTTTGTTTGACTCATCCACCCCGACCTCCTACCTACGTGGACTTTATCGCTCTTTTTGCTATGTCACCTGACTTTCTTCTTTGTTAAGTTGTCATTACAATGCCCCTTTGAGGCTGCTGCCTTATAGTAAACGTAAATATGGGTCGTAATAAGCTGCTTACACCAACGACCGTCTTTCATAAATTGTTTGATCTATTTGTTCGTCTTGTTTCATTGACTCTGTGTGAGTTATAAATTGTTTGCTTTGATCATTTTGTTTGACCTCCAGGAAGGTTAGCATCCATATAATGAAAGAAAAACTTTGGCGTTTACCTTGAAATTTGTTGTGCATGTTTGTTACATATCAACAAGCTGCTGCAGTAAAGTGCTGCAAAAGGTGGGAGAAAGCCATTTTTAACAGTTCGAAACATTTCTAAAAATGGCCCCTCAAATGTTTTATTGAGCATGTTTGTTCAGCCTTGAGGCTACAAACAATGTGTTTTATGCAATCTTTGTACCAGCGACTGAGCAACACATCTTAAATAGTCAGGCCGCCTCCTCTGCAGCCAACCTGTTGTGACGGTAAATATGGGTATTACAGCCTGCTGCTCGCTGTTTGGACTCCTTATATAACTGACTCAGGATCCGTCTCTCTCTGCTACTTTCCACTCTGCCTCCACCGCTCTCCCTTTTCCACTTACTAATTTTCTCCCTTTTGTCTACCTCCATCTCTCCCTCTTTCTCTCCACATCTCTTTCCATCTCTCTCAGTATTGACCCACACACCACTGCAGCTGTATCACATCAAGCCAAGGGCATAAATCAAAGCGCACACACACATACACACACACACAACACTGGACATCCCACACACTCATGCACTCTCCTCAAGCCATTTCAGTTTACCGTCCCATATACACACACACACTATAACTCGTCCTCATCTCCATTGCAGTGAACACCCACACAGATTTCTGCACTGGGAGCGAGATGCAGATAAAAAAGAACAAATATAGTGGGGGTCTGATTCCAAAGCGCCGCGCAGGAAATCCACAGGAATTGGAAAGAAGGAAAAAAAATGGTGTTACCTGCTGGTCACCACTCAAAACGCCAGAAATACGACTGGTTATATAATCTGAAGTGCGGCTGCTATTTCAGAAGGTTTCTTTGGGAGGAGGAGAAAAGTTGAGATTTATTGAGAAAAAAAAAAAAAAAGACGTCAAGGTGCAGATGTTCTAAAAATGTAACAGGAAGAATAATTTAAAAAACATTATAGGAAACAGAAAATAACTGAAATGGTGGAAAAAAGGTCGAGTATGACAGAAAATAGGTTGTTTGAATGGTATATTTTTGATTGGAAGTATTAAGTCTTGTGGAGAGACCTGCTGAGACATAAATAAAAATGGGAAAATAAAATTAAAGAGATGAATTAAAGAGAAAGAAAACAAACAGGAGGAGGAAGAACAGGCGTGATGACAATAATGGCAAATTAGCCTGGAGGAGAGACTGAGGGGTAGAATAACGAAGGAGAGGACAGGGGGATGTCTGGTGTGTGCTGCCTCACATGGAAAAGAAACATGATGAAGGGACTGCCCTTTTCAGTGAGTGTGTGTGTGTGTGTGAGTGTGTGTGTTCCGTGCGCGTCCATTACAGCCCGAGCGATCGGCCTACTCAAAGCCACACACACACACATAAATCACAATCACACACAATTCACAGGAGCTGTTTGCTCTTCCGCCTCATTCTCTTCCTGCGTCTCCTTTATTTTCCACGCAGTGAATGAGAGCAAGGCAAACAGGAGGAGGAGGAGGAAGAGGAGGATGGGAAAAAAAAGAGGAAGAAGAAAGAGTGTGAAACCTTATGTAACTGAGCCTGGAGGGGGGGAGACAAAGAGAAAGGAAGAAAGGAAGACAATTAGAGGGGGTCAAGAGTCACTCATGAAGGGCTGATTAAAAAGACAGACCTTTGTTGCATGTTGTGAGGCAGTTGGCGATCTGACTTTTAAAACGACTGACCGCACGAAACCTTAAAGAAACTGTGTGCAGCAATTTTTGTTTCAAGTTAAGCATCACATGTCCGTTTCTCACAAGCTAACTGCGGCGAACGAGATGCACAACATTCATTTCTCGCCGTTAAAATCAGACCATCAGAAGTCCTCCTGCATGTCAATAAAAAGGCTGAGTCACACCAGCGTCTTAACAGCAAGTTAAACTGCGGTGAGCTTTGACACATGGTGAGCCAGAGAGACCAAAATGGAGGAAGTTGTCGTCGCTTATTAGCGGCCTGACCCTTCTGTGTCGAAGAAGAGCTGCTCGACAGAAGTGAAACGGCTTTCTCTGAACGGTTTATTGAGCTTCCTAACTGAGCTAGCGAGCTCTTTCTCCCTCTCTCTCTGTCAGCAAGCTCGCCAAGACCTTTCTCCAATTCTCTTCAATGAACTCTTTATTGAATTAAAGGACGTACACTGCCATCTCGGAAGGATAAGCGTCTGTGCCGACAGTAGCTGCCGATAGCCAGTGGTATAATCATCTTGGGCCAGATTCACAAAGCACCTTAAGTTGCCCCTTAAGTATGACACTTAAGGCTTAAATGAAATACCCTGTCAGCGCAATCATTAACTGACCTTTTGTTAAGCCCCGCCCCTTTGTGATGGTCCGACAACTAGACATTATTATTGCAATATTCCACTGGGCCTATACAAAAAGTTCGGAATGGATTTCATTTAACTCAATTAAACAAAAAAACCTTCACGGGGGAACCATTTTGTTGCTGTTTGCACGTGTGACGCATCAAACGCCCTGATTGGCAGCCAGTGTGTTGATGATAACATTTTAAAGGAGAAAACCATGAGTGGGACAATGGATCGCTTTACTGTACGGAGCAAATTAAAACAAACACCAGCAAAGGCGACCTAAGACCAAAAGATAGTTTCACGAAAGCTACCCGTCTTATTTTTCTTAGTTTTATTGTCGTATGTAGTGATTAGAGTGATACGCACATTATAGCAGTTATTGTACACAGATATAAATGTAGGTGCCTTGAGATTTTGTCTTGCCCTTTGTGTGGGTTTGTCACAAAAAGTTTGAAAACCAATCGTCTAGACCTGTGGATAGCATTGTTGCCTCACAGCAAGAGCGTTCCTAGTTCGAACTTGGGTCTCCCTGTGTCAGTGTGGGTTTTCTCCGGGTACTCCGGCTTCCTCCCACAGTCCAAAGACGTGCAGGTTAAAAGTGGTGACTCTAAATTGAATTGAACGGTTGTCTGTCTCTATGTGTCAGCCCTGTGATAGTCTGCTGACCTGTCCAGGGTGCACCCCGCCTCTCACCCAGTGTCAGCTGGGATAGGCTCCAGCCCCCCCGCCACCCCTAACAGGATAAGCGGTTACAGGAAATGAACGAATAAATGAAATTAGCATGTACCACGATAGAATATTTCGGCCCACCCCTTGCCAGCATTTGTCCTAGAATAGATCCAATAAACAAATGTGCTCAAAATATGTCTGTTTTCCAAGATGTGATGCATCACTGTATTGATTACCTATGCTGGACCGAGATAATGCAATAAACTATCATATATCTGGATGTAATGTATGATATCGATTGGCTGTAATGTGCAGAGCTGCATGTTCTCTGGCCTTATGGCAATGGACACTTGTTAGAACCACAACACACACACACACACACACACACACACACACACACACACACACACACACACACACACACCTAACCTTATGAGGACTTTCCAATTACTACACGTAGACTCTAAACCAGGGGTGTCAAACATACGGCCCGTGGGCCAGAACCAGTCCACCAAAGGGTCCAATCCGGCCCCCTAGATGACTAGAATAGGAGGTGCCAGCTTTCAGGAGCAAGTTCAACAATGAGTATCCTACTTCCTGTATAATTCTGCTTCAGAGGCTTTTCTACCCTGACCAGAATACACTTCTCCGGTAGGCCAGTGAATATAACAATATTTATCGCAATATATAATTTGATAATGCTGCGAGTTTGCAGCATTATCAAATTTGTATCCTGACAAGGTCTGACACCTGAAGACACCAAATAATTTCCCAGCTTCCCATGGCACTCTTCATAAAGCTGGGGCAAAGCAGTTTGAGAAAAATACTTCCTGCCTGGAAGTTCGTATCTGCGGTCTCGCACTTTAATTTCTTGAACGCGTCTTTCTCCGCGGTGCTCATGGGCATCAGGTCTTTGGCTTGAAAGTATGACGCTGCGTCTGTTATATCTATGCTCCTTTTCGATCGCCTCTCATACGAGGTTACCGCGGCAAAATTGGACGCTGTTTTGGTGCAGCCCTGCTAGCGCTGTACTTGAACACTTGCTGGTGGATGTACTGCAGTTTTGGCCCGAATTTTCATACTCTCAGTGTAGTCCCTGGGATGCCACCTCTTCAGGTGATTTTTCATTATGGTTGGCACCAACCAACAATATATTTTGCAGACTATTTTGTCCGTGCATTGTCACCTTTCAAGTAGCCAAACCACTACCAAATTATTGACGTTGTGCAACCTTTTTTATCCAGAATTTCGCCCATCTTTTGAGGATGACGCAAGCTCTTCTTCAGCTTCACCGCTGCTTTGCTTCTCACTTCCACTCATTTTCCCCTCTTTTCGTTGTGTCGACGCTACTTTCGATTGCCCCTAACATCGGCGTAAACTTTGCAGTGAAAAATGGGCGTGTACAAATGTGTGCAGATTGACTGACAGCTGTGTGTTAACTTCTGCTCTATGACCCGCTGTTTGGATCTATCTAGGTCTATCCTGACTATAGTGTATCATCGTCATCAACATACATTTTATCGGCTAGCTTTGACCTAGCTGAAATTGCACTTATCCATCTTGAGACATGCCAGGCTGTTCTTCTGTTTTGTAATAGGACGAATGTCTACAGAATCTACTAGTAATTATTTACACATAAAAGGGGATAATATTGGAGCTGATGTTACTTATTGTTTATTGTGCAATGGTTTTATTGGTCCGGCCCATCTCAGATCGAAGTGGACTGTATGTGATCTATGAACTACAATGAGTTTCACACCCCTGCTCTAAACTATTACAGTAAATAAAGAGAACAGTCAAAGGCTATTAATATCAGGCCCTTCCATTACAGTAAACAGCACACGCTGTATGGTGCTAAATAAAGTTTATCTCTTTCACTTCTTAGATGAGTCGTGTAGTTGGTGATTTGAATAGCTAAAATTAGAAACGGACTTCCTTTTTCTACAGCGGCCTGTGAACAATGACACTAACAGTGCTGCTCTGACGTCACAGTATCTGTTGCTCTCTTTATTTGAAAGGTGTGATTATGAACAGCTAAAAACGCGTATGAGCAGCTTATATGTGCATGTTACGGGGCAGCTGGCTTTAATAGGCAGAATATAGTCGAGAAACAGACAGGAAATGGGGGGAGAGAGAGGATATGACATGCAACAAAGACTTGCATTGGGGACATTGTGGTTTACGAGGCCCTATGAGCATTTTTTTTTAATATCAAAACGAAACATAAGGGCTGTAACATGTGTCTTGCTTTCCCTGCAGGCAGGGCTGACTTCTCACAATGTCTGCCAGAGCAAGCTGGTGCACGACTAAAAAGAAAACCATAGTCATACACAGTTCATACAATCACACACAGTTTTAGACCTCAGGTCAAAACCACAAACCGATCCTCACAAAAGATAGCGAAACAAGAACACACACGTACGGCAAATTAATCCCCAGCTGCCTGTACATCCAATCCAGTCGGCGGAGCTCACAGGCTGAACTGAACGGAGTCGGACAATTAGCGAACCTCTGAGGTCACATTCACTTTAATTACAGACTATAAAATGGCAGCAACAAAACATTTACGGCGCCTTTCCCATACACCTGGCAGGGCAGGGTAGGGTTGGGGATTTTAATGTCATTTCCTGAAGGCTTAACATGACACAGCAAAAATAAATAAAGCAAGTTTAATGAAGTTGGGCATCAATAAATCCACTTAAACCCCTCAAAAATTAATATCTGCTGTGAAGTCGTGGCTTTTATGCTCAAATCGAAACGAATTAACTGCAAGGAGAAACTTCAGTGAGTTAAATATACTCTGCTGACGCCCCAGTATCAAAAAGCTTGTCTCTAAACCAAAAGATATTTAATTACAGCCAACACGAATGTCTCTAGAGTGACATGGAAATTACACGCCTCGTCTTCCCAGGGCTATCGCTGCATCTGTGTAATTATTTAGAGACTTATGGGTGAGGGACTGAATTCATCTAATGGTGTCAGGATGTCATGTCACACTTGATAAGAATTAGCACCTTCTTAGCAAGTGTGCCAACAGACTGCCGCGATATCAAGTACAGTAACACCAAATAAAGGGGAGGCAACACATGAGAGGGGGGCTGAAAGGCTGTCGTAGCAGCACACACACAGAAAACACCCCAAACAAACGCATACATGAGCCCAATATACAAACACACACACACACACACACACACACACACACACACACACACACACCAGTAAAGTCTTCACTCACCCACGTGTACCCCAGTAACAAAGGGATACACAAACACACTAATCCGCTCAGGCCATTGTTGTCACTGCAGTGTAATCCTGGAGTCTATGAGTAGCTTAATCTAAGTCACATGACTGTAGGTACACACAGTCCAATCAACACACACACAAAGAACTAATTATAGCATTGTCAGGTTTGATTGACAGATGGTGACTCTCCCAACGCTTTGTTTAAGCCAATAGGAGAGGAGCTGCATGATGACATCATTGCAATGACACTGAGCTCTGAATACTGGTTTTATAAAAATCTTCCCTGGACTTTCTGTCTCCAACACTCTTTCTATATTGGAGCAGCAAGTAACTGCATAATTGATTCATCAGTTTGAGTGATTTCTCAAGGAAAACAAGTCAAAATTCTCTGATTCCAACTTCTTAAATGTAAATATGTTCTGGTTTTTTTTACTCCTGTGTGACAATAAACTGAATATGTTTGGGTTATGGACAAAACAAGACATTTGAGGAC
The DNA here is from genome assembly GCA_026686955.1 of Epinephelus cyanopodus. Lineage (NCBI taxonomy): Eukaryota > Metazoa > Chordata > Actinopteri > Perciformes > Serranidae > Epinephelus > Epinephelus cyanopodus. The sequence continues at coordinate 16,197,790 of CM048934.1, forward strand.
GTCATTTTGGTCTTTCGGAAACACTGATCGACATTTTGTTCACCATTTTCCGACATTTTATAGGCCAAAATCCCCCCAAAATCGACAGATTGACAATGAGAATAATCGTTAGATGCTTGAGGAATTCATTTAAAAATCCGACATAACATACAATGTATGCCACGAGTGTTTTTGTTTTGAGGTTCACTGATGTTAATGTCAACTCTATTTTATGTAATAAAAAAAAAATTAAAATTAATAACTTACTCATCTTTTACAACTGTAACTTTACTGCCAAATTTGATGTTAAGTGTCATTTTCAAAAATTTGAACACAATTTCAAGTTTTTTATGTTTAAGATGTCATCATACATTTTTTTTATTTACAAAAAATCTTCATAATTTTATATATTTGTTAAAGTTTAACAAATATATAAAATTATGAAGATTTTTTGTAAATAAAAAAATATTATATTATATTATATTATATTATATATTTAAAATATTTATTCTATATTTTTTAAATATATTTTTTAAATGTTTGAAATGTAGTATATTAAATTGAATACATTTTAAGTATTTGTATTTTTCTTGTATGTATATATATGTAATATATATATTTTTATTTTTTTATTTTTTTTATTTTACATTTTTGGAGCGTTTAACAGTTAAACGCTCCAAAAATGTAAAATAAAAAAAATAAAAAAATAAAAATATATATATATACATATATATACATACAAGAAAAATACAAATACTTAAAATGTATTCAATTTAATATACTACATTTCAAACATTTAAAAAATATATTTAAAAAATAATAGAATAAAATACTATGTATAATCAAAAAATTTACAAGAAAAAAAATTTAAAAGACAAAAATAATTTAATGTCTGATTTACATTTTATTTTATTTCTTTCATTTATTTTTTTTAATAATTTTTGTGTATGCCCTTTTTATTTTATATTTCTTTTAGTGTGATTTGATTACACAACATTTATAAAAAAAAATACTTGGAATTTATAAAATTGAATATTATTTATCTCAAACATTTAAAAAATATATACAAAAATAAAATACTATGCACATGTAAAACACTAACAAATGGGAATTATTATATAAAAGAATTTAAAGTCTGGCTTTTTATTTTTATTGTATTTTTTTTCTTTCCTTTTTTATTTTTTTATCCTTTCTATTTCATTAATGAATGAATCAATGAATGAATGATGCGATTGCACTTACATATACATAGTTCACAACTTGCTTACAACTTAGACTGTTAAAGTTTTTGAATCATTTTCTTCTGTGTGATGTGATATAAACAGAAAGCAACTACACAGATGACACTGAAAAAGGTTAAACTATCACTATGTGGTCACAGCTTTCACCTGTATTTCTCTTTCCACACTTCCTGCCTGGAGACCCTGAAACCATGGCAACCCTCTATAGGGTTCTTACGCCCTTACATGGGCGTGCACATCACCATCAACACCACATTACAACGGTGTCCGATGAGATAAGCCGATCAATACCAGACTGATATCCAATACCATTATCTGCTCCAGGAACACTAGTAGCATGATGGGATGTCGTCCCCATGACGACAGGGGTTGATGGGTAAACTCTGTTTCCTATTGATCGGCACATGATTTACAGTTGACGGTCAATGCCAGTAATGGATAACGATTTTAGCACACACACACACACACACACACACACACACACACACACACACACGTATGATATTAAGTTGGACAGTTGTCATCCGTTTGTTTGCATTAGAAATAAAGCATTTGTCATCGTGGGTATTAGCTCATCAATAACTAATGAGGCAGATTTGTGTGTGTGAGTGTATTTGCCAGTAAGAGGCTGATATCAAACCATCAATATCTTCCTGTAAAGCGCAGTGCAGATACCAACAAGCAGCTATCACGGGTCTAATAAGACAGAGAGCTGTTACTGTGTGATTACGTCAGATCGGCTATCAGAGATTTGAACACAACTCGTCATCGCAGAAGGACGCAGCCAGGAAGTGGGCAAGGCACGGGAAGGAAGTTAGCAGACACAGGCACATCAGATAAGATTAAGGTCTGATTTAAGCGCTGATAAAGTTACACCTGAGAGGGAGGATCGAACGCAGAAAAGACAGATCACGTGATGGATCCTTCAAGAGGTTGACGAATGCTGAAAACACATTAAATCCTTTTTTTAAAAAAAAAGCATTGTGACAGAAGAGTGTAAGGCTTCAGATAAAGGCAGAAGTCCTTGAAATGGCTTCAAATCCAAATGCACACACCCATTCTTTGGTGAGATGTTTAAATCTTAATATTACCCCTTAAATAAATGAGCAGCTCAAGGGTTTAATCAGGGTCCCAGCGTGGCCCTGATGAAAAATTCCACGACTTCCCCAACTAAGTTAATAAGTTAAGAGCACTTCCATGAACCTTAACATTTTATCCCTCCCTGGGCTGCTAATGTCACTTTTTACCTTGAAGAAGTCCTGTTGTAATATGTACAAAGTTAAGAAAAGCTCTCAAAAGAGATACGATGCTGCAAAATTGGTAAAAAAAACAAAACAAAAAAAAAAAAAACCAACACCTCCACACACACACACATTCTCTTTCACACAGTCTTTTCCTACCTTGGCCCTTATCTGTCCCGAGGTCGACACTTTGCGGATCAACTTGTGCGACGTCTCTTCTTGTTCCCCGTCGCTGTCTGATGACTCTTCGCCAGCTTCTCCAGCCTAGAAAACAAGCCGGAAAAGACGGAAGAATTATTCAAATATGTTCAAATTCGGCGGCACAGTTAGCATTGTCGCCTCACAGCGAGAGTGTTTCTGGTTTGAACCCAGGGTGGGGCAGCCCTTCTGTGCGGAGTTTGCATGTTCTCCCTGTGTCAGCGTGGGGTTTTTTCCAGGTACTCCAGCTTCCTCCCACAGTCCAAAGACATGCAGGTTAATTGGTGAATCTAAATTGTCCTGTGATAGTCTGGTGGCCTGTCCAGGGTGTACCCCGCCTCTCACCCAATGTCCAATGTCAACTGGGATAAGCTCCAACACCCAAGTGACCCGGAACAGGATAAGCGGTTACGGAAAATGAATGAATTAAATAATTGTCATATATTACTAATTTATAATATCTGGGGCCCTGTGAAGAACAAACTATCTGAATTTGAGGTCTTTACTACCCAGAACTTGTGTGATAGGATATCAGTATCCAAAATGTCTGCCTTTTTAAGGTGTAGTGGAAAAGTTCAGCCATTGATTGAAGAGAAAGCAGTTAAATTGGCTTCATCTATATCTGTATAGTAAGTAATAATAAGTAATAATCTGTGGTTACCAAGGTTACTTTGTTGTTTACTGTTTTCAAACTACCTTTAAAGCCCTATCACATATTAGCTAACTAGCACCAGCTAGGTTGAAACTATAAAAACTGGACTTCAAGAGATCTGGTGTGCTACGAGATTTGAACTTTTGCAAGACTCAATATAATTACTTCAAAGCAAGGTCACAATTTTAGAAATACTGGGGTCATAATGTCAAGCAGCCCCTCCACTGGAGCTTTGATCAGGCTGGAAAAAAATCAGGCCCGACCCTATGTGAACCTGCATAGTGTCTGTCCAAGCCCTACCTGAGCCCAGACCACGACAGCAGTTTCGGGGTTGAGCTAGCCAATGTTTGTAATTTCATATGGCAACAAATTTGACCAGTTTTAGCAACAGTAACAGGTTAAGACACTGTTAATTAGGAAGTACTTGTTTAAAGACATTGATTGTCTTCTCATTTGAGGACATTGGGACTTAACTATCATTGACAATGTTTAGTTTTTCCTACTTATCAGGTCCTACTGATCCCAAATAGCTGGGAGAAATTAAAAATACATACAAACAAAGGTCTGGGTCGCAGGAGGATATACCCAATCCAATTCAAGCCTGGGGGAATTTGAGAAATTACGGCTAGGCCCAAACCCGGTGGGTCAGGTCTGGCCCAAATGGGTTCGGGCAGAACATCATAGCTCTACCGTTAAGACCTTTGTCAAATTTTCTAGGTATTTTGATATCCTTGCATGCTTAACCGTTTTTTGTAAACCGGTCATCTGTTTGAGAGTTTAGCAACATGATGGTCTAACAGCTGTTTCCTCAGATTGTTATCTACTCGACCAGAGATGATTCTGTTCCCTGTTAAACTGCTCCAATTGCTTCTGTGTGTCTCCTATTTTTCCTGTGCTATTTCAATTTTCACATTAAAAGGGTCACTGTCCAAAAACCGTTGATATCTGCCTTATGTGTAGCTTTAAATTATAACATCCAAACTGCACTTGAGGTTTTCCAAAATCACCAAGGACATGACCTCTGTGTCATCAGTGACAGCTAAAGCCCCGCTTCAGACTCTTCCAAGAATTGGGAATCACCGATCGTCTGGAATCAACTTCTCCGCCATTTTGTACTCGTGCAGCACTTGTACTGTACTTTCAAAGAAATACACTGCAACCACGAAAGATTCTTGACCAATATGCGTGTTCACACATTAACAGCGTCCTCTGGTTGCTTCACCTTGACTTGCTCACTCTGATGTTTGGAGTGTGAACTACTGAGTTACGTTCTGATGATTCATCACTTCCTGTCTGATGAGAAGATTTGACTGCTTACTCTGATAGTAACAGGGCCATACTGTATATGGTAAGGATTTTGACATCCAATGTTAAGACGCAGTTTAAACTGAAGCTGTGTTTTCAGTTTCAAAGGCATTTAATTGAATCTTATTTATTTTTACATATAAATAAAAAAAACAAGTCTTGGAGACATCAGGTACAAAACTCAAACTGATCTCACAAAGATATGTAATTATAATAATTTCAACTTAAGCTAGATTTAAGACTTCTGGAGACTTTTTTAATGCCACCTGGAATTTAGTTTAACACCAATTTCATAATAGCAAAATTAAAGAAACTAAAAATATGAACCAACATTATAGGGTAAGGGACATATTTTCCAGATGTTTGTTGTAACATAAAACATGACGTAGCATTTTTGTGTTTTTCAGGGATTCTTCTGGCTTGATTCACACTGTGCCGAGTTTGTAAAACTTCTGCACTGGGTCTTTTGATGGAGACCACTCTCATGTTTTTGGGAAATGTCAGGAAATAACTGTATTTTGGGAAATGGCATGTAAAGAGCTTGAGTACATACTAGTATATGAGGTTCCTAATAGTTGTTTAGTGCTTTATCTATATAAATATTCTGAAGAACATGTTATTGCTAGTGATAGATATTTGATCAGATGTTGCTAGTGCCGAGCAAGAAAGCTATCACCAGGAACTGGGGTAAACAATAACCACCAACAAAGGACAATAGCTAACAATTGGGGAAGAACTCTTTTTAATGGAGAAACTGACACATACTGAGACTACAAGAAGCACAAGTGGAAAGAAAACAAGACTCAAAAAGACGACACTGGACTGGAATAACAATCAATAGACGCTAATCCTTAAGGCTGTAAACATGTGTATTTACCCAACCAGTTTTTGTTTCGTCAGCTCTTGTTATTTTTCAGTTATTTTGTAGTGCTGTTGTAACCGACATGTCAATGTCACAAAAATTGCTTTAATAATGATTTAGGTAAAAAAAAGAAAAACTTTTGCATAAAATACAAGAGCTTTGTACTGGTTTCAGCCATGCCGCGAAATCTTAGTTGAATAGACTATTTTCGTTGAATTTGCTCTTTCCCAAGTCGTCCAGGGTACAGTGATAGCTAGCGAGCAGTCAGCGGATCCTCCGTTCTGAGCATCCCGGCCGCAGGGTGTCTACAGATATAACCAAGTTAAATTTAAGACTTTTTGAGACCTTTTTAATACCACCTTATATGAGATTTAAAACCAAACCTGCAATGGAAACACACATTATATGTATATGTGTGTGTGTGTGTGTGTGTGTGTGTGTGTGTGTGTGTGTGTGTGTGTGAGAGAGACACACGTGTTAGTACTCTTTCCAAGTAAACACACTGATGTCAGTTTAAAATTAACAATAAGAAAAAATGACAACAATTGGGTGAGTTTACGTTTAATGTGTTAAATGTAAAAAGAGAACAAAATCTCTTCGCTGTCATAAATGCAATAAATATATAATTACAATTCTTCGGTCTGTCCAATGATTGTAAACAGTCATTGGGTCTGTCAGGCTGGAGGAATTTTCACGGTAATGTAAAATATTTAAGATCCATCGAAGCTGAATTTTATACAATTTAAGACTTTTAAGGCCTTACATTAAGAAAACTTAATTAAAGATAATAGAAGACTTGTTAAGGCCTTATATTAAGAGAAAACTTAAGTTAACAGTTTAAGACTTCTTAGGGCTTTATATTAAGAAAACATGATTTAAGATAATTGAAGACTTGTTAAGCCCTTATATTAAGAAAACCTAATCTAAGACTTTTTAAGGCCTTATATTAAGAGAAATCTTTAAAACAATTCAAGACTCTTTATGGCCTTATATTAAGAAAACTTAACAATTTAAGACTTTTTAAGACTTTATATTAAGAGAAAACTTAAAGACATTTTCATACTTTTTAAGGGAGGAAAACTTAACTGAAGACAATTTAAGGCTTTTTAAGGTCTTATATTGAGAGAAAACTTAATTTAAGACAATTTCAGACTTCTTAAGACCTTGTATTAAGAAAACTTGAAGATAACTGAAGACATTTTAAGGCCTTCTATTGGGAAAACTTAATTTAAGACATTTTAAGACTTTAAGGACCTGTAGACACCCTGGGACGGAAACAAAATATGTTGTTGGTACCACTATCCTGATATGCGTAACGTTAACGCGAGAGGCTTTTGGTGAATATATTTTAATAGATATCTTCAGTAATTCTTAGATTTTGCAAAATCCTACTTCCCATGTCCTCACAGTTTTAAGACTTTTGAAAGATTGATTTAAGACACTAATGACATTAAAGCCTTTTAAGACTTTGATCCACGGTAATCCTGTAGGCCATATGTGTTTTAGATTTAGATTTCCTGTGTTCAGATCAAGTGAAATCCCCTCAAACAAAGTAAAAATAAACAAGTCTTGTGTGTTTTTAAATCAGTTTGCTACATCTCCTGTGAGACTGCAGGTCAAAGTTTAAAATGCAACAAACACAGTGATTTATTTAAGCATTGGTGGTTTTTTTGTGATTGAAACCTGTGTCCATTGTTTGCACTTACAAACTAAACCTGTGAGGTTTAATGACAGATAAGAAGCCATATCTTTACATCAGAGTTAAACACAGATTAAGCAGGACTTACAATGTGGGTCCTTTCAGAGTCCGCCTGAGGTGACCCCAGCGGCTCGCCGTGCTCCGCCACGTACAGGACGTTGGGGTTCAGTTTAGACGCCATGACGAGCCGAGCTCACAGTCGAAAGCAAAAGGAATAGAGAGGGAGGATGAGAGAGAGAAAAAAAAAACAGGACGGAGAAACAGAGAGAAGACACAAGTGTGAAAGAAATGGATGGAAAGTTTGCCAGTTGCAGAGGAGGAGGAGGAATAAAAAGAAGAGGAGAAGAAGAGTGGAGTTTGGCGAGGTGAAAGCTTGGCTGAGTAGAGGAAGAGAGGAGAGGATGACGAATGGGACAGCAGGCTCCGGGACGCCACACTCGTCCTCTTGCCGATCTCTCTATCCAGGGCCAACTCTGGAAAAGATGGAGGAATGAATTATTGATTAGGAGAGAAAAGCTCGCTGGAGTTTTTTTGGGAGGTGGGGAGGCGGGGGGCTGGCGGCTCCCTTTGCTGGAAGTTATGGAACACATAAACAGTTTTGAACTCTTCTTCGACCTTTATTCTCTTCTTCCTCATCCATCGCACTCTTTCAGTTGATGACAGCCACTTCTCCTTCTTGGTTCCTCTTTTACTTCTTACTGTGGGAAGACACTAAGGTTTTTAACAGTTCAGCCCTGTGTGTGTTTTGAAACAGAGGCGGTGCCATGCAGATTGGCCCTTGAGGGCAAGTGACACAGCCAAAATCATAGTGATGATGAGGATGATGAGGATGAACGCAAATGGCAAACATGATGGTGAAGGGCGAACACAGAGGAAGGATGATAATGATGATGATCATATGCCTCATTAGAGAGAGACTCTCCTGCATCACACATGCGATATGGGACCATGTCCACATTAGTGTGTTGTTGATAAAGACACCCAAAAAGTAAATACATGCGGGCTGTGTGTGCGTGCAGGCGGGCGCGCACGTGTGTGTGTGTGTGTGTGTGTGCGTTTCCTTGATTACGATGTGGACACGTTATTCAAAAACCTGTCTGCATCTCACTTCGCCGCCGCCCCCGTTCACACCAAACTTGAGCACATCAATGTTAAGCACGGAGCAGGGTACAGAGGCAGCAGCGTGCACGGGGACGCTGTGGCTCTGTTGGATTGTGTCTCTGTGGCTCTCAGGTATTAAAGGCATTGATGATAAACAGCAGCGGATGCACAACAGGCTGTCGTGCGCTCCGGCCGGCCACGGCTTGATCATTCATTCCCGGCCACATCGCTGTGTTACTGTACGGCGGCGGAATAAAACGTCAATATTCAATTGGACTCGTGCATATTCGTCAAACGGGCTCAGCGGGCTCAGCTGTCACCAAACGCGAAAACATTTATCGGCGACCTGGACGGCCACCGTTACCGCGCGGCCACCTCCTCCTCCTCCCCTGCACAAATAAACCCCCTCTCTGTGCGCTCATGTGTCGATGAAATATGGATATTATTTACCTTCGCGCGTTAATTTTGTCCTCCTGCTCCTCCGCCGGAGGGTGATCAGCGGCGGCGGCGGCTCCCGCTCCTGTTGCCCGGCCTGGGTCGCTCGTCAGCCGGCGTTTGGGTGCTCGCGGTCAGCGGCGGCGGCGGCAGCAGCGTGCGGGTCTCTCCGGTGGTGCTCGCCTTGCAGAGAGAGACGCGGTCATACGCATAGCGTCGGAGCGGATCTGAATCAGGTAGGAAGAGGAGGGAGGGAGGTGGAGGAGGAGGAGGAGGGAGCAGGGGCGAGAAGAGAGAGACGGAGAGAAAGAGAGAGAGAGATTTGAAAGCGGCCGTGTGTTGAGTCGCCTCCAGTCGCTGTTCCGAGGTTAAACGGAGAGCAAATAACGCGCACACGCACGCATGCGCGCGCCGGAGAGAGCGCGAGAGAAAACCACAGGCCTGATGAAAACACAGTTACCAACGAGATGCTGACACTGGGAGAGCAGACAAGGAAGTTTGGAGACTTTTATAAATTGAATTCTGAGCACTTAACAGTATGAGTGTTGGATTACACTGCTGCTCAGCATTGATTTGAAAAGTTAAAATCGATTAATATCATATTAAAGTGTTTCTTTTTATCGAGGCGCTACCTCAAGAAATGCTGGTGTTAAAACCCTGGCTCTCAGTGTATTAATGCACGTGGAAAATTGAATCTGAGGGCGCGTCAGCACCAGGATAGTCTGGGACTCGGTTCAAAGTGCCGAAAAATTTCAGACCTTCATTTGGTTCGGTTCACTTTCACAAGCGGACTAAACCGCCTGGACAATGTCATGCAGTTACAACAGCTGCTCCTTTGGGGGCAGAATCGCCCGAAACGACTGACTACTGAACTTTGGTTCACTACCTCTCTCGGGTTTGCTGGATAGTGCATTTGCATTTCCCACTGTAAGCGAACCGCACCAGGGTTCACTTGCAAGTGAACCAAGACTTCCAGTTTTCAAGCAGATCAGGGTTCGCTCATTTAGTCCACACCAGAGTTCGAATGAGCGTTCACACCACACCAAATGAGCTGAACTATCCGTGGAAGCGGACCAGGGTTCGTTTAATGCGGACCAAATAGCGCCAGTGTGGGTTCGTCCTAAGACCATGTTTACACGAAAATGATGCGCTGAAAACAGATTAGTTTCTCAGTTTCGTTTTGAAAAAAAGTTCCACGTTCTGACGGCAACATTTTGATAACAAGGATCTGCATCAGTAACATACAGTCTCTTTCAGAATAAATGCACCACATCAGTACGCCGCAAATTGACGTTTGTTTTTCCTTCAACAACAAACACACATGGTTGGGTTTAGGAAAACAAGAACAGGCTTTAGAATCTTACAGGATGCAAACACCACTCCCTCTGGTGACAGTCAGTGTTTGTCGGACACATCAACCACCCCTCCCACCCGACTTTTGCTGGCTTAACTTACGTCCGTGTCCCGCCGCGTTTCCCCCTGACGCCACCAGGTGCCGTTACACTATAACCGCGTATCATGCCAGTGTTAAAGGATGCCTTTTTTTCGTTGGTCCCCCCTCTGTTGGGGTACCTATCACACAGACCTGGTACTAAAAGGTGGAGCTGTGAACACTGCAGTTTGTTGATTGGTCAGTAGAGGACGGTCACTCTGCTCAGGGCTGAGCTGTGGCTGGTTTTCACTAGTTCAAGGCCCCGTCCGGACCGTATATGGAGTGTGGACTGGTAGCCGAAGAGGTGCCAGTTCACCTCCTGGGCACTGCCGGGGTGCCCTTGAGCAAGGCATCGAACCCCCAACTGCGTAGGGTGCCTGTTCATGGGCAGCCCCCTTACTCTGACATCTCTCCATTTGCATGTATAAGTCTTTTTTGTGCATGTGTGTGTGATAATCATTAAAACTTTATGATAAATAATGTTTGCAGTTTGATATGGCAACAAATTTGACCAACTACAGTAATAAACTAAGACACTGTTATTTAGTAAGTACTTGTTTGAAGACATCATGTCTCGTTTTTTATACTAATCAGGTCCTACTGATCCCAAATAGCTAGGAGAAATTAAAAATGCATATAAAACAAAAGTTTGGGCCTCAGGAGGTTAAATTTCTTTGCTGTTGCTTGTAAAATATTGGGTACTTTTACCTCTTTAGGTCTCTTAAAATAGTACAAACGAGATTTGTTTGAAGTGATCACAAGCCACAAATCTCTTTTGAATGAATAAAACAGCTTATGGGCCAAACCGGAGAGTAGGTGGATTCAAATCTCATGGCTTTTTATAGTTTGATTTTGCATGTGAGTGATACACAGTGCAGAGGAAGCCCTGCTGCTGCTGCTGCTGGCTCAAATCTAGTGACACAACATTCCTCTTGCAGGTCATAACACATGAATTTAGTCCTTCTGCCCAGACTTGCTCTCAAAGTTTGTTTCTGCATTTATGAATCTGCGCTCTTAAATCTTGACCTGCGGACTGATTTGTGCTCAGACCTCAGCTCGCTCAGTGGAGTCGTTGTTAAGGAAAGGTCCACATCTAAACACGGACAGAGCTCCATCAGGAAGGGAGAGAAACATCCACATTAATAAGAGAAGGGGAGAGCAACATTTGCACACTGACACAGATACAAGGGCAGAGAGACAGACATATACACATGCACTGACACAGCACACACACTGGCACCGCTCAGTGCAATAGTAATTTGTTTACAGTTGATTAAATATTCATGCTGAATTAGCTGTGAGCCTGCCAACAGTCACTTCATTTACACCATGTGTACGTGTGTGTGTGTGTGTGTGTAGACGGATGTGTGTGTGCCCTTCTCAGTCTCCCTCCTCCACCTGTATTTGTGTGTGTTTTCGTCAGGTCGTACCAGTCGGCCCGTGGTGTGGAAAAGGTGGTACACGTGCACAATAGCAGGCGTGCACACACACCTGCCGGATTCCCCCGCCGATCAGGTGATAGTGTTACTGTATTCAGGTCTTTTTCTGCGGTTGCCCTTGACAACAGTGGGAAGGAAGGGCTGAAGGATGGAGTGTAGGGAGGAAGGGAGGGAGATGACCGAGGGTGGAAAATGCATCTGAACAGAATACACTGCAAAAATAAATAAATAAAAATAACGTGCGGCTGCAAATAAAGTTTATTTTTCAATTAATTTCTCTATAAAATGCTTTTTAAAAAGTGAAAATGTCATTCCAGTTTAACAAGATTCCAAAGTGATGTCTTCAGGTGTCTCGTTTTGTCCAAAAATGTCCAAATATATTCAGTTTACAACGATATAAAACAGAAAACTGCAGCAAATCCTCACACTGCAGAAGCTGGAATCATCGAATATTTGCCGTTTTTGCTTAAAAAACAGAAACAGCTCAGTCGACTAATGATGACATGTACAAGCTGAACGATTTGACAGTGTTTCTTGGCATATTTATCTCAGGTTAACTTACATTTCTATTAACTGTTTTCTCTGTTAAACTGCAAGATGATTGTTACACCTCAGCGGGAGGTAAATGAAGTGTTTTCTGTAAATTTCTTTTACCCTCAAAACCAAAGACATCACAATATTCCTCAAATCTGACAAGCAAGGAAAGACAGAGAGGGAAAACACACACACACACATATACACACCTCCTCTTAGCTCTCCCAGGGAGCTCCTCACAGGTTGTCAAATTTCCTCTCTTTCCCATCCAAGCGTGGCACAGCGGGAGCCGCAATCACAGCTGAGCAATAGAAGAAACTGATAACAAAGAGATAATTAACGGCTCCGTGTTACGTATCAAACTGAGGGCAAATTACTGCGCCGTCATTACCATCATGCAAACACGAACTTACTGTTGCACATCCTGTACTAATCTTTCACTAGTTGTCCCCGTTCCCGCTGTATTTATCTCCTTAATAATGTGCCTTTAACACATTGCAGAAATATCCTTGTATTCATACTCTTGTTACTGCTGCTGTTTGCAGGGAAACTACACATTATAATTCACTTGGCCTAGTTGTGTGAATGCAACACTTTGAGTCACACAGCTAATCTTCGACGGTGGTCCCTCTTTACTCATTATGTTCACAGCCGATTTGGGAGTTTTTGGTTGCGTGTGTTCATTTGTAACCTCCTTTTTTCTTTATTAAATTCATCTGATTGGTTTCCAGCAATTACAACATGCTGCTTCAGTGGCAAGATATGCTGTTATTAGTCATATTTGGGACGCATGTGTTTGCTTTACTTATGAGAGCTAGATGAGAGGATGACTACCAGTGACCACATACTTCCGTATAGTATGCTGTGTGTACTATACTCATTGGCATAGTGCGCAGATTTCGACAGGGTAGTGTTGTCTCAAACCAAACACGGCCGTTGTGCACTCACCGGAAACGACGGCCGCAAATTAGATAGATAGCAAACTAGCATTAGCATTCGCATTATCGTTCGCAGTACCAAATCATTACAGACTGCTAAAGTAACCCAACAAACATACTGCTGGCTTATACCCAACAGTACAATGCAGCGACGCTCACGGTCACACAGCATTCGGCTGCTATTTCCAGTTTGAAAAGTGGTCCCTCCCCTTCCGCTGCGTAGCTAAGATGGCGACCATTGAGGGCGAGAAGTGTCCATAGTTCCACACTCAACTTTTTGACAGTTTTGAGTGCAACATCTGGGTAGTGCACTGCATTTTTCCATACGTGTTAGTGTGAACGCACTTATGCACTCAAAATATTGATGCTACTGAAGCTCAGAGTTCATGATTTGTGACTTGTTTGCCATTGTAGCCAAGACAGTATGTTGTAATTTGAGTTGTATCAAGTATTGCGGGGTTTTTTTTGAGATGTTGTTATTCTCAAAGGCCTCATCTTTTCGTTCTGTCAAGCCTTTGCATTTCCTGCACTGACCCACCTGTCAAGTCAAATTTTTACTCGCCCCAACACAGATTGTTATATTTTATTTAGCAGCAAATATCAATAAAGGCTAAATGAAAAATGAGCCTTTTTTATCCACCTGGTTCTCACACTTGCGGCAAAATGTGCATAGGTTTTACGTTGTTGCACTTTTTCCCCACATCCTTTAATGGCAACCAGCTAAACTCCTCTTTCCAACATGCACTTCAGCTCATAGACCTTCTTTTTACCTGCCGCCATTTTCTTGTGCCTAATTGGTGCAAGAAACAGAGTTGACACAGAAGTATGAGAGCTCACTCCTTTGCTATTTCCATCAGCAGCACTGGAAAAAAAAATGTGTTTGATTGTCTTTTACCACTTGCCTGATCAGGAGAGTAATTTGCTGGATTTACTAGCAAGACACAGCATTTTAATTGCGTGGGCAGTCGGGCAATCCTTATTGTTGAGCGCTGTATTGACTGTAAAAACATGTGGTGCATCTTCTCAACTAACTCTGCTCGATTTCAGTTCGATTTCCAACATTCAGCCTTTCTCCCCCTTTCACGCTCAACCTTTCCTGTCTATAAAGGCACAAAAAATGCTATAAAAATAATCTTTATAAAAGTCAAACTACTCCTTTAAAGTCTCTGCCCAAATCACCACTGGCCTAATATAACCCACACCAACAGGGCCTGTCTGATGTTATGAGACAAACTCACTGACACACATCTCATATGGGAAATGCCCTAATCCCAGTCCTAATCTGTCATTCATGTTTCATCACCCACAACCAAACAGGCTCCTACACAGATACCACACACACACACCCGAAACAGCACAGCGAATGGTTACATCACATCTTAAAAAAAGCCTACACACAAATATTGGAAATGAGTCATTTAAGAGCGTTCACAGATGTCAGCAGCTATTTCTTTCTAAAAACAATCCGTACATTCACACAATCACTACACAAATGAATCTATCTTTTTCCATTAGTGATAAACCGGGTCAGTTTGAAGCCAGAGCAATTTTTGCTCAAAATTAAAAGAGGACAAAAGCATGAAAATGACTTACTCTGAAAGAAAATTGTCATTCTTGAAGCTCTTTGTTCACAGTCACGACTCCCTGGAAGGAAACTCTTTGGATTTTACGACCAGTAAATCAGACTTAGTCTGTGTGATATGTGATACTGAACCGAATTTACAGAGGTACAAACATGGCAGAATCGGGGTTTTCTTTTGAAGGCAAGCTTGTTACAAAACAAGCACCTGTTGGCGCAGTGATTTTGGGATCTTACAAAGGTTTACACCAAAATAATTGTGAGGGTTTGTGCTTTAAGATACTTTATCAAGGTTGAATGAGAATTCAGATGACAATTACATTTTGATTGGCAATCAACTATAACTGAAATTACACTGATAAAAACAGACTAAAACACTTTTTCAACACATGGCCAATATTTCAATATTATATTTCCTGACGCTGTCTTTTCTTCCTTTCTGAACATAAAAACCTATCAACAATACTTTGATAAGAAAGAGAAACACATTTTGACTATTGAAAAGGATGACTAAATGTGACCTAGTCGACCTTTAATTGTTTTTGAAGTGACCTGTTCCTTAACCCCGACACACTGCAGTCTTGGAAATGTGCTTTTAAAAGGTCACTAATGGGTCTGGGCAACATTATTTCAGCTGATCTGCAATCGACCTGGGACTTATTGATCAGGTAAGTAGAGGAGTTGAGGAGATAAATGAAAAGATAAATGGTGCAGCAGTTATTCCACATCGCCACTAATCTGGGATCAGGCATGTCACACTCAATCCTGCGTCTTTAACCATTAGCTGCCCGCATGATACAGTCTGAGCAGAGCAGTTATATACTGGTACCCTGCTCTGTCAATGTATGCACCATGTGTTACTATGCTGCCACCTAGTGATTTATTCGTCCATTAAAAGAAAAAAAAAAAGGATGTAGGAAATGAACCTGAAGTGCAGAGGATCAGTGTGACAGAAAAAGGGGGAAATGATGAGAGGCCAGTTATTGGAGGCATGACAAGCAGTGATAAAGTCAAATGATAAGCTCTTTAAGAGCATCAATTATTGAGTGTAGTCTGCGCTTTCCCCTTTGATCAGCGAGAGCGGGTAATCACTGGTAACGCTAATGAGGCGTGGGATGGGAGGAGGGTTGGGAAAGAGAGATTTAGAGCAGCAGGGGGAGAAAGAGACTTCGATGGGGGTAAGACAGGTCAGGGAGGGAGACAAAGTGCCTCCTGAAGAGAGAAGAGGGTGAGACGGAGAGATTAAAGGAGAAGACAGCAACAAAGAGGGAGAATATTCTTTAATTATTCAGTGTCACGTCTGTCTGGGATGAGGATTAGAGAGATTTGCCACATCATTCTTTTGGTTATCTGAAAACTCAAATATATGGGGAAAAAAGCAAATTATTGTAATTTATTCAAATGTTGTGGCACTGAAATGCTCGTGTTGTAAGGACCTGATGTGTTTCTTTTTTCTGATGTATAATCATTTTGCACAATGTGGCACAATCACAAATGAGTCTAGGACTATTAGATCAATCCAACCTGTATATTATTGTTATTTCTTCTTATTATAAGAGTGCAGAATTTGTTGTTTTGTATTGAAAAATGGAGAAATGCAACAAATGGCTTAAAGGAATAGTTTGAAAAGTTAAATTGTTTCTATCTGTATCTGTTCAATCAACTAAATTATCTGTATCTGTATCCATACTTGAGATGGGCCATAAGTGGGTGGGGCTTAATCCAGCAATGGGTAGGACCTAATTGGAATTTGTTATTTTAAGCCTGTAATTGATATAGATTGATCAAGAGTTGCTAAATTTATTATTTGTTAAAAAAATGTTGAAATAATAGCCTCAGAATTGAGCTTTAGATAATTTTTGATCACAAGATTAAGAGACTGGACACAGCTGCCAAAACGAGGATTTTTCTTCATCACAAGGACTGATATTGACACATTTTACTTGGATGATATTTGTACTTGTAAAGAATGTATTATCTGTATCATGGTGATGTAACTTGTGGGTTCCACAGGTTGACTCGCGAGTCAAGCAATTCAGATAAGTGTGTTAGAAAATATTGTGGGTGCAAAGTCATTAAGTTATAAAGTGTTCTGAATAATCATTAATAACTTATGATACATTGTGCAATAGTCCACCTTCCACCTTCTTTTTCCATCTGTCTGTGTTTATCACACAGAGCAAGCAGCTTCATCATCAACGTTTCTGCGCTCAGGGTTTCCATTATACAGTTTTTCACCTTGAAAATCTGTTGAAGCCCGACATATTTAAATCTCACCAGTCATAATGTCTGGCAAAAAATATTTCTCTCTGAGAATATACAGGGCAAACACTGTGTCCTAACAGCCAGCAAGTAAGTGTCTCTCTGTCCACACTAAACCCATTTAATATGCACTTCTGTTACATAATGTAAACAAACCATTGTACCTATGAGCTGTGGGCTCATGAAAACAAACCATGTACGATATCAGCTGTATACACTGAGATTGTACTTAAGACTCATTTCATCTGTGTCTTCGGCTCAACCCTGACACGCTCAGAACTTTGACCCAGGACGTAACAAAAAGTCAAGGCTGAGTTATTTTAGTAACATTAACTGACTTAATGCAACTGTACATATTGTAACTGAAGTAATGTTACATACATAAAATCAGTTACATAACAAACCACAATGTTTTCCTTAGCCTGAGTACTGTGGTTGCCTTCTTCTGCCACCCTTCGGAATACTAATCAGATGTGGTCGTATGGGTTGGAGGACTTGAAACTAAAACATCTGCAATCCGATGACAACTGGGAAAACTGTATCTGCTAGGTAAGACTGCTGTGTACGATCCAAAGCTCCAGAACAGCTACTAATTGGACCTCGTGGTGAGATTGTTTTATTAGTTTAAGAATGAGAAAATGAGTGATAGACAGTCCGTCGTGTGGAGGAAAGATGAGAAGGAGGGCAAAAAGGGGGAAAAGGAGAAGAAAGGACGCATGATCAAGCATACTGTAAAAATGCAGACGAAAGAAAGACAGGAAAAGAAACTGAGAAACAGACGTACAGTATATAGAGAGACAAAGAAAGAAGGAAAAAGTAAAGTGGCTTCACTCCTCCGCGATCTATTGAAGCTATAAATACCACTGTGGAATACATAGATCAGGAACATTTGAGTCATCTGCCATTTGAAGTCGAGCCTAATGCAGGAGGCTTGCTTTGAACAGCCTCAAGTGCCAGACTGCACGTCAAACTTTAATAGCTTTGACTGAATATTACAGGTGAACACGGCGGGGGAAAATGAGGCGAGTGGACTGCGTGACGGAGCCAATTTAGAGGTCAAAAACAAGCGAGCATGAGACGGACATAACTCATGCAGACACACACGCGCGCACACAAGTGGGAAAACAAAGAGGCCATTGTGTGTTTGATTGGCCTGACTCTTCACCATATTGGTTTCCATGAGAACACGAGGCCGAGTGAGCGAGCAGGTGGCAACCTCAAAGAGCCACAGCAACACATTCTGTTAGCTTTTACAACTCGGCTGTATACAAGCCGCGCAAACACGAGAGCTGCTAATGAAGCCACATGCTGCGACGAGAGTTTACAAACACACAGAGACACACACACACCATCATTGTCTGTCACTGCTAATGAGAAGCTAACACACTGCACTATATGAGAAGGAAAAGTATACCTGAAGCAGAAGCAGCACTTGAAGTACTGGTTGCAGCAAAGCGTGACTACTAGAGTACTGTTACTTTAATCTCTAAATTTCAACTCACTACTAAATATGTAAGTTCTAGTCCAACTTACACATCACCTCAAGTGATGTGCAGTTGAGAGACATTGTGGGTATTGAAGGCGCAAGGTTTTAAAGAAGAAGAAGAATGCGTGACCTGAAAAATCCAATTTCTATATATTCTTTTAACCATCCAGTGAGTCAGACAATGTTATAGTAGTGAAATGCTAAACTGGTGGAGAACTTCTTCTTTCATCCGCTTATCCGGGGCAAGGTCGTGGATGCAGTCGGCCGAGCAAAACACCCCAGACGTCCCTCTCCCCAGCATCTCTTTCCAGCTCCTCCTGGAGGACCACGAGGCATTCCAAGGCCAGATGAGATATGTAATCCCTCCAGCTTGTTCTGGGTCTGCCCCGGGGCCTCCTACCAGTTGGACGTGCCCGAAACACCTCTAACGGGAGGCGCCCAGGAGGATCCTGATCGAATGCCCGAACCACCTCAACTGACCCTTTTCGACGCGAAGGAGCAGCGGCTCTACTCCGAGCTCCCTCCAGATGTCCAAGCTCCTCACCCTATTTCTAAGGCTGAGTCCGGCCATCTCTCGGAGGAAACTCATTTCAGCTGCTTGTATGTGCGACCTCATTCTGCCAGCTCAGCCAACTTGACACCATGAGCTCTGTTAAGCTATAACAGCTACTGGCCGCTTATCATGCCGTCGTTAAAGGATGGCTTTTTCGTCGGTGTCTGACGCCGCAAGTCACTGCCCAAGCGTTGGAATTCGATGGCTTCGGAGTGAGACCAGGTTGGACATCCATGGGGGGGATTGTGCTGGCCGAATTTGAGATGCTGAAGCTGCCAGTGAAAGATCAGTTTCCCAAGCTGCTGCCTGCTCTCCTTCTGGGGAAGCAGTCCGCAGTGGTGGGGAGTGAGGCGGAGGGATTGTGGGGTAGCTAGCTAGCTAATGCTCAGGTCTCAGTGAAGTCTAATTTGTTTGTGATAAGCAGAGAGAGGAAGAGCTTCGTGCAACTCTACAGAGGACATTGGGTTACAGTATGAAACGCTTGCATATGCTCCTTGGCGTCTGGTGGGAGGGGCTTATGACAGAGTGGGGAGCTGCATAAGGCGGGTGCATTTTCAAAGTCTCTTTTTTGATTACCCGCCTTTTCCAGATTTTAAACCCAAACTCTGTCCCACAATAAATAGGCAGATAATTAATGTTTTGTTAACATCATTTAGAAAACATAGAATTTCCATATTTCAAAGATGGCAGAATGAATCAGAGACTGAGAAACAAAGCTGTTTGTTTATGATGGGAAAAAAAATCCACAAATGCTATCACTGATGATTTAACAAACAAAAACAAACAACAATACATTAAAGAGAGTGCTGCTGTTGAACGGGAGTGAGACTGGAAGTAGTATTTGCAGCGGTGGCAAGATGTGCACAGAGGTGTTAACCTCAAAGCGTGGTAGTGGTTTTCTAAACCTCCAGTGGGGAATTAATTTACCAACAGATAAAATAAATGGGTTTCGAAAACCTCTGAGCCGCAGTGTGCCACAGTCTGTGGTATTAATAAGAGAACTGTTCATTAATCCCATGGTAACATCGTCTCTTCACTCTGAAGCATCATTACATTTGCAGAAAATAACCACTTTAAACATGCTCCTCTCTCCGTGTGCCAGCCTTCCTGTTTACAATACAATCATCACTGCTGCATAACTGCACAGTGTTTAATGGTCTGAATGAATCACAAAGAAACTTAAAGCTTTGCAAGTGTTCATAAAGACATAATCAATAATTGATCTTTCAGTTGTGTTGTAAATAGCTCACTGATAGTATTGTCAAACTGTGACAGTGTCGGTTGGCTGCGAGCTTTCGAGCTGACATAAATCTAATCGCCAAACAATTAGATGTGTCAGTGGCTAAACAATCAGCTTCCAGACAATAACAGCCAAGAAATTAACTGTGAAGCGCGAGTGAAGCTCGTGCACAATGGAAAGTGCAGTAACTTCACAAATTGTAAAATGTAACACAAGATTATGTTCTTATGAAGTTCAGAGGTTCATAAACTTTCTTGACTGCCGACTATCACTGATATCACTCCAAATGATGTTGTGCATGAGCTAAAATCTCAAAATAAAAATTGTTTTTTGCTAAAATGTTGAGTTAATGATGCGACACTCTTCCTTCTCTGTCCTCACTCTTGTGAACACAGGCAGCTAATGGAGACTGAACGGAGTCCCTGAAGCTGCTGGGCTGAAGTATCATGTACAAGGGTACTTGACTAAATCTTTTAGGATGCATGGATTCAAATCAAGGACTATCTCATCCATCATCGGGCCACTTTAGTGCTCCAAGAGGACATATCTAAATGACAAAACAAAATCAACGAGCACAAAGGTTAACAAGGAACCATCCAGTTTATATAAGTGATAAACATGTTCTGCTCCACCTACACGATTATTAACAAGCGGAGATATACTTTCAGAATTGCATAGAAAGGTGATGCACTTAGTTCCCCAGCTTAACACAATCAACTTTGGCTTCTTTTCACCACGACCATAATTGTTCCCTTACCTTAACCTTTTACAAGGTCACAACCTTAGTCCTTATTTGAGCCCAAACCACCATTTCTTCCTCACACCAACCAAGTCCATTTGGTGTCTAAACCTAACCAAGTCCCATTGCCATTTCATGCCTATAATAATTTAATATAATATATAAATCTATAATAATTTATGCGTATAAGAATGTCAGTTGACCAGAAAGGTCATTCGTAGGTGAGAAAGAACCAAACAAATAAACGTGAAACTCTATTAGGAGCTATGCCTTATCAAAATAAATCAAAACCTATATGACTGGACCATGTGGGAATTTAATCTGAAAGGACAGACACAGGAAGTGGTCACGCTCAGCAGTCAGACAGGAGTCAGGTTCATTTCCAGGGCTGGTACCTGCGGTTATTCCACAGGCTAGTTAATAACATGTCTGGCAGGAAATCCAAAGTGTGGGATCATTTTGAGAAGGTGAAGGACGAACCCAAGGTGATATGTAAACTCATCTTCATTGGTCGACTACAAACATGACGTATCATCTGAAACATGGAAGTAGCTACATGCCCATTAGCCCACAGCGTCATTAACAGGCGGCTCGCTCAGTGTGTGACGTGCACTTGTAGATAAAATATAGGCCTATATTAATGAAGGTTCATTAGTACGGTTTTGTATTTCTCTGTAATGTAGCACAGTGTTAACAATGTTACTGATACTATTCTTTCTCACACCTTCAACTCAAACCATTGTGTTGCCAAAATATATCATTTAATAATTAAATCAATATTGTAAAAATGCAGGCGACTAGTCGACTAATGGCCCTAAATGTTGACTATTGGTCGACTAGGAAAATTCTTCATATCTTTTTCTAAACCTAACCATGAACTCTGGTGCAACTGCAACTGTTTCACAACACTACCCACGTGTGTTACTACCACTGTTAATCATCATACGACTTATTCTATCATCCAGTAGTTGGTGTTCAAATTTAGGAAACGTCCCTGTGGATCATACTGCGAGGTCGGAACATATGACTTAGGTACTCGTTTCAGGACATGTTGGACTTTGTTAGCTTTCGCACCATGAATAAAGGCATCAAGCAATCAAGCTGTATGGAATAAACATAATGTCACAATGTCACGACAATGTTGGACCTGTTGGAACTTTTGCATTACTGCTGGTATGAATCCTTTTGAGGGGGCATATTCACAAGCTAGTGCCCTTGATTCATCATGCCAAGGTCTGTGCACTAACAATACTGCCCTTTCAAAACTTGGTTTATACTTATCTTATATGGCCAAAAATATGTTGAGACACACAAATCTTAATGCTGCAGCATACAGTGAACAACTTGACCGGCCGTCACAGAGCTCTAAACCTTGGGATGAACTAGAGCCACACCTTACAGCCCAACATCAGTGGTGATGAGTTCCAAAATCTGGTGGAAAGCCTGAAACCTGTTCATGGCATCCACATCAGGAATTATAACGACGCAAGTATTCACACTGATGAACGATAATGCTCTGTAAACAGTGGCGCCAAGCACACATGCTGATCGCTCCAGCTGTGGCAGCTTAGAGAAATGGTTTCTCTTGTTCATCTAAACGCTCTGATAGTGATCCCAATAATGTCATTCATCACTGCCATTATTGTTATAGTGGTGTGTACGCCACCATCCACTTGAATTAGAGCCACTCTTAAAACAAATTTAAGGTTATTCTCATAGTTAGAATTTTTGGTGTGGACGGTCCTTTATTTCAGCAGATTAATGGTTTTGGGGAAAAAGTGTTCGGCTGCCCCCATACTTTTGTCCTACTTGACTTAACAGATGAATTCTTTGCTTTCTAATGCAACTTGCGTTTGTTTCGGTTTGTCACTCATTAGATGAAGCTACTTGAAAAAAAAGAAAAAATTCAAAACAAAAACAATTCCAAGAGAAGATGGCATGATTTACGAGACAGTCTGAGTCATCAGGACTTAACATCACAAATTTAAAAGCTCCACATGTTTATTTCTGACAGATGGCAGGTATCAGATTTCTGAGGTGGCACACGTCTCAGTCTGAATGGGAATGATTCATCGAAAAATAAATAAGCTGGAAGTCCTTTTCATGCTGTACAAACACACACAAAAAGCATTTGAATACTTCAACACCCACACTCACAAAATCATTAATGCAATAAAAGTAAAACTTATAATGGCATATTATTAAAGTCATTAGTTATGTGGAGATGATTGTTTTCAACGGACAGTTTCCATGGTTACATTTAAACGTCAGATAATGGAGTACGAGTTGTTTGAATTTAGTGTTTGCAATGAAACTCTTCAGTGTTTGGTGTTATACAACTTTGAAAGCAGCGCAGCAGTAGGTGTACTGTATGGCAGATGTGTTATATAACCATGGACAGTGGGGTATGCATGTAGGTGTGTGTGCACCACATGTCACACACCAATTAGCGGAGTGAGAAAGTGGATAATTAAAACTAAACAACAATAGCTCATGTACAGCATCCGCTGCAGGAACAGCTGGCCTGTTACGCAAGCAGCAACTGTTTGGTATTGTAAGTGTCGTGATGTGTGTGTGTGTGTATACGTGTAAGTTCACAAAGGTATTTGTGACACAGACAAGCAAAACTGTGTGAGATTACACCTTCCTACACACACTTACGGGCAAACTGTAATACAGGGAGAAGTGCAGGAACAAAACAGACAAAAATGGAGTGAAAACAGGGTAAAAGATTAACATGACACGTTGAATTTCAGCCACTAAATGTGTGTATTGACTTAATGTTTTTTGCCATGTGGGACATATTGCTGGCTGAGATCAATTCCCACAGAGGAAGAATCCATATCTACAACATATAGAATGAAAAGTCAAAATGTAAATGCAACAAACCATAACCAAAAGGTGATAAACGAGTGGTAATCTCGCTGAGATGAATATCTAATGTCACTGTATTATCCATTTTGTTCTTGAATGTATCCTCATACAGTTGTGATATCTAACAAATCAATGGCCACTGAATAAGTGCCCCTATCGTTTAGGTTCAGAAAAGAATCATGGATGGGCATTATCACCGTACCTTGTTCACATAAAGTTACCTCAGCCAGGTTAAGAAAGTAAAGTTTCGTAGGTTAGGTTTAGGAGAGTAAGGTCTTGTAGGTTAGGTTTAGAAAAGTAAAGTTTCCTAAGTTAGAATTAGCAAACTAAAGATACGAGTTTCGTAGGTAGGGTTTAGTAAAGTAAATATTTGTAGGTTATAATTAGGAAAGTAAAGTTTCGTAGGTTAGGTTTAGGAGAGTAAAGTCTTGTAGGTTAGGTTTAGTAAAGTAAATATTTGTAGGTTAGAATTAGGAAAGTAAAGTTTCGTAGGTTAGAATTAGGAAAGTAAAGATACGAGTTTTGTAGGTTAGGTTTAGAAAAGTAAAGTTTCGTAGGTTAGGTTTAGAAAAGTAAAGTTTCGTAAATTAGAATTAGGAAACTAAAGATACGAGTTTTGTAGGTTAGGTTTAGAAAAGTAAATATTTGTAGGTTAGAATTAGGAAAGTAAAGTTTCGTAGGTTAGAATTAGGAAACTAAAGATACAAGTTTCGTAGGTAAGGTTTACAAAAGTAAATATCTGTAGGTTAGAATTAGGAAAGTAAAGTTTCATAGGTTAGGTTTAGAAAAGTAAAGTTTTGTCGGTTAAAATTTTGAAAGTAAAGTTTTGTAGGTTAGGTTTGGAAAAATAAAGTTGCCTAAGTTAGGTTTAGGAAGTACAGTTGCATAGATTAGGTTTAGGAAAGCAAAGTTTCCCAGGTTAGGTTTGGGAAAATAAAGTTACGTAGGTCAGGTTTAGGAGAGTAAAGTTTGGTAGGTTAGAATTAGGACAGTAAAGTTTAGTAAGGTAGGTTGAGGAGAGTAAAGTTTCAGTTAAGTATACGACAGCAGTTATGTTTGGGTGCTATCACCCTACATACTAAACGTAAAGTTATTTAGGGTTGGATAAGGAAATTAAAATAGTTGTGGTAAAGTAGGTTTAGGAAAAGAAACATGGTGAGGATGTACCGTAAAATTACTCAAAAATCATTTGGTTACACATGGGACACAAACACCAGTCTCCTAGAGGAAAGTCCTGTGTTGTTTGGCCCATCGACCACCTCAACCTGTGGACTTTTGGTTTTTATACTACTTCCTTCATTTCTCAAACCAACCAAACCAACAAGAAAGTGTCACTACATAGGGGAGTATATGTTGCTGCTACAAAAACATTTCTCTTTACAATTAAGAAATAAGAAGATGAAGGACCTTCTCTTTCCTGAATTTTTTTTGTGTTTGTGTTTTCTTTTCTGGGGGCATTTTTATAGTAATGTGGATCCTTCAGATCAATTTGAGGAGACCTTATGGTTTGTGTATTCCACGATTTATTGTAAGTCTGTTGTGCAGTGTGGGACTTACCCTGCCTCGATCTTTATCTCTGCTTGGTTTCAACCCTTCAAAGTCGTGGTCTTGTCTCGAGACACTCTGGTCTTGGTCATGACTTGGTCTCGGTTAAGTTGGTCTTGACAACAGCACTGCCTTCGAAAACCATGACAAATCACTGTGGGAAAAAAAAGGTTAAAAGTTCAAATAAGTACTTCGTGAAGGTTAGAAAAACAGCTTGGTGTGGGTTGAAATTACTGCTTCATTGAGGTTATGGGACCTTCATCACCATGGTTACAAGAATAACCCTTGGGTTGGGGTTAAGGAAGGATCTAGGACGTAAGAAACCATCGCTGTGTTAAAGTCCAATATTTTGTTGATCTATCTCTGTATGGTGACGATTAAATGTTTTTGGACCCAGCTATTCTGTTGTCGATGATATGAATCCACAAGAACTTTCACTTCATTTAATATTTTAGGCATATCATGCTTATTAAGAGCAAATCCCCACTCTGCTGGCGCGGCGCTTTGACGTCCACAACAAGAGTTAACCGCATTCAGTGATGGTCCTCAGCTGTGTTCACATACTGATACAGCACAAATGCAACTGTATGACCTTTAGAGATCAATGCATTTATAAATAACAGCTGCTGTATGTTTACATGTTGGCTTAATTGATTAACAACAAAGAGAGAGAGATCGATTGATTGAAATGAAATAGCTCTGGTCAATACTGGATAAAGGCTGGAGGTGAAGAGTCAAATGCATGGCCTGCTCAATAACATGACTAATGGTCTGGAGGAGAATTGATTTAATCCAATGTCCAGGCAGATTTTAAATAACCAATACATGTGGTTTGCCAAATCACTGACTATATACCTTCTCTTATTGTCTTTCATTTCCTTCATTTTAAAGTTTAGCTTTGGATGCTATTAAATGAAAACACGAGGGCCACGTGGAGGTTTTCCTTGACGAAAATCTGAAATAAATACCCGACTCAAGACTCAAGTGTGTGGCCCCGTGTCTTGTTGCTTGAGAGCGTCAGCCGCCACTCGTTGCAGGACATTCACAGCACGCACGAGCCAGGCTACAGACCCCAAGCAGAGCACATTTATGTCAACTGACACGTAGCTTTGATTCTGAGGAAACAAGGAGACACACACACACATACCGGCACGAACGCGCACTGCCCTCTTCGATCTGCGTCAAAGCTGTTCATTCTATGAATAAGAAGAGTGCGCTATTTTTACATGACAGCCCAGTGTGGCTCGCAAGTCACCCATGTTAACAGTAATATGGACTGACAGGTGTGTGTGTGTGTGTGTGTGTGACAGACAGCGGTGGTGTGGCACAGTGGGGTCCTAACCCACAGCTGCTCACAGTGACAACAGCCTGTCTGATTGCATCACTGTTTTACTCAAACACACACACACTCTTTTCTTTCTCTCTCTGTATCTCCATTTTCATTTTAACATCTCCTGCGATCACATTCAGGCATTACTAGAAGTTAGATCATCTGTTGCTAGCGTGCTAACAAGCTAGTTAGCTCATTAGTTATATAATTAGCACATTTAAAGTCACACTAATCGATATTTTTATGTTGACAGTTGATCATATAACATTGGTGGCGTTAAAAGTGTTGCTTACAGACATTTATCCCCAATTTTGCAGTTCCCCTCAGGTCTACAGAGCTTTTTAGCATCTCATTTAGCTTATTGTTTTGGTTGTGATGGCTCGCAGCTTTTTTGTTTGGCTCAGTCTCACCACTCTCTTCAAACTTAACCCTAGCAGGCTGATGTTTCGGCGAAAAAAGATCAAAAAACCTGCTGCATGCATTATTAAATAGCAGATAGATTAATTTAGCAACCAGCAAGTGAAGCAAATGGAGCACTGAGCAGCCAGGTAGCCTGTTTTATACAAGAGTTTATCAACAAAGTAGAGCTAAAAAACAAAAAACAAAACAAAATTGGATTGACATTCCTCGTGGCAGTGTTGCTAATGTTGACCCAATCTGGTCTGCTTGATGCGTGGGGATGCACCAGTTTTGAAATTTTGGGCTGGCCCTATGTTTAAAACAACAATTTAGCCGATAGGCGATACCAGTGTTTTTATATTGTTGTATATTTTATTTTTGTTATCAGTTATTCTGTCTTTTGTGTCAGGGAAACAAGACACTTTTAGGGCCGTTATCACGATGATGCCATTTCATTTGCTGGAGGCAAAACACGAAGTCACAGCAGGGCTGTAGGCTAAGTCTTAAAATGTCGTCTTGTTGTGTTATTGGGAGCCAGAATAGAAGGAGTCATGGCTCAAAACTTAAATTTTATCACATACCAGCTGCTACTGCCCGTCAACAAAAACAAAGACAACTATGGTTACATGTGATAAGACCAAAGGACTGGATGGAGGTGATCATCAAAAA
Organism: Epinephelus cyanopodus; assembly: GCA_026686955.1. Taxonomy (NCBI): domain Eukaryota; kingdom Metazoa; phylum Chordata; class Actinopteri; order Perciformes; family Serranidae; genus Epinephelus; species Epinephelus cyanopodus. The sequence continues at coordinate 16,225,522 of CM048934.1, forward strand.
TGCTTGCACGTTACAAAAAAGGCATTTACTGTTGTAAGGATGAATAACGTTATCTGTATTAAGGGTTATCATGTCCACCTCATCAGACATGGGGGAGGTATTAAGAGGAATATTGGATTTCTCTGTAATGCTAACTTTTTAGTACATTCCGACAGCGCTTCGAATTTACGAACGGTCCAGTTTGTGCCAGAGTGCGCTCACCACTGTCGAAAACAAGCCAACAGAACTTGCTAGCTAGCACTAGCTAATGTCTAAGCCCCGCCCACCAAAACATGTCATACTGTTTACTAACAATAAGCAGACATGTTCCAGCAGGATTAAGATCCAAAGTCATGGATAAATTGACAACATCTCTGACCAAGATTGTATGTTTCCCTGATGTTAGCATGTAGCTACATGTAGCAGTGTAGGAAAACATTGGAGACAGAGTATTCAGAAAGGTCTGAAGCCTCAGGTTTTTGCTCACAAGGATTGTTCCTATATAGGTTTACATCATTAATACCAACACCCAACACTGTAACCTTATAAATACTACAGAAAATGAGGAAAAGCAAAATAGGTCCCCTTTAACAAAGTCATTTTTAGTTGCCTAAATGTAATTAAAATGTATCCAAAGAAGTGCTGGATCAGAAAACACTTTGATGTGTTTTAGAAATCAAACAACCTATTTTGTTACTTACTGCTGGATTACTGACAATCACTTTGAACATTCAGGGACAACGTTCCTTTTAATAATCTACTCCCACATCTGTGCATTTCAGCTGCAGTATAGGTACAGTTAGGCAACTAAGACTCGGGTAAAGTCAGGGAGAGGTGGAAGGTTAAGATGTACTTGTGTGCATCTTTAGATTGATTTTTCTTCTTTCACAAAGCAGGTGAAAGACTTGGTTCTCACAGCTTAGTTTTGTATTGTTTCAGCCAATTTCAGGAGAACATACTTCTCTGATGTGTTTTTTATTTTATGAGGTAGCAGCTGTAAAAACGACTTTCGCACCCTTCCTGTTTTCAGTACTCAGCCAGCTGTGTGTCCTGACAGTTACTGTCTGCTGTCTGTGAGTGGAGAGTAGGTCTCCCCTTTTATTTATAGGTGTTATACTGACTTTATTGTATTTTCTGGGAGGTGTTATTGTACGATGCCTCTCTCATCTTTTATTTATCTCTGTCTTTATGTCTCTCTCTCGTATTTTATTCTCCTCTGCCCATTTTTATCCTGCTCTTTTTCATTTCTCTCTGTCCTGAGAGGGCAATATCATCCTCAATAACTCAGTCTTTCTCTTCCTCCCTATGTCAGCGTTTCTCACACACACACACACACACACACACACACACACACACACACACACACACACACACACAGTAGGGTTTCCTTGCTGCATCTCGCCTGGTGACAAAACACCACTGCAGCTCTCTGCAGGAAACTCCTTCAGACACATCACTCACAACAGGGGCCACAAACACACACACACACACATGCACACACACACAATCTCGCTTCTTGTCTCAACAGGAACTGACTGGAATAGTAGTATCTCCAGGCAAGAAGACTTGAGTGTGTATGTGTGTGTGTGTGTGCATACACATACAGTATGTCACTAGGCTTTGCGTGAGTTCCTTTATTTCTGCTCACTGACCTCTTTCTGACTTCACACTCTTAAATCCCTCGACAAAATAAAGCTGTGCGTAGACTAAAGGCCATGGTGTGTGTGTGTGTGTGTGTGTGTGTGTATTAATGCCTGCAGCCCGATAGTGCTGATTGGTCCTCTGTGTGTAGTTTCCCTGGAGGAGATTGGCAGCAGGTCCATCAGTGGGGTGGCTGACACCTGTGCTGGCTGCTCAGCTCCTGCTGGATTCACTCAGTCAGTCCTTTTCTGCTGTACACTGTGCATTTCCAACTCATTCGTGCACTACAGACAGTATTACCTGACCTGTTGTTCATTTTCTATTTTGTTAAAGGAACAGTGTGTAAGGTTTGGTGTTATCCAGCTGTAAGGTTTGAAACAGTGTAACGACCCTACAGTTTATGTTGTGATGTTTTACTGTAGTTCAGTGAATTCAGTCCATGTTGTGGGCAGACAATGTTGTTGGTTGATGAGGTTAGGGGGCGGGGTTTTACTGAGTGAACTGCGGGTGTGTGGAGGAGTGCAGGGGGCAGAGAGAGAGGGGCAGCTAGCTCGTCGCCACGGTTGGTCTGTCATTAACTTTACTGAGTTTGTTTTTTTTGGCGTAGTTACGGCCTACAGTAACTTGTATTCCAATAAAAACTCTGTTAACGGGACCAACAGTCTGTTGTCTCTTCAAGTCCGGCTGGACGCTACATTGGTGTCAGAAGTAAAGCACCGGAGTTTGTTTTGCTAATCTCCGTTAGCGTGACTAGCCTGGAACTATGGAGTTAATTTTGTGTCTTTAATATGCAATCAAAAAGAATGGATTTGAAAACAAAAAAATATTTTGCAAACAAAATTATGATTTCAAAAATACAAAAAAAATGCCCATGAATGAATGAAATATATTTGTGATTAAAACTGTATCTTGATAAATCCACAAGTTTTTTTTACAAACCAAAATATTGTTCTCATGAACCACAGATTCGTTTGCATTTCCTGAGTTTTCGCTTGCGTTTCTTGAAGTTTTGCTTGCGTTTCTTGAAGTTTTGCTTGCGTTTCTGCATGAGTCTCATGGGCGGGACCTCCTCTGAAACTGTAAGAAGCCTCCTGATTGGTCAGTCTCACTCAAAGAGACGGGGTGACAACTTCCGCCCCCACAGTGAGCCGGCGGTAAGGGAGACACGGAGAGTGACAAACATCGATCATAACAGGTATGTTTGTATAACTTTACTGTCTTATTGATGCTATTAAGTTTACACTTGTCGCTCTTCTGGTGCTTTTTATTCCTAACCAGTAGAGACAGCATTATCAGACATTAACACTCATAATTCAGACGAACCATCTTAGCGCTCTGCGCTCGTCAGAAGTGACTGACAAGCTTATTACTGCCCTGGCTTCAGTGACAGTTTGATTCATCTCACAGATAACAGCTTATTTATGTATAAATAATACACTTTAATTAGATATACTATCAGATCAAATCATCAGGTGTGTGTGTGTGTGGATCGTTTAGTCATTCCTGCAATACATTAAGTAAAGAGTTATAGAAGGGGGCATACTTTCACTGATCTTCATCCATTAGTTTTTGATCATAATCCACTTGGTCTCCTGAAGTTGCATAAATGACAGACACTGTATTAATCACTGTTAGTGGTACCTGAAAGCAGTTAGGTTACTGAGGTACCTGTTATTATAACAGTTTTTACTCATGGAGATTAATTTTCCTTGTCTTCACAGGAGGATGGAGAACCATCCTGATGGACCTCAGGGTCAGGTAGTTTTTTCCCTCCTCAATTTCATGTACATTTTATCATAGTATTGTCATTGTGGGTGGGGGTGGTAAGAAATAAACTATTACCTTCTCTGCATTGTTGCCCAGTAGTATAACAAGCACGGCAGGAATAGATCCTTAATGACACATGTACTCCGCATGATCACATAACAATGCCATGCATCTCAAATTCTTTACAGTGTGATCGGCGTGCAGTTACCGAAAGCTGCTCAGCATTTCATGTCTCTGCTCAGCAGAGTAATACCTGAAGGACCACTGTTGGCCTCTCCCTACTGGTGCTCTGACCCTGTCCTTCAGGTAGGGCCGTCCACACCAAGAACTATAACTATAAATATACAGTTTTAAAAATCGTTCTAAACTCTAAAGTGTTCGGCAGCGTTCACACTACAACTATAACGACAACGATCGTGGTGGACGATATCGTTTGGCTCACTTTCAGAGCGATTTGATGAACGATAGAAACACTAACAGCCAATCAAAATCCATCCGAAATGACAGGTCGAGACATTCATCACGTCATACATACCCACTAAGAAAGCTCCAGAATTTCCATACACCCACTTAAACATGTGCAAAGATCCGTAACAATATAGTTTTGTGACAACCTTAACTTAAGTGATTTTGTTTTGAAAATACCGGGTAAATAACTGCAATAAAATACATTTGCAGGGGAATGCGTCTCCTCTTTTCCCTCCATTCATAAAATTCAGGAGCCAGGATGAAGTTACTGAGGGGGGCAAATCTTTATTATGCATCATAGGTTCACACAGTGAGTTAAAGAGCGCGCAGCCGTGCGTAATTGTCGCGCGTAATGACAGCTCGTCGCTGGTGAAACACAATAAACTGCACGTCTTCATTCATGTTTGTCTCATGACAGATGGAGCTGACAGACAGACAGACATGTGGAGCAAGCGGCAAATTGGTTTTCTTTTTCTTTCTCGCAACATACAGCAATAACAGGTCACCAATATCCATTTTATCCATCACTCTGCTCCCCGACCACACCGATCAGTGTGTGTTTGGCGTAACCTAGCAACACGACGATATCGCCTGAAAGCTGATAATGAAAGTTTTTATACTCACAGCTGTTTATTTTAAATACGAAAAATATAGCTTCCAATCTGTCTTTATTTTACAGTGTCAGAATCAAATGAAAGACGTTTCCAGATTTAGTTCCACAGTAGCTTTGTGAACTCAATACTGACCCCACCTGGCAGAGTAAGGTTTTAATGGCGAAGTCAAATACGGTGCTATTTATTGATGGAAATCGTCATTATTATTGCCCTCTTTACTGCTGGTGGTGATTATATACAAAAATGTTGTCTATGGTTGGGGGGGGTCCATACATGTTTCTCCAATCCCTCAGGGGGGGCCAAAACGTTTTTTTTTTACGCTTGGGGGGGGGGGGGGGTTAAGGAAAAAATAAAATCATAATCACGTCCCAACCATACCCCGGTCCTACTTAAATAACGATCAGCCCCTAACAGTGATTAATACAGTGTCTGTCATTTATGCAACTTCAGGAGACCAAGTGGATTATGATCAAACACTAATGGATGAAGATCAGTGAAAGTATGCCCCCTTCTATAACTCTTTACTTAATGTATTGCAGGAATGACTAAACGATCCACACACACACACACCTGATGATTTGATCTGATAGTATATCTAATTAAAGTGTATTTATTTATACATAAATAAGCTGTTATCTGTGAGATGAATCAAACTGTCACTGAAGCCAGGGCAGTAATAAGCTTGTCAGTCACTTCTGACGAGCGCAGAGCGCTAAGATGGTTCGTCTGAATTATGAGTGTTAATGTCTGATAATGCTGTCTCTACTGGTTAGGAATAAAAAGCACCAGAAGAGCGACAAGTGTTAACTTAATAGCATCAATAAGACAGTAAAGTTATACAAAACATACCTGTTATGATCGATCACTCTCCGTGTCTCCCTTACCGCCGGCTCACTGTGGGGGCGGAAGTTGTCACCCCGTCTCTTTGAGTGAGACTGACCAATCAGGAGGCTCCTTACAGTTTTCAGAGGAGGTCCCGCCCCATGAGACTCATGCAGAAACGCAAGCAAAACTTCAAGAAACGCAAGCAAAACTTCAAGAAACGCAAACGAAAACTCAGGAAATGCAAACGAATCTGTGGTTCATGAGAACAATATTTTGGTTTGTAAAAAAACTTGTGGATTTATCAAGATACAGTTTTAATCACAAATATATTTCATTCATTCATGGGCATTTTTTTTGTATTTTTGAAATCATAATTTTGTTTGCAAAATATTTTTTTGTTTTCAAATCCATTCTTTTTGATTGCATATTAAAGACACAAAATTAACTCCATATGGAACCGGCTAAGCTCAGCCTGCAGTATGGCAGCACGGCAGGACAAGACCGGCGGCGCTCGTCCCAAAATCAAAGAGGAAGTGATGGACAATGCTTATGCTGGTACGTCGGGGAGTGTGGCGTAATTTGACCGTGCTTTGTCAGGCCACGTTGCTCACCTGAGACAGACAGCCAGGAGGCTAGCTGCAGATGCGGGGTTCGGCCCCCCCTCGAGCGCGGCGGAGCGCGCCGGCGCGGGAATGCCAGCCTCAAGCTACGCCGGGCCGGATGTAAACAAAGATGCCGCCCCCTGCTTCAACCAGATCCAAGTGAAGACTCCGAAATTCTCCGGTAAGGCGGACTGGGAGGCCTTCCATGCCCAATTTGAACTTTTAGCTAAGGCTGCAGGCTGGTCAGAGAACAGTAAAGCACTCCAGTTAGCCCTGTGCCTTACAGATGAAGCTTTGGCATGCCTGCTGCTACTTAGCCCAGCTGAAAGAGATGACTATGGGGCTTTAGTTGGGGCTCTACAGCGGCGTTTTGGACAATGCAGCCAGCCTGGTGTTCTACGCTCAGAGTTGTCAAACAGACAGAGACAGGCCGGAGAGCCGCTCCGCGTGTTGGCTAATGACATTGAAACTCTGGCGAGGAGAGCATACGCCCACATGCCCACTGAAGTGCAGAGCGAGCTGGCCAGGGACCAGTTCATCCAGGCCATAACTCCGAGAGAACTGCGCATACAGACACAATTAGCGCACCCCCGTACCCTGCAGGAGGCACTGGAGCTGGCTTTGGAGAGAGAGGTCGTTGGAGGGACTGCTCAGAGCTACAACGGCGGGGACAGCCCTGTTGTGAGAGCCGTGGCGCAGGAGGGCCCGGACAAAGATAAGCCAGCATGGGCGGATGAGCTGACCGAGCTCATCCGTGCTGTGTCACTGCAATCACAGCGCAGCAGCAACCGTCCTCGCCGAGGTCCTCCTGTGTGTTGGGCGTGTGGCCAGCCAGGCCATATCAGTGTGCGGTGCCCCAAGCATGCTGGTGTGCAGGGAAACGCCCCAGGGTCTGTGTAAAGGGGACGACGCAGACCCTTGCCCCTGTGTCCCACCATGTCTTCCCTCCTGCTGATGGAGCCCAGCTGTACGGGCAGGGGAGCGGGGCTCGACTTCCCCCAGAAGGAGATGCAAAAGGCTGGCATCATTGAACCGTCTGACAGCCCCTGGGCTTCAGGGGTTGTGATGGTCAACAAGAAGAAAAGTCCAAAGATGAGGTTCTGTGTCGACTACAGGCCGCTGAACAGTGTGACAAAGAAAGACTCGTACCCCCTGCCCCGCATCGACGAGTCTCTGGACTTGGTGTCTGGCTCGTCCTGGTTCTCCTCATTAGACCTGCGTAGTGGATATTGGCAAGTGCCCCTCAGCCCTGAAGCCAGACCAAAGACTGCTTTCTGCACCGGCAGAGGATTGTGGCAGTTCCGAGTCCTTTGTTTTGGCCTGTGCAACGCCCCAGCTACATTTGAACGGCTGATGGAGAAGGTGCTGGGCGGCATCCCCCGGCAGGAATGTCTGGTCTACTTGGACGACATATTGGTCCATGGGGGTTCCTTCCGTGCAGCCTTAGAGGCCCTGCGGCGCGTCTTACAGAGGATATCTGCAGCTGGTCTGAAGCTTCACCCTGACAAGTGCTGTTTCATGAGGAAAGAGGTGGAGTTTCTGGGACACAGGGTAGGAGGAGAGGGCATTAGCACGTTGGAGGAGAAAGTGCATGCAGTGAGGGACTGGCCGACCCCCACCACCCTGAAAGAGCTGAAGAGCTTTATTGGACTGGCGTCTTATTACAGGCGGTTTGTCCGTGGCTTCTCCTGCATAGCCGCGCCCCTTCTCCGGCTGCAACAGAAAGACAGTGACTTTTTCTGGACACCTGAGTGTGAGCAGGCCTTCAGCTCTTTAAAGCAGGCCTTGACAGAGTCCCCCATCCTCATTCCCCCAGACCCCAACCTGCCGTTCATCCTAGACACGGATGCCAGTGATGTCGGGATGGGGGCGGTGTTGAGCCAGGTGGGGGTGGAGGGAGAGAAAGTGGTTGCATACTTCAGTAAGACTTTCAACAAAGCAGAACGGCGCTATTGTGTGACACGCAGAGAACTACTTGCTATTGTGAGAGCAATAAGCCACTTCAAGTACTACCTGTGCGGCCTGCCCTTCACCGTCCGGACTGACCACTCTGCTCTCCAGTGGTTAATGTCCTTCAAAGAACCAGAAGGACAGATTGCACGCTGGCTGGAGGAACTGGCGCCGTACGTCTTTGAAGTGGAGTACAGGGCTGGAACGCGCCACGCCAATGCCGACGCCATGTCTCGGCGCCCCTGTGCTCTCAACGGCTGCAGATACTGTGAAAAGAGGGAGATTCGTGAGAAAGAGCTTCGTGTGGAGGAGCGAGGCCCCCTACAGGATGGACAAGCGCCTGTCTGCAGAGAGATGCAGATTGTGGACTCACCTGAATGGAGAGAGCAGCAGGAGCAGGATGTTGACCTGCACCCAGTGCTGCAGTGGGTCGGGTCAGAACAAAAGCCACGGTGGGAAGAGGCTGCTGGGTGCTCGCCTGCCACTAAAGGACTGATAGCAAAGTTTGAGGCTCTCAGAGTGAAGGATGGAGTGCTGCAAAGAGCCTGGAAAGAGCCTGCTACAGGAGAGGAGAGGTGGCAGGTGGTGGTTCCCAGGGTATTGAGAGAGACGGTGCTGAAGGCTGCTCATGGAACTACGGGGGCAGGACACTTTGGGTCTCAAAAACCCTTCGTCGCATCCGGCAGGGTTTTTACTGGGGCCAGCTTAGGAGAGACGTTGAGGATTTTTGTCGCCGCTGTGACCTCTGCACAGCACACAAAGGTCCCCCGGATCAGTCCCGTGCCCAGCTCCAGCAGCTGGCAGTGGGGGCCCCGATGGAGAGGGTGGCTGTGGACATAATGGGCCCATTCCCACGCACCGAGAGGGGCAACCGTTATGTTCTAGCCGCCATGGATTATTTTACAAAATGGCCTGAGGCATATGCCATACCAGATCAGGAGGCAGGGACTGTTGCAGATGCTCTGGTGGAGGGCATGTTTTCCAGGTTCGGGGCAGCTGAAGTCATCCACAGCGACCAAGGAAGAAACTTCGAGTCAGGTGTTTTTCAGCTATGTGTGAGCGGCTGGGCATGCAAAAGACTCGAACTACTCCTTTACATCCTCAGAGTGATGGACTCGTCGAACGATTCAACAGGACTCTGGCCAAACAACTCGCCATCCTCACTGCAGAACATCAACGTGACTGGGACATGCACCTCCCTCTCGTGTTATTGGCCTACAGGTCAGCTGTGCAGGATTCCACCTCATGCACACCTGCCCTGCTCATGCTGGGGCGAGAGCTGCGGACCCCAGCAGAAATGGCTTTTGGCAGACCCCCAGACTCACCAGCTGTGCCACCAGGACCAGAGTACGCCAAACGGCTGCAGGACAGAATGGAGTCAGCTCATGCCTTTGCTCGCGACCAGCTGCAGAAAGCGGGCATGAGACAGAAAAGAAACTACGACATGAGGGCAAAGGGGAGGGACTTTAAAGCTGGAGACCTGGTGTGGGTATACAGCCCAAAGAGGAAGAAGGGCCGCTGTCCAAAACTGGACAGTCACTGGCTGGGGCCGTGTGAGGTGTTGGAAAAACTGGGGGAAGTGGTATACAGGCTCCAGCTGCCCCCTAGAGGGAGACGGGTGGTGCTCCACAGGGACAGATTGGCCCCATACAGAGGTGATGCACGCCCACCTCAGCGCCCAGGACCCTCTACACCTCCCCAGAGAAACAAGACAGCCACACCCCCAGACTTAATGACTGCTTCCCCTATCACCTCCCCACATTCTCCTCCACCCCTGAACTCACCCCCTGTTCATCAGCCAGTGGTTCCAAGACTGCAGGCGCAGCCGCCTTCGTTTACTTCAGGGCGGCCTCAGAGACAGAGAAGGGCCCCAGGCCACCTCAGGGACTTTTTTTTGTGATCCCTCGGGACGAGGGTCTTTGTAAGGGGGGGGCAGTGTAACGACCCTACAGTTTATGTTGTGATGTTTTACTGTAGTTCAGTGAATTCAGTCCATGTTGTGGGCAGACAATGTTGTTGGTTGATGAGGTTAGGGGGCGGGGTTTTACTGAGTGAACTGCGGGTGTGTGGAGGAGTGCAGGGGGCAGAGAGAGAGGGGCAGCTAGCTCGTCGCCACGGTTGGTCTGTCATTAACTTTACTGAGTTTGTTTTTTTTGGCGTAGTTACGGCCTACAGTAACTTGTATTCCAATAAAAACTCTGTTAACGGGACCAACAGTCTGTTGTCTCTTCAAGTCCGGCTGGACGCTACAATACCTATTATATTCTATTCCATTTTCCCAATACATCCCTCTAAATCCTACACACTGGACCTTTAAATAAATCTTTAGTTAATGAAATGTATAGCCCCCTCCTCCTTGTCCTTCCCCTGAGCTGTGCTGTGACATTATACATTAATGACTCATAGCACAGAATAAGCAGAGTGAAAATGAGCTTTCCTCAAGGCTCTGTGTAATGTATGGCAATTGGTCTTTGCATTGTGTGCCTTAAAATCTGCAAGATTTCATTCTTCATGTTCACAGTATAAGCGATCTCTTTACATCTGGAGGCCAAGTGGATATTTAACAAACAGTTTCTCTTCATTGGTTGAGTTCATGGGTTGTGTTGTGCTCATTATGTGAACAAAAAAAAACTAACAAGAAAAAAGTCCTGTCCTGGGCTGATGGACTGATGGGTTCTCCAGCCAGACAAGGGGAGTGATGAGGACAATTCAGATTGGTCCAGAGGTGAGAGGCCATCTGGTGACTGAGTGGCCCAGACACGAGCTACTACAGCTGGCCAGCATCTGGTAACTCAGGCCCCCTGGGCTCCATCCAGAGGATCTCAGCCAGCAACTGGAGGGAAATCACTGAAATGTCTGGGTATGAGTCCAGCTGCTGTGAGGAAGAGATGGACGGATGGATGGATGGATGGATGGATGGATGGATAGAGATGGTGGAAAGAAGAGGAGTGGAAGCCAGGATCTCAGGGCATGTTGCACTTTGTGGATGGATGGACATAAGGAGTGAGGAATGGAGGGATGAAGCCAAAATATGAAAGTATGCCTGCACTTTTTGAGGCTTGGGTAAAATGGACTGTGTAATGAAGTCAGGGAGAGTAAGTGGAAGATTCTTTATCTTTGTAAGAATCTAAGTAAGTAATTTCATTTAAAACCCGAACCATGTTTGGGGCAGATCTGGAAGGTTTATTATCATATTAACAAAAAGAAAAAAAAAAAAATAAAAATAAAATAAAATAAAATAAAATAAATAAATTAAATAAGATTTGGACTATTTCAAATCATATGGAGTGTCACCTCCAGTGTCTTTGGTGTGTAACAGCTTTGTTAAAATCATGTGGGACTGAAAAATGAAGCAAACACGGAGGTGCCAAAAACTGCAGGTCTTTTTTTTTTTTTAAGGCATTTTTAAGGGCAGGTTTTGCCTTTAATCGATAGGACAGCGAAGCATGAAGGGGGTAGAGAGAGGGAGAGAGAGAGGGAGAGAGAGAAGGAGAGAGAGAGGGAGAGAGAGACGAGAGAGATGCAGCAAAGGGCCACAGGCTGGACTCGAACCCCAGCCGCTGTGGCAACAGCCTTGTACATGGGGTTCCTGCTCTACCACTAAGCCACCGACACCCCAACTGCAGTTCTTTGAATGGCCTCTTGAGGCTGGCTCCAAGGGTGAGTCAATCCCCATAGACCCTGATGGTAAAATACCCGAATTTACAGCAGCAGCAAAAAACAAAACAAAACGGTTTTGGTCTCATATTTCAATATGAACAACAACTGTACAGGGGTTAATTTTTTTTCATAAATCACTGCTTTGAGTGCTCACTGTAGCTACATCTAATATTTTTACAGTCTATGGTTAAGATGTAGAAAGCAAAATTATGCAAAATTTTAGTTTTAAGTCTGTACTACGTGTCATTTGGTAACAGCTAGCTATTCCAGACCAGGCTGTTTCCACAAACAAAAGTGACATAGGTGATGCTTGAAATGTTTAAGTTTGCTACAATGTAACATCAAAGATGCTCTATAACAAAAGATGATGTGGTCGCCCCCAAGCAGGGTGTTTACAATATATTTATAAGCTATATATACTTTTCAGCTCAAGGCTCAGAGTTGTATCATTTGTCAATGTCCCACTTGGCCCAGGTAGCCAACTGAATCAATCTAAAAATCTGCTGAAAAAGCAGCGACAGGTCGCTACAAAACACCTACATTTGGTACCTAAAAACCTACTGGAAACACAGACAGTTTGCTACAAAACACCCACATTTGGTGCCTAAAAAAGCTGCTGGAAACACAGGAACAGGCTGTTATGGAACACCCATGTTTGGTACCTAAAAAGCTGCCGGAAACTCAGCAATGGTAGCTACGTAACACCTATATTTGGTGCCTAAAAAGCTACTGGAAACTCAGACAGTTTGCTACAAAACACCCACGTTTGTTGCCTTAAAAAGCTGCTGGAAACACAGCAACAGGCTGCTATGAACACCCATGTTTGGTACCTAAAAAGCTGCCAGCAAGACAGCAATCGGTAGCTTCATAACACCTATGTTTGGGACCTAAAAAGCCACTGGAAACACAGTGACAGTTTGTGACAAAACACCCATGTTTGGTGCCTAAAAAGCCATGCGACAAACAGCGACAGGTTGCTACAAAACACCTACATTTGGTACCTAAAAAGCTGCTGGAAACACAGTGACAGTTTGCTACAAACCATTCACGTTTGGTGCCTAAAATACAGCAATGACTCACTAAATCACAACCGCTTTTTTTGTTTGTTGGACTCGAACAGTGGTCTGCAGCTCAGCAGGCCTCTCACGCTGGTGACACACCACGCATCACAGGGAAAGAGATGGGATTTACTACTGTTGTGATGCTGTCAAATGTGGTATGAACAGTTGGACAATGGAAAATGCAAATGAGAGGTTGATTTTAGCTGTAGTTTATGATAAAGGTCATTACATTATTAAAGTACTAATTGGCATATGTGTGCATGGAGTTGTGTGAGCAGCCAAGTGAATCTCTCTGGTGATTAGAATGTTGTTAAATATGTAGATAAATGGACTAGTTAGCCTTTGGACTGTGAAAAAGCATTGTGAGAGCTATGTGAGAGCGAAGGGGGAGTTCATATCTCATGTTGTGATAGCTTCATGTACTGTCTTTGAGGAAGAGAGAGGATGAGACCACATGTAAGGGAAGGCTTGGGGGAAATTACAATTAATTGTGTGTGATTTTCTGTTAATCACATTTAATTGCCAGGTTGTGCACGTAGCCCTGCTCCACAGAGGCACCATCCAGGGCCTTAGCATTACAATGTTCAGAAGGTGTGTAGCTTGTGAAAGTGTGAAGTCAATTAGATGTACGGTTGTCAAGAAAAGCGAAGGACAAACATACAGACTTCTTCTATTGTAGTAAGATGAATATTATAATGTAGAGATAGAAATAGATTAAATAAAAAATGATGACACTGAGGCTAAACTCTTATTTTTCCTGTTCACCCTCCTTTTCCTCTCAGGCACTACCCCGCTTAACGTCCAACAGATGATTATACTCTCTTTCTCTCTCTCTCTGAATCACTCCAGAGCACTCTCAAGGTGTCGATACTGCCGTCATCATCATTACTAAGACCCATTTAAAGACCACTCTCCTGCAATAACACGCCATGGTGGGATAATGACCTGTATCCATACGCACACAAACGCGCCCACTCCTGCTCATGCAGGTGGACTCTTAGTCGACTAAACACCAACTCAATAAGACGAGGGTTCAGACGAATGAATATACTAAGAGGAGACTATTGATTGTTTCCAGCCTTTCAAAGGTTACATGTATAGCTATTGTAACAACAATGCACTCATCTGCTGGGTGACTTTCAACAGCATAGTAATATTTTCTCCACTGTGATTCACTGTTGACTCATGATCAGATTAATACATTTAATTATTGCGGTTAAAGCCACCATGTTATGACTTTGGCAGCCCCCCAGTGGTACTGTCAAAAACAACACTGTGGTAAACAAAAATGATGCTACTGTACACCCACATACTACTACTACTACTACTACTACTACTACTTCCATCAATACTGCTACTAGGCTACTACTACTACTACATAACCTCTGCAAACTGCTGTGTAGATGTAGACGTGTGCATATCCACATTCGTTCACACAAACAAAATTTAGTGTCAGTTTTGTACAGCAGTGAGAAAACAGGTGCAGGATCCCCATCATCAAAGCGGTGATGTGTCACACACACTTTATCACATGCTGTTCAGACACACACACACTCACTATCTTGCAATCTTATTTAAACAGATGCCTTTCCTCACTCTCTCTTACACACACACACACACACACACACACGTTGTAGTCTCTATGGAAACGCATGCATATATTTCCATATCTATACCAATTTTCTTTAATTAGAGCATCAAAGTAGGCAATAATAATGATATATGATATACTCCACTACACCATCTAAATCTGAACGCAGGTAACCATAGAAACAGTATACGTCTGCTTTGTTCATGTTTTACATATAATGGCCTTACAAAGTTAACATGTAAGCAAACTGTTGCATGTTTACACATCCTGCAGACATGGAGCAAAAATTAAGTCCAACATTCACTCTTCTTGTTGCTCTGTTTGGATCTACACCAGCCACTGATAGAAATATCTGGCTCTTTGGCCCTTAGATGCTCCTGCTTTCCAAAACATCTGCCCGAGTTGATTAAATTTCAACAATTCTGGGGTTAATTTGTGGTTAAGTTAAGGCATAAAAATCATGTGGTGATGGTGAGGAAAATGTTGTGGCCTAACATACCATATTTTGGGGGCACAATTTCCGCTGGAAAAGCACCAGTGTCTTGGTAAAAAAACAAATGCTTTTTGTGCCACTAGCCTGGCAGTGACGTCATTATGATGTCACTACAAAACACCCATATTTGGTGCTTAAAATCAGCTGGAAACACAGCAATGGGTTGCTACAAACACCCATGTTTGGTGCCTAAAAAGACACTGAAAAAACAGTGACAAGTTGCTACAAAACACTTACATTTGGTGCCTAAAGAGCCACTAGAAACACAGCAACAGGTTGCTACAAAATATTTGGTGCTGGAAAAGCTGCTGAAAACACAGCAAAGGGCCTGAAAAGACACTGGAGAAAGTGACAGGTTGCTAAAAAAAACACACACACACACTTGGTGCTTAAAAAGTCACTGGCAAGACAGGCAGTGATGATTTGCTGCAAAACACCCGTGTTTAGTGTCTAAAAAAGCTGCTGGAAAAACAGTGACAGGTCACTACAAAACACCTACATTTGGTGCCTAAAAAGCCAGTGGAAATGCAGCAACAGTTGGCTACAAAACACCAATGCTTGGTGCTTAAAAAAGCTGCTGGAACAAAAGAGACAGGTGACTACAAAACACAGCAATGGGACGCTACAAAACACCCATGTTTGGTGTCCAAAAAAGCTGCTGGAACAAAAGAGACAGGTGACTACAAAACACAGCAATGGGACGCTACAAAACACCCATGTTTGGTGTCCAAAAAAGCTGCTGGAATAACAGTGACAGGTCACTACAAAACACCTACATTTTGTGCCTAAAAAGCCAGTGGAAACGCAGAAACGCAGCAACAGTTTGCTACAAAACCCCATGTTTGGTGCTTAAAAAAGCTGCTGGTAAAACAGCGACAGGTTGATACAAAACGCAGCAATGAGTCACTAAATCATTTTCACTTGTACTGTTTGTGGGTCTTAAACAGGGGTCTGCAGCTTGGCAGGCACCATCCCCTCCACAACCCGGTAATAATGTCTGCTCAAATACTACATCACCTGATAAATGTTAATATGAGTCTCCATGGCATGAATTAAGGTAAAGATGTATCTGTGAGAGTTGAAAATGTTTAAATTTGAGCAAAACTGAGCGCTTTCGGAACATCATTATGAAGTGACAAATGAAAGAGGTCTGGGGCAAAAACAACCAACAGAACTTCCTGTACGTTCCTGGAAAATTTTGAGATCAGCCAGAGGCAAACGGACACACTCTGCCCACACAAACACCACTGAGTTAGTTACTAGCTAGCTATGGCAAACTACATCTCTTGAGTTTGTGCAGTGCTTTGGCTGACATCATTATCACAGCAGTATACACACTCATTTCAAGCTTTGCTTTGACAGTGAAGAGGAACATTTTACATTTCCATCAACCAAAGGCTCTCTGTAGTCCATCAATTTGCTCTCTTGCTCTCTTTCTGCCTCCCTCTCCCTCTTGACCTTTCACTGAGACCTTTAATCAAAGCAGAGTTATGGCTCCCCAGAGCCACTGCTAACTACCGAATCACACGTCCTGACAGTGCTGCAGGGATTTGGTGGGTCTGAAAAGTCGGTGTCCTCCTCTTAATCCTACAGCAGCGCGCTGAATTATGCATGTTTTTCACAGCTTGGGAAAGAGACTACAGCGCCACTGGTGATTCAGTGTGTGATTCAATCTCAAACACAGCTCCTTAAGACCCGAGTTCTGGTGAAACAAGAGGAAACTAGGAAAACATGTCACACTCTGTGAATGATGCAGGAACCCCTCAGTGCGACAAGTTCAGCGTCAAGATGCGTCACTGCTCCATCATTATATCTTGTGATGCAGCAGTTACAGACCTTTACAATTAGATTTTAGGCTTTGTTAATAGTATGTTTTTTTCAGGTTAAGGTTAGGACAAGACAGTTTTAATAATGTTAAGATATTTTGGTTAAGATCATGATTCTGAAAACTTAAAGTATCAATGATCTTTTCATTTATAGATTTAGTGTGTAGGATATAGTGGCATCTAGTGGTGAGTTGGCAGAACTTAAACTAATTTCAAAATTTAGATGAGAGCAGATTTAATAGCAGGTTTAGGGTCACTTCTAGTGTAAACCAAAGTTTAGGGGTACCACAACCCAAAAAATGTTGGCATTGTATGAGTCAGCACTTTACATTTACACTTTATTATGTAGTGGATACATTGAAACTTTGTAGGTAATGTGGGGTTGGGTTAGGTAAGATCATGTTTTTAAATTTGCACATGTTTTTTCATGTGCTTAAAATAGCTGATTTTGGGGCACAATCCTCAATGGAAGAGCAGCAATGCCTCAGTAAAAAAACAGATGCTTTGTGTGCCTCCACCCGGCAGGAAAAAATGTGACTGGTTGCTACAAAACACCCATGGTTTGGTGCCTTAAAAGCTGATCGAAACACAGCAATGGGTCGCTTCAGAACACCCACATCTGGTCCTTAAAAAGGGAACAAAGCAGAGGAATTGCTTCAGCACTCCCATATTTGGTGTCTTAAATGAAAATAAAGCATCAGATCCAACAGAACACATTTGGCGTCGAAAAAGCTGCTGGAAAACAGTGACAGGTCGCTACAAAACATCTACAATTGGTGCCTAAAAAGGAAATAAAGCAACAGGTCGCTACAGAACACCCACATTTGGTGTCGAAAAAACTGGAAATGCAGTAGACGCTCGGAACATATCCAAAATGGAGCATTTTTTAACGACAGTTCTGGACATTTCCAGCTGTGTCTTTGGCACTAAACAGGGTATTTAAAGCCAAAACATGATGTTTTTCTAACCATAACCAAGTAGTGTTTGTGCCTAAACCTAACCACAGGTTAACCACAGAGTTGTCACAATATAAAGTTGAAACGTAAAGAAACGTAAAGTTCAAGCAAATTAGCTATCCATGGTTTAAAGAAATGTACAATGCCAACAAATCAATCTGGTGATTGGGTTGGTTTGAGATGTGATAATGTTTCATCTATGCTCTCTTCAGGACAATCTGTGGCTTTTAAATCCACAATTCATCATATGCAGAGCAAATATTGTCCAGTGGGCTGAAATAACTGAAGCCGGGCTCACACTACACCACATCTTTGTCTGTTCCCACAGTCACTATGTCAGATTAGACGATTGTGGAGTTGTAAAATCGTGCCATGACTTGGCTGACAGACTGTGACACACTACATAATGGTCCACACCAATCATCCCCAGTCATCTCTCACAATGTGTGTGATGTCTTTGGGTTATTCTTATCCTTTTTTTTATTATTATTAGTGTCATTTCAGTCACTGTGTCTGTCTTGTGCCAGCCAAAATGTTACTGCTGTAACGTAAAAATCGTCACCAGATGGGCAGGAGCTACATTTGAAGCACCGTACGCAAACATGCAAGTCACTGAATCCTCCACAACAAGATCCTGCAAATGTTTCACAATAAAAGCCTGTTTAGAAAATGAAGGGATTCTCTCAGCTGAGGTCATACAGTAAGGGGCTTTTAATTTTGAACAGCTACAGGAAGTGTAGAGTTTGAAATTAACTTTATCAAGGCAACAGGAGTGGATTAAAAGTAAAAATATAAAAATACAAAGGGATTAGTAAATAACGGCCTGTTTATAATGTAGTCTGTTTCAAATGAAGCTGGGAGCCTGTGTAGTTGTGGTGAGTAAAAGCCTCTATTTTTTAAATTTTATTACTTTATATCCTCCATTATGAAGAAATAACATTGTTTGCTAGCTTCATGCTAATGACAGCCTCAACGGGTTGCCATCATTTTTCCTTTTTTACTCTGTCATAGTAACGTCCCCGGAGGAAATATCAATATATATATCAATAATATATATATATCAATATGTCCTGGACGTGGCGTCAGTTGTCGTCTTCTATGGCACACTACACAAGATGAAACAATGGATTATCACATATGACACTCATTGTTGTTCACCATCCGAGCTGACACCGTACGACGCTGCATTGGGCTATAATCGGGCTGATATCGTGTAGTGTGAACATGGCCTTCGCTGCAAATTCAAGTATTATGTAAGGTTAAAAGACATTTAGTCATGTCTATTGGTTTCATTACTTTCTTTTCTGATTTTTTAGAGACATTGATATGTGTTATGCAACTCCACTGTGGCTGCACTGGGAGTATATTTTTCTTACATGATGTGCATAAGGCTGTATGGAGAAGGAATATCACGATGACCTCAGAGCTCCGTCCATCATCGGTGTATGTAACAGTTCTACTCAGGTATGTCGTGTTTATCACACTGCTAATGGAAAGTCAAAGGAGAAATGCTTTTCAGCTTCCACTCTTGAGAATCAGCCGGAAAGAAATCCCACTTGGTGAAAGCGGAGCTCCTGCAGTACAAACAGTGATAAAACAGTAAATATCAATATGAGGCCCGGCTTTATTAGGTGGTTTTTCCTTTAAACTTCGTACTCAAGGGAAACCCAGTGGTTGTTTCGTGAAGGAGAGTGTAGGTGTGTATGAGTGTGAGGGGAGAGTAGTATTAGTCATCCACTTTCACTGCTGAGATGCTCCCAGCCAATGTGTGCGCGGGGATTTAACCCAGCAGAAGCCTGCTTATCCTGTTTTTACAGCGCCATCAACCCCTTCGTATATTTTCTCATTTCCTTGCAGATTTCTTCTCCGTATGAGGCGTCACTTTTCACATCAGATAACACCACATCACCACGGTGATCACAAGGCGTAAGTATGCGCCACTGCCCTATATATGAAGGAGTTACACAACTCAGTCTCCTCAATGTCCTCCTGCGACTTTCACCGCGGAGGAGGAAGCGAACAGAGCCTCGTGTTGGAAATGCATCAGTGATGTAATACAGTTTGACTTTGGCATGCTTTGTCATCACTGTGTGAAAGAGAGTGAAAGTGTGTGTGTAGTAGAAATGCAGAAGACGAAGAAGAAGAAGAAGAAGAAGGAGGAGGGAGAGACAGAAAAGTGAGACGGGTCCAGCTTTCTGCTATAAAGCATACCAAAACAGCAAGATGATGTAACAGCTCTCAATTACCCATGGTGCTTTGCTGGAAAGATGAATGAAGTCGGACAGGGAGAGGGCGTCAATGAAGACGCACGCGCATGTGTGCTCGCATTTCATCTGTATTCTCATCATGTGGGGTGATTCATACATCACGGCGTCCACAAAAATAAGGAAGATGCTTTACTTGAAGGGAGTAGGAGTGTGTGTGTGTGTGTGTGTGTGTGTGTGTGTTTGTGTATCAAAAGACACCACAAGCTTCATTCCTACTCCATTTATCCTCTGGCTCGTGGGCTTAACAATGAGTAAAGAGAGATGAAGAAGAAGGAAGAAAGAAAAGAAAGAAAGGTTGGCAGAGTGCAGAGCGCGTGGGCCGGCTCGGGAGTTTCCTGCACTAAAGGTGTGATGATGTAATTGAGCCGGAGCTGAGGAGAGGGAGAGCGAGCCGGGAGAGAAATATGAGCTTGTGTCTTTTTTTTTTTTCTTCTCACACAAGGGAGGTTCGCATCACGCCAGCCAGCCAGAGTGTCACGTATCCATTCAGCTGAGAGAAGAAATGAATCTCAAGGAGGAGGCCATTATCATATCTAAGTGGAGCAGCAGTTCATTAACAGCAGGGGCGGCCCAAGAGTCTGAAGGGCGGAATTTAACCACCTCCACATTTAATATCAATAAGAGTATGATATACACTCACTGGCCACTTTATTAGGAACACCTGTTCAACTGCTTGTTAACGCAAATAGCTAATCAGCCAATCACGTGCATGACAATGAGTCCACTGTACTCCAATGGCCTCCACAGTCACCAGATCTCAATCCAATAGAGCACCTTTGGGATGTGGTGGAACGGGACATTCTCATCATGGATGTCTTGACTTAAACCCTTTTGCTCCTTAGCATAGTTCAGTCACGAACTTTCTCCAGCTGGTTTGATGTTGGGCGATCTTCTCTGCTTCCCTCCAGGATGTTCTTGATTCCTTGAGTCCTGCCAAAATCTCGGAGGAATGTTTCCAGCACCTTGTTGAATCTCTGACACCAAGAATTAAGGCAGCTGTGAAGGCAAAAGGGTCCAACCTGGTACCCGGCAACTTTGATATTTCACCAAAGCAAATATTTGCTACACAGATAAAAAGTTCACTCTCTACCTTGGCAAATCAACAAGGTCCAGTCTGTAACTGTTCTGGAGCTTTCAGCTGAATGACATGACCTTCAGGAGCTGCCCTGTTGATGAAGAAATGTATATGTAAATGATGCAATAAAAATGTCCCTATAAACAATTTTTAATGTGAAAGACAGACAGCTACCGCTCCACCCGGCTCAGTCTTGGCAAGGTTATGTACATACATAGACTTATTTCTATATATGAGCCCAGTGCTTGAGCGCACCTGAATTTCGCTGTGTCTTTGTACAATGACAACAAAGAATTTGAAATCTGAAACATAAGAAATGCTCAATGGTGGGTCTCTTCGGGTTAATATTCCCAGAGGGATGTATAAATTAAATGTACAGTCACAGAGTGCTATAAGATCTCCACTCACTATGAGTCACGATCTAATTCTCAGCTGAGATGTTGTAACATTTAATTAATAGACTAAAACACACTAATGAGTGTCACAATAACACTGTTACTCTCTCTAGGTTAATTATGTAGCATAGGAAATGAAATTGCACCACTATATAGCATCCTCATAGTGTAAATATATCTTTATTTTAGTTTCACTGTTGCAATTTTTAATAGGCCTAACACACTGCTCACTCTGCCCAGTCAATCTAAATCATCTTAACTCCAACATCCAGCCTGCACAGCTCTGTGTTCAGGCCCCAGATGATGACCCCCCCCCCAACCCACACACACACACACACACACAGCTGTCTGAGCAAAGCTGCTACACACTGCACAGCCGGCTCTGCCTCCTTCATGCATGGCGACACATATGGCTGCTATACGTATGTGTGTGCGCGTGCACGTGTGCCCTGCGTGAGTAATGCAGTGGGATACCCAGCAGCGCTCCGAGATTGCATAACCACCATCCGTATGGCTGTGTAGCTGGTTGGACTGGCTGCGGACCACAAGCAAACACACACACACACACACGATACAGCATCAGAAGCTGGTAGAACATTTAGAAATGTGCTTCACAGCTGGGTTTTCTTTACACCTGGTGACGCAATTTTTGAGATAGGAGGTTTCACCTACAAGGAATTTTATGGGGGAGGGAAAAGTCACGAGCTGCTGTGGAGTGATCAGTCACTGTTTGATGCACTGTGTGTGTGTGTGTGTGTGTGGATGGGAACACCACCACATGTATTCACACATATATAACCAGTAAACCACTTAAGAACAAAGTCAGTATTTGGATATGATTTTAGCATGTACAAGATGATGATGCATAAACCAGCACACAGTTGGGAGACATATATTGGTAGAGTGGCCAATTTTGTTGTTGCAGCACAGAAATGAAACTCTGGTAAAGGGGCTACAAAACGAGCTATCTAACTGAATTAAACAAACGAAAATCCAAACCTGACCCATTACTGGATTATCTAGAGGTCGTCTAGCCTTTCCTTTAAGGACAATTGTTTTTATTTCAGGATGCCTTCCCCCAACAAACTTGCTAAAAATGTTAGAGTAGAGGAAAAGTCTGCTAGCTGCTAGGCTAATTTATACAATGTAAAATGCCATAGGCTTGTGCTAATATCGTTAAGATGTTATATTTGTTTGGGAAACACGTTAAGGATAAGACAGTTGTTTTGCTAGTTAAACTTGTGAGTTGTAATGGAGCCTAATTTAAATGTTGTTGTTATCCCTGGCTTCACACAAGTAGAGGAAAAGTCCACTAGCTGCTGGGCTAATTTATACAATGTAAAATGCCATAGGCTTGTGCTAATAACATTAGCATGTTGTATCTGTGGGGAAAATGTGTCTAGATAAAGACAAGTGTTTGTCTGTTTAATGTGTCTTTAATGTGTGTTTTGAATCAACTAAACTTTACAGCACTTCACAGAAACTCCACTGACAGCTAGTGTTTTGGAGGCGTAACTGCAGAGTGACACAGACACACCACCACACAAGTATAAATGCTCACAACAATGTAGGTAGGTGATGGTCGAATTTTAACTTTTTACTGTAAAAGGGAAAAATATTTTTTATCTTTCAAAATAAATGGAATGACTTTCCCCACATGTCCCTCATCATCATGTATATACTAGGGGTGGGGGAAAAAATCGATACAGCATAGTATCGCAGTATTTTTGTGGAGCAATAGCCTACTGTATCGTCACACTCTGCCAAGTATCAGTTTTTTTTGGTATATAAATTATCAATATGACAATACAAATTAAACTTCAGGTAGCCTACTAGTTTTCCATTGACACTATTTACAGTTGAAAAAAAGTAATAAATTGCATATATTTTATTGCTGGCATATTGCAACAGGTTTTTAAATTGCAATAATATTGTATCGTGACTCAAGTATCATGATAATATCATATCATGGATCCTCTAGTGATGCCTACCCTGAGTACATAAACTTTATGTAACTTTTTATGTGAGACACTGTGTCCTCATGTGTCATATTTTGGGTTTACTTGACCTTATACTTCATACTATACTTTATACTAACTTAGACCTGTTGTCCTTGTTTGTGGACACTTTTTGTGCCATCTAGTGGCAGTAAGAACACAATACACTAATCTAGAGATGCCATCTCTGCCAAAAAGTGGTCACATTGTGTATGACTGAAACTTTTTATTTCACTTATTCTATTTTATATTTTTATTTTAATGTTGTCCCGTTTGAGGACATTGAGACTTAATTATCATCGCCAGTGTTTAGTTTTTTGTTCTTTTTTATAGTTATCGTGTCCTACTGATCCCAAATAGCTAGGAGAAATGAAAAATGCAAACCAAACAAAAGTTGGCAGCAATGCATCCATAGATGTTAAAGTCAAACAATTCAATAATATACAATGAAAGCCAATAAAATGACTAGAGAAAAAGTCAGAATTATAAATGCTAGGTGTAGATTATCATTGTAAAGTCATCATCAGTGTGACGCTCAGAAAGTGTCGCAATAATATTGTATCGTGACTCAAGTATGGTGATAATATTGCATTGTCGATTCCCACCAGTAGCTATATACCGAAACTTTTAAGATATAACTTAATATAAATACATATATCACTATTTTTCAGTGACAAATGAAATGAGTTTACCCTAAAATGGTTCTAAATGTCGTCATTCACTATAGCTCAGCCATTCAATACACGTGCTGAGAGCAGATTTAGTAACATATTCTTATTTTAACCTGAAAATAATCCTAATAACATCACTAACGACATAGTGGAAATATAAATAGAAATAATAATAAAACTCGCGAAGGTGAATTTATGAATTCATTCTCCCTCCGTGATTCACACACCGACCATGATGACGGTGACTGGAGGAGCGGAGACTTCTTACGTCAGACGAGGAGAATGACAAGCGCGTCCAATGAGGGGCCGAGGATGTGCAGCGCGAGGACGGAGCTGCCGACAGAAGGCTAATAACCATGCCAACCGAGGAATATAGCGCGCGCCGCTGACTGGGGAGAGCGAGAGGGGGGAAACCCTGGAAGAAGAGACCGTAAAAACACACCTATACACGCGACCAGCGGAGGAGAGAGGACACGCGAGGCGGCCTGGTTTCCTGCAGGGGGGAAGACGAAGACACGGAGCTGGTAATTTTCTCTCCTCTTTTTGTCTCTGTGGCGTGGTCTCCCCTCCATCCCTCCATCCTTCCCTCCCTCCCTTCCCTCCTTCCTCCCTCGCGCTGGCTCGGGACTGCACTGCTGCAGCTCAATGAAACCGATCCAGGTATTTATTGTTCTCGCTGTGGCTGAAACACACACTCGCGGCGGTGTGAGGGCGCGTGACGGGGTTTGAGCGAGCTGCACGAGCCCCCGTTACCGCAGGGACGTGAGCCCCTCAGCTGCGGGGCTGTTGGTGGCGGTGGAGGTGGAGGAAGAGGAGGAGGAGGAGGAGGTGGGGATGGTGGTGACCTTCCCCGGCCGTTTGCAGTCATTGACGGTGTGTGCGCGCGTGCGTGTGTGCGTGCGTGCACGGGAGCATGAAAGAGCAGAGATGGAAAATAAAAAAAAAGGGGGCGGGGGGTGAAGGAGGAAGGGTGTGTGGGGAGGTTGAGGTGGGAGGTGTGTGTGTGTGTGTGTGTGTGTGTGTGTGTGAGGGGAGAGAGATTTTTTTGTGAATGGAGCTCCACATCCTTTTTGGCGCGAGCGCGCGCGCTGGCAGCTCGACTGGCTGAGCTAAAATTAGCCTCGTGCCGGATTTTTTTTTTTTTTATCGTGTCTGCGTGCGGCTGCAGCGGCAGTATGTGGATCAGAATCCGAATTAAAGGATGCGGGCGCACACGCACTCACGCACGCATGTCTGGGCACGCGCTCATACACGCCACCGGTGAATAGGACAGCAGCTACCACCGCGCCGTGCCCCAGGACGTCATGCACCATTTTTAGAGATGCTCTAAAAATAGAATTTGTTGATGATGGTTTTGACTGGGAGGAAATTGAACACCGTCTCCAGTACCTGGCGTCCTATAGGTAGGGATGCACCGCACCGAAGCTCTGCTGGCTGTTTATTTGTTGTTTATTTGGCGCGTGTGGGATGCTCGTGCTGTCACGGTGCTTTGGAGCCAAAATGGAAGGACTATTTCTGTCATGTAACGGATTACTTTCCCCCTCTTTCCCTCCTGTGTGTGTGTGCGTGTGCGTGTCGACACCTGCTATTGTGCTGCTGCTGCTAATTACCTGTCAGTGTGGTGCGTGGGAGCTGCTGGTGATGTGCGTGCTTGGGGTCAAGAGTTGTTTTCATGAATGGATGAATGAATGAATGGGCGGATGGACGGGTGAGAGGTGTCTCTTTTGCTCCCTTGATCCAAAGGGGGTAGGTGTTAACACCCCCTCCTTCTCCTCGTCCTTCTCTTCCCTGCATCCCTCCTTTGTTTTGTCCTCAGCTCTTGTCTCCCGTCCTGTTTCCTTCTTCCCCTTTCCACAACCTCTTCTTCCTCTCTGCTCCGTCCATCTTCAAACTTTCCTATCTGGCTTTGACTCTTCATCGCTGCCCTTTTCTGAACTCCTACCCTCCTCACTTTGCACTCAACCCCTGACCCACTCATACTTCTTTATCTTCTCTTTCTCTCCTCCCTCATTCCTCCCTCCCAACTCCCTCCGTTGGCTCTCTGTTGTGCATATTTTATCATCCCCCTTGTCTGAACATTTCCCCGTTCTCTTACACATTATCGACTGCAACTTCCTCCTTCGTTTCTCCTCCCCTTCCCTCCTCGCTGCTCTTTCCCATCTCCGATTTCCTTTCATCTTGCTCTTGTCTTTTTCCCATCTCTCCTCCCCCCATTACAAACTTCTCTCACTCCTGAACTTACTGACTCCTTCCTTCCTTCCTCCCTCCCTCTTCCTCTCGTTTCTCCAGCTATGATTCTCTCCCTGGCCGCAGCAGCCATGAGTAGCGGCAGCGGCAGCAGCCTCAACTCCTCCTCCCCCCTCGACCCCTTCGACTCCTCCACCTCCTGGAGCCTGGCTGAGGACCCTTCCAACTCCTCCTCCGAACCTGTCGTGCGAACTCTGACCCCTGACCTCCAGCCGGCGACCACCGCTGTAGCCATCCAGGAAGTCAGCCCCTGGGATATCGCGCTTTGCGTGACCGGGACGCTCATCTCCTGTGAGAACGCTCTGGTGATCGCCGTGCTGTTCTACACGCCGACTCTCCGGGCTCCCATGTTCATCTTGATTGGATCGCTGGCGGTGGCGGACCTTCTCGCCGGCTTGGGCCTCATCTTGAACTTTGTCTTCACTTACTTGGTCGACAGCTCGGTGGAGTTTGTGACGCTGTTGTCGGTCGGACTGCTCATCTCGGCCTTCTCTGCCTCCGTCCTCAACATCCTTGCCATCACAGTGGACCGTTACCTGTCGCTGTACAACGCCCTGACCTACCACACTGAGCGGACAGTCACCTTCACCTACGTGATGGTGGTCTTCATCTGGGTGTCATGCCTAACGCTCGGCTTGCTGCCGGCGCTCGGCTGGAACTGTCTGAGGGACGAGTCCACGTGCAGCATCTGCCGACCCGTCACCAAAAACAACGCCGTGGCGCTCGCCGTCACCTTCCTGCTTGTCTTCGCCCTGATGATGCAGCTCTACCTGCAGATCTGCAAGATCGCCTTCCGCCATGCGCAGCAGATTGCCGTGCAGCACCAGTTCGTGGCCATCTCCACCACCAAAGGCGTCTCCACACTGTCGGCCATCTTGTGTGCCTTCGGGGCGTGCTGGCTGCCGTTTGCCATGTACTCCATAGTGGCCGACTCTAGCTACCCCGTAATATACACCTACGCCACGGTCCTCCCGGCTACCTGCTGCTCTGTGATCAACCCCATCATCTATGCGTTCCGAAACCCGGACATCCAGAAGTCGCTGTGGATGGCCTGTTGCGGATGCGTGCCGTCCAACCTCTCCCTCAGACCCAGGACCTCCAGTGATGTGTAGCAGGGAAGGTTGGTTTCTGTCTGGCATGATGCTTGACGCTGAGTCAGGGTTGTCGGAGGGCGAGGACGAAACGGGGAACAGGAAATCTGGAGGTGAGAGGTTGAAGGTTACGGCCGAGGAAAGAGATTTCCTCTACTCTTCATATCAGGGCTGGTAGGCTGATGGGGAACGCACGGCTGGCCACGGTAAAAGTGGCGCGGGAATGGGGAGAAGCGAGGACAGTGCATGGTAAAAAAAAAAAACGATAGAGCTAATAAAGGAGAGAACCATGAGAGCGAAGGAGGTGGCGTGAAACCAACTGCAAAAACCTGATTTTTAAGGTATCCTCATGATGGTGGCAGGAGAGGCAGGGGGTGTGTTGGGTGACTTTTCCAACTGACCTCCATCCGGGTGCGAGAAGTGAGGCCTACTTCTCCAGAGTAGCATATATGTGACAGTAGGATTCAGAAGGAAGTGTCCTAAAATCTCCGTAGGACACGAGCTTGGGCAGCACTGCATGGTTATGCAATCAGAAGGAGTGAAACAGTCTTAAAATACAGCGTGTGTTTTCACTGATGTGTTTGAAATTAAGTGGATAAAAATACAATGAGCTAAATATACACAACGAATGACCTTGAGTATTCTCAACGAGCTATCTTTGCAGTCTTCTCCTGACAGGAAAACAAGAATATTTCCTCCCTTGAAACACATTTTAACGACCATGTTCCCTTGATCTGATGCAGATTAAGTCATTAGTGAGTTTATAGACAGAGAGTGCAACAATAATTAACTCTTATGTGCTGAGATTGGAAATTGGATGGTGTTCGTGATCATTAACATAGCTCGTCTGCCAAGCCCGTTTTGACTTTTCCCAATGCCAACAGCACAATCTGCATTTTGTCAAACACAGTAACACATTTCGATGCATGAAGCTGGCATAAAAAAAAAAATGTGCTCCTCCTAATCATGTAGCATTCCTCCTCACACACACGCTGATCCACCAGGCTCCCTAACGCATAGATAACCCCCGGCTGGTTTGCAAAACCTAGAGAGGGGTTTCCACATTTAGTCCGGCGCGTGTCGTCCTTGGTGTGATGAAATCAAATCTGCTCCCGGTCTGAGGGAGGAGAGAAAAAAAAACGGGTTTCTCAGCCAGCCGCTGCGCCGTGACTGTGAAGTAGAGAGAGCTGAATTCAGCACCAAGGACAGCGCCACTGCAGAGTGCTGCTACCCTGGGAATGCTCTCTGCTGCGGGGGGGAGAGCGCCGGAAAGTAGGCTACGCTGTTCTCTACACACCATCTTGATAGGGACTGTGAGACGGGCTTTAAAGGGCCATTCCGGCTTGACTGGAGTTTTGGTGCTTGTTTGCAGCAGATGCAGTGTTGACTGATGGATTATTTTCACACATACATGATGGATAAAGGTATTTTAAATCATTTCTGCTGGGTTATTTGCATGAATCAGTCTTGAGAAGACAGAATTTGTCCAATTAAGGCTATCACTGTGACTCAGAGAGCAGCTTTTATTTTGAAATCACTTCCATATTCCGTTTGAAGAGTAGCAAATGTCAAACAAGAAGCTTTCACCAGCTCATGTGTGTCAAATTTGAGATGGTAAGGCTTCATTTTACACATTCATGCCTTTAATTTGCTGAATTCTTCCGGTAGTAGCTAATATTTCCACTTTTGTTTAAAGATATTTACATAAAGACATTTACAATGAAGGCCACACTGATACCAAGACACTGAAAACCCTTCGTCAGTGAAGTAAAATAAGCAAGCACCGACAGAAAATGACTCCAATCATGCTCAAATTGTTCTTAAATACCCACTCGAGGTCCTACAGTGCGACTGTGACCCCGTCCTTTCTACCCTCCGCCGTTCTCTGGCCTCTCTCGTATCTCAGAAATTATGCATGAGGAAAACAATGTATGGCCCCCATGAGTGCCGGTAAAGCACGCCTTCCGACACGGACAAGGTGAAAGCAGCTGATGTTTTCCAGAGGCAGACGGGACCTCGCGATTATCTGCATCCTCGTATCGCCTCTTCGGCTCTAAATTTAGAGACAGCATTCCAACTCCATCGCCCGATTGATTATCCATTAGCTAGAGCTGAGCACAATCCATACTGAACGGGTCATTTTTCATGGAGACGGCTTTGGATGGCTACAGTGGATCCAAGTTGTACAGGTCGCCACAGTCACATTACTGCTATCAGTGCTGGACTAGATCATGTGGTGCCTTCGGCAAGCCAACCCCCCACCCACCAAAAAAACTTTTATTATTGTAAGTGTATTTTTGTACTGTATTCATTCTTAAGAAGAACAAGACCTAATGACAATTCAACACGAATAAACAAATTCGCCAACAAACGATAACTATTAAGGCCACACACGATGACGTCACTTTGTTAGCTGGAGGCAAAACACGACTCTCCACCACAGGGCTGTAGGCTACATAGGAGTCTAAATATGTTGTCTTGTTGTGTTATTGGGAGCCAGAATAGAAGGAGTCATGGTTCAAAACTTAAATTTTATTGTATCAGCTGCCACTGCCCTTTCACAAAAACAAAGACAACTATGGTTAAATGTGATAAGATGAAAGGACTGGATGGAGGCGATCATCAAAAATGCTCATGTTACAGAAAAGGCATTTACTGTTGTAGGGATGAATAACGTTATGTGTATTAAGGGTTATCATGTCCACCTTATCAGAAATTGGGGAGGTATTAAGAGGAATACTGGATTTCTCTGTAACACTAACTTATTAGTGGTTAGCTAACGTTAGCTTCGATAGCAAAACAAACTGGAGGAAGCTGTTAAAGTGGCGTCCTCCTTTGTAAGATCGGCATAGTAATCAACCACAAAGCTTCCTGTGACATCATCCATCCACTGAGTGAGAGCATACAGGTCGGCCAGTCTGGTCCTGTTGGTCAGTGTTTGCTTAATCAAGTAACACTTGTGGCCCCAGAGAATGAGTGACATGGTGCGTTCGTAAATTCAGTCTGACGCTCTACACTAAAATGAGAGCCCTGTTGGTTGAAGAAACGAAGTGTTATATTTCTGTATGTATTAACGAAGGATTAAGCTAATCATACATTTTCTCCGCTCGGTGCTGCTGCTGCTGCTCTGCTGCCCCCCAGACCGAGTGCAAGAGTGCAATCCGACACTCTGAATGAGTATTTCTGAATGCACCACTCGCATCATCTTCCTCCACGTCTAAAACAAGCCAACAGAGCTTGCTAGCTAGTGCTAGCTAATGTCTGCAGTGTTTTGCCTTCAGATAAGCCCCACCCATCAAAAACATCATACTATTTACTAACAGTAAAAGGGTCTATATTCAAAGATTTGTTCTGCCCGCATTAAATGTTTTTTGTCATCTCTCACGGCTGTATCTCCCTTGAACTGTGCTACACTGCCTCCATGATCTCCTGTTGCTCTCTCTCTCTCTGCTTTCACAAACGTGCACGGACACAGACGAAATGAATGCAGAGTCTGGACAGAAGGCTCTGTGCGTGTCTGTATCTAATGCTGAGCATAAATGAGCCTTTAGTCACATGGTCAGGAATTAATCATACATGCAGGGGAAATGGCAAACGCCTATCTGAACAATATGGCCACAGAAATCTATAATAATACTGTAAACACGAGCATCAGATGGTCTAAATTCCTGTGGACTGTGCTGTACGCCTTCTATTTTCACTTCCCTACTTGCAGCCTGTCAGCGGTTGCTGCACACACACACACACACACACACAAAAGCCCCGCCTCGAAGAAGCAGCGCAGCGCTGCCCCGGGGCCCCTCTGAAGGCTCGGCGGGTTAATGAGAAGCGAGAGAGGTGAGGTGACGCGGCGTGAAATAGAAACGCTGGGCGAGACGCGCTTTAACGTAACCTCGGGTCACATCCACCTCGCACCCAATCAGGATGAAGTCGTCCCCCACTGAAAGGGCATCATGTAAGTTAAATCCAGCTAATGTTAATAACATCTGGGTAATAATGGCGCCTAATGTACAGAGGATGTAGTGAGGACGAGCAGGGGAGCGGATTTATTGCCAACCTCTATCTGCATTTAAATGATCTACGGAGATAGTTTTCACTGGTGTTCCTCTGCACAACCTCACAGAGAGGTACCATGACTAAGCTCCTGGCACACTGCTAATATACATGTGTGGGAGGTGTGCTGGCTTTGGGAAAAGAGTTCATGGAAACGGTATGGGCTGCAACTATAAACTCACTCAACTCTACACTAGAAATAAAAACATACATGTAACGACAGAGAGCCGCTTCCAAATTCAAACGCTTTCTACCAAATAAACCACGACGACAGACGACAAGCAAAGAACACTTTGAAAATGGCGCTCAGGAGACGCAGGTATTAAGATTATTTTCTATAATGTACATTAAAACTTAGCGTAGAAGTCTTTTCCATTGTTTCTTGGCAGCAGCAAACAATCAGTTGTTTTTGCAGCAGTTGTTAGCAGAACAACGGCTACACTACTCTGTCGACGACTTTATTTGAACAGGCAGAATCTCTTGTGTCTTTTTTGTTTGTCTTTTGTTGTTTTTTTTTGTTTTTGGCCTTATTGGAACTAAAAAAAAAAAAAAACTCCTTCGCAATAATGTCCAACTGTATTTTGCTGTGTACAAAAAGCCACAAAGGAGAGAAAGAGAGACAGAGAGACAGGTGGTGGGGCTCTGAATGGTTTGCAGAATAACTCAATATTTCAAAGCAAGAAATAGCACATTGTACTGTATGTGAGAGGAATATGGCCGGGGCCAGCTGGGGTTTTCCATAAAGACATTTCAGCAGGAGTGGATCATGGAAGTAGGACAAACCTAAATATGAAGCTAATGCTCTATTTCCATTTATAGATGCTGTGTTGCAGACAGAGATCTTGCAATGCTGTTTTCTCAGTCTCTCTAAAATTAGCTTTATTTTCATGTTTGCGGTCGTTTCACGAACGTCAGATGACTCTGTGAAGGTCACGGCTGTTAAACAAACTGACCACCTCCCTCTCTCCATCTCTCTTTTTGCTCAATCACTGCATCGATGGAACTGCCGTACGGTGAAACACTTGCATCAATTATTAAGTGAAATACTTTCAATTACTCTGAAGCTGGAAGCATGAGATGGATGGAGTTTGGTACTTTTGGCAAGCTTGGTGAACTGCAGCACTGTGTGTGTGTGTTTTTGTGTGTGTGTGTGTGTGTGTGTAGGGGGAGAGATGCGACTCACCAAACTAATCGATCCCAGAGAGATAATTAAATCCATTTCACATAGGAATATGATGCAGATCCTATTGGCACACAGTTCTCCTGTACGCACAACGATGTGTGAGACTTGCTTAGTCACCTGTGTTTGGAGATGCTAGATGGGACACACAGGTTACATCCGGCAGCCTAAATGTAACATTCATGGAAAATCTGCACTAGCTTGGCTGATGCTAACACACCGGATGTAGCTTTCAAGCTGTGCCTCTGTTTTACCTCTTTGTTAAAAATGAATCAAACTCAGATTCAATTAGGATCATGAACCAGGCTTGGATTAAACAGAAATTAGTTTTGGTGGTTTGTTTTAGCCTCTGTTTTGGGACAGATGGCTGCGGTTTACAGCATATCACGAGGACAAATGTCATGGGAAGTTGCCAGCTTTCTAATGTTGGAAACTGTTTTGGCTCCAGTTACAGTCTGAAAAACTCTTTAAATGGCAAACATTTCTCAGTGTTGTCAGTTATTTCAGTGGGATTGGTGCGATCAGTGGATTTGCTCTCTGGTATGGAAGCTCATTTCTGCCACTGTGATGAAGAAAAGACCTTGTCATAATGATGAGAAAGTTTCTCGAAATAATGACTTGGTATCTCAAAAATAATCAGGTAGTATCCCAAAATAGTGACTTGATATCCCAAGATCATTAGTTAGTACCCCAAAATCAAGAGGCGGTATCTCATTATTATGAGTTAATATCTCAAAATCATGAGTTAGTAGCCCAAGATAATGTGGTCGTTTCTCAAAACAATGTGTGTTAGAATTAAAAAAAAACAGATGAGGTAGTATCTTGAAATAATAAGGTAGTTTCTCAAAATAGTGAGGTAGTATCCCAAAATAATGACTTGATATACCAAGATAAAGTGGTAGTATCTCAAAATAATGAGGTAGTTCTTCAAAATGAGTAGTATGTCAAAAATAATAAGGTAATACCCCAAGATAATGAGGTAGTATCTCAATATAATGACTTGATATCCCAAAATAAAGAGGTAAAAAAAAAAGGAAGTATCCCAACATAATGTGGTAGTTTGTCAAAACAATGTGTTAGTATCTCAAAATAATGAGGTAGTATCTCAAAATAATAAGGTTGTTTTTCAAAATAAGGAGGTAGCATTCCAAGATGAGTTAGTATCTCATAATAATGAGGAAGTATCCCAACATAATGGGGTCGTTTGTCAAATCACTGAGTTAGTATCACAAAATAATGTGGTAGTTTCTCATAATAACGAGGTAGTATCTCAAGATAATAAGTTAGTATCTCAAAATAAGGTAGTTTTTCATAATATTGAGGTTTTGTTGTAAAATAATGACTTGATAAGGTAAGTTAGCATCTCCAAATAATGAGGTGGTTTGTTCAAAATAATGACATAGTTTCTCAAAATAATGAATTAGTATCCCCAAATAATTACCTGAAATCCCAAGATAATGAGGTAGTATCTCAAAATGATGAGGTGGTATCTCAAATTAATGACATGACATCCCAAGATAAGTTAGTATCTCAAAATAATGAGGTAGTATCCCAAAATAATCCCAAGATAACAAGTATCTCAAAAACATGAGCATCTCAAAATAATGACTTGATATCCCAAGAAAATGAACTACTATCTCAAAACAACAAGGTAGTATCTCAAAAATAATGAGGTAGTATCTCAAAATAATTTAAGTAAAGTTTAAATTTAAAGTTTTGTTTGTCATTTTTTTTAGATATTAAGTCATTATTTTGTGAAAATTTCTCATGATAAATAGTTAACAATCTTTTTTCCCCCCAAACACAGAAATGGACTTACATATGTAGGAGCAAAATAAATCGGTTAACTCTCCTCTGTTGGAGTATAAACTGACAGTTAGCAAGCGCGCTATTTTTTTTTTCTTATTTTGCAAACAAAATTTCGGGGTAAGAGAAGTACAGAGAAAATAAAAAGAAGCTCAGGGAGTTATTGTGACCAACTAGTGCTGGCATGTTGCTGGCTGCTAGCATCTAGAACCACAGACTAAATGAATATTTCACTGGAACATTTTGGGTGTGAAATTGCCTTTAAGGGGAATAAATGTCTATAAGTGGGTAATATATTCCTCTGTGGGGTGAGAAAGTGATGACCTGCCACGGACAAATTTAAGATAAATGTTGGGTACGTTTTTGGACATTTTGGTAAAATGTTTCGGTGGGTGTTTTTTGTCCTTTGGCAGGGAAATGTCAACTATCTGGCATTTTTCTATTTGATCCAAGTCTGGAGGGAATCATGAGCCCCAAAGTGAAACCACAAATCAGCCGTTTCACGAGTGCGCTGACTGAAATGTTAAATCCAGCATCGCTCAGCTGGAACTGGAGCGACCGAACAGCTGATCTGAAGTCAGCGTTAACTCCGGCGGCATCACGCAGCTGTATTTTAAACACCGTCTCTGATGGTCCCATCTGGCATGTCCAGCTAGTGATTGTTTTAACAATTAATAACACTCATCTGTGAATATGCCACTACTCAGTCAACCATTCCTGGGGCAGGAGTGGAGCGACCACTCACTGTGTGTGTGTGAGTGTGTGTCACCGTGTATGTGTGTGTGTGTGTGTGTGTTCTCCCCCCGGGATCATAGCCAATTGTAATGAACCATAACTCAACCAACTCTCACTGTAAACACAAACACACGCAGAATGGTTTTGTCAGCCGCTATACAGGACTATAACTCAATTTAAAAAAAAAGAAAAAGACCTACTGTACAAGTGAGTGTGTGTTATTTTTATTATGCAATGCTGTACAGAAATGTATATTTTTGTAATGTTCATCAGGGCATGAGTTACAAGACATGGTCGCTGCTGTGAGCATGAGTTTGTTGTGAGTGTGTGCGTACGTACGTGTGTGAGTGTGTGTGTTTTCTTCCTCTTCTTCTGTGTTCTTCCTATAAACAAATGTCAAAAGTTTCTTTGGGGAAAAAAAAGTTGTGTGTCGGATATGCTGAAAAAGTGCCATATTTTTTGACTTTATAGTGTCTTATTTTTTTGTTTTTCTTGTGTATTAGAGGGTTGATTCTCATTGTGGAGTCAGTAAATCTGTAAACAGCTACAAAAAAAGCTCAATATGGTCAAAAACAGCAACTCACGAAGCAGCAGGGTAAAGAAAGAAGAAAAAGGCTGTTATTTAAAAGTACTTGACCTTGATGTTATTGATCACTACACTGAGCAAACAGACCAATTCCAACAATCCAAACTCTGTATTTCCTCCTGTAACGTCAGAGTTGCAGCAGCAGCAACATCAGAGATGATATCAGTGTCTCTGTCAAATGTCTTCTTGACTTAAATTGCGGTAATCTGAACAGTTTCAGCATAAAAAAAGACGTGCGCTGAGCGACAGGGAGAAAGTCAGGGAGGGAGACTGTGCGTGGCTGCGTTGTACGTCACAGAGTCAGGTTTCCAGTGACGTCATTTTGTCTGAGTCGTGTCTAAGGGAGCAGGTCGTTTCAAAGACATCCCCCTCTCTCCACCATCCTCCTTTCACAAGCGTCCCCCTCACTTCTTCCTCCCCCTCATCATCCTTTTATCTACACCCCCTCTTTTTCCTCTCCATTCTCTCAGACATCTCCCTCCTGTCCTCTTTGCTGTTTCATACGTGCCCCGTCTTTTCTGTTCCCGTTCCCTCTCCTCCTCAGTCTTCCTGTCACTTTCCCGCATGGTTTTCACCCCTCTTGCTCATTCCCTCCATCTTTTGCAATACTCCACACCTTCATCTCCTCTATCTCTTTTTACCCCCTCTCCCCTCTGTCTCTTTCTCTTGTCTAACATTTTGCTATGCTTGGCCTGCAGGAAGCGAGTCGGTCGACTCCGTCTAAAAATAGTTACCCTGAAAGCAGATAAAAAGAGCAAAAGAAAAAAAGAACAGCAGGGAAAAAGGAAAGGAAAAAAGAGGAGGGGTGGGAGGTAAAGAAGTAGAAATCGACCCTTCTTCCCTGAGCACAGAAGCAAGCCTTCATCCATCGTCCTCATCTTCCTTTTTCTCTCGTTAAGTTTTTCTTCGTCTCATCTTCTTTGCACAAGCACACATTCATCTTCTATTTTTACACCCCTCCTTTGAGTCTCTCCCTCCTTTTTTTGTTTCTCCTGAGCACAAGCATCAACACAAGGGTTTTTAAAATGCAGGGATCGGGGCGAGTGCCTATACAGCGTCCGTCAGGCTACGTTTTCCCTCTGTAACCTACAACCTGGCAACACTTCAGGCAAGCAGAGATTGTCAATCAAAAATAAAACCATTACAGAGCTAATTTTCTATCGGACCGAGTATGGCCTTCATAGAAAAAAAAACATTGTTTTATGCATTGATATTGCTGGTCTGGATGAGGGAGCATCACTGGTTTTAAACCCTCAAGGTGAGGGTGTTATTGGGTAACGATACTGTGATGTCACAGACCTGATACGGTGTCCTTGAATCATGTTTTTTTTTTTTTGGGTTTGTTTCTACTGTATTCTCTCTGATTTTGTCCTCTTAAGTTGGTGTCGTGAAACAGTCGGTTACGATAAAAAGTACAAATGCACTTTATAAGATGGACATGTTACACATTGCACTTGTAAATGTCGAATGTAA
Source organism: Epinephelus cyanopodus (assembly GCA_026686955.1). Classification (NCBI taxonomy): domain Eukaryota; kingdom Metazoa; phylum Chordata; class Actinopteri; order Perciformes; family Serranidae; genus Epinephelus; species Epinephelus cyanopodus. Next base: position 16,262,531 of record CM048934.1, read on the forward strand.
AACCTTGAAGAGAAAGATTTATTTTTATTATTGTACATAAATGAGAAGAGAAAGTCAAAAAAAACAAAAGACTGCAAAAAAAAGTGGAGAATAATTTGCCAAATAAACTGAGAACAACAAAAGAAAGAAAAGTTTGTGTTTTTCTGCGTGCTGGAATGGAGTCAATCCGGTGACGTCAGCGTGTGTGTGTGTGTGTGCGGTGTTAGTGGGCGTTTGCGTGACACTGTCTGTGTGTGGGTGTTATTACGAGTGTGTGTGTGTGTGAGTCAGTATCGCAGGTCACTGTAGTGTTAAGGAAAGCCTGCGAGTATAAAAAGATGCCGCTGAATTATTAAACCACTCCCTGCTTGCATAACAGTGAGAGCGAAGCGACACGGAGAGAGAAGAGGGGAAGATGCAGAAGAGGAGAAAGAGGGAGGATCTGATCGGAGAGGATGCGACACACACACACACACACACACACACACACACACACACACACACACACACACACACATCCATATGACATTCACGTATAGGAAAAAGGATGAAGCCCAGAGGGGGAGGAGGAGAGGAAAGGATAGGTGCGAAAACATGGCAGAGCGAGGACGCACAGTTTGTATATGTGTGTTGCCTACAAACACATATATGTCATACACGTCTCTGTGTGCAGGTATGTACGCCCAGGGGTACAACACTATGTCTGTGTGTGTGTGAGGGCGTGGTGCTGACACACACACTAAAGCTTCTTAATAAATAATTAACAATGCAGCAGGAGGTTTCGGTCATCCAAATCTATGACGCAGGTGAGTGTGTGTGTGTGTGTGTGTGTGTGTGTGTGTAGAATTTTAACCTTTAATCAATCAAATGTGCTTGTGTGTCACTGAAAGTGTGAACTACAGGAGCGCCAGGCTGCATGGGTGCGTGTTCGACTCCTTGAATCACCTCTATGCGGCGTCTACATGGAGGGGAAGAGCTCCACCATGTGGCCAGAGGGAGGTGCTGCAAAGACGGGAGAAGAGGGGGAAAAGACGCAGCATCCGCCCACACTCTCACACACACACACACACACACACACACACACACACACACATGCACCTCACTTCTTTTACGTCACTACAGCAGCTCTCTCAAAGCAAGCACGAAGCCAACCCTCTCTTCGTCTTCCAACCTTACTGTCTCTATCATCCTCTACCTCACCCTCATTTACTCACTCTATCACTCTGCCCCCCTCCCCTCCTTCTCTATGAGTCAGAAGGCTCTCTCCACCATCTGCTGCAGGATGCTGCAAATCACCTCCATGTATGTGCATGTGCAAGAAAAAAACCAGCACAGAAGGTGGTGATATTCCTGCATCTGTTGTGTCCTCTTCACCCTGATCTAAAATTTAATGAAGGTTTGATTGAAACCTGTGACGATTAGTTCCTCCGCGTGGCCAGGAAATGATCCACGAGTGCCCTTAATGTGAACCGGACATTAGAACCGATCATAGATCTGGCAAAGCTTTCTAGGAGTTATTTTTAATACAGTCCAGTGTGACTGTGATGTGGTGTCCTATATTTTGCAGAATACCTCCACAGCCCATTGAGACACTGCCAGCTGAAGGTGGAGAGAGCTGGGAGCTCAAATCCAATCTCTGGTGCAAAATCAAAAATGTGGCTGAAATTCAAGCCTGTCTATCGAGGCTGCTATGCCAAACAAAGAAAATCCCCTTCACAACCACTTAAAAATGGATTTAGTACACATGACAAGGTTAACGCTACCGAGATACACAACTACAGGCCTCTCAGGGAACAGCATCTTTGGCCGTCCACCTGCTGCCTTGATGCTCTGCCAACAAGCTTCTTTAAAAGCATTTTCAGCTGTTTGGCGACAGACTTGCTGCAATTAGTCAACCATGTCTCCTATCATTATGTAATTTCCCTAATGTTTGGAGGAGCGCTGCCATCAAGCCTCACTGAACATCTGTGATAAGCAAATACAGACCTACACTGAACCGTCTGTTTGTAAGTAAAATATCTGAAATGATAACTCTGAAAAGAGAGAGCTCTCACACACGTACTGAATGATATTTGTTTAGAAACTGATTCACTCGAAATATCCGTCATATTAGTCATATTTGACATGGCTGACTTCATAATAGTAGATGGAAAGCTGTGGTAACTTCCAGCCAGCATTAATATGTGGGGTCCATGTGGATAGTGAATGGGTTGACAAATGGGCCCTATATGGGGTTCGATATTGGCCCCATGCTGATTGCCCACATGGATGGGTTTACCCAAGTGGGCCCCACGTGGTTCTGCTAGTTCTACCTGGGATGGGGCCAATAACCAGTAACCAATTGACAATCCCATATATGGCCCATTTTTCAGCCCACTTACCACCCACATGGGCCCACATACAAATGTTGGCTGGGTTTCTAATATACATACTGGATGAAGCAACATGACAGTTCCCCAGGGCTCAATGTTTGGGCCTCCTTTATTTAGCCTGTACGTGCTTCTATTGAGCCAAATTATGCATAATAACGAACTCTACAATCATAATAATTTAGATGACATGTGCTCTGTCACCAAGAATAACTTATCTTCATAGTTTGTCTTGATAAAAATCTGATCTTGGCCCAATCCCATTTCATATTTTCGAGTTCCACCTTGCCTCTTAGAACAGAGTTGTGATTGAAAGCCTCTCCTGTGAAATGGAGCAACCCTTCAAGACCCGATACGTCATCGGTGTGCTGCCTGTAGGAGCAGAATATACATGAATAATTTTTTTTGTATGGTGAATATGTTGTTTTTGGTATCAAGTCTTGGTAATTAGCAGTCATAACTATATGGTAGGAACCTCTCTTATGTCTGGTCAGGTGTTCCATCCAAAAGGAAAAAAGTTTTTGTACTTGATTTGAGCCCTTAAGTTGCCCTGCATAAAGGTTATTTTTGGTTCCTTGTGAGTTGCCACATACAGCTAATGTACACCAATGGGTGTCACCTTTACAGCTGTCTCAATGATTTCACCCAAGCTTTCACCTCTGGAAGCCAGCACATCATCATGCTTTTGAGTTCCCCAGGGCTCAGCGTTTGGGCCTCTATTGTTTAGCCTTTACGTGCTTCTGTTAAGACAAGTTGTACAGAAGAATCAACACTACAATCATAATTGTCACCAAATGTATCTCCTCCCAGTAGTTTGTCTTTAAAAAACCCCAAAACAAAACAAACAAACCGACCCTGATCTAAACTGAGTCAACCTTGACTTACCTCCCTGTGATCTTGAGTTGCTCTGCATAAAGGTAGGATCCTGATTCCTTGTGAGCTGGCACATACTGCAAATGTCTGCAGCCGTTTCTGGGTCAAGCTTTCACCTCTGGACACAGCACATTCAGATAATGCTTTAGCAACATGTTCGCCACCTTCTATTTCTTTGTACAACTGTCACACTGGACTTACTACAAAAGGGGATGGAGGACAGGGGTCACTTCAGCAGGTGTGTCATAATAGTGGATCCACTGATGGTATGTATGTCTCTGAGCAGCGATCTTCAACAGGTCATAGTCTGTATCTGCGAGATTTCAGAGGTCAGTAGCTTTTTCAAATACTGTTAGAGTATTTAAAGGTGTTTTTTTATTTAAATATCTCTTTAAAATTAAATAGTATCAATATTCAAGGGAGTGTACTGATCATTTGACTAAAAAATAAGTGTTAAAATCTTCACAGTGATAGATTATACACCACAAGCTACTTACAGGTCACTACAGGCTGTTTCATAGCGTTGCTGTCTGAAATGAAATGTCAACGAGTGAGAATTAATTAAAAAATTCTCAGTGAAAGGGTCAGCAGTAATTTAAAAAAAGACATTTTATTTAATAAGTTAAAACATGTCAAAGCACTGCTATGATCTTATAATTATTCAAACATCGGATCCAGTGTGCAAAATTACAAATATTCTGCCAACAGTGACTCATGTTTCTGGTATTAACAGACTTTATGTCATCAAATCAATAAATAATAGGAAGTGACATCTTTTATTTATCACTCCACAGGAAAAAGGAACCAAATATCTGGACTCAATATGCATGAGTCATCTTAAAAAAACTGGTGCATTCTAACTACGTCAGATGAATCAAAAGCATCTAATCCGAAGCCTTTGATTCCAACATTAGATCCAGACTAATATTAGACACAAGCAGAGAGAAGGATGCAGGAATATTTTGGACTGATACCTGAAACATTTTGTTTTTGTAAATCTGACTCATCTGCATTTTACGAACACATTTTGGGTAACTGATATTTTCTCACCATTGTGTGTGTGTGTGTGTGTGTGTGTGGAGCTTTCTGTATTTTCCACTGACCTCTCTCTGTCTCTGCTGTGTCACCATCTGTGCCCCAAAATGACTCCTCGCTCCCAAACAGCACCAATCGGTTCCTCCTCCACCCTGCCAAGGCCCAGAACAGCACGGCGCTGGAACAAACCGTGTTGACACCGAGAGACCGGCAGAGTGTGTCGCAACGCTGAAAAAATGGAGTGATGATTGCTGGATTTACGTCACTGCTATGAGATGACTGACACTGCTGAATAAGTGTTGGACATTTTCTTCCAAGAATATCTACAGACACACATAATCTCAAGAGCAAGTTATGATGATATTGACGTGATGCCTTTAAAAGGAAATATCACATCCCTAACATTTTTTTCAAAGGCCATGTCCAATTCGGCATTAAAAGAAAATCCTGAGAACTTTTTTTAAAACTTGAATTACATTTTTGCTTATTTACACACAACTTTTTGATGTTGAAACAGGTTTTCAGGGGATTTAAAGGTCTAGTGTGTAGGATTTAGGGGCATGGATGAACACTCCTCTGCTAAGTTAACCTTACATGTGGTGTCCCGCAGGGCTTTATTTTAGGCCCAATTATCTTCAATCTATAAATACTACCTTCATGACTGTGCGGATGATACGCAACTATATATCTCAAATGAGCTATGGTTTGATAAATAACCTGACTGAATGTATATCTGATATAAGTTTGTGGATGGATCAGAACACTGAGATTCTCTTTTTTGGTGCAAAAGCAGAGAGAGAAAAACTACAATTATTTGCACAGAACATCAAGGATCATGTAAAACACCTTGGTGTTATCATTGACCCTGACCTCAACTTTGAACAACAAATTAGAAACATGACTGAAATGTGCTTTTATCACTTAAGTTATTTTTAAGTTATTATAATCTATTGGCAGAAATATAATATTCATAACTATGTTTTCATTGGTTTATAATCACCTGAAACTAAGAACTGTTGTGTTTTCGTTACCTTAGAATGAACAGTTTCTACGTACAAATGAAGCGCGTCTTCTTCCATGGTGTCCGCCTGTTTCTACAGTAGCCCAGAGTGGACAAACCAAACACTGGCTCCAGCAGAAATGGTCACCCGCGTTTTGTGTCAGCCACTGTAGTTCTCCTACGCAGTGGCAAACAAGTGCGTCAGCTGGTTGAAATGCTAAATCTCGAACACTAGACCTTTAATTAAGCGTTTGACAAAAACTGTGTGGGTGTTGTTTGATCATATTTGGCTGACAGTCACCTGGCAACATGAACAAACAAACATAACATCTCCTATATGAGTATATAAAATAACCGCAACAGTATCAAATTCTGTAGAAAATAGTGTATTAATGAAGGGAACAGTTGTAGCAAGACGCTGGTTGAAAAAGGGCTTTTTATGGATTCAAAAAGTGTACACAAAGAAGAAATCAGACCCTGTAAATGTGAAAGAAAAAAAAAACCACACAGGATAACAATTTTGTTCACCATTTATTGTCTATAGTTACATGCATACTTGCTTACAGTTGGTTTTAGTGTGCAATACACAGTTTTATTTTGTTTCATTGTCTATGTTATATAACCCCAAATGTACTTCTTTTACTTTACAGGCTGCCTCGCCAAAAGTCTATACAACATGATTCATTTCTCACATTTTCAAACACATAATGAAGAATTCTCACAAGCCAGTAGCCACAGATACACACGGTTGATTTCAAATCTCGGCCTTTTGTGCCTCTGCTCAAAAATATACGACTTCGATGCATTTTGTCTCCCGGATTTGTTGATTGTGGGTAGGTATTTCTAATTTGTAAATCTTTTACAGTCACAGCTTTAAACTCTAGGAGAGGGGAGAGGAAAGGTCATGAAGTGCTTGGATCCTAAAATGCTGGCGACACTTCAGGACTGAGATTTTTTTTTTTTCCTTGTTAAATTTGGCGCAGGTCTATGTGCTTTGTTGCTTCAACAGTAACGTTCGTAAATGCTATACCAAGCAATCAGAGAGAACCCATCATCAACACATCCACCCATCGTTCAGTCTTTTATCCAGTTGTAAATCTGTATTCTTCCACAGAGTGCAGCTTCTGAGTGAGCTGTTACCTCAACTAATGTGTGGTATTTATATACAAAAAGAAAAGAACTACTTTTGAGCCATATCCGTTCTAAAATCTTAGTTTTCTGTATTAAACCAACGCAAACAGCCTAAAACTTGTGCAATAACATTGTTGTCAAACTGTCTCAGACATATGCTCTCTGTTTGGTTCAGGCTGTTTTACCCAGTTTACAGTGATAAAGTGATTTGCAGGTAAAAAGACATCTTGATGTTCAGTTTAAATTTGGGCCGAACTTCATTGCAAATGTTAATTATCGACATCATGGTTACATAGAACTGGTTTCAACAGTCTACGTTTCAATGAGAAGCAGGTTGTACCTACATGCTGAGATGTCGTCCAATTGCTTTTTTGATGATTAAGTGCTAATATTCACTTTTTAGTCAAGCTTTTTAGGAGGAATGGGTTTCCACAATGACCCAGATCCTCTTCACAAGGAGATTAAATTATTCTAATTATTATTCTAAGGCCCTGATCACACAGAAAGGTAGCAAAATGTGAGGAACACCGCACTGCCTTTAAAAAAAAACAAAAAGCAGAGGGTACTTGCTGTAGCTCTGGTTGAGGGTGAGAGGTGGATCATGGGGAAAACCACCAATTGGTCCAGGAGCTTCGCATCCATGATGGTCGTTTCCAGGCATATTTTAGGGGGGCAGTTTGACAACCTGCTGTCTATCATTGGGCCGTATAACCACTACCACCAGTTTCTGCCTCTCAAATCATCCGATTGGACAATGGAAAAAATGATGAATAAAAAAGAGATGACATGGGGCTTTTCTGCTTTAAGAGTGTTTTTCAACTCTGGCATAAAAGACAGATGCCTAGAACAAAAAGTTTAATTTTCATTAAGTATAATTACAAAAAGCCGCCTCCAGCTGCTAAAACACTTTCTGTGTGATCAGGGGCTAAGTTAACATAAACATATAAATAGAAACCACAGCTTAAATCCAAAAAAAGGACAGTATTGGTGAATTTCTTTCACATTAAGAAGGGAGGCAATTGTGTCTCATTGTGCCATTGATGGGTAGCTATACACTTCCCAGAATGCCTTTCTGCCACACAGTGACACCAAAAAAAGAAGTTCAAAAGTTCATTCAGTTTCAATCAGAACCTATTTAGTACTGAAGGTATACTATGCAGGAAGTGTTGGGTATCACCAGCCAAAGTGATAGTCAACCGAAGCTTAGTCCGCTTGGTGTTCTTTGGCGCCAAGTCCACAGTTTTCAGCTTGTTCTTGGATGCGTGCTGCCTACGCTCTGCTAACTGGTCACTCAATTTCTATAAATTCCTGGCCCCACCTGAGCGCTGTGCCCAGGAACGTCCCGAGCATAACAAAATAAGAAGAAAATACAGGCAGAGATAAAGATAAAGACACCGTTCACAGTTCTAGAGGGTCGTAAGTAATGACCAAGAGGGATTACTTACATTGTTTTTGGGTAATCCTGCATTGTATACCTTTACTAAATGTATATATCTAGCATTACAAGCCTTTTTAAATTATGGGATATTTAGATGTTGCTTTGGCTCGAGATTAGATAAAGAGCAGGTGCATCTGGTAAAAGAAGTTGTAATAATCCTTCAACTGGCTTCTCTGTCACAAGTCCAACTATTTCATCTGGTACCTCGATCCTGGCCTTGAGTAGAAAACCCCTAAAATAAACCAAAGTGAACAACTCACCGCAGCACGTTTTAAAAAGAAAAACCACGTTATAAAAACACTACAGTCCAATCAGCTCATACTGAGGATTAGCCAAACCTATACTGAAAAGAGATAGATAATATACTGTATATTACTGTTGCAAGTCTCTTACACTTATGTATTTATAGTCCAGGGGCTGCGTTCACAAAGCCTCCGCGGACAGCGAGCTGGTCCAGGGTCGCAGACGGTGAGCAAGGTCATATGAAAGAGCGGACGTGACCTTCGACCCTGGAGTCAGGATGACGAGCTTTGCGAGTGCGGCTCGGTGTGTGGTTAAGTGTGGAAGCGTTTATATAAGACCAATACCACAGCACACAGTCACTGGCTGAAATGTTAGGCTTCGAGTTATGAATGACTACAAAAGACCAAAAAATAGAAAAATAAAACAAAATAATGGCGAAAGCTCACTCGCTTTATTGTTCGATGCTGTGATATGGAGGCTGAATGATGAGTTATCACTAAACTTCAACAAAGCTGGTGGCGCTTGTTTTCCCAAACCAGCGTCAACGTGGGTGGGTGGCGTCTTTCATCACAGTTTCAGCTAATACACAACGGGGGAACTACTGTATATCACAATGTCAAAGGTATGAGGTCAAGGCTTCACTGCCTTTATGAGAGTTTGGCCTTTGAATCCCTTAAACAAAAACATCACAAGAGAACCAGCTTTACATTTCTCTCTGCAATGTAAATGCAATATCCGAGACATTAAAAACACAAATAATATGTTAACAGAGTCATTGTCCCGCTATCAAAACTGAGAACACAAGCTTAAAATTGCTATTAGAGTTGGGCGATATGATGCTATATATTGTACAATGTAGAAATGTATCCACCCTTGGAGATTTGACAATACCGTCTCTACCAGGGCTGGACTCTTGCATGATCTTGTGAATCCAGCTACCTCCTAAAGTAATGATGATTATGCAGACATGAAGGAGGAGAATAAAGGTCTCAATACAGAAACCTGTAACACTTGAAATTACTGTTCTGAGGAACATTAAGGCTTCTTTTTTAAAGAATTTCAGTATTACTGTTCTGATTTTAACTCAAGTGTTGTCTCATGGGAGGCAGTTGTATTTTTGTTTGCATGGTAGTTCCAGATAAAAGACACAATCAAATGTGATAAATAAGTACAGTTATTTATTCTTAATTTCTTTCCTTATTTTTGCACATTCTGCACAAAACTATATATATTCCCCTCTGAAACAGCATATTACACATATTCATTATTTAAAGTATTTTTAAGCATCTATTTCATATTAATGTTTTTGACTTTCCTTCAGATATGTTTTTGACATGTTTATGTATATTTAACATGCAATACTTAGTAATAAATCTTATTCTGATTGAATTTACAAAACAATCACTGTATTTAGATGTATACTGTTACCATGATGGAAGACTTTGGACATATCGCCCACCTCTAATCGCTATTGCACCTTAATTGATTTATAGGTATTTTATTAAATAGTCTAACAAGACACAGTTACACCTAATTTATTAATATTTTTGATACAGTTTAAGGTTTGTTGATATCAGTTATCAACATGTTTTTAATCTGTGTTTAAAAAAAACAGATTGGAGAATATTATCCAAAATATGACGATTTTCAACAAACCAAACTTGGCATTGATTTTTATTCGGTGTCTTGTTATACATTCATTTCTTTAAACACACTCTAAATAAGTGTGTCATAAATTAATAGCTAAAGGTCTTTAGCTGTTTGGCTAACTTTGCTTACTTCCTGTTTGAGTCACAGTGTAGCTCCAAAGACTATTTCTATCCCTAATTTTATATATATATTTATCTATCTTTTGACCCTGCACGTTCAGACATAAGAATCAAGCTAACTAATTATACAGTTAGCTACATGCTGCACACTCAACTGTTAGCATTTATAACACAAAGATGATTCTGGAGCTGATTCTGTTGTCTCGTGTTGGTTAAGGTGACCAACGAGCCAAACTCTCAAAATGACAGTGAGGTCTCTTCTGGAGAGTGCGCGTGTTTCGTAAACAGGCACGGCCCTGCGAGTCGTCCTCTAAGGAGCTTTTTTTTTTTTCCCTGACTTGTTTTCATAAATTCTTTCTCAACATTTGGCAGATAAGTTAAGATTGCACTACAATGAGTTTTTCTTGTGCTATACCATGTGCTTTGTAAACACATTGCCCCCCATACTCACCAGGGGCCCTCAGTTATTACAGGCTCTCAACCTGCAATGTTGATGATAATTATCAGTCACAATATGTAGGCAGGGAGACGATGGTGCGTTTGTTTTTCACAGCTGAGCGTTAGTGGTTAAAAATGAGCAGACGGGGGCGGGAGGGTGTTTAAATGGTGTGAATGTAGAGTGTGTTTGTCGCGCCACACACCCTCAGCGGTTCGACGCACAAACCTCTAGGGTTTCAGTTCAAGAATAGGCGTCGTCAGGGGCAACCGAGCAAGCTGAAATTACCAACCTGTTGCTGTAGAAGTGCTCAATGTTCAGAGGCTGCAAGTATGAGTGTATGTGTGACTGATAAGTTTTTGACTGTAAAAATGTAAATGATGAACGTTAACCAAACCCCTTCATTTTCACCTCAGTATCTCAACGTTTCACCCTCTCCTTCTCCCAGTGCACACCACCCACCGTGCACCCGTCACACTCTCTAAAATTGTTTTAGTCAGACCATTCGTTCTCGTCGAGCTCGGAGTCGTCGTCGGACTCGCTGTACTCCACGGCGATGCGGCGGGAGAGGATGGTGGCCACGTCGTTGCCGACCGGCTCCCTCTTGGCCTCCTGCTCCCTCTGCTCCTGCACCTTCCTCAGCTGGATGCCTGGAGGGGAGGGAGGGAGGGAGGAGTGAGCAAGGGCGTGACTAGAAATTCTGGGGTCCCTGGTAACAGCTCAACAATGACGGCCAGGCGTTAAGTGTGGTCAGTGTGTCATCAGAGGCTGTGAACAATTTCTTTATATACAATTAATTTGCATCCTACAATTTCCAAAATATATTTGAGTAATACAGGTATGGAGTTTTTGTTTTCTATTCCAAAATTATCATTTAAGTATTTAAAACAAATACAGATAGGAAAGATAAACGCATTCTTGAACTTTGACCTTTTTAGTGACTTACCTCTACGTATGGCGGCCAGCAGGTCGGAGCGGGCGTCGCTCATCGGGATCATCCCCAGCATGGTGGACTTCCTGGTCGAGGGTGCTGCATCCACAGCCGACTGGCCAACAGCGACGTGCGGTGGTGACGGGTGTGCCTGGTGGCCCGCGGGGGCTCCAGGCGGCGGAGGAGGAGGGGCGGCCGGGGGTGCGCCCGAAGGGGGGTGGGAGGGGGAGGGCACGTAGTTGGGGGGAGGAGGAGGGGAAGGGGAGTAAGGGCGGGAGAGGGCGGAGGAGGTGGGGGGGACAGCGGAGGCGGCGCCGGGGGGCGGGGCCGTGGTGGAGTCGAAGGCGGTCTGGGCCGAGGGGATGGTTGGGGGAGGGGGAGGAGGAGCAGGTGGGATGTAGTACTCTGGGATGGTGGAGGGCTGTCCGCTGAGGAGACGACAGAAGACAGTGTGTAAGAATAAAATTCTTCTTTTAATCTGAGCAAAAACCTGGCCGCTGTATTTATACTCTGTTCACTCGTGTCCTTTTCTGCGAAGCTGCGAGCCAGATATTTTTCAATGTAGGACAATAAAAAATGAACTGAAGAGTAAAGGGTCTGATGTAACTGGTTTCTATGAATGTCAGGTCTTCAAGAAGTCATGAAGAGACATTTTGAAAAGGCAACATGTTCCATTTTAACATTCAAAGCAGCAGTGGGTTGACATTAGCTCGGCCTTTATAGTTTAAACATCATGTCTTACTTATTCACTTTGCTATCAGACTAAGAAAAGCCAAGAGCCATGAGACAGAAAATGTGGTGTGCACTAGTGCTGGGCTCCACATGACACCGGCACAAAGGAAAGATTTAGATGTGTAAACCTACCCGTGCCCGGCCCGGTATTCCTTAACCGACTGCTGCCTCGGCCCGTTAACCGTTGGATCTCCGCCAGCCTGGACCCCGTGTCCCGATGGGGTCCTGCCCAGAGAGGCTGCATGTCGCCCTCCAGGCGCAGGCCCGGGGGGCTGGTTGGCCGGCCTGAGGACCCGATCCAGTGACTGAGTCTGGGCTGCGGCGCTGAGGTGGTCCCTGCTGTGGTCCGTGGGGTGGACGGCACTGGGGGCCTGGGTGGAGGGGTGGTTGGGGCTTGCAGGGTAGGAGTCGGACGCCATTGACCTGGTAGAGGGAACGTGAGTGGGTGGTCACATTTGTTTTTCTTTTTTTTTTTTAACATATAATAACATACGTTTCTCTCCACAACTTATTCAGTATATTCCAAGCCTCATTTATCCAGTCTTATGCTCAGTACTTCCCAAACATGCAAGCCATAAGAGTTGTAGGGAGAGTTTATAAACAGATGTTTTGACTTTGTTTTTTCTGATGTGTAACATGAACCCCCATCAGTTCAATTCATCATGAATTTTTTACGTTTTTGGATTCTTTGTTCAACACTGAGGCTTGCGAGACAGCCGAAGTTTTCCTCTCAAATTCAACCTAACACGGGTTAAATAATTGGTATAAAAATTGTCATTTGGATTGTAAGTATTCCTTTAATTAAAAGTCAATAGTATCCAAATACATAATTACATCAATTAATTTTCAAGAGGTTCTCTTAAGAAACAAATATAAAGTTATTCACAACAAGCACAGATTTCCTAGAACTTTGAGCATACTAGTTAAATGTGAAAACAAATATAAAACATTAATAGTAGCACTGCCCAAATATATCTTATCCATAACTGGGGGTAATATTCTCAGTAAAAAATATAAAGAAATTCATATGCTCTAAATTGCTTTCTCCAGGAGAGGGCAGCAAAGAGCTTTAAACGCTACAGCAGGTAGGTTGGCTCTGCTTAAATCTCTATCACAGGTGCTTAATTGTGTGTAACTGTGAGACACAGAGATGTTGTGTTACTGCACCTGCACACTATATACTATTTACAGTCTACCAGTAACCACTTACAGCTCATTAAGGCTGAAAAAATAGGAAACTTAAGTTATTTTATCATGCTAATGCAGAAAACCTCACTCCCCTCGTGTGTGCACTTATTCCCAGTCAACCACTCATGCTGGGTTTTGTTATCCCGCCTCCCTGGAGACAGCAGACTCCACTTATAAACAGTGATGTGTATGTGTTGTGACAAATAAGGGCCCTGGAGGAAACGGCACACATATAGCGACAGCTTGTGTGTGTTACCTGCTATCGGGGGACAGGGAGCCCTCTGAGGACATGCCATGGTAAGGGGAAGGGGTGAGCCTGGCGTCTGGTCTGAACTCTTTGTCGTAGGCCAGGACGTTCCACTCCTGGCGCCGGTTACGAGCCTTACGCACCTTCAAAGGCAAAAGGTACATATTTTTACTGAAGAAATAAAAATCGAATCTGGAAATCACATCTTTAATGAACCCTATGAATAATATAAGTGATGGTTGAAAGAACTACATCTGGTACTAGTGTTGCTGCAGCTCTTTAACATTCACTGGCTGAGGTCTGAAGAATTGGCACAGCTGTCCCTCTCTAACACCTCACTGGGGACGGTGTTAATGGGCACTGAAGAGTGTCTCACTGTCTTTACTTTAGTAAACTGCTTTAATGTACTTTTATGAAGATGGTTTTGGAGTGATGAAGTGTTCTCCACACTGGCAGCGTTGCGTGCTCTTCAAATCTACTCATAAAAAGCTGAGTTTGCTGAGTTCACTGTTGGCTCTTCTAATACCTACATCACATGTTTCTCCTTAAGCACCTTTGTGATTCACTCAGTTCTGAAACCCATACTGGTGCATGTGTAAACTTGTACCTACATCACATGCATCACCATCAGCTAATCAGCTAAGCTAAAACTTTCTTTTTTGAGTAATAAAAAAATCAACTTAAAGCCAGCCGAAACATTGTTAAAGGGATAGTGCACCCAAAAATGAAAACTCAGCCATTATCTACTCATCCATATGCTGATGGAGGCCCTGGTGAAGTTTTAGAGTCCTCACATCCCTTGCAGAGATCGGCAGGGGGAGCGGCTAGCACACCTAATGGCAGACGGCGACCCAGACTAACGTCAAAGAACACAAAATTAAAACCACAAAGTATCTCTGTACTGCTCATCCGCAGTGATCCAAGTGTGCTGCAGCCCCCCGACATAAAAAGTTGTTTCAAAAAATGTCATATGAACTCTGTTTTTTGCCTCACTGTAGCCTGTAGCTCTGACTGCTTCTCTGTGCTCCGCGCTCACGTGTGCGCGCTCAGGGTGATCGGTGATGCACAGTCTCTGAAGAGCAGCAGTCTCATCAGTACTGATGTCCAGATTGTCAAGTGCAGGCATCGCCAATTCCCAGTCTGAGCAGCAAAGACTTTCCTCATCCGTCATGTCTGGGCTTCAGGACACCTGGATCACTATGGATGAGCATGTTGGAGATATCTTGGACGTTAGTCTGGGGCGCCGTCAGCCATTAGGTGTGCTAGCCGCTCCCCCCACGATCTCCGCAAGGGATGTGAGGACTCTAAAACTTCACCAGAGCGTTCCTCAGCATGAGGGTGAGAAGATAATGGCTGAATTTTCATTTTTGGGTGCACTATCCCTTTAAGGACTGCTCTCACCCTGATCAGCATGTGCTCGACCTCCTGCCCTCAGGCAGACGCTACAGGTCATTAAAAACTGGGACCACCAGACTCATGAAGACCAGACTCTCACAACAACGCTCACTATATTTTATTATACATGGCAATACCTACTGGGACTTGTGCAACAGCTACTGTGTACTGGGCAGTTTGTTGATTCTGGCACTTAATATTTATTGGCTTGGTTGAGCAGCGCCTGTGTTTAACAGATCACCGTCGATTACCACACAGTGCCCACTAGATGTGACTGGATCCCAACTTGCTCTGACACACGTGGAGAACAATAACCTCACAGATTGAGCCGGCTTAAGTTTTTAGAGCCAGGTGCCAACACCCACAGTATGGTGGGATATGCCTGGCAATTGTAACATGTAATACTAGACTGTAGGTTATCAGTCTCTTTTTGTGCAATGAAGAAAATATGCCACGCTCAAGTTTATTGTTTTCAATATAGACTGGTGGCAGGCACAATAGAGTACGCCGTCATCAGGCCTACACACTTCAAAACAGCACCTGGACGAAGATCAGCTCTGCTCTCACGATTTCAGGTTAATAGGCAATAATATGGTGCTTGTTAAGGTTGCTTAGGAACCTCAGACACAACCTGCTGCTGCGCTCTTGAAAGCTGCCACAAAAGAGGCTCAAAAGTAGATAGATAGATAGTCAGATTGTACATTCCTGTACAACAAAATTTTGTTTGACAACTCTCCTTATCACAGCAGCAATGAGTAAAAGCAGCAGGTGGTTAAAGACACGGCATGTATACGGCCCCTTAACAAACACACCTTGTGTTGTTGTTCATCTCTAATGAGCCTAATAAGCTAACACGGGCGACTCAAGAAATACATCTGTACCATTTGGAAAAAAGTGAGCTAACATTTTTTACCTCTGTACCCTCAAAGGTCAGCACAACAGTGACCTAGATGGTTTAAGGTCGTCCACTGATCTCAAGGATAATTTAATGCTAATTTGCTAAATCCATGCTAGTTTCAAAAGGAAGTCTACAAGTGGTGTTGCAGGAAAAAAAAAAAAAAAGTGTGCAAATCCTCACTGACCTTCTTCACCTCTCTGCCTGGGTCCTCAACCTGCTTCTGCTGCTCCTGCAGGACAGACAGAGGCAGACAGACAGATAGAAGAGCGGAGAGAAACTCAGTCATTGATTATTGATTTCTCTGGGCCAGAGGAAGAGAACAGGACCCCATCACCAGCTCCTTCAACATGGGGTAAATCTCACCCACACACACACTAGGCTACTCATCATCACCCAGTCACCATTAAACACACCAACACAAACTAGCAGACGATGGACAACGGAGCCAAAACTTCTGGTAACACAAGACGGGAATCAAACCAATCACAGAGGGTTAGAGAGAGGGTGAGGTGGCAAGCTAATGCAACGTGACACACACGGACACAAACAGAGGGGAAGGTGTGTGCCTCAGTGTCTTTTATTAATACTCATATGCAATAACTTGCTTGTGTTCTCCTCTTTGTGTCTTACCTGAGTTCCTCTATAACATATGAGTGTGTGATGTGTGTTAGTGGGGTGTGCGGGGGTAACGTGGCGGGCAGGAGAGGGCAGGTTAGGGGTCTGGGTTGTCTTACAGAGATGGACAGGGGGCTCCTGGGTGGGGCCTGTCTGGAGTGGGGCCTGTCAGGGTGGGCCGGACAGCCCTATGGAAACATGGGAGAAAGACAAGCTGGTGCGTTAGACTGAGCAGAGGAGGAGGAGGAGGAGGAGGAGGAGGAGGAGGAGGAGGAGGAGGATTGGGTGTGTGTCTTGGAAACCAGGTAACTTAGAGAAAGAAAGGAGGAAGAGAATAAGGAGGAACGTGTAGATGAGCCGTCCTCCTGCAGCTGAGCTTCCCCTGGTATCCAAAACCTGTTAGTCTTTCAACGCTTCCACTGCTTTGTTTCTAAAGGGAATTTATTCTGCCAGGTTTCCAGGTTGAAGGGAGGGAACAGAAAAAATGTGAGCAGCATTAAATTGAACAGAAATATTGACATAGTGCAGCAAAACACATACAGCAGCAGCTGTTCAGGGGTTTAGAAAGTGATTGTCGAGAGGGCTGATGGAGAGAGGTGTAGCATTTTAAAATGAATCAAAGGGGAATAACAGTGAAATTCAGCTCTGAAAATTTAATTCTCTGCCAATTATGTTGGTCTATTAAATGTTCAAAATAGCCTCACAGAGAACTAACTGGAAAAGACAGAAAATGATCATCTCCACTGTTATATTTTTTTTCCGCTGGACTGAAAAATATATCCGAAGCTCAAACTTGGCCAAGCTCCAATAAAACTAGAATTACCACCTTGCAGTTGTATGTCTCCGCCAACCAGTCAAGTTGCAGTTTACATCCATGTATGTCCAAGACTTTGAAGGACTTAAACAAAAGGTATTTTTTGGTGAAACGTGAATGCTTCACAACTTCCAGAGCTGAGTCATGAAGCCAACGCCAAGTGCCGAAACCTGCAGTTCCTTGACTGGCCACTTGAGGCTGGCTCCAAGAGCGAGTCAATCCCCATAGACTCCCATGTTACAGTGGATATGTACATGGTAAGCCTGGTAAGAAAAACGTTTTTGGTCGCTATAGGTAATTCCCCAATCATGACAACTGTACGGGGCAGTGTTGATTTCATTAACAAAAATTTTTCATCAACGACCTTTTTTCCATGATGAAAACAAGATGATGATGAGCTAAAAATAAATCTTGATAATAAAAACTAAGGTGAAATCTATGTTTCATTTTCTCTGATGAGACAAGACATGATGAAAATGTTAGTGGTGGACTATCAGACATTAAAAGCCGAAAATGGCTGTGTCTTTAATTATCTTCAAATGCCACATGAGCAACAGGCTGGCAAACTCCAGTTAATAGTCTGCGCCAGGATGTTTTGCTAGCCAGCAAGAACACTCACACTGGAGCAGCGTCAGCCGTTTGTGTGAGTTGTGAGCTGTAATTCAGCAGTAAATAATCAGATGTGTGGATGGTGGAGCTGCTGAATGGATTTGTGGAGTTTGTTAGTTGCAGCAGTGGCTGTTAGCAATTAGCTTGTTAGCCGTTGAATGGCAGCAGAGCAAGCAGCCACTGGCCGCTGGACTTCATAGCTGATCTCCGCAGGACTCTCAGGAAGGTCGATGGTTTGATTGCTGTTTGACAGGCAGGTAGGAGGCTGCTCAGTTATCTGTGAGTGTAGCTGTGTTGTAAGAAAACAGTCTGACCTCAGATCAGTTTACTCTGACAGAGATGAGAGTTTAGTTTTAATCACCAACTCTGTGAGGGACGAGTTTAAACCTCCAGACTATCATAATGCAGATTAAGAAAGAATTCAGCTTTAATTGAGTTATTTTTCTGCTTCTTAACCGTGAGACAGATAAATCAGAGTTTACAATGAACCTGGGTACAAATCCTAGTTGTCTCAGATTAATTAATTATGGTGTCAAAGTTTCTGAGAGCATAAATAGAGAGACGTTAAGTTTTTCAGATGATGATCAGTAAGTGTGTGCTCATAAATCAGCCCTTGAACCTGTCAAACACTGCTGGAGAAATGACAGTTTGTACGTGTGCAGAAATTATTTGTAGCTGCAGAAAAACTGTCTAAATTAAATTTTTATCCAACCTGTCACCTTGACACTAATTTGAGATACTTGAATTAGCCTCACTGGATTAGTATAAAGATAAAAGACGTACTGAAAACAAAATGACACCAAAGGTGCATTAAAATGTCACAAATTTTCGTTGATTAAAACATTTTGAATTTTCGTTGTCTAAAACTTAGTATTTGCATGATAAATATGACTAAAACGTGGACTAAAAAAGGACTAACAAGGCCTAGTATGACACAGAACTGTACTGAAATAGCTGTAATCTCACACAGAGGCTACATCTTTCCATGAATATGCGAACACAGTGTTACATATAAACGGTTTGAAGTTGTATTCCCCTTTGGCCGTTTATTTGTCTCTGGATAATGAGCCTGCCCAGCTGCTGCTGTATCAATAACCAATTACACAACAAAGCAAAGCTTAATGATGAGTACACTAAGATAAGAATGCACAAAATGAAATAACAGCATAAAAAAGGCACGATTAGGCAGGAAAAAAACTGATTAGCAAATTAAAGCAGAAGATGGATTTTATTTACTTGCTGTGTCACACTCTCACAGTCACACACATCCAGCACACAGCATGTGTACCAGTCACACATACAAGCATGCCCCCAAGCTGCACCCACAAATACACACTCGCGTACGAGCGAACTCCACCAGCACACACTAACGCGTACACACACCCGTACCTTCTGTCGTCTCTTCTCCTTGCGTTTGTCCTCGGTGGCCTGAAGCATCTTCTCCTTCCACAGGTTGAAGAAGTAGGAGGGGTCGGTGTAGAACTTCAATGCATCCTTTTTGTCGTCCCTACATGAAGGGACGACCAAGAAACAAAAAAGACATTAAAAACGCTCACAATAGGAGGGGTGGAGCGTCGGGCTGCATAATATGAGGAAAATACTCCATATGCGATAATGTTGTTAAATAATGTAATGAATGCCCAATGTCTAGTCTTGGTCCGGTTATTTTGGTGCGAGTGAGATTGCTGTGTTCACACCTGCCCAAACGAACCACACTTAGGGGGCAAATGAACTTCAGTTTGATTGAACTGAACCAAACAGGGCAGGTGTGAAAGCTCCCTGAATGACTGACCTATAGGGGCTGAGAATGTTGAGCGGAGGAGGTTTGTCACAGCGATGGTACATCTCCACCACAGGGTTGGGAACGGAGGTCCTCGACACCACCTGCTGGTCCTGGATGGTGCTACTCTTGAAGGCCTTCCTCATGTTAATATCCTGCAGGGAGACTGGAAGGAGCAGAAAGGAATGGATACGGTGAGAGATTGAAAACAGAGTAAACAGTACAGTCAACAACTTGACAGTAAGTCCAAAAAAAAAAAAGCCCAATTTACAGTATTTGACAACATAATCTACCAAACCAGCTGTTTTAACTCTTCAAGTGTCGGCTTAGCAGCTAAATCCTGAATGTGAAACACTGTCCTTTCATCTCTGGTCTCAATTCTGCAAAGTTTACGCTCATGAATTAGGTCAGGATTTGAGGATATGATCTCTTGTTTGCACACTTAATGAGCGTTACACCAATAATCGGCCAGGGCATGGCTACTTAGCTTCAAAGTTTTGTGCTGCCTAAGTCAGCTTTGGTCTTGATAAAGTAATCAGAGATAAAATATTATGGACAATCAGGCAGCAAAAGGAAAATGTAATTTGATTTTTCAGAGCTAAATTACGAGATGTATTTTCATTAGTTTTTCTTTCTATTTAGAGCGAAGGAAACAGATTTTGTTTCACTGCAGGTAAATAAAATATATAAAGTCTTGTTTTATTGAAACCATTGTTCATTTGTCCAGGTCTCCAATGCAATAAATTCAGCACACACAGTCCTGTGCTTCCTTTGTTTTCTTTCCAACCGACAAAGGGTAACAAATTAGATTTGAACAATTTAGCAGAAAGAGTCACACAGAACAGGATGCCACCTTCAAGGCAAAAACGCAATCCCAGGTTGCAGGGGGCCTGGAGTCTATCCCATCTGACACTGGGCGCGAGGCAGGGCCTTCACAGGGCTGACACACAGAGACAGACAACCATTCACACCTAGAGGCAGTTTAGAGTCACCAATTAACCTGCATGTCTTTGGACTGTGGGAGGAAGCTGGAGAAAACCCACAGTGACACTGGGAGAACATGTTAACTCAAACATCAGAACGGAGAACACACTGACAGTGTTTTTAGCATGTAACAAAAGCCTTTGTTTTCAGGTGATGGACTGTTACTTTCTTAGCTCTCTCAGAGCTGGATGGTAGTTTTGTTGAGCTAAGTGTGTCCAGTGTTGGTTGATTTTTCCCTAAAGCGGGTTTAGTGTTAGCTTGGTCATCATCTCTGGATGGGGGTGTGCTAAGTCTGTTTCCAAAACAAGTCCAGATGTTTGATTTAAACGCCAATGGCGCGTTTCTGATTTCTTTCTCCAGTGCATCCATCTTTGTTTTGATGAACTTTCTGCTAAATGCTGCTGACTGAGACCTCTGCTGACGTCGCCAGGGAAAAAAAACATCAGCACCATCTAGTGGCCCGAAAAAGCAATTGATTTTATTATTCTAGTACCAAAAATCGTATTAAATTGT
This sequence comes from Epinephelus cyanopodus, assembly GCA_026686955.1. NCBI lineage: Eukaryota > Metazoa > Chordata > Actinopteri > Perciformes > Serranidae > Epinephelus > Epinephelus cyanopodus. The sequence goes on from CM048934.1 coordinate 16,283,510, forward strand.
GGATTCGCAAAAATGACGTTAATAATAAAAGATCCATTATTGGCGTCTGTGTATCGATACAATATCGCCACACAAAATATCACGATACTACACTGTATCTAAATTTTCCCTGAATCATCAACTGTGATCTGACAGATAATGCTGCTGTAGCACTAAAACATCACACTACACTGTGCAAGCAGAGAACTGTTTGCTGTAATTGTAATATCATAAAATGCATATGGACTAAAACACATGACAAACAGCTTCCATACTGCACGCACTCTGACATAAACACAAACACATACATATGCATATGAACAAACACAGAAGGTGCTAACAGGACAGCAGGGACAGATTAGTCTCCGAGCTTGTTGCACCAGCTTAACAAGTATATTTCACACACAACACACACACTCACTTTGCAGCTGCGACAGAGGTGTGTGGATGTGCAGGAGCAATACGTGTGTGTTTATGGTACTTCAAATTCTTTGTGCTATGCAGCGTATAGGACGGCGTGATAATATGATTTGTCTAGCCAGTATGTGTGTGTGTGTTTTTATATGTGTGACACAGAGAAAGGGAGAGTGAGAGACAGAAAATACTGCATGTATGTGTGTCAATCCCTTAACCCATCCTCCCAGAGGAGATTTAACGCGACACTGCTGCAATGCTATCCAGGATCTAGCAGATGGCTAACCACACACACACTGGCTGGTTCAGTGTATATCGGGCCTGTATAATAAGGTTAAACCGTGTCAATGCGACATATGTTCCTACCAGTGATTTACTTGACTTCTGTACTGTAAACTCTGTGCGTGTGTGAGTGTGTGTAAGTTATCAGCAGCGTTATTAACAACGTCAGAAAGAAGCTTTAACCTCTGGCTGCAAATTCCTCAAAAACTAAAGGGCGATTGGCTGTTTGATCTGTGTGTTACTGTGTGTGTGTGCAGATTCTGCAGTCAGCACACACGTTCCTGTCTGCTCCGTGTTTGATCATTCCTTCCTAAGCTTCTGTCCCCACGGCCAAATGAATAATCCACAAAACTAGCAGCTAATGCAACTTTCATTCAGACACATCTTCAAAGAGACCTCGAGCTTCTCCCTCTCTTTTTTAACACACTCTCTATTCTGGTATCCTCTCTCTATAACCATACACACACACACATATACATACACACTCTGTCTCTATCACCTCTGGCTCCATGTCCTCTGTCTCTCATCACTCTGACTTTAATGTTCATCCTCCTCTTTGCACATGTACGTGTACACAATTATGTTGACTGCTGCTAATAACCAGCTTAATATATTAAGTAGCCTGGTTCGCAGCGGCCTGACTTGCACATTTACATGAGTAGTTTCATAATCACTTCAAATTTTGGAAACAGGGAACATCTTGTTTGTGCCATGCAAAAAGAACGAGGCCTATCAGATGTATGAATAATCCTTTTAAAGAGAAGTTCTGTTACTTGAGGTGTTTTGGGTTTGACGCATTATTCCGTCCCCGCGACCAGAGCGTGAAATTCACACCAATCATCTGCATGTGAAATGGAGACAGATGTACAATCTCTCTTTTGTGCTGCAGAAAGTTCACGTGAATCTGTATTCTGCGAGTTCTTTTGTATTTTTGAGCAGCAGAGATTAGACTCATCATTCAATCAGATTGGTGAAGCTAATTTTGACTTTGATTTGTCTTTGACGTCCCAAAACCATTTGCAGAATGTCAAGCACGTTTCCACCAAACACGTCCAGTATGGTACCTTTGGAACCAACAGTACGCTTCAGATATGGTACCAGGACCCTAGTGATTCCACTACAAACAGTCCCCTTTAACATGGGCGGGGTTGTTGTCACTCACTGCTCCGTCCAGCACTTACTGTATTTCCTCATCACCAGCGACTCAGATAGAAGTCTGCACCTCATTTATTGCATGCTGACATTTTCAGAATAAAATAGAGCAGGCTGCAGTGAGAGTCTCTCTCCATGGGATATTCAAAAATAGCGGATTTGTGTGTACTTAGTCCTTCTCAGGCAAGCTCGGGGGTTTAGTGTTGCCGGAGCCCGCAGGAACTACGCTGCTTCAAGAATGACACTGCTTCGAAGCATTTCATACAGTCAGAAGAGGGACATCTCAAGTGTAACATCACTAAGTTTAAGTCTTGTGAGTGATTTATCCTGGTTTCACGAGTGGAGGAAATCTCTACTTGTCACTAGGCTAATTCAAATAATGTAAAATACCATAGGCTTGTGCTAATAATGTTAGCATGTTGTATTTGTTTGGAAAACACATTTATTATAAGACAGTTGTTTTGTTGGTGAACCTTGTGAGTTGTAATGGAGCCGAATTTTTTAACGTTACCTTTGTTAAATGTTGCTGTTGCCCCTGGCTTCAAATGAGTAGAGGAAAAGTCTGCTAGCTACTAGGCTAATTTATACAAGGTCCAGCAAAAGACAAGTGCTTTGTCTGTGAATGCTTTGAGTTATAGAAGCTGATTTGTGTACTTGTGTTTAGATTGCTGCTATTAAGCCATGTTTTAACTGAGTTTTAGGTGTGTTTCGAATCAACTACACTTTATAGCACTTCACAGGAACTCCACTGCCAACCAATGATTTTATTTTATTTTGATAATGGTCTGTTTTTATAAAACTGCTTGTGACATCTCAAATGTAACTTGCAGCTGAAAACATGTTGCCCATTTCCTAGAAAATACTGACATTTATATATTGTGTGACGCCAGTCAGCCTATAGATACCGAGATATGAATTTATTGTCCATATCGCCCAGCCCTAAGTAATGCTAAGTACGTAAGTAATAGTCAGAGTTGTCAAATTGAAATTTGAGGTGTGCTGATGGATTCATGTCGTCAACTCATGCACTGAGTAATATTACAAGTAAACCTTCCACCTTAAAAGTCACAAGCAGTCAGCCCAGTGAATTAAATTATTTTTTACTCCGACTCCAGCTGCTGCAAGAGGCAGTAAAACATCCTTTCATTTTATAGATAATGTAATAAAACTCTCCAGAGTGACCATCCTCTGCCGACCAATCAACAGACTGCAGTGTTCACAGCTCCACCTTTTAGTACCAGATCTGTGTGCTAGGTACCCCAACAGAGGGGGGACCAAACATGGGGACAGTACAGAACGGTTTCCTCGGTACCATCCACAACTTTTCACTGTAGAAATGAGGGAAAAAACATACTGACCTGAACTGTATCATACTGCTCTGTGGAAACGGGGTTATACTGTATAGTCTACTGTTGATATAAGGAAAAACAACATAATTTCATCTTAATTTCTTTTATTTAATGATACACTGCAGTTTATGCTACACTGAAGTCTATAAATATTTATGCAAGTTTTGGTTCCCAAGCAATTTATTCATTTTTTTTCCAGATTAATATAGATTCATGAAAAGTACTGAAACAATTTGATTTAATTTTATTTAAAACATTTATTACTTAAAAATCAAAAACAAACATACCTTTAAGGTATGCCTTCCTGTCTTCCTTTATTGTACCTTCCTTCCTCCACTCAATTCTTCTTTGCTCCTTTTTCCTTTCAATATCCCTTTTTCATCCTTCCTTCTCTCCTGTCTGTTCCTCCCCTCCCTCATTCATTTCTTCTTCCCTTCCTTCTCTTTCTTTAATTGCCTTGTCCCTCCTTTCTTTCTTACTTGCACTGCCCCTTCCCTTCCATATTCTTCCTTTTTTTTCTTTATTTTTTAATTTTCTCTTCTTTCTTTCTTCTTTTTTCCCCTCTTTCTCTTTGTTTCTCTGTTTAATTCTCCCTTTCCCTCTCACTGTATATCAGAAGACATTAAATGTGACACATGGCTGCCAGTTTCAAGTCAGTGAAAAGTGGGAAAAAGAAGAAGGAGAAGGCAAGAGCGAGGAATGAAGACAGAAAAGTGTGAAGATGTGACTGCGATGTGAGAGACGGGAGAGTAACAGATGACAGATGAATGTGTGGTAGGAAACGAAGGACTGACGAATTGCTTGGGCGTAGGAGGAAGAGGCACAGAGAGGAACAGAGGAAGAGAGGGGAGATGAAAGAGTGTGAGTGGGGGAGGAGGAGGAGGAGTGGGGGATGAAGAAAGGAGGAGGAGGATAAGCATGAGGACTGCTGAGCTTTTCCTTTTCATCCCCGTCTGTGCAGCTCTATCTGACGCTCTGTCTGAGCCCGCTGTGCTGCAGAATGACTAGGCAGTATCAGCAAGGAGAGGGAGGGAGAGACGTGGAAGGAGAGAGGGGGAAAAAGGGAGGAAAAGAAAACAGAAGTGGGAAGAAAAGAGAGGAAAAGAGATGCTGAAAAGGGGGCTGATGCCGAGTGAAAAAGAGAGGGAAGAAATACACAGGAGAGAAGACAGAGTTACAAAAAGAAAAGAGGAAAGGAAGAGGAAAAGAAGGGATGGAGGGAAGGAGAGAGGAGCGACGAAGATAAGTAAACATATGGAAGTGGAAAGAAGAGATCAAAGGAAGCCAAGAAGGAAAGAGTTAGAGAACAGAGAGAAAGAGTAATAAGAAACAGGAAGGAGGGAGAGACGGAGGCGGCATAGGAGAAAGATTAAGAGCAGGTTTGGGGTAGAAGTAGATACAAATGGGAGGAAGAAAAGAGAGAAAGAAAAATTAGACCAGAGATTTGCGATGAGATGAGTTGAAACAGGCAACTAGTTGCAATACGCCTGGTGGTTCACACCAATTCAACTAGGTGAGATGGTGTATCGTCTCTATGCAACAACTCAAAATTACCGACATGGGCAGGATTACATTGGTTAGAAGTTCTGAATGTCAGTTTCAATTAATTTTCGATTAACTGCCCAGCCCTAGTTGTGAGCACATACAGCAAGCAGCAGCAGCGACCTGCTGTCCAACACCTGCGCCCCATGAGGATGGAAAAAGAGAGCTTGGCGGGGACGGAGCACTTGCTGCAAGAAGCAAACACGCCGTCTACGGTCATTTTGACTTGACCAGCAGACTTCATTACGTCAACTGGCTGTAGAAGCAGGTGACATGCTTTATGTTCTAAAACCAGCCGCTGGCCATTTGACCAGTTGAGTTGCAGGTGACATCATCAGTCAGCTTGAACTCAATGAACTCAGTCAGTTCACACCGCTGCAACTTTTTCTCTTGCAATGTTCGAAAACGGTTTTGTCTCGTTAAAAATCGTTGGTCTGAACTGGGCTTCAGAATACGGGGAATTGAGGAAAATATGATGCAACAGTGATGGAGGGAAGGAGGGAAAGAGGTGTGGATTATAAAAAAAGAAATGGAAGGTGACGTAACCAGAGAGAGTGAAGGAAAAGAAATGGGGTGAAACGGAGGAAACGGTGGTCGAGAAACGGGAAATGATGAAGAAGAAAAAGAAGGCAAGGAGAGGACATGCAAGGATCAAAATCAGATGGTGATAAAAAGAGGGGAGAAAATTGAAGGAAGGAAGAAAGGATGAGGAGTAACAAGGCAGAGGAGAAGCAAAGACTGAAAGAAAAGGGCAAAGAAAGAAAAATGGAGACCTAACAAAAAAGCGTAAACAGAAAAAGATCCCTCGACTCGAGGTTTCTCACATCTCACATGAAAGTTTAGTGTGAGCCCCTGGGGCCACCGTACCCAGTTCTGAAATTCTTTTGTAAGTGCTGACTGGATCATCACAGCCCCGTCTGACCACTGCTGCGTGTGTCTTTGAGTGTGTGTGTGTGTGTGTGTGTGTGTGTGTGTGTGTGTGCAGGCCTATCAATTACTGCATTACTAGAATTGACCTTCAGAGTTAGTGAAAAGCTTAATGATGGAGATAATGATCATGACTCACACTGTACACACACAACTACACACAACTGGAGCGCAATATGAGTGTGTACTTCTGTTCAACACACACACACACACACACACACACACACACACACACTAATATGACAGCTGCAGAGATGTTTTGTCAATAAATAATCAGCATAGCCATTAAAATGCTGCAGGCTAGCCTTATGGGAACTGGGCACTGATACACACATTCACACATAAACACACACAAACACACACACACACACACACAGGAACAGACAGCTCTCAGATACACACAGTACACACTCAACAACACACACGTACACACACATATGGATGTAAAATCCCACTGGTGCACACAGGAATACAAAGATTGTGTGCTCACACACACACACACACACACACACATACACACACACACACACGCGCTGTCCCTCCCTACCTTCCTCCACAGTGGAGTCGAGCTGGGTGACTTTCACGGCCAGCTGGTCCACTCTCTCCTGCAGGCTGCTCATCCTCAGGTAGAAGCTGTTGGCTTCATTAAACAGCTCTCCGAAAATGTCCTCTGCATGGCGACCTGGACGGAAAAACACGGAGACACGCACGCACATTGGTTAAACTGCAGTTTAACAATATTCTTTCATCCTGTGAAAGTGCATTCACACGTTCATGTTCGCCAGCTGAGCTCTGGCTCCCAGCTTCTACGGACATATTCAGGGTTCAAACTAAAAAAAAAAATTTGACAAAGACTTTTATTTGCAAAGTGACACAAGTGGTGCGGTTGTAGTCTGTTGTCCAAAATAAGACATTGTCTTCCTGAGTTATCTGAAAGGAGAAATTCACAGAGATGGAGGTAAGTCAATACTTTCGCCCTGTTCCTTCCCTCTGTCTGTCTCAGTAGGACAGACGTCCTCCTGCTGCGCACCTGTCGGACTGAATACTTTCAAAGATCTCTCTGTTTGCCTCTCTGACTTTATACACGTGTGTGTATGTGACAGAAATGTTCAAACATTTAAATATATTTACTGAGATGCAGAAATGCCTTCCTCAATAACACCGCCACCTCTAAACCAAATAAAACGCACACACACACACACACACACACACACACACACACACACACACACACACACACACACACACACACACCTGCTCCATACCCTGAATGTCTCTTTCCACCTCCTCTCTCTGTCTTTCTGTCTCACAGCCCACGACATGACAGATGAAGCAGAGGCAGAGCACTCACTCATTCTCACTGAGCTGTCACTGAATTTAATTTAGTCCCCGAACTGTTAATCAAATTTAAACAGATCTATTTTTCCTCCACATTTCCACTGAATGATCTCTGTTCTGGCTGAGAGTGAAACCGTGCAGCCCAGAAATAACTTCAGCTGCAAATATCACGGCATCCATATGAACCGCACAGGTATCTAATGAAAGTCAGGTAATGGTGTATATATTGATCATGATGCAGCTGGACACAGACATTTTTACTGCAGGACACAGCCAGCATTTTGGCGACATGTTTATGCGTAACTGGATTTCATAAAAATCCACCTTGGATCTGTCTTTTGTTTACCAGGCTGTTTCAAACTCCATCAAACACCACGGCAGCTGCCCCTAAAGCGACTCCATCCTCTCAACAAGCAACTGCTGAGATACATCTAATCTGCATGTGCAGACACAGCCTTGCTCACATTCAAAACATATCAAGTGATATGTTTTTAAGATCATAAAAAACTCACCACTTATGTGTGCTGTGAATTCATTAGTGCTGGGTGTGATTGCACTTAAAATGCTGAGGACACACTGGGATGTCTCTGTCTCTGATTGCTCGAGACTAATTTGGAGGGGTCAGGCATGCAGCTGACCTACTGTGGTGTAGTGTAAACACAGTGAGTAGTTAAATCTAGTGTGCAGATAGTTATGACAACCCTGTTCTGTAGCTGTGTGGCTAATTGCATATGCGGATTTTTAACCGTGCTGGTTGGGTTTCTAGGGATGGTATTGTTCGTTAGTCAGAAGCACACGTTAGAATCTTAACACGTCAAACATAGATAGTGAAAATTAAATTATCTTATCACTGTCATTGTGAGCACGTTTGCATGCACATGCTAGTATTTAGCTTGAAGCATCACTGTGCCTATGTGCAGCCTCAAAGCCACTGATATTGCTGTAGACTCTTCAGGGGTAACTTTGGTATTTTTTAACATGGACCCTATTTTGTGTCTGTTTTTGTGTCTAAGTGACTAATGGGAGCAACAATTCTTGAAATTGGTCCAGTACCGAGTGAGAAATAACAGGCTGCAATGGTACATTAATGCGGAACAGTGCAACCTTACATACGTCCACTAAAGTTGCTTGTTTTGGCAATGACAGGCTTGTTATTTTCAGTGTCTGACAACATTTTGTGAACATAAACATCATCCTAAAGATATAGACCTTTTATTGAAGAGTAAGATCCTTTTGATGTAATCAGAAACAACCCTGAAACCGCAATTGCAAAACCCACCAGACTCCATTTCAATAAATTGTATTTTTACCATCGTAAAACACTTTATTTAAAGTCGACACAAACAAACTAAAACTCAAAAAAACATCTTTGTTCATCTCTCCACTGTTCGACAATCACCAGCTCTGGTTTGGTTGAAATAAACCCTCAATTAACCCAGTTAGACATGAAAACATTCTGTCTTTATACATGTTAAAATTGCTGTTTATTTAAATGGAGTCTGGTGGGTTTGCCAACAGAGATTTTAGGGCTGTTTATCAAATACCATCAGAGGTTACATTGCAGCCACTGCTGCAGTTTTGCTTCGTAATGGACCAATTTAAAAAGAAGTTGTTCCCATCCATCACTTTGTCAAAAAAAAAAAAAAAAAACTTGGGAAAAAAAGACTCCAGGTTGGATAATACCAATGTTATCCTTCAAGGGCACATCATAAAGTGGAACAGCAAAATTATTTGTCTGTCTTTGTGAAATATTGGTTTCTAGAAGTATGGTCACACAGAGACTATACTTAAAGGGCTAGCTGCTAACTGCTAACTGCTAAGCTGGCCAGGCTTGCACAACTCAGCCATAATAGTTTCAGGAGATTGTCTTTATCTTCTCAGTACCTTTAGTTCTCTGATGGCATTTTGGTCACCTTAATTAAAAAGTATTCGAAGATAAACAAAGCTCTCCAACTAACAAGCTAGTCAGTTAGCTAAATTGGGACAAGATTACAAGTTCACACACTTCACTCAAAATAGGTAACTGACCTATCGACTCCCATCTCATTCTGTCTGTAAACCATTACTCTTTAGCGGTGCAATTCATACTCTCAGAGAAGAACTCCAATAAAACTTGATGCTGCCAGGGGTGCAAACTAGAGGTGACACGCCAAAAGTTACATGCAAATTGTTAAGGCTCGCTTTCACTAAATAAAAACAATCACATTTTATCGGACCAATTAAGCCATGCCGACAGTCAGAACTGACCTCATTTAATTCCCCTTGACTCTGTCCTTCTCGCACATCCAGAGCCCCCCACATGAATCTCACAAATGACCTATTCTGGATTCAAAATGGTGATTTGCACCCCCGTGCTGCTCTGGCTCTCCATCCTCTTTAAAGTTCAGCACTGTCAAGATGTCTTGCTATCTGTCACGGGTAAGCTGAACTTGATGCAAAAATTCGTGCTGACGTATTGCACCCTCGCAAGCAAATCCACAAATTGCTGTGATTACATTGGTATGAATTGAAATCACAGTGAATTTTTCATAGACACACATCAGCAGCAGACGTGCTAAAATCCAGTCACTCAAAACAGGGAGACCAGCAGTCAAAAGAAAATTCTTTAACAAATTCATTCATTAGATATGACTTTAACGACTGTATTATATGTGCAAATCATCAAGAGGAACATTAATCCTGTACTGAACCACAGGATACTCACTCAGACTACCCAGCTGTTTGATGATTGCTGCCAGGGTGCTGTTGGTGACACACTCCAGCTCACTGGTCACCCCATCCGGCAACGCCCCACGGCACAGGTGCCTGGGCTCAATGTTCCTCTTCACCAACGGCATGCTGCTCTACACCTGAGGAAATGACAGAGAGGAAAGAGACATCATTGGCGAGGGTGACAACCTAATAACCGAAATATGTTTCGACACCCCCAAAGCTGTCTGAAGGTGCTTGACTGAAACCGCGCTTTTCCTCCTGACATTTGTGAACATGCTGTGGCTCATTATTCAAATTCCCTGTAGGAAAAATACGAACATTAACAACATTACAGCTCCGCACTGACAGATAAGACAGAAAGAAGAAAGCCGAGGAATAAATGGGTTGGTGTTCAGCTGCGAGTCCTGATGGAGACGGAGGTGTCATGTCCGCCGTGGGGCGCAGTCGCTCATCACGCTGCTTAATGTCAATGCGGCTGGGATGAGCCAAGAGCCAAATGAGCCGGAAAGAAGTTTCTAAATGGTGCTAACGAGCCGCAACTGTAGCCAGAGAAACCACGAGGGGCAGAGAGAGGGAGACAAAGAGAGACAAAGTGATGGGTTGGAAGATGAGAGAGATAGAGTAAAGGATAGACAGACAGAATGAGAGGGTGCAAGAGCATCTGACAGACTGTGTGAGAGAAGAAAGACTGTGTGTGTGTGTGTGTGTGTGTGTGTGAGTGTGTGAGTGGCCACGAGGGAAGAGCTACATATAGATGCAGTATGTCATATGATGTGAGCCAGGCGTCCTTGTGCTGGGTGAAAGGAGAGCTTCAGTTATCAGAGCAGTAGGGACAAAATGAGATACAGTACGTGACCAAGAAACCATTTCATTACCTCATCATTTTTTAAATTCTAATCTTAAAGCAAATAAGTCGACGTAATCTTGAAGTGAGTCAAAGCTACAGTTGCTAAATTCCATATTTGACACATTATGCACACAGTTTTATAAGAGACAGATAATCCGTTGTCATGTACCTCTTCGTGGTGCTTCTGATGGCATTTGCTGGAGTCAACTGCTGCTGTTCAAAAGCAGCCAATCACAGTCGAGGAGCCTCTAACGCAGCTGCCAATCATGTCAACCACTGCTTGTGAACTGTGATCAAACTGTCAAACTAAGCAGCGCTGACCAAATATGAATCAAGATTCTGTTACTGCATTGCCTATTTCTTGACTCAAATGCTTTCAGAAATATATTTTAGTTTATTGTTTAGCTGTTAAATGAGAAAGTCTGCTCGAGTCAAGAGGCGGTTCTTGTTTTTTGCTCGACACTTTTCAACATGGTGGCCAGGTCACAAGCTTTCTTGTTTTACAGCTAAACAGTACACTAAAATATGTTTCTGAAAACATCTACGGTGAGAAACATGCAATGCACTAGCAGAATCTTGATTCATATTTGAATAGCGCTGCCTAGTTTGAAGAGCAAACGTTAGTTGACCAGAAAGGTCATTAGTTGGCAAAATATATAAAAACATTAATCAGACCAAAACAAAAACAAACATGAGACTCTATTAGGAGCTGTGCTTTGTCAAAATAAATGAAAACCGATATGATTGGACCATGTGGGAATTTAATTTGAAAGGACAGACACAGGAAGTGGCCTCGCTCAGCAGTCAGACAGGAGTCAGGTTAATTTCCAGGGCTGCCCATTAGCTCAAAAAAGCTCAAGAAATAGTTCACTTTTTCCTTCTTTCTCCTCTGGTATCTGTCTTGACAAAGGCATCTTTGGAGGTGAAGAGCAACTAATGTGCAAATCATGTTGTTTTTGGTTGAAATGTGTAGCTTTTGGGCAAAAGAGTGCACTTTTTAGGTTGAAGGGTGCAATTTAACAGAACTCTTGTCTGATTATGCAACCTTACCTTTTATCTTTTTCTTTTTATATATATTCTTTGTTATTTAATCAGGGAGGTATTGTCATACGCCATTTTTGGCTTCTAACCTCTCCTGTATGTGCAAATAAATAAACTAAACTCAAGTTTGAACTGACGTGTGCACTGTTAAAAGGTATACTATGCAGACTTGTCAGTTACTGTTTACAAACACGCTTGCCAGCCAAAGTGTCAAAGTAAAAGCCAACCCCAAAGACGTTTGGCATTTCACCTTGCTATATTTGTGTTTTTTTCAGCGCTGTGTCTCTTGGATGCCTGCTGTTTATGGTCTGGCAGTCAGTCTTCACCTTATTACCTCTCCTGAGCTCTGTGAGTTTTGTACCCATCAACATCTCAAGCACAGAAAAGGAAAAAGAAAATAAAGAAATACAGGCAGAGGGCAGAGTGTCTGCAGAATAATACAACGCTGCACACTTCCAGTGGGTCATAAGTGAAGGATTGAGAGCAATTATTTCTGTATGAGTCTATACCTTGTTTTTGTGTGTGTGTGTGTGTGTGCATGAACCTGTTGAACTATGTAACTGAGTCTAAGTTTGCAACTTTGAGGCTGAAATGTGTAACTACTGAGTCGAAGTGGGATTATTTTACGGGCTGGAAAAATTCTGACCGTCAAAAAGAAACTTAGGAAAAACAGAAAAGTTGCCAGTTATGTAATTTGTGGAGAGTGATCATCAAATTACTGCCCAGAAACAGGCGATGAATGTAGATTCAGCATTAACTGCAACTGAAGACTGTAATTTCGCCGTGCTCTTTCAAGTAAATCATCATGACCGACACACACAGAGCAAAAGTGAGGAAGAGAAGTTGGATAAAAGTGAGTGAGAGCCGAACACGTGAGAGGAAACTCTTCTCAGTTTGGAGTGAACTCTCTATGTGGGACACGCTTGTTATTTTTGGGCCACGATTTTGTGTGAAAGTGTGTGTGTGTGTGTTCATGCCTGTGTGCTTCAGAATTACAGTCTCAGTGTGTGTGTGTGTGTGTGTTCTCACTGTGTGCACGTGAATGAGTGTGCATATGTGCACGTGGGAGGTGTGTGTGTTCCCAGGTCAGTGCTCTGGAAACGTGCCATTCTCGCACTCTCTCCCACGCTTCTAATATCATCTTTGGCACAATTAATATTTGCGGGATGAGAGGAGCAACGTCGAGACAATGGAGGTAAACACATGGATTTACTGCCAAAATGTGAGTGTGTATGTCAGGAACTGAATATTTATAATAAAAGACATGCTAATACGTCATGTTTCACACACTCATCAGACAGAGTAAGTGTGTGTGTGCTCACGTGCTCCTTAATTTGTTTGTCCAGACTGAACCACACATGCCAACTTTAATAAAAAGTGACTACTTTGTCCTCTTTACGTCTCCTTCCCTCGCACCCTCCCACTCTCCCGTGCTCTAATAGCTCCTGACATTCAATTACACAAACTACCTCAGATTGCGCCGACCTGTCTTAAGCGTGTGATCGAGCTTTACTCAAAGTGTGTGTATGCATGAGTGCGAGCCAATATCGACCCCCTCCTCCAGCTGTTGTAAATAATCTAACACCACGGCTGTTTAATAAAACATACACGTTCCTCCTCATCCTCCACCGCCGCCTCAATAGCTTGCTCTTCATCTCTTATTTGTCTCATGTGTCCGACCCCTCCCCTCTCGTCTTTTTTTTCTTCTCCTCCTCGCTCTAGATCTTCTCTCCATCTCAGCCCGGTTACATTAATAAATCAGTGAGGGTGAATATCTCTTCCTCTGACTCCCCAGTGCCCATCACAGAGCGGGTATTCCCCCATCTCTGTTTTGATCTGAGAGGGTGTGTGCGTTTTGTCGGTGAATATGCGCGAGATAACGGGGATTGTGTGTGAAGGGATGCTGCTGTGTTTAACAGATGTTGGGGCCCACTTAGGCTGCGCTCAGACTGCAGGCAAATCAGATTTGTTTCTGAAATCAGGTCTTTAAGATGGGCCGTCTCTGCACTGTTATTTGCAAGTCATCTGGCTGGACTTGTGTGTCCAGACATCACCAACCTATCCTCTTCGGTTGCTGTGGCAACAATGTAGTTGCGAGTAACTATGGAGCTACGCAGCATTCCAGCGCCGGAGAATGACAAATGGAGGTCCCCCATCTCGCCCTTCAAACAACTGCGCTGCCAAGCAGAGGCTGTTTGTTTTAATTTATTTCCAGATCTGTCTATGGTACGTTCTCTGAAATGTCGTCTGGAATTCTGCCCTTGTCCCGTGTCCCACATATTGAGACGACATCCTGCATTTTGATTTTAAAAGTCAAACCACTGCAGGATAGACTTTTTTTTAATAATCTGGATTTGATCCAATATCTGTGAACAAAGCAGGAAAAGCTGCCATCACGGGGCTGTGCTTGTCGTCAATCAAACTATGCACATGTGGGTCAAGTGCAGGTGAACCTGTCACCGTTGTATACGCTACGCCCACGGGGAAAATTGCAAGTCAAAAGCTATGCAGATTTAGGCCGAATATGATGGAAACTACCACAACGAAAAGGAAATGCAGCTACAACAAAGGCTGGAGGACTGCTTATAACTGGGTGAAGCAGGTGTACATGTGGGGCAGGATAGAAAGGCCCACATTGTCCCACACAAACACACTCTTTGTCCCACATTTAGTTTGTTGCAATCTGGTCATCTGATTTGCGTGTATCTAGAGCGTGCAGACTGAGACACATCCGTAGAACACTGATAGGACTTTCATTTCAAATCAACTCCAAATGTGATCTGGATCCAATTTGCAAAGACTGCATTTCATGTGTTTTTCTTTGCTGTCTAGACTTTCTAAAATCAATTTGAATATAGCAAAAAGATTGGGGCTAGCAGCCTGACAAAGCCTTAATCTGGGTTTGTGATGTAGATTACAACATGCATGACATGATGTTAATCTTCCTCCTCTCTGACACACACACACACTGACTGCATTTTGACCCCAAGGCACTTAGTCTACTCACAAGCCCATTCAGGTCAGCTGCAGGGCAAAGTGACATCAGCCTGGTGTGCTACACCCCTGATATGAAGACACTGGAGACAAAGGCTTAACAAGGGGGACCAAGGAAATACCTTCATGTCTCCTGTAGGTAGCAATCAAATTTTGTTTTATTTGAATTTCAGACTACAAAACATCCACGTCATTCCAGATGGTCACTATGCCAGAATAAGTTGTACCCTGACCAAAATCAGCTTGCAGTCTTTCACAACCTCAAAGGTGTCAGCAGTGCATAACTGTGGAAGTGTCGTTGAGAAAACCGACAGGTAAAAACGAGTGCTTTTGATTTAGCATAATTTATTCCCCTCATGCCTTTAGTCTTGTCCTGCAAGTACCCTTCACACTCTCACTGTGGACCACCTGGATCTAATACGGTTTTATTTCAAACTTTTAGTTATTTGGCTATACTTTGGGTTGAATGAAATGTAGTTATCTTTGAGATCCCTAAACTGCACTTCACAGGGTAACAGACATAAGAATGTTGATAATACTTCATACATCATCCAGACCATAAAATCTCATTTTCAGAGTCTCTGAACTGCCAGCTGACTGAATGTGCTGGGCAAAAGCGATTTGCTGGGGAGGAGGCAAAATATATGACACGCTATTAAATCGAGTTATTAAATCGAGAGCAAGAACTATTATATTATGCACATAAATGTGTGTGTTTTGTAATCTACACACCACCCACGATCTGTACAACAGCAACTGTGTCATGAATCACACTGTACATAAAGAATCAGTTGTCTACCACTGTGAGACACACCACAAGCCTCAAACTGTCATGCCCGGTAGTCATTTTCATTCCCAACACCTCCCGTCTGTCAGATGGGGCCATTTATACGCTGACATCATGTATTATGTTTTGTTGACAGGTAAAACACCTCAGAGCAGTTCCCTGCGTTCACCTAAATGATTCATTCATAGGACCAAATGCAGCAGGATCAAGCAGACAACAATGATCAACTGACATGATCTTTACTGTTGTTTCCTTTGGCCTGGAGAACCAACACCTTGTCATCTTTAAATCCAACTCACTGCACAATAACTACATGTGATGTGGTCCAGGCTGGATGATGACAAATGTCTCAGCTGGCTTATTTTATAATAAATATATAATAATCATCACATTAAATTAAAGGTAACTAAGAAACTGCAGACCTATACGAATGAAAACAAGCAACCACGGTATTTAAGACCTCTGAAAGAGAAGTTACTGTAAGTCTTGAGATGATGTATTTCAGGAAGTTGAAGACTATTTACAGCCTTGAGTTTGGATTACATATTTTCAGTCTTCTTAAGACTGTTTTAGGACCAGAAGACACCAAAGACAGGAGAAAATTAAGGGGATGACAGAGACGAGAGGAGCCAAAAAGTGTGTCGTCGAGCCATGGGAATGCTGTCATGGCAACGGCGCTCAGGAATCCGCTCCGCTTCTCAAAAGTGGCACTCGGCACTACTCTGAAAATAGTATGAAAGAGAGACGGAGAGAAGGGGAGCAGGGAAGAGATGACAGTAAGGTAAAGGGAGGAGGGTGGACACCCCCGTGAAAACTGCAAGCAGAAACTTTAAATTTAAAGTAGGTCTCCAGAGGATTTATTGCAGTCTGACACCTCCACTTATACAACACAGGAGAGTTTAGGGCGCAGCGCTGGAAATAGCAACAGAGGATCTTTTCTAACAGTCTGAGGAGTCAAACTCTGAAAGGCCACTTCAGATCAAAGATTCATGATAAGATGAAATTGTTTAAGGACACTGCAGAGAAAAGTTAGAGCCGCATGAATCACTCCGTCAGAGGTTGTTAGCCGTCGACTTTTAGAAGGTAGCATACATCAAGTCACCATTCTGCACTTACAGAATTTGTTGCATCTCTGTCACTTCATCGCACAGTCCGCCAAGGTTGTTCAAACTGTATAATCTGCCCAGTGCTTTGACTCTGATTGGAAATTTTCAAAATGTCTTTCTGGGTTTCTTTTCCAAGGTAGCTGCCAGTTCAGTTCTTTCTTGAGGGAATAGTCAGACCTCTTAGAAAATAAGCTACGATTGATATCACTCTCATATCTGTCCATTAAACATGAAGCTGCAGCCACACGATGGTTATCTTAGCGATAAGGATCCAGGAAGTCACTGCTCCGGCCAAGAGAAACTTCAGCTTTGAATCTGATATGACCTGTCAAGACAGTTATGTTACAGACTTATCGTATGATATATGAACACAACACTGACCATTTTGCTGGTCTTGATATTGCCTGTTGAGTTCACATGTGCATTTTTTTTTTTTTTATCTTTATTTTTTACATATGCATGTCACCGACATTTTCGCTGACATGATGCCTGAACAAACAGCAAGACTTGGGTGCAGTGATTCTCCCTTTTTTTTTGTCTAAACCCAAGCTACTTGCCCAAGTATGAAGAAAAATAACAGCACTTTGGTCTGTCCAGCCTTCATCAGGTATATGAAGTTGCATGCAGGCCTCCAGGAAGTGGGCCAGGCTTTGAAGCCAATTTTCATAGTGGCCAAACAGTGGTACTGCCATTTCTGGGGTTTGTCATGTGATGCCATTGGGCCCAAAAAGACTTTTTCCCATAGACTTACAATGGAAAAGAGACTTCTATAAATCTGGGGATACATTTTTTGAGCGTCACAACCCAAAGTCTAAAAGAGCCGCAAGATGAAATTATTTTATCCCCATTGAAGTTAGTAGAGTGCTAAACCACCGCCTGGCCACCTGACCGCACTTGTCCATACTTGGAGGCTTTAAGTCTCTCGTGCGCCTGCTCGATGGGCCAAATGATGGGGGAGCAGCGCCAATCACCCGGGTAATTTCATACCACGGACAAAGATCGATTTTCATAGGAATGAACGGGGCCCACTGCCAATGCTGTATCCAAGCCTCATTATACAGTGGTTCCCAACTGGTCCAGCCACAGGGTCCAGATTTCTCCTTCGTCATTAGTTCAAGGTCCGCACAGTTTACTCGTACTTGTGGTTGGCCATATCGTCAAATGAGCTAGCACATAAAGTGTGTTTTACAGACTTCACACATTTGCAAATCATTTGCAAATCATTTGCGGGCCCTTCAGAATGGACCCGGGGCCCACTTTTGGACCATGACCCACCAGTTGGGAGCCACTGTCTTAATACATCCGTGGTCGTATGCATACACCTGATGAAGGTCTGACAAACCTAAATGTTGTTATTGTAATCAATTAAATATTTTAGCAGTAAGCAAGACAGTGTGCGAGAGTTCTTCTTTGTTTGCAGGATTGCATCTTCTCCGATGCATCTGTCACACATTCAGGTGTGCAGAGATTTTTTTTTCAAAATACTCGGGGTAAAAACCAACATTTATACTGATTACACATTCCCCTAAAAGGTTATATGAATGTCAGGCCAATTAAAGTCTTTCAAATGATGCAAACTCAATACAAAGCTGAGTTTTGTAGTCCTTGAAAATTGTTCCAATACGAGTGGCATCATAATACAGTCCTGCACCAGGAATAAGTTTAAATGCAGTTAAGAAAAACTGAAAACTTCTAAGAACTGATCTGCAAATGGACAAGGCATCCAACTTGTGATCTTTTTATCACAGGATCAACTTCCTAACCACAAGGATGCTCTAACACCCACTACAGATAGGTTACGCCACGACACGACTTATGTGCTTGTCTGGGAAACCACCCAGAGTTCCCCTTTTTGTCATAGCTGTTTGTCCCTACTCTGTCTCTACATTTACCATCTCTTCCTCCCCGTCCACATCCTCCACTCCTTCTGATCATGTTTTGATGGCTGTGAGTATAATAACAGTTGTAATCAGATCTGACTTTATCCCTCTGATCCAAAGCTGGCTGGAGCCTGTTTGTGAGGAGGTGCTGAGGCCAAACACCCCCCCGACTGGGTGCTGCAGCCAAACATCTCCCTCGGGAGGCCTGCTGGTAGACTCTGTCTGGTCTGAAACTGCAGAAACACAGCAATGCACTTAGTGCTATATTTAATGTATTTCGAGCACATAAGGTCAAATCATTTCTACTTTATTTTCATCTTTATGTACAGAACTGTGTGTTTGTGAGACACATATGGATAAACACTGTATTACTTGCTGTCCTTAATCAAACTCATCATTCCTGCAGGCCGTCAGGGAAGCATCAGCTAATGCTATTACTGCTCCGTCTGCTCAGCCACATAGACATAAGTACACACACATGCACCTCTCCTACTGCGCTACGCCGTGCAAAGCCTGCCTCCGTCTGTCTTAGAAAAGGTTAGCAACCTGCCCCCCCACCATCCGCCCTCTCACAGTCCTCATCCCCTCCTCTCCTGCTCCATAGGAGGGACCTGTATAATCACAGCTAATTAGCGTTCTACAGTAACTAATGGAAATGACAAGCACTGATTCTTTAAGATGGTATAATTAGATAACATACAGCATTAGGGGCCGGGTCATACTCCCTCAGCTGGATGCCGCAGTTTACTGAATAAATGAGAATGATAGCTAATGTGACTCGCTGTATGCAACCATGTATATTTGAAGGGGTAATGTGCAGCTGATGGGAGATTATTTGCATAGCACAGTAGATTTTTGAAGGGTGACCAAAGCTGCTGAAAGTAAACCTGAGTGCAAAAATATTGACAAAATCTCAGCTTTTAGGGACAAAGATGAAAAACAGCCTTGTTTTAAGATTCAACCCTGCATTTAAGAGCTAATCCAATGTGGGTTTTAAGGGGTTTCATGAGGTTAAGAGACTGTCTTCTGAATTTTCCTAACCCGTACACGAACATGTACAATGTTGAATGTTGTGAATGTGCATTTTGTGGCTTTGTTACCTTTGTTAAATGTTGCTGTTGTCCCTGGTTTCATATGAGTAGAAGAAAAGTCTGCTAGCCCCTAGGATAAATTATACAATGTAAAATGCCATAGGCTTGTGCTAAAAACATTAGCATGTTGTATTTGTGGGGAAAATGTGCCCAGATAAAGACAAGTGTTTTGTGCGTTCACTGCACACAGCCTACGAATGCCCTTGTGAAAATAAACAACACAATAAAACAAAGGTGGACGCAACTACACAGAGAGGTACAGCTAAAGTTATGATGCTACACTTATGATAAAAACAAGATAAGTGGACTAGCTAGCTTACAGTGATGTTAATGATGTTTTGAACAGTACACCTGCCCAAGCTTGGAGGATGACACATGACTTGCAGAATAGACATACGCCATCTTCGCATTTCAGCAACAACTTTCTTTTTCTAACTCTGAGCACAAAATTAAGTTATTTATTAATAAATATTTTGCAGAGTTTGGCTAAACATGCCAAAATACAATGGACGGGGACTTTAAACACTGCAACGGATTTCTGTGTGGGTCTATCATTTCCTGTTTCTGATTTATTTATTTATTTATTTATTTATTTTTTACACTAATAACCCCCATTTGAAAATTAGATCTAAACTGACAAAAAATATCTAGAACACAACGTAAAAACTAGTAAAGGTTTTCCTGCAGTTCAAGATAAAACATGAAACTTACAGTTCAGTGTTACTAAATTATGTTTAATGTGAAGGTACAAATTGAGTCACTACTGGGGTGGTACCTCTTCAAAATCATACCTTTTTCATTTTGTGTACAATTTCATACCTTCATAACTACTTCACTTATTCACTCGGGATGAATTTTCTGCCAATATTTATTTTACTTTTATAACAGTAGAGAGATGAAAAGAAAATCAGGGCCTGGGATATTAAGGTTTGTGGCTGGTGTCTCAACTTCTGGGCCATGGGGGCACATCAACCAACAGATCCTGTACATCCCCACATCCTGTGTTCTCTCTACAATGCTCTGACAGTGCTATGTAAAACATGCAGGCTAATTAGCACAAGCAGCATCGCTCATGTGTGAATGAAAAAGTGAAGCTTATGGATGCTAAGAATAACACTGGAAGGAGAACGTATAATTAAGAGGGTTATCAGGTCACTTGTTAATGTAAATGAATTAAAGGCAGCAGTACAATAGAGGCTTAATGGAGGGTTCTACTGTGTGTGCTGTGACACCTTGTGAAGATTGGGCTATTGTTTTCCACAAAGGCTTAAAAGAAGTGTGTTATTTTCAGCACATCTCTCATTAGTTCACTTTGTTCATTTGTGCAAGACAAGGCACTGCAGCAGTTAAATTATATGCTTGGAGAATATGAGGGATGTTTTTCTGGTGAAATGAACTGTATTATGAAGAACATAAAAAACAGCATGTTAAATATACTGACGTTTAAAATAGCAAATTGACTGAAAGCCAATACCAATGTTTTTTTGTTTTGTTGTTCTTTTTTTTGGTTGTTCATATTTAAGATGAATATCAGTCTATACCCATGTTTGGTCAATAAATCGCTGCATCCCTAAGAAACACAGTTGTCTAAAGATCTTTGTATGCATAAACAGTAAAAATCCCAAGCCTAACAAAGATAACCCTGGTGACATCACTATGACATCATTCAAGTTATGTTTTTCCAAACTTTGGCAAGCTCCCCCAGAGACACAGATAACATTACACAAGTGCAGTAGTTGTACTTAGGGAAGTCTCAAACAAGGTTTTTTTGCTCCTGATCTCGATCTGAGTCATTTATTATTGAGAGTCTGCTGATACTGAGTCCTGATCTGATACTTCTCTTTTCCTAGATAATACAGCTGCACAGTGTTCACTGTAAGTACATAAAAGCTCTTATATTCAGTCCAATGAAGGTCTATATGTCTGACAGGTGAAAAGAAAGAAAAAGGCCCTGCATTCAGGCTATTTCTTATCTCTTCAGAAAATAAAGTCTAAAATAACTTCATCTTTTTGGCCTTGTCGCTGTCTCAAGGAAATGTCTGTGTCCCTTTTCAGACAGTAGTCTTCAGTGTTTGTTGCTTCAGTGCAGCTTCTGTCTGAGTCGCCTGAATCACCTGTGTTTGCTTTCATCGTCCAGACTTCATTTATGTAAATTAATTAAGAAATGACTCCCATTTGAGTTTGCAGTGGTGTGGTCAGTGTGGTTGTCGCCGGCTCTACGCTACCTGCCTCTCTCATCTCTCCCCTGATTAAGGCGGTGAAACACCACGCGCCATGGACGACTAACCAGCAGTTTCACACACTGAGCTGAAATGAAACAAGTGCTCATAACTCAAGTAAATAACCTGATTACAGCCTCAGTCCGCATTTTGCTTTCGTTTATGGTGTATCATGTTGCGACGCAGGCGGGGTGCAGTACCTGCTTTTGCATGGGAGCTCATAGTAGCGAGTAGTGAAGAGAGAGTTAGATCTTCTATACAGCTCAATATAGCCAATTCTGATCAGGCAAAGAACGCCTTGATTGGCCCCGATCCTGAACTTCCAAGATCAGATTGGGACATCGCTAGTAGCACTTGATGAGTAACCTGTCACCATGTCACAAAGTTCAGATCATCTCAAACTGGTTTCTTGAACAGCCGACAAATCTGCAGCAACTGTGTGATGCTATCATGTCAATATGGACCAAAATCTCAGGAATGTTTCCAGCACCCTGTTGAATCTATGACACCAAGAATTAAGGCAGTTCTGAAGGCAAAATGGTCCAACCTGGCACTAGCAAGATGCACCTAATAAAGTGGCAGGTGAGACAGTGAGATATTTTGTATTAATGTATGAGAATTTGCTAAATAAGGTTTGTTTTCATTCTCTTAGATTTCAGCCGTGTCAAACCTTAATATTCTAAAAGCCGCAGGAAAATATTTGTAAAGTCTCGACTCATATTTTTTATACATCACTGCTTTCCTGGATCAGGTAAACCCCACGTCTGTGGCACCCCGCAGAGTTAATAACAAACACTTTGAAATCCATGTAATATAACAGTGCGGATTGTAAATCCAGGCCTGAGTGACAGTCGGTGAGCACGCAGCTATGAAAACAGGAGAGTGAGCCAACACAGTGAAACAGAGCTAATGTTTTATTCGGAGTCAGGATTACTCTGGTTTCGCTCTGCAGGCCCGGGAAGCTCTCTGCTTGGTCGTGCGCCAAATGTCAGCTAACAAAAGGCATCAGCGAGTGAAGAACAGAACGGAGCAGATACAAAAACGGCAAAGAGCACTCAGCTGTGTGAAAAACACATTTTTTTTAAAAAGCTGCCTTGCTTCGTTTGATGTCAGAGAACCGGTTTTGTTTGATGTCGCTCGAACCAGACTGATCATTCAAATTTAAACCGCTACCATTTCAGTTACAGCTTCATCTTCGCCCCAACCCCCCACCATGCTCCTGACTCCTGCTTCCTCCTAGCCTCCTTTCTCCTCTTAAAACCTCCATCCTAAACTCTCCGTCTCCCTCGTGCCCCCGCCCAACCCCAGCTTCTTTCTCTTTGATGTCTGCATTTGTTGATGCTCTTGGGGTGAGGAGCCATTGTACAAAATGATCACAATTACGACGGCACTTCCCCCCACTTTTGCGCTAATCCTCCCTAAAAACAAATTATGCAAAACGGAGCGAGAGAGGAGACGAGAGATTTTTCACTCTCATCCTCTCTTTCTTCTTCGTTTTTTTCTTTTTGGAAGAAGCTGCAGCGAGCTCTGAGGAGTTGTTGTCATGGTTTCTTTGGAAGTATTTTCATTTTTTGGCTGAATAATGAAGCGATCAGAGCAGGACGGGGAGAGACAGAAGAGAGTTTAGATCTGGGCGATGAAGTTCTGCAAGAGATCTCAGTCACTTCATTGTCTACCAGTGTGTGTGTGAGAGTGTGTGTGTGTGTCTACAGTACCTCTTAACTGAGGGTGAATGCAGATGAAGTGTTATGAAACAGCCACTTTAATGAACGGTGAATAAAACATGTGAGACAAAGGAGCCAAAGGCACAATGACATGCACACACACACACACACACACACTAACTCTGCTACTGTTCTGGTAGTCGAATGGTATTTGCAATTCATTAGTGGTATTTGTTTTTAACTACTTGGTGTGTCAGACGGGCGGCATTACAACAAATACAGAGTTGCAGGCAAAAAGAAACAGAGAAAAATGTTCTTCAAGTATTCAGCTCAGGCCTCAAAACTAAATGTAAGTGAACCCTGTGTGCTTCTGCACTTCTCATTTTAAATAACAGTCAGTGAGTGTCACCCAGCTGTTACGATAGCATTGAGGATCTGTTTTTACTCAACAGCCCGAGAGCTGTTGGTCCATAAAACCTGGATTTAAACCTGCATAACTTTTCCTTGTTTCAGCTCATTAACTGCACATCGGTGTGTGTACTTTATATCAGTGCCAACCATTTTTCTGAGTCATTTGTTTTAATCAAATGCAAAAAAAAACTCAGTTGCTAATCCATCAGTGAGCACGTCATGTCTATATCCCTTTATCTCTTTTTGTAATTTTATGGTTATGTAGTAATAACGTGGCGTGCAGCGACCGTTTTTTTAAAACTCTCCCTGACGATGTGTTCAAGGACAGTCTGATATCTGAGCCGATATGTTGGGGGAAAACATTGCACTAACTCTAAAATAAATATGCCAAGCTGTTTGCTGTGATGAATGTCCTACAGAGTGTCAAGCTGAGTCTGCAAGGTGATTTTCATAATGTGCTGTTTAAAAACAGAAACCAATAGTTGCCTGTAGGTTAGAAAAGAAACTAAATGATTCGATATTTTACTTTTCTGATAATAAAGGGGGACTAAAATAAATAAATACTCAGAAATACTACATAAAATGACAGCCTTTCAGCCCACCCTGACAACATCTGACGCTCACAATTACACTAGTAACACTAGTAGCATTCAGTTTATTCACTTGCAATTAGTGTCATATTTATATTACTTTCTTTTACACTTTTTAGTTATATTTTAACTTGCACTATTTCCTGTTTAGACTCATTTTATTTTTACTTGTGTGATCTTCTTTTGCTCTTTACACATATTTAATTAGCATTGTTGAAGGGAGGCTAAGTCTTCACAACGACTGCTTCTCTGTAATTGTTGTGCATATGTATGACAGATAAAGACCTTGAACGTGATCTACTCCACTCTATTCTGTTCTCCGCTAACGTGGTTAGTAAACAGGTCAGCCACAGAGTGAATGCAATGTTTCTGAACTGCATTCAGCCCTCCGCTCTGTGTGTGTTGTGAGAACTCCCCTTGTGCCCCTCAGCGACCCCGTCTCTCACAATTAAATGTGTCGACCTCAGCGCGATTGCAACAAGTCATCCGGCAGAACCATGTGACCCGACACACAAACACACACATGTACTTCAAACTGGATCTACTGGTGTGGGGTTAGGGGACAGTAGGGTCTGGGCACTGGGATGAAGGCAGGAAAAGACAGGTCACATTAAAGCTGTGATGTGATGTGTCACATTGTCCCAGTTTCCCCGCTCCCAGTTTAAACTGGTGAGGTGGAAAAGGACAGGGAATTGACACAGAAACCCGTAAGATACATATAGTATAGGACTGGATCTGGTCAAAGGCTGGCTTGTTGGCTGGTAAAAACATCTAAACAAATAATGCTTTGTTTTGGAAAATTCCATCCATTTGCCTAAAAATGTAATTTTAGAAATGTTTGTGAATATTTATGAACAAATTTATCCTCAAGCTAACAAGCTGCTACAACAAGAAAACACTGATGTAAGACTTTGACTTATATAGAATGTTTCAAGTCGTCTCTCTGTTGCAAGGAAAACACAGCTGTGACTGCAGAAAAAAAACAGCATATGAAACGCTGAACTTATGTCCTCCTAAGGAGAAATACACACTGTGGGAAATGCCAAAATTAGTTGTAGGACCTTGCGACTCAATGGTAGGTTGTTACCTTTGACACTTTGGTACAAACTTGATGTCATAAATAAAAGACTGCCGCTTCCCTAAAGAAAACAACCGGCACAAAGCCTAGATTTCAGCGGGCAAAAGAAGACTGGAACAGTCTGGAAACTCGCAGTGATTCTGGAGAACGCAAATAACAAGACAGACACAGAAATGTCATCATTTCATTCATAGTTACTATAAGCATGAAGCTAAACGAAACACTTGTTTTCCTAACAACCGAAAGGCCCCTTGAAACAGTCTATATTTACCAAAAATGTGAGGAAAGCTGCTGTCTAAGGCCCCGATCACACAGAAAGCGTTTCAGCTGCTGAAGGTGGCGTTTTGTGATCGTTTTTAATGAGAATGAAGCTTTTTGCTCGCAGTTTTTACGTTGCGATGCAATTGCCTTTCTGCATTCTAGGTGCCTGGTGTTTTTGTCGGAGCGCTCTGAACTCACCTCAGAGTGGAAAAGCACCCCACATCATCTCTTTTCTCTTTTTCCAATCGGGCCTTCTGTGGTGGTAGCTGTTGCTGGATGCTGCCCCTGAGTCATCCTAAAATATGCCTGGAAACAGCCATCATAGAGGAGAAGCTCCTGGACCAACTGGTGGTTCTCCCCATGACCCACCCTCTTTATCAGGGTCTCATGTACCTACACAGATCTGTCTCCCTGTGCCCAACAAACTATTTACTGACAGCCTCTCAACCAGAGCTACAGTAAGCACCCTCTGCCTCAACATTTCAGGAACTAGCTACTAATTACTAGGGAGGGGAAAAAAGCTAGATTGATTACACAGGAAGGTTAGTGTAAGGACGTGATGGGGCGGTTGCCTGGCAACACTAAAAAAAATGGTTTTTTTTTTTACTAGTGGCATTCAGTGGAAAAAAAGGCAGTGCGGTGTGCCTCACGCTACAACCTGCAGGTCATTTGCAGATCTTCCTCCTGTGCTGACATAGTGCAAAGATAATTTTATAAAATGTGACAACTAGGTTTAACTCTTTGCAGCAAGAAATCTACACAGGTAGCCACACTGGATGTTCCTTAGCGTGTATGGTTACTCAGAATCAGCTCGGACACATGAGGCTACGTTGCCTTTGAGGACCTCAAATTCAAAAGTAGATATATTTTTAACTGTATTTTATTCTTGCTTATTACAACTTCAAGAGCAGCAGATTGAGCAGTGCCAGTTATCACAAAGGAGGTTACGGGCGTGTGTTAAGCATTTGTGTCTTGCCTCCAGGCGGCCCATGATTTCAGCTTTACTAACTATTCCAAAGTGTACTTCCCCAACTAGTTTCCCATCACTTCATTCTTTGCGACAGGCTCAAAGACACACAACAACTTTGTGTTTCCCTCTGAACATGTTGTGTGAGACGACTCAAATCTGCACTGAGTAAAATTTAAAAACACAAAAATCTCTGCAGCAACAACGGAGACTGACCAACCCTGAACAACAGAAACCACACAGATCTGCTCCTTTGGTCCAAATGAAATCCTGCTGCAGAGTAGGCACACACTCCTCTGCTCACAGGAAGCGTGGAATTGAAACTTGAGTAATATCCAAGCTGTCTGCTGAGCAGCAGTGAGGGAGGCTCTGTCCAGAGGAAGCTTCACTCGCCAACGATACATCTTCCACTTTTCTGGCCCCTGTGATGTAGAGCACCACAGACTGACCGAGTTTACTGACATCATGTTGCATGATTTCTGGTTAATAAGGCTATTTGGACTGGATGCAGGGCTATAATTAAGGACTATTTTCCTCATGAACTAATCTGTTTTTCTTTGGTTAACTGACTGTCTGTATAATGTCCATCACAAGCTCCAAAATCTGAGGGTTGCTTGTTTTGTTCCAGCAGTCTGAAACCTAAAAATAGCCTGTTTACGATGATACAACACAGGTAAATACAGACAATCCTCACATTTCAGTAGCTAGAAAAAAAATGGAAGTAATGTACATTTATTAAGCTGTGGAATGGTCACACTCAGAAAAAGCAGGGTAGAAGATACAAGGACTTTTAGACTCTATGGCTCAAGCTACAAAACTCTATATCCTATATTGCCCATGATGCAACTCAGCAGCATCTTTTGTTAAACCTCAGGCCCTCATTTTTCAAACTCAACACGTCCAGTTTGAAACACAGGCTGTTCACTCATAAATTTTTAGTAGCCAGTGCTCCTTCAATCTGCATTTGTGGTCGGTTGTTTCCCTCCAGTGCCTGGCAGATAGGGAGATTCAAGACTAGCCACTGCTATTGAGGCTCGGCGAAATTTCGAGGAGAAGGTGCCAGGCAGTAGATGTATTACGCATTCCCTAGCATTTTTACAAATAGGGAATGTAAGAATTTCTTTAGACTACAACAATGATAAATGAAAATTAAAATGCCATATAATTTATTTCTCTATCAAAACATCTGCCTACAAACTCTCAAAGAGCTCATGTACTATAATACAAGGCTCGTTTATCCAGTCGTATGCTCAGTACTCACTCACATGCTCTTTAAACACATGACTTTTTGCTGAACCCTTACTATTTGACACTGAACTGATACTACTGCTGATCAATGCTCTCTTCAAAGCCAGATTCCATTGACAAAAACAGTAATTTTACTTTGCTAAATGTGGGAGCTGCTGATCTACCCCTGCCTCAATCAATTAGTTTACTCGTGTTATGTGTGACTTTGGTGAATCCAAACTAGTCTTTTAAAACACCAAAGTCCCATAATAAAACACACAAACTGATTCCGGCAGTGGCAGACCAGCATATCCTGTGGTCAAAGAGATAAAATAAAATTACTGTTTTTGTCACTGGAGTCAGGTTTTGACGGGAGCATAGTTATGTTTCACTCTTAGTTCAATTTTAAATATTAAAGTTCAAGCAAAAGATGCATGTGTTGAGAAGTACTGAGCATATGAATGGATAAATGAGACTTGGATTGTACTGTTCGAGTTGTGTGAATGAAAAAAAAGCGGAACCCTTTGACTTCAATTCATCAAGACTTTCATCCATTTTTGGATTCTTAAAACTTCTTGAATTCAGCGTAACACAGGGTGAGTAATTGATATACAAATAATCATTTAGGGGAGTGAAGTATCCATTAAGGTCAAAGCCCTCACATCTATAAGCATCCACTCTATTGAAGTGCCTCTGAGCAAGGAAGTGAACCAGGAAGACTAGCCCTGTGGATGGAGGAAAAGAAAGACTTGGCTTTCACCGCAGGAACTGATAAAGTATCATGTTGAGGATGTGGTCACACCAGCTACCACTTCCATTTCCCTCATTTTACTCCCACCGGTTAACACAGCACACACACTCACCCACTCACTCCGAGGCCTGTGGCCCAAGATTGAAGCTTGGGGTCAACGCTGGATCGATAGCTTCTTGGGATAAAACCACCAGCAACACCCGCATGTGAACACCCAAAACACTGCTCCTAGCAACCGACGCCTTGACGAGGCTGCCTTATCGATCACTCCAACAATGACCGAGCCTGGAAATTGCTGAGTAAGGCTGGCTTCCTCGGGTGGGGTAGAAATAACGGATCATAACATGGATGTTGAAGGGAGATTTAGTGTGTGTGCATCTTTTTAAAGTAAATCTCACACCGCTGCATTACAGAATTCTTTTTGGCTTAGAGACACACACGCAGAGCACAGACGGGCACAAAAGGAAACACACACACACACACACACAGCAGCAGACTGAGGTACACAGCCGGCTGATCAGTGTCATTGTACAATGTAACACCCACGCTGATGCGTCGTCAATAGACTGGCCTTGCTTGCACTTTGCATCATCCCACTGAGAATAACACAACAAAAGCCGACGCGGTTAAAGCAGCGAGGTCAGAAGACCAGGTGGAAGAACGATGATACACAGTTCTGGGGCAAACACGGCCTGGCAATGTTCCCAGCAGCAAGAGACAAAGTCTTTTAGAAAAATATATATTTCCTGACAGCGATAATGCTGAACAGTTTCCCCTTCCTGTCTGTACCTAAGGACTTGTGATGCAGAACTAACTTTATGATAAATAGACTTGGGCAGCGCAGCCAGCAGGAAATATAAAGGACGAAATGGAAATCATGATGGAGTTCACGCACTTGGACTATCTCCAGAAAGACATAAGAAGATTGGTTGTGTCTTTATCATCCTTAACATGCGATTCAACTGCTGCTATAAAACGTTTTCTCCAAAATGTATTCTGGGGCTGCAGTATTACCTGTGTGATGCTGCCTTTTGCATCACTGCATTAACAATGACATCTGTGAATGCTGCACTGTGAATACTAAATTTAAAATGTGGCTTCATTGCAATGCTGTAACAGTGTTAAGATCGGTTGGTTTGGTTTGCATGTTTGATCAGGCAGATTTTTTTAACCTTTGACTCTGTTGATTGACAGTGAAAGAGTATCCCAAGGTTGAGTCTAATCCTGGTTTTGATGTTTATATGATATGATCTTTACATGGTATTTCAGCTTAAACGATTAATTAATTTCCAGGTTGACAGAAAAATGTTTGTCATATCACTTTACTACAATACGTAATCGAGTCATTGTTTCAGTAATTCTTAAGCAAAATGGCCAAACATTTTCTGATCCTAGCTGCAGTGTTTCCCACAAATGGACTTTATTAAGCGGGCTGTCCAGGTATAAAAACGACCAAAGTATATTTGGTGGTACATTTTCGCATTTTTTATTTATTTTTTTATCTGTTGAGTTACTGTTGTCACAATAAACCAGTACTGACGATAAACACACACACACAGATATGATGTTACTGATACATACATAATAATATCTCGGAAACATCTGAAATCATTTTTATGTCTTTCCGTTCTCTCTTTGTTTCCCTCTTCCCTTTGTGCAAATTTTTGATAGAGTTTGTGACACTATCAGCATTATGATTTTTTTTGGCTTTGATAATATTCTGTGTCCTCATATGTGAACATTATATTTGGGTTTACTGGACCTTATACTTATTCACAACTTAGAACTCTGGCCTTTGTCCCCTTTTTGTGTCATCTAGTGGTAGTAAGACCACAATACACTAACAAATGTAAAATCAAGATGGCCGTCACCTCTGGTACGACAAGGTACGAAAACCTGATCGAATTTAATTGTTGAAACTTGTTTATTTATGATTATTAATATTTGTAGTTTGATATGGCAACAAATTTGACCAATTTTAGCAACAGTAACATGATTAGACACTGTTAATTAGGAAGCACTTGTTTAAAGACATCGTGAAATTATCATCAGCTCATTGAAAGACATTGGGACTTTATTATCATCTTGTTTTGACGACACTGGAACTTTATTATTGTCTCATTTGAGGACATTGGGACTTTATTATGGTCTCATTAGAGGACAATGGGACTAAATTATTTTTATAATTGTTTTATTTTTTTCTATTTAGCGGGTCCTACTGATCCCAAATAGCTAGGAGAAAATAAAAACGCAAACCAAACAAAAGTTCGTGTCCCAGGAGGATACAGTGAAAATCTGATATTGTGCCCACCTTACCCTTAATTTCAAGTTAAAGAGAAATTTTGCCGATTTGCAATCAGCTCTCCTGCTGATTTCAACACAAATTTGTTGTTCACAATCAGAACTTTTGAAAACTTCTGACAATTAGCTTTTTGGCTCACAAGCCAAGGGGACTGGTAGATAAAAAAAAATCCATCGGCCAAGCATATTTTTTACCAGCCAAAATAATGAGTTGCCTTTTTCTGTCACATACACATTTGTTTCAGTACTTTTCATTGAGATAACACAGTATTATGTTGAATACAAGCTTAAAGGAGAGGCCAGAGTGAAAACACCCCCATTTTCACAGGTAACTTAGCTGGTCCCCTCGCTGCAGGAAATAATGGATTAATCCTGGAAAGCTATTGATGTAGCGCTTTTCTCCTTATGAAAGTAACACAGCAATTATTCGACCAATGAGAATTTGGTCAGATGAGAGCATAGCAACCAAATAATCGACTAGTCGACCAGGAGACTACAGCTCTAGATATGACACACAAGTACACTAAAAACAAACAAACAACAACAAAAAAAAGCTACAGGAAGCTCTCCCCAGTCACAGCCCTCTGCTGCAGATGAGCGCATTTCTTGCATCATCGGAGCAACCTCTCTATCAGGATTTATTCCTGACGGAGGCAGCGACATGCTTCCCCTGGAACACTCAACAGCAAACTCAGAAGGGACGGTGACGTACGTGTTACATGAAGTGTTAAATCGCTGTACATTCTGACAACCATCACTGATAGCTCAGTGTTTGGTCAGTAACGTGGTTCTCACTGTCTCAAACAGAACATACATTTGTGGAGTTCTATCTCCTGATAGTATCGTGTGGGAGCGGGATGCCAGAAATGTAGAAAACACATGTACTCAGTAGATTTAAATAACTCATTCACATTTAAGAGACCTAATCTGAAGCTTAAATCTGCTAAATGTAGATTTTGTTAGTACCTACAAAAAGATTGGAGCCACTAACTTTTTGATGAATGCCAAAATACACGCAATTCACTCTGCTCATGTTTCATGAATAAGACCCATTATGTGCACATTTTTATAGCATCTTTCAAGTTCTTCTGTGGCTCCGGTTTTAGTTTGTAGAAACTATAATGCTGATGAACACTGGTGAAGTGTGTGTGTTGTTTACATCTCATTCATCACAGCAGAACAGAAATGCTCAGATTCTATATTTAGTGACTTTCACTGCAGCCATTATTCTACAACTATCCCATCTCTCAATGGGAACAGAGTGAAATATCCTGTACAGAAGAGTCATGACAGACAGATCCTATTCAATGTGTCAGATGGTTATTCAAACTATGAATAGCCCCTGAGTGGATCTCTAAGTGGCCACATCACTCAGTCTGAGTGCACCCTGAAGAGGCTGCTGTGTATCTTCAGAGTTAATTCAAACCATTAGCCGCAACCAGACGTGCTGAACATGTGTCCGAGGGAAAATCCAAAAGGCAGGCAGAGATCTGTTTGAATAACACAGTCAAATCCCACTTCCTTTCACCTGGAACCGTTTAAAATCCAGCAGATCTGGTTCAAAGAGGAGGCAGAGGAACAGACTGGAGGCTCAGTAACAGAACAAGCTCCTCGGGGAGGAGAGCAGAAAACGTCCATGCATCTGGAAAACGTATGAGCATAATGTGCGCTCTACCCAGGGAAAGAGTGCGGACGACTCCTGAAATACAGATTACTGTGAAAACACACCTCTGGAATCCTAATCATCCTCAGTGCTTCAGCAGAGAAACAGCTCAGGATAAAGCAGCAGCTTTAAATCTCTACCAAAGACTCTGTGAGATGCTGGCAGACAAAAACATACAGAGCAGGATGGACGGTTGTTTTCAGGTTGGCGGCCGTCCATTTCTCAAATCACACAGTGGACAATTTATGTATTTTCTCCTTTAGCCATGAAACTAAGAGCCTACAATCATAAAAACCACCAAAGTTACCCCATCAACCTTCAATTTACGAGGCAATATTCAAAATTCAGAGAGCCGCACAAAGGCAATACGCTCTGTTTACACCCGAGCTTCAAAACAAGTCTTGCATCAGAAAAGACCCACAAAAAAAGAAAATAAATAAAGACAGAGAGATGTGAAGCAAAGAGAGGAAGACCAAAGTGATCCAGCTAGGCTGATACTCTAAATTAAAGACAGACACAGAGTGTTCCTCACTTGAGGACTCATTAATAGGAAAACCAAAAGACAGATATCACCTGATGTCCATCTATTTAAAAGCAGGGCAGATTATGTCCTTGAAATATGACTGTATCTATAAAATACCCAAAGGTAGCTCTAAAACAGAATGCTGAAACTTTCATTCCTTTCTTTGAGCGACAAATAATTAATAGGTTCCAATTTTTGATCATTTACAAAGAGGTATTTGCTTTGTTCCTGTTAACCCTGTTAGTAGGCTGTCAGTGTAATTTTTTAAACAAATATTACATACTTTACTAATGGTTTTATTGGTGGAGGAATGTGAATCAAATAATATGACGTATGATCCTTCTTTTGGTATTTAAACGAGGAAGTTGTTCACTTTATGGTGACGCCATTCTTAAATGAGTAAAATTTGCTTCGGGGAAAGCATGTTTTTAAAAATCCCTTTCTATTTTTTCATTTTTTTTTAAATGTTCTTATGTGTATTCTTACCATTTGCTGTGTTTTTTTTGGACCTAAATCAAGTACTATTGAATTATTTTTTATACTGTCGATAGTATCAACTGCAGTGGAGAGATTTGCAACGCCTTGAAAATAAATTATATATATTGGAAAAAAAACCCAACTGCTATTGTCAAGATGTTTCAGAAGTAAAAACAAAAAATATTACTTTGTGATTGAATTTGTTTTCAATGAGGAGCGAGCATATGCGCCCCAGAGAGCTCCACCTCTTGTGTGGCCGCTCTGGCCGCTTTCAGTTGAAAATCTTGTGCTTTTATCACCACTTGCTTTGTAAGCTTGAAGTTAACTGTGCCAACCAACTGTTGATGTAGCATTGTGTTAGCTCCCTGGCTAATGTTGTGTGTCAAGATATTTTTGTCATATCAACAAAACCTAAAAAAAAACAACACAGGCCCTGAAAGTGTTAAGCAAAAAGTGGCAACCAAACAACTTTTTTAATGACTGTAAATTCATCGCTTTGTTTTTACTGCCTTTTGGTCACAATAAGTGAGTAACTTTAAAATGTTTTCCTGGCTCTGCTTTGTCATTATTTTTGACATATCACAGAGTAAATGATTCAGCGTTAAAAGAAATAGCTGTATATTTCTGGAAGTAAGGGGATGTTCTGATGACAATTTTTCCTTCCTGATTCTGATTCCTAAACCTTTGTATCAGCCGATCACTGCTGTATGGATTGGCTCAGGTTAGGACTGGGCGATATGACTATGTGCAATATATCGATATATTTTCAAGCAGGGTACAGATTTAGCCAGTATCCTTTATATCGATACAGGGTCAAACTGCGTTACATAATGCTGTTCTTCCAAAAAACCTTGCCAGTGTTCATCTCTCCTCTCTCACACTCTCCGCACAGCTCCGCCCCACTCACTCACTCACTCACTCACTCACTCACTCAATCACAAGTTCTCCAGCAACACTCAGAGAGACACAGAGCTGCTCCTCTGTTTAATCTGTCTGTTGATGAGTCCACAGTGTGACATCAGTCTATATGTACACGTGCTATGCTGAATCAGTCTGTGAGATGAATGAAATGACCGCAGTACACGTGCAGCGCAGCACTGCCCTGCATGTGTGGGACACAGAGCTGCTCAATTGTGCCAGGTGAGCATTGGTTTGGTAGCTTGTGTGTGAGGTGGGTCATAGCACATTGCCGTTCTTATCGGTAGTTGTAGTCTATTATGTGACATGGAGACAGAGCCTGGATGCAGGGGACAGATGTGTTTTTAAAAAATGCAGCGACAACACAGACATTTTATACAATATGGATATGACAAGGACAAAGTGTCTCTCACTCCCTCCCTCGGCCTCTCTGTTGATGCTCTGGGTATAAATAAAGAATGAACATTGAAATCATTTTCAAACACTAGATTCATTTGAAAGGCCAAAGAAACTAACTTTTTAACTCCCCCCACAAAGGTTTTTAATTGGATTTAGGCGTCCTTGATTGTGTTCTGCCCTGCAAAAATTCAAATCTATTTTACACTATTTTTCATTTACATGTTGTGCAGCTGTATATTTTCAAACAGGGAAAAGATCTCTGAATCTCTACAAGTGCTTGTGACATCTCAAATTTGGCTTTGGCAACTGAAAACATGTAGCCCATTTCGTAGAAAATACCAACATATATATCGTGTATCGCCAGTCAGCCTGTAAATACTGAGATATGAATTTCTATCCAAATCGCCCAGCCCTAGCTCCGGGTAAACCTTTTGCAACACATGAACAAATACATACACAGAATAAACGCCATAGAACTGTCTTTTGTTATCTAGTTTGACATTTTGCTAATGGCTAACGTTACACTTTTTACTGGAAATCAATTTTCCTTCGCCGCTCAAAACCAGTAGTTGCCAGAGGCTGCAGAGCACAACCTGCTATGTCGGCTACTGTTTTTTTCTACCGCAAAGAAGAAAAACACTTCTAAAACTAAAACTTCTGTTTTATCAAGATGTGAAACTACTTGGCTAATTTCAACTACAAGCAACTCTAAACTTTAACAATTAACCTGTGTTGGCTGTTTAATCTGCACAGTCCGTCTTCTCATATAATTTTGGCAGTGAGTGAATAAACACAAGCTGCAGGACCAGAGTCAACAGTGGGATTTATGCCTCCAAGTACTTTGCAAATTGGATCTTATTTTGAAACAAGCTTCCTCAAAACAAAGCCCTTATTTCAGTTTATTTACACATTAAAAATGCATCGTCACTACTGAGCTCCACTGTATAGAAGGTTGTAGAAAGGGCAGGAAAAAATATCTGTAAATGTAAGCAAACCAGGAATGCCTTTGGGAAAAAAATGGAAAGCGTGCATCTCAAAAGTGCTAGAAAAAACAGAAAAATGCCCTTTATGCCCTCAGCAGAGAACAGAGAAGTTTCTGTCCACCAGCACAGCATCACCCCTCCTTTGTCTCTGCTTCACTTCCTGACATTAACTTACTGTGTGTCTGAATGTGTGTGTGTAGTTATGTATCATATGTGTGTTTGAGCGTTTACGCTTGTTTAGCGCTCAGCCATCTTTGCCCTCCTTCCTCGATGATTCGCTTACGTAAGGAATCAGCGCAAGCTTGTCTGAGCACTGTCTCTTATGAATACAACTCTGTACTGTACAGCAGCTTCTCGCGCGCACACACACACACACACACACACACACACACACACACACACACACACACACACACAAAGAAAACCTATTATCTAATCACTGTTCGCCCAAGCTGGAGTCTAGACTTGAAAGGACTCAGTTGCTGTTCACAGAATTGGACTCAGTATATTTTGTTAATGACAGAGTTGTTATTTTCTGTGGTTATAAAAGCTCTAAACTCACAGAGCCTCACATTAACTATCCAGTTTATCCAGTTAGAACATTTGTGTTGGGTCAGACTCAATTTGTGGCTTGTACGTCCAAGTACAGCGGTAACACCTGAGAAATAAAACATACAACATGAGTACCTTATGAATTCCTTTTTTTAGCCATCTAGCAAGAACTGGTACAGGCCAATTTTCCCTAATGGGCCTTGCAAACAGGACATTGGTTTCAAGGCTGAAATAAAAAGGAACTTCAGGGTGGTCAAAAGTCAAGAACAATAACAGAGTAAAAATACCGAAAGGGATCCCTCACCCTGCTGGATGATTTATCCGTTATGCTCAATATTGAAGCCCAGACAAACCAAGCCAACATCGAAGAACTAGCAGCGACGAAGGCCGACCTATGTGTCGCCTTTATCTCAGCCAAAAAGTTGCACCTGAACACACCGCTAAGACTACAGCTTAACGGCCAACTCACATGTACGTTCTGTGCCTGCATGAGAGAAAATAGCTTTCTCACTTCTGTTACTATTCTCATGCGCCCCACATTGATCGACAACCAACTGTTGGCTTGGTGCGTCAAAGCCCTTAGGTACGTATACGGACACGGACGGAGCCCCCTGTCTGAAATTGTGGGAACAAAACATGACAAAGACATCTTAAAAATGCGGTACATTTGAGAGATATTTTAAACATCCAGGCTATATGATGTCACTTCGCCGAGTGCACAGGGACAAACACCAACTCCCGAACAGCTGGGAGGAGACTGGCCGGTAGTTAAATGTTAGTTTGACAGCAGGGAAAGAAAAATGGAGGGCCGGCGCTGGACTGCTGCCCTCTAGTGCCCTCTGGTCGAACGATCCATGCCAGTGTAAAGAACACATGAGACGATGATGGTTACAATCTAAAGGAAGTAAAAATTGAAATGATTCAACAAATGATGCTCTATTTAAATCCCAAAGCTGTCTAACATGTCAGTTATGTAAAAAAAATCGAAATATTCACAGTTCTGTAGGCAGTTTATCTGGAATCAGAGAGGCTTCAGGGAAACTTAGCAGCGCCGGACAACAACAGCCATTGTGTTAACCCTCATTTTAATGACACTATGTTTCTTCCTGCAAATCTCAACCTTACTCTAACAGAGTTTCAGATCAGTGGAGGAGGTTAAGAAATATGACATAACGACAGAGTGAAAGACTTTGCCGTCCTACTCTGATGTCTAAATTTGAGCTGACACCAACAATATAAACTGGTAAATCTGCTAATAATCTTGGGTAATTGATTACTTAATTTGCCATCAAAATGTCAAAAAAATATTGGATCTAATATCCCATGGCCCAAAGATATTCAATTTGCATGACTATTATGAGCAGATGCTCATGTTTGAAAATGATACCAGGCATTTTTGCTTGATAAATATCTTGAACAGTTATCAAAATGGTTGCTGATTCATCTTCTTTTGATGGACTAATTGAGTCGGAATGATCAAATTTGACGAATGGGCTCTGTTATAAAATTTCATTCCTATACCGGAGACACAGCAGTTTGATATATTTCAGGCTGATGTAGGACCGTTTTCAGGTAAACGTATTGTTAACAAAGTTAACTGTTAGCTAGTTAACAAAATGCTAGTTAACGTAGTATATAATCATCACTGGAGTGCAATGCATCTTGGGATATATTTCTCGGCCGCGTTTGAAGGAGCCTTTGTTGCCTTGGTTGCGCCTATGTGACGCAGTCAGTCTTAAAATGCAGCCTTCCAAGCCTGAACTGAGACGCAGCTATCATCTTCATCTTATTTTTTCATTCACTTAAAACAATTTATATTTAAATCTGAATAAATTGCACAAGCAAAATGAAATGCTGTGCCTCGTGATGATGTACCAGATTAGGCATCCTGTACGTCTTAGATGTGATGGCGTAGGAAACACATACGGTGCAATAGTGGAAACTTCTGTTTGTTACAGTCAAAAACATTATGGGTTAAACTCTTTATCTCTAGATGATATTTCAACAAATTTCCAAGGGGCAGCTTAGACATAGATATCAACCTTCAATGGCACCTACAGTGAAACCAAAGAATGAAAATGTAAGTAACCAGAACTCTCTCTGTACAGCCAGTCTCAAGGATCATCTGCATAAACCACCGCACACTGAACTGAATTACTGTGATTTTATTAGGAGTGAACAACACGTTTCGCCCGCGGCTTCCTCAGGTTTGCTCAACAAAATTACGAGCTCTCGTATGACTTATTACCGCAGTTATTTCACTTTTCTTTTTCAACATTTTCAGATGACCGAGACAAAGATTTTATAAAGAAAGATAGACTGCATCTTTGCTGCTGCTCTCCCTGCCTTAGGCTTTCCATGTAAGCGCATGGAAGGGCAGGGAGGTTTGCTCTCTCTGCCTCAGGCTTTCCTCATTAGCACGTGAAAGGGCCGAGAGGTGAGCTCTCTCTCCGCCTTAGGCTTTCCACGTAGGTGCATGGAAGAGGCTTTCTCCGTAGGCCTGAGGAAAGGCAGAGGGGCCCCAGCACAGAGCCATGCTGCCAAATGTTATACTGCAAATGGAAACGAAGTTTTCTTTGACATGTGGCCCTGACTGAATTATCTTTTGAAGTATGTCTTTGAAGAATGTTAAAGAAAAATTACTGAAAAAGAAAAGTGAAATAATTGATGATTAGTCATGTGACCAACCTGTGAGTGCTCAAGTGATTCTGTTGAAAAAGCTGTTGTTCGCTCTTAATAAAATTTGGTCGTCCCAAGAGATCGCAAAAAACCTTGACTCAATGACAGCTATTGCAATTTTTCCCTGCGTCAAACCACAGATTGACCGGACAATAAGACGTTACCTGGATTCAGATCTTGGCTAGTCCTTTACAAGCTGAGGACAAGGAATCAACTAGCGGAGTAGAGCAACAGCAACAGGAGCGACAACACTAAAATGTGCCACAATAGAGAGACGGGCAAGAATTAAAATCCAGAGGGCCTGCTATTATTACATATCCATGATCAAAAATAAAACATTTAACATATATTTCATGATAAATGTGAATATGTGTTATGTATTTTTATGCGATGAATGTCTGATGTAGGAATTTCTACCACAGAATAAGGTGCATTTTAGGCTGAACATACATGCTGTAGTTGAAGACACATCTCCAAACATGCTGTTCTAGCAGCACATTGACAGGCAGACAGAATGGGTCCCTGGCACAGACTAATCCTCCACACACCTCCCGTATAAGCCCCACTGCTCTCTTCCTAGCCGACACCCCGCCACAAGCATGTTCGCTGCCAAATCCTGTGACACATCCAACCAACTGGTGACATTTTGTCGCGGGCGGTTACGGAGACACACCTGACCGGAGCGTTGCAAACGACGGTCATGATTAAAATGGAGTAAAAGGAAAAAACAAACGGGAGGCACACTGGGGTGATGAAGGCTGCAGATAAATAAACGGGCGCTAATTAGTAAGCACGCAGCTTCCTCTGTGTAAGTGCGTGTGCATTGTGTTTTCTGCGTGTGTGTGCGCGATGCAACAACAATAACAAACGCGCCCTCCGTCCACTTTACGTGCTCCCACAGGAGGCATGAGCGCACCCCGCCGCTGCCACACGCAAAGCCGGATTTAAGATCAGATTTACCTGGCTGCGGTCTTCTTCTTCCTCTCTGGCTTATTTAGACGCTTCTCCCCGCTGCTTCTCTCCGGCTCTGCATTTCATTTCAGCTCGCCCATGTTCGCAGCTCGATGGATGGATGGAGAGAGGTGGAGGAGGAGAGGAGGTGGAGGAGGAGGAGGAGGAAGAGGAGCGGAAGCCTTTGAAGTGAGGAAATCTGGGTCCCTGCTCGCGACCCAGCTGCGTGGACTGGATTTATGTCGTTTCCAAGGCAGCGTCCGTCGACCTGACGAGCGTCAAGCGGCGGCCTGTCGCAAACACAAAGCACTTCCGCTTTGCATTTCGAAATAAAAGCCTCGGCTGGGGAAGCACAAGATAGACATGAGAAACTGAAAATATTCTGTATAACTGTTCTGTTGTTTTTACCCTGAATCTGTCTTGTAATTAGTCTGTGTATTTTTTAAAAAAACAGAATTTAAAAGCCTATTAAATTATCTTTTTGCATGTTTACCTTTATTGTCTCTGTCAAAATAACACACAACATAAATATAAGATCAGTCCGAGCTGATGAATTCATATAAATAAATTGCATATACAATATAAAGACTACTTAAATCTCTCCTCAATGGCCATCACCCTTACTCCTTATTACTACTTTTAAATGCACTAAAATAAATCAAGGGAAAAGCTTTTTTATTTACAAGTGCAGATGTCTCTTTTCGACAGGAAGGCAAACTAATAATCCCTCTTATTTGCAGAAAGATATTCTGATAGAAAGTCTACTAAAAGACCTATTTGTCCTACTATTTGCATTCATGTTGAAGCTATTCATCTCAGTTATGCCACTACAGGTTTGTGTAATTATTCTATTTTGGTTCACCAATTCTAATTTGGTAAACTGGGGTTTAGTACACCAGCCCTGTAATAACTCCAAATTCATTATAATGTTCACATTTTAAAGGAACTTCTTTGGAGGTGTTGCTTCAATTCTATGGGAATTTGGAGGCTGTAGTTTGTGGTGCTGTTGCACTGAAATGCAAAAATACTGTCAGGTGTTTCTATTAATTACTCTACCCTCATTTTTCATATTGGAAACTCCTCTCAGCCAGAAGCAGCATAATTTAATAACCATAAAACTGAATCGACATCTCTCTAAAATTGTTATTTTCGCCTTGGCTATGTGTACCTAATAAACTGGCACCTGAGTGTATATAAATGCCTTCTCTTCTTAAATACTGTATATCATGGAGCACTGAAGTACACTGTATCACTGGCATGTCCTCATTTCTGGGTGTCTACAGGTACCAGACAGTTAAATTTATTTACATACACTTTGACTGAATTTAGGGCGGATTTGTGGACAAATCATGTTTTACTTATTTGAGCACTGCAGGTAAGTAGTTTATACGTGTTCTTGTGCAGAGGTAGGTGTTATTTGCCGACAGATAAGCACAAGTACGACGTAAAATGACAGTGTTATAGTTTTATAAGATTTGTAACATTGACATTTAAAAATGGATAAATGAAAGTAGATAAGATGTTTGTAGTAGTTACCTCACACTTACAAATTTAAATTTAAGACTATTTAATGACTTTTAAGACCTTAAAACATTGCATTTACAACATTTTAAGACTTTTTAGGACCTGTAGGCACCCTGCATTTATAAGGCAATTTTTATCTTGTATTCCTCTTGTCTTATAACTGTATCTATCTGATAAATACTGGAAGCTACTGTGTGCTGTGGCATAATCACTAGACCGAGTCTTGCTATCTGATCCCATAGTTGGTGCTGAAATGGGGAAAAGGGCTTTTATGTACACAGCTGCTGCAGACTGAATTTGGTGTTGGAAGGCTTGTCTTTGTTTTTAGATGTAGATTGAAGAAGCGGAAGGAAAGTACACAAGGCTGACTGGATATCTGCCTCTATCTGATTCAGGATCTGTTTGCCTGATTTGATTACTACATGTTGTCTGCAGTTTTGTTCCAATGTGCTGCTGCCAGACTTGGCCAGGCCAATTTTGGAAATGACATCTTTTAATCTCAATGAGGATTTTCCTGGTCAAGTAAAATATTAAATACAAATTAAATGAAATATGTAAAAGTCTGCAAGGAAGCATTTGATGGCAGTAACCTTTTTAAGCGAAGGCTATACATAATATATGGTGAGAGAGAGTGTCAGAGATGGACTATTTGTAAAGTTGACGTTAGAGTCAAATCCAGATGAACTTTACAAGTTTAAAAGTTAAAGTTTTACCAAAGTGCAGTCACTTAGTTTTGTCCAGTTTATTTTTTACCATTAACCTCACCTAACTGTCTTACCTTCTGCCTGTAAATATTTATTTATGTTGAACGTTAAGTGCCTTAAACGCTGCTGCCTGTCGCGGTGCGTCTCGTCAGCTTGACGCAGCTGAAACGGATCAGGGAGATGCAGCAAATCGGCGGCGCATGCGCATCCGAAGCGCGGCGGCTTTTGCCGATGATAGCCGAGGCCACCACCCACTCCTTCGAGCAGCACGGGCGAGCCGCTGCGGGCCTGTGTGGAATATAACACACGTACATCATGTGAACACATGAAAACGAAAAATAATCATCAGGCTTTTTATTTCAGTCCAGATAAACAATGTATTTTCACCGACGTCATTCCACAAATAGGTAACAAAATAAAATATGCCGTTGTCCAGTATAAAGGCTAATTTCCCATATACATTTTATTGTAAAAGTATGGGATGTGTAGAGATCACGTGGAAATCTATTACAATAATTGAAGCTCACATTAAAGACACTTAGTGCATCAAAAATATTAGATAAAATAAAAATATTGCTGCACTTGACGCAAATATATCGGCATACTCAGTGTACAGCAGTGATACTCAACTTAGGGCCCAGGGGCCAAATCTGGCCCACGATACCATGCCAGGTGGTGTACTGATAAATATTATTCATTTCTGTTTCTTGACTGGCTCCTGGCCTCCTGACATTTTGCAAAAGTGGCCCCCAGGCAGAGAAAGCTCAGCACCCCTGCTGTGCAGTAAATACAGTAGTTGCTGTTTGGCGCATCCTACTCAACAACTTCTGCATCTTGCAGGTCTATTAACACCTTGGGAGAAACTACAAATGCATTTGACATATTGTCTCATACAGTCCTGCCGTTTCCCACTTCATCCACTCTGCGGCGCTGTTGCCTTGCGTTTGAGACAAGCCTCTCCTCCTGCAGGTTGCTGACTCCTCTGTCGCTGTCCATGGTGCTGATTAAGATGATGTTGCAAACCAGTACTTTGCAGGAAACGAGCTGATTTCAAAATCTAAGCATGCATAGAAAACCATAAAGGAGACAAAGTAGTGCTGCAAGCTGTCACATAGTGTATCTTGTTATCTGTAGTACTTTATGAGTCTTCCTGAGATACTTTATGTTAGTGTATTGACTCTGGTTGTATGCTTTGGCTTACTGTGGCGCCATCTTATGGCTTGACGTGGTAATCACACCTGGCTGTAGGCTGCATAGCACAGCATCTCTGCTTTTCTCAAAGGTGCAGTAAGTCATTTATGGCCCTTATCGAGCTCTTGGCACTTGGAACTTAGATCCATCCTATATTTATGTCTCTTAAAGGCCAGCGTGAAGGATTTGGGGGGTAAATTGGCAGTAATGGAATATTATCTGAGAAATTTGTTTTCTTTAGTGTATAAAATCACCTGAAAAACAGAATTGTGTTTTTGTTGCCTTAGAATCACCATTTTATGTCTACATAAAGTTAAAGTTAAAGGCCCCTCAACAACAAGAAAACCCCCCACTGATTTTTCCACATTATCCTGCTTTATTCAATGATTTTACTGGTTTCTATTATTGGGTCCATTTGTTCTGGAAAGAAAAAGACCTTAACAGAAAATTCAACTCCCAGTAAGGCCACTTGAACGTCTGGATCTTAACTTATCGAAGACAAGGTGCTGGGCTGACAGCCTGTGTGCGATGAGCCAAACAGTGTCAGAGAAACGCTAATTTGAAACATGAAGCTGCTGATTTATTCACCTGGGGCCGTATTCACAAAGCATCCTAGTACTAAGAGCTGCTCCTGGTGACGAAATTCGAATAAACTTCTTAGAATTGTGACGTTTTCTCAGAATTTC
The DNA here is from genome assembly GCA_026686955.1 of Epinephelus cyanopodus. Classification (NCBI taxonomy): domain Eukaryota; kingdom Metazoa; phylum Chordata; class Actinopteri; order Perciformes; family Serranidae; genus Epinephelus; species Epinephelus cyanopodus. The sequence goes on from CM048934.1 coordinate 16,327,670, forward strand.
CCCTTAAAGTTAAGACTCGGTCCTTGTAGGGATAAAAGTTATTCACAGAGAATCTTAGACTTTAAAAGAGCTCCTAAAGTGAAAAAGTGTCAGGAGTAGGGAGGAGGACTTTTAAGTGATTTAAGAGTTTCTTAATCAGACGAGAAAATGGAAAGACAAAAAAGGTGGAGAGATATTCTCCAAACGCCGCAGGACACCGAGTAAATGAAATGCTACAGATTAGATGGTGCAGGGATAACACTGATCTCATTAGGGATACACACACATCTCCCACCTCTGCAGTACCTGAAATAAAGTGATCAACACTAAGATATTTGGAAAACTGGAAAAATGCAGCAGTGATGACTTGAGTCAGTCTCAACCTTCCATCAGCAGAGTGATCACACTGACAGTGACAACACTTGCACAGTCAGCAGTTCATTTCATTTCCACTGGGTGTCCACACCTTGCAGGCTCTCAAAAGGGCGTGTCTGTGACAACCAATCACATCTGTTAAAAGAATGCATCACACCTAGCAACAGAGTCAACCACACCTTCTCACTAAGGTTAAACTTTCTGTCCCGTCCTTGCTCTGAGAACTTCCTAGACTAGGACTACTTACTGAAAGCTTTAAGGCTCAGTTAGGAGCTCTCTGAGTGTTTTCTCAGAATGTTTGTGAATACGGCACCTGGTCTGTTTGTTTGAGAGAGGAAGAGACCTCTGCGGACAATTCAGCTCCCACTAAAAACCTCCTTAACAATGAACACTGACAGAATTATTTAGGTTTTGTGTAGGCTATCCAAATCACAGCAGTACTGCATATCATGATGCAAAAATGTAACATGGTACATTTAATCATTACCTGTTGGGCTTGAAGGCCTTCTTATCCTGCTACCATCGTTCAGTGTTGAACAGCTGGAAACGCATGTGCGGTTTTTATGGTCATTTTGTGCAATTCGCATCAAACTAACTGTCTCATATGCTTAGAAATGAAAATATATATAAAAAAAAGCATACCTCAGTTTGCCAGAGTGGGTATGGTACTCATATCATGAGGACTTCCTGCACGGCTCAGTGGATAGAGCGTGGCACTGAAACACAGCCGAGGCTAAGGGTTTAATGAGCTCCAGGTTCAGCTCTTTTCATGGCACCGTGAAGCACTTTGGAATAAAAGCTCCCACTGATTGGCAGAATAAAAGAACATAATAGTAGAGCGGACTGGGTGGCCAGCGCGGGGAGCTGGGGCCTATACTGTTATTATTAAATTCCCCAAATTTCACAGCTAGGTGTGTAGCTGCTAATCATAATGGGGAGGAATGCTAAGCAGTTCTGTAACATATACCAGGAGGGTTGTTGTACCGCTGCTCAGTGCTGGGTTGAAAGAAATGGTCAGTCAGGGGGAGCTAAATCCAATTTAAACGCTTCTACGTTCAAAATACTGTTTTGTTTTTTAAGTCTTGAGACTGTTCCATAACTTGTTTATAAGTTCAGAGGAGAGTCTGGTCCACTGGAGACTTCAGCAAGACAAGGCGTAAAGCAAACAATAAAAGTAATTATAATAATAATAAGACAATTGTCCACACATTAGAATAATATTTTAATAAATAAATAGCAGCATCACACAGAAAAAAAAGAAAATATACATTGTGTGGATGATGGCGTAATCATTGTATAAACTCAAAATGTGTCGTAGACAAACATTCACAATTAAAATGGTATAAAAAACAGCCACTGCATAACAGAAGAAGGTTCAACACATAAAAATATAGCTAACCCACGAGCGCCGGATCATACAAGAGCGAGACAAACCAGACAACTGGGTGTGTGTCAATGCAAACCAGCATCAAAGGGTGCTGACACCTCAGGGGTTCAAGAGTCAAGGTTTAATGCAAGGGGAAGGTGCGTTGGGGAAGTTGGGTTTGCCAAACTCTTGAACAACCTGCAGCTCTGGCTATTCTCAGAGCCGTTTAGTGACAGAGTTATATGTTTGGGAAGATGGGCGAGACATCTGTGAGGCTAAGTTTGGACGATAGGGTATTAAAGTCCCCCAAGTTGGAATGGAAAAGTTGGTTTGTCATGCCTTTAAGGTATTTCTACATTTAGATTTTAAAACTATAAGATCTTGTGAGTGAAGAGAAGAAGTGCTGGACCAGCCTTCACCTCCAGATCTCACATCTAAAGGAAACATCCACCCTCGGATTCTTGTACATTCTTTAATATTGCTATGTATTACTGGTGCATTACAGCACACGACTTATTTCGTGGTCAGCTGTTGCAATTTCCTGCTACTTCTGTTATCAATTTTAATACTTTCCCACTGACAGAACAGTAAAAATTAAAGGAATAGTTCGCCATTGTGGGAAACACATTTAATTGCCTATTAGTTTAATGAAAGATCGATACCACTCCTATGTTTGTGCAGTAAATATGAGCCATCAGTTAGCCTAGCTTAGCATAAAGACAGGAAGCAGAGGTAGTTTTGCTCAGTCCAGAGATAAAAACTCTACCTACCAAAACCTCTAAAGCTCACTTATTACGTCATATCCACAAGCGCAATTTGCGTTGGTTCAGGGGGCTCACTTCACCCCCTAGTGGCCATAGCCAAATATGCATGTAGGGATTCATTTTTTTATTTTAACACAGATAATAAATAAATAACAACTCTGACTTTGCATTTTCTTGTTGACACAATAAGAAACCAACAAAATAACTTTTTGTGGTCTTTTTATTTACTTCTAGGTTCTTGCGTTGGGACAGACAGCCCCTGCTTCCTTTAGCTGGCAGCCATGGGTGTATTAGTTGAGATATGAAAATGCACTGGCTGATAGCGTAACCCATACCTCAGCTGTACATATTACATTTCTTTCGTTTTTGTGAAGCCCCAACCTAAAATTCAAAGTCCGCCTGTGGTCATAGCTTGCTGACAAGTTGTGGTTTTACAGAGGGTCAGATACTGGATGTCACTGCTCCTGGTAAAGAAATTGTTCCAGCAAAATCGCTCTCCATGAAACCACAACTTGTTGGTCTTTGTATGCTTTAAAAAAACAAGATAGAATGCCTTTAGTAATTTTTGTTAGTAAGTCTTAGTTTAACTTGGACAGAGTCAGGCTAGCACTTCCTTCTGCTTCTGGTGTTTATGCTAAGCTTGGCTAACCACCTCCTGGCTCCAGCTTCATTTAAACATTAATTTTCTGTTTTTCAATATTGTGCTGAAGCATTTCTGGGTGGATTTTTCCTTTAAGCTTGTGTATATGCTCTTAATATTTGAGTATGACTCATTATAGTCATTCATGGAGCCAGACAATTTTTCGAACACTGTGTAATTTTCTGAAGTAGTTCTTGCACAAATTCCTGGAAAGGGTAAAAGCCTAAATCAGCCCTCCTAAAATGTATGGATATTAAACTCTGTCAATAAACGGCTCCAACTATTTCTATACACACCAGACCTGGATCGAATCATTAGTTGAAATCCCTCCAGGTACTTTCTCTGAGTGATTGCTTTCATCTGTCTGGACCGCGAGCCGGGCAGGATTGGCATCTGCTGGGACAACCCGATTCAATCCATTGTGCCCGTCACAATCGATACAAACCCAGAGAAGTTACTGAATCAATCTCAGATAGCAATTTGAGCCAGGCCTGGTACACACACAGGTACACGGGAAACATATAGTTATTACATTGCGACATACTGAGTTGGCTGGCCTGGCTGTAGCTCTTTGCTTTCTCACACTTGGACGGATCAAACATTCGACTTCGTTCAGAGAGTCCTCTCTTCTCCGTTTTATTCTTTTGTTGTCAATGTTGGTATTTTGCATTTTGATAAAGACTCAATGCCTGCAGGAACCGCAAGCCGTTTGCAATTTGCATTTTGTTGATTGCTCTTTGTTTGGTCTTTCTTTCCTTCCTGCGCCGGTTCGTTCCTTCCGAGTATTAAAGAGAGAACAAAAACAAAACCGAGAGAGGCAGAGAGGACCTTTTGAACATTACTTCAAACATGCACAATATTTGTAGGCCAAACCTCGGTTGTTGCCGGCTTGCCAACATTAGCTCATGTAGACCTCTCCTTGTGAAGAGAGAAGTGGTGCGAATGACCACTGTGTAAGTCTGTAGCATACAAATAGTGGATAAATTATACAGAGATGCACAGAATTAGAATGAAGTGACTCCCAGTTCTTCTGTTTCATTCTAATTGTATGCAGAGGTGGCTGCAGACCTCAGGCTCTGGATTTGATTGGTCCACTGCAGGCTTTGACCTTTGCTCTTTGACCTTGAGGAGGGGATTATGGGTGAAAAAAAGTGGTTGACATTCAGATGTTTGTAATTTTGGCTGTCTGGTGTCTGAGGGGAGAATTACCAAAATGAAATATTGATCACTGGGAAAAGTGACATCTACTTTAATAAGGTAATAGCTAGGCTGGGAGGATAACTCAGTCATTAACTGTGTGTCAGTCAGTGGTATTTTGGCACTTAAAGGGGTACTCCAGCAATTTAGTATCACACTTCCATAAAGTTAAGGGACTAAAAACAGACAAATTAAACAAATCTGTCGCCTAAATGCCCACATCTTTCGAACCTCAGATCTTCAACTTTAAGAAAGGCTTTCTGTGAAAAGCTGAGCTGAATCCAAGATGACGTCACAACCTGGTCTCATAGAAATACAAGACAATGACATCTAAAAATCGTATCACATGGTAGTGGCACATATTGTGTTGGAATTAAGTGGTGGCACCACGGAAACACTGCCAATAGAAAGTCAGTCCGAATGGTGGATGGGTCAATCAAAACACTATCCTAACCAGATAGTTTTGGTGCTTAAACCCAACCGTGCTGCCACCAGGTAATTTTACAGTTGCGGTTATTTCCCGTATTTCTGTGAGATCACGTTGGACTTCACTCAGGACAGGACCGTGTTGGTTAACAACACGATCCTGTCATAGTGATGTCGACTGTGTGGTGGAAACCAGGTCAACTTCGAGTTATTTTAAGGTACGTCATCACCATGTTTCTTTATCTAATCTAACCTACATAAGTTTAATTGCCTAAACCTAACCTAAGTGACTTTACATTTAGTACGTAACTTTACGCTAACATCATTTTTGGGGCGCTAATTTATTGGATGTCGCAAGAACCATTGACGTCTTTTGATTTTTGGTTTCGTGTCGTACTTGTATCACCTTACAAAGTACTTATTTTCCAAACATAACAAGTGCAGTTATTTAACCAAAACGTATACTTTTCTAAACCTAATCATGTAGTTTTGGTGCCTAAACCCAACCGTGCTGCCACCAGGTAATTTTAACACAATAGATGACACAGTTTTGGTCGTTTCACGTATTTCTGTGCGATCACACTGGACATCACTATGACAGGAGAACCATGTTTGGAACCGTGTGATAGTTTAAGGTACGTGGTCACAATGTTTCTTTACCTAATCTAATGTCACTTTACTTGCCTAAGCCTAACTTATGTCACTTTGCAGAGTATGTGACGTTACGCTAACATCACTGTTGTGGTGCTAATTTGTTGGATGTTGTATCTGCGATGTTGACTTCTTTTCATTTTTGGTACTTTACATAGTCACTTTAAGTTATGTGACTACTTGGGTCCATATGTAACAAGTGCAGTTACTTAACTGAAACATGATGTTTTTCTAAACCCATATACGTAGTTTTGGTGCCTAAATCCAACCGTGCCGCCACCATGTAATTTCAGTAATTTGGAAATGCTCTCCAGAGCAGCAGAAGACAATAGACGGGTCAACTGAACCTGATGTGTAAAACTGGTGAAGTGCCCCTTTAAGTGATCTCAATGTATGTCCTTTACCACACAACCATTAAGCTCTATTTAACTAATCACTATATGCATACAAGTTTGAATCTCAAGTTTAATCTCCTGCATCATCTCCTGTTACAAAGAAATCTAAGTTTGCCACCTTTAAAACCCGAACAACACTGAATCCTTTTCTAAGACAGCATATTGCAGACATTTCAGCTGATGGAGGTGGAGGAATCTTGCCGTCTGTCAGATGTCGATAAAACGTGGCAGGAGGGAGGGCGAGAAAATCAGCGTGACAGAGCTGTGAGGGCCGGCGACCTGTCTTGATCGAGTCAGGGGTCTGTCTTTTAGTGTATTGACTTTCTGTCCATTTTATGCGACGGATGAAATCTTAAGCTATTTGGTCTTTGAGTCACACTCTGGTAACTCGGGCGGAACAGGCTGTAAAGCAGCCAGAGATCAAAGAGTCTGATTTAAGAGTTTGTGACCATCGAGTTATGGGGTCAAAACTGCAGTTCTCGGGAGATATTGGCACGCGTTCACCCTGAAACCCGTCATCGGAGCGTACATGTGACAGTAATGCTCCGATGGACCTTATTTAAACCCAGAGCTTAATGCCTAAATGTAAGCATAAATGTTCTTTCTGTCCTCTTTGGCTTTCACTGTACCGTCTGAGCAAATTTTGGCTGGTGTGGTTTTTGGAGAGAAAAGCACTGATGTAACGGCTGAATAAAAATCCTTCATTATCTAAGAGGTAAACCTCCTGTTCATTGAATAATGTGTCCTTCAGAGATGGTGCTCTGAATCACAAACAGCCTGGATTTATGCCCGCAGATGATGCCCATACTCTGATATGTACTCTGATAATATGATATGTATATTAAGTAGGTGGCTGATTGTTGGCTACTCGTGTAGGACAACAATTTCAAGATGCATGTGCTGAATTTGCATTATTAGATGTGGGAAACATAGATAGATTTCCTTTATTAATGTGGCTGCTGATGCATGAAACTCCACTATTTTTGGGTAAAGTGTAATTGCAACTGAGGAAGATCTTGGAACGTTAATGTTATGTTATTATATGAAGGTGAATCTGTGATAACGCTGGCTAACTGATGACAGTAATGATAGTAAGCTTTAGCTGATAAATAAAATCTATATATTCTGTTCCTTTTAAGGATGACATCTGAGGAACACTTGTGCACCCTTATATTAAAAAATTCATGTTTAATTTCAGATTGTTCCCTTTTATTTTAAATTCTTGTCAGTAAAATCTTTAGAAGTTGGGGCTTTAATTATTTCCAAAGTTGGTGTATTGGTCAACAGAAGCAAGGGCCTGACAGTTGTGTTGGACCAAAGGCCTGCGCCATGTTTTTAGCTCTTTTAGCCCCTTGTTCAATCCAAGGGAAGTGACCTCTCTGTGTCGTGCGACCACCAGATGGCACTGTGAGTCCACCAGAGACCAGTGGCCGTTGTACATTCCTTCATCTCGGTCCTCAAAGACAAACTTTTGACTGCTGCAGCCTGGAGAAAGTTTCCTTTGCAGAAAAAATCCAATTTCTGTCGGCTGAATGGTTTGATTATACATGCTGGAAAGGTTCATTCGGATATATTCTATGACTGTTGTCAAGCTTGACCGGCACAAAAATAGATTTGGTTTAGTTTGCTTGGTGCGGAGAGAATCCACACAAACCAGAGCTCGGACTGCATTTGGACTCTGTGTGAAGGCTTGAAGTCGTCGTTTGACCCCAGAGGTCGGTGCTCGACTCTGTAACCTGCATCAGTGGGACTCCACCGAGGGCCGCCTGACTTCATACCAGGTTGACAATGAGGATAAGCTCTTCACTGGCTGCCTCTTGTCACTTTGTCCCTGTCTGATACCTTCGTCCACATGAAGTACACCACATTTTGTGACTGCAGAGCACATCTTCATACGTTTACCCTCCATTTTTTGGTCTGAAAACCAACATTTTCACACCAAATAAAAAACAAACACGTGTGAAATATTGGCTTTCATTCCAAAACTTTTTCATCTTAGAGGTTAACTTCACTGGTGCGCTGGTTTCTCTCACACACTGCGGTAAGTCGTGCACTTCAGTGTGGCGGATAAGGCTCCTCAACCGAGACTTGTCCCTCCACAATTAAAGCACCCACTGCAGGTTTACAGCCTATAGAATCGCTGTGGGCTTCCAGCACCAGCGCGTCGAAACGGCCCAGCGTCTGCAGGTTAAAAAAACAGAAGACAACAAAGTAAAATCACGCAATCACACGCTGCTGGTGTGTTCTCTGGAGGCGGGGCTGTAGCTGATGAGCGACAGCTCCTGCTCCACCTCCGTTTCCGGCTCTGTTTCCGAAAGCATGCCAATGTTGTGGCATTCAGAGAGGCTCTGTGACACTATTCCGATTTGCGTTTCATCATCTGTCATGTCCTCCGGGTCCACCGTCAGCCTCCCGTTATCCCCCCTGCCGCCGTTGCGACAGTTACTATTGCGGTCCATGCCGTCTTTCCCGTGACTGCCCATCAGAAGAGGGGTCACGGCGTGCGACGGGCACGGAGGGGGGACCAGGAGGGTTTTGCAACTCTGTCCAGCTGCGTTGGCCCCGACTTTGTACTGGCACCTGATGTAGCTGGAGAATGCTCTCCTGTAGGTCTTATTGAAGAGGGTGTAGACGAGAGGGTTCACCCCGGAGGAGATGTAGCCCACCCAGACGAAGACGTTGAGGAGGTCATTGAGTAGCGACTCGTTGCAGGAGCCGCGGCACAGGACGAAGGTAACGTTGGTGATGAAGAAGGGACACCACATGATGAGGAAGAGGAAGAAGACGATCCCAAGGACCTGGGGAAAGAAGGCAGAAGTTCATCCATCGATTCAGCGATTTCACATGCATGTGACACCAGTTAGCGTTCAAACTTGCATAAGTATCGCGTCATGTTTGGTGTTAACACAACATGAAAATGTCAGCTGTTCATATTACAGGTGGCCGAAGACAGACGCTAAAATGGAACGTTTCAGACAGAGGGTGAATACATGTGTTTTGAACATAAAACTTGTAGCATGATCTAGTAGAAACCCAAAATACAAGTATGTACCTGAAAATGATCACAGTAAGTCCCCTTCAATATCATTTTCAGTGTGCCACTTCTGCAGGGACTTGGATTTTTGGTACAGGTGCAAAAGTGCTTTGGTTTTCATCCAACACGAATTTGAATTCAGCAAAGCCACAGCAGAGCACCCTGTGAGTACTCTGTGACTCCGGCAATGCTTCAAGCTTTTTGACATTGCTCTAAGCGTCTGGCTGGATTTGATAACATGAGCTCTTCTAACCATCTCAGAGGAGATGTATGAAACTTCCTGCGTAGAGACGTCTTTCTTGGTCTTCAAAGACAGACAAATTCAGCCGCTGCGCACAGAGCATTAAATATAGGTGCAAGCCATCAGTATGAACATTAGGACATAGAGGATCACAATCTCACAATATCTACGGGTCAGCAACTTTATGCGAATACGTTTTGAGGATTTTGATTGGTTTGTTTCAATATACAAGGTGTTTGTACACTGCAAGCAAGAAATATAGTTTTAAAGCCGCATTAATAATATTTCACTAGTCCATAGCCATTGGTAGCTTTGTCACCTTCTACCTATGCCAATCCTCAATGCCTATGTGCAGTTTCACATAGATTGACCACGTGAGTAGAAAAATGTGGGACAGACAGAATGACACACTGACAGTGACATAATTAGTCATACCAAAAATTAGAAAGAAAAACAACAACATTGGTCCACAGGGGGAGCCACAGTGATCGGTTGCATTTTAGCCATTTTTAAGCATTTTTCTGTTGTTATAGCCCATTCAAAGTTTGCGATTTCAATCGGTTGCTATAGCGCCCCCCTTTGGCCAATTGATGTAATATTGCTTCATTTGCATCCTCCCATGACCCTCTACCACTGTGCCAAATTTCACATGGATTGACCAAGTCAGGGAGGAGAAAAACGTGGAACAGACACACAGACAGAGTTTTCGTCATTATATAGTAAAATATGCAAACTGTGGCTCAAATGACCGTGTATAATGTGACAGGAGTCGCTTGTTCTGACAAACCCTCAGAGAATTATCACCAAAACGCTGCAGCTCTACAGCAACTCTGAGCTCCTTGTTTTAGTTTAATGGCCCACAACTTCACTGTTTTGATCCACTGTCATCTAACTTGTTTTAGGCTTAATTCCTCAGGTCACCAAAAACATGACTCAGTAAACCATTAGGATTTAAAATACATGAGTACAAACAGCATCATGCATGGCCGGGTAGCGTGCCTGGGCGCACACATGCATTTGAGTGTTTTAGATAGTAACATTTTAGGGACATTGCATGTGTCAGGGAAGTACTGAGCATATGACTGGATAAATGAGACTTAGATTATACTGCACGAGTTGTGTGAGAGAGTGTAAACAGATATTTTGATATAGTTTTGCTGTTGCTAAACATGGACCCCAGTGACTTCAATTCATGAAGAAGGTTTGCTATTTTGGATTCTCAGTCCACCATGGAGGCATGCAAGAAAAATAAAGTTTTCGTCATGAAATTTAAAGGTAACACACGATGAGTGACTGATACGCAAATGGTCATTTTGCAGGTGTATTGCTTTAATAACCATCTCTGCACCTCCTCCAAGAAGGCCTGAGTATTGTTTACATTTTTGATAGTAACATTAATTGTACCTGAGGTTTGGGACTGATACCAGAAATGTTTTCAAAACATTGTTTATGTACAAAATGTAAAAATGCCATTGTTCCCAAATGGCTATTTTTAAGGCTGTGGTGGTTGAGTTCAACTTTTGGAATGCAGCCACACACACATTTCACATTTCATGTGACAGGGAACAACCAATACCTACTTCTTCCACTGAGTGTATTTATCTGTTTATCACCTAGCCGTTACGTTACGTGTCTGCGACCCCTGAAACACTTAAATTCACCTGACAAGCCCTCAGCTCCACTCTTCGTTCTCACCTTGGAGGCCCGCCTCTCGTTCTTTATGGCCTGCATCATCCCCCGTCGCCCGTGGCACCCCGACGTGTCGCTCCGCCCAGGCCCCGCGGCCGGCGAGCTGAGCTGAGACGCCACGTCCGAGCTGGGAATGATGCTTATGCTGTCTGGCGTGGGGAGCAGTATGCCGGGCTCTGCTCCTTTCAGACAGCTCAAGGTATTCCGTCTGCTCTGAGGAGGCGGGGGCTTCAACTCTGTGGGAGGGGCAAGAGGGGTCACAGATCTACGTTACCAGAAATGGAGCAAATGTGACTGCATAAAAAAGAAAACATATGGGAAAGAAGTCTCTCTGGATTACTTTTTTCCTAAAGTTTGTCAGCCCCAAAACTGAAGGATGGGAGTTATCACCAGGCTTTGCTGCCAAGAAAACTGCTGCCGATTTCACTTAGAACAGCAAACCAGTGAATGCATGTCACATTTTTTGTTAACAAGGCTGCTGGCATCTTGCAGAGAGGAAAAGGTTAAACATGAGAGGAATGTTTCAGTTACAATTTTCTCTGTTCGGGATGTCGTAGGTGCTCAAAGTGTGACCCTCGGGTCAATGGCAGCCCTTTTGTGCTCCCTCTCAAACCTGAGATGAAATGCATCCGTCATAGTTTATTCCTCTGGGGTCATTTCACTACTTTTGCTTCCAATATCTTACATGTTATACATTGCTTGGCTACTGTGTCAAACTGCACCCCCCCTAACAAGCATCTATCAGGATAGGAATGACAACTTGTCGCACCTTGGGAGTGTTGGGGGAATTATGTTCGGTCATCGATGCTAGTGCTGTGAGCTAAAGTTAAAGCTTTCAGAGAAAAACTCAGCAGTTTAATGTCGAAGTGAAATGGAAAAGCCACCATGGAAAAACAGCTGTATGGTTGAGAAGAAAAGGAGGTTTCAGGAAAAATGGAATAACTCGTACAACATTGGACCTCGGGGGACTCCTAGGATGGACAAGGCATTACCAGCCCTACTCTGCCTCACTCTGCCTCTGACTGGCTTACCCTGATATTCTTCGTCTGGTAAGAGTTAGGGTGAGAATATCAGGGTAGGGATGGCAGAGGAGACACCTGCACACCAATGTTACTGGGCTAGAAAGATAGAAAAAGGTCCACAGGCTGAGGTCAATGCAAAAATAGTCTTGATGTCTTCAATAAATAAACTATTTTTTATATTGGTATACAATTCCTTAAATTTCCATATTGACATAGATGTCAATTCCCCTATTTTCTACTGAAATTCAATCATGGTTTTTGTATTTTCAGTGGCCCAATCTAGCCTCTAGGTAAACTCACAAAGTTGCTAGTCGCCGTAAGCAGCTCAGTGATGGAGAGCTTATGTGGGATGGCTTGGCAAAAGTGGCCGACACCGTATGTCCTGACCTGTGCGGCCCATGAGCCATATGGTGGCTCCTCAAATTGGCACCAAGTCATCAAAACTTTGAGACCGCCCCCCCCCCCGTGCCAGAGGATGAGGTGCCTCATCGTGCAATTTGATCTCTACTGTTGAAGCTGAGGCTCGACTCCGAATCAGGAGCCAGCCGTCCATGTGCTGTCCAGACTGATCGGACAGATAGCTGCTGTCTGCTCAGTCAGCGCCACCACCACAATATACTGCTGGTGAATAGCTGATATGACGTATACACAGAGCATACTGTTGGTGCTGGGCTGCGGTGGGACCATCTTTCTTTATTTAAATGGAAATAAAAATATGCAGCGATTCTTGGACACAAACTGCTTCTGCGTGGTTTAATATGTGGATTTATAAGAGTGTGTGGAGTGGTTAAAATCTCCAGTGGAGGTAAAACAAGATAAAATACCAACATAAGGCTCATCAGAAAGATTATAACCACCATCAACAGTTGTTTTCATCCTTCATTTAACAGTGATAAAACCTATGGGTGCTGCTGATGGTTTCAGACCGAATAAATTCACACAAATTCCTCGATTAAAAATATTTTTCTGTTGAAATGAACCAATTCTCATCAGCTCAAAGTCTGCTCAGCTCTTACCTTGTGAGTCTGAAGGAGAGAGTGTGTTGATCTGAGGAAGGTGGAAGGTGCTGGGTGGAGGCTGCAATGTGTTTGTCATTGCTGGTGTGTGCAAAGGCTGCTGGGAGGAAGTCTTTGCCTCGTACAGGAAGACGGTGGCCTGCCTCTGGAGCACCTGCAGAGGACAGGAAGCGAATAAAGAATGAGGAAAAAGAGGCAGGGGGTTGTGGAGTGAGGACGTAACGAGTTTCGGAAAGGCACACTTAGACATGACTACCTGTATGGTGAGGCAGTATGTCACCACCATGATGACCAGTGGGATGAAGAAGGCCACGAAGGAGCCAATGAGCATGAAGCGCTCCTCGTTGAGGACACAGCTGCCGTTGACAAAGACCTTGTCCTCGTTGTGGAGGCCGATCACTGGAATAGGCATCGACACGCCTAGACAGAGAGAGAGTAAAGGGAATTAATGTGGCTCATTTTTATTATGCTGTTGAGAACTTGTCTCTCTATCTATTTGCCGTTTTTGTTTGGATCCAGAGTTTCTTCTGACAGACCGATCGTAATGCAAATACAAGACAATAATCAGGTACTATGCCAAAAAACAATGAAAATATAATGAATAACAATGGGCATAAACATGAAGATAATCATGGGGTAAACATATCAGCAAATGCTCAACAATAGGATATATATCCTGAGAGGTCGTGGGGCATTGTTCTGCTTTGAGTTGAAGCAAGCAAAAAGCCTAATTCTCATTAAAAACAATTAGAAAAAGCTGCATCCAGCTGCTAAACTGCATCCTGTGTGATCAGGGCCTAAATAATGCTCCAAACTGAGGCTTAATTTTGTCGAGGCAACAATTGGCAAGGCCATATTTGAATGAGTCCCTCGTCTGGACTCTCACATCAAGATATCTAAATGAAAATGGGTTCTCGTAACCAGGAGTCTCCCCTAAACTTGGGAGGGCTTGTTCCCAGTAAATGTTGAATAATCACTTTATATTTGCAGCGACACTGCCCGGGGAGCCTTTATTGCATGTGTCTTTCTCGCATCCTCTTGTGCACAAATGCGCAGAAATACTTAATTCATGGTGGTAATATAAAGATGCTGGAATGTTATTAAGAAACAAAATAGAATAATGAGTTAATAACAGGGCAATTTGCTAATAATGATGAGGTAATATTATGGCTGTGGTTGTCTGGCATAAAATCAATTTAATATCTTTACTGCTGCAAGAAAATGCAGAGAAGTCAACATCAATAATGACAAGAAAACAAGGCTTAACTCATTCAGTCACCATCCAAAACATCCCCTCTTTTGTTTTACGGTAATATTAAAAAAGAAGTTTGCCTGGTAACAGAGTGATTAAACCATGAAGCATGAAGGTAATAACCATGAATCAGGGAGGGGGAAACCACCTGTTTCTACTTAATTTTATGGTTAAATTCCTGCAAACAAAGCGGGTCATTTTAGTGTAATAGTCTGAAAATCATGGCTGGAAAAGGCTTAATCATTTCCCCATGACCGACCCCAAACACATTTCACAAACACTCCATTATCCACCAATTTTGAAAAAAATGGGCATCCTGTGAAGACTCAATCTTTTTTATTATCATGAGCGTAAACAATGATTTGTGGAATAACGCATATTAGATGGGAAATGAGAGCTACAGCTGTTATGAATCCAAATTGTTAAAATCTATCAGTGTGTAATGGACGCTCACGGTGTTATGATAGTTGCTCTGCTGCTGTTAGAGGACGCTGCCTGACAAAAGACTGAGGTGAGAGCAAGCCTTTAGAGGACGGAGATGATTTTCTGGCCTATGATAATAACACCCAGTAATGTGCCGCTTCTGATTTCAAAGAGCTTTTCTGTTCAAAGTGACCTGGGATCTGTTTCAGAGAGGAGAAAAGCGACTCCAGGTTTTTCCCGGCTCTCAAGCTCCTGGCAACAGGAGCGTTTCACAGTCGGGACATCTCTGAGCTGTGTCGTGCCCACAGTGTGAGCTGCCGTAATTCATTTAAGTGCAAGGTACATCATTTTCTCCCGCGCAGCTGGTGACCTGGTCGACATCAAAGCACAATTTGGAGCCGTGGCAGTTCCCTTAATGCAATCGTTGCGATCGACTGCACAGACGCTGCCCAGGAGGATGAATTTGTCTGTATAGATTGTAAACATTTTACCTCTGTGGATGTCTAAATAACCTGTGATGTGGAAATCGTTGTGACTAATGAGACTGTCCGGGGGTCTGGGTCAAGTCATGATTCATACTGTCTTTAATGGTGCGTGGAGGAGACTTTAAAGGGCCGGTTCATCCAAATTGCAGAAAGTATAGTGTTATGTCTCAAATCAGATACTCCTCATAGTACACTGACACGTAGAACACTGCGTACACTCTGTACTTACTTCCCACTACCGAGTTTTGAAGCCAGTTTTCATAGTAGCCAAACCGTGGAATTATGACTTCCGCCCTATTTAAACTGCTCTGGCCTGCCTACCGTTGTATCTTCCTCTGCAAGCTGCTTTGCAACCCCAGCTCCTCCTTCTCATGCTGTGTCTGACTTATCAGTGTCATTTCTGTTTGTCATTGAGGCTGCTCTGTTCTGTTCCTTGGGGGTCTTTGCTGCTGCTCTCCCTGCCTTAGACTTTCCATTCGATGCAAACATACAAAACAAGCATGGACCAACTAGTAACTACTGCATGCTCTTTTTTTAAAAAATGATTTCTCAAAGTCTCTCTTGTTGCCTTCCTTCCTGTCTTTCCAACCTGTAGAATATGACATGCCCACTAAGAGCATCACAGTTCGTATTTCAAGTTAAGAAAAAAAATGACTAAGCCCCGCCCACCAGAAAACATCATACTGTTCACTAACAGTAAAAGCGTCTATACGTCCAGAAGTATCTGATGTGAGATGCTTCCAATGTTCAAGCAGCCTGGGTTATTTCTATCTGGGATTTCAAGTTGATGCAGTCAGGAGTTAAATTTAAAACATTCAGTCGCAATATCTCTATCCAGATGAACAGATCTCGTTGCCACTGGGGCTATTTCTCTGGTAGAAAGTAGTTCTAATAATGTTCTTAATGATGTCTGTGGGTCACTGGAGTACTGCGGCTGTTGCACACTCCTCTAATATATTGGAGGCAGTAATCAGAAATGAAGCCGGAGCTTGTGCCACCAAATATATGTTTTTGTAATTACCATGGACCAACCCTTGGAGGTGGAGCAGTGCCTGATGGGTAACTTCTTGTGACATAATTCACAATGTGCCTTTCGGCAGCCACACACAGGGTGTACTTCACGCTGCGCTGTTTAAATTTTTAAAATGCAGCAGATTCCATTCCCTCTGGTGATAATAGTTATCTGCTGAAGCCAAAGCGCCTCTCCCCGCTCTGTAAATCCAGCCAGCGCACATCCGACACAATGATGTGGTAAGCAGACACGCTGGCTCTGTGGCAGGTCGCAGCGCGGCCCGGCTGGAGGGCCGGTGCTGCTGGAGGAAGATTATTGTACCAGCAGAGGGGGATGCGCAGAATCATCAGGGCGCGAGCTGCTCGTAAAAATGTTGCTCCCTCGTGAGCGCCGCACGCCTCTGTGAACCCGAGAGCCGACACTGTGTGAGGCGTCACAGATATGACGGGGGAACGGAGGAAGTTGTTTCATACGCTCACGCTTTGTAGCTCGTGGAGAAGCAATGGAGGGAATGAGAAAAGGAATAAGGAGACAAGAACGGAGGGAGTAAAGTTTTACTTCAGCTGCTTTCGTGACAACGGAGAAATCAGAATCAAAAAATAAAAAGTGCCACAGAGAAGTTTGACTGCTCGGATATCACATGTATGTCCATCACTGGTTTCTCTGATTGAGACAACCTCCTTGTTTCCTTCACTCTTTTCTTGTTTCCTTCTCTCACTGTTTCATTCCTTTGCTCCTTGTTTTCTTCCCTCCCTTCTTCTTTCTTTTCCTCCCTCCCCCGTTTCCTTCCTTTCTTCTCGTTTCCTTCTTCCCTCCTTGTAAACTCCCCTTCATCCTTGTTTCCTTCACTCTATTCTTGTTTCCTTCTCCAGCTGTTTCCTCTCTTTGCTCCCACTCTTGTGTTCTTTTCTCCTTTCTTGTGTCCTTCTTCACACCTTGTTCACTCCCCTCCCTGCTTAATTCCTTTACTCTCTTCCTGTTTCTTTTCCCCCACTCCATTTCCTTCTTGTTTCCTGCCTCCTGTTTCCTTTCCTCCCTTCTCATCATTTTGATTTCCTCTGTTTTCCTTCTTGCCTCCTTGTTTACTCCCCTCACTGTTTGTTTCCTCCACTCTCTTCCTTCTGTTTCCTTTATCTGTTCCTTATTTCCTTCCCACCCTTCTTGTTTCCTTTTCACCCTCCTTGCACCCTGTTTCCTTCCTTTCTTCTTGTTTCCTCCTCCCCTCCTTGTTTATTACCCTCCCTCCTTATTTTCTTCACTCTTCCTTTTTCCTTCCCTCCTATCTTGTTTCTTTTCCCTCATTTTGTTTCCTTGTTTCCCTCATTTTCTTTCCTCCCTTCTTGTTTCTTTCTCCCCCCTTGTTTCCCTTGTTTCTTCCTGTTTCCTTCTTCCCTCCTTGTTCATTCCTCTCCCTCCTTATATCCTTCACTCTTCTCCTGTTTCCTTCCCATCCTTCTTGTTTCCTGTCCCAAATTTTGTTTTCTTTTTGTCCTCTTTTTCTTTCCTCCCTTTTTGTTTCTTTCTCCCCCCTTACTCCCTTCACACTCTTCCTGTTTCCTTCCCTCCTTACTTATTTCATTTCCCTCTATTTGTTTCCTTCTTTTCCTCATTGTCTTTCCTTCCTCCTTGTTTCTTCACCCACTCCAATTTCCTTCTACCGTCCTTGTTCACTCTCTTCTTGTTTCCTTCTCTCACTCCATTTTCTTCCTTTCCTCCTTTTTTCCTTCTCACTCTTCTGGATTCCCTTGCGCCCTTCTTGTTTCCTTTTCTCTCTTCTTGTTTCTTTCTCTTATATAAAGTAAAGTAAAATTAAATTATTTCAAGTGCTGTTTCAAATTGAAATGTCAAAAAGACCAACAGTGGACAGGGCAGAGAGATCTGGATGAACAAATTCAGGAACTATACAGTGGTTAAATAAACAACAAAATAAGACGCAATCCTGCCGGACCTACAAGCTTGGATGGATTGAAACCAGCTCCGAGTCAAACAGAGTGTGTTATTACACCAGAGAATGGCTGCAAGGATCTTCTGCTGGATGTTTTGTTGCTAATCCTTCAGCACTGATCGCCGTAAGCCTTCTCAGACCTCAATCAAAGCCGCATGTAGCTGTGCAGAACCTTTGGAGGGGTCAAGGAAACACCAACAGGGGAAACACAGGATTTTTTTTTTATAATTCAAAAGCAGCCGGTTGTGAAGGACTGCTGAGGGAGAGGGAGGAATGTAAAACTCCACCTGGTTTCTGGAGGTGTCAATCAACTTGATCCGACTGTACTGTTTGAAAGTTTCACAGCAAGACAACTTTGACAGTGCTTTGCTTTGTTGTTTTGGTCCAGTCCAAAGACTATCTTTGTATCACACGCCTGTTGTTCTGTCTTGCCCACACACATTTTCTGTTTGTTTCAGCGCTGATAACAGCAGGATGAATTCCTCTACACTTATTACGCATGGTCAACAGAGCAAATGTGATGGTGTGGAGAGATAGCCGCTGTAAATATTAAATTAAAGCTGCAGGATAGGGACCGTACACAAATTATTAAAGGGAGGGGGTCGTCAGAAAATGGAGTAGTGACAGTATGAGGGATGGAGAGGAGTTGGACTGCAGTTCTTTTTTCTTTTTTAAAGTCAAGGTTAGGATCCAAATAAAATATTAATAATGCCAGGGAGGGTCCATACCAGGTTTGTAAAATCAAGTTTAGGTCTCAAATACAATATTAATAAGACTGAGGAGGGTCTTGCAATTTCAAAAACTAAAATAAAAGTTATAACCCCCCCTTCTTCGCAAATACTTTTCATAAAGTCCCTTAGCAGCTCAAACACCAGAGTTTAAAACCAAGTTGCACAGCAGATTTCAGGATGTGATCATTTTACCTCTAGCGGGTTAGTTCTCCTTTTAATTATAATATTAATTGGATGATTTTCTGACAGTAAATATATTTGATGCCTGACACCTCTATCATACAGTATTTGTCTTATTTAAATGTACAATATGTAATTTTCTGCCTCTAGGGCTCGCTCAATCAAAACAATAACAAAAGACAGAACAGTGCTGTTATTGCGGTTAGTCCCTACCAGCGAGGATTCTTTCAGTGTTTTTTGGTCAGGAGGTTTTTACCAGGAGCCGAATTATCCGCAAAGGTCTCTTCTTCTCCAAAACAAAAGGACCAAGCGAACAAAATTAGTCAAAATAATAGATAAAGCAGTTTCATGTTAAAAATATATGTTTTCCCAATGCTGTTCGGCTCATTGCAAAGAGGCTGCTTTCCCAGTGCCTGTTAATGTCTGCTCTGTTTTTTTTCTTTATTATCTTAAATCCAGATGTTAAGGACATTTTTACTCAGAGACGAATTATCCGCAGAGGTCTCCTTCTCTCAGAAACAAACCAACCCAGTGATTCAAACTGGTTAAAACACTGCATAAAGCAGTTACATGCTAAAATATGTGTTTTCCCAATGCTGTCCGGCTCATTGAAAAGGGGCTGCTAGCCCAGTTCCTGCTAATGTCTGCTCCCGTTTTTTCTTTATTATCTTAATCTCCTAGTGTTAAGGATGTTTTTATTCGGAGACGAATTATCCACAGAGGTCTCCTTCTCTCAAAAACAAACTGACCCAGTGATTTAAACTGGTTATAACACTGAATAAAGCAGTTTCGCATCAAAATCTGTGTTTCTCCAAGGCTGTTCAGTACGGCAGGAGCCGAGCTGGCACTAACACTTGCTCAGTTTATTTTACTGATAGATCTAAGAGTCAGACATCCAATGACTAAAATTCTTCAGGTACACGTACCACGTCGTTGATTAAACATTGTAGGAAACATCTGGGAAAATGAAATAGACAACCCAATAAAATATTTAACATCGGTCTTGTAGTTATTTGACATGCAGAGAATTTACATACTACATCTTAAAAGCTGGACTATGCAACTTTTTCACAATAGCCTCTGCAGCCATATGTAACAGGAACAACGGACAGTGCTACAACAAAGCGTAACAGCAGCCTAAAAAAAGTCAGCTGCAGTAAAGTTTGCTAACATTAGCCAAAATAAGCTACTGGTCATACCAGACCAAGTAAGGCTGTAGCAGTAAAACACCTCAGTGTGCCGAACTTTTAAGTGGAGGTCTGTGTCATTTCCTCTTTCAACAGTTGCATAATCTCTTTCAGGCAGTTTTACAGAGGGTTGCTGACAGATGTTGTCAAGCTAATAAAGATGTCTGCAGGGTGTGATAATGATGAAGAGAATAATTATACATTTTAAAATGCACAACACAAAGAGAATAAATGATTACATCCATCTGCTGTTTTTCTAATTTAGCCCAGCCAGGTGAATCTAAATGAAAGCTACAATCCACCTCACTGATTTCATCCCCTTAAAGCCATTTGGGTCGTTAAGGGGAGGTGTGAATAAATTAGTGGAAAAGTGAAGAAATTAAGATTATTTCCGGTGCTGACTCCACTGAGACATGGCGTGGGCACACAAGGCCTGCCAACTGTCACTGTGGTTAATTCAGCCACTGATGAGCAGAGCTGTGGAAAATCAAAAGTTGAGTCAGGAATAAATCATACAAATTAAGAAATCAAGACTTGGCTTTGACTTGAGTGCTGTGAGACTTGTTTTACTTGAGATTTGACTCCATAAAGTTTTGAAAGCAAAAACATTTAAGACTCAAGTTTTAACCGAATGAAATTTTGACTCTGATGAAGAAAGATTAAAGGAGATCTATTACGCTAATTCTCAGGCTCATGCTTGTGTTTTGGGTTTCTATTAGAACAAGTTTACACACTTTAATGGTCAGAAAACACTTTATTTCCTAATACTGTCAGTACAGAGAAAAATCACCAATAAAGGCTTCTGCACCATAATCCTCACAATTTGAGTTGTTCCAGCAGGAATATGATCCAAAATTGGGGAAACATTAGAGACATCTGCAACCAATATTACATTTTCAAATGTAATTCAAATCAGATATGTTCCAGCAGTAATATCATCCAAAACTGGAGAAAAATTTAAAATATCAGCAACCAATATTACATGTTTCCCTGACATACGCATATAGCTACATGTAGCAATGTACCTGCAGCAGGTGCATGCATGTAACGAAGTATAGCAACACTTTCTACCATAAAAAAATCACCAATAAAAGCTTCTAAACAAAAATCTTCACAATTGGACATGTTCCAGCAGGAATACGATCCAAAATCAGGGACAACATAGGCTACCAGGATTACACGTTTCCCTGATGTTGGCATGTAGCTTAATGTAGCAGTGTATTTGCACCCGGGGAACAGCGATGACTGAGCAGCTCTTTCTACTGTAGCAAATCCCAAACATAAGCTTCTAAACCAAAATCTTCACAACCAGACACGTTTAAACAGCGACAACCAAGATTACATGTTTTCCTAATGTTAGCATAAAGCTAAAAGTAGCAGTGTACTGGCAGCCTGGCAGTGACTACTGTTTAGTATGGCAGCCCTTTCTACTATGAAAAATTCACTAGTAAAATCTTCACCTGTGACATGTGCCAGTGGGAATATCATCCAAAACCGGGAAAAAATTAAAAACATCTGTAACCAATATTACATGTTTCCCTAGCATTAGCATGTAGCTACATGTAGCCAAGTGGAGTGCATGTAGCAAAGTAAAGCAGCACTTTCTACTATAAAAAAAAGTCACCAATCAAAGCTTCTAAACCAAAATCTTCACATCGGACATGTTCCAGCAGGAATACAATACGAAATGTAGCATGTTGCTACATGTAGCAGTGTAGGCTAGCTAATGTAAACACTGGAGTCGATGACCATTTGAAGAAATCCTTCATGAACTGATGATCTTTTACATATTTTTCAATCATTATTTGAATCTCTGGCCATGTTTAATATGAACATCCTCAGTTTGCTGCAGTGTTATTCGTCCTTGATCTGACAGGCACCTGTTTCAGCTGCACATCACTGAGAGATACACCCTGACTTGAACTCATCCCAAAAGACATAAAAACAGCTCCACTGACAAGTACAACATATGCCTGTAAATATGCGGCCAAAACACGCTGAGGTAATTTGTGCGTGATCGCCACTCTGCATTTCAAATATGTCACCAAAGAGGAACTGTTGTGTCTAGATTGGTACTTCAGTTTAGTTGAGAGCATGCAACAGTGGTCTGAAGAGGAAAAGGGAGGGAAACAGCTCACCAGCAGATACTCAAAAGAAGCGTAGGAATCTCTTCATGGTATGTTAATACCGCACAGCACATCTTCTGTCGGATGTTTCCTTGCTAATCCTTTAGCATTGATCACTGTAAGCCCTCTCAGACCTCAATCATTGCCGAATGTTGCGGTATTGAGGGGTCAAGGAAATGCCAGCAAGAAAATAGGGATTTCCTATGATTTAAAAGCAGCCTGTGGTGAGCGCTGTGGTATGTTGAGGTGTCAATCATCTCCATCTGTCAATGCTGCTGAAGTAATCTCTCACAGCAAAACAACTTCACAACAGACGGAGAAAATGGACTTCAGAGGAAAATCTCTGTGTTGGTGAGCCCAGCTTTCCTAAGATGGTGTGCTCATTGTTTGGGAAAAGCATAAAGAGGAGACACTGCAGATTTCCATTATAATTATACCGCAGTGGGTACATCTGCAATCACCAGGGGGTACTTAAAAAACGTTAGCTCAGTTTATGGGTGTGACGTTGATTTTAAGTATATTTACTGTCACAATAACAAGTACAATTCCAGACTGCTGACGGCAGACGACAAGTTTCTCTCCAACATGAGTCTGTCATAACAGCTTAACAGAAAGTGTCTGTGTGCGGTGAAATAACACTTGTAAAATACATGTAGTTAGCAAGCAAGCAGAAAAGTTTCTATCTAAAATTGGTGGCTAAACGTACTGGAAATTGGCTACTGCCACTGAATTAGTCGCTTTTTATTTCAAAGTCAAACCTTTATTTGAATGTGGGGCAAAATTAAATATTGGAACTGCAACGGCCTGTTTAAATTAAAATTCACAGTCTCTAAGTGCAGAGACAATTTGAAGTACTTTGTCAAGACTCAGCTTAAAGTAGTGACGTTTTTGTGAATTAATCTAATGAATAAAACCCCAATGGCTGTTTTATTGTTATGCAAACTTACTTTTTGTGACTATGCTTACGATATTTTTGTCAGTTGTATGAAACAGAATAAAATCAGAATAATAAACACTTAATATAATTGCACTCTTGGGTTGAGAAAGTCTACTGCCTAATGTACATTCAAAAATCTCTGTATCTTGTCCACAGTGAAGGTTAGCATATGACAAATGAGGCAGCTCTGTTATGCACAGTAGTACACAAAAGGCATTGCCATAGCAACATTGAATGTTTATCCAAACAAATGAAATGAATAGTATGAAAATGACTGGAGGTGCTACACAGTACAAGGGCCCTTGAATATTCTACTGGAATCAAGTCACATACGATCAATATACAGCCACATTCTAGTGTGTGATCATACCACATACTCAAAAGCTACATAGTATGACACTGAGACATAAGTCCCTTTGACATTGAGGTCGTAACAGTGCAGAATCATTACTCCGTTAAAGGGACAGCCGGCAGGATGGGATCATGGATGGGGTGGGTGTGACGTTCTGACGATGTGTTATGTGTACAACCCACCCTAGGGGATTTAAAAAGCAGCTAATAGCAGTTAGCAGCTAACTCAAAGAAGAACTGCGGCCAAATTATGAAAACAATGAGGTCTAGGAGCTCCTTACCTACCAAGCGGAAGATGAAATCAGTTGTCATGCAGAGCTTTACATCTGTCCCAAGGACAATAGGCCTATGAATCCGTTTTTACATCTGGAACTTCCCGTCTACAACAGTCTTGAGATGCGCCCTAGTTGAGGACTTGGCTCAGAGTCTGGAGTTACTCTCTTATCCTGAAGCCGCCTTGAGGAACCTGATCCCATTTGATTCAGCAGTGGGAATCTCTTGCGACCGCATGCCTTTGCTGATGTCGACCCCAGCAGGATTCGAACCTTTGACCTTCTGCATGGAAGTGTTCAAAACCACTATTGTCCTGTCCCAAGGACGATAGGTCTACACACTTATAAACAATTTTGGCTTTTTTTCTCTCAACTGACACAAATGATAATTAGCTTTTGCCATTAATTAAAGACACTGATTTGCTTTTTTATTCAGAGCTGCGATAATTAGAAAGACGTCAAAAGAGAAAGTTTACCGTGTTTATAAATGACATGCTATCAGCAACAATGTAAATATTTCTGTGATGCAACTCCTAGGTCAGTGAGTGCACTTGTGTTAAACCTCACATGGGGATCAGATTAAATACATACACTGCATCCTAAATATAGAATGTGTTCCAGAACACCATTTGGATTGAGGCATTACATACAGGAACAATCTACTGCATCCCCGAGGGGTTTATGTGCTAATGGAATGACTTAGAGCATTTACAGGGTCAGAGGACGTCAGGCTAATGATATGCTCACATACACTGTGTGTTGATGCATGTGTGTGCCTGTGTGTGTCTCTCTCTCTGTGTGTGTGTGGTGGTACGTGTCAAAACATGGAAGCCCTCCTGGGTCTTAAAGGGCACGAAACAACATCAACAGGAGCCGGAGGTCAGACAGACAGAGGGAGGTCTGAGAGGAAAGTTTTAAAAGTCATCTGATCCCTCAACACTTTCCCCAGAGGGAGGCACTACGCTAACCCACAGAACACACACACACACACACACACACACAAACTGATTACTCCAGGCTATTATACGGCTGAAAAGATTGCTCTAACAAGGGATAAGAGGGAGGACAGGGACACCAAGTGATCAGGCAGGACATAAAGGAAATTATATCGAAGTAACTTTTAACAACTAAAGCCTCCCCCTCCAGGTTCGGAGTGGGTTACTGCCCCAAGCGAGGGAGTTCAAGTGTCTCGGGGGTCTTGTTCACGAGTGAGGGTAGAATGGAGCATTTGGTGTGCCATCTGCAGTGATGCAAGCGCTGCGCCAGATTGTCATGGTGAAGAGAGAGCTGAGCCAAAAGGCAAAGCTTTCGATTTACTGGTCCATCTACGTCCTAACCCGCATCTATGCTCATCAGCTCTGGGTAGTGACCGAGAGAATGAGGTTGCGGATACAAGCGGTCGAAATGAGTTTCATCCGTGGGGCTGCTGGGCTCAGCCTTAGAGATAGGGTGAGGAGCTCGGACATCCGGAGAGAGCGGGCATGAGAAGTCTTGTTATGAAATCTCGCAAAAGGTGACTCGTTGCAGGAATAAAAAAGGGTGGAAACGTTGGAGAGAGTTGGGGAGAGAAGTGCCAATAATTGTTGGTTGGGGGCCAAAAAAGCGTATCTTACTCTTATCTAAAAGACTTATAATGTCATGGCTGAATATTTAGCTTATTTCGCTGTGTACATACATCTGCAGATGCCTAATCTGGTCATAATGAGTGATGTTCCTGGAATCATCGGGTGTTTCGGGTCTTTCAACATCATATACCCTCCTCCAGGTGACCCAGCCAGGGCTGATCAGACCCCAGTTTGTGTCCAGATGGCTAGCTACCATGACTCCATGGGTCTCCTCTCTTAAGCCATAGCCATCTTGAGGCTCTCTCTGCTGCATCGGTGGTATTGCGGATAGCTCTCCTTGTCCTCTCTCGCTCGATGCCCAAACCGCTGTAGGCTCTGGCTAAGGATCGGGCCACAAATCCCACCTCCAAAATCCTCTACATCCAACCTCCACCGGGAGGCACCTCGCTCTCCATCCAGCCCACTAACCAGTCCCGCGAACTTGGAGAGCTTCCTTTCAAAGGCATGTTGGTGACTCTGCTATGCCCCATGTGTGCAAGTTCGACAATGTGGAAACGAGCGAAATTATAGAACAAGACTTCTCCTTTAGTGAGACTTGAAATAATAATTTGACGTGATGGCTGCAGTCCTCTCTCTCAATACTGGACCAACTTCAAAAACTGTTGAAAAAGGTTGAAAAATATCAACGTTTTACTTTGAATATACTGAAAATATCACCAGAAAGCTATCAAATAAATCATAAGACATGGATGAATAATTTTCCTACATGTACCTGAGGAGCTGCAGGGCAGAGCCAGTACATTTTACACTACTTCCTATGAGATTCAACTAAAATGTGAAGCCACTAAGCATGTCTGAGTCCTCTTATTCAACTTCATTAATCTTGCTTTCCATTCTGATTTACAGTGTTGGTTACGAAATAAAAAAATCACATTACCATTATACATATGGGCTATAGTATATCTGCCCTATGTTCACTGTCTGTATGTGTGCAGTGCTGTAACTCTTGGCTATAGCTAATGGTTGCCATTAATTTCTAGATAACATAATTCATTAATTTGCATACCATTGTCTGTGTGACTGATAAAGATGAAAATGAAAAGTGGTGCGATCACCTCTGGGGATTAGAGAAGTATGTGATGCAAATCAGCTCCAACTGTAACAATAAGCTGTCAGACGCTCTGAGCGTCAACAAGCCCACGACGTTCCCAGTGATTTGGAAAGTCAGTAGGTGTGCTGGCAGGACCTTTGGAGAAACTGCCAGGAGATCCTTAAAAAGTCATTAAATTTAATAACGGCCATCAATCTGCCAACTCTCTGTGGGTCTACAGGGGGGTGGACATATTAATAGGGACACTGTACAAGTAAAGGAAATTCAATTAAACGCCTCAATTCCACTGTAAGAAATGACCATCAAGCTGACTCCACACCTCTCTGACACAGACTGTATTTAACCACTACAGTGGAGCGTGTAGACTTATAAATGGATGTCACAAAAATATTAAAGGGCCAGATCACTCAATTACAAAAGGTGTATCCACACCAATGCATGGATGTAAATGTCCAAATCACTCTGAACAACCCTCAGACCTCATTGTGAACAACTTCCATCTCTTTTCTGCTCCCCAAATTACTGAGCAAGAGTCTGTGGAAAAGCATCAAATCTGGCAGGAAATAAATCTTCAGAGGTAACTCACCTCAAAAGTCTTACTATCACATCGCTTCAACTCATTCAGAAACTAGAATTACCACCTCATGTTTGTACTTCTCTGCAAACCAGTCAAGTTGCAGTTAGTTTACATCTATGTCGGTTCAGACTCATATGTAGCCAAGGCATGGAACAATGCTTCAATTATGGATGTTGCTGAGACTCTTAAACGCATTCTTCAACATGAATGCTTCACACATCTGCACTGAATAATGTCAAGGAAAGTGTTTTATGCAGAACATTATGATGTCACAGTGAAGCTGACCTTTGACCTTTTGGATATAAAATGCCTTCACTTAATCATATTATCCTATTAGACATTTGTGTAAAATGTTGTCATACAGAACGTATACATACATGAATTATGGCCCAACATATGTTTTGTGAGGTCACATTGACCTTTGACCACCAAAATCTAATCATCTTAGTTCATCTTTGAGTCCAAGCGGACATTTGTGCCAAATTTGAAGACATGCCCTCAAGGCGTGCTTGAGATTTTGCATTCATGCAAATGGGACAGACAGACAACCCGAAAACACAATGCCTCCAGCCATGGCTGCAGCTGGTGCAGAGGCATATAAATGCCCACAGGCTCACTAACTCCAACTGAGTGTGGCTGGCCATGAAGTTATCAGTAAAAATAAAGGAGCAGCTCAAGACCAAAACATTTTACCTGTTAAAAGAGGCACATTGAAAACAGCAATTGATTCAATACTTTCTGAATACACAGCCGTTTACCTGATAGTAGTAGTAAAAAACAGTAGTAGTTTAAAAAGTGTTCACTAAATTATTCAAAGTAAAAAGTACACTGTTTTCAAGAGATACGTTTTTAAAGTCTTAAAGCCTTATAGAAAAGGAAAAACCATCTGCATGACTAGAGACCAAATGAGATAAAAGACAGAGTATATCTTTTTGTGATTTGGGTGAACTTTAACTTTGTCGCCTTCATCATGTCTTAGTCAGTTAACCGTAAAATATCATGACTCTGACCTATAGATATGGTCCAGACGGCGGCGATCTTCATCATGGCTTTGGTTCTGGAGTTGAAGCGGCTGTGCTCTATGGGGTTGCGGATGGCGACGTATCGGTCCAGAGAGATGGCGCACAGGTGCATGATGGAGGCGGTGGAGAACAGCACGTCCAGGTAGATCCAGATCGGACACAGGGCGCTGGGGAGAGGCCAGGCGTAGTCTGGGGAGAGAGAAGACGGGACAAAAGGCGAGAAAGTTCGAGGGTTAAGGGCAATGTTATATGCCTGATAATACATCGCTGCGTTTGATAAGCAGTGATGTAGATATATTCAATCTGTTCTGAGGGCCTCGCTGAGTGAATGTCATCAGGGTCAGTGGAGTGTGAAGGCTTAAGATGCAGGTTGACTAAACTTTAATTAATTGGAGTACATCAAAGCACAGCGTACTCTGCGTGCACTAAATTCCCCGGTTCCCATGAGGAATCACGTAAAAGCAATAGTTTGATTTACAAGTATTACTCTGATTATAATGATTAAGATCATTAGATAAAAGGTGTTTACATGGAGAATTCTAGACTCGCAGAAAAGAGGTTAAGAGTAGATCATTAGTTTTAATTGCTGACAGCGAGGATGTGAAGTTATTGTTCAACACAGATGTTGTTTACATGGGCCAGTAAACAGCGGATTAACACAGTGCAAGTGGAGGTATGATAAACACGAGAATAAAGCTTTGTCGTATGTGTGTTTTTGTGTGAAGTAGGTGGTTGTGGCTTGTCAAGGTTTGATGCAACCTGCTGAGAAGAGAACAGAAAAGGACACGTCAAAAGGGAGATAATGAATAACAGTGTTGATTAAGGCTGATGATAAAGATAAAGACGGGCAGGATACCGCAGCCCCGCTGGGAAAATGGGAGTCATTTAATTATGTTTTTAAGAAATGTGCGATATATGGGATGCAGTCTGTAAAAGTTTTTCAATTGTCAACCAAGGACTTAAAGGGACAGTCAACCCCCAAATCAAAAGTACACACTTTTCCTCATACTTGTAGTGCTTTTTATCAAACCGCCCTGCCCTTCCATGTGCATACATACATTGGCTGTTTGAGATCAACTGATGTAGCCGGGATGTGAGCTGAGCTGAGCTTTGCATCGTGTCCTGCCTGAACTAACGCTATGCTCAATTTTTAGAGCAACAAGCCCAACGCTGTTGGCCATAGAGATGCCTGCCTTCACTTGAATATAATGGAACAAGATGGCACTCAGCTTGTGGTGCTCAAAGCGCTAAAAAATTCATCTGAAAAACTCAACAGCAATGTCTCTTTCCAGGAATCATGACCTGGTTACTCAAGATGATCCACAGACCTTGTTGTGAGCAGTGTCAAGTAAGAACAATTTCCTTTCGACCGAACTACACCCACCAACTATATCGAAGCGCAGAAGGAATTGTGCATGACACTAGAGGTAAGAGGGAAGATAGAGGGCAAACTGTCCCTTTAGAGTTAAAAGAAGCAAACTGTTAGTTATATTTAAGGAACCACAGTGAGTGTTACACTTGTTCATCAGCTGTAAGTAAGACGGTTATCTAATAAACCATTTGTGATGCTAGCGATGACTAGCCATTTTTTCGGTGCTGCTCTGTTGATACCTGGGGGGAAAATCCTTCCCTCTTCCACAGGGAGGTCAAAGGTCACAACCAGTGATAGTGTGATACCATGTTGAGCTGGTAGTGAGTCAGTGTCTTGGCTCACTGCTCTGTAGGGGGGAACAGTTTGGGTCATGGGGAAAAAAATCAGCCTCAATTATCTCAGCACATGGGCCAGCGTGCCGCCTGGGACGACGACACGGCAGCTGATGTAACTAACAGAAATACAACTGGGAGCATTTTGGCAGGGAATTAAATCAACGGGTTAACCTTTGCTTAAACTGGGGTAAATTAAACAGCTTGATTGGCGAGCTGGCTGCTCAGCAGGCTAAAATCATATCCTGGCACCACCACAGCCAACAGCAGGAAGGGCACACAGAGGACAAAAAATATACTGAAAAGAGACTCATTTTCAGTTTTGTACTTGTATTTAAGGTTTCTACTTTAACATATTCACATGCTTTAATGTTCAAAAAAACCTTTGTTTTCCTCATACTGTCTGTTCTGGGACACCTGTTTTCGCCATTGATCTCCTTAAGCCCCCCTCCCCAAGCTCTGCTTAGTTTTAGGGTTTTCTGTATCTCAGCATTGTTTGCCCAACACTGCAGCCAGAGATATAACTGTAACAAGGAATAGTGACATTTTCTACTGCGAAAAGACTACATGTCTCCCAAGTCACCAATAAAGGCCTCTAAACCAAAATCTCCACAATCTGACATGTTCAACATTGGCAACGAAGATTATGAGGAGTTTCCCTGACATTAGCATGTAGCATGTAGCTGCATCTAGCCGTGTAGGCTACATACTGTAAACACTTGCAGTAGAGTGTCTGGAGCAAAGTAGAGTAATAAGGTATAATAAGCTGGCCAAAGGAGGAGATAGAGGCCACTGATAAAGACTAGGAAGCTTCTCACAATGCATGGAGGGTTTCATCCCAAGTCCAGCACCCTGAGACTGTACGCTAAGTGGAATGAGAGGGGGCGACGACTGGTGAGCATCAAAGCCACTGCCCAGGATGAACCAACCAAGAGCCAGGAATACATCAGGAAGATGGCCCCCCAAAGATGAGCTGCTGAGTGAATACCTCAGGCAGCAGAAGAGGAGGATGAACCATCATGGAAGGACAAACCCCTGCACGGCGTGTACCTCTGACAGATTGAAGAAATGGCCAACATCAAGAAATTCTACCAGTGGCTTGAAAAGGCTGGACTGAAAGACAGCACAGAAGCACTAATCATGGCAGCACAAGAATAGTAGAAGAAGCACCAAGTGGCTGGCATAGTGTACAGGAACATCTGCACTGAGTATGGGCTGGAAGTCCCAAGATCAGAATGGAAGACACCTCGTAAGGTGGTTGAGAATGACCAGACTTCCAGATCCAGACTGACAAACTGGTGATGGCTAACCAACCGGACATCATGTGGATGGACAAACAATAGAAGAAGCCAGTGGTGATAGACGCAGCAATCCCTAGTGACAGCATCATCAGGAAGATGGAACACGAGAAGCTCGAAAAATACCAAGGGCTGAAAGAGGGGCAAGAAAAGATGTGGGGGGTAAAGGCAACAGTGGTGCCAGTGGTAGTCGGGTTCTCGGGGCTGTGACCCCAAAACTGGGAGAGTGGCTCCAGCTGATTCCAGGTACAACATCTGAGGTCTGTCCAGAAGCAGCTGAATGAATTGTTAAAAACTGAATCGAAACGGTTTAAAGGTGACTCAAAGTCTTCTGAAATAGATCTTTCCTTTTGTTACTTCGAGATGTATCCTCCCAGATGTAATATGCAACTGAAGAACATCAGGTGAAAGTGATCATGCTCCTGTTTCATTTCCAGCTGTGTCAGCTCTCTACAGAGGACATATAACGCAAAGTCCGTCTCTCTGTGTCTTTCTGCGCATGCAGCTATTTATATGAACAGTCCTTTCTTCACAGAGGACAAGACCTGTGGCCACGAACACACACACAAACACACACACTCCCTAATTTCATCCCTTAGTCGCAGGATGAGCAGCACGTATGTGATGCATGCAGAGTGAATCACGCGCCTGCTTGTGTGTGCGCTGAGTGGGAAGCAGCTTGCATAACTTTCCAGAGGTCAAACACTTATTGGGGGCACTGCATGACACACACTCACACACAAGGTGTTACTCAGCTGGCTCGCGGGTGCATTGGATTTTCTGGTAAATATACTGAGAGACTCAAGTCTACAGCTAAACGCTGTTTATGAAATATTTGACAGTGTTTTGGGATCATTTGTTTCTTTAATCAGATGTACTGTGTTTTCAGTTCAACCACTGTGAGATTATGATTCAACCATATCAACAAATCAGATATTAAAGGTCCAGCGTGTAGGATTTAGAGGCATCATGAGAAAAAGAGGAATTTCATTGGTTCATAATCACCTACAAACAAGAGTCATTGTGTTTTCGTTACATCAGAATGAGCTGTTATCTACATACAGAGCAGGTTCTCTTCTCAAGGAGTCCACAGGGTTGTTTCTACAGTAGCCCAGAACAGACACTAAACCAGCACTTCAAATGCTGCAGCAATTAAAAGAGAAACACTGTCAAACTTTGATAGTTCTCAATAGGGCATTAACGACTTTGATTTTTTTCACATTGACTTATCTGTCAATAAAGTTAAAGACGAGTCGACACGTCATTTGATGACGTCATCACACTGACACAGCGGAGGAAAGTGAAGTATCTCCACATGTGATGTGTCTCTGTGAACATACTCGGGCGGAACGTATGCGGAATGGACTCTGCGGACGTCCGCAAGCCCTGTGCGCGCAAGGCTCAAGACCCGAACATACTCAGGCGTACTATAAGCAGAGCGGACTCCGCAAAATGTCCGCAGTCATTCGGGCTTCCATAGTCGAGCGCACTTCCGCGTCGTAGTTTCCTGTAAAAATGTCCGTGAAAAATCCCCCGATGTGAAAAATACATGGCGACCAGTCACTGGTGCGTGGAGTGGAGTCTGCGCGGTCGTAAAATCTCAGTTTTGTGCGCACAGGGCTTGCGGACTTCCGCTTTGAGTCCGCGCGGACCTCCGCGTCGACGTGTAGGCTTTTCTGTTAATGCCCTATTTCTCAAAAATGTATTGGTCACAGTCCACCTGTTAGTAGGTGCGTTTCCAACCAGGTTTTTACAAGGTTGAAAAGTTGGTGTAACAATATAACAATATGAGTTAAATGTGACTAAGAGCAAAACTCTCTGCTTCCATTTTCCAGTGTGCTCTCCATTATTATACATCCATTGTTTTCTTTTGTCTGAGGTTTGATTGGCACTCTTCCTTCACCTGACTGGAAAATTAGCACGACCTACTGCTCATCTCGATGCGCCAACTCCTAATATTTGCATAACAGTAGTGGACAGAAAAGCACATAAATTAGCATTTTCTTTTGCCAAATTTCTAAAAAGTTTTGTCAAAATTTGTGCTACATTTGGATGGAAACCCAACTGCTGACCTTGGGGGCGATGGAGAGGAATGGCGGGTTAACAAGGACAAATTTATAAGAGCACACCACTTCCTGCATTGGCCCTGAATGTTGAAACACTGTCTGATTTGTCTAATATGAATGTAATTCCTAGGGAGACTGGACTGCAAAAAACATGAATGCGATGCATAATGCAGCAGTTTGAAATGCTAATAAGCCAGAGCACAGAAATAACTTTGGCAGGAAATTTAACACTGAGATAACACTGAGTTTTGTGAATCACGGAGGATTATTAAAGACTCCTTCCCGTAAAAATAGCTTTTTGTCCTTGTTAAGTTGTCCATATGGGGTTTTTATATGCAGCATTATTGTCAATCTATACAACTTTTCAGACAGCTGGCAATATGTGCCAAACATGTAGTTGATGAAGATTCTCAGTCATCCAGGTCATGGTAACCTTAAGTGCTTTATCGTTGGCAACTGGACTTTGCGGGCTTTGAGTTTCTTGATCATCTCTCATTCAAGAGGCTTCTTCAGTTGCATGCAACCTTAACAACTCTGTAAGGGTTCACACCCACGCAGGGCCACACCATGGCTGCATTTCCACCTTGGAAGTGCTGTTTACCAGCCACAGTTTCACACTTAACATACATAAGGAGTCAATCATGTTGACTTGCGAAATGAGGGATCTATCAGAGAAGATGCCAGGTGTAGCTATGCATCGTATTTTGCAAGCTGAGGTTCACTTGTCAGCTTGTCAGAGCTGGCGATCGGGAACAAGGTTTATCTAACATTAGCAACACATTTTTAGCGGTTTGATAATGTAGCCAAACTGTTTATTACTGTTTATTACATGCAGGTATGCTCAAGCTGCAGGTGTGTTGTCTGTTTACATATTTATAGATCTGTACATACTAAATGAAGCAAAAGTGTGGGGTTACATCTGTGCCATTTTAAGCCATGAAGGGATTTTCAATGGGGAAAAAAACCCTTCTAAATATGTAACTTCAATAACAGAGATGAATTTATGGGCTTTAATCAATTCCAAGTGAGGAACTTTACCCTGTAGAGCTTTAGAATCAATACATGTCACAGAAGCTGTCGCTGATAAATGTTTTTTGATCAAAGGTTTTGCATTTTTAAAGCTGTCTTCAGTGGCGTTAAATGATTCCAGACTGTTCTGTTTGTGGGCAAAGAGACAGCAAACTAGCAACCTGAGCAATTCACTGCAGTAATCCAACTAAATGATCCCTCAATTTGTCATTGTATTTCATATTTAAGTCCCCCTCATTCCTCTTTCCAATCCATTAAAGCAAAGATGACACATCTGATATTAATCTGTTGTCAGTGGGATGAAATCCAGAATCAGTGTGTGTGTATGTTTTTTGTACATGTGTGTTTTGTCAGCGGGTGTTTCCAATTTGGGTCCCATGCTGAGAGATCGCTCTCTTTGATAGCTTTGATTGAGTTGGCCTTGAAGGTCATACACTTAAGGGTGTGTGTGTGTGTGTGTGTGTGTTTGTTTGTGTGATCTACTTGTAATTGAGTCTATAAGATCTCATCTCCCTTTCAGCTACTATTGCTCCATCTCCTTTTCTTCATCACTTATCTATCCTTCTCTATGTCTTCTGATTTGCAACTGCATAACATTCATATATATTTGTTTACTTGCGTTGAGGGTGTTTCTTCAAATTTGGCACAAACGTCCACTTTGAGTCAAGAATGAAATGATCAGAACTTGATGGTCAAAGGTCCAGGTAGCTGTGAAACCCTCTGATTCAGTGTTTGTGAACGCAATTTCTCTAGAACAGCCTGAGGGAATTTCTTCAAATTTCGTACAAATGTCCTCTTGGACTAAACCATAAATTAATTAGAATTTGATGGTCAAAGGTCAAGGTCACTGTGACCCCATCCATCGCATTCTCATGAACACAATGTCTCAAGAACTCCCTGAAGGGAATTTCTTCAAATTTGGCACAACTATCCACTTTGAGTCAAGGATGAAATGATTCAAACTTGGTGGTCAAAGGTCAGGGTCACTGTGACCCCATCTGTCTCATTCTCAAGAGCGCGATGCCTAAAGAGGAGCTTGAGGGCACTTCCTCAAATTTGGTACATACGTCCTCTTGGACTCAACCATGAACTGATTAGAATTTGGTGGTCACAGGTCAAGGTTGCAGTGACCTTGCATCTATCTCATTCTTGTGAATGCAATATTTTAAGAAGGCCTTGAGGGAGATTCCTCAGATTTGGCACAAAGCTCCACTTGGACTTGAGTCAAAGGACACTGACCTTGCAAAACATGTTTTTGGCTTTAAAATAATAATTCATAAGCCAAATATGGCAAAACTTCACACATGTAGCATCCATGTTTTCACAGACATGGATATAAACTGTCGGTGCAAGTTGACTGGTTTTCAGAGGCAAACAACCACAAGGCAGTAATTCTAGTTGTTTGTATCACGCACCTGCAAATACAAGCGATTTCCTCACTTCATGTATTATCAGTGTTTAATTACCACTTCTCTGTTTTACTGCTGTGCAAAGAAAGAACCAAGCGGGGAAACAAGCCAATGAATCTAAATTACATTCATTTGATAATGTTGCCTTATCCCTCTCCCTATTTGGCCGCATTCTGAATGAATGGAAGACTGTAGATTAGACTGAACAATATAAACAGATGAGGACAGTTAAGACGTTATCTTCGCGATAAAACTTATTTTCCAGACCCCTCGTCGTTATGGAAGATCAAACTGCAATTTCTTTTTGTCTGTAAGGAGAAATGTAAGTGTGGAAAAAGGAAACACCACTCTGCTGCAGCAGCAGCAGCAGCAGCAGCAGAGTCACTGCTCTTCATGAAGGATTCAAAATGAAATGGGTTTTACAAGTTCGTTTTTCTGAGGAGTGAAGCAGCAGAAATCCATTTAATGAGCTGAATATTTTAACACTAACACCTTGCCTGGATGCCCTGTCCCTTAGAATACAGTCTGCATTTGAATTTAAGCTACATATTATTTGAATGAATGCCCCCAAGCACAAAAGACTTCCTGGCTACGTTTGGTTTAAAGAGACTGTCCGCCCAAACACAACAACATAAGTCCTTTCAGCAAAAGCCCCAAAACAACACATGTTTACCTCCAAGTGACAAAGCCCCTCTAGTGGCCATGGGAATTATGGCGCAAAGGAGGAAGTAAGGTGAGGTTGTTATGGAGCGACAAAGTCAGCGTCGGGAGGAGGATGGGTTGGATACAGCTGCATTTTTGTTTTTGTTTGTCCAACACATTTTCACTTCCAACATGTCAAATACAGCAACTTGGTCACTAGCCCTACGCTTCAAACTATGAAGCTTTAGGTACCCCTCTAGCATCAGTTTTGTATTTCAGCATTCATCCATACAATTTCAAATTGTAAAAAAAACTCTCGATCAAATCTGAGTTTTCCGCGGCGTACATTAATCTGGAGTACATTTTTAGTCAATTTTAAATTTTTTATATATGCAAATCTACTCACAGATTTACTGACATTTCCTGAATTACACCCATCGACTTTTGGTTTCACACAGGACACCAACAGCAATCTCCTGGGTGAAAGTCCTGTGTTCACAGGAAAAGTACAACTTCCACTGGTAACATGCACACTGTCTCTTTTTTAAACAAGCTTTAATGTTTTTGGGAAACAGTTTTTTATCACAGAAATGACTCTTTTAGGTTTAGGCAACAAAAGCGCTTTGTTAGATTTAGGTAAAGATCATGGTTTGGGTTAAAATGACTGACTGTTGGTTTCATCTCCCGACATGGACTTTTTTCGCTCTTTATACTGCATCAGTTGCTTTGAGCATCAAATATTGCCGCATATGGATTCACATTGGAGTTCAAAAGCCCAGTGCATCTCATACAGACACTAAAGGCTGCCCCATGCGTCTGTATTTGACAAGCTGGGACTGAGAATGGCTTGGTTTTATCTTATTTCTCCCACTCTTGCATGATGTGCCCCTACCATACACACTTTACACAGACATTTTCAATCATTAACATGTACTGCAAGACACAATGAGGTCATTGCAGAGAGGACAGCAGTGTGAACCCAGCTGAGGTCGACTGGAATTGTGACATTTGCAGAGACTTAATGGACGAGCGTGATTTGATCAGGATGATTGGAATAATTTTTCCTGTCCAAAGAACATTTACCTCATTTTTGTTTTGTTCTGGGGCCATTATAAATAGCCAGCCTGTGTGTGTGTGTGTGTGTGTGTGTGTGTGTGTGTGCGTGTGCGCGCGCTGGTTACTTTGGAAGCTTAGACTCCGTCAATTATATTTAATCATCATTCTGATAATTCCAATTAAAGAAACTCAAACATGTTTGCCAAAAGCTGTGTGTGTGTGACAGCAGACTCAGTGGGTGTATGTGTGTGCATACGTATGTGTGTGTGTGCACAACTGATAAAAAGTTGCTAAATTACCATCCGCATCATCTTTTATCATGATTGTCATCATCATCATCATCATAATCATTGTCAAGTTAAATAGTGTGAGAACATTCTGTGACGTGCCTGTGTGTGTGTGTGTGTGTGTGTGTGTCTGGTCTATCACTCACCCAGCCGTGGGGATTAATGCAGTCAAGTACCAGCCTGATGGATAACACTGCTAGTATAGATCCAGGCTCTTTGTGTATCAGTTGGGGGGGGACTAGTGCTCTTTTGAAGATGTGTATATAAATTACACACTGTCTATCTTCCTCGGTATGTGTGTGTGTGCATCTGTTTGTGAAACCAAGAGAAAGAACAGACTGACATGTCAGCGTTTTTTTTTTTTTTTTTGGAGTTTGTTTGTGCGAAACATTGATTACTGCAGTGAGCAATCAGCAGCAGCAGCAGCAGCTCCAACCAACAGACAAACACAGAGCGAGCGCACGAGTGTGTCCATTGACCATACGCGGCCCATTAAGCAGCAATCAACCTTTCCTGTCCTGTTTAGTATTCCTGAAGGATTCCAGCTACAAAGCACAAGCGTGAATATAATAAGTGTGGCCGAGGATGCAAACGAGCTGCAGTGCAAAACGGAAGATGGGATGAAGACATTTAATATAGGCCCTCTTCCCGCATGGGCAGATCAACAGCTGTATATTGAGATGATGCATGTTTCATCCCACATGGTAATACAGTTGATGGGTGTAGTTTGGTAGAGAGAAAGTAGTTCTTACATGACACTGCTCATAACAAGGGTCATGATTTCTGGAATGAGACATTACTGTTGAGTTTATAGTGCCATCTCGTTCCATTCCAGTGAAGAGAATGCCGACATCTTTAGTTTCCACCGAGCAGTACAGTACATTTCAGTTTCATACACTTTTTCTTTTGTTTCCACTGTAAAAAGTTGTGGATGGTACCAATGGAACCGTTCTGTACCGTCCCCATCTGGTGCTAAAAGGTGGAGCTGTGAACACTGCAGTCTGTTGATTGGTCAATAGCAGACGGTTGCTCTGCTCAGAGCTGAGTTGTGGCTGGTATCATGACCACTGCTCATACTTCGGTGAGTTCGGAGTTGACGACGTGAATCAATCAACACAACTTAAATTTCAATGTGACAACTTTGACCATTACTTCATTTTTTTTGTCTCTCTTGGATGAAAACACTTCTAGTAATGAGTATATTCAAATAGGGGAAATATATATTTTTGAACTGTCCCTTTAAGTATTGCTCTTTCACAAATTTGGGAGAATCACAAACTGCAGAGACATCTTGACTTTTAATCCTTAGTATTTGTCAGGCTCCAAAAACTCGCAATATTACATTTCCCATGATGCAACTCAACACGGTCTTGACATAATGCCAAATGGCTGATGTAATTTATCCTCTTATCCTTGAATCTTTATCCGTCCATTTTCAGCACAATGTTGTAAATAAATGTTGATAAACCAGCAGCCACAATAAGTGGAGTTGGCACTTTTTATGCTTGCAAGCAGTTTAATATGATGTACCCTCTTAGCAAAAGGTCCAGGTAAAATACACTGTGTTGATAAGCTCAAACAAATAAGGCAGAGTGTCTGGAAATGTTGACTGGTGTAACAAATGCAATGTGCACAAAACTCCCATAACAGAATGCATTTTCAGCCTGTCAAGATATCATCTATGTTGACTTTTTCTAATCTGTCTCTCTCTGCTGTCACACTGTTAAAATGGCACATGCTTTCCTCCCAGCCGTTGCTGTTTGGCTCGTACGCCATCGCTGTTTGCACCCAAACTCAGTTAATCAATTAAAGTTTTCCCAGACAGACACCAAATGACCACATGTGACACTGGCTGATAACCGAGGAGACCTCTTGCATCAACGTCGCTGTCAGTTGCACAAAAATCTAAATCGAATCACGGATCATTTGGCACCAACCGAGCCTAAACATCTATTTTGCAAATTTGTTGGCCTGTCATGATAATAGCTGTGTCAACATTTTCATATTTGGCTGATCGAACAGCGTGTGCTCTGTCGTCCTCTGCCATAATGCTCTTTCACATCTCTCCTGTGCAGTCCCAGAGAATTTAAAACAATGCTAGAGCAAATGAACTACATGTGATAGTGGCTGAAAATAAATGATATTTTTCAGGTCATTGACATAAGCATTCCACCCAGATGCCAATGCAGATATTTAGAGATTTAATAGAAACAACAAAAAAGAACTAATGCAGCTTTAAATCACAAGAATAAAGACATAATATACTGAGATATGACTCCCTACAGACTGGACCCAAGCTGAAACTTGACAACAGAAGAATAAAGGTAGGTTTGAGTGCTAAAATGTGGGTACTGACAAAGATTACTGTCACTGACAACTACAAAGCACAGTTTATATTAATCTCCACATCGCGGAAGATTTTCGTACTCACTTTCAGCTCAGTGATCACTGAGATGGTGACATTTACAGGCGCACGGAGAGAAATGTTCTCCTTTGTGGTGTTAATGTAGAGACCTGGCTGAAAATGTTACAGGAAGTCAGCCTTCCTTTTATTTAATGTTTTTACTCAACATTGGAGAAGAAATCCAATAGACACCCACCATATAACAACCTGACATCCTATTAAGCTAATGTGGGCGTTCATGCAGAATCCTGGCACAGATACCGTAAGCAAGAACAGCAGCTGATAGCTGGTATGATATTGCAATTATCAAGTTGGCATTCTCCGGCTCTCCAATCATTTGCAATATAACAGTGAGCAATGGCTCAGAGAGGTAATAATCATTTCAACAATTGCACTGAAAAATGTTTTGAAATAATGACAGTGCACATGTCACAGTGTGCTGGCAACAGCTGGTGAGTGGGTGGGTGCCTGAGATCAGGGGTAGAAATCTGCTGTGAAGATTGTTTAAATATTGGGTGAGATTTACAGACATGTATCTGTCTTTTTATGATGAAAGTAAGAAGCTGTAAACAACAAATTTAATACTTGAAAGCACCTGTAACAGGTTGGAGCATCTGTTGTCTCATTGTATTGAACAGCACCCGTTAGCCAATTAGATGACTCTGTGCAGTGTGTGTTCCTGAATGAATATTTATGTATCTGCCTATTTAAAACTAGATACTATCAGAGCAAACTCAGGGACAGAATGTAAATTGTTCCTATGTTTGCACACTGAATGTAGCATCCCCATTCCAGTTACCGGCAGGAATATTGGTGTTGCAACAATGCTGTGGTTAACGTGTGGTTGGGTTTAGGCACAAAAACCACTTGGTTTTGTTCAGGAAAAGATCATGTTTTGGCTCAAGATACTTCATTTGGGGGACATAATCCCAGCAGAAAAAGCATCAGTAACAAAGGCATAACTTCCCTGCTATCCCTGCTGACTGGTTGCTACAAAACACCCACATTTGGAGTCTAAAGGCCAATGGAAACACATCAACAAGTGGCTAAAAAGCACACGTTTGGAGCCAAAAAAGCAGATGGAAACACACAAACAGGTTGCTAGAAACCACTCAAGATTGGAGCCATAAAGCCAATGTAAAAAAAAAAAGTTGCTAAAAAACACCAAAATGCAATGCCTAAAAGCTGATAGAAAGACACAGATAGGTTGCTACCAAACACCCAAGTCTGGAGCCTGAAAAGCTGATGGACACACACCAACAGGTTGCTAAGAAACACAAAAGTTCGAAGCCTAAAAGCTGATAGAAAGACACAGATAGGTCGCTACCAAACATCCAGTTTTGGCAACTAAAAGCTGATGGAAAAACACTATGGGTTAGTACAAAACACCCACATTTGGAGCCTGAAAAGCTGATGGAAACACACACCAACAGGTTGCTACAAAACACCCAAGATTGAAGCCTAAAAGCCAATGTAAATAACACCAGTGGTTGCTAAAAAACAGAAGTTTGAAGCCTAAAAGCTCATAGAAAGACAGTGATAGGTCGCTACAAAACATCCAGTTTTGGTAACTAAAAGCTGATGGAAAAACACTGACAGGTCACTACAAAACACCCAAGTTTGGAGCCTAAAAATCAAATGGAAACACCAACCAAGATTGGAACCTAAGTGGAAACCTAAAAGCTGACAGTAAGACTCCAATAAGTCGCTACAAAACACCCAAATCTGGCGCCTGACAAGCCAGTGGAAACACACCCATAGGCTGCTACAAAACACTCAAGCTTGGAGCCTTAAAGCCAATGTAAGGAAACACCGCCAGCTGCTACATTTTGGAGCCTAAAAGCTGATAGAAAGACACTGACAGGTTGCTACAAAACACCTGGTTTTGGTACCTAAAAGCCGATGGAAAAACACTCATGGGTTGCAACAAAACACCTAAGTTGGAGCCTAAAAAGGTGATGGAAACACAGACTTGCTAAAAAATGATTGGTTGGCAGGTAACTGGCAGGTGTCTCGCCAAGGTGACACGCCATTCAAACTCACCATAGAGGATGTTGATGAGGGAGATCGGCATGACCAGGATGCCTACGAGCATGTCCGCCACGGCCAGCGACCTCAGGAAGAAGTTGGTGGCGTTCTGAAGCTTCTTCTCCAGCGACACTGCCAGGATCACTAGGATGTTGCCACCGATCGTCAGCGCGATGATGACGAGTATGAGCAGCGCCGGCCAGTTCTTCTCTTTCATCACCGCCCTGGTGACTGACTCCTGGGTGAAATTATCCAGTCCTGCACTCATGGCTGCCGCACCTCCACCGCTGCCGCCAAGCCCTAACCCCCATGACAGGGTTTGGTTGAGGTCCAGGGGGTTAATGCTTGGCCAAGCCATCTGACCTCCAACCTCCAGGGAGGAGGTGGTGGTGCTGAACCCACCAAGAAGAGCCCTCGCTGGGCCGCCCATCCCAAACAGAGACCCTTACTCTATTGGAGGCTGGTTTTAATTCACCTTCTTCACCAGCAGAGGGAAGAAGGAGGTGGTGAGACAGATGTGCTCAGCATTGACTTCTTTAAAGAGTTCTGAAGCGTCTACCAAAATTTACTTCTTAATACCAACAGAACACCATTAACAAGGATTTGGGGGAAGGGGAAAAACAGGAAAGAAGCAACTTTGGGGATGGGGAGTGACAGGGAAGAGGGGAGAGGGGATTGGGAGGACCTAGCTACAAGTGTTCTTCAGTTTATATCGTATTTCAATAG
Source organism: Epinephelus cyanopodus (assembly GCA_026686955.1). NCBI lineage: Eukaryota > Metazoa > Chordata > Actinopteri > Perciformes > Serranidae > Epinephelus > Epinephelus cyanopodus. The sequence continues at coordinate 16,370,290 of CM048934.1, forward strand.
TCTTGCTAGCTGCAAACAGCCTCCAATTGTTCCCTGAGGTTTGAATCTCCCATGTCTTGCCAACAAGTCATTGGCGACAAGTTCTCAAGGTGTACGCTGAGTCGAAAAGTCCCGTTTTAATTCGTGGTGTTCAGTCACATCCACCTCTTGATGGAAGTAAGAGTTTTAGAGTTTCAAATTTAGAGCTGAAAACTGGTTTAGTCATATCCATGGCTGCTGTCTGCTCCCGCTGGCAGTTAGTTTGTCGAGGAGTATTGACCAGTTTCAGTGTCTTCATTCAGCTGTGAATCCTTCTGCTGTTGTATCCAAGGTGTTGCAAGTTTCTTCCTTCAGGTCAGAGTAGATGATCAGGTTGATCTGTGAAGGGAACAGAAATGAAAGAGATCAGATCATTGCTTTTGAACTTCCTGACTGCACCATTTGTATCCACCTAGCCATTCATTATCGGTTTTCACCCACAGTGGTCACTACAGGGGACAGTTACTTACAGGTGACGTGAACAACATCGATCATCTTGTTACAATGCAATGTTCTGTTGGGAAACTTTGGCTTCTGACATTCATGTGGATGCCACCTGACATGCTCCCCGCCCTAAACAGCAGTGCAGACCAGGTACCCACCTCATGGCAACGACACTCCGCAGTAGCAGTGGCCCCCCAGCAAGACAATGCGCCACGCCCAAAAACTGCTCAGGAATGACATAAGGAATGTGACGAAGTGCTCAAGGCAACAACCTGTTCTCCGAATTGCCCAAATCCCAGTCTGCTGAACTATACATCGTGCAGCACTGGCTATATTTCAACTACAACTTTAACGCATGCTGTCCACCTGAATGGATATGTAAAAAACTCCTTGAAAAAGGCATGTAAAAAAAAGAAAAGAAAAAAGAACTTCAAATTTTTGTTTTTCATGCCTCAAGAGGAATAAAAACACTTCGGAAATAATCTTGACTGGAGTAGTAACTCATGCTTGAATCTCTTGCATCCTCCCTACTATCTCAACATCTGTTGGTCCATCTTCTGATGAATGAACTCATCACTCCAACATCCCTTCTTTCCTTCTGTTTAGTTTCCTTTGTTGTTTCAAGTGATTCCTTCCTTCTTCACCCTTACTTCATTACTTCTTTGGATCCCTACTTCAATTTTATTGCATTTTTCCATCCCTCTCCTTCATTCCTTCTCCCTAACCTGCCTATCATGCGTCTTGCCTTCCATCCTTCTTTATCTTTCTTCCTCTCCCTTCATCCATCCATCAGCGCAACCACTTCGTCTTTTGCTTCTTTGTTTCTTCCTTCCTCACAGCGATCCTCCCTTTTACTAGACTAATTTATGATTGTCTGCACTCCCAATAAAAATTGGGCAGAGAGAAAGACTGCCGGTGTCAAACACTACAGTCATTTAAAACAAACCGAAGGAGATAAACTGAAACGGAAGCTTTGATGTTCACACCCTCACATCGCAGTGTGCGCACAGAAGTACTGGCTGTCCTCTCTGTTTACCCTTAGCTCTCAGACGGCTTAGTGATTTAGCACCTCATAAAAGTCTTCAAGGAGATGTGGAGGAGTTGGAGTGTACTGCATGTGCGTGTGTGTGTGTGTGTGTGCGAGAGGAACAAAGCGTGTGTGCACATATGTCTTTGCATGTATGAAACAGTAAGACAGAGTGTGAACTACTGAGATGTTTTTTAGAATGTGTGGGCACATGTTTAAGAATGAAAAGTGAATGTGTTTCCATCTCCTCTGTGTCCGTGTGTGTGTGTGTGTGTGAGTGTGGTTTGAGATAAAAAGCCAGCACATCTCTAGACGGACTCAGGCCTCCAGCTGAGATAGTTTAGTGGGCGGTGAGTCTACGATAAAATCAAGCGGCATACAAAAGACACTCTGAGTGTGTGTGTACATATTTTACTCGGTGCTATAAGCACAACAATGAAAGCCCTGCTCTGCATTTTTTTGGGGCTGTGTGGGCATGTTAACGTTTGTATTGTTTAATGTGAATCTACTGTATCTCATTGTGGGTTCCTGCTTTTGTTTGTGTGAATGACCGTGTGTGCATAAATTCACTGTCGAGGTGGGATTGTATGCAAATACAATAAGTTATTCCAATTATTTGTGTGTGTGTGGGCAGATACGTTGGTAGTCCTCATACCTAAAGGACAACATAAAACACGCAGCTTCTCTCAAAACGACCCATGTGACCTCTACAAAAATGATTCATATGACTGTTTTCTGATGTGGAACCTCGATTGAAGGAACAGGTTGGTATGTTGTGAGAAATCCACAACATCTGTGATGGCAAGACTGTAGGAAGTCACTGTGACCAGCTGTTGTTTGTCAAGAACTAGTACAGCACGTACTGTGGCCAACAGCAGTTCATCCTGTTCTTTTGATGTTCTTTACTTATTTATATTAAAAACAGTGTCTGTTGGATGGATGGGAGACTTTTCTTGCATTTAGATGGAACAGTAAAACAACAATAGTGTTCCTCTGCCATCTGCTCATTTATTACCACAAGACACGTCTTCACAGGTGCATGGAAGCCACATCGGACGACAGCAGAGTTCCAGCTTCTCTTTTAGGCAATTAAGCAAAATTAAATGTTAAATTTTATTTCATTCAAATTGTTAGTTTCCAAAAAAAAAAAAAATCAAGCAAGTCAAATAATTTCCAAAAAAAAGAAACTTTCTGCTAGAAAAATAACACATTCCCCCTTGTAAAGCAACGCATTTTGACTTGGAATAGACTGTATATATCAGGCTGATAATGGTAGCATTTTTATAATTATGCATTATTCTGATAATTAAAATTATAGCCGATAAATAGTGCCAATATTACGAAGCCAGACTGCTTTCATTGACTTCACAAGGGCAGCGTCTACACACCCGACACAGTGGGTGGCAGTACATGTATCTTTAAACTTGGTTTGAGAGTCGTCAATAAACACAGAGAAGAAGAACAACAACTGCAGCACGCCATCTAGAGGGCAAAATGTGTCGCAGGGTGGACGTCTTTTACAGTTCCAGAGGAAGACAACAGGATTGCACTGAGGGTCTGATCTCCGACTGCCTGACACAGGTTAGACACAGCGCTGAAGGATCATCTCCAGAGTCTCTGATACACCAGAGAATTACACATTAACACCGGGCTTCATAATCTTCCTCTCTCTGACCGTTAACTATAAATTTAATACTGATTAAAGTCATTTTACTTTCACATCCTTGTATTTATTATGTTCATCTGTAGTGTAGGGTTATACGGGGGCAAGGGCGTTAAGGGTAGATCCAATGTTGGCAGGTATGAAGAGTCAGAACGGCTTTGTTTTAGTTGTTTTAATAGTGGTGTCGGTTTGATTTAGTTTGGTCAGGGCTGTTTTGCTCTAGTCCCTGTTTACCTCAGTTCTTTAAGAATGTCGGCCTTTTTGGATTGTTCGTTCGCTGTGGTCATGCTAGAAAACTTCTAGGTAACATGAGCTGAGGGCTGCCCCCGACTAAGAATTTTCCCAGTCGACCAATAGTCATCATTTAGGGCCATTAGTCGACTAGTCGCCCGCATGTTTACGATATCAATTTAGTTAGCAAATGATATATTTTGGGCAGGGCAACACAATGGTTTGAGTTGAAGATATGAGAAATAATAGTATCAGTAACATTGTTAACACTGTGCTACATTACAGAGAAATACAAAACCGTACTAATGAACCTTCATTAATATAGGCCTATATTTTATCTACAAGTGCACGTCACACACTGAGCGAGCCGCCTGTTAATGACGCTGTGGGCTAATGGGCATGTAGCTACTGACATGTTTCAGATGATACGTCATGTTTGCAGTCGACCAATGAAGATGAGTTTACATATCACCTTGGGTTCATCCTTCACCTTCTCAAAATGATCCCACACTTTGGATTTCCTGCCCGACATGTTATTAACTAGCCTGTGGAATAACCGCAGGTACCAGCCCTGGACATTATCCTGACTCCTGTCTGACTGCTGAGCGAGGCAACTTCCTGCGTCTGATGAAATCTTGCCCACTAATGACCTTGCTGGTCGACGAAAGTTTGGTCGACTATTAGGGGGCAGCCCTAGTGTGAACAAATGGCAGCTTCGTGGGTGAAGTATTTTTACTCATCATTTTTAATCATTTCAATCAATCATTTTATTCTGCCACAGCTTCTCACTGGACTTGATCTCAGTCCAGTCGAATGAACCTTTTTTAAAACAGGAAGCTCAGAGTACAGTCATCGTCTATATCTTCAGACGATTAAAACAAGGCTGCAAACCTCTCTCTCTGTCAGGCTTTATTGATTATTTGTCTTGGCTGCGTCTACGCTAGACAAAAACAAGTCTTTGTGCAAGATACAGTCAATAAAACAGTTCAATGGTTGTTTTAAAAGTAAAGCCAATAATGAGGTTGCTGTATGCATGATTCTAAATAATGGTAAACAACGTCAGAATTAGGTCTGGGGCTGGAGATTAGCAAAGCATGAAGAAACAGTTTCAACAACTTTAAATAAGAACAGAAGATGAGGCATAATGTGTGTGTGCACGCGCAGGAATGTGTGTTTTTTCACTGCTCGGTGTGTAATAGACAGTCTGCTTCCTATCTTCTCCTCTCGGGGAGAGTATCAGCATAGTTCACAGGAAACTAAACAGCACTGCAGGCGAGCCATTTAACCAGTCTGATAAAGCAGCGATACATCACAGACTGCGAGGGAGAGGAGGAGAGAGGAGGAAGGGGGGGCAGAGAGAAAGAGAGGACAAAGACGGAACTAGAGAGATAAAGGAAAAGTGATTGAGAAGAGAGGAAACAGGAAAGAAAAAAGGAGGTGTAACCCAAAATGTAAAAATCCCTCGACTCCATAGGATGGCAACTTATTATGCTCCCATTTCTTTCCCTTTTAATCACATATTTTTAAACCTGGCATGAAAACACACAGTTGACTAGTTTCAAACCAAAGATTGCACGCGGCCCGCCGAGTGTCTCCGCACGCAGCTAACCAGTCACATCATCTGTCGATTATAATTGGTGTTGCGACTGTAAAGCCCTTCTTGGAGAGAGTAACACGGATACAACTGGAAACTCACAAAGGATCACGCAGCAGAAGCCTAGTTAAAGCACAGATGTCGCCGCGCGTCGCTTTGCCTTTCACTGCGGGGACAAATTGCTGCCGCACTTGCGTTTGTTTAAGCCATTTCTGCTGTGTGAGATAAAACAGCGGAGGGTGGGGATGGAGGGATTTTCTTCTTATTAAACTGCCCCACAAAGGCAAACAGCACTAACTGTTTTTTTAATGTGTGGTTTAAAGCTTAATGTTCAAGGGTTTACATTCCATATCAATACACACCACCACCTACTAACGTTAGTGCATGATTAAATACCGAATTCTGTGACAGTAATACTTTGCACTGGGGCAAGAGATGATCGTTTTCTTAATTTCACTACTCACACACACGCTTGTTTTGCTTTAAACTTTAATTATGATTCCTATTACTTATTGCTTTGCCTTAGTACTTATGTTTACATTTAGTTTTGTAATTAAGCTGTACAATAATACCCTGTGGTACATTCAATTCTGTTAGTCGGAACAAATCCCTTTATTTAATTAGGACTCTGGCAGCGTTAAGGTTAGTTGTTAGTGAATGTCAAGGTAGAAATAGAAGTCAGATTTTAAAAGTTGCCCATTCTTGCCTCGGGTTCGCTGCACCTCCGACCTGCTGCTACTGTGTGGGTAACAATGTGGAGTGTAAAAGAAGAGTCCGATGTGAACGAAGAAGAGACTCTTGAGTGACCGCCACAACCAGCAAGATGACTGGCAGTAGTGCTAATCTGTTAGCATTTCACTGTCGGACAACCATCAGTAACTTTCTCCGGGTACTCCAGCTTCCTCCCACAGTCCAAAGACATGCAGGTTAATTGGTGACTCGAAATTGTCCGTAGGTGTGAATGTGAGTGTGAATGGTTGTCTGTCTCTATATGTCAGCCCTGTGATAGTCTGGCGACCTGTCCAGGGTGAACCCTGCTTCTCGCCCATTGTCAGTTTGGATAAGCTCCAGCCCCCGCGACCCCCAACAGGATAAGCGATTACAGAAAATGAATGAAGTATTCAGATCAATGAAAGTACAATACTACACTGTGATAATACTCCTTACAAGGAAAGATTGTGCATTCAAAACTTTACTCAGTCAGTCCCTCCAGAACTGTGTGGGCTGTTTTTGGGATTGTTGCTTGAAATGCCTGATTTCACAGCAGCTTTTCAAAAGAATTGCAATGCATATTTGCAGTGCTTATCACCATTTTCATGCCTCCGTGCTGATGGGTTGCCCGTTGGTAGATATGTCCATATGCACTTACATCCATCCCATCCTTGTGAATGTGATGTCTCAAGAATGTCTCAAATGGATTTTTCTCTTTCAAATTTGGCACAAATGTCCTCTTGGACTCACCAATGAACTGTTTAGTTTTTGGTGGTCATGGGTGAAAGGTCAACAACACTGTGACCTTGTCTGTCTCATTCTCATGAACACAATATCTCAAGAATACCTTGAGGGAATTCTTCAAACTTGGAACAAACATATACTTGGGCTTAATAATGAACTGATTAGATTTTAGTGGTCAAGGGTCAAAGGTCAAGGTCACCATCACCTTGCATCCATCTTGCTGCCATGAATACACTATTTCAAGAACAGCTTGAGGGAATTTCTTCAAATTTGGTACAAATGTTCACATGGACTCAAGCAATAAGTGATTAGATTTTGGTTGTCAAAGGTCAAGGCCACTGTGACCTTGTCTGTCCCATTCTTATGAATGTAATATGTCAAGAACACTGTGAGGGAATGTGGTCAGAGGACATTAGCTGGCGCGATTTCATTGGTCACTTAGTCACAGAAATAAAACAAAACAAGTGAAACTGTCGCAGGAGCTGCGCCTTGTCGAAATAAATCAAAAACTACATCAATGGACCATGTGGGAATTTAATTTGAAAGGACAGACACAGGAAGTGGCCACGCTCAGCAGTCAGACAGGAGTCAAGTTAATTTCCAGGGCTGGTACCTGCAGTTATTCCACAGGCTAGTTAATAACATGTCGGGCAGGAAATCCAAAGTGTGGGATCATTTTGAGAAGGTGAAGGATGAACCCAAGGTGATATGTAAACTCATCTTCATTGGTCGACTACAAACATGACGCATCATCTGAAACATGGAAGTAGCTACATGCCCATTAGCCCACAGCGTCATTAACAGGCGGCTCGCTCAGTGTGTGACGTGCACTTGTAGATAAAATATAGGCCTATATTAATGAAGGTTCATTAGTACGGTTTTGTATTTCTCTGTAATGCAGCACAGTGTTAACAATGTTACTGACACTATTCTTTCTAACACCTTCAACTCAAACCATTGTGTTGCCCTGCCCAAAATATATCATTTAATAATTACAGTAATATCGTAAACATGCCTCCACTGATTACCTTCCTACAGTATTAGCCTTTCTAGCTATCTGCTTTTCTCTGTCTGTGTCAGGTGAGCTGCACCTTACAGGAAGCAGCCCCTTGATAAATGTAGGTTTACAGAACAACAGGATAATAAAATCTGACTCTGGTTGCTTACTGTTTGTTTTTTCCCTCCTATTCCAAAGAAAAAATGTCTGTTGCACCTGAATGAAAAGTAAAATACATCACCTCAAATGCATGAGAGGCTTTTTCCTAGAGAGAGCCAACACATAGCAGAAATTTAAAACAGAAAAAGCTGAACGAATGTGTTGAGTCACTGTTGTGGTGGAGCGAAATACTGTACAGACACATCTTCTTCAGCCATACGGTTTAAAGGCAAGACAACAATACTGTGAGAAATGGCACAAAAAGGCTTTACAGAAAGTGCTGTGCTGCATTGCAAGTGCAACTTTGAAGCTCCTATGGTCAGAAATATTGAGCATGTTACACGCTGTAGGTGTCACATACAAAATGTGAGTGTTTTACAAAGTGATGAAGGTGCCGAAAGAGAAACCGCTGAGGCAGAATGTAAAGATAGAGAGATAGAGGCTGAGTGAGAAACACTGTCATCCCAGTATCAGTAAATCTGGTCACTTACTTCTTCACGCCTCCCGATCGATGCGCCTGACCTTTGCAGCTGTTTTCCATTACGGTGGCGGTGACCCTTTCCGACGTTACCTCTCTCTTTCTGCCTCTCTCACGCCGTATCAATCCCTCTGTCATCTGTCACTCCACACCTCCGGAGTGAGGGATCAGCATCATCCATCTGCCTACAGAGAAAGAGGGAGAGAGAGAGAGAGAAAACGAGACTTTTGATGCTCTTTTGTGAAACATTTCAGATCACAACTGAGGTTAAAAGTGACTGAAAGCCTCCTGTAGCCACAGTGGCTCCTACACACACCCACACACCAGGAACAACAACAACAACACAACTGAATGTGTCATTAATCTTTAGTCCTTTCATCCAACACAAGCAACACAACAACACAAACCCCCGCCACATCATATGGTTGGATTAGATAAATTATCCCTGTTTGTAGCAGCAAGAAAACAAGGACACAGCAGGAAAAACTAAATCAAAGATGATGAATTGAGCTCATTATGTGGAATATATAAATGACAAATATGGTGAGAAGTGTTGAATCGTTAAAATCTCAGCTGATAATAAGAGTTTGCTGGACTAAATTTAATTTGATATTAATTAGACGGAAAATATCAATGTCCTTGAAAGAGAAGGCCGTATTGCCTTAAACGTCCATGTTGCAATATTAGAGATTCAATCTGGAGCGCCGTCCTGACCTTTACTTAAGAGAAACTTTATTCCTCATATATGTTGAACGGTATGTTAGCATGTAGACACATTTCTCTGAAATGAAACCTCATTTCTGACACTATTTATGGTTGCCATTTTCCTGCAGTGCCTACTAAATGTATTAACATTCTGTAATTGCCTTTCACTGTTTGTGGCGGAGTCCGCCATTGCAGTCCTGGCTTTAAAGGTCCAGCATGTGGGATTTAGGGGCATCTACTGGCAGAAATGGTATATAATATTTGTAACCATGCTTTCATTAGCCTTTAATTCCTTGAAAAAATTATGTTTATTATTTTTTGTGTGTATTTATTTATTTATTTTTAACTTCAAAATGAGCCATTTGTATTTATATACAGAGCAGGTACTCGTCAGCAGAGTTGGCCATGTTGTTTCTACAGTAGCCCAGAGTGGACAAATCAAACACTGGCTCTAATAGGGCCATTCACATTGTCATGTCAGCACATGGGAGAAGTTTCAGTTCTGCAACCTCAGTGCTAGATGCCACTAAATCCTACACACTAGACCTTTAAATTGCCTGCTTACACATACCTGCAATGTGAGTTTGTTTGGCTGCACTGTAACAGACACATCAGTTATTTTGTTGTATTTCCGACAAAGTAGCTGCTAGAGGAGTGTCTGCTGTAGTATTAAAATGCACTGGCTGTTGCCTCTCAACTACAGCTAAAATCTTAAGCCCAGTTCAGACCAAAGATTCGCAACATCATGAAACTGTTTTAGAACGTTGCAGAGAAAAGTTGCAGCTGTGTGTTCGGGCCGGTCTGAGCCTGACTCAAGCTGGCTGATGGTCATCTGCAACTCAGCTGGTCAAATAGCTGGCAGCCGGTTTTAGAACGTAAAGCCTGTCACTGGTTTCAACAGCCAGTCAAGTTGTAGTGAATTTAGCTGGTCAAGTCAAAATGACCCCACACGATTTTCAAATTTACCTTTCTCAACTCATCTCGTCACAAATCTTTGGTCTGAACTGGGCTTTAAGGCTTATCACTTCAGCAATTAAGTGAGGGAAAATGCCCCAAGAGGTGTCTATTACCAGTTTTTAACAGACGACATGGAGAAGTAAACCGTCCTCTACTGTGCGTTGGATGGTTGCCTCACTTTTTGCGATTCAAAATCTTAAGTTTTTCACAACCCATAAGTCCGTTTCCTTGGCAACACTTTAGAGTTTACCTTAGACCTAATGGACACGTTATTTACTACTTTAGGAAATAGGACGAACCTTAGATACAACTTAGCAATGGAAGATGTATCTAATCTGCTCAGCTATTAGCCAGAAAGCTAATATGCCAGCAAGATTCAAAGTCAGTAACGTTGCATAAATATAATTTGACGGTGTGTTTAACAACAAGACGAGCCGGCTGTCCAGCCATGTCATTGTCCCGAGGTGATTAGCAAGCGGGACGTGAAATGTCTCCATCCTGTGGTGTTCAGATGATGAGGCACTGAAGGACTACTCTCAGTGTTGTAAATAAATTGTAAATATAGGATATGACTGCGTCCCTTACTCATAGTAGATACAGTGAACAGACAGTTTCACCAGAACTACTTAGTAGGCGTCCTGATATGGAGTGTGTTCTTTGATTGAATTAGTTTCTAAAGTTACCAAAGTTAACATACCATAATTGTGTGACTTTAAAAAAGAGCAACTGCAGGTTACATGAGTGACAGAGGAGGTATCTTATTGTGACACAGAACTGGCTCTGTAGTCCTGTTTATTCATTCACCTCTGGCAATTTCGTCTCGGGCATCTCCTCTGTGTTCTCCTTTCATAAAATGTCAAACAAACACACTGTCATGAGGGATTTCACCACAATATCATTTAACAAGGCCCCAGAAGGTGATACTCGCGTTCAGAAAGTACCATTGTGACACAGTCTGATAGAAAAAAAAAACCGCACACACACACTTTGCGCCCTGGTAGCAAACGATGCCCACAAGAGCAGGTTCAGAGTATGGATTGTGTTGTTCTGTCACAGGGGTCATTTTCATCAGTGAAGGCACTAAGCCATGAGGCCACCTAATGGACTGCACAGATGGAGCGCCATTACAGGGACAAGAGGGATGGACTGGGAGGGGTTTGGGGATGGGAGGATGATGGAAAAGGAGGGATACTGTATAAAATTATATTTATAGATTAACCTACTTAGCCCAAAGCATTACAGTAGGGACACAGAACGTCATTAGTAGCACTAAAATATACTTTGAAAATGCTTAAATCCTAAACTAACTATTCACTATACTGTACAAAGGTATTCAGGGGCTTGTAAGCTTTACATCACTGCAACTAAAGTTGATTGCTTGCAGTTTAATTGGGCAATTTGTGTATTTACAACAGCCTCTAAAGACCGGTGGTTGTTGTACGATTACTCAAAACCTCAAACAGCAAACAGTACATTTGAACTTTCTCGTAGCAGACGTCTAATTTTGAGCTTCAACGCAGACATCCTTCAGGTTATTTAGCCTCTTTACACCTCACCTGTTAATCAGAGATTTGAAAAGTTGAACTACAGATCAACAACAGAGATGTTCATTTGAGAGTGAGCAGCAAGTAGGGGAGAGAAACAAACTCGGAGTTAATGAGAAGAGGGATTGTGAGTTGAGAAACAAGGCGAGTAACTGTTGGAGTGCTGCAGTGTCATAACTTTTCATTAGAGCAGGAAGGGAGAGTCAACAGCAGATTTATTGTGCTCATAGTATGAGAAGAGAAAACAGAGAGAGGACTTTTTTTTATTTATGCAACTATGTATTTATTGAAAGGACAAACTAATATGTTTACTACATCAAGAAGAAGAAAGGTATTAAGAGAAATGAATGCTCAGGCTGTAAGTTTCCTTTCCCACCCAGCCCAGTGACACACCTTCTCTGTCAGCCTATCATTTCACTGCTCCTCATCTTAAATATGGTTCTTTCTCTGACATAGTTCTTTCTTGCTGCAGTCATGCGTCCCCCCACCTCCACATCACCAACAAGTCTTTATGAATTCTACTGCCAAGAGCCAGTTCAGTTAGCTTAACACAAAAACTGGAAAGAGGTTTAACAGAATCTGTCCAAAGGTAACAAATCGTGTCTACCTACGCCTCTATAAAGCTAATACTTCTTTTCTATATGATTATTTTTGTTCTGTTTTTTGTATGTAATGTAATGTTTGAATGTATATAATGTACATGCTTGTTTGTTATATGGTATGATTTATGTACCGGACCCCAGGAATGATAGGCTGATACTAGGGTATTAGCTAATGGGGATCCTACTAAACTAAACTAAACTAAACCAGGGCTAAGATAAGATAAGATAGACTAGACTCAACTAGACTAAACTAAACTAGAAGAGACAAGATGAGACTAGACTAGACTAGACTAAATGAGACAAGACTAGACTAAAGTAAACTAAACTAGACTTAAGTCAACTAAACAAAACTAGACTAGACTAAACGAGACGAGACGAGACAAGATGAGACAAGACTAAACTAGACTAGACTAGACTAAACTAAACGAGATGAGACAAGACTAGACTAGACTAAACTAAATGAGACAGGATGAGACAAGACTAGACTAGACTAAACTAAATGAGACAGGATGAGACAAGACTAGACTAGACTAAAGTAAACTAAACTAAAGTAAACTAAACTAAACTAGACTAAAGTAAACTAAACTAAACTAGACTAGACTAAACTAGACTTAAATAAACTAGACTAGGCTAGACTTAGCTAAACTACACTAAACTAAACTAGACTAAAGTAAACTAAACTAAACTGACTAAAGTTAACTAAACTAAACTAGACTAAACTAGACTAAAGTAAATTAAACTAAACTAAACTAGACTAGACCAAACTAGACTTAAGTAAACTAAACTAGACTAAAGTTAACTAAACTAAACTAGACTTAAGTAAACTTAACTAGACTAGACTAGATTAGACTAAACTAGACTTAAGTAAATTAAACTAAACTAAACTAGACTAAAGTAAACTAAACTAGACTAGACTTAGCTAAACTACACTAAACTAAACTAGACTCAAGTAAATTAAACTAAACTAAACTAGACTAAACGAGACAAGATGAGACAAGACTAGACTAGACTAGACTAAAGTAAACTAAACTAAACTACACTTCAGTAAACTAAACTAAACTAGACTAGACTAGACTTAGCTAAACTACACTAAACTAAACTAGACTAAAGTAAAGTAAACTAGACTAGACTAATAAACTGAAGTGATCAATAAGCTAATAAGACTGTTTCCTAAAAGGTCAAACTATTCTTTTTAACAGTCGATGTGTCTTGATGTGGACGATATGAATGCAATAAAGGAACTGATCACCAAAAATAAAATGTATAGTAATCGCCTTACTGGGCTCTCGACGGTATTAAGGAGAGCAGAGCGCCCAAAAAATAAGAGCTTATCAGTGCACACAGACTTCGACTGAAGCTGAATGAAAGACAGCTGCTAGAATACATGGTGACATTGTACATTACTGCAAACCATGAATACGTTACACTTGTACTTTTTATATGCTGACTTTACACACTTCATACGTAGTGGATACGTTGAATCTTCATGTTTCATCACGATTCAATTTTCAAATTTATGCTGTGACAACGCTTTGGTTAATGTGGTCAGGTTTGAGCCTACAGGGTTAGGAGAAGCTTGTGTTTTGGCTTAAACAATCCTGTTTTGTTGCAACAAACATGGCTGGAAATGTCCTGGTATGTTATAAATTCCCCTTATGGTGTTTGGAGTTTTCAGAAGGTTTTTCAGACCTTATTTTACTGTCTTTCATTCAGCCTTTATTAAAGTCACTTTGCACAGATGTGCTTTGATTTTTCAGGCACTCCACTCCAGGAAGTTGAGTACAATATACAATTTATGTAGTTTTTGGATGAACTATTCATTTCAGCTTAGTTTTGTAACTTGTCGTTTTCAGTAAAAGTGAACTGTTGCTGTATTCTCATTACTAGTCAAGAGTAGCTTGTAGCTTTACCCATTAAAAAGCAAGAAAAATCAAAAATATATTCAGTGGCATGAAGCAATGAAATGCAAAAGTTATTAATCCGGGAACATCCTCTTGAATATGGCGAGGTACTGGATGGACTATTCACATTTCGTTTGGCTCAGAAACTAACTTATGCAACAGTATAATGGAAAAATACAAGACAAGAGATGTACAGTGTGTGTGTGAGAGAGAAAAGAGAGACAGGAGGCTGAATGTGTTCAAAGAGTCAGAGCGGCAAAGTTTATTCTCTGCTGGATGATGTAAAGGCCATTAACACAGAGCTGCGCTGCTAATGTGATACCACATAATCCCTCCATCTGTGTGTGTGTGTGTTTGTTTGTGTGTGTGTGTGTTGAAGAGACGCAGAGGGGGATGGGTGCGTGAGCGATACTGTAACACAAAGATATTGTGTCTGTCAACTGCTGTGAAGGACTGTGAGGAAATGAACAAGTTGAAGGACTGTGCAGAACAGTGAGAAGGATGCAGCTCGAGTGTATATGGATGTTTCCGTGTTTGTGTGTTTGTGTGTGTGAGTGTGTGAGTAGGGGAGGGGGGGGCACGTTGACGAGTCAAAGGCATTACAATGCAGCGTGTAAAAATTGGGCAGACAGATAACAGATCCCAGCGTGTTCGCTCTGAGACACAATGGAGAACAGAGCAGAGCGTTCCCTAAATCAGTCAAGAGACTCGAGATTATACACAGTACACACTCAGACGCATACACAGCCAGAGAGGAGGAGAAAGACGAGCCTGCGGGCGCCGCAGAGAGACAGAGAGAAAACAGAGAGAGAAAGGAGTGTAGAAGTCAAAGATTCAAAGCATACAAATGATAGATGATGACAAAGCCAGAGAGACAGAGAGAAACAGGGTTTTACTACTACTACATTTTATAAAAGGGAAAGAATAAATGGTATAGGAGGAAGCAGAGAAAGAGAAAGTTAGGACACAGGAGGAGAGATATAAATGATTAAGAAGACAAGTTGAGTGAATAAAGCAGGGAGGGAGGTTTGAGTTCCCATGAAGCAGCATTTATGTTCATCCATCCATCCATTTTCAACAGCATATCCGACGCTGGGTCGCTTCGGCAGCAGGTTGAGCAAAGTATTCCAGACGTCCCTCTCCCCAGCAACACTTTCCAGCTCCACCTGGGGGACCCCAAGGCGTAACCAGACCTAGTGAGATATGTAATCCCTCCAGCGTGTTCTGGGTCTGCCCCGGGGCCTCCTACCAGTGGGATGTGCCTGGAACACCTCTAACGGTAGGCGCCCAGGAGGCATCCTGATCAGATGCCTGAACCACCTCAACTGACCCCTTTCCATGCGAAGGAGCAGCGGCGCTACTCGAGCTCCCTCTGGATGTCTGAGCTCCTTTCCCTATCTCTAAAGCTGAGCCCAGCCACCCAACGGAGAAACTTATTTCAACTGCTTGTACCCGCAACCTCATCTCTCGGTCACCACCCAGAGCTGAGGGCTGGGATGTAGATGGACCAGTCAATCGAAAGCTTTGCCTTCTAGCTTAACTCCCTCTTCACCACAACTTTTCAACACAGCGCCCGCATCACTGTAGATGTCGAACCAAATCGCAGATCCATCTCACGCTTCATTCTACCCTCACTCGTGAACAAGACCCAGAGATACTTGAACTCCCTCGCTTGAGGCAGTAACTCTCTCCAAACCAGCATATTTACATGTTTCCTGTAAAAACAGGAAGCTAGGGAGGAATATTTACTCATGTTTGAGTAGCCATTAGTGCTAAATGTGTGTTACACCCTCTCGCTAAATTTTAGATCGACTATATCTCCGAGATCAACATGGGCAGCCCTGAGGTCACCTTGCTCTCCGTTGTCGTGGACTTACCTCACAACTGTTGCCTACGCCTGCAGATTTTACAGATGATAAGGTCAGGGATGAAATGGAGGGAGATGACAACCTCGATAACACTGTTGTTGGAGTGAGGCCACACATGTTCAAGCCGAAATCTAAAGTCGGCAGTGCTGCTGATGGAAGAGAGATGCAGGCGTGTTCCCACGATGAACCAAATGCATCCGAATGGTAAGAAAGACAAAGGTCTCCCAGGAAAAGTGGGAGGGTTCGCAAGTATGCCCCAAGTGCAGGATGAGTCATCAGAAGTTTCCATCATTTTCCAGAAAATGACAAACTCTAAAATACCTACATAGAATACCTGCAAGACGACTTTTTATCATCGTTGGGCCATCTATGGTGTATAGGTGACGATCAGTACAAGAAATATGTGACTTAAAAAATCATCTATTTATTTGAGCTTTAAAAAGAAAGAAAGAAGGGAGGAGAGGAGCATGGAAGAGAGGAAAAAGAAAAGGAGAGGATGCATGGAAGAAAGACAGAAAGGGAGGAAAAGTAAGTAAGAAAGTAACAAAAGACAGAAGCAGGAAAGGAGCAAGGCAGGAAGGAATAAGAGGAACAAGAAAGGAAGGAAAAGGAGTAATATAGGAGGAGGGCAAAGAAAGGAGTAACCAGTGAAGCATCCAGAGAAGGATCAAAGAGAAGAAGGAGGAGGAAATAAGCAGAAAATGCATTGGACATTTACATCTGGAACCTTGCATGCTACAGTAAGACCAGCTCACTATACTTTGCTACTCATGAAATGCGCTTGATGTGACAAACGGTTACCACGGGCACCAAATCCATCGAAACAGTTCATTCATGGCAGCAGCAGTAGAGGAAACAATCCCACCATGAGGTCCATTTAGTAGCTGCTTGGTTTTTTTTTTCCTGAGCTCTTTAAGTCCTTTCAGTCCAGTTTTTTTTACCCTACAGCAGAGATGTGGTGAGATTTCTTTTCTCATGCTGCTTCCAAGGTCAATGAACAGCTTTTAAGCCAGCATTGACAAGAGGTCTATAAAACGCTCAGAGAAAATAAACATCTTCATTTCCATGACAACCAGGCCAACTCCATCTGCTTCAAAGATGATGTTATTCGACAGAAACACCAGAGCCTCTAATAAATCAAGGTGTCCTCATACAGTGGTTTGTTTGATATCTGATGGAAAGTTATGCACAACAAGTGCTCCAAGCAGTTCCTAAATTAGCGCCCCCCGCTGGTTAGGTTAGCTTTAGGAGAAGAGTCATGGTTAATGTAGCGTGACAATGTGACATACACTTAAAACTACTCAACATTGACTTTCGGTTTCATTTAGGACATAAAGAGCGGTCTCAAGGGTCAAAGTCCGGCGTTTGTTTGACCCATCCATCCATCCATTTTCCCTAACCGCCTCTTATGCACTAGCTTTGTCACTCTTTATACAACGTCAATTGACTTCCTGTTCTTCTCCAGTCATGAGTGGGGACAGCCAGCAGCACATAGGTGATGTCATAACAGCCTCCTGGCTCACGATTTCGTAGGCTCAGTGTGTTCTCTTCCCAGCTCCTAAAATACCAGTGTTGTCTCACACTCCACGTGTGTGATAAAGACACCAAAGGCACCCTTCTGCCGTCTCTATGGGACACACACCCTTTAACATCTGTGTGTGACAAACAGCTGTTTCCAGAGTACGACCCGTTGTAACGCATGGTTAAAAATTGTCAAACGGTTGGTTTAGGCAATAAAACTACGTGGTTGGGTTTAGAAAAGAAGAAAGAAAAGAAACATGGTTGGACTTTGTCATACGACATACTTAGGTTTACATAGTGTAGGCTTAGGAAAGTAAAGTTACATAGGTTAGGAAAAGAAACATGGTTGGGTGTCGGCATGCTACTTACTTAATGTGAAATTATGAACTTAAAGTAAGGTGACAGTGTGTTTTAAAATAACTCAAAGTTTACTTGGTTTTTCATGGTTTCAAACACCAGTCTCCTGGGGAAAAGTCCCGTGTTTGTTTGACCCATCCATCACCCGGACCTGCCTACTTACGTGGGCTTACGCTCTTTCTATAATACTTCCTTTTGTACTCCCGTCAGCTCATTGGTCACATGATCACATGATCAATCATGTCATTGTGAGATTTTATACTCAGAACAAACAGAAAAGGATCTAAATTATAGGAGATTTAAAACAGATTTATATCACCACTGCAGTGAGAAACAGACAACAAATTACTTCAACTGTGGTCCCCGAGTTAATTTGACAAAGACATATTGATGTTTAATTAGTGCTTTTAAGTTCATAAAGCTGGAGTCCCACTGTGCAATTTGAATTCTTAACTCCACGGGGAGAAAAGGAGGGATGGAGGGAGAAATGGGAAAATGTCACTCAGAACCGATAAGTGAGGTAATGAAAATGGAGCATTTTTCTATTGCTATCAGCACCACTTGTACGAAAAGAAGGAAATACACACTCGCAAACAGGAATGTAACCACTCAACCATGTGTCACATGCGCACGCTCCAGCAAGAGAAACTCATTATGTTTCCTGAAAGGCCTCTCGGCTATTAATCAGACGCAACCCCCCCGACATACGTTTATCAGCCAGTATCACTCAACTAGGAGAGCATGAGAGACGTGTACTGTAAAGAGTGAGGGAAACACAAAAGGAGGAAGTTTTAAGTGAGCATAAAATAGGAATCTTAGACGCACCTTCCTGTCGAAAGAGATTAATTAAGCCATGAACAGAATGAGACAGAAGACGGATTACGCCTGAACTTTAAAAATGTCAAGAAAGAAAATGCAAATCAGGTTTGTCTCCATTAGCTGGGTTAAAAACAGACTGGTCAAACATTTTAATTATCTGTTGTCGTAACTTGTATTTTTATTGCGTAAAGGTCAGCTAATGTTTAAAGAGGAAAAAGTAGAGAATATATGCTGATCTGCTACCTGAGGGCCTTTGTGAAACACACATGGAGCGGCAGGATAAACATTTCTGGAGGTGGTTGTGGTGGTCCAATGTTTCAGAAGGAATTTCAACCATTTTTAAGCTGTTATACAATTAGTCTGATTCATTCATGCTCTGAGCCATCATCATAATTTATTTAACACTTGCACTTCCATCTGCATTTATCATATAATTTATTCATTGACAAAAACAAGTTGCGCCACGAGTGAATGTAAATACTGCTTTTGCAGTGTTTGAGGATATTGGAACAGAATTTCTGCCGCCCAGCTTTTCTAATTTAAATTGTTATTATGATTCACAGATGAAATAGATGAAAAAACATTGAAGCCCAAGGATGTTTTCAAATGCTGGTGGAGGTAATTTAACAATTAGCAATTAGATTTATAAACCCCTGCAGTTGGGCGAGTAATGACTGTCACCTCCTGATAAATGGCAACATGTGGACAGTCAGTGAGGAACTAGCATGATGTGTTTTTATGACACAAAATTGGAGGTGGTCAGGGACTTTAATATCCTGTCTTCTACCAACAATCAATTTAACCTTTTAAAAGAAAGTAGAGTGTCTTTCACTGACCTTTACCAAATGATTTCGGTAACCTGAAATTAAAAATTCAGGTTCAGGCAGGACACGACGTCAAGCTCAGCTCACATCCCAGCTACATCAGCTGATCTCAAACAGCTGATCTCTGCGTGATCTGGGCCTAAGGATGTAATTTGTGGGGCGGTTGCTGTTATGATGTATGTTAACTACTGTATAGTTGATGTCTTTGTTGTGATGTGAGAACACATCTGCTCGACTGACCACTATCATTTATTTATGTAGTGTGCTGTTGCCTCAGCGTCGTTAAAAATTAGTTTCAGAACTTCCCCAAAGAGAAAGACAGAGAACAACGGAAGCAAAATTAAAACCCTGCAATAGCTACATCTTCGGTTTCTTTAAGTTTCTGCCATGGAGAAAGGGTGTAATGTTGGCTGTTGTACAAGTACTGTAGTCTATTATTATTTTAGGTCTTTCGGTTTGGGCACACCTTGACTGTATCTGTCGGTCACTGTCTCAGCCTGCCTCTCACTGTATCTTCTTCTTTATCCCTCCCTTTCTTTGCCAATAAACCAGCCTCTGATACTGACTTTTATTTCTGCTTTGATTAAAAGTTATGACACTGCAGTGCTGAAGGGAGAGAGGGGAAGGGAGGACCGCTCCTCTGTGACTGTGCGTGTGCCACTTTGGAGTGTGCACAAACCACTTTCTGTTCCACGTCGACATTTCTTGTATATGTGTGTGTGTATTTATGTTTTGTGTGTGTGTGTCCATGTTTCCCTCCGTGCTGCTGTCAGAAATTCCATTAAAGTGCACTTGATGTGTCAACAGCAAAGACCATAAGCGCAACAACAATTGGTGCTCTGGACGCAGTGAGCTGAGCGGCCGGGTGAAATACAGGCAATCAGAGAGAAGTTTAACCCTCTCAGAAGAGGTTTTAGAAATAGGTTTTCTCCTTGATTTATGTTCTGCTCAACCAATGATCCTCTTAACTACAGAGTCCTAAAGTAGCAAGAGCATATTGGAGTTGCTGGTCCACCAAACTTGGGTCAGCATATTTCTGATAACTGGGTGCTTGAGGCTTCTGAATTTTAGATTTGAAAAATTTAATTAATCCTTCCTCAGAATGGTGTTGCATGATTACACCTTGGTATAACTTATGTAGGGTGGCATGGTGCGGCACTGTTGCCTCACAGGAAGAGGGTTTCAGGTGTGAACCCGCTGGCCCGGCTGGGGCCCTTCTGTATGGAATTTGCATGCTCCCCTCATGTCAATGTGAGTTTTCTCTGGGTAAAACCACATGGTGAAGCTCATAGTGCCACAGCAAATACTGCTATGTCTCTAAGGAGAGCTGCAGATAGGAGGGAGTGGTAGCGTGGGTACGAATATCAGCCGGCGGGCCCTCCCCTGCTGTGACATCATCATATTTTAAAAACAAAACGTAACTTCTCAATATCAAGAAAAGTACAGATATCAAATAAAAAAAGTCAAGTCCTTTCACTCATCTGTCTCAAGTCAAAGTCATGTCTCAAGTCATAATTACTACATGAATGTCAGGTCAAGTCTTTCATCAGTGAAGTCTCAAGTCCTCAAATTTGTGATTCAAGTCAGACTCACAACAACAATAACAAAAAAACCAATACAGTTTTTAAGTTGAATTTTATGTGTTTCAATGTAAATGCTAGTAGGAATGGTAATGGTAACACTTAATGGTAACACTTTACTTGAGGGTATCTACATAAGGGTGACATGACACTGTCATAACTATGACATGACACAGTCATGAACCTGTCATGAACATTATGTACATGTCATAAACATTTATGACTGCTGTCATTAAGTGTCATTTGGTTTTTGTAATGACAAGTTGACATTGTTTGGGTTGTCTTGATTATAACAACTTGACATTAATCAAAGTGACATTACCAGAAGTTGTCTTTGTCGTGACAAGTTGACATTACATTTGTTTGGGATGTCCTTATTATGACAACTTGACATAAACAAGAAATGCACCTCTTTTTGTGTTTATGACAAGTTGACATAATGATTATTATTGTTATGACAAAGACATCTTCTGGTCATGTCATCCTGGTTAATGTCAAGTTGTCATTATAAGGACATCGCTAACAAAATTAATGTCAAGTTGTCTGGACAAAGACAACTTCTCGTAATGTCACTTTGATTAATGTCAAGTTGTCATAATCAAGACAACCCAAACAATGTCAACTTGTCATTACAAACTGAATGACACTTAATGACAGCAGTCATAAATGTTTATGACATGTACATAATGTTCATGACAAGTTCATGACAGTGTCATGTCATAGTTATGACAGTGTCATGTCACCCTTATGTAGATACCTTCAAGTAAAGTGTTACCGAATTAATAAACTGGCTACTTAGAATTTATTTAAAGCCCCTAGAGTCTCACAGCAAACCCACACAGCTGTTTTTCTGATAAAATGTCTTCTCAGGACTGTGTGGGTGCACGAGGCTTGTACATCTTTAGGTTATCATTTATATAGGAAGACGGTTTTCCTTTTCTAATCTGAGGTAATTTCACTTTAAAAAGAGTTCACTCGGAGGAACACCCCCAGCTAATTTTTTCACCAAAGCAATCAGACATTTCCTGTTCTGTATTGTGAAAGCAGTAAAGGCATCGGTGGCCCTGTGGGAACTATATTGTGACTAACACTGTGGAAAATGAAAGAGACTGTCGGATGAGTTGATTTCACACCACAGGGAACATGTGCAAAGAAGAGAGAGAGGGAGAGGGAAAGAAATAGATTGAGGATGTGAGAATGAAGGTAAACTATGCTCAAGTGTGGTGTGTGTGTGTGTGTGTGTGTGTGTGTGTGTAAGTGTATGTTTGATGACTCCAGTGAATAGCACTATTATATTACTACAGTGTGAATTCTAATACACACTTTTTTTTGTAGCGTTTCCATCAACAAGATGTCAACTCCTCCTCCTCCTACTGGTGGTTGACAATTGTATTTTAACACATCAGGGAAAATAAACATATTGCATGCATATACAAGACAAGAATCTGTTTCGTCAACTTGATTTTGCTGAATTAGATTCAGTTTGAATAGACGTTTCCAGCAGCAGGTAATAGACTAACTGGGGCTTGAAGGCTTGTGTCAGTGAGAGGTTTTACTAGTGGTTAGGTGCTCCAAGAGGAACGAGGATGCCATAACTTGCTGTTGAGCCATCTGGGTTTGTTGTGGTCGTCAATGAAATGTCTGTGATAGGTAGTAAAACAAAGGAGGAGGCCCACAATACATTGTTTGTCTATAGTCCGTCATTTAATCTGACATAATTGGTATGTTGGTACAATTTATTAAACAGCATTAGGATCAAGTATCAGGGCATACTGACCATATGCAATTATGTCTTTCACTCCTCAGTCTAAATGCATCATGTTATATCAAGCTATCGTTAGTTGGGAGTGCGAATATTGTGAGAGTTTGGACGTCGAGGCGAGATTCGACATGGCGGCGCCCTACTGTTTAGATACACACCAACAATAAGACGAATGAAAAAGAAATAAAACTACATTTCTGGTCGGATCACAACCACAGCACACATTCTACAAGCAGTCCAAAGCAAAATAACCTTACAGTGGAGAATTGAGGGATTCATCGACCACTATAACCATCGGCAAAACAACATGGAACGAGACCTGAACTCTGACCTCGGAACCTCTGACACTGAGGTTAGTCATGATCTCCTAGTTTCACTACACCAAGAAATAAGAGACATGCTTATCGTCCTGGAATTCACACACCACAACATCGTAACACTGCAAAAAACAAATCAGTAATTGCAAACCACTGTCAGTACACTTAATGAACAAATGCATGCTGTCACCAAAGCTATCGTTAGTTTTGTCAGGTGGTTCAGTTGGATATGTACAGTAACTGCTATAGTTGGCAGTTGCTGGTGCAAATATTTAACTGACCACTTTGTGTTAATGGAGTGCCACAATTTAACCTAACTTTAGACGATTATTGAGTTAATTACAAATTTTTCTAGCTTAAAAAGTGACAACCTCTTTAAGACAGTAATATCAGCCTCCAATTATTCTTGCCCTTTTGGGGACACCTGCAGTAACCACGCTGTGTTTCTAATGGCTAATCATTTCGTCATCTAGACCACTTGCTCCCAACTGGTGGGTCTCAGTCCAAAAGTAGATCGCGGGTCTATCTAAGTCTGTCTAAGTCTGTCTAAGTTGGTAAAAAACACACTTTATGTATAAGTACAGTACATTTCCAGCACAGAGTTTTTATTCTGAAGTGCCGTTTCCTGCTGTACAGTAAGAGACTAACCGAGAGCCATTTGACAAACTAGGTCTACAACACAAGCATGACGCTGAATGTATTAAACTATTGGACTTTGCATTATGACTAGGAAGTAATCTGGAACTCGTGGCTGGACCAGTTGGAAACCACTGACCTAGACCAAAATAAAAATGAACACTTTCATCTTCAGACTTGATGGATGATAAGCGTAATTTATCAATCACTTATAAACATCTATGATTGCAGCTGACTGACAGACATTGTCTTATCAAAAGTTGAAAAACTAAACACCCTTAATTACTCTATTACATTTGTAACGACTTCAACTTACAATAAAGGGTGACTTCTCAAAAAGTAGCACCTTAGAGTATGTAATAACTAGGTTATGTACGTAGGAACATCTGGTGCAAGTGTCTCTGACAGTGTAGAGGGCAAGTCTTTCTTTGATCTACTTCTAATCACCACCTGGTGAGAATTTTAGATGCGTGTACTTTTTTGGAGATCAGTTGGCAACACATTTCAGGCCTCTTGCAACATTCAAGTGAAACTTCCATCAGTATCTGTTACCTGAAACTTATAAAGAAAAAGATTTTAGCCCATAAAACACCACATGGAGTAAAGCACACACTCACACACACGTGCATAAACAGCTAAAGCTGAGAATGAATTGTGAATATTACTCTGTAAAACCAAACCAAACCAAATAAAATGTGGTTTTGTCCGAGCAATGTGATTTGTCAAAGACGTGTTCCAGCTGTGCCCGTAATTCCCATAATTCCCATAAAGCACGGCTTTCCATCCTGGAATGTAAATACAGTACATTTCCTACTGGACTATGTACAGCACACCAGATTGTGTCCAGCTGTGGCTTACTTACATACATGCATACGTAATGCTGTGTGTGTGTAGGTGTTTACACAACTGGGAGTTTTCATCAGAGCAATCTGATTGGTCTCATGCATGTCCCAGATGTGCTGCTAATGCCCGAAATGCACGGCTAGTTGGATTTTATTGGCTGTTCTGTAAGGTCTTATAATCATGGAGCTAGTTAACTGGTGTTCTTGAACAGTTTTTGAAAGGTATTTTTGTCATTACACATTGCCAACCTTTTTGTTGTATTATGTCCCTTTTTCCCTTGAGTGTATGTATATCTTGCCTAGTGTGTGTGTGTGTGTGTGTGTGTGTGTGTGTGTGAGCCCCCTGACCCTTTACTTGGCTGGCTTATACTTTAAAGCTTAAAGTGTCAGAGGTGGTTTTATTCCAACGAGCTTTTCATTCACTCCAGCAATCCTCTTGCCCTTTACTCCTCTTGCCTCCCTCCATTCTCCCTTTTTTCTTTCCATAACAGCAGTGGCATTTTTGCAGTTATCATTTAAGGAATCACTGTTTTGTACTGACAGGAAATCGTGTAAAATTGGCGGTTTCTTGTACCAGGACTGTTATTTGGTGGATCCAGGTACCCCAAAAAAGTCCAGCTGACAGCGCTTACTTGATGTTTCTCAGTTTGGTTGCTGTGGCACGATCTGAAACGAACTGAAACTGTATATAAGTTTGAATTCTTGTTTGGATCTCACAATGATTCATAAGCCTCACTGTACATATTTAATTGCGCTGGACGTCGGAGATAATCTTACACTACTTTTCCCATAATCTAACAATTTGTGACTTGACTATTAAGTACATACTCATACACTCACAGCTCCAATGCCGATCCAGTCACATAAACATGAGCTGTGATTAAACCTCGCGGGCAGCTCAAACTGTCTAATAACACGGCCACTGAAAGCCAAATGAAATATTGAACATTTCTGCTTGAAAGCAAACCAGACTGAATTACATTTCACAGTGGGTGAGTTTGGACAACAGACTGTAAAACAAGAAAAAAATCCAATTCTTTGAAGCCAAAGAAAAAAAGAGTGCTAAAATTGACTTTTCAAACCATCCATCATTCTTATCTACTTGTCGTTCCATCTGGCTACTCTCCTGCATGGCACAGATAAACCAACTGCTGTTATGGGTGATGGGTTGTACACAAATTAAGGTTAACAGGGTTTCAATGATAGTAAAACATCATGAAAAGAAAACTTTAGGACAGGACACACATAGTAATCACACTCGGATATATACATTTTCGATGTAGTTTGTAAAAGCAACCTGGTCTCACTTCATAGTTGCTGAAATCCGGCACTTGGGCAGTGACTTGTGGCATCAGACACGGACGAAAAAGCCATCCTTTAACATTGGGATGACACGTGGCTGGTTGCTGTTACAGTTACACAGAGGGACAAGAACAAAAGTTAAGGCGGCAAAAGTCCGAGTAGGTTGGGCAGGGTCCAACAAACATAAGCCCTTTTTAGACAGGAATTGTGCAAATTTGCAGGAAAGCCCAATCAGTCTTCTTTCAGCATTGGCAGTATAAAAACAAAATCGGGGAGTTCAGCAAAACGTCGCCTATCTACTTTTGTTTATACAGAATGCGCCTTTTCGGGGCAATGGGGGGTGTGAGCAAGTAACAAAACGTGTAGCTCAGTGTGTGACGTAAACAGTGACGTGGGAGGGAAGACGCGGCTGGTCAGTCCTTCGGCGACTCTCTTGTAAGTCGTATCTGGACGCGGAAAGTCCATGACTAACCGCTGATATGTGATAAGGTTGGAGTAAGAATGTGTCGGTAAAAGTTGCGATGCTATTTGGCATTAGCGTGTCAGCATGTTAAGGGCACAAATAAGGGGCGTTCTATAAAGATGCACAACTTGTGGCTTTTGTTTGTATGACATTATCTTGAGAGGTCACTAATGTAACGCTACGATATCAGACTGTCGACTTTACAATTAACAACAAGCTTACAACACGTACAATGATGACCTGCTCCCACAAATGGGATTTTCCTTCTTTGTCGTGACAGTTTCTGACTGACGTATCATGCAGACAGTAGATAACAGAATAGGAATAATGATTTTAAATGTTCTGTCACATGATCAGACGGTTTAGCCAGATTACCAAAACTGCTTTCTTTGAAGGTAAAACAAAAAGTTAGAGCCCCTAAAACAGTACAAAAATAATACCCGAGTTGTGACTGATCCTGTGAGAACATGATGCATTTTGAGATGGAACCAAATCACACAGATGCCTGCTGCAGCTGAAGTTACACAGCTCAACACAATCTACAGATGACGCACATCTTGGCTTACACAACCTTCAATTCAACACAAGGTGAGACGAGAAGTCCTTGGCTTTTATTCAGTGATAACGTAATCAACAGTGAGCGAGAGAAAGGAAGCAAAATATGTGTGTGTGTGTGCGAGCTTGTTTTTTTGTACAATTTGTTCCGAATCTAAAGAGAGCTTTTCTTCTGCCAAACAAACCACAAGGATAAAGGCTCTTTGACTTAAATACTTTAATAAGACTAGCATGTGTGCAAATAGGAGTGTGTGTCATGTGGATTGTGCAGAGAAAGCTTATCTGCTTACATACAAGCTGCAAGGTTAAAGTTTTTTCATGCTAATTCTACTGTAAATATCAATCCATGTGTTTTCACAGGCGGAATATTGACTGCATGAGTGTGTGCGTGTGTGTGTGTGTGTGTGTGTGTGTGTGCAGTGAATGTGCCAGAATGTAATATAGATTTATGTGGTTTACCTTTACGACACAAACACACACAGTCCTGTGTGAACTGAAATGGCAATGCAGCAATAAACAACCACGAGCACAGCAGACATATATGCACTTTTAAATTTAAATGAGATTTTGATAGTCACACACACACACACACACACACACACACACACACACACACACACACATGGCCTTTAAGTAACACAGTAAGAACATCATCCCTAGTTGCTGTGATTATGTCGAGCTATAAGACGATCAGTTATCCTCTATCCCTCCACTCATACCCTGAGGTATTAAGATGGATTACAACTCTGTGTGTGTGTGTGTGTGCCCCCCTGCACTAACATGTGCCTGCACTTATATATGTGCGTGTATCGCTAACAGGAATCCTAACTGTTAATTATTTTATTTATATTCTGCATGTGGTTTCTCCACAGGTTGGTTGCGTCTTTTCGCCTCTCTGTTGCTCTTTATTTTGTCAGGCTCCTTCTCTTTTTTCAGGTGGCTCAGACGTAGAGTGGGTCGTCAACTAATCCCAGGATCAGTGATTCAATCCCCAGCACCTCCAGTCCACATGTTGAAGTATCCTTGAGCAAGATACCGAACCGTGAATTGCTCCCGATGGCTATTCCATCAGTGTATGAGTGTGTTAAAGCTGTGTCGCAAGTGGCACCTTGTACAGTAGCCTCGGCCACCAGTGTGTGAATGTGTGTGTGAATGGGTGAATGTGAGTCTTAGTGTAAAAAGCACTTTGAGAGGCCAAAAGACTAGACGCTATACAAGTGCAAGTCCATTTACCATCTTTTCTCAGTGTCCCCATTTGTCTAGCTCCCTTTGGTATCATTTTGTACTTCCATTCGTCCTCCCTTTTCCCATTTGCTTCTCTTTTGTACTCTTTCAGTCTCTCTTTTCTGGTCACTTTTTTCTTTTCTGTCACCCTCTCCCTCTAAGCCTCGTAAAAATGCTCCTTTTTGCAGATGACAATGTCCTTGTATCTGGAAACAAACAGGGCTCCTGAAAAGCCAACTGTTGTTCAATTTGACACACAATTATTAATTCTGAAAAAGAGCAAAAGAAAATACTCCTAATCTGCAAGTGGAACTGTAGTCCTTTATTTTAATAGATATATATATAAAAAAAACCTCCTAAAAAACATTAAAATCAGACACAATTTACCCTAACCTTTACCTACACCCCAATACTACTTGGAAATTCTACCTGGGAACCCTCTTGCTGTAACGGGACAGTGCTAACCACTGCATTGCAGGCAGAGTACATTGATTTTAGAGGAGCATAAAGCATTATGGCAATTTTACTTTTATTTAATAAATAAAAAAAAAAAAAACAGCTGGGAAGCTGAGCTGTGACTCAACATTCAGATTTAGGCGAAAGCTCATGATTTCTGGCAACATTCAAACCGATCAAACAGCAGTCATTGAAATATCAAGCTCTCTCATTTCCTGAGCCAGCTGGCATCAGTGTGTGAATACCAAGCTACTGAGCAGAACACCAAGAGTCGGAGTAAAATGAAGAAACGTGGCTTTTATCTGTCACAAAAATTCACTAAGAAAAATTTAAAAAGTTGAGAAAAAAATCTCAACACAAGGTCCATTTAGTAGCTGTTCTGGAGCTTTTGGTCATCAGCACAGTGTTTGCCCGGGCGTAATTGAATTTGCTCAAATATCTGTTTTTTTTTTCTGAGGGGTTTAGGGACTTCTGGTCCTTATTCATTAACATTTTTCATTTCCCTAATGGATTGTTTTCTTTTCCAAGGTCAAGAATAAAAATTGATCCTCAGCTATAACAGAGAGGTTTAATGGCAAAATAAAAGTCTATAAATATTAGGAAAAAGAGTCTTTCGAAAATTTTGCATTGAGGTAAGGTGGAATCTTCACCTTGTGTGGTTAGTTTACTTTTAGTTTCTTCAACGAATGTATTTTGTTATTGAAAAATGTTATAATTCATCACTATGTCATGTTTTCTGAATGTGTGGGTGCGAGTCAGACTTGATTTCTACATGATTAATTTTCGTTAGTTTCCTTGTTATATCCTTGTATATGAATACGAGAAGGAAGAGAGGTAAGAAAAAAACTGACAGGAAATGAAAAGTGTAAACGAGAAATAGGAATATATAGAAAGACAGAAATGGAGAGAAAAGAAGAGGCTGACATGACTCGTCTTTCCGCGAGAAAGGCTGTCAAGGTGCTCTTTGCCCTTGAGTGGGCAGCGACACACTCCTCCATCTCTCCTGCTTTCTCCCTCTCCTAGATCCATCCATCTCTCCCCATGCCTCCCAGTACATTTTAAGTGGAGGAGAAGAACTGAAAAGCAGACACTTGAGGGGGAGTGACACATCTTGCTCTCTCCCTCTTGCTCCAGATATTTATATCTCCAACCCCCCACTTCCCTCTTTCTCTTCAACCTCTCTCACTTTCATCCTTTGCCCTCCACCTGCCTCATATGTACTTTATATAGAAGACGCACAGAGAACACACACGAGGTGTCTGGAGGATAGAAGTCAAATATTTTGACACCTCTGAAATATTCAATTGTCTTAAAATTCCAGTCACGGAAGGTCAAAGATTTGAACCATGTTCATGTACATGCAGAATGTGCATGGAACAGGAAAAGAGGCACTTGAAGCATCTGTTTACTTCCTGTTGTCATACCCTGACCATTTCATTGACTATGTTCAGTTTATAATTTGCTTTTTAAAGACCAACCATGCTTTCATGTTGTTTACACCAAATTCTGACCCTAACATCTGAATGTTGGCAGCAGAAATCCAGACTCATCAGACCAGGCAATGTTTTTCCAGTCTTCTATTGTCCAGTTTTGGTGAGCCTGTGTGAACTGTAGCCTCAGTTTCCTGTTGTTAGCTGACAGCAGTGGCACCTGGTGTGGTCTTCTATTTCACTGTGCCTTTAAATCAGTTGCACAAATTCAGACAAAGAATTGTTAATCCACACGTAACCTCAAAAAATGATCATGTGTGATATTCCATTAAATTAAGAATCTTCTTAATCCTGAAATTCATACACTGACCTTGCATGAATAATGTAGCCACCAGTAAGGAATAACTTATTTATTTTTGTGAATTTTTGTTATTTAAAAAAAGTGAATAAAACCAAGCTTTTGCATACAAAGGAAGTATTAAGAATTTATAAATAGAGGCGGAAGGATGACCCTGTTTTGCGAAAATTACAGAGGCAACACGTAAATTATGGTGGCCTGGGTGTGACGCTCCACGGATGAGATGAGATAAATGCTGTTTACGTTAATCCTGGGTAGTGGGATAGTAATTACCAATCAAAGTGACAGCAGTTATTACTATGGTGTAACCCTGTCTTCTAGAAATACAACTTACTGCTAATTGGTTCTGGATTACATTCCCTTGTGTCGTTTTTTTTCCAGTGCAGGAAGTGCTACAGTTACTTACCGCACTCACAACTCACAGAGAGGTGGTCAATCCAACAACAAAAAAATGGAAGAAAAAGAAAAAAAAGACGGGCCCATAATGGTTGTGGTGTTATTGAGGATATTCAGTTTTACAGCACTTTCCCGTGAATCGCATATATCACTGAGGCTTTTAACTTCAACTGCAGAAGGACGTAGTATTTTTCACAAGGACTTACTGTACCAAAGGAGTGTGTGATTGATTTACATTGGCCTTAACACACACACACACACACACACACACACACACACACACATAGACGTTCAGGTACTGTATATCTAAACACATTGGTGTGGAGGTCAGGTCCCTGCTGATGGATGCTGACGTTAATAGCAGAGGGGATTGGCCACAGCCGCACATGCACGGACACATTTAACCTCCATTCAGCCATAACTCCAAAACCAATTGCTTATTTCATCTCTCCCTCGTTCCCCCTTATTCGGCGACTCTTTTCCTCCTCTACACTGCGTTCTTACCTCTTTAACCTCCTTCTTACTGCCTGCAGTACGCTTTCAGGCCGATTTAATATTCTCCTGCTATCATTATTCATTATTGTGTCAGGTTTTACAGTTAAAGCTTCTTTTTTTTTTAAACTTTTATTCATCCGCAGTGTCAGTATCTAATTGGCCTATTCACCTATCTGTGTCTTTTATCACTTGAGTTCTTTCTTTTTGCCCTTTGTCTTCATTCTCAACTTTTCTTTCCCCGTCTGTGTGCCTCATTTCATCTAACACCTTCCTTTATCCCTTATATTCCTCTTCCCCACTCTCCCTTTTCCTCCCTTCAGCTTTTCCTCTTCTCTGTCCAGCTCTGCCTTTTTTTCTCTTTACATAGAAGCCTTAAAATGTCGTCTTGTTGTGTTATTGGGAGCCAGAATAGAGGGAGTCATGGCTCAAAACTTAAATTTTATTGCATACCAGCCGCACACATACACATACACATCAGCCAGTCTGTCCCGCTGGTCAGTGTTTACTTTACTACTTAAACACTTGCAGCACTGGAGAGTGAGTGACCTGACATGGTGCGTTCGTCTGACACTCTACACTAAAATGCAGGCACCAGTATTGACAAAGACGAAACATATGTGAGATAAAAAAGATGATATATCTGGTTCTGCTGCATCAATTTTGATACTGTTTACACACTGGCCATCGAGTGTCCTGCAGTGTTATGAAAGTAAAATGCCAAATCAATAGAGTTCTATTTAACTTTTCATTTAGCTCCACAAATCTGGTCATTTGTCAAATACATTGTTTAATAACCTAATGCCTGCAAGACTAATGGCATCACCCTTCAGCCTCAGGCATACAATGCTTACATGCTAACATGCTAAATTAAGACGATGATTAAAACAAACTTTACACCAACGGTTAGCATTTAGCTCCAAGCACAGCTGCTCCTGCAGTCTCACAGAGCCTCTAGCATGGCTGTAGACTCAGGGGCTTGTTTTCCTCCTCCCTGTCATCTCTGCACAAATTGGTAAAGACTTCTCTTGCACCCTTCACATCCTTTCCGTTTTGCTCACATCTCTTCATCCTGGCTCCATCTTCAGTTCTAAACCATCTACCACCTCTCAGTCTCTCCCTCTATCAGTCCATCCTTCCTTCCCTCTTCATAATTTCCTCCTTCCTGCCATCTCCTAATTTTATCCCATTTGCTGTGCGTCTCCCCTCAATTCATCAACCCCGTCCCTTCTTCTCCTCCGTGTATCCATCACTCCTCCCTCCACCCCTTTCTCTAATTGGTGCCCGGGAGGTCTTTGACCATCAAGACCCTCCAGACCCCTCTGATTGCCCTTGACTGTACTCGACCTAAAATCCCTCTGCAGCTTCAACTCTCACTAATCAGGCGGCAAGAAAGATGGCCGACAGCGCTGAAGGGTCCTCGTGCTGAATGTTACTCAGACGTTTGGCTGAGGGCCTTAAATGCATACAATACACACACACAAGTAGAGAAAGACACACACACAAACAATATCTCATGACTGACTCATACACAAATATATATGAGGCTATAAATAATGAAATAATGGTAGAAGAACACACACAAGCAAAGAAGTAGATTTACACGCACACAAACTGAAGAAAAGGACAGATACAAACAAACACAATTAAAAGACCAGACTGACACACACACATACACACACATACACACACAGGTGGGTGGAAATCAGGTCGCAAGCTGCAATCAGCAGTGATGGAAAGTCAGAGAGTAGAAAGGAGACGGTTGGAAGAAATGAAAGATGACTCAGATGAGCAGCACACAACCTTATTTAGACCGAGCTCGAGAGAGATGAAGGCGTGACGAGATGACGTTGGCTTTTGAAGGGTTTTTGATCACATTGCATGTCAGTTTCTGAAAAAAATGCATCAAATATATTCACCCTACAGGTGTGTGTGCGGCTGAAAGTTGGTGGACACCTGCTGTCCAGTTTTTGCATTTGATCCGTGGTTGTTTTTCATGGTTTGGGCAAAACCCTTTGACACCTAAAGGGAAATATTAATGCCACAGCTACAGGGTGTTTTTCCCCAGCTTTCTGTGGAAGAACCTGACTGACCTCTATTTTACTTTGATTTTTTTATTGTAGAATTCTTTGTAACTGTTTCTCATATCGTGTTTTTCTTTTCTTTTATATCAGACAAGATAAAGTTTGTTTTACCCTGACATGTTTCGACAGCTATCTTCCATTTTTCATATAAAAATTTATTTATTTATTTATTATTCCTTTAGATACTGACATGTTTATTACTCTTATGACAATAAATAACTGATCTTTTTGTGTATTTCAGAATAAAGTACAGTAAACAAGAAACAAGTTAACAAAGACCTCGAAAGGTCAAAAGGTTTT
Source organism: Epinephelus cyanopodus (assembly GCA_026686955.1). Lineage (NCBI taxonomy): Eukaryota > Metazoa > Chordata > Actinopteri > Perciformes > Serranidae > Epinephelus > Epinephelus cyanopodus. The sequence goes on from CM048934.1 coordinate 16,403,651, forward strand.
TAACAAAATTCTCAACACACAGTCCACTTATGTTGACCTTATAGAAATGGCTTCCTGCGTAGGCCCGAGAAAAGGCAGAGAGGCCCCAGATAAGAGCCATACCGCCAAATATACTGCAAATGGAAATAAAATTTTCTTTGACTAAAATGTTCCTGACTGAACTGGCAGGGCTGTGCCGCCCATAGGGCAGGATAGGCAAATGCTATAGGCGCCAGCATGCCAGAGGGCGCCAGGGAGTGAGGTGTTCGTTTTTTAAATTTTTTTCCCCATTCTATTCGAAAAACAAAACAACAACAATACACTACCAAACAACAACAGTACATATAGCCATACGTCTTTAAATAATAATGAAATAATATTTCTAATTTAAATTTCTGCCTGCCTGGCATCCTTCTGCCTCTCTGGCAGGCAGCATCATTTCACCACGGTCCCCCCTGCTTTCTTTTAATGTTTAGTGTGCTGCTGCACAAACCACTCACTGTTTACAAACCAGGCATATATTCATATACTGTATATTTATGTTTTCCAATTGTCAGATTTGTGCAATTTGCAATGTTACAGTTGCACTTTCTTCTGGCGGCACCAGCAAATATCTTGCCTAGGGTGCCAAATTGGTCAGACACGGCCCTGTGAACTGGCAGATATTTTAGTGAGATATCTTAACTTTTAAAACATGTCATCTCTCACTCCCACTGTCTCCTCCCACTAAAACTGCACAGCTAACCCACCAAGGCTGGTAGCAGGTAATCCAAATATAAAGTTGGGACACAAATCCGTTTTATCTTGAAGGATTATCATGATGCTGAATTGACACAAATACTGTCAACGTATGACGGCTTTTATCTTGTGATTCTACAGTTGGGTGATTTTGCTGACATGTAAGGAATTGTTAAAAGTCATATTTCTTAAAAGGAGTTTGGCGTAACATTTTCCACCAGGAGCAGGATGGGAAATAATATCAAAAGGATTCTAGTTTAAGTTTGCAAATAGTCACTAACTGTCTTTTGATGTGAGAGGGGGTCAGACTTCAGTCTTCTCGAAGACTTTTCAAGGTATTTTCAAAGTCTTCTATCAAGTGCATGGTGGGCATTACATGTTTGATTTTTCTGGACCTTTTATCCACATTTCATGGTCTTCATCAGCTCTCCAACATTACCAACTATAGCTTTAACTGCTGATGAAAGCCATTAGATGTTGCTGAAAGCTCTGGAAAAACCAAGTAGGTGGACCTTGAATAAGACTTGTCACATACTTTTATTCCGTCAGATGCTCTTTCATGTTTAATATTTGCAATATTGCAGCTCATTGCATCATATGAACTGCCACCACCACTGCTTTGCCACCAAAGGTTACTTTGACAACATTTTCAAAATCATACCATAATACAAACTCACTGTCAGCTGTCACTTCTCTCTCTTATGGCTTTTTTCTTCATTTTTTTGTTCCATGGATTTCATTCTCTGCCTCCAAGTGATTGCTTTGTTGTCAGCCCCGCTCCGTCTTATCGCCGTCTATCTGCATCTTGGCAGATTCGGTTTAATTGGCCTTTATTGGCACGAAACACACAACAAGACGTGATCTAGCCGACAAAGCGCGGAGTGGGACAAGTCGAATACTAATGGCAAATCCACATCTGAGGCCGATCTGTCGACGCGTCTGTTTATCTCTTAATTTACCTTCATCACAGACAGAAGATATACACTCTGCAGACAGGGAAGCATAAGGATAAAGGTTTGTATGCACACATGACACACAGCAACAAACAAACACACACACAGGTGGGGGGTAATGCACCATGAAATGAAATAAGCAGCAGGGTTTTGGTGAAGGCTTTTTAATCAGTCAGAGCGCTGTCACTCCAAACAGAAGAAGTGTGTCTTTTATTCTGTAACATCACCTTGTCCCTGTGCATTTCTGTTTACTTTGTGTGCAATTGCAGAAGTCTACATTTGTTTATGCTACTCTCTTCCACTCTTCCTCTTTTTTGGACATTTAAGTTGTCCCAGGACTGCAGGTCACGGTCAGTTGAGAAGTCTGAAAAAGTTGGCATTAATATTTAAAGAACTCCTTCTTCCTCCTCATGTTTCGACTTTTATTCAGAGGTTGAGGGTTGTAGAGGGAATAAGATGGGACAAAGGGAGCAGGGAAGGTCTACTGAGTCCAGAAAAAACAACACCGCAAAATTCAATATCTATTACTCATAGGCAGGACAAGAAGCACGGAGTAGCATCACAAGGGGGGGAAAGGGGGCAAAGATCCAGAATTTTAGATGAAGTGTCCTTAAAATTTAAATTCCTGTCAGAAGCCTTTGAAGAGATTGGTCACGACTGTGGCATTTTTACGGTGACCCACCTAGTTTAAATGAGAGTTAGATTGGTATTGAAAGAGGGAGACGGAGAGAAATTCACCTCCTTGAATGTATTTATTAATGCTGTCATACACATCAAAGATGCTAAATGGGGAGAGATAAGGAAGAGCTGCAATAGTGATTAAAGAATGCCGATAAATCAATTATGGCAGTTGTGTGTGAGCGCCTGAGGTAAGTAAACAGCAGGTCGGCTGTGATGGATTACTGGCAGTATGTTGTCTGCATAATTCACCCTGAGTGAGATACACAAACACACACGTACTGCTGCAATTAGAGTTAGGGCTGCACAATTATGGCTGAGACTGTAATATCAATTATCAGATACTATAATCATGTCATGATGATCAGCAATTTCACACACATATGTTTTTTTTAAGACACTATTATTGGGATCATGGAGAACTTTTAATTGGGACCAGAGAAATTCAACTGGAACATCATGTTCATAAATCCAGCAATGAGGTTTGTCTGCTGGTGTGAAACTGCAGCTAGCTTGATCATTGAATGTTAACTTCTCTATCTGATATGTTAGGGTCCTTTTCTTTAAACGGTCGGCTGTGTTAGCTTGGTGAAATGCTCCTTTGTACCAAGTTAACAAAACAACTGTTTAAGCTGTTTAAGCTGTTCAAGCTTAAAATGTTAGACTACTTATTTGGCATGAAGACAAAAACCAAGACGAGCGCAAACATGAAATTAAACGAAATCTTTGAAACTAGAATAGAAGCTTACCAAGACAATATTTATATGTGGGGCCCATGTTCGTAGTAAACAGGTTGAAAAATGGGCCCTACATGGGATTATCCATGGATTCCATAATGGCCTTGTGCCAACTGCCCACATTGATGGCTTTACCTATGCCGTTAAAAAGGGGGTTGCTAACAAGTGGCTAAATGAGACTACAGGGCGTCATCACGCCAAACATGGCTTCACAACCTTGTTGCTGTGGTGACACTGAAATTGTCCGTGGTGTAGTTCATTCATGGCGTAAAGTTAGCCTTGTACTTCTGACGAATGCACTTTAAAAATCATAAAACTGGTGTTTTCTGCAATAATCCAAAATTCAGTGGAAATATCTCTTAACTTTTTAACTTGTGGGTTGGTCTGTCTTGCTACTTTATTGCAATCATTTCTTTTTTTCTACGCACTTTTGTAAGATATTAGCCTACTGGCTTAATAGCAAGCTCCAAGGCTGAAAAATAAATCTGACACATAAATGGTAAATTGACTTGCACTTGTATAGTCATAGTCATCTGACCACTCACAGTGCATTTTACACTATGAGTCACATTCACCCATTCACACACTGGTGGCCGAAGCTACTATACAAGGTGCAACCTGCTACTCAGTTTTTAACACACTCACAAGCTGATGAAACAGCCATTAGGAGTGACTTCAGGTTGAGTCTGCTGCTTCTGCCTGGAGTAGCTGGGGATCAAACCACTGATCTTTCGATTAGTGGACGAGGACTCTACCTCGTAAGTGGCAAAAATTGCAGTTTCTCAAATGACTACTTGAGACTGGCTCCAAAAGCAACTCCACCGTAGAGACATGCCTGATACAAAAAACAGAGGTTTGGTATCCATAGTTAATTTCCCTGCTCATGACAACTGTAAGGGCTGGTCTCCACCCCTCACTTGTTCACAGCTTCACCCTCTCTTCCAAATATGGTCACTTCTGGCTCCAAAAAACAAGATGGCGACAGCCAAAAGGCCAAACTCAAGTCTTAAAAATGGGAGTTCACAAACCAATGGGTAATGTCACTGTGGCTGCATTAATTTTATACAGTCTATGATTAGAAGTTGAGTTTAAGTTTTATGTCAGCTTTGTGCCCAGTAATGATGCTCCACTAGAAGCTGCTATTTAACTGCAGATGACATTCTCAAGTTATAACAGGCCAAAAATACATTATAGCCTACTTTAAGGCCCCACCTGGGGCCCCAATGCATGTGGTCCGAGCAGACTTCTAATTTGGATTTACTTTATGTTTAACATGATTAATAGTACAGCTTTTATCACACTTGGTTCATCTGTTCAGTGCTTATTCTATTCATCAGCTCTACAGAGAAGCAGTAAAAAACACTAAATGTAATACAATATTCAGACTCTGTTCTTTTTTTCTGTCTCTTTATCCTGAGGGGAGAGACTACTGTATGCATTTTAAGTTGATTCATTTCCCCCTAAAAGATCATTTGTGGTACTTTCAACAGCTGAAAACAAAGGAAATATATTTTACCAGAGGGCATGTTTTGTGCAAATCGCTGTTCATAACTGAATAAACTTCCAAGCAAAAAGAGAATGGCAATATCTGTGAAACCATAAGCGAGCTGACCACATCAAACAGAATATGCATCAGTGATTCACACACAAATACTCCCACACGCGCACGCACAAACACAATGGATCATTTTCCAGAAAGCATGCATAGATAAATTCCTGCAAATGCGATTATAGAATGCAAACGATTTATGGTTGGCAAACATGAACAGTACAAATTGCTGTCTCTCTATCTCACACTCACACACCCACACACACACACACCCACACACACACACACACACACACAAACCACTCCACCTTCGGATCATCAACTTCAATATCCACAAACGTGTGTGCTGCCAAGAAAGTGTCACAGAGTCAGACATGAGGTTATACCAAACAGTCAGACACACTCCCCGTTACACACACACAAAAGCTAGAGGTGACCCCCTTGATACAGAATGAGAGGAGATAGATGAGGTGATGACCAGCATAATGTTCATATCACACGCACAAGTCACACGGGGACGACTAAGCAATAAAAACGTTCATTACAGAGCAGTTTTCAGAGACATCCATTAGTGCTGATGAGGGTCTCCCTCCTGTCATACAGCAGCTGAATTTCTGCCCTTTATCCGCCCTCATCTATCTATATCTATCAACATTTACACGCCTTAGCTTTGGCTGATATCCAGGGAGATTTACCCAGTGGTTCAGACTAAATAAGAAATGGTGTAAATCTCTGCAAAAGGAGATTGAGGCGAGGCAAAGTCAAGATTGTTCAATTTAAATGGGATATTTTCCCAACACAGCAAAGTGACAAAAGTTATCTTCAATGTGCCTGTAAATGTCTCACTCTGATATAATATTTATATATCCCGCACAATAAAGAGGCAGGAATTCATGTACAGCCCACGTATTTGGAAAGGTTGCGATGTCATAATCAATACACTGATCAACCTGGTGTCACTCATAAGTCGTAAAAATCCGGCACTTGGGCAGTGACTTTCAGAGTTATAGTTATTGGTTGCCGGTGGCATTGGGGGAACACGGTGGGGAATGGATAAAAGTTAAGGCGGCGAAAGTCGGAGTAGGGTGGATGGGAGAGGTGGTGGATGGGTCCAACAAACAGTGACTTTCACCCGAGAGAGCAGTGTTTGCGTCTGTTAAAATTAGAGAGCCGAACCCTGTTCTTGTTCCTTAACCAACCCACGTGCATTAGTTGTTGGAGGAAAAAAAAAAGTCAATTTGCATTATTGTACTAAAGTAGTGCGTTTATTTTGAAAGAGACTGTATGTAAATGGTAAATTTCCTGTGAAAACAGAAGCGTATTTTGAAAGAAGACAATGCATGTAAAAGACAGACATGGCATCCCAGAACATCAAGAACCAATGCACCCAGGGTACCTTTCACAATGTATCTGGGCGTGGAAGCTCCTTGACGAAACGTTGATATGTGACGAGGTCGGACTGAGAATGTGTTGCACTGATGGGGGCAAAGGAGTTAGTAATCCACATTTGAGGTAAGATTAAGGTAAGAACGTAAAGTAATTCATGGTACGCTAACTCATTAGATATCATCCAAACAGTTGTATGTTAATTTTGTAAAATATGGTATGACCCATTTTCCAAGGATCCACACATGGTGGCAACACATCCTCAACGTCATGTAGTGGTCACAGTTCTACTCCAGAACTACCTGGTTAGATTTAGGCAACAAAACAACAGGGCTACGTTCATTGGTGGCCCGAGCACATTTAGTGTCCTAGGCGAAATGCTATACAAAAATACTGCATGTTATTCACCAAAATGCAAATTAACAACCTAGCGAACAAGAAAAATAAAATAAAAATATCAGTAACATGTTGTACATGTGTTATAATAATCGTATAAACCAATAATCTTTTTTTTTTTTAAATTACAAATGCGCTTGCTCAGAAGAATAAACAATAAAATAATACATGACATTGTAATATGGGGGCGACACAAACCCAGAAAAAAAGTGTCACTTCCTCCTCTGCTCTTGTAATAATTACTGCAGCAACTAGATGGCATCACCTTACAATAAACATAAGTATGGGCCGTAATTAGCCGCTTGCACAGTCAGTCTATGTGGGGTCATTCCTTCGGTGAGAGTGGGCTGTAAATACGGATAACAATCAAGGTGACTTCTAATAGCTTTTACATTAAAAAAAAAATCACATATTAACATAAATATTAAGCCACCAAGGCACAATTTGGAAATCTGTCTCGTCTGTTTTTGCTCACTTTCAGCTGCCTCAATAAAGTGAAGGAAAAATCCACCTTAAAACAGTTGGAGTTGGCTCTAACAAATCTGGCCAAACAAGCTTTCATTCCATCACAATAAACTTCACATGGAGAATCGCTGGAGCTCATTCAAACTTCAAATCTGTTTTCCACAAAACAATGAACAATGCCGGGAGGCTTTGTTCACTTGAAGGACTTGCATTGTCCTTCGTGGGTGCTATTGTTCCGAATGCTTTCTTCGATTATGCTGCTGTGGATAAGTCACGGGTGTTACCGTCATATCCGAGGAGAATTTGTGTCCTGTGTACGTTGATAAAATACTAAGAGCTTATTGAAGCACTCAAAGAACAGTGAGAGCAGGTTAAGCATGTGAATGTATATGTGCGTGTGTTTGATTGAGTTAACTTCACGTGTATGTCACATGTAACAGTGTGAGGAGTTCGACTGTCAACGTCTTTGCTTTGGTACCCACCACACAATCTTCCCCTCTTTCTCCTTCCATTTAAAGGGCAGTGGGTGACATAAAAAAATAAGTGCGTCTCTGTAGTGATGAGCACGACAACACTGGAGCCTTCACCTTCAATCCACCTCCTTAATGCTGTTATACTCCCTCACACACACAATGCACGCCAGTGTAGGTGGCACTTGATGGCTCCGGTGACGTGTGAAGTTTTATTGTGTTGGGTTTCTGTCACCAGTCACGTCAGGGAGGAGAGGGGATGAGACGATGATGAGAGGAGGAGGAGAGGCGGAGACAGAGGAGGAGGGGAGAGCAAAGATGAATAACTTTGCGACCTTGCTGTCTAATGCTGCCTCTGAAAAAGAGCTGTGGTTGGAAAGCAAAGGAAAGGAGGATAAAATTTCTGTAAAAGGAAACGAAAAACCCCTGAAGTATTGTTATTGCTGTTGTTCCTCAAATTCAAAACTACGTTTTGTATAATTTTGCTCTTTTGTTTACAGTAATGTGGCCCCTGGCAAAGAGATCCAGTCCAGTAGTCACATGTACAACTGCCTGAAGTAGATACCAACTTGATCTGGCTAACTCTGAATCTGCTAAAGCTTCATATTGGCTTTAAGCCTAACCTCTTTAACACTATGCTTTTCCTGTTTTCTACAATTCAGCTACAGATTTTTCAGCCTAGTCTCGAGAAGAAAATGTTGGCATTGCACATTTCTGTAAAACACAAATATGTGATGTAATACACAAAACATTCTCACTCCGACCTCGTCACACATTGACATTCTGGTCATGGACCTTCCACGTCCACATATGACATGAAAGGTACCCTGGGTGTGTTGGTTGTTGACGTTCTGGGACACCGTGTCAACTTCTGCCTGTTACATGCATTGTCTTCTTTCAAAGTACACTTCGGTTTTCACAGAAAATTTTACGTTTACATAATGTCTCTTTCAAAATAAATGCACTACATTGGTACAACACTGCAAAGTGACTTTTTTTCTCCTTCAACAACAAACACACATGTTTGGGTTTAGGCAACAAAAACATGTGTTTAGCTTCAGGAAAAAAGAACAGGGTTTGGCTTTATAATCTTACGGGACACAAATACCACTCTCCAGGGTGAAAGTCAGTGTTTGTTGGACCCATCCACCAACCCACCTGCCTGCCCCCTTGGACTTTCGTCACCTTAACTTTCGTCCTTGTCCCGCCGCATTGCCCCCTGAAGCCGTCAGGCACTGACAAAATATAACAGCAGCCGGCCACGCATCATACCGACGTTTTCGTTGGTTTCTGACGCTGCACGTCACTGCCCAAGCACTGGATTTCGATGGCTTCAGAGTGAGACCAGGCTTTAATATATGAGCTTACTTTGTCATCAAGAGGAGGATGGGATGGTGGTTGGCAGGTCACCAGGTGTGAAATGCCTGCTAAGCCGAGACCACTGCAGACCACAGTTCGAGACCAACAAACAATACTGTTCGGCTGGAGACTATCCCAGCTGACATTGGGTCAGAGGCAGGGTACACCCTGGACAGGCTGCCAGACAACCATTCACACTGACATTCACATCTATGGCCAACCTGCATGTCTTTGGACTGTGGAAGGGAAACCAGAGCACCCGGATAAAACCTACGCTGACATGGGGAGAACATGCAAACTCCACATGGAAGGGCTCCCCCACATCAGGATTCAAACCCCCCACGCAGAGTTTGCAATAGGAACCCTCTTGCTGTAAGGCAACAATGCTAACCACTGTGACAAGTGACAAATAATGAAATGGTTAAAAGAATTCTCTGTTCGCATGTCAGGATGTATATAATGGCCGCACAGACCACTACCATCTATAGTACAATATTGCGACCTCCTTCATTGTTTTGTATGTGAGGGGAGTGAAAATGAGCTTTAACAGGAAAACCGCTGCATTTGCTGGTAATTTTTCACCTCTCACAGCACTGGAGGACATTTGGGAAATACAGATTCACCAAATGGTAAAATATTTAAACTCCAAATTTAAAGTGAAGGATATAAATTATAGTGGAAAAACTTGAGTGCTTTTTGACAGTTGCTACTAAATTTACAACCCAATATTTAATCTAGAAAATACAGTATTTATCTTCTGGTTGACGTTTTCCTTGAGCTTTGACTTGATTCATGAACTTTGTACAAATAACATTTTCAGGATTTAGTTTTGGAAACCCTCAAAGTGTAGAGCGCTCATAAATGTAATTCTTTTAATGCTGCCGCTGCCCTTACAACTTTGCCAGCAAGGCAGATTAAGAGCTGAGAGTTTGTATGGCTGTAAATCTCCTCCTGACAGCTTTGCCTCTTTTCCTCGGCTGAGTGATTTGGAGCCAAAGCTCAACAAACAAAAAACCTGTAAGATTCAACTTTTTAGTCTATTAAAGATGGAACAATAAAGCTGCCACTGAAAAATGCAGTGGCCAGTGGTCGGAGGGGACGGTGATGACTCTACAAGGCATTGCGCCTTCCTGTGTGTGACACACTCATCAGACAAAAGTAGAGAAAGGAGTTGTTGCCTTATACAGACATTGCAGCTTTCTCGAAAACAGAGCAGCACACACACACACACAGCAAGGCAGGTTTACTTATATAGTGCATTTCAGACACTGAGGCAATTCAAAGCTCTTTACATAACATACAAAACAAATAAAACAGAAAATAAGACAATTTATGAAAAATATTCAAAGGATTTAAGTGGCACAGAAGTGTGACACTGTAACATCTTCAAAATGACCTCTGGAAAAGCAGTGGCTAAAAGAAGTTTTAAGAGTTGGGGCAGATGTCAAGGATTCTGGAAGTTTATTCCAGATCTGTGGTGCAAAGAAACTCAAAGCTGCCACTGTAGGTTTGCTTTGGACCCTGGGGACAGTGAGCAAGATTCATAGGAAGCCAGTGAAAAGATCTATGAACTAGGGAGATGTGCTCCACTTTCTTGGTTTCAGTGAGGACTCGGCCAGCAGCACTCTGAATATGCTGTGGTTACGGGTCTAATTTGTTATTCACAGAGACCTGTAAAGACACTGTTTAAATAACCAAGTCTACTAAAGACAAGGGCATGCTCAATCTCAAGTTTTCCCCAGATCTGCCTAAACCATTTACATCCATATTTGAAATGACCCATATCAGAGATCAGTGTGAACGGATCTCTGCCCTGAAAGGCCTCACATGCAACCAATTACATCACACACATGCGTTGCAAAAACAAAACCTGGACCTGTAATGACTCTGGAATGATCTCTTGTGGAAATTGGTTGACAACTTGTCATGTATTGAGGTTGAGGGTGAGAAGACAAAGGAAACAAAACAAAAAGCCAATGCTCGACAGTCAGATGCAGGGTACGGTGGGTCATGCCTTTGCAATGGTTAGAGGGTACGTGACATCATTCTGTATAATAATTCGCCACATGCCTCTGTTTGAGAGAGTGTCTTTGGGGAAACATCCCTTAAGAAGAATAGCCATACCACCAAATATAATACTGCAAATGGAAATAAAGTTTTCTTTGACTAAAGGGTTCCTGACTGAAATAGTTGTTTCAGTTTCGTCTTTTTGTTTGATAATCACCTGGGTTTACTATAATGTAAATCTGTGGGTCATCTACATGATTATGGTAAGATATTCTCTTGTTTTCAAGCTGGTGGGAGCATAAAGAGGTTGAACAAAGCTGGACCTAGAATGGACCCTTGAGGAACTCCACGTCATTGCTTTTCATTCAGATTTGTAAGAACTAGCGGGCAATAAGGTCTCTTCATGCTTACGCTGCCTTCACTGTCAACTGGCCTGGGCTGTTTTTGTCTGTGTAAAATATAATTCAACACAAGTGAGAAAAATAAGTCAGTGAGACTTGGACGCATCACGAGGGCTTCTTGTTCATATTTAATGATGGGCGCTGAGTAGGTAGATTGCTGTTTCGATCGATTGGACTGTCAGCAGGGAAGATGCGCTCGATAATTGATGCAAATGACGGTGAGATGCTAAACCCCTTCGTCCCACTTGAACAGGACCATTTCTCCCTCTCCTCTTGTCCTCGACTGCTCCGACTCTGCTTGATTTGAATTTTTCAGACCATGTCCTTTTGCATTATCACAAAAAAAAGACTTTGAGGAAGAGAAGAAAGAGGAAAGAGTGGGAGGACGGTGTGCAGCTTTGTGTGTGTCAATGTACAAAAGTGAGTGGCTATGTGTGTGCGCCTCCATTGTGTGTGTACAAAGCCCTCAGGGGAGTTATACTCAACAGTCTGACACAGCCCTCCACTCTTAAACAGGAACATTATTGGAGATTAAACAAAAAAAAAAAAAGACACACTCGACACACTTTCTTCCTGCCGTGCACACACACTTCCTAACTGACACTTTCTTGATGTGCCTGCCTCCATTATGAAAACTACTTAAGCCAAGTAAGGCTGACAAAACACCCGGTCCCCCCTGGGGAGGAGCGGAAGAGAGGCAGGAGTGAAGAGGAGGAGAGGAATTTTCGGTCATTTTAATTGCAAAGCTTGTTAGCCTTTTTCTCTGTCGTTAGTGCCTTATTAGCATGTCATTATAAAGCCAGACGGCGTTTGATAGACAGCCTGGAGGCGAGCAATTACTTTGTGTGTATATGTGCGTGTACATGTTATGCAGTCAGCTATTATTTTGTTTACTACATACTAAGAAGAAGGTGTGACGATCTATGGATGCATCTTTGCGGGTTGCCTTTAGTCGCTGTTTCAGAGGCTTTTAACTCCAACATGTTGTGATTTCCATTCACACAGCTACAGTGGGTTTAATCATGAAGGAGTTTTGGTGCTTTGCTCAAGGGCACATTGACAGATTCTATGATCAGAGTGGAGAGTGCTTCTAGTTTCTCATTCTCTAATCAGATATTTTAACACAGTACACACTGGTGACCTTGTACTCCTGAAATTTGCCAAGAGAACAGAGAATTTTGGATAATTGGCTATGTTCACCAAGAATAACCACGCTGATTGTCTCGACTACTTGGTGACACATGTCTGCCCTCTGCCTATAAATAGCAGGCAGACGTAGAGGGTGCGAGGAGAGCTAATTTGGGTTTATGCACCCAGCGTGGGCACGGTGATGGGTTGTCAGCTGTGTCTCCCAAAGTCAAAAAGCCCATATATGCTGATTACATTTATTCTTGGCAATCAAAAGCCTGCGAGGAGTGATTGTTGTGGCTATGGGAGCTGCTAATGAAAACTTCATTGCCGACTTAGAGCACAACACTTTATTGGCAGACGAAGTGCTTTTTAAAATCCAGGCAATGCAATCGTCCTTGGTCTGCAGCCCTGTCAGGAACAAGTAAGCTAATGTCATATTCCCCTCACTGAAATGAATGGGAATGAGTTTCAGTGCAGTCAAATTAGGTAAAGATGGATAGTGTGTTTTTTGGTAGAGTGGCAAATAATTGCTGTTATGCTGTCTTTATTTAGAAATTCAGTGAAGGCTAAAAGAATGATTGCATGAAGAGGCTCGGAATTCAGGCAGATAGTGGAAAAACGGTAATTTGCATGATTGCCAATGTGTCATAAATAAAGATGTCATAGCACTGCAGAGAATTACACATGTTCCAATGAGTATGTCAGCACCATGGAGAGAGTCACAAGAAAGACAAAAAAGACACAGGAAGTTGTGCTGATTCAATGTAACAAGGCCCGAAACTGAGTCCCACTATCTTTAACACAACCCTATATTACTGACCATTAGCTCATCAGGCTGATGCAGTGCATTTGTTACACTCTTTTTTTTCCACTGCATAAGCACTTGCAATACAAATGGCCTGGACTCAGCCTGAAACGTAATGCTTTGTCAGGGCATCTTATGAGGGCAACATAAAAGTCCACTGCTTGGTCAGAGTATTTAGTGAGGCGATAAACCTGCTGGGTTAAGTGTATTAGCAACATGGATGCTGTTTACTGGAGTGTGGCGGAGAAACACAAGTACAACTTCCACAATGCACCACGGATAGCAAAAGGCAAAGTACAAAGAAAGAGTCCTCAAGATAAATAAAAGATTGCTTCTTTTTCACGTCAGGTAAGGTGATAGACCTGCTGTGGTCAGTATATCGGCGCTATAAACAGTATCATAAAGTTGCAGAGAAACACATCTGTTGCAGTGAGTGTGTGTGTGTCAGCTTGATTTACAGTTTTGCCGCTCCAGTCCGAGCTTAAGCCTGTTTGATTTTTTTGTAAACAAGCTGAACCGGCATTCGTCATTATGACAAGATAAAAAGTAGCCTACATCAGCAACTTGTGCTGACAGCGTCACAGCACTAAATCCAAGCCATACTGCATTTGTAATAAGCAATATGACAATGTGATTAATATAATAGCATGTCTAGAGACTTAAGGAGCTGCTTGTGTCCGACAGGTTGTGTACAATTTACTGCCCAGCCCTGGCAACATGAAGCAGATTTCAGTGGAGGTGGAGGGTGGGGGGGGGAGAGCAGTGGACATTGTGTTTGTTTACTACAAAGTTCAACCTAGTTGTATACATCCAAAGAACTTCTATAAAAATGAACTGCTTGGCAACCAGGCTAGGCGCCAATTAAGACCGGCATTTATTTGTCAAAATGCGTCGCTACATCAGGCTAGTGAAAGGGACTAGGCATTTATTGGGGACTACTAGGCTTTTACTGAATGGCGCACTCAAATTGATCAAAAACTTGAGTGTGAAACATGTGACACCTCTCAACATCAATGGTCACCATCTTGGCTACTTAGAAGAAGCAAAGGGGCCGACAAACTTGTAACTATGCCAGGCAAGGAAGTTGCTCTCTCTCGGTCTGACAGCACCCTGAGGTCAAATACTCTGTGATAATGCTAAAGAAGAAGCGGTCAAATATTGTGATCGTCATTTCCAGTAAGAGCACAACAGCCATGTTCAATTTGAGGCACTACACACTACAGCATTTCTAAATTAACACACTATGCAAGTAAGTACATAGATAAATTGGATTGGATTCACCAAAACTTGGCTAAATCCTGGAGAATACCATTCAACCGGGTGACTCTTTTTATATACGCCGATTTGACAGTATAAACCATGGATTACCAGAACCATCTGGAAACAGTAGCCAACAATATAAGAAAATGCAAAAAGAAAGGATTAAAGTGCAAATGAAATCTGGACACACGGCACAACAAATCATCTGAGCTTGATCGAGCCAGATGCGTGAGCCACAGGAAGTCTTCATTAATCAAGCACATCCCACTGACCTCTGATAAACCTCCACATGCTTTCTACCTTAATTGGCACCTGTGGCAGTTGCCAGAAATACATCACACAAGTGGGCACTTGACCTGACTTGCAAGTACCACAAGTTTGGGTACTGGGACGGACCCATCTCTGCAAAAAACGACACCTCTCTCAATGAATATAGAAATTCTATACATAGCATAAAAGCAGTGTTGAAAAGCTGAGTGGGAGACATAAGAGACACCTAAAAAGGCGATTTCATGTCTCACATCATGTCCAAAAAGAGCTTTCCATCAAGCTATTTATGAAGAAGAGGCTATTACACAACATTAAAAGTCGCTGAAGTGCAGTTATGTCACAGGTTTTGAACCTTGAATAATGTATGCTAACTGCTAAGAGAGATTATACCTTTATAGCTAATTCTAAGGCCATAGCTAAGCATACATCCTGACTCCACAAATGCAATCTTAGGACAAGCACTCTTCAGACAGACGAGTCATGGACCGGCCATTAAGAATCTCTACATTAGATGCTGCTCTACAAAGGAGTAGGCACAATTTCTAGAAAATAACTATCTGTAGAGCTGTAAACTATAATTAAGCTGAGTGAGTGAAGAGGAGTGAAGTGTCTCTGTGCTAACTGATTGAATTGGCTTCTTGATGACCGTGAAGCTGTGGCTTTGGCACCGCACAGCATGGGCAAAACAAGTTAACACAAAGAGGCGGAGAGATAGAGAGAGAAGTAAAGCTCAAGCAAAAGTACTGTACAAGGAGTATAAATATAACTTCATTCATATTTGAATGATAATTTAAAAGTTTTTGCTCCACAAAAAACAAACAAAAGGTCTCCGTTACCTGGCAACAGGAAAGTGAAGTGCCGTGTGGTCAAGATTTTGAGGTGCCACTGACAACCGAAGACTGAAGTTTTGATCGTCTGAGATAATACGTGAAAAGCAGTAGTGTTCCTCTGCTTCTGCTACCAATATCTGCTGTTAGGGAAAAATACACCCCCATAAAGTCAGTGTAAATGGACTGGAGGACACCCTTACTCCAAGATAGACTATTTGGAAAACCCTTAGATCAACGAAACCTACTCCCCACATAAAAACAGCCACTGCGAGGTAAGTTACTGTATCCCCTGTGTCTTCAGATATCGCAAGCACTCTGCAGAAGCCCTGAGGTGATCCCTATCGGCTTCAAAGATGTATTGAGGAAAATAAAATGAACAGTGCTCACGTCAATGTACTGAGACAGGGAAAGCAATAGAGTGGTCTGTCCCAAGTCTCCTCTTAGCCTTTCCCCTCGTTTGGCAGCTGATTCAGTTTAAAGTGGCCCTCCAACAAGAGATCTCTGAGCGTTAGTGGTAAAGTACGCCCAGGATGGAACTGGACTATTCATTTCTTTCTGGGAAGATTGAAGAACAGCAACCATGACAGCAAAACAGAATTTAGCACATGTTCATTTGTCATCCCAAGAAAAACCTGCAGTAGCAGAGGAGTTTTTCACTGACAAAATGAATTGACATTAGCACCATAAAGTGATGCAGAAAAAAATCCCCAGAATGGAGGAAATTAATTGTTTGATGCTCAAAATTTTGGCGCAGGAACCCCAGGTCCTCCTCAATATTCAAACAAAACCCTCGTCTGCATGCATATAAACACACATACATCTACTCACAAGTACATGCTGTACTTAAAAACATGCTCATATTGATTGACACATACTGTACAACACATGCCCATAAAGCTGCATACAAATACAACCCTCTTTTCATAAAGCTGTCTTTCAATGTTGGCAATTGTATTTCATTTGTGGTCCCCAGAGAGTCTGTAATTGTCCTATGTTCCGATCTCTCTGTATAGCACATGAATTCATTACAACAATATACATCAAATAACCTTGAATGGACCTCGGCAAAAAACAAACCTTGAGCTTGAGTGGAGCGCATTGATAGAATTGAATATCTGCTACTGTTGAGGACAGTAAGGTGATGTTGTTGGTATTTTTCATGAAAATGTGGATGTTTAAGCATCCTAGAGAGAGGTTTTTTTTTTTATTGCTTAATTAACTGTGCAACTAAAAACGTATTCATTTATTCAAGCTGATTCTGACATTATTTTTAGACTCAGATTGTGACTAATTTTAGGCCAAATAAAGACGGATTCAATAATATTCCATTCAAATGTTATTCCTGGCAGCATGGACAAAGCTTTGAAAAGGCACGGAGACCTTCACACTGAGAAAAAAACTTTTTTTTTTATAGATCCATCATTTTGCTGTAATTTCACAGCAGTTTTCCTGGAGCAAACTACAGTAAGTAATCAGGTACTGAATAGAGGTATATTAGATTCTGTACAATGCTCTGAGATAGATGGTTCGTTGGGTTGAGTTTATAAACTGTTGACTTCTAGAGGAGTGTCAGGTAGGGGTGGGCGATACGGCCCTAACATAATATCATGATATTTAAGGGTCTTTTATGTGATGACAATATTCTTGAGGAGATGACAAATTAATGAAAAAAAATTATATTATTAATATAAGAACATAGCAATATAGTTTTACATGTCAACCGAACAGTTTGCCTTCAAATATTCAGTAAAAACTAAACAAAAACAATCTCTCATTTCATTAGTTTGTGAACAACAACGGTAATTCAGATTCTGCATACAATATTATAATTCAACTAAATAAAATCTACCACAAATTACACATTTAAACAGCTCCCAAATACAAAAAAAAAGTCAATATGTCAAAGTTGAAATATCAGGAATATCCCAAAATGAATTGTTTATTTCATATTAAAAATGAAACTACTATAACTGTGAACAAGATGATATGGCACACCCCTAGTGTCAGCATGTGCAAAAGCCCAATTTCTAAAATCCTAGCTATAGACCATTACAAAATGAATATAAAATAAATCAACAGTAGGTTAGAGCGTATTCAGCTACCCTCTGCAATCCGCACGTCTCCAAATATATCAAAATGATCCCACAGTAAATAAGCAGCTGAAAAAGAACAGAATCAGAAACCACTCATACAGAGGTAATGTGTGTTAAAGTAGTGTGTTTGTCCCTCAGGACAGTTCACTGACTCACAGGCTTTTTTTATCAGATAGAGTTACACTTTAATATGGCTGATCCCTCCAGCTAAACACACCCAAACACACACATCTTGCCCCATCAGCTACAGTGAAGAAGTAATTAAACTTAGTGGCTCCGCTGCACCGAAAAAAACAAATTGATTCTAGCTTTAGGATCAAAGATGCTATGAATATGCCCAAAGATTGTGTTTATGTGTGTACGTACAGTTAGAATGCGGGGGAAGGATATACAGTAAACACACGAAAAGAAATGCTGAGAGAGGTTATCTGACCTTCACGCTCTGGTGGCAGACTGTAGAGAGAAAGACCAAGCGAGGGAGGGAGCGATATAGAGGAAGGCGAGGCAAGAAGTGAAAAGGAAAGCTCCTCCAGACCTGAGGGCTACAGAGACTAATTAACTTGAGAGACATGACCTTTCTCTCCACCTCCCTGAGAGAGAACATGTGTGTGCGTGTATTTTGAATCAATACAAGGGCATAGTCATCACAGCCAGATGGACTCGGTACATCATGTCTCATCGTCACGTGAGAGCTAGAGAGCGAGAGGGTAAGAGAGAATTCTCAGAATACCATTTGAAACCCTGACTGGCTTAAACGACACACCAAAAACATGTCAGAGGATGGATATGTGTTTGTGTTCGAATGTACTTGTACCTTTTTTGAGGACTAATTTACAGGGTGTTAGACCTTGAGAATTAGGGCATTTTTAGCCAAATTCTTCACAGGGCTCTTCGAGACATGCTTAAAACTAGGTTTTTGGGTTAGCATTGTGAGGTTGTAGGTAACGGGGTTAGGCAGAAAAATAGAGTTATGTGACAATACAAGACTATAAAAGGCCAGTCTTGACATACAATTAAGATTGCAGAGGATGAAAATACACAATAGAGCTAAAAGCCTCAATAAAACAGCAAGTTACAGGTCTTCAAGTCCAGCCAGATTGTTTAAAAAAAGTCATGACTTGATCATTTCTTTTCAAGGCTTTAAAACCCTCCACAGTTTGCTGTGGCTTCAGGAACCAGGAACAACAAACTAGAGCACTGCAGCAGTATATAAGTATGTACTGTAACTAGGGATGCATGATAATATCAGCACGTCATTGGTATCGTCCAAAGCTTGTATCCGCTGCCTCACTCTTTTGATCACTACCCATTGCTCATGACCATAGGTGAGGGTCTGGACATAGATGGACCAGTAAATTAAAAGCTTCACCTTCTGGCTCAGCTCCCTCTTCACCATGACAGTGATACTTGAAGTTCCTCGTTTGAGGCAGTGACTGTCTACCAACCCGGATGGGTTAGTTCCAACATGGTTCTTCTTATTTTGCACAATGAATAATTATTACATACACTGATAAACATTCTATTTAATGTCTTCATCTGCTTATTGGCCATCACAATAAGAGAATAATAAGATGTTAATTCCACTACAGAAGAGACCTGATGATCACTAAAATAAGGTAGGGAAAAAAGTGGATATATTGATATCGGTATTGGTTATCTGTCAAATAAGTTGTTACATATGGCATATTGGATATAGGCAAAAAAATCCAACATTGTGCATCCCTAATTTTAAAACATGGGCCTCCAAAACCGTTTTGGAAAGCAGAAGTTGATTTTTTTTTTTACTTCTGCTACTGTGGCAGGCATTTTTTTGTCTACCACTTCGAAATTTTATCTGCCACATTGTAATCTATGTGCTAATAGAAGGAATATCATCTTCCTTGACTGTACACGTGCTATGCACTGAGCTATTCCTCCAGATGAGTTCGATAGCTAGTGAAGCTGATTCAGTAACAAGTCAGTATGTATAAATTTGTGTGCTACCTTGATTGAAGATTAATGGTGAGAATTTGGAAAACTTTGACTGTCAATTAAACAAGTTTTTTTGTCAATAGCATTGCTTTTATGTAGCAGTTGTGAGCAACTTAAATGTGTACCTCTAGCTCAGGGGTGTTCAGAACCAGCCCACCAGAGGATCATATCCAACCCTGTGGATGACTGCACTTGAGAGATGATCACGCTATGATATTGTTGCCCACCAATTTCATCAGCCACCTCTACACTACTATATTATACTCATAGACCTTTATCTGATACTTGTTGCAGTAGTTGTCACAAGTACCAACACTGCATACTTTCTCAACCATGAAGGAAAATACAGCTGGTCTCAAGAAATGTAAAAGCCACCTCACGAATGGTTGAAACTATAAACCAGCACAAAAATGACAATTACCAACATAAGCCACCATGTTCTGAACAGACACTTTATAATCAGTGACTTTGTACTAATACAAACACCCATCCTGAAAATCAAGCATCTGTACTGCATCAAACTATGCTGTGGTTGATGGCGTCACAGGTTCGGCCCACTCATCAAATTGGTATGGCACTGTATGTGGCCCCTAAACTAAAATGAGTTTGACACCCCTGCTCTATCTGATCATCTGCTAACCTTACTAAACGTGTCTTTCTGTTGTGCGTTTTCTCTGTCCCCTGAAGTGATGGATGGCCTGTTGATTTTATCAGCCACTGCCAACAATTTACCCCCATTTGGCAGCTGGCGGGTGCTAATTTCAGACCCAAATTACTTGCTATCATTGCATAGATAATGCAGTCTCTAATAAAAACTGAAATGTTTGGCAAAGTGAGAAAGAGCTGAAGTCTTTACGAATTTGTTGGTGAGGCTTAACCTTACTTGCTTAACCCTTCACAACTACAGCACATGTAGATGTTGAGGTTGTGGGTTAGCATGAGATAATCCTCATAACACCAGGATAAATCAGCAAACCAAAAGCACTACAATCAGTGGATTCACACAAAGTAGGCAAAACAAACAAGTTCTCCAAAATAAATGACAAAATCTTTACAAAATATGTTGGTCTATGCCCTCTAGACCAGAAACAAGCATTTTCTGATCTCATGAGTTCTTGTATGGGGTTAAAGAAAGAATGTGGTTTGGGTTAAAACTACTATTTTGTTCAAGGCACACTATGCATGATTTTCCTAAAAAATAATATATACAATCATGCAAAGGTAAACTCTCTCAATCATATCTTATGAGTCTTTATAATTGTGTGGCGGTGTATTTATCTGCAGAGACTCTGCCTCCTGCCTGTGTTTTCGTATTGTCATGTTATTTAGCTGTGGTAAGGACGTCGGTAGCCCCCAGCTGATAACAGTGTGAAGGTGAGGTCGGGACTTTATAAAAAGGAAACAAGCGGAGAGGCACGCATCCAAGAGGAGGCTACAAAAATCATGGACACAGTGCCGAAAAACTTTAATGTAACGATTCTACTGTAGTAGCCTGCAGTGTATGTACAAGCAACACAGGAAGGAAGGAGGAAGATTAAATGCTGTGTTTACAAACAATAGCATACAAGTCATGCATAGTATACGTCTAAGGTTAGGGGACCTTTGTTGCCGTGGTGACAAATAGAAACACTCAAGGTTAAGGGTAGAGAATGGCTGCGGTCATGGTTACAAGAAACCGACATTGATTGTCAGCAGTGAACGGGAAACAAAGAGCGATCTTGTGTTAAAGATGTTTTGATGACCCATGCTTCCACCCTGACAACTACTCACACCACTGCTAATCATCCAGCACCACCTTTTGCAGAGGCGTGCAAATTAATTTCACTGTGTCCCTGTCTGACCTGACATGCACTGTCCTCACAAGCTGGCATACAAACGTGTGTGTGTGTGTGTGTGTGTGTGTGTGTGTGTGTGTGCGCGCGCGCGTATTTGTGAGTGTCAGACAAGTTCACCCAAAATGTCAGTGAGTGGGCCGTGAGAAAATGCAGTGAACTCTCACTTATCAAATATCAGCAGACACCACTTTGCTAACTAGCACGCGGACTGGAGAACAAACAACTGAGCTAATTAATGTGAAGTCGTCAAAGTTGGTTGGGAGCTGCAACTTCAAGTGAGAGAGAGAGACAAACAAAGAGAGAGGAGAGAGTGTGTGTGGAGGTCTGTGTGCATGGGGCATCCCCCTTAAATAGACACCGGCGGATTCAGTGGGAGATTGAGAGGAGACAGAGGTGAAAAAGACAAAGGAAGAGAGGGGAAATAAAGCATCCACCGGAGAGGGATAATTACAAACTCTGAGTGTGTGTGAGGGGGAGCATGTGAGTGTATTGTATGTCTGCCTGGGTGTGTTTTATGTGTGTGTTGGTGCCCTTATGTGGGAGTTTTCGAGCTCAGGGACAGTAGGTGCCACACAAAGCTGAATGCTGATGTTCCTTGTCTGGATTCAGCACTAAACAAGCCCACAGCATCTCTGAGCTCTCAGGAGCAGAGCTACTGCATGACATTGGACTGTGTGTGCTCGTCTGAGAGCAGGAGAGCTCATTTATATGTGTGTGTGTGTTGGAGCACAGTATCCGAAACTGAATTCTTACGAACAGTTGAACCTAATTTTACCTCAAAAGGAGAAGCTGTATGTACTCACCATTGCCGAATGCTGGTTTGATCTTAATGTGGAACAAGTCCCTTCGGATCAGCCGTCTTAGTCTGCTGGTGCATTCACGGGCGTGTTGTTTGGACTTTCTTCAGAATAAAGGCTCTGAACATCTGACGTATGCTTTTGTGTCTGAAACAGAAAGAAAAAGCTCGAGTTTGACAGAATAGGTATCCAAAGGTGTTGTTCGTATTATGTCAACCGGAAGGTTGAGGCAGAAAGATAACATCCACGGAGTAAAGGCCATGGGTGGCCAGGGACGGTCCAACAGAGACCTAGTGTCCTGGTGTATCGAAGCACAGTGTACACTCCGATGCAAAGAGGCAGTCCGGTGTGATTAGTCAGCTTGACTCTTCACCCTTTTGATATGTATAAAGGGTCCCCAGATTTTAAAAAACTTGATGAGGGAGTTGGACAAACTGTACCAGATTTCTTCAAGATGTAGATGAGAAACCATGTCATTTAGCCATTTTGTTAAGCAACGAGGGGAGGCTGATTTCCATTCTTGCAAAATAACCCTTCTTGCTATGACTATACCAAACATAAGAGCTTGCTGTAATGCAGGGGAAAGAGTCAAAGAGTAATCAGAACAGCCCAGTATCACAGTGAGAGAATCAGGGTCTAACTGTATGCTATATATGTTACTATATAATTGAGATGTGGCTGCCCAGAAATTCCTGATTTACACTTGTCACTTGTAGCAGACAAAGAGGGTAATATTCTGTTTCATTTAGCCTTGGAGAAATGCAAGCGATGAATGACCTTAAACTGAAGTGTCAAGTATTGTTATATGACAAATTTCCACACTTAACACCGAACCATCCTTGAAGTCAGCTCTTCCCTTGCAATCCCGCATTGGCAGTGAACAAACCTAATCTATATTGAAACTGGAAGCACAATTGGATGGTGCAGACCTATGCAACGCCTAAAGGCCCTGCCTGGCCATGTTAGTGAAAGTAAAAAATGATTTCTGTATCTGCACGTGATGTGTATCCTCTCCAAAATTTAATAGGTTCTTTCTTGGCCCATGGTACACTCTTCCGAGCCTGGAAATCCAGACTCAAATCTAGAAAGATTTAGGGTCTGGCTATGAGTTATGCAAATGGCTCAACTCGAGGGGCGGCACCAAGCATGCATTTGAAAATATCACTGCACGCAACTGGGTAACACTACGACCAATCAACAATACAGGGAGTGACGTTCATGTAGCGGCCAAAGCCATTTCAAACAACTGGTGTTCATCCGTAGCCATCTTGCAATGTTTACTGACTGATTCCGGACTTCGTCGTCGCAGCGCTGTCATCATCTGTTTAGCTCATCTCTGGCCGCCTATATCAGATACACCGATGTGACTGGTGCAGCTCGGCTCCAAGGGCATGGGTAATGAGCATCATTACTGATTGCCAGAGTGACTCGCTGAGCAAATTCAAATTGTGCTCTCGCGAGACTCTGGATTTCCAGGGTACACTCGTCCACCAAGTTTCATAAAAATCGGACAAGCAGTTTTTCGGTGATCCTGCTTGCAAACAGACAAACAAACCACTGGAAACATAAGCTCCTTGGTGGAGGTGGTAAGGACAAGAACCACTCTAAGCACAAAAGCACCAAAAAAATATCAAAAATATACAGTCCATCACTTTGGTCCAGATTGAAATGTCTCAACATGATGGTTTGCAACGTAATTTTCTAAGAGTATTCTTACTCTATGTCTAAGTTCTGCAAGCCATCTCGAATGCAACAAGGTTTGGTGGAGTTGACATTAGCAACTTGGGTTCAGGCCTTAAATACATAAATAAAAATCAAACAGTCAATGTTACCATAAAGTGTTACTTTCACTACATTGAAATTACAATAAATAATATAGTTATTCATGGAGAATTTTTTATAAAAAGTCGAAAATTGAAGGGAGAACTTTAATAGTGAGTTATCAGTGAGTTCACTAGACATGACGCTATCTTGGCAAAAGGTTCGGATACATTTTTCTGCTTTTTGTCATCTTGTTGTTTTAGTGGTGGTGATGTGGTCTTCAAAGTAGTTCTTTAACCCTTTGAAATCTTGAGCAACGTCACTTTTCTTGTGCTTCTTTTAGATGCCTTTCACAAGTATTCAAACCTTTGTACCCTGAGAAAATTGGTGTGATTTCTTTCAAAACTATATTTATAATTGTCATTATTATACGTTTAAAATAATTTCAATAACTTGTAAGCTCTTTTTGAAGGTAATTTCCTTGTTTCTCTTATTACTAGTTTCTTGCTAAGTTTTTGGTTGGCTCATTGTCTCCTTCCCTTGTTTTTGAATGAAACCAAGCCAATCTGCTCAGGTTTCAAAGGGGTTAAGGTAAACTGATAAATTTGTATTGCCTTATTCAGCAGTTGCTTGCTGACTCTCTATGTTTGTCAGTGACTAATGCTAAGTAATGAGAGCTACCCTACCAACATTAATGTCTTCACATTTACAGCTCTACTACTGATTAATGCCACATAATGGAAAGGCTGATGACTTATAGCAGCAGATTAGGCCAATGTGAAATGTGTACCAGCGTGTGTGTATAGCTATGTATATGAGAGAGGCGCTGACATTAAAATATTAGCTTTGGCCATTGGGCAGTGTTCTGGTTGAAAAATTTTTATTGGTTGTCAGGGTTAAATGAATAAGGCTGCATTAGGCCAGCACTGCACTGTATATTAATAGTGTACATTGCCCTCCTTTACATTAACAACTCATTTTCCTTTGCAGTCATTTGCAGTCATCCATTCTCATTCAGGACGATAAACAGCCTCAGCACACCGGGCTAATCCATCACCGTAAACCTGAAGCCTTCATTCAGTTCTGTCAAAGTGCTGGTTTCATTGTTACTTCATTATCCCTGAGTTGAATGTTTTCTTAGGCGCGTGCACGTTATTTCACACTCCGCTTACAGTCAATCACCTGAACCTCGGAGGAAGAGGTGAAAGAGTCTGAGAGGAAACAATCCATCACAAACATGTCGCCTCACAAACTTTATTGTCTCTTTATACATGGTGTCTTTGTCAGTCTGGTCAGCAGTTCAAGCAATTTCAAGCAAGGTTTGGCACTGTAAAGTTTGTGTCTCGAAAAGGACACTAATAAAAATATTAATAGTGCATTTACACATTACATTCATTTCAGAGTGATTAAAGGAAATTACACCCAGTATCAAATTCATACATTTACTTCCTGTGGTCTCATGTTGTCCAAAAATATTAGAAAACATGAGCAACTCTCCCCAAATTCCAAAAACTTGAGGGCTAAAACTCAAATTTGTCATGTTAGTAAGCAAAAAGTCTGGAGCTGCTCCACAGACGATGAATTGGGCAATACGTCATAGATGATGCTGAGCGCACCCAGAGGAATGTTTTAAGTATATGGGTATTTCCTGTTTCAGAGCTACAGCAGAGTAAAGCTCATTGTGGGTGGAAAGAAAAAGAAAAACAGTCTGTGGGTCCACTATATCAGGCTCCTGTTCATTATGGAGAGCAGCTTCAGACTTTATTGCTGATGACATCACAAGTTTAAGACATTCTACTCCATTTTTCTGGCATTGAGAGAGCATAGGTCATGTTCTTATCTTCTTCTCTCAGCCATGGAAATAATTTATTGGAATTCTTAATTTAGGTGTTTTTTCTTTTAAGGGAGATGTAAACATGCTTGAATGTATACACCAATCAGCCACAACATTCAAACCACTGACAGGTGACGTATCATCTCGTTTTAATGCAATGCCTTGCTGGGAAACCTTGGATCCTGGCATTCATGTGGATGCCACCTGACACACGCCACACACCCAAACACCCTTGCAGACCAATTACCAACCCTCCTCCTCATTGCACTGGCACTTCCTGATGGCCAGGACAATGCACCTGCCACCCCACATAAACTGTACAGGAATGGTCCAAGGAACAAATGCTCGAGCTGTCAAACTGACCTCCGAATTCCCCAAGTCCCAATCCAATCAAACATTTGTGGGACATACCGGTACCTTACCTCACAACCCACAAGACTCCAAGGATCTTCCGCCAACGCCCCAAGCCAGACGCTACAGAAAACCCCCCAGAGGTCTTGTGTCCACGCCTCGACAGGTCAGAGCCAAGTCGGATCCAAGGAGGCCCCAAAGAGGATCAAACTCGGCTCTCGGATACGACACATCCCATGTATGGTTGATCAGATTTGGATAAGGGGAACTTGGAGACCAGGTTGATGCCTTGAACTCTCTGTCGTGTTCTGGTGCGGGGTGAGAGGTCATCAAGGAGTGCTACTGCAATGATGGGAGTAACTTGGTCTGCAACAGTGCTTGCGTGGGTGGTGTGTGTCAAGTGGCATCCACATCGATCTGAGACTATGGGTTTGTTTTACTCCTGTAGATACTGTAATGAGGCTACAGTCAAACCAGCAGCTCTGTGAGGCTTTACTTAGGAACAGCTGTGCTTTAAGAACATCAGTACGCTCACCAATTCATCCTGACAGGAACATGAATTTCTGTATACACAAAGTTAAATATA
Organism: Epinephelus cyanopodus; assembly: GCA_026686955.1. Classification (NCBI taxonomy): domain Eukaryota; kingdom Metazoa; phylum Chordata; class Actinopteri; order Perciformes; family Serranidae; genus Epinephelus; species Epinephelus cyanopodus. The sequence goes on from CM048934.1 coordinate 16,430,293, forward strand.
GCACTTTTCTGGTCATAGCAACCACTCAAAGTGCTTTATGCTCCAGGCACCATTCACACATTCACACACACATCCACACACACCGGTGGCCGAGGCTACCAAACAAGGTGCCACCTGCTACTCATTTAATTATTCACGCACACTCACACAGGGTTGCCCAAGGACACATCCAACATGTACACTGCAGGGATCAGATATCGGCCAACGGATTGACCATCGACCTTCTGATTGGTTTGTTGAGATTTCAGTCTCGATCAGTGTTGTTGGTTTGTAATATTCGGGCCACTGCACAAAGTGCCCCTTTGAATTTCCTTGTCCTTGGATGAACCAGTACCTAAATGGTCAAATACCTTTACAATCCGTCACAAACACACTCACTTCACTGTTTGTATGCCTGTCTGAACAAAGATTTTAATAACCACAGAAAAGACTTCCATCTCATTATTTAAAGAAAACTCAAAGCTGAGTTGGTCCTATTTGGGATTTTGTGCATTCATGTGTGTCCCATATAGCTGGAAAACTCTATACTTGTATTGACTTCTACAAACCCCCCACCAGATATTGATTCTCTGTCCTCTTTCCCTCTTTTTTACAGTTAATTGTTGAAAGCAACACTGAAACTGAGTCCAGCTGAGATCCCCCATGGCAGCCACCTTGGACCTGCTCTATTATCACAAGCCGCCACAAAAAGGAGTACAAGGGTCAAAGCCATAACAGCGGAGAGCAGGAATTAAATTTATGCTGCGACACTTGCACGTTCATGTGCAGCGGACAAGTTCTCAGTATAGATTTCCAGATAAACTTTTTAACCTTTATCTATCTGGGGAAATAAACAGCCTGCTTAACATTCATACAGTAACATGCCTGTGTGCTGACAAACTTTACTGCAAATGCATAAAAGAAGGGAACAGGAGGAACAAATAAAGTTTGCTAATTCACTAATTAGATCCCCTGTTACCGCCAGAGTTGGCAAGGCTGCTCTTTTTGGGAATGGAGCGTGCCTCGAACCAATCAAAAAGCTCTGTTGAAACAATAATAAACAATAAACGCTGTGTGCTCTCCACTGGCTTCCCCTCCATCTTTAAACAGCTTTAACGCCTTCAGAGTTGTTACATAAGCTCTCAAGAAGCGACACTCAGCCTCTGATGTAACAGCTCCGAGGGTAGAGAGCTCTCAATCTGTAAATTATCTAACTTAATTTTGTTACTGAAAATCATTGAGATGCAATTATGGAGTCTGAAGTCAAAACTCAGCATTTATTGCAGTGGGGAAAACACTTGGCCTGCAGCCTCAATGCCCTTTGGGAGAAAAATAACCATTTAATTGATCTAATATATGGCATTATTTAATTATAGAAACTTAAGTTCAATTTGAGGTCGCATTAGATGCATAATAGATAACTTGAATATGTAGTGCTGTGTATGGCTTTTAGGAAATTAAAGGAGAATTCAAGTGTTTTGCAACTTTGATTAAGTATTATTAGGACACTATTGTATTCCTAAGCGTTTAAATTTATAAATCTTTAAAAATACCTACAAAATCAACAGTACATGCTACAGTTTTGAAACTTTCACCAAACTGTAGCCCCAATACTGCTGAAACTTTAGTCCACTTAAACTCATTACAAATTATGAAGTCCATCACTTAGTTTTTTTCAAAAACTGTAAAACCTATAAAACCTATCTCCTCCCACAATTTTTGCTCAATTGTCACCAAACTTGCTCGAGAGCATCTTCAGACCTTCCTCCACAAAACTTGTTTCTCGGATTTTTGATTTATCAAAAATTAAGCCTACAGTGCATCAAAATGTTTGACTGTAAACAGTACTGTAAACATATACTATCAAATTCTTGCTAAATACATTTTCAATCTTACTGAAAAAAATTGAGAATATTTTGGAGTCATGCATGATGAAATCTGGCAAATATCAGAATTTTATCTCAAAAACTGAATTTTTGAGAACATTTGAACATTTCTGCTCTCATGGGAAAAACTGTGTGGCATTTTTAAACATCAGATTTTCTCTTATGAAGCAAAACACTTAGAGTTAAAAACAAATCTAACATTTCCATGCTGTCAAGATGCAATTTATGTATTATCAGATTTTTGTTCAGGTAACAGAATTTCTGACATTTTGACCATTTTTGAAATCTGCCTTGACAACAGCTGCCCGGACAGTGACTCCCTGAGTCGACAAATGTAGCTACACAGCAGGTATTGCTTCCAGCCAATTAGCTCAGTGAGTTAGGAGCTGGCTCTTGGTGTCAGGGGTTGTGGGTTTGAGACCCAGCAAGGGTGACGATGATGATGACAGATGAAAATGTCAGATGTCCTCAACATGAAACACAAGACAATTGTCCTGATGGTGGCATCACAGCAAGCCTCTAAATTAAATAACAACAAATAGCTTGGACCGGATCATGGGCGAAAGCTTACCAAATTTTGCACAAAGGTCCAGTCTCATGCCAGATTACCTCAGCTGTAAACCCAAGCCAATAGTCCTGATGGTGGCGCTACAGCAAGCATCTAAAGTTCAAAACATTGAAAATTCATAACAAATCAACCTGCTAGAACTTCACACTTTCATCAAACTGTAGCCCCAATACTAAAGAAACTTTTGTATATTTAAACCTATTAAAAATTATGAAGTCCATCACTCTGTTTTTTTTTTAAACTGTAAAACTTATACTACTCGCCTTATCTCCTCCCACAATTTTTGCCTACAGTGCATGAAAATGTATTGATAAATAAATCTTCAATGTTCATGAAAAAATTTAACATTTTTTAGAGTCATGGTAGATGATGTTTGACAAATATCAAAATTTTACCGAAAAAACATTTTGAATTCTGCTCTCATGTGAATAATTGCAGTCAATGCAAGAAGCATTTTTAAACATCAGTTATTCACTTATGGAGCAAATCAATCATTGTTAAAAAAAATTACCAACATCTCCATGCTGTCTACATGCAATATGTGTATTTTCAGATTTTTGTCTTGATAACTGAATTTTTTAACAGTGCTTTCAAATCTTCCTGCACAGTAGTGAATGGCTTACTCAATTTGTGAAGCCACTGTTGTATTGCCACTTGCCCATTAGCTCAGAGCGATAGATGACGATGTCTTAGATAGATGATAGATGCCTTTGGTTCCAGAAGTTGTGGGTTCAAGCCTCAAGTGGTCCAAAATGAACATTGTTGTCAACTGTCTTGTCTTTCTATTCTCCTGTTTGTTGCTCAGAATTGCCTAAATTTGCCAAAAATAGCCCGGACCCGACCCATCGCTGTGCAGCAGTTAAAATTATTTTGTATATCTTTACATAGCTTCTCTTTTAATTCAATAGAAAATCAACTTAAAGCTTGTGGGATGGTAATCCATCGTAATGAAAATCTAAATGACATTTGCTTTTCACTCAAGGCTACCTTAACACTGTGTGGTAGTGCAGATGAAAGCAGTGACTGAATTGAAAAGTCGGGCAGTGTGGTGCATTCATGTGTCAGTGGGTGCAGTCCTTGTAATGTAGTGTTTTAGTCTTTGCATGACATGCACCTATGAAAATATTCTCCTCAGAAATTGTATAACTTTAGTGAACTTATGAAGTTCAACATGTTTTGTACTTGACGTGTGTTTTTCTACAGCAGTAGTCACGTACTGCATCTGTCTGGGTTGAATGTTCTCCGCAAAGAAAAAGCTCCAGGTTCCCTTTTCAATAAATGAGGCCAAAGAGAAGCTACTAATAGAGCTCATTATTTAAACTGGGAGGACTTTGAGGACAGGGGAGCAGATGTGATGAAGCGACACTTTTTTTTAAATGCTTTTTGAAATCCATAAATTCAATCCAATATTTATAGACGTTATCTAAAAAGATTCTTTTACACTTACGGCCTGAGAGCAGTAAAGACAAAGTCATGGGGTCATTAGGATTCATCCTTTGGAAACAATAAATGTAGAATTTAATGTCAATCCATCCAGTAGTTGTAAAGATATTTTAGTCTGGACCAAAGTGAAGGACATCCAGAGCCATGTTGCTAATGTGGCTAAAGGTCTAAAACTTGCTATCACTCCTGCTCTTATCTACAGAAATAACATCAGTGGTGCTAAAGATGTTACGGAACAGATTGCGAGGGATATTAAACCATCCAGGCGTCACGGGGAATGTTTGTGCATAATTACATCTCTAGGTAACACCTCTCTGACAGCAGCAGCAATTAAATCAACAATACAGTCATGTAGCGCAGTATAGAGCCACTTAAGTGTTACAGCCATTCACAATATGTGCAACAGAAGTGACGATCGGAGTTAGAGTGCAGCTCATAAAGCGTCACACACAAATATGACACACAGGGCACAATGCAAATGCTGGCTGCTGCGGTTTCTGTTTTACCTGCGTTTAAGAGAGAAACAGGCAGAAAGAAAGAATAAGACGCAGACTGCAGCACTGCAGTGGAGACTGTGGAAGAGGAATACATGAGACGGAGATGGAGATGGAGAAAGACTGAAACAGAACAGGAAGAGATTGACGGAGAGAGAAGAAAGGCAGTTTGGTGAATTTTGTAATGATATGCCGCAACATCAGATGGGAAGGAAGATAGACTGTAGCCAAGAGCAGACAGACGAGAAGAGATGGAAGCCTGAAAAACAGATGGGACACCCCCCCCACACACACACACACACACACACACACACACACACACACACACACACGGATGCTGTACTACACGCATACAGGAATACTTTTTTACTGATCATACACTTGGACCAAAGAGATAGTTTTTTTTTTTTAAATATAAAGGCACAGTTTAAAACAAACTAGAATTACTTCCTCAAGGTTTTGCCTCCACAAAACAGTCAAGCTGCAGTGACAGTTTACATCCTTGTCTGTCCAGACTCATATGTAACACTGACAGTAGACAATGCTTAAAATATGGATGTTGCTGCAGAGAAGCTACATATTCTGAAACACACACATTTTCAACCAGGCAGCAAAGATCTATACAGTCACCCCAGTTTCAAGATTGGCACCTCAGATTGGTCACTAACTCAGTATCAGTTATGATACTCAATAATGGCCAGAAAACAATATGATGTCACAGTGAAGTTGACTACTGGCAACTTTTGGACTTAAATTGTCATGACTTCAACATTTTATCCTATTAGACATTTGTGCGAAATTTCGTCATAATTAGTGCATGAATTCTTGAGTTATGGCCAAAACATGTTTGTTTAGGTCACAGTGACCTTGACCTTTAATCCACAAAATCGAATCAGTTTATCCTTTGGTTCGAGTGGACATTTGTGCTAAACTTGCTAAGCAAATTTCCTCCTGACATTCTTGAGATGCTGCCTCACCAGAATGAGATGGTCGCAAGATCACAGTGACCTTGACCTTCAACCAAACATAATCGAATTTGTTTATCCTTATGTCAAAGTGGAAGTTTGTGCCAAATCTGAGTAAATTCCCTTTAAGTGTTCTTGTGACATTGCATTCAGGAGAATAAGACAGACCAGGTCACAGTTCGACTTTAGACCACCAAAATCCAATCAGTCCATTCTTAAGTTTAAGTGGACGTTTGTGCCAAACTTAACGAAATTCCCTAACTGCATTCTTGAGATAACGCATTTGCAAGAAAGGGAGGAATGGACAGACGTACGTAGGAACAGACAACCCAAAACCATAGTACCTCTGGCCACAGCTATCGCCAGCATGGAGGCATAATAAACTAAATAGAGTCTCCATATAAGGTGGCCCTAACACACACACACACACACACACACACACACACACACACACACACACACACACACACACACAGAGCGCTCATCATGCAAACACTTTATTCCGCTCAAGTAGCTTTCTGCTGATTGCATGCTCTCTTCAGGGATCTCTTCTCTTCGTTTAAGTCATTAATGTACAATCAATACAATTTACATACACAAAGGCAGTGCACACAAGTGTGCTCACACACATACACACACACATACACACACACACACACACACATGGAAGAGGGAATGTTCTCTGCTTTGCTGACAATCAATACTGACATCCCAGTTAACCTTACAGATCAGTGTTTCCTGATGAGAAGCTCCGATACAGCAATCATAATTTCCGTCCGAGAGCATTAGTAGCATTAAATCACGTTCACCCAATCCATACATGGACATCCCCTTTACATGCTTTAATTTCCATCAAAATGCTGAGTCATGATTTGATCCTCTATGAGATCAGGCGCTGAACTCACTCCACTTAAATGACCAAAACACATCAATTTCACTGAGCGCTCTCAAGCCGCTTAGGCAATCACTGAAACGCTAAGTCATGATCTAAAAAGCTTTAAGTAAAGGTGACTAAGCAGAAAACCACTCCAGTTTTACAACCACATAAATATGAAGCACTCAAGGTGATCTATAGAAAGGGCTTCATTAGTGACTGAGCGAGACCTCACCGCTAACGACGTGCCACTTCCTGTGCCAACAAGAGCAATTACATTCATATGGTTTTAAAGTTTTTGGCAACCTGGTCACTTCCGAGCTGATCTGAAAACAATCCATCACTAATGATTTATCTCGTCCAGTATGAATGCGGGCCAGTTTTAGTGAGAAAGCGTTTGGATACACAGCATTGTTAATCTGTTGTGCTGACAGCTTGGTTGTATGGTGTGGGTAACAGTTGGTTGGCAGTTATACCGCTTGAATTAAAACAATAACACATAGAAAGTTCTGCATTTTGTCCATAGAAGAAGTGTCTCTTATATAACTCATAAAATGATGTATAACTTAAGATTTTTTGGGGGGGATGGAGCAGCCCTTCTGTGCAGAGTGTGCATGTTCTCCCAGTGTCAGCGTGGGTTTTCTCCGGGTACTCCAGCTTCCTCCCACAGTCCAAAGACATGCAGGTTAACTGGTGACTCTAAATTGTCCGTAGGTGTGAATGTGAGTGTGAATGGTCTTTATATGTTAGCCCTGTGATAGTCTGGCGACCTGTCCGGGGTGTTCCCCACCTCCCGCCCAATGTCAGCTGGGACAGGCTGGAGCACACCCACGACCCCCAACAGGATAAGCTAAACTAAAAGTTTCAGATTTGGGACTTGGCTTGGAACTTGAGCGCAAAGATAAAGAAATAAAAAAAAAAACTTGTGTGTGTGATCTTCCAAGCACAAACAGCCCGTTTTGATGTTGGGCCCAAGTATTAAAATGGAAAAGGTCAGATCCGGTCGCCATTATCATCTTTATAACCAAACAAAGTACTGTGACTGTTCCCTTGGGACTCGGCATCCCGTGTCTCAGTTTGGCTTCCAGGGAAAAAAAGAGATCAATGATTTCACTGTGCATGTGGGGTCAATAAAGACATCACTTAACCTATTCAATATATCGGATAATGTATAATGGGCCTGGCTTGGAATTTTATAGAGGCTACACCCTCTACATACACAAATACTGAATATCAATATTAAAGGAAAATTCCACTAATAATCTACCTACCTTTGGTCTTGGCTTGTGCTCATTTTTATATTGGAGATGTAGCTTAAATGACAAAAGCAAAGGCTACAAGCAGTCAAAGTAGCTATCAAGTGTTGCCTTACAAAAAGTGACTTAGGGTGCTTTCACATCTGCCTTGTTTGGTTCGGTTCAATAGAACTCAAGTTCATTTGCCCTCTATGTGCGGTTCGTTTGGGCAGGTGTGAACACAGCAAGCGGACTAAGGTGCGCAATAAAACAACCGGACCAAGACCTTCTTAAAGACGGTGGCTGGACGCTTGTAATGCTATTGTGAGAGCGCACAAACCGACTAGGCAATTATGCAACTCTGTAACAAAATCAGTCCCCGATTGGACCAAAGCAAGCGAACTCTAGGTCTGAGAGCACCCTTAGAAATGAATGACGCCAATCCACAGCATTGTTTTCCTTGACCTGGGGCGTGCTATGCTTGTTGATGAGCCTGCCAGCCCTGCCTTTTTGCATTTGCGTACTGAGATGTTATCACAATCCAGATACATAATCAGGATAATAACAGCACCTATTGATACCAGCGGTAAATGCATAAACCCTGCTTAAAATTTCTTTATCCAGATCCAGACAAGGATCACTGGTCAAGGACCTTTTCTTAAGCTTTTTCTCAGTTCTCAGTTTGTACATCTGTGATTCCTTTCCTCACCCCCCCCCCCCCCCCCCCCCCCAGATGCAAGCAGAGGAAGTGAGGAGGAGACACAAGGAGAGAGGAGTCGAGACAACAGGCATTCGAAGAAATGAGACATCTGTGCTTTGGAGCTGCTATTTAAAAGTCAATAAAAGATGACGTGTGGCACAGCTGCATCATCTGTTTATTGTTTTGTTGCAGCTTTATTTTTATTGTTTCATTTTATATCTGTCAGATGAGTAAAACAACATCCATGACAACTTCTATTTTTACTTTTAATTCAGTTCGCCACAGTATATTCCAGCTGTGTGTCACGGCTCTATTATACATTATTGGCCCCGAAAAGACTTAACGCAAAGGATAGCCCTCAGCAAGCCTCCTCTCTTGGGTCGGCTGTTGCTCAGCGGTAGAGCGGGTCATACACCTATCCGAAGATCAGCGGTTCAATCCGTGGCACCTTCAGTCCACATGTCAGAGTATCCTTGGGCAAAACCTAGGGCATTTGGAGGATGGTTTTCTGAAGTGTTTCTGAGCGATTTCTAGAACATAAGTCTTCACCATCAAATTGCCGAAAAATGCAATTCTTACAGAAATCATTCTATCTCTGCAAGATTGAGCAGGTTGTCCACTAATCTGAAGATCGATGATTCGATCCCTGGCTCCTCCGGTACGTATGTCAAAGTATCCTTTGGCAAGATGCTGAACCCTAAATTGCTCCCAGTGGCTGTTCCATCAGCTTGTGAGAGTGTGTAAATGGTTACTGAGTTGCAGGTGGCACCATGTATGGTAGCCCACCAGTGTGTGTATGTGACATGAAGTGTAAAAGCACTTCAAGTGGTTGGAAGACTAGAAAGCGCAATACAAGTGCAGTCCATTTACCATCTCTCCTCAAGATACATTTAAGGAATTGAGGCATCCTTCAAGGTAGCATGCTGAGAACGATTTCTGGGTCAGGGGCAGGAGGACGGAGGAGACAAGGATGCATGTAGGAGACAAATGAGAAAAGCCCATGGTGTTTGTGTAATGGTGACCAAAGGAGTTCCTCCTGGGCATCATTAAAGTTATGCATGTACTGTGACAGCTCTTAAGCTCCACTGGAAGTAATGTGGTAAGCTCAGCAGTAGAGGTTGTTTTTCTTTGAAGTACTGCAACTATTTTACATCTTAGGCCATACAGGAGAGTAACAAGCACAAATGTCTCAGCTCACACCTTCCTGCACATTGTATGCTGCTACAATACGAGTAAATACTGCACCAAGATGACAACTCAAAGGTGGGGACTATGGAACCTGCTTCTATTGAAGCTTGTGTGAAACACTCACATTCTTATTTGTCGAGATTCAGATTGGCATGCAGCACGAGTGTGACAGACATTTCATGTCAGCCCATTATTCCTCTCTCTCCTCTCCTCTTCATCATGGTTTCTCTTTTCTCCTCCTATCTCCTTCCCTCCTCACTGTCCCTATCTCTCTCTGTCTTCCTCCAACTCCATTATTTCTCCATTAAAATCCAGGATGACCCGTGTAATTGCCTCCAATGACTGGGTCCTAATGAAAAAAACACATTGCATTAGTGGCGAGACAGCGTGTGTGTGAGCCTGTTATGTGTGTCTCCGCATGTCAAGCTGCCGGGCCATGACCAAAGCAGATAATATTCTCTGTCAGACCTGCCTGTTACACCCTTTTAACCAGTATCTGTGTGTGTGTGCCAATCTGCTACAGCCCTGACCGATGCAGATAATATTCTCCCAGACCCCTTGTTCCACCCTTTTAACCCTGCTGTGTGTGCGACTGTGTGACTCAAATTGCATTCATAGACATGCATAAATATGAAGTCCGAAGCGCCCGTGTGAGTCAGTTGATGACAGAAGAGAAAGCATTCATGCGTACCACGTGTGGGAGTGTACGCGCATGTGTGCGAGGGAGAAAATGAAACGAAGAAGAGACCAGCGAGCATCGACTATAAATGAAAGAAGAGGGGGTGGGAGGAATTTTGTCAAACAGACAGGTCCTACGCTATATAGATGTTCATATATTGATTCAGTGGCTCAAACGCACGCAATCATGCATGTCAAAAAAGCTTTCTCTTTGATTTCTCAAAGGCCGGGGTTGAACACTGGGCGTAAAATGGAACTGAAGGTGGGAGAAGCATCGAGGAATTACTTAAAAATTCAGAGCACATACAGTAGCTACACAGTCGTGTTTATCCTGAGCAGGATGCAAAGAAAAAAGACAGTCAGAGGTTATATAGGATGGGGACGGCTTGGATACATTCACTGCAGTCTTGTCGCAATGATCAAAATATCAGTCCTGCATTGACGCTGCTATAAAACAGAGTTCAATATCTAGTTTTATGAATGTTTCATTCTTGCACCAAATGAGCTCCACTAGATTCAGATAACGTGTCTCCTACATGAGGATCGATTGTGTGCAGGTGACAAGTAACAAATAAAAATGATATATATTATATGTGTGTGTGTGTGTGTGTGTGTCCAAACCCTCCATTTGTCTGCACTTGAGAACTGCAGTTTTGCAAAATGAAAGCAGGAAGAACAGCAACCACAGCAAAGCTCAAAATGCACTAAAGGAACAACTTGAAAACCCCAAATGATGTCCAGCACTGCTTTTGAATTGCTGGCTCCATTTAAAGCAGACAGTCCTCTGCTTAGAAGCCATGCAGAACTGGCTCATACAGCTTCTAGCAAGCTGGTCATTTGGCTGGATTCTCTAAATAGCAAAAAGGGCTATATCAGGGATTTCTTTGAGGGGGGTACGCCTGATTATTTTGCCCTCGTCTGGCTGTTTGATGACCAGATGGATTCGGGGCATTTCGAAAAATCTCGGTCAGCTGTCTTACACTTGGAGAGGTTCCAAAATTGGACTTTGCACATGGCTGCTATCGAAGACTCTGCTACAAATAGCATTAAGCTTGTTTTTTAAATTAGTGGAATAATATTTTATATCTCATGGCAAACTGTAGTCTTGATGATGACAAGGACTAAATCCAAAATATCCGATTAATCTGGACAAGGCTGTCACAATTCGGGTTATCAAGATATACTCAGATAAACAACACGTACGGTACAGGAAGAGCCGTGTGTCCTGTATGTCTAAAGGTCTGGGCACTTAAATGGTTGATGAAGATTATATCTATTTCCAAAGAGGACTGTGAGCGACAACATTTGAAAACAACAGAGCTTGATGATCCTCTACCTGATTGATTCAAGAGACAAGTCATAATGACATAAACTCCCACGTGAGGAGGAGGAGGGCAAATCTACCTTAAGGCAAAATGGTGCATATTAGCAGTAAATAAATAAGACAGCACACTGGGACTGACAGCACTGCAGTCCGATTAAACTTTAATACATGTGGGGACATTGCACCACTGCAGCGACAAGTCATAATGAGATACAGTACTGCCTATAGAATATAAAAACAGCTTTCCCTCATCTTATTCTATCTCCTTTATCATCCCCATCCTTTGTGTGCTATATCTAATACAGCCAAAATGATAAAGAGAGGCAGGGTTTGTGAGTAAAAAAGACTGAAAGAGACAGAGAGAAAGATATTAAAGAAAGGTCATGCAGGAAATAGATAAGTCTGGGAAATAAAGTAGAACTTGCTGTCTTTAGTAAATTATTTGTCCGGACCACTAGATCCTTCAACCCCCACTTTTGAGTTTCAGTTTTTCCATTTCTCTTTGACTACAGCATTAATTTATTCCTTTTCTTTCTTTCTTTTGGTCTCTTGCATTTCACCCTTCTTGACTTCACTTGCTCTACTTTGTTCCCTCGGGGGTTGCAGAGGGAGATTAATTCTCTTTCCTCGCCACTGCTTCCTCAACCAGTCTCGCATCTAGTTATCTACATTTCTCTTTGTATAGATGTAGAATATGTATGTATGCATGTACCAATCTATCCCCTCTGTCTAATCTCCATTTTCAACCCAATCTGACAGACTTAATATAAGCATTGTATGTTTCTGAAAACCACAAATATGTTACATGTGAACTTTTCAGATGAAGCAGATATGTTAAAACGTCAAATTTTCAATTTTATGTTGGGACAACACTTTGATTAATGACGCGTTGGGTTTAGGTACAAAAACATTTGGTTAGGGTTAGGAAAACATCCTGTTTCTGCTTAATACCTGGTTTGGTTACTTTAAACATGTATAGACAATTACCTGCTTTTATTGCTACAAACACAGCTGGAAATGTCTTAAAAATACCAGCCATTGTCCTTGCAAACATGTGTGTAAATGTCCCAAACTCTGATTAAAAATTACCCATTATTGTTGCTATGAACATGGCTGGAAATGTTCTGCATTTTTCTTAAAAAATTACCGGCTTTTAATGCTACAAGTACGGCTGGAAAGCTAATGAAATCTTGTGAAAAGCAATACCTGCTTTTGTAGCTGCAAAGATGGTTGGAAATGTCTTAGACTACTGTTAGAAATACCGGTTATGTTGCTATAAACATGGTTGGAATATCACAATTTCACATTTGGAAAAAAAAAAAAAGCTAGCAATTGTTGTTACAAATAATGCAGAGAAATGTCCCAAACTACCGTTAAAAAAAAACACCTGTTTTTGTCACTACAAACACAGACGGAAATGTCCTGAACTATTGTTAGGAAAATACCAACTTTCGCTACAAACAGGACTTGAAATGTCCCAAACTCTTTATAAAAAACATTATTAATACAGCTGAAATATCTTGAACCTCTGTTAAAAAAACACAAACATGCATTTCTCTCAACAAAAATGGCTGGACATGTCCCAAACTGAATTTTAAAAAATACCAGGAATCTTGTTACAAACACAGCTGGACAGCTGAATATATCCTGATCTCTCCTTAAAAAAACATAACCAGCAATTCTTGTTACAAACATGGCTGGAAATGTCCACGCTATCATTAAAAAATATCTACTTTTGGGGCGTCAGTGGATAGAGCAGGCGCCCCGTGTACAAAGCTATTGCTGCAGGGGCCTGGGTTTGCTTCCAGCCTGTGGCGCTTTGCTTGTGTCTTCCCCTCACTCTCTCCCCACTTCACACTGAGCTTTCGTATTGATTAAAGGCAAAAATGCCCCAAAAAACCCCAAAATACCTACTTTTGTTGCTACAAATAGGGTTCTAAATATCACACTCTCGTTAAAAATACCTCCTTTTGTTGCTACAGACATGACTGGCAGTGTCATGTCAAACTCTTGTTAAAAAGTACCTGCTTTGTCACTACAAACATGACTGGAAAAAAGTCCCCAGCTCTCGTTAAAAAACACTTGCTTTTCTTGCTTTAAAACAACCACTGCTGCTGGTCTCAAACAGCGGCCTCCTGCTGTCAACTGCTTGGCAGCCATTTCTTCTAGGTGTCACACAATCCACCGCCTCCTACTCCTCCTGATGAGCAGCTCACCTCATATACATGATGTATATGAGGTTTATTCATTCTTATGAAATGTAGAAATGCAACATGTCCTAGTGCAGAAAGGTAATGCCAAGGTAATGACAATGCCAATATTTTAATGCGGTGACTGGACTGCTGTTTTTCTTCCTTTTGTCTCTCCTCCTCACAGCCTTCAGCCGTCTTTCTATACTTTGGGTGGAGGATGTACGAGGGCGGGCAAGAAGTTCTTAAAAAACATCTTTAAATCACTCCTTTTCTTCCCCGCCTCCTCTTGCTGCACCTTAGTCCTTCATCCATGAATCCCTTTATTATTTTACTCTCACTTTCTCTACACTTGACACCTCTAAATCTCTCCACCCCCTCCTCCTTATTCTCCCTTTTCTAATTTCTGGCAAGCCACTTTTCTGCCATTAATCTCTCGCTGTCCTTAAATCTTCCCGGGCCCGCTCTCCCTCTGTTTGGTCCATTCGCTCCGTTTCTTCTCCATCTTCCTGTAAGGCCCTATATCTCCCTCCTTCTAAAAATCACCCTGTCATTTCTCCGCCGCATTGCCTGTCCTTTTGTGTTTATCGCCGCATCTTCCCCGTGTCACCTTCTCCACTTCCCCGGGCGAGCAAACAGTGGTGCTTGAAGCTTAGGTTCATCTTTTGTGTCCAAGTGAAACGGGATCAGAATCTAGTAATCATAACAGTAAATAATACACATAAAGCGCTCGGTGCTTATTTCAAGGAATGCATGAAATGTATTTTTTATGTGCTGACTTGTCCTCCTCTGGTCTTATCACCAATGCACAGCCTCAGCAGTAATCTCATATCACATAGTTTCATTTCAGAGAGTTTTCCGCAGCCATATTTCTTCCCCGATACTTGTTCTTCGTAAGAAAGATGTGAATGTGAACCAACACGTCTTTGATTTTGTCTAATAAGTCAAGCGCACTCTGCCGTGCATCACCGCTTTGTTTTTTTGCGCTTTGGCATGCCAAGACTTGTCTAACTTTATTCCCTCTCCACACAAATATCTTCTCTACCCTCACTGCATCTTTGTCTGAAAAATGAGTCCAAACACTTTGCAGAGTTTCGTATGAGTAATATAGTGGCAATCTGCCATTTGCTAAAACGAATGCTGGCATTGATGGAGAAAGGTTCACACTTTGCACTCTGGAGCTAATTGTGTTCCAGTTAATAAGCACATTTTGTCAGGATTAAATTTGATCAGAACCGTTTCTGTAGATTTATCTGACTCTTTGTGCTTCTTGGGTGACGCAATCGTACATAAAATACATGGATAATAAATGGCAGATCTTCCTACTGGCAACATAGGCAGCTGCTTTGGGCACCAGCCCCCGCACCCGAATGCATATAGACTGAATTGGCAGATTAGACAAAAAAACATAGCACTTCTATAATTACTACACACAGGCAAGGCTCTGTGCCGTTTCCAGTGTGGGTCAATCGGCAGAGCAAGGCATCAGGGCATAGATCAGTTTCAGCCCAGGAGCTGACTGCATAATGAGCTGCTGTCGGAGCAAATCTGGCATCAACAATGCTCAGAGCTAAATGCTACCAGCATGCAAACATGCTCACAGTGACCATCTTAGTTTAGCATGTTAGCACACAGACAAATCTAAAGATGAAAAGTTAAAGGGTCATCAAAGTTGTCAGAATTCATCCTGAGTGAGGCATGATATCTGTGCCAAAATTCATGGCTATGTGTCCAGTATTTGCTGAGATATTTCAGTCTGGTGGAACGACCAGCAGACAGGTCAACACTGCAATCATTTGAGCCAAAAAATTAAAAGGCTAAAATGACATCTGAATGTGTTCAGAGGCTGGTATCTCAAGGTCAGGCTGAACATGCACCTCTTCTTCAAATAAAGCTGTTCAGCCCCACAGAGATCCAACCGAATGGTGCATTCAGGTGCTCCTTATCAACCTGTAAAGTCAAACATTTCCATTTTTATCGACAGAAAATTGCCCTCAAAGAACCAAAAAAAGGATATACTCTAGTGGTCAACTGGGGCAAGTTTAAAGGTGCCTGAGTTTCCTCTTACTTCAGGCAAAATATGACTGGATTTTTCAATTTCACCCAGTGGAACCTTTGGAAAAGGTCGGACCTTGACTTTTATTCTTGACCTTGGAAACATAAAATGATACCCCACATGATACTGGAGCCTTAAAACATATTAAATAAACCTTGTTGAACACTAATGATGTATCTAGAGTGGGGACTTGAAAAGGCAACCCCATCTCACTATGACGTTTTTGATTTCTGGTGTTGGACACCAGCAAAAAACCTGTCCCTTCACATCGCCATGGTACGTGGCTAGTCACCGTTGTTGTTTAACAGTGCCCGATGGCATGAGGGGAAAACGTGGCAGGACAACAACAAAAGTTAAGGCAGCAGTATACCAAGTCGGACAGCGAGAGTGGTAATGGACGGGTCCAACAACCAACGACTTTCACCCTGGAGGCTGGCGTCTGCTTCCCGCAAGACTGTAAAGCCAAACCCTGTTCTTTCTTCCCTAAACTGAACCACGTGTTAGTTGCTGAAGGTAAAAAAAATGTCAATTTGCGGTGTTGTACTGACATAGTGTGTTTATTTTTTAAAGAGACTGCATGCAAACTGTACATTTCCTGGTCGCGTAACAGGCATAAGTTAAGAAGGCATCCCAGAACGTCAACAACCAAGGCACCCAGGGTACCTTGCACATGATATCGTGATGTGAAAATCCATGACCAAACATCAATATGTGACGAGGTCGGAGCGAGAATGTGTTGGAAAAGGTCATTGTCTCATCATAAAGACTAAGGGCCCTGACATACAAAGCTGACAGTTCGCCTTGGTGAATGTCGGGCTGGCGGTGAGTGTCTGTCACCATAGTTTTTTGCAGTGTGTCCTCGACCACTGGCACTAGTCAGCCCTTGTAGTTTTTTTTTTTTTGCTGATTCAGCATGTTGAGTCGCCGGCAGAGAAAGTCCTTGAATGAAATCACTCTCACTGGCGGTTCAGCTCAGCACACGAGAAGAGAAACAGAAGTGAGGAAAGTAAACAAAAGGCTAAAGTCAAGAGGCTGAGATCGAAACAAACTTGTTGGACAAGTCATTGAGCCCTTACACAGAAACAGTTCATAGTTATTTGTGTGTTGTTTGTAGCTCCTGGTAACTATCATATTAGTCAGCATCAGGCTGTGTTTTTAACTGTCTAACTAGCATCTTGAATCTGTCCTGTCGGTCTTCTGGTTTCTCTTTTTTTAATGACAAATACAGACTATCATCGCCTGCTGGTATGGCAGTGGTTCCCAACTGGTTCCATAAGTGGGCCACGAGTCCATACAGAAAGGACCTCAAGTGACTCACAGAGGTGTCAGGTTTGTCAAAGATCTACTTTCTTTGTAAGTTCAGTGAATTTCCAGCACAGAGCTTTTTTTAAGTGCAGTTTCCTGCTGTAGAGTGAGTGACTAATGGATAGCTACTTGAGAGAGACAGCAAACTAGCTCGATGACATGGTCAAACACAAATATAACACTGAATGTGTGTGTGGACGTTGAACAGTGACTAAGGAGAAATCTGGACCCTGTTGCTAGACCAGTTGGGAACTATTGCTCTAAGGGACAAAAAGGAGTAAAGTCCATTCACCCATATCTTGACTATTAGAACTGTGCGTGTGTCTAAACAGTATCTTAATTGTTATGCAACATCACTATCTGCATCTTTGCCAAGTGTAAACTTTTAATCTGGTGGCGTGGGGCCTCGGCGCCCAGCGAAGGAGATTACGCACTCACACACACAGAGTTAAGTTAATGTTAATCCAAATCAAAGTGAAGCCACAGAAGGGGAAGAGATGCTTACCAAGGAGCAAGGAGAGACAAAGATGAAAGGACACGTGGAGAGAGACAAAGACAGAGGAAGACACAAAAGGAGAGAGGAAGAGGAGCGTGATTATTGTTTGCCAGATAACAGGGAGATCATGCAAAACAAAGATATGATCAAAGGCAGACGCACCGCTGAAATGCACAGAGTATCCCAACTCCCCCCTGCAAAATGTGCCTTTTAATGTGTGCAGCTACGCGTGTGTGTTCTTTAACATGTGTGTGTTTTTCCATTAATTTCCTCCTCGGTGCCTCCCAATGGCATCTTAATGTTTGAAGAAGCTATTTGAGACTCGGTGACTGCAGATTACCGATAAGGAAAATTACTCTGTCAGGATTTATCAGCGCGAAAATCATCTCATGTGTGTGTTCGTATTGGTTGGAGACAGAGGGTTTTCTTGCTCGGGCATATGTCGGCGTCCATGTGTGCGCTCGTATGTGTGCGCTTTGAGAGTGTTTTTATCCCTCCTCCGGGGAGACCCCACGCACCGTCTGTCTCTGACTGATTCTGTATTCATTGCCACAGAGAGACGGGAAAGAGAGGGAGAGGAGGAGACGGAAAGGAGGAGGAAGAAAGGAAGAGAGAAATGAGATGCAAAAGGGGAGAAAAAAGAAGTACGACAAAGAGAAAGGAGGGAAAAGAACATACTTAAGAGCAAAAAATAAAAAAGATAAAGGGTGTTTTTGACAAGAGGTTATAATTTTCATTCATGCTTCAACTGTCTAAACAGATGTCTCCACTCTCCTTACAACAGCTCTCTCAAATACAGCAATTTTACAACCTGATATTCGATGTCACCTGCGCTTCCAAAACGACATTATTTTTTTTACTGTCACGTCTGCAGCCATTTTGTAAGCGCAGGTGCTGCAGACTTTCTATTTTGTTTTGTATCTCTTTTTTTTTCTCCTCTTCCCCAAATGGTGGATCTCGCTGTGAGAGAAAAAAAATAAAAATAAAAAATGGACAGAGCAGCCGAAGAGGTGAGAGGGGCGTAGGAGGGAGACAGGGAGACGAGAGGAGGCGGGAGGAAAAGAGGCAGAGGAAATAAAAGGATGAGGTGAGGAGGAGAGAAAGAAAGAGAAAATGGAGGCTGAAGGAGGAGGAGGAGGTGTTTTCCATCCTGTTTGTTTTTCATTAGGGCTTTCAAATCTAATGAGAGGCTAAGAGGGAGACAAGAAGGAGACAGGAGGACCAAGACAGAAGCCACGCAGAGAGATAAAAGGCAAATATGCAAACACTCAGGGAGCAGATACAGAAAATGTCCAGAATTGAAAGAGGAGACAGAAAAATGATTAAAAAATAAAGAGAACCAGCGAGATAACATGCATTAATGGACTGAGGCGTAATAACTCTGCCAGCCTTACTGGTTCTGCATACCAATATAACACTCAACACAGGCAATGTGTGTGTGAATGTGTGTGTGTGTGTGTGTGTGGCCAGAGAAACAGATGGAAGCTGTGTGTGTTACAGTCGGGTGAGGTTCCACATTGTTTGAGCTCTACATCTCCAAACAGCATCGCTAACTAATCTGCTCGGCAGGGTCTATCACAGTGTGTGTGTTTGTGCATGTATGTGTGTGTGTGTGTATGAGAGAAGACGGGAGGTGGATGACTCATGGAAACATGTTGCCCCCCCCCCATGCGTCACTTTGTTTATGGGTTATAAGACCATGACGATCTTTATTCAGTCGTTATCAGTGATGAGGGGGCGGCACATGGCAGAGGTCAAGGGGTCGGACTAAAAAGCAAAGATGATGCTATGATTCGTCTGTGCCACAGAGCTCCAATATCGCACAATATACCAAGATCTCAGATCTAAGAGATTGAGAACTCTAATGAGAGCCCAGGGGTGATAAAGTCAGAAGGCAGGTGAGACAGTCGTGATTGGCATCGTCTCTATACTACACAACACAACAGGCACAATGCGAAGGTCGACTTCATTGTATGGGCTTTGGGCTCTTGCAGTTGCCGCTCATTTCTACACTGTGGCAACAAGAAAAACAAATGTCTCGCAGGTAATGGCACAAGTGTCCTCGAATACGGAACAACATAATGTGAAAGCTGAGCAGCAGAGGAATGTGGACTTACTCGGGCATGGTGCAAACGATCATGCCAGTGGGGAAACACCCTCACGTAGTTCTGCTGTTGTTCCCATTGACGGCTGATTGCCCCATTTGCGGAATCAACTGACCAATCAGAGCTTTGCAGTCAGGATTACGATGAGTGACATGCTTCTTTGAACAATGTCAGAGAGTGTTTACTACTGCTAGTAACTGCTACAGCCTTCAGTATCAACTGCACATCAGCTGAGTGGATGCAACACTCACTACTGATTAGTTAGAGCAAAGCTTCACCACACTGCACCACAACACATAAAGGCTACACACTTCCTCCCTTCCTGAGTGATTGAAGTAAAAATTCAATCTGATTATCAGGCGACGTGAAACAGGAGACATGATCGATGGCGAGTATGACTGGACCACGAGCATGGAAGTCAGATTTAATTAGATTTGGGCAAAGATAGTAACATCCTTCCTGTCAACTTTCACACTGTCTCAAACTGTTAAGAGCCCAGACATCCAAAGAACTGCACCCCAAGTTTCCCCAAATAGGTAACATATTCTCTATTTAACTACAGAATTGCCTGAATGATTCATGCATTGGTGTTTGCTAATAAAAAGAGAGGAGGTGAAAGATTAGAGGAAGGATTTGTTACACTAAGAGCTTAACAAATCCAGGTAATACCAGCTTGGAACTGAACCCAAAATGGATCTGACTGTTTGTTGGAACCAAACCCAACCGGGTCAGAGCCAGCTGGACCGAAGTTCCTCAGGAAGTTTGGAAAAAATGTGATGGAAGGTAGAATGAAACAAATACAACACATGTCCGATTCAAAACAAGACTGATCCACAGACCGGACTACCTTCAACTTAACCATGGAGGACGTCTTCTCTCTTGTTTCTCTGACTTTGACTTTCTAGTTTCTGTAGCGCCAGATCGATAGACCCTGCCCTCTTCCTCTCCCGTACCCTTCATTATATTCCCCTCGCAACATCCTCAGCTAACAAAAGATCCGAGGTCAAGAAACAGAGCCAAGGGTGAGAGGATGGGAAATGTTTTGGCCGATCAGTTCTGTCTTTTGGTGCTGCGCAGCCTTGGACAGTAGGTCAAAACATGAACACAGCCGGGGTTGGGGCTTAATTTCCCACCGGGCCGTCGGCAGCGTAAACTCACAGGCTCTGTTGTAAGGTTGAACAAAATCAGCCGAACGACATATAAAGTAGTAATTCTAAGTCTTGAAAATATCTACTTTTCTGCATTTGGTATCACTGACGACAGAGCATCAGAGAAATGGAAATCAGACAGCTTGCTGGTTCTCTGAGATACTGACAGCTGTGCCGTCTTTGTTAGATTTCAAATCATGAATATGCAGCATGAAGCGTGATGACATACAGTGATTTGCTTATAGTATGAAATGGATGAATGATTAAAACCGACATGGAGATAGACTCCGAGACACATCTTCCTTTGTGGCCAAAATTCTGGCTCCACAAAGACTGATTGGAAGTCAATGAGAAATACCCAACTTTCCAACAGTGTATAGAGGTTAGACAGAAGGAGTATACGGTTGCTAGGGATTTCAAACACACTCATCTCCCTAAGCAATCACCAGGCTGATGTGCCGTCGGGCAATGGTAAGTGTTAACTGTTCTGAATGGTCGTACTCTAAGGCAGGGTGAAAAGCCTGCCATCAAAGAGAGGGGTGAGACATGATGAGGATACAAATGGGGACACTTTTGTACAGTCTTTCCTCGAAGGCATCGCACACAATGGTACATACAAAAAGTAAAGGAAATAAAAAGAAAAGAGCTCGAGAGCAACTTTGGGTTTGCCCGGGTTCAGGAGCTAAAATTACCATTCAGGTTTCTCATAGACAGCATTAGAGTCCTGTTTTTGATAAAAAAAAAGTTGAAGGTACATGTCTGAGCACATAAACATCTAGAAGGAGATGCTAATTACTCCCTAGGTGTATTTCGGCAACACATAACCAATGGACGAGCTTGAAATTCTGTTACTGTACACGCACCGCTAAGGGCAGGAGGATATAGATTATGTTGTTGAGAAAGCTTGTAAAATTATCTGCATGAACATCAGTGCCCTGCGGGAAAGTCCTACGTTTGTTTTACCCAGCCACCACCCCAATCTGGATCCTTGCGTAGACTTTCGGTCATTATACTACGTCCTTCTTTAACCCCATCAGTGCCTGGGTCATGTGATCACCCGTCCCGATTACATGAGTAATATACGAATAACTGGCTCATGATTATGTGGGTTATATACGAATTGTGGTGCATTACTTTTCATAAGTATACATATAGGTATACGAACCATTACGAGAACAGCCTGTCTGAATCCACTATCACTTGATTTGTGCCTTCTACTGGCTTTATCTCCATGGTTACAGCAGCCAAGGCTCATGGGAATTGTAGTATTTAAAGCCTGGCAGCCTGCCATGCCAGAAACAAGAAACATTTTAAAACCTCTCTAACTCCACTCAGACGCCGACATCCCCCCCCCTACTAAATGGTATCTCCCAGGCGCACTACGTCATCAAACATGTGATGTTTGGTATTGCCGGATTCAGGAAGGTCTCGACTTTTCAAAAATAACATCGTTTTTCTTTTATTTATTATGTGTTCGCAGCAGAGCAGCCTAAACACACAAAGTCCAAAATCACGATGAGTGGTGACAAGTCATGTCATTTGGAGCTCCGCCTGGATCTTTTCATGGAAAAAACACTGCAGAATGGTCATACTTTGAGCAACCTTCTTCAAACTTGAAATAAATGTTCACTGATAGTGTGTCTACAGCCCCACAGTGTCATTTACCTGCTCGGATGAAGCCACAGACAGTTATTCATCCTGAAACGCATTTTTTATTTTATTTTAGGCAAAATCTTCAATTTTTTACTGACTTTAGAGGCGCATTACTCTGTCTCTGTATCACCTACAATGTTTCTGACACTTTCACAAGAATCTTCAGGGAGTTTTCTTTCTGGCAAGACCTCATGCATGCACGTAGTCAGAGCGATTCAGACGCTACAGTCATTTTAATTTGGGTATGTCATTTTTGTTTTTTTTTTACTACAAAATGGGGGTGGAGTGCTTAAATGGGAACAGAAATCAGGGAAAAACAGGCTTGTCAGATTGTTGCCTTTTGGAAAGTAATATAAATTGTTGGACGCAGCCTCCCCAATTACAACGTCCGAGAGATGTGGAGGGGTTGTGGAGGGGGCTCAGGCTCTGTTTGACCATCCGATAAGCGCTTCAGTTAAAATGTACTGACCTTTAAATAACACTCATAATTTGAAATACGCCGTCGAGGAACAAGAGCTGACATGATGTGTGACTTGCTTGGGACGTGGTTCTAATGAAGTCTAATAGCTGTCGGACAGGTGTGTAATGCAGTGCATCCTCCTCTGTGAAACATTGTCCACAGTCTGTTTAAAAGGTGACTGCGCTGTCCATTTACACACCCAATAACTCACTCAGATGTGTTAAATGGAGCGTGGGCCGGACCGGTGCAAGAGTATTTCCGCAACCTGAGTCAGCCTCCTCTGAATAAATGAATAATTTGGTTGTGTGTTTGTGTGTGAGTGATTGTGTGTCTGTTGGCAGAAGTGCATATTTGCATGTGTGTTTTCGTGCATCTATTTGTTTGATGTTTGGATGTGAATGCCTGAAATGTGGGCGAGAGATGTGTCTGTGTGCGCGCCCTCCTCACAGAAGGCCAAGTTCGGACTTGCCCCGAGCTAAAATGACTAAGTGAGTTCCCAATAGGTTTTCTCCTCTCTCCCTCGCTTCCTCCCTCTCTGTACTTAAACAGGTTACATGAAAATGCATTTGAGAGGTGCCAGGCAAAACCACATGTAATGGATGAGGCTTGCATCTTTCTTTTTCAAACCATGTGCCACTTGAATTTCAGGTAAATTAAATCTGCTCCTACGGTATCATTGCTCAACCTTTACTCTCCCCGAAGAACATTCAGGGGATATTTATGATTAATTCATCGCAAAAAGATTCTTCAAAGGCTTTCTGGTGCATGTAAAAAATTGAGACCACCCATCTGTAAAACAGACAGACAGCCCACCGTTCTCTCTGTCGTCCGTCAATATATCAGTCCTCACACAGAATACATTGACTCATGCTTTTGAGAGATACGAAATCAGCCTGGCTGCCTCGTTACCTATTCCTCTCCCTCTCTAAATGTGCTGCTTCAAAGACAGCTGCTTCCTACTTGACTATCCTACATACAGGAGCAACTAGTCCTGGGTTTTTA
The DNA here is from genome assembly GCA_026686955.1 of Epinephelus cyanopodus. Lineage (NCBI taxonomy): Eukaryota > Metazoa > Chordata > Actinopteri > Perciformes > Serranidae > Epinephelus > Epinephelus cyanopodus. The sequence goes on from CM048934.1 coordinate 16,454,041, forward strand.
ACAGTCCTCTTATCGTCAGTGGCTATACATTTACCCTCCCACATTCCTTTTGCAATCGTCCGGGCAAATGTTTGTATCCTGACTGATTCATCAGGAAAATGAACCCAGTCGTTTGGACCACATCAGTCCCTCCACTGAGCAAAGAATGTCTCGGAAAAGAAGGCTTTTGCTGTCGGGAAGTCTGGAAACCACTGTGCACATCCGAATATATCCAACATACCACATGCATCCAGTGTGTCGGGTTCCTCTTTCTCTGAGGGTTTTAGCCAGCAACTCCCAGCAGGTTATGCTTTCAGGGATGTCACGCTGTTTCTGCCCGACAACCCCACTGAAGCATGACACCATTTGGTGTGCAGTCCTAACTTTGCTCTACAGAACATTACAAGATAGATTATTTGTTGTAGCCTAGCAGGAAGCTCTTCGTCTACACTTAATTTCCAGTTTATTACACGTAGCAGAAACTGATGCAGTCTAACTCAACAATCCTGCAATAAATCCTCCCTTTATGGAGCTTGTAATGTTCAGTTTGTGTTGCAATTGTTTTAGGGAGGTGTTGAATTATTTTTATGGTCATTCAGGAGGATGTAATGTACATTCTGCTGCTGCTGAACTGTATAACAGGATACAGAGAGGTGTATAATAGAAGCACCTGTCCCTCGCCGAACTCCCAGTAGTGTCATACTTCAAGGCTTTAAGGGCTCCAGCCCCAAATGTTTTTGCAGAAGTCTTTTACATTTAGGTCATTCAGATAAAAATATATGCTGATGTTGGTTATCCTATAATGCTATTCCCTACAGAAGTCCAATATAATTGAGTAGAATTGAAAAAAAACATATTTACTTGGCAGTGGGCGGCTGTGGCTCAGAGGTAGAGTGGGTCGTCCGCTAATCAGATGATCGGCTGCTCAGCCCCCGGCTCCTCCGGTCCGCATGGCGAAGTATCCTTGGGCAAGATGCTGAACCCCAGACTGCTCCCGATGGCTCCTCCATCTGTGTGCGAGAGCGTGTGAATGGTTACTGACTAGCAGGTGGCTCCATGTACGGCGGCCTCGGCCACCGGCGTGTGAATGCGTGAATGTGCCATGTAGCGAAGAGCTCAGTTCAGACCAAGGATTCGTGACAGGAATGAACATTTGTTGTGTTATAGTTTCAGAATGGTGGAGACAGTTGAAAAGCAATAAGATACAAAATAGGATGAATGTATGACAGGATTATTTCTTCCCTCGGCTACCATCGTGTTTTCAGATTTTTAGTCAGGCTTTATCCCAAATGGCTTGAAAAATAATGCATATGGCTGTCGTATATGGAGGTAGCATGTCTTGTGACCCTCCTAGGTAGCTATTGCATGATGTTGCTCCTGACCGCTACACATTAAATTACATATTTGGTCTCAAATGAATTTTTCTCCTCCAATCTTCCATTCCTCCAACTCTTATCCTCTTCTACTCTCCTCTTTATTTCCTCCCTCCCTCCCTCCAATCTTTAATGTATCCTCTCGCATACTGCGACAACATCGCAGCAAGACCCACCAGAGACAAACAACTGTCTGGAACTGACTGCAGGTCCCCACTCTGCCTCTCCTGTGCCACTGCTACGCCTATTAGCCACGAGCTAATTATCTAGTGGCACTCCCCGTGGGATTGGCTGGTCCCACAGTAAGCTAATTAGCGTGCACCTGATTGAACGGGCAGGGCTGAGGACTGAGCAAGTGGAACTAAGAATGACAGACATGGAAGCAGAAGTAAAATTAGAAAAATGTGGGAAGGTGACTGTATGGCAGTCGGCGAGGTGAAACACTCGGCTACTCCGCTACATTAGCATTTGAGTCAAGTGGGAGAGAAAACATTTTGCAAGATGTTCTCATAAATGGGGCATCAAGGAAAGGCTTACAGATTTTGGTGGCTGTTGGCATTAACAACCCAGTGGGACCGGGCAAGAAATTGGTCGCATAATTCTGGTTTATGCTACATTGGATAATGTGTTTTTTTTGTTCATTAACCACAGCAGAACCAAAGCTTTGTATAGCTTGTCATCTGTGTCGCACTAAAGTGGCATCTGCACGGGTCATTATGCTGCTTGAGCTCCATGGTGCCTCTGCAGTGCAGGAGTGCTGCAGTAGATAATAAGCACGACCAAAGATAGCTTCACTTTTCCGTGTTGCCACAGAGGAACAGGCCTGTCACTGAGACCACCCACTTGTGTATGGATTGCGAGTGGAGAGGAACACAGTTGACCTGCAGACAAAATAAAAGCTACTTGACTCATGGGGGAAGTCATGTGAAGCAGGTGGTGCTCTGTGGTCAGTCAATATGGCAACTTATAGGGTGTAACTGTGTGTGATTATGGACTGAAATGTTATTAAAGCCTTGGAAATGTGTGTTCCAGGGGTGTAAATATCGAGCAGGCAGTGTGGCTGCACTAGGGCCCCTGATGTGGGGGGCCCTTAGAGAGAGAATGGGCCCTTATGTATAACTGTCACCTTGAAATTTTGCCTGTGTTCAAAGAGAAGCTCTGAATGAATGAGTATTTCTGAATGTACCACTCGCACCATCTTCCTCTACTGTCTAAATCATGCCAACAGAACTTGCTAGCTAGCTAATGTCTGTGGAGAATTGTTTTGCCTCCAGCTAAGCCCCGCCCACCAAAAAACGTCACACTGTTTACAAATAGTAAAAGGGTCCATAGCGTGTACCAGGGCTCGTCATAACAGCGTACACCGTGGCCCATCGTAACTACCTTGCGCCACTGGTGTGTGAATATCTATGGAAGCAGATAAGAGACATAAATGTTTAAATGCTAACAGCCACTGAATATTAAACCCTGAAATATACTTTGAAAACTATGAATTTGAATTTATGAGTTCTGAATTTCTCGCTTTGAAATTATGACATGAAATTTCTTGAGTTGCAATTTCAAAAGCTAACTTGGATTTTTTTTTCAGTATGTGTTCAATGTTTTCAATGTTCAATTCAAATCCAAAAATTTAAGTTTAATTTTTTTTTTTTTTTAAAAAAAAAGAAAAGATTCAGGTTGCTCAAATTTGATTGGTTAAAGTAAGATCTAAAAAAATCTAGTTGACAAAAAAAAAAAAAAAAAAAAAAAAATTCGAGAATATTAGTCAAATTTGATTGGTCGAAACATTCAGACTCGATTGCCAAACACTGTCCTGGGTAGCCTGGATGATGCTATTTAAATTTTTTATTTCAACGTGAATTTTTAGACATGAATTTGACTAATCAAATTTAAGCAACTTGAATCGATTTGTAGGTTTTTTTTTTCCGTTTTTCTCTTTAAAAAAAAAAAAATCTGAAATTTGATTATTTGGATCATTTTGGATTCATATTTCAATTCCAAAGAGGTAAATTAAGAACAAAGAAAAGTACTTCAAAGATATGAATTCAGTGATGTTTAAATTTCTATATCAAGCATTCAGTAGCTGTTAAATTCCAAATACTTTTGTCTCATTTGCTTCCATTCATACACGTTACTACAGTATGCGTGCTAAGAATACATGAACATAAAAAAAAAACAGCTTGTTATTTTCCTCGTGTCACTCGTCCTTGAGAGCCAAACATGTGTGTGTCAAGTGTGTGCGAGACGTCTCTGCGTGTCTCAGCCTCCACATTGCAGGCGCTGTGTGGTACTTAGAAATACACACAGCATGCACAATGAGGAGGCCTAAACACGCTGTGTCTTTGGTGGAACAACAGGCTAATCAGTGGCTTGATGGACAAACAAATTAGAACTGACCTGCTGGTCAATGAAATAAAACAAAAAAGGAGCAGCTTCTCTGAAAGGAAGCAGAGAGGCCATAGAACAGTATGCTGCGGGATCTGTTTCACTGACTGCCCGCTGCACTGATGCCATACCTCACATCTTTCTAAGTAAAATCTGCTGAAGTGAAGTGAAAATGTTTTCAACTTTTCCTCTGTACGGACCCCCAGAAGTGCTTTGCAGTTTTGCTTTTGGGCATGTTGTGCTTTTAATAAGTAGCTGAAAGGAGACACGACAGGAGAGAGAAAGAAAATGACAAGCAAACTGGAGATGTTGTGGTTCATGGTCAGTACCTTAACCCTCACAACACACCCTGCAGATTTCCGCACTGGAAACTACAGCACACACATTAGAAAATATCTAATGCATACCAGAGTATGTGTGATGCATACCAAAGGTACATGGTGCAACAGACGCTTACTAGTGCACACTAAAAGCTATCTGGTGTATATGGAACTATTTACTATGTGCTAGAGCAAGTATCAAGTGAGAAACAGAAGCTAGTGTAGTATGGAGTAAATACTATCTGTCGCCAGCTTTACCAAACACCCTACGTTTTCTCCTCAACTTTGACACTTAAGACTGAATCAAAACACAAAGACAAATCATCCAATCAGATGATTTGAGAGACGGGCCGTCTGTGATGGTCACGACGACAAGTTTACAGTTGGTAAACAATAGAGAGGAAACTGGTGGTAGCGGTTGCCGGATACCCAGAGCTATACGGTCTGGCGATAGACAGCAGGTTGTCAAACTGCCCTTGAGTCATCCTAAAATATTCCTAAAAACAGGGATGAAGCTCCTGGACCAACTGGTGGTTCTCTCCATGACCCACCCTCTTTATTAGGGTCTCATGTACCCACACACATCTCTGTCTCCCTGTGCCCAACAAACTATTTACTGACAGCCTCTCAACCAGAGCTACAGCAAGCACCCTCTGCCTCAACGTTTCAGGAACTAGACACTGCTTACTGTGACATAAAATAAATGGTAGATTGATTACAAGGAACACAGGAAAAAGGTTGAAGTATTTGCAGCATCGAAGGAGATCTACAGAGGTAAAATTGTACAGTTTCCATGGATACCATTTGTATGCTTACACTCAGGCTTGTGACACCTGCCTCACCCGTTATCGACTCGCTTAGTTCTGCCATATATATAGTAAAAAAAATCCCAAAAGAGAAGAAGAAGAAGAAGATTATACCCCTGGAAGAATATAATAAAGGAAAGCTCACACTAAAAAGTAAAGACAGCCTCCAGCTAACAAACTGACGTCATTGTGACATCGACCAATATCTTACTGATACTCAATTCACCCTGGTTCAAAATGATCTGAATGAGAGTGGCTGATCACTGAGAGAAACCATCTATAAAATCAAATAATATACATTCTCTCTGCATACATTAATTTTAAACTTCACCGTGGCATTTTCTTCTCAGTGACTTTGGATCTCCCTGAACTTTAAATTACTTTAAAAAGTGCATGTAGACTAATCAGTGCCCTCTCCACCGGCTTCATCTTTTATAATAAAAAATGAGACTACAAAAGGGACAAGAGTTACGCTGTACTTATTTTTTTAATAAGGCCTGTGACAATAGCTTCTCATATACCGTTTAATGAGCCGCATGTCCCACAGTGTGAGCCTGGACTCGTTTGGGTTTCACTTTGAGTGTGACCTGTTAAGATATATGTTGAGCCCTGCGGACCTGTCCTTAGTATACTGTCCTTTATTTTTTTTCTCAAACACATTCTGAAATTTCTCCCTGGCATTTAATAAAGATCTTATCTTAAAATGCAGCAGATACCCAGCAGAAAGTTACAAAAATTGGGTTATACATTTGATTCAATATTCAATAACTAATGAGAAAAGTGTTAAGATATATTGTTTTAAAGTTTTATTTTTGGGCGCTGGTTTAAAAAGTTTTAATTAGACGGTTATGCAATTTGAGTTTAACCTTTAACCACACCAAATTAAGAGTTTCAAACTCTGCATATGACAGTGATACCATATTTTAACGCATTGAGAAAAAGCAATAATGCACATTTGTCCTTGAAACGGATGTCACGTTGACGCCTCTGTGGTGACACTGTCCCATGTGAATTAACCTACATATGCCTACCTGCTATACACACACTGCACAACACACAAATTAAATATATAGATGCACACTTACACCCTCTCTTCCTGCGACCACCACCCGCGTGCCAGCTCCCCGCTAACAACCTGTGACAGGTGGAGAGATAAATCTCCCTCCATGTCCTGAGCTGAGGAGAAACACTTTCAGACTAATTGGTGAGAAAAGAAAAGGAACATTCACTTTATTGTGACAGTCAAGGACAGGGCACCCTTGTTAAAACTTCCAGTGGTCCTTCTCATTTTCTATCTGTAATGGCCAAGATCATGATGGTCAAACCTATAGAAAGTGTAGGTGGATGTGGTGTAAGGAGACGCAGTTAGACCGAGGAGGAACGTATGCTGTGCAGGAATCATTAAAGAAAGGCATATTTGCTCACTTATGGCCACATACTGTGTTTGAAACTGAATATTTGGGGCTTTGTTTGCACCGCATGAAGTCACAGCAGGGTTTGTTTGTAATACATACACTCATTAGCCACTTTATTAGGTACACCCTCCTACTGGGTTGGACCCCTTTTGCCTTCACAACTGTCTTAGTTCTCGGTGTCATAGATTCAACAAGGTGCTGGAAACATTTGGTCCATATTGACATGTTAGCATCACACAGTTGATGCAGATTTGTCGGCTGCACATCCATGATGAGAATCTCCGTTCCACCACATCCCAAAGGTGCTCTATTGGATTGAGATCTGGTGACTGTGGAGGCCATTGGAGTACAGTGAACTCATTGTCATGTTCAAGAAACCAGAACTGCCACTTACGCTCAACGTCTCTTTTTCGGACCATCTTCTGTAAACCCTAGAGATGGTTGTGTGTGAAAATCCCAGTAGATCAGCAGTTTGTTTAGATTGGACACACAGTGCAAAGCATATAGAAGTGCTTTATCAGCACATATTAGTATTGACACGTCTATATTGTCTCCTCACTTTATAAAGCAATCAAAGGATGCAACAGTGAACATGTTGCTCCCTGCACATGATGTATTGCCCCCATGGGCCTGTCTGCAAACACCTTGCACTCGTTCCTCTTTATTGGTTGAGAGACTAACTGAACAGGCGCAGGTACTCAGTGGACCTTCTCAAATGAATTCGGCTGACAGGTTATTAATATTTTTGACGTGGATTATATTACTTAAGTGCAAAGATGAAAGACTATATATTGGTGCCAGAGTCTCTGTCTCTTTAGCCATGGAGTTATGTTTGTGACTCAACTTTGAGCGCACAACAGGACATCTTGAACAAAAATACTCTGCAAGTGCGTGGATTATATTTTGTGTTGTAGTAAGTCTGAATAAATATATACCCTGTGATGCCAAAATGTCTCCGTGCATGCACAGAATTGCCACAAAAATGATGCCAATGCCGTTTTCCTTCACTTTATTCATCCAATAAGAGTATCAATTTCGAAATCTTTCTCTCATTCATGAACTCGCTTACTTCCTTTCTCTGTCTGCTGCTCATCTCACAGCTGCCCTCTGCCCTCCCCGCTTCTCCTTCCACCCGATGACTCAATCATCCTAGACGCTTTCCTGTAAAGCACGCCCGCCGAGGTTCTGCTCCAGACGAAGATCGTGTGGGCTAGGGAGTCTGAGTCAGCATCATGACTGTGTTCAAAAAATCATTTTGCATCCTTTGCATAGCGTGGTAAAGACTTCTCTATCTCAAAAGTTATATCTCTAATTTCCCTCGGGCCAATCAGTGTAATTCTGAAAAATCGGGCCATTTAGTCGAAATGAAGATTCAGAGTGTAACCCCTGGGCGAATAAACAGACAAATGAATGAAGAAAGCAGTCTGTAACGTTCTCTGGGATCATAACTGTTTTGTAGAAACCTCAAGAGTTTTATCAACAAAGAAACGATGATCTGCTCACTTCATTTCCATAACAACCACCTGCCAACAAAGAGTACTTGTGTCCAACTCTCAAACACTCCCACAGCACAGCCAGGAAGCTTAATGCTTACTTTTTATGATCAGAATAGCGACAGCTGCCAACTGTTTCATCGTTACTCTGTGCATTTTCAGCCACGTTGGCAGTGTGGCACTAAGGATGGTGATGTCAGCTGGTAGAACCACTCACCACTTTGATTCAGACTGAAACATACCTCCCAGTCGCAAGACTAAAATGTTGACATTATGCGTGTCGTTCTACGTATGATGCAGTTCATGTTACATGTGTATGAGTTGAGTTTATCCTTAGTAGGAGGAAGGAAAAGCAGATGGCGTGACACCAAGGTGAGCAGAAAACAGCAGCAGACAACTGTTTCAGACCAACAAAAGCAGATATTTTTCAAATGAGGGACATGTCCAGATGTGTTGTGGTATTTCAAGTCTAAACATGTTTTCCTGACCAGTTGATAATGGAGTGGTTTTTGTGTTTAAACCTAACAACGGGTTAACTGCAGTGTTGCACAACATAAAATAAAGCAACTGAAACATATCCGTTACACATGAAACGTACAGGTTTAACATATCTGTGGTTTCAGATATGTTCAATGCCAACAGTTATTCTGGTGATTGGATTGAACACACACATGGTCCCCATAAGATGAGTTCCACTGACTTAAGTCATCCTCTGACTTTCCTCGAGTGCCAGCAGCAGGTGAAGGTTTTCACGTGTCCAGTAAAATAGCACTGGAAGGACTGGAACATGATTTTGGTGCAAATATTCATGGTTCCCAGATGATGTACCCCAATGACTTGATGATCCCGCTCGGGCCACCATGAAGTTAACATTTGTGTTTTTTAGCAATATGTCTCCATTACCACAGTATTTGTTGGATTACCATGACTTCTCTACACACATCCCTGTTCCCTTCAGGATGCATTGTAATAATGAGACCATCCTCTCAAAAAATCCACAGTCAATCGTCTGTGCAAGCAACTTCTTACGACCCATATTTATGTTTGCTGTTAGGCGTCGACCTCCAGTGGTTGTAGTAATGATGGGAGCAAAGGAGGAAGTGACGTGACGTGGTGCGCATAGGGAGGAGGCTGGGGTAGGTCAACAAACATAGGACTGTGATCCAGGATATCAGTGTATGTATCTTGTGTGAAACCAAAAGTCAGTGATAACTAATTTTCACTTCTGTATGAATTAACTTCAAACTTATATGTGTGACATGGTTACATACAACATTATGTTATGCACATGTGTACATAACTTAAGGTAAGTAGCAGACATACTTATTGTAACCCATAATGGAGCCGAATTTTGTGACATTACCTTTGTTAAATGTTGCTGTTGTCCCTGGCTTCATATGAGTAGAGGAAAAGTCTGCTAGCGGCTAGGCTAATTTATACAATGTAAAATGCCATAGACTTGTGCTAAAAACATTAGCATGTTGTATTTGTGGGGAAAATGTGTCCAGATAAAGACAAGTGTTTGTCTGTGAATGCTACGAGTTATAGTGAAGCTGATTTGTGTACTTGTGTTTGAAATTGTCTCTATTAAGCCATGTTTAATGTGTGTTTAATGTGTGTTTTGAATCAAGTAAACTTGCCACTGACTAGTGTTCTGGAGGTGTAACTGCAGAGTGACACAAACACACCACCACACAATTATGAATACTCACAATGACGTACGCCATGTGCATAGAGCTGACACACAAGTATAAATCCTGCTTAAGCCTAAATATTAAATGTTTTAAAACTGTGACAATTCACAACATTACAAAGTGCCTGTCACTGGTACTCTCCAATAGTCATATATGCAGCTTTGGTAAAGTATTGGACGATTTAGAATTTTCACCAAATTATGCTAGATGAATGTCAGCAGGTATTAATGACTCCAAATGACATTCTCATCGGCTTCAGCTGTACTTTGTTTCGTGGAAATTAGCAAATTTAGCAAATGTGAACTGTAGGTCAAAGCAACACTCTTCCCGAGTGCAGCCTCATGTCACTGTCAGCTACATATCCACATGAAACAATATTTTCTTTATAACACATAAGCTGTTTCTATCTCTTTTGAACCTCTAGGTTTTCTTGATATTGACATTCTTTGACCAAAATATCCTGTCAGGTAGAAAAGCAAGACATACTGGGACAGTGACACATTTGTCACATTTTCTTGTTCTGGTTACATTTGCATTCGAGGAATTAGACCATCATTACTCACTTCTGTCTTGTGTTTGTGTCCTGTGTTGAGTTTGTGCATTTGACACAGAGCGGATAATTCCACTGAAATAAAGTAAATTGAAACTGACTCCCGTATCTATGACTCACAGACACAGAAACTAAACGGGACTATAGACTGCGAGCATATATTGCTCATACTGTTTCATCAGTCAGACCTCTGAATCTTTGAATACAGGTTCAGGAGCATCTCCCTAACCTTTAGCGGAGGTGGATGATGAATCCAGCAGTGCTGAGGGAGCAGCACTGTGGGTGTTGCTGCCGCTGCTAGACTTTAATTATGCGGCAGCAGCAGCTACAATCGGATAAAACAGTGTCCGCTGCATATAAAACAACTGTGCCAATCCTCATTTGTACTAATACATCGTTACTATGAACTGTATTTATGATAATTATAATAAAAATAAAAACAAAAGTGCTTCACCCTGAAGGACCAAAGCTGACACAGCTCTCTGCGTTCATTTTGATTATTCCATCAAAAAGCCTTTGTGTTTAAACTGACCTCATCTAATCCCTTTTATTCCCACTTCAAGTTCAGAGAAACACACTTGTAGCACATTTATAGACCTCTGGGAAACCTCGGACTCACTTCACCAATTTTCTTAATTAGATTTGGCATGTGTTGGAGGAAACACACAGGCACCATATCATTTACTGTATGTGTCGTAAACTTTACATCTGTGTAATAAATAAGTGTGTATACTGTACGTGTGGCGAGTGTATAGAGCACAGAGGCTTTTCTAACAGACCTGCACAATCAGGCCTTTGGGGCAACATCATCAAATGAAAGCAAACAAGCAGTTTTGAATATATGAATATAAAACTAGGCAAGTTGTGTGTGTGTGTGCTGTCGAGGAAGTGGCACGTCAAACAGAATAAAAGTCGAGTGTGAAGGAATAAGAAATAAGCCTGAAAGTGTGACAGGATGTGCACATGCAGGTGTGTGTGTGTGAGTGTGTGTGTGAGAGACAATTCTCCCATCTGACCTACAGGGTCAGAAGGCTAATAGCAACACGCTAGTAAGACGTGAGTGAGTCATTCTCCACCTCCGGGTTTGTGTGGCATCCCTACAGTAATTTGCAATTATATTAAAAGCTGCGTCACGGCAGAAGTTTCTTGTCTCGTTTGATGTACTTCTCAAATCGCACCGGGAACGACTGAGTCAGTGCGCAAGTTTTCGTGTTGCAGGTGCGATCTTGCACAGCTGTTCGCGTGTGAAGATGGCACAAAGGGTAGCACGAAGATTTAAAGGAAAATCAAGGTTGTTTTTTTTTCTTATCTTACATGCAATCACACATAAGCCATGTGTTAGAAGCTGGAGTTGGACCGTTCACTTGTAGCGCTACTGGATTAGACCTTGTGTTTATGGACCCCCATACATCTGAATTTAGACATGTGACACCCTCACGTTCAAGACTAAATCAACAGGATGTTTGCTGACTCCCAGCCTGACCACCATCCCCTCCCACACACCCGTGACTCTATGCCATCATAATCTGGGCTGCTCAATTTACAAATCAAGCATCCCAACAATGGTAAATGGACCTGCACTTGTAGTCTTCCAGCCACTCAAAACTGATAACACCACTTGTCACATTCACACACTGGTGGCCGAGATGAACATACAAGGTACCACCTTGGAGCAATTCGGGATTCAGTATCTTGCCCAAGAGTTCTTCAACATGCAGACTGGAGGAGTTGGGAAACGGACTGTCAATCTTCCAATTAGTGGACTACCCGCTCCACCTCCTTAGCTACAGCTGCCCACACAAGATGTGCTAGAGTCACTCTGGTTGGCTCGTCAAAAAGCCATTTAGGATTATTGCAGGCAGTAAGCTCTGGGGCAAACAGAAGTTTATGATACGCGGACCTTTTGTTCAGCAAGATAGTTTTTACCAATGAACACCACTTTTATGATTTTTGAAGGGCGAATGTAATCGCCAAAAGTAAAAAGCTAATGTTAGACTATTAAAGAACTACACCATGATCACATGCTTTCAATGTTGCCACCACAACAAAGCTGTAAAGCTGTTTGGCACGATGCGTCATGATGATGTTCTGTAGTCTCATTTAGCCACTTGCTAGAAACCACCTGTTTGAGGACACCCAATAGCTTCAGAATTGAGGGGTGTTGTAATGTGTAGAACAAAAAATTAAAGTCTTTTAAGCTTGTGAAGACAAAGGAGTCGAAGCGCTGCTGGATCTATGTAGCAGTCACATACAGGTGCTCACTTAAGGTGTACTGTGTTTATTCCATCTTGTGAAAAGTGTACTGTCAATCAAATAATATAAAATGCAAGTCTCCTTCAAGAGCAATCCGAGGCACACTGTAGGGTCACATACGTAAGTGAAAACGAGGCATTAGGCTCTGAAATGACGCGGTTAGGTTTAGAAAATGATCATGGTTTGGCGTTAATATTGGTTTCACATGGGACACAAACCCAAGTCTCCTGGGTGAAAGTCCTACTTTTCTTGTTCTCTCAGGGTGGTGTTCTGGCAAGAATATAAAGCAATTCAAACACATCCCCAGGGGGAAATTGAATTTCATAGACATGAATCAGTTCATCAAAAAAAAGATAACTGATAAATGAAAATAGTCATATGTTGCAGCACTAACGGTAGGTTAAAATAGAACAAGGAGGTTGGTTTATCATCATCTTATTTCACTTTGAGGTTCAATGCTATAAAAGGTCAAAATTGTACATTAACTATAAAGTGGAAAGACACTTAAAAAACTGGAGAGACACTTAAAACACTAATTAAAGGTGTTTAGCTTTCAATCGTTCAGGTCTGAAGGAGCTCTGTTGTCAAAAGACTGCGATGGTGGATGATATAAGAAAGGACTGGCAAACACACGAACAAACACACACACACGTTCACCCTCTAAGTCACCCCTCAGATATGTATAAATCTTGGCAAGAGTCTGCCTGTCACCCAGGCACCGCTCAAGAACCTTCAAGTATATTTATGGCGCCTCTCTGATTCTGGTGTTCCAGACGACCCCGGTCCTTCTCTGATCTGACTAAGCAGGTCTGGAAGTTTCTGTCATCTCCTTGACACCTTCTCTCAGCATCTGAAGACGTCGGTTTGAGCAAACTGGTGTCACTGGTTGGTGCAAAAGTGAGGAGACATGCTGAAAGGGTGCAAGAACCAGCAAGCCTTATGGGCTTCTCTGACAACCCAATTTAACACCCTGACTGGTAAGAGCTGTATGTAGGTGTGTGTTTTTGTTTGTGTGAGTGGGTGGAGGTTGTGAGGTGGAGTGTTCTCAATATATTTGTAGAGATGACCTGTTTGTGCATGTGTGTGTGTGTGTGTGTGTGTGTGGTAGCCAGAGAAAAATGTTCTTTTTTTTTTGCGGCAAAAAGATCAAACACTCGAATTCTCTTTGTTGCACCTGTGGTTGAGAATTTTCGGGGGAATGTGTGCATGTTCGAGAATCACTAATTGATCCAGTTACCCGTGAAGAATATCAAACATGACTCTGACACGCACATACATACACATTCACACGCGAGCAGGTATTTGTGCTGCCTTTGATCACTGAGGCAGCTCAGGAGTTTCATTTTCAGATGATGCTGTGTTGATAGCAAAAATGTAAAATACGATGGCACCCTTTTGTACCGTAGGCAGAGGGTGATAGAAGTTGCAAAAAACTGTACTTTTACAACAGATTATATAATTACAATCCGTACCAAACATTTTCTAGCTTGGACTATTAAATTTATATTCCACGTTATTTTAATTAGACTGCATTAGACTCATTTTGCATACGACTAATAGATTGGTTAACAGAGCACGCAGGACCAAAACAAATCAAAAACCTAATGACCTGTGCCAAATGCTTCAGCATGAATAAATACAGCCGTGCTGAACACTAGAACATAAACAACATTAAAAGAGAGGGAGCTCACAGAAAGAAGAAAATACAAGAGCCTACACTTCCCATGATGCAGTTCAACAGCATAGACTCACCATGCTTGGTAAGTGACTGTAAAAGAAGTGGACGGTGATGTCAGACATTGGTTTGTGGAATCCTGTTTTGAAGTCTCAGGTTTGGCATTTTAGCCGTCGCCACATTGTTTTCTTTTGGGGGTTTTTTGTTTGTTTTTTTGGAGCTAGAAGTGACCATATTTGGATAAGAGTGTGGAGCTGTGGAGGATTCCATTGCTACACCTCGTGATTATGTCAAAAATAAAAGTACTTTAAGAAAGTCAGAGCTAGTAAAAGGCGAAAGTGAAGAGATGCGTTTTTAGTTTTCTTTTAAAAATATTTAGTGAGCTAGCTTCCTTGATATCTATAGGTAGTGCGTACAATAGCTTTGAGGCGTAACTGACAAATGCTACATCCCTGATCTTTTGGCTGTTGCTGTGAACCTCCAATAAACCAGCAGCAGATGATCGCAGTGTTGGAGGCAAACAGTTAACAAGGCAGTTAGCAACATAAAGTGATGAGCAGTGATTACTCTTGATTACGCCGAGTAATATAATGCGTTAATATGTCCAAACCAGTAATGAGATTAAAATGACTTCTCCACGTGATTGTGCATTACTATTGCGTTACTATGCCACCTCATAATGTAGACGTAGAATGCGTTTTGGTTTTTTTGGTCATTTTCGATAGTAAAATATATTTATTTGCTGTTTTCTTCAGTTTTCAGAGCTGCAAGCAAAGCCTCGGCCTCGACTTCTGCGGGAGATCACCCAAACAACAAACAACAAAAGCTGGACTTTAGTGCTAAAAAAGTTGAAGAAGCTGGTCGGGCGGTATGTTGTAGAGGAAATGCTGCCGCTGAACACTGTGCGTATAAGCAAAACCAGTTGTCATTTTTATGTTGAGGCGGCAGTGCCAGCAGCCGTAAGTAAGTAATTAAGTAACTAGTAATCTCACTTAGTTACTTATAAAATCAAGTAATCATTACAGCAACTAGATTACTATTTTTTATTATTGTATTTTATTTTTTTAAAGATTTTTTTTTTTTTTTTTTGGCAAAGGGTTGCAAGCTGGAGTTGAACCTACTAATGCTGCGGAGCCAGCACTATCCACTAAGCTACCGATGCCCCAACAACTAGATTACTTTTTAAATGAGTAATCATTAATCAGATTACTTTTTCAAAGTTACTGTGGCAACACTGGTGACGAGCAGTCGTAAACGACAAACAGAAAATCAAACATGCTACACTTTCTGTTGGAACGTCGTGAGGCGTCCCAGACGTGGCGTCGGTTGTCATTTACCATGACACACTACACGAGATCAAATGATGAATTATCGAGTACAACGCTCACTGTAGCTCAGGATACATGCAGACACCATACATTACTGTTGGGTTGGATTTGGACTGATATCGTGTAGTTTGTACCCGGCATAAGACTTTTTACATTTCTCATACTTATCTGCACATGTAAATACATATTCTTTTCTCTCAGAACAATCTCCTGATTCAACTGATTTTGGTATCTGCAATTACTAAATTTCTGTTATCATTGCATGTCTACCAATGACATCACTTGAGTTAATTTTTTCAGACTTGACACCCTTCTCCAGAGCTACAGAGGGCATTACATTAACTGTTTTCACATGCTGAGAGGCTCCCCTAAGACTAGATAACTGAATTTATACATTCTCAGTTGCAGAATAGTGATAAACCTTACTCTCTCATTTCCAATGATTCATATGACTCCACAGTATTTATCTAACCACCTGCTTCTGCCCTCCGCCTCTCTGAAACTATGCATCCTTTATCACATACAGTGAATTTAGAAAAGATTCCAGCAAAGCACATAATGCTATTCTGCACTATTAATCTAGTTTCCTAATGAAATAAAGCAAAGGCAGGTCATCTGCTAAAGTGAGCTAGTTAGCAGCTGACCAGCTCACTGGTCTCTTTACAAAGATAAAGACATTGATCTGTTTCCTACAGAATCCATCAATAAGCCTGTTAGGATGCACATTAACACACATTTGCATGTTACGAGGTGACAAAGAAATATTCCTGCTTCAAAAAACCCATCAATAACATCTGTACGTTTCATTGACTTCTCATACGTCTTTCCCCCTCTCGCTTCTCTTTCCATTAATATTTTATTCCCCCCAATCAAATGCTCGCCGCTCTTTCAAAGTTCATAACAAGTGCATTGGATTTCTTTAACTGGCCGTGACGTACACATTAGTTTTCTTTGCCTCACTGAGCCAGGTTTGCTTTCTCTCCATCTGCTGATGTAGCCAGGAGATATTTGGAAACACGTCTACAGTTTGGAATCAAAGGCTAAAAGATCATCAGCTGTTTAAATTGCCATTTAATGACCAATAGCTTCTGCTTTGCACAGAAATATGAAGAAACGCCAGTTAAAAGGCAGCCGAGAACACTGTCATTTTCCTGTCCGGAGCAGGTTATAAAATGGGTTTTGCTCCTCTGAAAACTGTCTTTCTGTCTGCGCTCAGTTTGATTGAATTTGGCATTCAAAGATGATTTTAACAGTTAATTATATTTTACTGTGCACAGCTGTATTCTTTAGCTATCTGTAGAGAAAAACAGCCATTTCCTAAAATGACTCAGATTCTAGAAAATGGTTATGGCCTATTGAGCTCCAGTTAATTGTAATTAATTAATTGAAGAAGCGAAGCATGTTGGCGCTGGATGCTGAGGGGTGACATTCAGATTCAGTGTCATGTACATTAAACCAAGGAAAAATGGTGACAGAGTAGCTGTGGTGTCCTTTTCAGAGGGAAAAGCCAGCAATAGCGTATGTATCGATAGGCTGAGTGGGCAGATGTCAATAACCATTATGTGTGTGTGTGTGTGTGTGTGTGTGTGTGTGTGTGTGTGTGTGTGTGCATGGCTATTAGAGATGAAGTATTGGATTCCACTCACGGTAGCTGGCCTCAGTGGAAGCGTACCAGCTAATGAGCCTCAATATGCGCCGACTGCTACTTTACAGTCTGCTCCCTCCCTTTGTCTGTGTGTCTTTGTCTCTCACACCTTTTGTGATTGTAATAAATAGCTGTTATCACAGTTTCAGTTAATCATCGCACCTTTAAACAGTGATTTCTCCCTGTAACTCACTGGGTAAATGGTGCGAAATCGATAAAGACTCTTAGACCAACCTCAAGTATTGATGAAACTACTGGAGGCATAGACCACTTTGCCTCACACACAAAAGTTCAGCTTTTCTTTCACAGTGCTCGAATTCAAAACCACTGGATAGAAGTACACTACAGATACAAAATTCTCTATTAGAAATATGTCCAGAGTGTTTTCTGATCTGAATCAGTTCAAGCTGTACTTAAACAGCATCTTCAATTAGCTTTAAAACAAATACACATTAACAAAATTATAAGTTTGGAGGCAGATGACGACTAAATACAAAACATGAAGAGAAAAAATTACAATACCAAGACTAAGCGGGATTTATACTTGTGCATCAGCCCTATGCTGAGTCTACGCATGTTGCCTATGCTGTTGTGAGCATTTATACTTGGTGTGGTGGTGCTGTTAAGTTAAGTTGATTCAAAACACACATTAAACACACATTAAATGTGGCTTAATGGCAACAATTTCAAACACAAATACACAAATCAGCTTCACTAGTCGCATTCACAGACAAACACTTTATCTGGACACATTTTCCCCACAAATACAAGATGCTAATGTTATTAGCACAAGCCTATGGCATTTTACATTGTATAACTTAGCCTAGTGGCTAGTGGACTTTTCCTCTACCCATATGAAGCCAAGGACAACAGCAACATTTAACAAAGGTAATGTTAGAAACTTTGGCTCCACTACACCTCACAAGGTTCACTGACAAAACAACAGTCTTACACTTACAACGTTTTCCAAACAAATATAACATGGTCTTTTACATTGTATAAATTAGCCGAATGAGAAGTGGAGATTTCCTCTGCTCATGTGAAGCCAGGAAAAACCACACACAAGACTTAAAATGCTATTTTGGGTTTTGCTGTCACAATGTATTGTTTCTTATCTGTGAAATTAAAGTAAACAAAAGCTTTGTTTCCACTGAGGGAAATGGTTTCAGCTTACACAAATAGACAGGAGGTCTGCATCACCAAAACGTGTTGTTACATTTCTGGGGAGGTGTGCGTCAAGCTACGGCGTAAGTACGATTAGATGCTATCGTATGAATCTGGCTTAACAGAGCAAGCTGATAACCACCTTTGTAGTACCTGCTATCTCTGTTTGGGGTTTAGGGTTTGTCAAGCCGGCTTGGGCAAAGAGAGCCCAGCTCTGTTGATTTGCTTTATTGGCCTCAAACTACAATGGTGACAAAAACATACAAAGCCACAAAAAATTTTTCAAAACATCCCACTGCGCTGCCCTTACAACAATTTGCTCTTTAGCTTACCCTTTAAAATAATCCTGCCATCCTTGTTATGTTCACCAACCCATGTGATTTCAACAGGAGTTACATCACATTAAAAAGGTCTATGACCAAAACCACACACACAGTGGACCTACCAAACTGCCTAATGCATCTCAGGTCACACAGACATTACAGTCCCACACACATAATTATACATACATATACAGCATTGCGTGATAACAAGGCTAAACAAACAGCGGAGATTTGCATGACTAAAAATACCTCAGAGAAACCTGCCGTGTTCGTGTACGTTTCTCTGTATGATCACTCATGCATGTATACAGGTCTTATGAGCATGTGCACAGCAGATCACACAGACAGAAAGACCTATTTACCTCATCATAGTGATGATAACCAGCACACACACACACACACACACACATAGTTGGTGTTCATTTTGATGATGGAGGAGGGGATGGTTGAGGAGTTTAAGATAGAGGAAAATAGAGAGATTGGTGAATGAGACAGAAATTGGAAATAAAAGACAAATTTGAATTTGTTTAATCATATTCTATATTTTAAGTCCAAATAAAAACCTACACCTAAATAAACTTTTTGAAACAGGGAGATGACCAGACGAACAGTATGGGCCAGAAAACAAACAAGAGAAAATAGTTCTTTTGAAACACCGTGGGAGGTCGAAGAAGGAAAATCAAATCTGCGGCTCAGTGTCACACCTCCTCCCTCCTCATTGCGTGCCACCAGCGCAGCCTGCTTTCCGCTACAGCACATTACACATTGAATGAAAGAGAGAAAGATACACAGCGGGGGACGTCCATATGGCAAATAGAGGGATAGATATATAAACACAGGCAGATTGAGACGGAGAAAGTGCTGTCATCTGCAAAAACAGACACACATACGCGCTCAGTAAAGTGAGTGAGGAGGAGGGGTGGGTGGATGGCTCTACGCTCCGTCGGTCCGAGAGGCTGCAGCCATCTCTGCGGCGACATGCCGGGGTGAAAGGTCAGATTTGTTCCCCTTGACTGATTCTCTAAGCAGGGCTCATCACCTGCTATCAGACATACCTCCCCTCCTCTGTAACATCTCTCTCAGCGGAACACTGTAGTGGCATGAATGATAAACTGTGACAAAATGAGGCAGAGAATATTCAAATACCAGAACAGCGTGCAGTGATTTACGTCTTCAAGTGAGCGTTCCTATCTCTCGGTTTATTTCTTATGACAGTGGTTTTCCTCGAGTGTCGGTTTTTTCTTCTTTTGATCTTTTCAGCAGCTTCTGCCATGTACGCTGTCAGACTCTCTCTGCTTCTGCTCTTTTCCTTTTGATTTCCATTTCCTTCCAGTTTATTTCTGTTCCTACTCCTTTTGCATCAATCTTATCTTCCCTGCCTACACTCTGTCAACAGGTACATTTCCTTCCAATTTTTGTGCATGTGTGTTCTGATACAATTTTTAAGTTGTCAGAAAAGCTAGAATTACTGCCTTGCAGTTGTGTGCTTCCACGGACCAGTCAAGTAGCAGTAGCAGTATACATTCATGTCTGCCCAGACTCACATGTAGCCATGACAGTTGACAATGCTTCAAATACGGATGTTGCTACAAGGAAGCTAAAAATTGGATGCTTCAAACATCAAATCTTCAACCTGGCAGCACAGAATATTTATATAATCAGCACAGTTTAGTGCAGCCTTTAATAATGACCACAAACATAATGATGTCACAATGAAGATGACTTGACATTTTGGATATAAAATGTCATCGCTTGACAATGAAATTTTGTCACAATTAGCACATGAATTCTTGAGTTATGGTCAAAATCAGTCATACTGACTTTAAACTTTGATTGCCAAAATAAAATCACTTTATCCTTGTCCAGGTGGACATTTGTGCCAAATTTAAAGAAATTCTCTCAAGGCATTCTTGAGATATTGGGTTCACAAGGATTAAATGGACACACGGTGAACAATGACCTTGACCTTTGACTACCAAAATCTTATCAGTTCCTTGTTGAGTCCTTGTGGATGTTTTTTACCAAACTTAAAGATATTCCCTTAAGGTGTTCTTCAGATATTGGGTTCACAAGAATTAGATAGACACATGGCCACAGTGACCTTGACCTTTGACAACCAAATTCTAATCACTTACATCCTTGAGGTCAAGTGAACATTTGTGTCAAATTTGAAGGAATTCCCACCAGGCATTCTTAAGATACTGGGCTCACAAGAATGTAATAGACACATGGTCACAAAATCTAACCAGTTCATCGCTGAGTCCATGTGGACATTTGTGCAAAATTTCTCTTTCTTGGGTTCACAAGAATGAGATGCAAATGTGGTCATTGTGATGTTGACCTTTGACTACAACAAATCCCCTCAAGGCATTCTTGAGATATTGGGTTCGCAAAAATTAGATCGAAATGTGGTCACACTGACCTTAACCTTTGATTGCCAAAATCCAATCACTTTATCCCTGAGTCCAAGTGGACGTTTGTGCCAAATTTGAAAAATTCCCTCAAGGCAATCTTGGGAAATCATGTTCACAAGACTGACACGGACAGACAAGTTGAAAATTGATACCTCTGGCCACCTCTGTCGCTGACACACAGCCAAAACAAAACTGAGATAAAAATCTGTCTATAATTTTCTGTAGTTTCTCAACATTAAAGCATTTTTTCACACGTCATAACAGCTGCATGGAAACTCCAGTTTCCACTACCTTCACTATTACACTTTAACCTCTTTTATGCGTATTTTCCATCCATTTCCATCTCTGCTTTCATCATCCTCTATTTCCCGAGCTGCTTCTCTGAGCTTCACATCCAAACCTCTCCACTTCCCTCCTCTTCTTCGCCTCTCTAGTCTACTCTCTGATCTCCTTCTATTCTTCCCCTCTCATGCATTCAGTTCATGCTCCGTGCTCCTTCTCCCTGCTACTGTCCATCATTTATTCCTTCATTGACTTCTGAATCTTTCTCCTCATTATTTCCAACCCTAACCCTGCCTTTTTCTACACTAATCTTTCTTTCTCCAGCAGCTGGTCAGCTCTGGTGAAGCTGAAGCATCTGTTGCAGCTGAACTGAAAGATATTAATGGAGGATTTGAAGCTCTTTTACATGAGGGAGAACAAATGTTGCATCAAACAGGAGGGTAAAAATGTAATGTATTCTCATACAACGGTTTGTATGATATCTAACAAACCAGCATCCCATGAATAACATTATTCACTTAAATATAGTTATGTATTTGAAGTAAATTTACTTTGGTTAGGTTTAGATAAAGAAACATGGTTGGACATCTTTGACATCAGTGACTTGCGGCGTCAGATATCGATGAAAAAAGATGTCCTTTAAAGCCAGCAAGTCAATGACCAAACAATGATATGTGACAACTCAGACTTAGAATGTGTTGTTAGGTTTAGGCAAGTGAAGTTACATAGGTTAGGTTTAGGTAAATAACATTGCTTTGGTTAGGCTTAGGAAAAGAAACATGATGATGCTGAACCTTGAAATAAGTCTAAGATCGCCTGGTTTCAAATGGGACACAGGCACCAGTCTCCTGGTCCTGGTCCTGTGTTTGTTTGACCCATCCATCACCTTAACCTGTCTCGTTACACAAGTTCGGTCTTTGAACTACCTCCTTCATTTGTCCTGTCAACGCATTGGTCACGTGATAGCAGCCTGGTATACACACAAATTACAGACTCATTATTACAATGGTTACATACAAATTGTGGTGCATTACTTTTCTTAGGTATACGTAAGATACATGAATGTATGAGCCTGAAAAATCTTGATGAGCTAAATGTTACACTCAAAACTACAAGTATTTTTAAGCTAATTTCAGAGTCCTACTAAAAATAACACAATTAAGTATGAATTTCAAACACTGAGTTGAAACATGACTGTCAGGCTCTAATTTCCATCAGTGGGTGGATGGCAGCTGCTGACAATCTGCAGGGGACAGAGGCCTCTAACCTGTTTTTAATTCTTCACAGCTGGATGAGTTTCACCAAATCAGTGCAGGAGTCATTCATCTCAATGTTCGCAATCAATCATCGCAGACTGGAAGCATCGGACGCATGAATGCATACTGTACCTGGCAAGTCATACTCAACGGTTCAGCGCTCGCAAACAAGCGGCGCTTGTGCTTTGTGCTAGTCGAGCATCTGTGCAGGTACACGGACGAAGTATGGACGGTCCGTGAGCACGGCTGCCCAGTCTGATGCTGTCTAGGCCCAAACAGGCACTCTGTGTGAACAACTTGGCATGGACTCAAGCAGAGATGTTGGAGCGCTTCAGCGAAGTCAGCAGGTCTAATAGTGATACGTTGGCAGGTACCCCACGTGCTTTACTCTTGACAAGCACATTTTGAACATTATTTGTTTTTATGACTGCTCTTGAGACATTTCAGTAAAACAGCCCAGTCTTCCCTGGAATTATTCTCTTAACGGATGATTGTGAAGGACGTGAGCATAATATAATGTTCACCGCAAAAGCAGGAAGTAATGATGCATTTTACTGTGCTGGCAAGGAAGGGTGTGCAGGGTGGTTTGCAGGATGGGCATTCAATTCATCAAATATTAATGCTAGAGAGAGTCTGTGTCCGAACTCAGACCGACAATTGGTGCTGTTTTGTTTAAACCATGACCACCAACGTTTTGCATTTGTGTGTATAAATATTGTATGTAGCCACCATAGCATCAGTCATTAACTTGTGGACTTGTGAAACCTTAAGTTTGGAGTTTTGGCCATCGCCACCTTGGATTCTGGAGAGCTAAAAATACAATAAATTGGTTGAAAACTGGGTCATTAGATAACTATCTGTAGTGCAAACATCCCGTTCACTTAAAGCTCATTAAACAGTGTATATTTTATAATGCAAAGGAGCACTGGATGATAATTTGTTCAAACTGATTAAATCATTTTTCAGTTAAAAAGTCAAACTACAGAAATGCAGTCGAAATGTAAACCTTACATCAGTTTCTGTAGAGCTATAAAGCTGTAGATAAATCCTTCTTAACTTGGTTTTTATCCAAACTTAACGTTCCAATCGAAATTTTTGCCTCAAGCTGATTACTCCCCGTGGAGAGAGTATTGATGAACACATAAACATACTTCCTGATGGAGTCCTACTCCGTGTCTGTATTGTGCATCAGTACAGAAGACAGTCGTAATCACCGCAGAGATTCCTGCATTCATCTTGCACTGCTGACACTTTTTTGTTGTTGGAGACGAAGCCAAAAGAGCAAAAGTAATTAAGAAACTGTGCGGTGCCGAGCGGGCCTCAGCTGCTGATTTGCATTTTGTTTATGCAGAAAAGACGGCGGAGGAAAAACAATGTGCACCTTCATGTCTCTGCGGGGAGTGAGAGTCACCTCCCATGAAGAGAGAACATCTTTTATTAGACAGCGAGGAGGTAATGCGTCTGGTGTGTACAGAGCTCAGGAACATGTTATCCCGAGAGATGTATGGAGAGAGGTCAGAGGGCACAGCAGCAGCTGCAAAACTGATGCTTTCAATATTGTGTAAGGTCACACGTTTGCATGTTGGGAGAGCAGGGAGAACAAGAGTCGGGGGTCGTTCAGTAAACATGGCCAGGTAAACAAGACTCATGCCTGATCCTTCACCACTGAGTGATATGTTCAGTAAACAGTGGTGGAAGAAGAACTCAGATCCTTTACTTGAGTAAAAGGAGATACACAGCATTGTAAATATACTCCATTACAGGTACACGTCATGAATTCAAATTGTTACTTCAGTAGAAGTGCAGAAGTATTATCAACAAAATGTACTTCAAGAGCAGCTCCATTACATGTTGTTGCTGTTATTGTTGAGGTCTTCTGTTCTGTGCTGCTCCCCCTGCCTAAGGCTTTCCATGTAGGCGCATGGAAGGGCAGGGAGGTTTGCTCTGAACTAACGCTATACTCAATTTATTGGACAATCCTCTACTTGATCTGGTAATGGCAACCATCTTGTAATGAGCCAGCTTAGCACAGAGTGCCTCCCGGCGTGTCGCACTGGAGTAGAATGTGTTGGTCTGGGAGCTCAATCTCACTCCGAAGTCCGGCACTTGGGCAGAAACCAATCAAAAAAGGCATCCTTTAATGTCTTCATGATATGTGGTCAGTTGACATTATAGTTTGATGACCATGAAACTCTAAAGCAAACCCCTATTCTTTTTTCCGAAACCCAACCAAAAAAACCCTCAATTTGCAGTGTTGTACTGACGTAGTGCGTTTATTTTGAAAGAGACTGTATGTAAACGTTAAATTTCCTGTGAAAACGGACGTGTATCTTGAAAGAAGAGAACTTGACACGATGTCCCAGAATGTCAACAGCCAACAAACCCAGGGTACCTTGCACGTCATCTGTAAACATGGAAAGTCCATGACCGGAACGTCAATATGTGACGATATCGGAGTGAGAATGTGTTGAGTCTGGAGGTGGAAGGGCCTGGTATGAGGTGTGTGCTGCCTACAAATGAGGCTGTACATTTATTTTCCAAATGTAGTAGCATTAGTTCAAGATATTGTTCGGCTTGTTATGGGTACATAACCAAAACCCTGGTACCGAATGGTTCGACACAAATACGCGTATTGTTACACCCCTTTTTTTTTTATTTGTAAAAAGTAATTTTAAGTGTAAAATAAATGTAGTGCAGTAAAAAAAAATACAATATTTCCCTTCGAAATGAATCGGACTGAAAGAATAAAGTAGCATGAAATGGAAATACTCAAGTAAAGTACAAGTATGTCAAAATTGTACTCAAGTAAATGTGCTTACTTAAATTCCACCACTGTCATTTTGTTCCACACAACCATTGTTAATAAATCACTAGTTGTGACACTTTTTTGATACTGAAAACATTGATTTTCAATAATTTCTTCAAAGGGCGTTCCACAACTTAAATTCCACTCAATACTTCCATCAACTCTTTTGTCCCTCCCATCAGTCTCCTTCATCTCTCCCCCATCCGTCATCGCCTCCTCTCCCTTCTCCACCTCGTCATCGCTCAATTTATCTCTCCACCCGTCCGCACCTCCATCACATGAGCCGTTCATTCCCTCCCTCATTCATTCACTCCTCTTTGAATCATAGCTTCATTGTTATTCCCTCCCCGCGCTCATCCTTCATTTGCCGCGTCCCTCCTCGATCAGTCGTTTCTCGGCCCAGCTGTCGTTACTCACTTCATTCATGAGCTTTATGTCGTCTCGCTCCCTCGTTCTGTCTCTGCTCCCTCCGCTCTCACTGTCACGCTATTGTTCTGTTTTTCCATCACCAGCAGAATTAGAGTCACTTTGCTCACAGAGGACAATAAATGAACAGGAATTTGTCTTGGTGGCATAATGACAAAATATAAGGTGGAACATTTGATGTATTTAGTGAAGGCCACTGAGGAAAGGACACAGTGGACAGCAGGCTGCTATTTACACCATCCATCTCACTCTGTCATCCTCTGTCCATCTTTAATTCCACTTTCTCTACAAACCTTCAGCTGTCTCTGTATCTCTCACATCTCACGTGTTCGCCTCTCCCTTTCTTTAATTTGTCATTTTTATTTGCTGCCTTCAGTTCATCCAATCATTCTGTCATTCCCTCTTACGCTCCTCTAAAAGTA
Source organism: Epinephelus cyanopodus (assembly GCA_026686955.1). Classification (NCBI taxonomy): domain Eukaryota; kingdom Metazoa; phylum Chordata; class Actinopteri; order Perciformes; family Serranidae; genus Epinephelus; species Epinephelus cyanopodus. The sequence continues at coordinate 16,480,050 of CM048934.1, forward strand.
ATCACTCACATTGTTGACTTTATTTTTCCCATACTCTTTCCATTTAAAGCCCCAGTTTGATATTTGCTCAGCCCTTCACTATGTGCTTTCCAGCACAGTGCTTCAGTCCAGGGAATTGGCCGTTTTGTATAAATGGTCATTAATAATTCTGACAATATGACTGGTTTGCTCCTTGCAGATTAACATCCATTTCAGGCTTTGATCATAAGAACATCTATGCGACATAGAAGCAGATTCAAGCAGGGGAAGCTGGGGAGGAAGTCGGCAAATCTCTCATGACAGCAAAAAGCAACATCAAACATACCAGCCTGACGGAGAGTAAGCATATGCTGTTAAAATGTCTTAAGCGTGGGAAATGGTGATGTTCTCGTGTGGTCCGATCATCAAAACGAGAGCGCGGCTGGCTAAATGTGAGCTGCTCATTCATGTAAATGTTGGCTTTTCTTGAACCAAGAACAAGATCTGTAATGTTAGATGGAAAAAAAGATCAAAACAACTCTCATATCTGTCTGTTGACTACAAGACTACAGTAGCAAGTTAGCTTAGCTTAGCTTAGCTTAGTGTAAAGACTGGAAAACGGAGGCGACCAACTAGCATGGCTCTGTTTGTAAGTAATAGATTTGTTCAACAGACTAGACATTTTAAAATTACATTAAAGCACCAATAACACATCCATTTAAACAGGAACAGTGACAAATAGCTTCTTTGTGAACGTTTTTTACATGAAATTAAACAAAATTAAATAACATTTTTTAGGGTAAGTTTGCCGCTTTATTTGTAAATATTGTGCCAACAACATACTGATACGGTCGGTTAAAAATTAATTCATAACTTTTTGTATAGGTCCAGTTAAATATTGCAACAATAATGTGACACTATCACAAAAGACACCTGGATGCGTGTGCTGTGGAACACCATTTCAGAACCACTGCCCTACTGTACAGAATTAAAGCTAAAATATCCCGGATACAGCTGCTGCCTTCTTGATATGGTGATGCCATTTGGAGCCAGAGTCTTCACAGTATCTATCTTTTTATTCCTGGCCTCACACCCGTCCGTCCAATTGCAAGCAGTGCCACTGAATGCGAGCCCACCGATTGGCTCACACAGTTGTCAATCATGTTATAAAATCCCGGTTTTATGGCATCAAATAGCCAATTAAAACCAACTTAGAAGAAAAATTAACATTTGAACAAACAGCAGTGTGATTTAAGCTACCTTAAATAACAGAAACCATCTTTGGAAAAAAACTTCTTTAATGTGTACCTTAAGTTTTTAGTTTGGCCCATGTGCCATAGAAAGGGCTGACGCTAGAATGGATGGCCAGGAGGGAGGGGGATGGACGCTCTGCAGTGTCTGCTTGCACAAGGCAATGCAAAAGCATCTTGATTTTGACCACAGCCACCACAAAGCTTTTACTGCCATCATTTCAGGTAGTATAACTTATCACAAACCAACTAAAAAAAAATTTAAAAACCCTCTTCATATATGTTTTGTTTGTAATAATCTGGAGGCTGTGGGGCTCGAGAGGCAGTCATAGCGGGTAAAGCAGAGCCAAGGCCTGCAGAGCATGTTGGATGCTCCACAACCAGGGGCGTGTGGACACTGGAGGACAGCCGACAGTGGGCACTCAGCCGTGGGAACAGTCGCCACAGGATTCCCGCCCTTCCTCTGGTTCTCCAACATGCTCTGCGGGCCCTTGCTCTCCTCTGCTCTCACCCGCTATGGCCGCCTCTCCAGCCCCCGGTAAAGCTGTCCAGCACGCTCTGCGGGCCCTGGCTTGACTCGCAGCCGACTGGCTGTATGCCATACCCTTTAAGCAGCCTCCAGCAAGCCCGACTGACCCAGGCTGTGCTCTGCTCCTCTGCTGGAGAACCACAGGGAGGACGGCAGGGAGTTGCCGAGGGCCCTCTGTTGGGTTTTGGCACGAGGAGCTGTGGACTTTGTACTTTATTATTCCTGGGGATTTTGTGCCCCTGCTCTCTGGTCATTTGTTCGTTACGATTGAATGAACAATGTTGCACAGTCTAGCCAATACTATCAGGTCCCTCCCCCGTCCCTCTGGACGATCCATTCTAGCACCAGCCATCTTCAGGTAAAGCATATGTTAAAGGAAAAGAGACCCAACAGTGGCACATTATGTCACAAAGGGCAACAAATGCAAGTAAATACTAAAGACTATTAACTCAAACACTAATACTCCTGCAAAGCTGGTCATATAAATTAGCTGACAATTAGCATATGGCAGCTATACGGCACAAAACCTTATCTGTGCATGCTGCTTGTCACAGTGATTTGATTACTTCTCTTTTTAAATTAACTGTCATTTTGTCCTCTGCGATGCTCGGGAGTTACTGAAGTGCCCTTCAACAAATCACTGACCTCTCCATCGTGTATTCGGGTGCTGCCCTACAGCTCGCTTTGACTCATCCAGAGGCAGAGATTTGTTTGTGCTGAACGCAAATGTGAAAAGCCGGAATCCAATTACCTCGTGTAAAATTGCTAATAAAGTTATCTGCCTCTACAGTGTGAAGGTGGGCGGTGTAGGAACGTGGGGACAAACAACAGATAACGCTAATCCTTCAAAACAAACCAGAGTGCAGAAGTGAAACAAATGTGGGTATGAGCATGCACGATAAGAGATTGAGAATGTAAATCCATGTATTTGCTGCTCATCATGTCAAATTCAATGTTTTTGTTTTAATACCTGGTTCTTTTTCAATTTGGACTGGTGTGGATAACATCAATACAGGAGGAGCACTATCGGAGGTGTCCTTGTGCCAGTTGGTGTATGAGTGAGCGTGGGTGTGTGCACACTGTAGGACGGAGCTTGCTGTACTGAAGTGTATCAAAGACGTCCTTGTGCTGAGAACTCAAGTTAGAGAGGAACACCCAGGGCGGAGAGGCAGCTAGAAGACATGCAGGTGAAGCGAGACAAACCAAGAAGCAGGCGGTGACGAGAGACTGTCCACTGCGGCTCTTTGATGAAAAGGATCGCTAGAAAAAATCTAAATGAAATACAGGAGATGACTTTGAAGTGATGCCGACCTGTCCAAGACACTAATGTAACATCATTTATTATCACAATGTTCACTTTTATTGCAATTTTCTGCAACCATGTCTGGCGGTATCAAAGCGTTCCCCTGCTGGGCAAATATCTGAGGAGATCAAAGGAGAACAGGTGAAAAAGAGGTAAAGAGAAAAGAAGAGTCTCGTATAAAGGACATGCTCACATTAAGTCACTATGACAAATGATGCTCTTTGTTCGTATTACCGAGGATAGGAAGAGACTTTAACACATATTTTTAAGAAAACAAACTCGGCATATTTTCTATTTCTGCTTCTAATCCCAGGAATAAACAGTCTTCAGTACTTTCTGGTGTCTGTACCCTTTCTGTTGCACTCAGCCCCTAGTTTTCCGTCTGGAGACATACATCTTTCAGTGATGAACAAATATATAGTTTCATTTTTTAAAAAGGCTCAGTAAAATCCTCAAAAGCTGGCACTGTAGAGTTCAGCAAAAGTTACTCAAAGCAGTGTAAACAATGCATTTACTGGGGACTATTTTTAGCGGTGGATTAACACATTTGGTGCTGGAGTGATTATGGTATCAGGGTGGTTTGTGTGCCAATGAATGGCAAACCGTTCTCATTCTCAGGGTGGCAAAAATGTCAGCTTGGTCAGTGGCCCTGGACATCTGTAACTAATGCAGGGGCTGCACATTGCCTTTTCTTGTGCCCTCGAATTCATTGTTTTAAGTGTAGATGCGCGGCAGACACACTCAAATTCCAGAGCGAATTTGCAGCTCTGCCAGACAGCGGGAGTCACGAGGACCCATGGATCTCACAAATTCACATAATTGCACAAAATAACAAGATGTTTCTATAAACAGAACCAAAAAACCAGAGAAGCAGCACAGCCGCAGCCAGCAGAAGCCCACACATTGACTAGAATTGAAACGTATCGGCTCCGCTGCCATTCCAGAGCGCAGCCGCAACCAACACGCATCTGGTGGAATTTGGGGGTTAAGCATCTTGTCGGGCTTTCAGCTAACTCCATGTAAACCCATCCACGTCAATGTAGTTTACAGAGTTTGAAGGTCCATGTAAGGGTTAGGATCAGCCGGCTTAAGTCAAACTCATACCGGCCAGTTCACACTGCTGCAACTTTTCTCTGCAACGTTCTAAAACGGTTTCATCTTATTGCAAATTTTGGTCTGAACTGGGCTTCAGAATCCTTGACTGTCCAAAAACGGAGTGAGTTTGTCGTTGACCAACTCTTAACACAAAACCCAAACTAAAACAACTTGGTCCAACTTGATCCTGACACTCATCACGCCCAAATCATAACTATACCCAGCTCAACAATCAGAATATGGATCCTTGACCTTCAGTAAATAAATCTGACAAAGTCAACCCAATTGCTAGAATAAAGTCTCAATATATGTGTGTCACCATTAAATCAGACAGAATATTCCAGCTTGAAAAGGTGTTTTCAGACGGGATTTCAAAGTGGAAAGGGAGTCAATATTGCCAATGTCGTGGGGCAGAGAGTTCCAGAGGTGGGGGGCAGAATGGCTGAAGGCTCTAGACCTCGTTGTAGTCAAGTGGGCGGATGGTGATGTGAGTTGGATTGCAGAAGAGGATCTAAGAGTACGAGAGGATGTTTAAGTATGAAGGAGTCCGGACAGGTAGGAAGGGACGTGATTATGAAGGGCCGTAAAGGTGAGAAGCAGAACGTTGAAGTCAATGCGACATTTATCACAAAAGGAACGTCCATTCAACATTTTCCTTTGACCACTGGACTGGACAAAACCCTACTCTGTGTGTGTGTTTGTGTATATGCGAGGAAGAAAGAATGACTGTGTTGGACGCAAACCAAGATGGAGGTCATACGGCACACTGACGACTTAATTCTTCTGTGACCAAGTATGCGGCAACATATTGTGTGTGTTTGTGTGTATTTCACTTCCTCCAGCGGGAGAGCAGAGCAAACACATTCCTAAATCTCTCAGATTAGAGTGAGGGAGTGGATTTGACTGTGCTTATCAACAGCAGAGCAGAGCAAATGTGAGTAAGTGTTTCTCACCTAGACAGATGGACAAACATACACACACACACACACACACACACACACACACACACACACACACACACACACACACAGACACAGAAGGCGTGGGTGACTGACTGGTTCACTGCGGGGGGAAGTGAAGTAACAGAGATATCAGTGTGTGTAGATATAATAAGTAACTAAAAGTAACTAACACTGCTACAGTAGCTGTGACAACAACATTTCTCTGTTGGCATAAGGTTTAAGTGTTTCCATATGTTTTTACTTGGCATTTTAGATGCATTTTCTTTAATCCACCTGCCGTTTGGCCACAGATGATTTTGCCTCGGTGGAGCTCTCTCAGTTGTTGCTTTAAAATCCCACACCTCAAAGGGATGATTGCCAAATTGCGACGACTGCCAGACTTTTTCAGAGCTGACAAAAGCTGCTAATTGACATTCAAGCTGAAATGGCTGGGCTAATTGTGAGGAAGTTAGCTATACCATCTGTATTTTTGGCATGAGGCGAAAACATTGGAGGGGAAAAAAATGGAAAAGGGACTACAAGGCTTTAAGGAATTAGCGGAGCATTCCCTTTGTGGAAGCTTTGTAAATAGTCACCCACCCTTGCTCTTGTCTATCATACATCATATATGTTTTTGTAAACCTGCTGTCAAAAGGCCATGAGTCAGCTTGTTGCAATAAGAAAAATGAATGTGGAAATTAGCTTCTGTAAAACAGGATAAAGACAAAGCAGTTTCCTGTTTGCTTTGTATTGTTTATGTGGGCTAAGGGGGCAAGATGAGCAGAGAAACACTTTGTTCTGCAAGAGCTGTCCCAAGATGCTCATGCTAAAAGATAAGGTTGTAGAGGCTTGCTGATACAGTGACTACTCACAGGTAGAGGTGTGAAGATCCATTGCTCTGGATTCATGTATAAAATCAATGACCAATGATCCAATATCATTGATGCAATGTGAAAACATTGATCCAAATCATCATTTTCATGTGATGTTAACACAAATGTGATACCAAGTTTGAACACTAGTTCAAATAAACACAAGAAGTTTGTGCTCTATGTATCTAAGTATCAGCACTCAGTGAATAACCTCCTAAGCCCTATGATAAGTTATTGTGGCAAGGCTTAACTATATATACCAGTGAGCAGTGATAACTAACACGTCTTTGGGGTCATCAGGTGGGAACCTCCTTTCACCAGTGTTTCGTTTAGTTGGTCCCACGACACCTTCAGGAGGCCAGACAGTGATCTCTGGCATCCCAGAGACACTCCCCTAATGCCAGGTCTCACTGCTCCCCGCACAGACCCAGCAACCTCCTTTACCTTACTTACACATGCTACATATCATAACTCCAATATAAGCTAAAGTTAAAGGAGATAAAGAATATAAACTCACAGGCTTTCTCAGCCCAAACAGCACTGCCACCTTCAACAAACCCAGGCTCTGTACATGCGAGCTCCAGGTAGAGACAGTGCCGATACTACCTTTCCCAGCACATTCACTTTACTCTATTTCACATGCTACACAGCATAACTCCAATATAAGCTTAAGTTAATTTAATCTGTTGTCTCTCGCATAGGCATGTAAAATTGCTGAATCAATGAATGTATTTCTGACGGTACGTCCTCTGTGTCATATGTCCGTGGAGGATCTCAATGCTGATTGGCTATCGCAACGCGAATTAGTCGCTTAAGTTCTGATTTCTAAACCCATTGATACCATCTATTGTGATTATGCCGCTCCCCATTTCTGTCTTCTAAGGTTTTAAAACTCCTATTGATGGGTTTATGTCCTTCTTGTTGATTAAAGTGATCAACCGAGGTTGTTTGGTCTGTGGACAAAACTGTACTTTGAACACAGTTACTGGTGGTTACCTTTGTTTGCTCACTGTACTAGGTATTGATGGGCTACTTGTACTCATAACGACTGACTTTATAATGGCTATATCTTCATCAGTTGTTTTAATGTCTGTCTAAGCTCTTTCATAAATTCCAAATTTAAAATCATGATGACTCTCTCTCAGCCTGCCAGCTTTCAGTTAGCTTGGTCACTAACAGGCGAATAAGTTCACACCATTTATTCACAAGGACATATTTGTACCATTGACTCATGTCTTTATATAAAAGTGGATGATGCAATGAGGCTAAGAAAGCATCCTCCACTGTCTGGCTCCCTGTTTGCTCAAAGGTCAGCACTGGCAACTGGTCGACAGCACAAACGCATGTCAAAGTTCACCAAAGTGCCTCTTGAAATGAATGGAATTAGCCATTTCGTGAGTTGGTGTGTCTACGCCTTTAAGAGAAAAGCTCCTTCAAATCCACCTCAAGATGAATTCAGCAGTACTATCAACAGATGAGTAATGCTGGAAAACACACAGACCACCCAGAATGTTTGGAATGCTGGGAAATGTATGCACATCAACTGGAAATCAGTCCAACTTTTCTGTTTTTCTCTCTGGCTTAATGTGAGTGTGTCTAAAGATGTGTGTCCCTGCACTGCTGTGTATGTGTGGTGTGTGTGTGTGTGTGTGTGTGTGTGTGTGTGTGTGTGTGTGTGTGTGTGTGTGTGTGTGTTGGTGCGCACATGTGTACCAGTGGCACCTTCACAGTGGCAGTGGGGGGCTGGCAGCAGGCATCTGCTCACACAGTCAGCCTGCTGAGACACACACACACACACAATGATTGACAGAGAGGGACACACAATATAAGGGTCATGTGGACATAAACCCACACACACACACCAAAACCCCAGATGAACCCCATGGTCCAGTTTGACAGGGTGAATCTGACAGAATAAGACCTTCCCCGCATGTGCATGTGTGTGTGTGCGTGTGTGTGTGTCGGTATAGGTTGACATTACTGCTGTGGCCAGGGGGTGACAGCAAGAACAATTACACAGAACTGGTCATGTGGTTATCCACACCTGTCCTCTGACATTAGCTGCACTGTGTATTTTTGTGTGTGTGTGTGTAAGGTGAAAACAAAACCTGCATTCTGGCCACGTTCTCTCGAAGCTGCTTTTTTTAGCTAATGTCACAGGATAAAAGTGTCTAGACAAAACAGACAGGAAGACAGATGCATCAACCGTCAGCGCGCGCACACAAACAGCCACACATAAACTTTTGTATTTCAGCGGCGGAGGCGAAGCGAACAGCGCCCAGGGTCATAGTTGGAACTTGGCACCAGGACTGGGACAGACAGGAGATTGCTGAGGATGTGACTTTGACTCCAAGCCAAACCCATCGATCAACCCCAGACAGCATTACTTAGTATACTGACGTTTGGTGTACTGACTTTCCACTGGCACTGTCAATCCGTGGAATACAATAGGAAGCAATTGAGTTAACATGGACTCCTCCAAACAACATATTGGATACCAATTATACTGTGGGCAAAGGATTCCTCAGTAATTGAATAGGAATGTTACTTTCTTTGATCAATTTAGGCCGACTTGTTCAAATGGTAATTTATTCTGACACTGATGCTATAATCTTTGGATGATTTTCTTTCTTTTCCAAGATTATTTTTTGGGCTTTTTTGCCTTTAATGGACATGACAGAGTGAAACAGGGTGAGAGAGAGAGTGGAGACATGCAGAAATGGTCGCAAGCCTGAGTCGAACCTGCGACCGCTGCAGCAAGGCATCGCCTCCGTACATGGCACTATCCACTACGCTACCGACGCCCCTTTGGATGATTTTCTTATCAAAGTTTTAAAAAGTTAGACACCTTGCTGCTGTCCTTTTTCCCTCCTTGTAGATCTGCCCAGGTGTGCTGCATTACCTAACAAGGCGCAGCACACCTGGCATGGAGGAGGTGCTGAAGAGCTCCTGTGCCAGCAGCAGAGGGGAGAGGCTCTGGTGTGGGGACTGCTGGTCCTGCTGCCTCTCGCCATGGGGTTTTTGTTGTCTTGTTTGCCTGTTTTAATTCTAATAAATCCCATGGAAATGAATGTTTTAAAGGTGTTTATGTGGTTATTGCTGGGTCAGAGTTTGGAGTTTTGTTTGCCCCACAGGGCCGCCTAAGGGTGGGGAGTAACAAAGAGCAGCATTTAGTCCAGTCTGAGCTCCAAGGATGGCACATCAGTCAAACCGCATTCTCACACCAACTACTGGATAGGATGAATACTTTGGTTGACGGATGATCAAATCTATGCAAAACACATGACGTTCACATCAGCCTCAGCTATATATTGTGTTCAGTGCTAACTGGCAGACGTTTTGCTAAAATGCTAACAGCTCTCCAGTTTAAATATTAATAATATCTGCAAGTCACACTGGTGCTCCATGGTCACAAAATGTGATGAAATGGCCACGTTCTGAAGCCATGCAGATATAACAATGTGTGCCTATCGACCAGGAGAGTGTGATCTGGATAGGCAGAGGAGTGTGTTTGACATATCATGTTTGTGCAGTTGGTTTATATATGTATGTAAAAAAAAAAAGGGAAGTGACAATCTGTATTTGATTTTTGCAATCGTCATTTTTCCACCCTACGTGAAACAAGCCACGATACATCGAGTACAATTGATATATCGTCCACCCCTAATTGTAAGATTGACGGAAATCCGTGCCCACTTCTTCTTGTTGACAACAACAGGCTTGCCTTTATCCGTCAACCCAAAGTGAAGCCCCTCTGCTGCAGTTTAGCTCAATTGTTCAGATGCCTGAACCACACAATTCATTTTGAAAGGAAATAGCAGAGAGTTTCCGTCACTATTGCCAAGACTCATTTATGTTTACCCAATGTGTGAATTATTTTGACTGATTTCAAACAAAATGTCAACACATAAAAACTCCCTGTAGGTTTTAATGTAGTTTACATTGAGTGCAGTCCCTTTAACTCAGCCAATAATCTCTGTTGTTGTTATCCAGTGTAATACAGCAACAAATTCGCAGCAGTGGGATGGGGCAAACTGATAGCAACTGATAGGATCAGACAGATAATTTTGTTAGAGGAAGACAAACGAGTGTGAATAAGAATCTGACAAACAGTAGACCAATTTCTTTTCTCCTTCTCCCACCCTCCTCCTGAGCTGTCTGTGCCTGCGGGCGAGCTAAAGTAGACAATCCCAGAGTGAGGGGAATGAAAAGAATGATTCAGCCAGCTGGCTTTCTACACCTGGTCTCTTATTCCCTCACAGACACCAGGTTAGGATTTATAGGGGGGTAAGGACAGGGAATGACAGAGGAAGACAATAAGGGAAGAAGGAACAAAGTGTAGAGACAGAGAAAGGAGCACGAGTCGAAAAGTGGGAAGTTGGATGAAGTTGAGGAGCGTTGTTGAGAGAAAAATCAATGGCAGAGAAAGCAGAAAAGGAGGTAAAGGCTAGTATGTGCCAATTTTAAATCAATACATCTTTATTCTTCTACTCCCTAACACCAGACAATATCATCACGACTGAACCCACAAAAGCTTTACCTGTGCACACCCGCGGCTGTTGCTTCTTAGCAATATAGTTTCTACCAGCAGCTGCAATGATTGGATATATTGAGGAACTGTCACTGTGCATTGACCGCCATGTTAATTAGAACACCGCCTGAAGACATAAAAGGTCTACTGATAGAGAAGATCTCACTAACATCACTTTAACACAAAAAATGGAAAACATCAACACTAAAACAAATAACTACTTACGTTTTTTTGTTTTTTTTCATCTTCTTATAGTCCATGAAATCATTTAGTATTCACAATTTAGTCCATAATTAAATGTAATGCATCATAAAACCCATGTCGGACTCTTCGCTCATCAGCCAACTTGACCTTCTCAATTTCACGCTACCTATAGCAGCTGACTCTACAAGATGGTTTCACTAACTCACACTCAGTGGTAGTTTACAGTGAAAAGCTCATTGTACACTAATTGGTCAGTTCATAACAGTCAGCAGGCCTATATTTGGGACAGGCCTTTAATTCCTTTCACACAAAACTGCTGCTCAGCAAAGATCAGGAATACAATCAGATTGTTTATTTAAACCAGTAGGAATGTTATTTGTTTAAAAAAAATTAGCCTTCGGATAATGTATCAATTATAAATTGTTCATTTGATGCTCTGATGGACAGAGCATCGGACTATGTGCATCAAGGAGACATCGAAACATTTAGAAAGAGAACTTTAGGTCATTTACATAACCCCGGTTCTCTGAGTAATATAAGTGAGATGTCTCACTATGGGATGCACATAGTGAGACATCGAAACGAATATTATGAAAGGGAACCAGATACTTCCCTCAGTGGCGTAATTGGTGGAGACCAAAAACAGAGCTAAAAGGGCAGTGAATATTAGACTATTATTCAATACATGGACAGAAAAGTGATTCAAAAGCAATGCTAGCATTGCTTTAAAAGATATTTGTAAGAACGGCAATTCTGCAATTGAACTGAAAAGATCCTTAATAAAAGACCATAAACAAATGCTCTCTATATGATCAATCGTACCCAAAAAGTTCTGTCAGGCCGAGTGCTCCCAAAGTGGCTTAAAAGAGTGCACCCAAAGAGCACGTGAGCATACACCATCCCTTTATCTTTTGCATTGTCCACTATAACCCTCGAACATTTCATCTCTAATTACATTGCGCATGCGTTACACCCTGTAGCTCCTATTGGGTAAGAGGTGTCCCAGCCGTCATTGAATAGCCTTGATTCCTGACTCACAGACTACTGAACCAACCAATCCGAAACCAGGAGGACTGACACTGAGGTAAATGTCCGGAAAACCACAGAAGTTTATTCAACAGATTATTGTACATCACTGATTAAAGTATTAAACATGTAAAAAAAAAAACAAAAAAAAAAACGGGCTAACGTAGCTCCCCAGTAACTCCCCACTCTGAACTTCAAACAGGATTGACTCAAAGTATACCTTCTTCAACAAACCAAGCTAGGGTTGGGTTGTTTACTCAGTTTAAGGTAACCTAATCGTTTTGTTTGTAAAAAAAAAAATAAAAAAATGAATCTGCTAAGTAACTAGCAGCCAAAGAAGACACATGAATGGTGGAGAATAAATTATATCCAGTGTCACTCCAAAACTTCAGCTGAGTACAAATATTAATTACTGTGAAATGAATATGAACATATCAAATTACGTGCCTCAAATCTGAACAGTACTTGTGTACTCAGTGAATTTGCACCACTGCTTACACTTATCTACCAGTAAGAATTTGTAGTGCGGTCTTGGTTTAGAGTGGCTGATTCACTCACTGTTTGAGAGATGCTACTTTGAGAAGACCTTGGCTGATGTTTATCTGTCTGTCTCAATTTCCCTTTTATTTTCTGTTACTGATTGTCTATTTCTTTGATTTATTGCCCTTGGCATTCTCTCGCAGTCACTCTCTTTTCGCTCACCGTCTGTTGTTTTCTCTCTCTGTCAGTGATTGCCCTTGTGTCTTTTTGTAATTCCAAAATAGTCAATAACACAAGACTTTGATTTGCAGCTGAAAAACAAAATTGCGTGGATTTTACTTTGTCTTTTTGTTGGCTTAGTTCCTTTTTTCCTTGTAATTTGCTTTCTTACTCTCGCTTTTTCCTCCTGCCTCTTCTCTGTGCTGCATATATACAGCATATTATGCAGTCAACGTATGTGCACATCCATACTGTACAAATGAAGGCAATCATCAGCTACTCAGGCGTGAATGGTTCATAACACGAGAGCGAAAAAGTGAAAAGCAATTTGGTATATTAATTACAGGGAGATTTGTTTAAGCAGCATTAATATAATTTGTTACCCGCATCTAATTTATCTAATAAACTCACACAGACTCATGAATTCACAGAATTGCAAAGATTAATATAAAGTGTGTGTGTGTGTGTGTGTGTGTGTGTGTGTGTGTGTGTGTGTGTGTGTGTGTGGAGTCATTTTTCTTGACTGGATGGTAAATAGTACTGTGTGACTTCCTGTACCGCACGTGTACAGTTATCAATTCGCAAAACAAATACATATTCAAGTTTTGTATTAGCAGCAGATGAATATTTCCAGCCTCTCTAACTCTTCTATGAATAACAGGATGTCCCCTTTATCTTCACGCATCACAAACCAAAAAGCATAAACTTGTGTAGCAGACTGCCGAAGATCTAAAGCGAGAGCTGAAATCTTCCTAAGCCCTTCCAGATACCGTCTGAGCGTTCGCTTTGGTCTGGCTGGGGGCCAGATGTAGAGGGGATTTGACTTGGGGAATATTAGCCAGCTCTGCTTTGCTGGGCACACTCACAATCCTGGGCCAAAAAAAGGAAACATTTCAGAGACTTGCGCTGTTTCTCAGATGTTTAAGACGAGACAGAGTATAGATAGATAGCAAGATAAAGCCCTTGATCCAACATTCAAGCTTAAACGATTGCAATGCTACATGCTAATCTTGGGGGTTTAGCCTTTTTGAAACTTTATCCAAGTACGGTCGCCTGAACACAAACAGAATTCCATGAGTCGCGGCAGCAAAACTTGGCTCGTCTGTTTGGCAGCTCGACATGAACAACAGTGAACTGAGGGGGAAATCCACCATGAGGAACAAGCACTGCTGATGTAAAATGTAGCATTTGGTCTGTTGGTGTGCTTTTACATCTTGGCTCAGAAATGTGGATGCAGGATGTGTTGCCAATCTGGTCTCACTCCAAGTTCGTCGAAATTCGACCTTTGGGCAGTGATCTGTGGTGTCAAACACTGACGAAAAAAGCCACCTTTTAACTTCGGCATGATACGCTGCCGTTTGCCATTATACTTTAACGGTGCCTGGTGGTGTCAGGGGGAAACGAAAGTTAAGGTGGTGAAACTCTGAGTAAGGCAGGCGGGAGGGGTGGTCGATGGGTCCAACAAACACCGACTTTTACTCAAGAGAGCTGTGTTTGCGTCCCGTAAAGATTCTAAAGCGAAGCCCTGTTCCTTTAGTCCAAAACCCAACCACATGTGTTAGTTGTTGGACAAAAAAAAAAACGTTGATTTGCGTTGTTGTACCAATGCAGTGCGTTAATTTTGAAAGACTGTCCTGTGAAAACAAAAATGTATTTTGAAAGAAGACGAGGTGTGAAACAGGCAGAACTTGACAGAGTGTCCCAGAACTGACAATGAACAAATCAGAATATGTTTGTGTTGCAGCTACAGCTTATATGGCTTTTTTTGCTTGTTTTTAAGCAATTTCACAGATGCTTTTGCAAGTTTTCTCTACGTGTAAGTTACTGGTTAATTCAGAAATTCAGTTGGTGAGACTTGAACTGATATGTAGTAGACGTAAGATGTAAGAGAAATAAGTCAAGTTGAGAGAGAGAAAAAAGAATTACATAATCAGTTTTTTTTTTGTTTCTTCAGATAATAGCTGAGGCTGAAATAAAGACTGCCTCTGCTGATATTGAAATAAATCATTGTGCTGCCACAGCCTAAAATTAACCACCAGAAACTTTTAATACACAAAATGCGTAGGGATCTGTCAGAATCAGCTCAGAAAATGACAGCTATTGATCAATCAAATTGTGTATTCTCTTCATGGATTATTATTAACTAGAGCAGCTCATCACAATTTTGGGGGAAGAAAGAAAATCTTTTGAATTTTATCAGAATAAATGTTGGCATAATTTGTTTCTGCAAACCACAGATGTGTTACATATTATTTTGTTGCGGATATGTTGAAGTTCCTTGATGTTTTAACAAAGCTGTGATTAATGTGTGTTTAGGTTAAGGCACAAAAACCAGTTGGTTATGGTGAGGAAAAGATTATGTCTGGGCTTAAAATACCTGCTGTTCGTGCCGCTATTGCAGCAGAAAAAGCAGGCAGCATTCATACTGATTCAAAACACACATTAAACACACGTTAAACATGGCTTAAAAGCAACAGTTTCAAACACAAGTACACAAATCAGCTTCACTATAACTCGCAGCATTCACAGACAAACACTTGTCTTTATCTGGACACATTTTCCCAACAAATACAACATGCTAATGTTTTTAGCACAAGCCTATGGCATTTTACATTGTACAAATTAGCATAGCGGCAAATGGGCTTTTCCTCTACTCATATGAAGCCAGGGACAACAGCAACATTTAACAAAGGTAACGTTACAAAATTTGGCTCCATTACAGCTCACAGGGTTCACCGACAAACTGACTACAGATGAGCAAAGAGGGACTACAGTATGCAGAAATATTTAAATAGACCAAAATGACAAAATTCCTTTTTCCCTCTCCAAAATTTGGCGTAAATTTGGAGAGGTATTTTGTCCCCTTTCCGACAAAATAGCACAACATGGTTGGTACCAATGGATGCCTCAAGTCCTCTAGTTTACTTCAGCTTTACCCGCTGCTTCTCCACATTTTTTTGCCATTTATTTGAACATTGCCTCTCTGCTCCTTTCATTGTCTTGTTCTCTCCCTACCCTCGCTTTTCCTTTAGTGGTCATTGATTTATGGTGAGGTATTCTGACTGTGGTAGTCAGGCTGCAGTCCACCTCACATGTCTATATTAGAGACACTTGTGAGTTTTGAGCATTGTGCACCTATTTATTTATCATGTTAGTACGTATAACTTGTATTGCCAGTGATTTAAGTCAGTAAGTAAAATGTACTTCACATTGCTTCTCATTCAAGGGTTAACAACAGACCTTTTCATGGGCCCCCCATTGGCATTCTATGCCCTTTGACTCCCCTGGTGGCGAGTTCACAGTTCATCTGGACTTAACTTTCTACTTCAGACAAGCAACTCTCTATTCCGGTGCCCTAAAACCAACAAGCCAGCACTCTGTAATCACGTCTTAAAATCTTAGCACAGCATCAAACAGCAACACTGTCTTCCTCTTTTTGATTTTTTCCGTCGCAGACAGGGACACTTGGCTGTGACAAGGCAATCAATGCAAAGGCTAATTACACTGTATGGCGTACCAAGACGGAAGTGGCCTCGACCAGTAAATCTGTGAATGAGAATGTGTGTGTGAGTGACATCATCAAAGGTTAAGTACCTGTGATTAATGGGCCCACCTAAGCTGGCTTAATGGAGTTTTTATATTACGGTTTAACGCAGCAGGAGGGGGTGTTGCATACTGTCTGGCTGGCACTTTCACTCGGAGTTGTAGCCCTATAACCCTGGCAGGCTTAGCGTTGGTCTCAACATATTCAGCTATACACACATTAACAGGTGTGTGTAGATGTCTGTGTGAAAGAAGAAGAGAAGGAGATGGTGAAGAAGTTGTGGAGTCGGTAAACTGGCAAGCGAACGAGTATTTTAGCTGGTAAACTGAGCTTGGCAGCATGTATGGTAGTCGAAGTGTGTGTGTGTGTGTGTGTGTGTGTGTGTGTGTGTGTGTGTGTGAGTCTCAAACTGTCAAAAAGCAGTGGAACAGACAAATCCCCAAAGCACATCACCTTCAAAGAGGAGACTATCCAGAGACGGTGTGAACGTGAGAGAGCGCGCGTGTGTGTGTGTGTGAGAGAGGGTAAAAGTGACGTGATGTGTGTGTAGCCACTGTATCAGACACAGTCATACTGCAGGATCGTTCCTTAAGAGTTCAGAGCAGAGGCAGGTTGAATACAGAGCAAGAGACGAAGTAAAGGAAGAGGAGAAGGGGCAAGAAGACAAAGGGGAAAAGGGAAAGAAAGGCAAAACCAGGAGTGGGTGACGTATTCTGAAAATACTCATTGTATTGCGGTTTGTTGTATGTGGTGTGTAGTAACTATATCTCAAAACGTCGAACACACATTGCCACGTTAATGTTTTAAGCTGCATACATACGTCAAATTGCGCTAATGCACCATCTTCCCTTTGTGTCAAAGTATCAATGTTTACAACTTCTATGAGAGGTTGAAGCAGAACTAGAGGAAGAGTGAACTGCAGACACAGCAAACTTGTCTTCTCTTCTCTCCATCACTAAACAACAGTAACATTAGACTGATGTGCTAACGTTAGCTGTGAAGTGGATCTCTTGGTCTGTCTGCGTCTCGCTTGCTTGCCAGCCACTTCTAGGTTGTGCTCTGTGACTTACAGAGTGAGAGTGAAATACAGCTATTCATTACGTTTGATATATGCCAATGTGCAGCTGTATTTATAAACCACAACTTGCAAAAAGATCGCACATGAACATGCACTAATACATGAAATGACACTCATTTCAATGACATGTCATTTCTGTTTGTCATTGATGTTGGCTCTTATCTGTTTTCAGGGGGTCTTTGCTGCTGCTCGCCCTGCCTTAGGCTTTCCGTGTAGGCACGTGGAAGGGCAGAGAGGTGTGCTCTCCCTGCCTTAAAGGGATAGTGCACCCAAAAATTAAAATTCAGCCATTATCTACTCACCCATCTGCCGAGGGAGGCTCAGGTGAAGTTTTAGAGTCCTCACTACCACTTTAGGCTTTCCATGTAGGCGCATGGAAGGGCAGGGAGGTTTGCTTTCTCTGCCTTAGGCTTTCCTTTCCTACAAACGCTACATATCTGTGGTTTGCATGTTGGTTCTGGCCCCGTTTTATTTGAGGTTGGGGAGATGTGAACATGCAGGGTTGCATTTGTTCCTCATTCTGTAGTGAGAGACATTAAAAATGGTGACCACAGTCACACATGACAATCCATTGCTCTGCCTAGAATCATAAACATATAAAGAGTCAAAATTAACCCATCGCTTTGCATCCTGCATGAGCAAACCAGGCGCCAGAATAAATATTGGTACAGTACGTATCTGCATTAGAGGAGATTCAAAATATCAATATATATATAGTGTATTGCCATATAGCCTATAAATAATGCAATTCTATTCAAAGACTAGACTACCCATGGATAAAATGATGGAAAAAGGATGATGGAGGGGATACAGAGGGGGGGAAACGGGAATGAAGGAGCAGAGGTTGAAAGGAGGAGGAAGCAGCGAGAGGTGGGAGAAAATTATAGAGAGAATAAGGGACAAAAGAAAGAAGACAGCAGGGGGATAGATGAAAGAATTGCAAGAGGGATACAATGGGATGCAATCGAAGGACTGGAGGAAAAAGGGAAAAGGGCAAGAGGATGGTCAAAGAACCACAAGAGAGCAGACTGAGGACTGATGGGAAAACTGAAGGGGGAGAAAGATGAATTGCCAGCAGGGGGCTGTGGAGGCTGGAGGAATTTATACAGCGCTAAAAAAAACTGTTGTACATGATTTCCCCAAGCCCACAGGTTAGCAAACACAATGGCTTTGTCTCCATCATGTTAACCACATCCAAACAAGCTATAATCAGGGAGCGAGAGACAGAGACAAACACAGAAGGGGAGAAACTGGCACGATTTTGTTGTTTTTTCAACATTATGAATGTTTTATCTCGCCATTTAATTGAATCCATGCAATGTGCTTACAGTCTGTGTGTGTCTGCTCTCACTAATCTATATTTCAAGCTCCTCCAACATTTGACAAATGACATCAGGGAATTGTGGGAAGTCTCGGCGCTGCTTAGCCACGACACACACCCCCACACACACACACAGGCAAACACACACAAAGTGACAGGTGTGAAGCAAATCCTTCCGTGTGATGGAAACTCCCCGGGAAGCCTTGGGACGAACGGGAAATGTGTCATGTGGCAAAAACGCGTGTGTGTGCTGCTGTTAGCCAGCCGAACTCAAAGGCTGACAGCGAGAATAACAATTATGTGTGTTTGTCTACATGTGCACAGGTGCGTGACAGCTTCTGCCATGGCTGCCTTGTTCGATGACAATCTCGCAACTTTCTTGGTGGGCAGATACAAACATACGTACAGGTGTCGTGTGCTGCAGCAGCATGTTAAACACAGGCTGTGATTTTACACTCAAAGGGGCGTCTGCTAACCCCGGGAGCGTAGCGTAATGAACGTCTGAGGGAAATATGAATACAGAGTGGTTGTTTGCAGGTGCTGCTGTCGTGATCACAGCACTGTATAGATAAACATGAACCGCCTGTGTGAGTGCAGACACTGTGGCTGTTGTGTTATTACCTCTCTGCATCGCAGGTCTTTGATAGCACATCAGAGAATGGGATCTTGGATCAATCTCATATACTGTACCCGGGTTTTTTCTCATATCACATACACATTTAGAGTGTGACTGCTGCCCTGTATGTCCTATAATTTCCCTCCAATAACAGCAGTAAAGGTGCGTTTATGATTTTATGCGGCCCACCAAATTCAATCAATCAATCTCTAATTTAATGTCTTTTAATTTTCTTTTTATACTGAGTGGTGTCACTGAGATTAAAGGAGCTGTATACGACATCGGAACATTAATACAGTAGCAAACTACTAGTTGTTATGTAAGTAATACAGCGGACAAATGGCGTCCTGAGCAAGTCTGTGTAACATTCTTAATTTAAATGCAGCCAAAAGCTGCCTTGAAAAGGAGGATCAAGATAAAAAAAACAACACTCTAATCTGTGAAATCTCACTGATATGATCCTTTAAAGTCATCAAAAGGAATTCAACCTGATTTTATATGAACAGAGTGAACAAGGAGGCTCAGTTTATCCACCTGAAGCAGGCACTACCTGGTTATTAACACAGAGTAAGCATGTAGATGTGTTTAGTGATGGACTTCTAGATACACCTGCCTTCAGCTCTAGTAGTGTCCAACACCCAAATACAATTTTCATCTTTTAAAATACAGTTTCATTCCTCGCTCAATGTGTCATGTCTGTGCACTAGTGATGAGCAAGTGCACTAGTTTCTGTATGTGTATCTGTACTTGGAACAGGCGGGTTTTAAGCTAGAAATGGGTGAAAATGGGTGGAGCCTAACTTGAAGTTGTTATTTTAACACTGATATTGATACGGGTTGATCAGAAGTTGCAGACCAAACACAGCTAGCCAACTGAGGATTTGAGTGTATGGATACTGAGACATTTTACTTGGATGATACATGTATTCGTAAAATGACCATCATGGCCTACTGCAGTGGCTCCCAACTGGTGGCTCATGGTCCAAAAGTGGGTCACAGGTCGACTCTAATGCACTGCAAATGACTCACTAACGTGTCAAGTTTGTAAAAAAAAAACACACTTTATTTTTAAGTACAGTGAGTTTTGGCACACAGCTTTTACTTTGAAGTGCTGTTTCCTGCTGTAGAGTGAGTGGCTGATGGAAAGATGCAACACATTCTCACTCCAGCCTCGTCACGGACCTTCCATGTCCAGATACATTGTGAAAGGTACCCTGGGTGTGTTGGTTGGTGACGTTCTGGGATGCCGTGTCAAGTTCTGCCTGTTACATGCGTTGTCTTCTTTCAAAATACGCTTCTGTTTTCACAGGAAATTTAACATTTCTCCCACAAGAAACGCATGTGGTTGGGTTTTGACAAAAAAGAACAGAGTTTGGCTTTAGAATCTTATGGGACACAAACGCCACTCTCACAAGTGAAAGTCCGTGTTTGTTGGACCCATCCACCAACCCTCACACCCACAACTTGGACTGCCGAGTGCCGTTAAACTACGATGGCTACAGGCTGCATATCATGCAACACTAAGTGCTGGATTTCATCGACGTTGGAGTGAGACCCGGTTGGAAGGCACATGTATTCAACTGTGTGGACCTTGAACTAATGACTCAGTTGGGAATCACTGCTCCACTGGATACACGTTTCATGAGAGTCGTCGGCTCAACCCTACTGTTCACACATAAAGCCAACATTTACTCTGCAAACTCAGATTATTGTTTCCAGTATGTAGCTTCCTCTGGTGATGTTGCCTCTCTCAAACCTGCTGCACAGCGAGTCGGTGTTGATATATCTGACAGATTAGTTTTTATTAGTCCCAGTTTGATTTGTGTGGAGCTTTCAGTTTACATAATGCCGTTTGGATAGATGGTGCAAAGCATTTGCATTTAATTGCTAATGTGCCTCTGACAGTGTGTACAGGTGGTTTACATCTAAGCCTGGCTGTGATTTGACTGCCTGGATTTCATGAATTTTTAGCAGGTAGCACAGATTCAGTTATCATGAGAATGTTATGGGATTTTCTTTTTAAATCTCTGTAACACATACCATAGTGCACACATGCAAGTAATCTTAAACCCACGTTTATCTTAAGCAACCATTAGCAACAATCTTGACCCCCCACATCGGGACACACTTGTGTTTTACCTATTAATAGCTAAACCTCTTGGTCATAAGTGCCCATTAGGCCATCTGACTTATTGACGTCCTTGACTTTCTCCTCCATACGTCTATCTTACTCTCACCTGTCCCTCTTTATTCCGCACACCCTCTGTCCCCCCGCTCTGTGTGTCGTCTCCACTCTCCACTCTCCCCCTGTCTCCGGTGACAGTCCCACAGTGGAGGACTGAAAGGAGATCAAACAGGAAGAAAATTGTAAAATAACTGCAGCCAGAGAGGTGCATATGAATGAGGAGGAGACAGTGGTGGCCACCGCGAACGGCGAGAGAAATCTACAAGGAGCCATACGGGATGTAATTCGCACTTTACTCGCACTTACATATTATTTCAAAGGACGCTCTGGGGAGTTGTAACAGCACAATGTGATGCCAGAGTATCACCTCGAATTTCATACTGGAAAGCATCTTTGCGAGGATGTCATGTGATTCTGGGCTTCTTTTCTTTTGCAGTGTCACAATAAAGAAAACCGATGTAACAGCATTTCCTTTACATGTTTTACAACATAACCAGCATTTCTTTGGAAGGTAAATTAAAGAACAACACATTGAGACCAGGATATAATAAAGTATCCTGTTCCCATACAGTATATTAAACTATATCAAATTCACATGAGGGCTGTCTTATTCCCAAAAGGCTGAAATATATGGAAGTATCCTGTTCGAAAAAGGTTGTAATAAATCAAAAGATCTGGTTGAAATAAGGCTATAAAATAATGGAACATGATGTTCTAGAAAAAAAGGGGTGGCATATATCACAGTATCTTGTTCCAGTAAGGACGGGATATATTGAGGTATTAAGTTCCAGTAAGACTAGAACATACTGAAGTGTCTTTTTCTAATATAGGCTTGGATATATGTGAGTGTAAAGCTGGCACAGATTGTCGTATCCAGTTCCAAAAGGGTGACATAATTCAAAGACTCTTGTCCCAGTAAGGCTGCATACATTGAAACTAATGTATCCAGTAATGCTGGAATACACTGACGATGAATACATGAACAAAATATTCAAATTTCGCCCTTATTCCAAAAAAGACAATCTTCCTATTAAGCTGTTTACGTGGCTAATGAAACTGAATATTCCACCAACATGCTGCCGTGCGTACTCCGATTAACGTGCCCTAACATCTTGTTTATCGCGTCAAAATATAAAAAAGTTGAACGCTGGAGGTGCTCATGCCATTTTACTCCTCTGCATCAAAATGGAATTTTTTCAAAGTTGCCATCAATGGGGGATTTGTTGGACCGTGCAAACACAGTCTACCTCTTTCCTGCCCTCATTCACCTCTAATTGCACATAATCCGAAACCTTTTGATATTCAAGTCGTTCATAGTGTTGAAAAGTAGGTGTGTTTCTCTTTTCCGACCAGAAACGTGGGCTCTTCTTTTGCAACCTTGCAAACTGTTAACTACTTGACTTGTGCACAATGCGCACAGCTGCCCGGAAACAGGCAAGAAGCCATATGTCGCAGACTATGGTTAAAAAACAACAACCAAAAAACAGTTAAGATGTGTATTCTGAATGGGCTGCACACATGTCCAAAGACTGCTCCTAAAACCAAAATGATACCAGCATATCTCACGTCTTAATTGGAAAAAGCCTCATTCAGAAAAAGGCCTAATTTGGAATATCCAAACGGAATACTGTAAAACTTCAATTAGTAGCCTGGGCCATTATTTGCCTAAATCACTGAACTCAACAGGCTTTTAATTCCTTTCACACAAAACCGTTGCTCAGCAAAGATGGGATTTAATAAATTATATAAAATTAAAAAAAACAAAAAAAAAAAGAAATTAAGTTTCACACCTCTCTGAAAAAGAGTCTTCATGGAGGTAGGATTTATTACAGGAGTACTGCATGATACCTCAGGTGGTACCTAATAAACTGGCAACTGAGTGTATTAAAACATCTTGTTTTAAGAGGGTGGAATAAATAATCTTGTTCCTGTACAGCTGCAATAAACTCAAGTATCATATTCTATTAAGACGGGCTTGTACTGAAGTATCTTTTTCTCAGAGGCCGGAGGATCAAACGGAGTGTCCAGTGTCTTGTTTTAATAAGGTTGGAACAGACTCAAACATCTTTTACAGCCAAAAGACTCAACTTCACTCAAGTGATTATGTATTCCCCTGAGGCTGCTGAGTGTTTTGCATTTTAAGGGTTCATTTTTACCTGCATATTTGGGTTACTAATTTAATTTAACCTTATCCTGAAACAGTTCAAGTCACACTTTTGATATTCCATATATATTTTTATCATTTATCATTATTTCTTAATCAAAAACAACCCTAAAAATATAGTGAAATTACTGTCTGTATAAAGGAATACCGAACTTCAAACCTACTTAGTTGCTTTGTCAGTTTATTGGTTTAAAAAATGCTGTTTTATAAAAACCATGTTGACTTCCCGCCTTCTCCTATTATTAATAATAATTTGCATGACGACAACATCGCTGACTGGATTGAAACAGAGCGCAGTTGCTAGCGTAGTATTTGCTTTATTTGTATGTACTCTTGCACACAACAACAGCAGTAACAACAACAACAACCGAAGCTAGGCAAATTCCTTGTATGTGAAAACTTGCATGGCAATAATAACTGAAGCACATTGTACTGTAAGTGTTTACAGAACTGTTGAACTGCAGGAAGAAATATAAAAACAACTTTTAATCATCCACAATTTACAGAGTCAACTGATTAAATATGACCAAATTATACTCTTTCTCCTTAACTTTCTAATGTCCATTTCACATTCATTCAGTTCCTCAGATGAATTTTACATCTTTTTATTGAACTGCATTCACTGTTGCATAATGCCTCTCGATGTAAAAGGATAAAAATGCAGAGCTCGAGCTAAGACTGGAATTTAAATAAGCTGATCTTGTTTGCTCAGTCATTCCAGATAATTGAGTTGTTCCACCGCTGAAGTGTGTAAGAGACGTAGTTGTATATATTCAGTACATTAAAAAGTCTAACATTGGCTGAGAATACTAACGTGTTCAGAGTCTTTGAAAGTTCATTTTGATTTAACGTAGAGAAATTAATCAGATCTTACAGTAGGGACAGTTATATTACATGCGATCAGTGATCTGTAAGATGTTACTGGAACAAAGGTTTTAAATGCTGCAATTCACACAGCATCAACCCAGTCACAGACACAAAACCAACCTGGTTATGGGTAGGAAATAGGAATGTCAAAAATATCCTCAATGGTTAACCTATTAACATTTAATGACCCAGCAGCGTTACTGTGGAAACATTGTGCCCACCCTTCGTTCTCCCTAAAGCTCACCCCATTTAAAGAAGCAGCTCAATTGTGAACTGTAAAACCCTTTTAGCACCGTTGACTATGTTATACCTGTTACAGTGCTAACAGAGCTAACCAGTAGTGTCAGCACGGCTAGTGGTGCTAACATTGTAAACAAAATGAAGCTGTTTACTCAGCGGAGAGACCTTGAGGGGGACCAGAGGGTGGGCACAACGTTTCCACAGGAACATCTTTCGCCACTAGTGGTATTAACAGCTGTAATCGCCAAATGAGCAGCATAGCTAGCCGATTAACATTAGTCCCGTTAAGGAACCGAGGTGCTAAGCAGTGCAGGGCCAAGAGACCAGTAAAGGCCAGAGTTTGAGCTGTGGGCACATTTCCACACGTTAACACAGCTGGCTGGCTGCACGTCAGCAAAGCCAACAGAAACTAAAATCAAAGGCAAAACATTTACTGCACAAATCCTTACAATTTCACAACCTCTACATTGACAGTGCTTTGAAATGCAGCCGTTAAGAGAAATCAAGTCAAAGGAGTGCTGGTCTATAAGGAAAAGCTGCTTGTATTTTGTACCCTGTTTTGTCTTAAAAATTAACCAGTTGGTTAGCGGCTAATGGGTGTCCAACCTATTGAAAGTAAAATGAACCAAAACTGACATCCCTAGGTAGGAAAAGATAAGGTTTTGACTTAAAATACTCAGTTTTGGTGGCACAGTTCTCACTGGAAAGGCAACAAAGTCTTGGTATAGAACAGGGGTCAGCAACCTTAGCAATCAAAAGAGCCATTATTGGCCAAATAAAAAAAAAAAAAAAAAAATCTACAAATAGGTCTTAATGAGCATTCATTAATATGGTTTACTACACAGTGGTTATTCCACAGTGGGCTCTTAATAATTATTTAGAACCTTAACTTTGTAGCGTTGGTGGTGAAAGCAAATGTATCTGTCCACACACTATTACATCCTCTGTTTTTCTTAAGACTTTCCTTTTTTCTGGATTTGGAATCCACAGCTAGCCTTGCTAGAGACTCCAGGCCACCACTATGGAAGAGGAAAAGGCACCAGGTCGTAGACATATGACACACTTTTTAGCTGAAAAAATGTTAGAACATTTTTTAATTCGATGTTTAGTCTACACATTTTACAGCTGTAGATTGTAATAACGACTCTAGGCCTACAACAAAAATGACAATGACACTCTGGAGCCACAGGTTGCCTACCCCTTTTCATGCCACTTTACCTGTTTGAAAAACAGCTACAGGTCCCTAAAACACACCCACATCGATGTCTTAAAAGCCAACAGAAACAGCGAGGGGTTGCCACAAAACAAAACAACCACGTTTGGAAAATCTGCTGAAAACACAGCAATGACTAATTCAAAAAACAACCGAATTTGTTGTTTGTTGAACTCCAACAGTGGTCTGCAGCCAGGCAGGCGTCTTGTCTAAGTGACACCATCCATCATCCCCTCTGCCTCTCAATGAGAAAATCATCTTATATACGACGTCACTTCGGAAACACTGATGTAATGTATGAAATTCTTGGTTTGCCAACATTTTCCTCTGGCAGCTGGGCTAACAGGATACATTACTGTCCTCCAATCGTGTATTGGAAGCATCTCACACAAAAGATGATGTCACAGAGTTTCTAACAATGATGCCGATGAGAAAGTGGGTGGAGGTCTTAAAAAGACAGGCACTAACTAAACGTAGGCATCTCAGGCTGAGGGTGAATACAAGTAATCCAGCACAGACAGTATGTGGAAAATGTTTCGGTCAAATACAAGTATGAACCTGAAAACGACCACAATAGCTTCCTTTTAAGGACCAAATATAGCCACTGAATATTTCCAAATGCTGTTTTTCTTCTTTTTTGTCTGATGTACTGGTTTAATAGCTCATCTGATTGTCCCATAGCTTGTATTGGCCAGCTGCTCCTTTAACTTGGACTTAAATGTAAGAGAAAAATCGGTTGCCTAGATCTATCGCCATCCAAGTAAAACCCAGCGCTTAGATGATCAAAAAGCAGAGAGTGAGAAAATTCCTGAAAAGTTTCCAATTTTTCCCCCCCGCTTAACTTTGAAAGTTGCTGTCATGGCACAGTTTTGTCCAAAAACAGCACAGAATTGTGTTTTCATAAAACATTGCTTGACATCTATAGGGTGATTAAAACACACTGTGGAATCAGTAGTTTAAGCCTTAAACTGTATGTACTGTACAGAGGCCTCTTGGGGGTTTTAATGCAGCAGGTGGTAACATGCACTCTCCAGTTGGTCCCCATTGGCTGTTGGGTTGAATATCAGCCAATGAAAAGTGGGCTGAGCAAAGAAAAAAAACTGGAGTTATTACATCTATACATAGAGATTGGATATTTGGATTATAGTGGATTATAGCAGCCGCTGGTGACCTCATGATTTTAATTGCAGGATTGACAGACAGCTGTACATCATCAGCAAAACAAAGGTCAACACAAACACCACCTGCTCTCTTTTGTTTTCTCTGAATTTTCTGTTCACTCGCTAATTTTCTCTTTCCTTTCTTACTCCTTCCCACCCTCCTTTCCTTTCTCTCTGTTCCCTCATTTCAACTTTCCTAATCATGCCGCCACATATTTACTGTTCTCTCACACAGATAAACCTTTTTAGATCTCAAGTGGTTTACAGAGTATAAAGCCATTCAAGGTCTCTGCGATAAAGCGATAAAACGGAGACTGCATGTACTGCAGATACGTGGCTTAACATTCCTGTGGCCTGAGGTCTACGCAGCACTGAGGGAGCCTTTTATTTGCAAACATTCACCTGTGACTATTCAGAATCATTAAAGTGCACTGCGCTGACGCAAAAGTGTGAACAAGTCTGATAAAACCAAAGAAGACGAGGGCGACTTGGAATAAAGGAAGGGTTGAAGTAGAAGGATCAAGGCAAGGAGATGGAGAGCTATAAATTCAGTCACAACAGTCAGGTTTTGATATACGCTTGACTCAGTTCTACTCTGCTACCTAAAGAGAATGTTTAAAAATCAAGACTCCCGCGCGCTATGGATAGATTTTCAATGTAGTAAGTCCAGCAGGTGGTCATTTGCAAAACATTCCCACTCCGACCTCGTAACATATCAGCGTTTGGTCATGGACTTTTCACGTCCAGATATGACATGGCGTGTCAAGTTCTGCCTCTTGCATGCCATGTACTATGTCGGTACAACACCATGAATTGACGTTTTTTTTCCTTCAACAACACACACACGTGGTTGGGTTTAGGAAAAAAAGAACAGGGTGTGCTTTACAATCTTATGGGAAGCAAACAGGAAGCCCTCCCAAGTGAAAGTCAATGGTTGTTGGATCCATCCACCACCCTTCCCGCCCTCCCTACTTACACTTTCGCACCTTTACTTTCGTTCTTACCCTGCCATGTTTCCCCCGACACTGCCAGGCGCCATTAAACTATAACGGCAACTGGCCATGTATCATGCTGACGTGAAAGGACGGCTTTTTTGTTGGTGTCTGATGCAAGAAGTCACCGCCCAAGCGCTGGATTTCGACGATTTCAGAGTAAGACCAGGTTGTCATTTGTGTTGGTTTCAGAGAAATTAAGTGGGGTCCCCAAAAAAATTTAAGTTTTTTGTCAAACTGTTGTGTTAAATTCATCTTTGATGTTATATGGCTATCATTATGCTTTTATTCTTGTATGTTGAGAGTATGTCTGGAACGAAGCATAAAATCCGAAATCTAAATTTGTTTGACAAAACCACAGACTGTGTGTGTATTTTTGTAACAGTATAGATCTCACAGATCAGAACAGATTAAAAAAAAAAAAAAAAAAAAAAAGACATCACGACAGTATAATATTAACACCCAAAACATATTCACTCTGAATGGTTTCTGTTATATGAGAAATGCTTTCAGAGCCCTTTGTAAATTATGCCCCAAAACTCTGGAACAGTCTGCCTGAAGATATTACGGGTCCTAAATCTGTTGAAACTTTCAAACGAAACCTTAAAACACATCTTTTTACCTTTGCTTTCTCCTGAAATTTATCTTTAACTGATGGTTTTATCTTATCTTAGTCTGTAGTTTCAACTCAGCTTTACTTTGTCTTTGATTTTTGGTCAATTTATTTCTTTTAGCCATATGTTTTGTCGTCTTTTTTCTGTATCACGAATTGTCTGTTGGTTGATTGTCTTTTATGTTCAGCACTCTTGTGTTGCATTATATGCAGAAATTGTGCAATATAAATAAAGTTATTATTATGTATTAAGTTAAGTGATGTCACGGATTTGTTCTTCCCATTGTAGCATTATCAGGGAAAACAGGCTTTGTCCCCTGGACGAATCAGTAGTTAGTTCAATGTGTCCCTTTAAATTTCAATGTGCCAAGGACGTAATGTCCAAGAATCCTTGGATAGTGAATGAATGACCTGCCCTGCTCTCCCTATGATTGCCTAGCACTCATTAAATGCATTGGTTGGATTGGTTAAGGGTAGGGTAAGAATGTTAGGGAAGGCCAGTCACAGGCAGAGTAAGGTGGAGCCATTACTTCTCTATCTAGGATTTACAAATTTATGTCAGGGATGCAAGAAGCATATCTTGCTGCATCACTGTTTCTCTGTCTGTTCATCTATAAGACGTGTTAGGAAGCAGCCTGCTTGTGATTAAATTTGAACACTTTCAAACTCGATTTGTATTCAGATTCAAATCCTTTCTGCGACTGAGAAGAAGAACTTGTTTTACTGTTTTTACAGAGTAAATACATCATAACGGGCTTCTACCAACAAATTCAGTCATAATGTTTCAAACAGCTTTACACGACCACAATGGACAGAAAACAAAGATGTCATCCCCCAAATGGGCACCAAAAAAAACGTACAATGAAATATTTAATGAGAAAAACCACCTGGGGAAGGATCAGAGAAAGGAAAAACCCCTAAGTGCCTCGTTGTTTGTACAACAAAACAGCATCAATTATACAACCAGTATAATGCATTAATGCATTCTTCAGACAATCCCTTATAAAAGCCTCAGGGCATGATACTTCCTTACATCCCTGGAAGAGTTCATTTGGTCATTCAATTTCGTAAGACATTTAGCATGGCTGAGCCTTTATTAAAGGCTTTTTGATTACACAAATGGGTTTTAATGTCTGTGGAGTCATAACAGATGGTTGTCTGCTCTCCGGAATAGTGTGGGATTATTTGATTACAGTGCCGAGGGTCTCCATTTGTTTTCTGTCTCTCTATAGAGAGGTCCCTGAAGGCTTAAATCTAACCACTAGACCCCTGAAACCACATCATATATGTGAAAGGGCTGATACAACATCCCTGTATCAGATGTTCAGCTCTATAAATCCTTAATCATTATGCTATCCTCCCATAATCCCATCTTCCATAAATGTATATCAATCATCCATTACCATCTTGGACACTAACCCAGTCCAAACCCCCCCTCTGGATCCTATAAAGCTAAAGTTTAATGGCTTCATGGAGCAGGAAGCCCATTCTAGCAATCTTGCTTTTTTTTGTTCAAACAGCTCATCCTCACTTGACAAGTAATAGGTTTCATTACAAAGCACTACAGGCAGTTTCCATTTCCGAAAAGAATAAAAAAGAACATCATTCCCTCATGTTCACTGATCAATATTTAAAGAGCACAGATGACTGCACCTTGTAAAATACTACTTCTCTAAGAGCACCTGGGTAGTTTAACTATGGAGTTTAATTAAAATTGAACATTTGGTAAAGTAGGTATCTCAATTTTCCAGAGGTTAATATCTCATTTTGAAACAAAACTCTCTTAAGGACTGCATTCACAGCAGTTCCCAATTTTTTTTGCTGCAGGCCGACTCATAAAAGCAAAATACTTTACACCAATCAAGATCTTCTTTTAAATTTCAAAAAGGAGCATGAAATAGGTAGACAGTTTGAGAACTGTGGAGTTTTCTGTTACAAAATGACGTTCAAATGCCAGAGGGAGAGTTAAAGTCGCTCGGATTCTGAGAGACTCTGAAGATGGACGTCACCTTGTTTTGTCGCTCATTTCGAATTCCAGTCAGTCTTCTGGAGGCAGTCACAGCTGGAAAATCCCAATTTGCATACACACTCACACACAAAACCGTCCCTTTCACCATTACGAGAAAGATGTAATCACACCCAAGAAACCTCTGTATTTATCTCTGTCTTCCATTCGGAGGGAGGGAAGCAATGCAGCTGCTGTAGCCAGAGGGATTGATTCGCAGTTGATGAGGTTTGTCTACCGCCAACCTAACACTGTAGGTTAATGCACCGATCTGCGATCAGTGCCCCCCCCCACCTCGCCCAGACAGATCGCAGGCCCGCAAAGAGGGGGCAGCGGCAGTTGTTGTTGTTGTTGTTTCACATGACTGTCACTTTTATCTTGTGGGTCTCAGGCCAGGAGAGACTGAGGCAATTCAGCCAAATGAAATCCTCTTCCGCTGAACGACTGAATCAAGCGCTGTAATCGTGGCTGAACACACACACACAAACACTCCGGGGTTCGTGCCTCTGAAGAGGACGCGTGGCTGTGGGAAAACATGTGGAGCGGGGATAAAGCTGAATGAACCTGATTTGTACAGGAACAATGCAAGAGTGCTTTCCCACAATCAAGATACAGGTGAGGAAGATTTATTCTGACAGACAGGGAGGGAGTTTCGACAGAGATGAAAAGAAAAGCAGATGATCTTCACCACTTCTAAGTATACTGAAATCAAGAAAATATGAAGGAGTCTATCTTGCTCTCAGGTTCACTCTCTCAGTATTGTGGAGAGCCATGACTTCTGTGCTTTAGAACTCCATCTTGAGCCAAGTTTAACTAGCAGTACTCATTCAAAGGTCAAAGGAGCTATATATGACATTCAGACATGGACCAGGATTGCCTGCACGCTGCTCTCATCTCTGACATCACAAACAAACATGGAAGTGGCGGAGCTGTTAGCCCAAACGGTGCTAACAGTTCTAACAGCGGCAAAAGAGCTAACAGGGTTGACGAAGGGGGAACCGGAGGATGGACGTTACGCCACCTCAAGAAAATAACATTCAACCTTTCCTCAGTTAGAGGTCTTCACAGGTTCAAAATGTTGGATCTGATCTGATAAGGACCTGTGGAAAACCTGCATCAATCCAGCATGGATAAATTATTCAATAGCACAATCAGAGCCAATTGGAAGGGGACCCAAGGACAAGTAGATCCAGTCCAGAATGCTGTCAACCCAAATAAACTCCACTGCAGAGAGAACAGCAGCACCTGCAGCAGCAGCATGACGTGCTATCAATTAACAAACAACCATGATGGCCAAATTCAAAAACAGCAGCAACATTATAATAATGATCTAAAAACAAATGTTCAATAGAAATGTTTACATGCTTCAAAGAGTATTTCATAAAAATGTTTCCATGTGAGAAAAAGTCTGAAAGCCAAGGGATGCTTGAAACAAACTCATTTGTACACAGTGATGTCCAACCACATCTCAAGACATAAGTTTACAAGTTGTCCACACTTGAAGGTGAAACAAATAAGCCTGCGAACGCAAAGAGGGCTGAAACATGGTGAATGGGTCAGACTCTGATCAATGATCTGATGAGCACTTTGAAGAATACTGATATCTTGAGAACCGCTATCCAAGCCCCCACCATAACCTTAACGTAATTCTAACCTCAAACCTGAAAACAAAACCTAAGAATTTGAATTAATAGTTGAGATAGCAACATCGCAACATCATAGAGGGTCTGACCTATGTCCGGCAATATTGGGTGCTTCCAGCAACTGATGTAGTATAAAGACTGAGACAGTCCACATAAGGTGGTAGGAAGGGGTGGTGGACGGGTCAAATAAACAGGACTTTCACCCACGAGACCACTATTTGTGTCCCATATGAAACCAAAAGCCAGTGTTGAGTTAATTCAGCATTACATTTTGTAAATTGCGTCACGTCATGCTAACCCTAAAACCGAAACAAATGTTCTTAATTTAACCCAAACCATGATTTTTTTCCTATACCTAACCAAGTACTTTCGTTTGTCGTAAACCTAAACGGGATCATTTCACAAAGTTAACCAAATGTTCTATTGTAAGGACACAGGACTTTCATCCAGGAGACCGCTGATTGTGTCCCGTGTGAAACCAAAAGCCAACGTAAGCAAACGTTGTTATTTTAACCTTGCGATTTGTAAGTTACATCACATCATGCCTTTACGTCAAATCACGTCTAACCTTAAACCCAAAACAAACATACTTATTTTGAGCCAAACCTTAATTTTTTCTATACCTAACCAAGTACTTCTGTTGGTCATAACCTGACCACGATCATTCCACAACGTTACACTGTAAGGACACGGGACTATCACCTAGGAGACCGCTGTTTGTGTCCTGCATTTGTGTTTTAACGCAACGTGATGTAAGTTACTGACATACATCCCACAATTACATCACGTTATGTCATGTCTCACCCTAAACCCATAACATACCCCAAACCATAACCCTTTTTCTACACCAAACCGAGTAATTTAATTGTGTAAACCTAATCACGACCATTTCACAACATAACCACATATTACAATGCACTGGAAACAGCCATCCACCTCACACAGACATGCCAGGGTGCCTTGTGTGTCCCTATCAGATGCAGAGGGGGTGTGACAAAGTGTTTGCATTTGAAGACCTGTGAATGAGAACAGGTTGGATGTACACACATGCACTCACACACCCCCACAAGCCCAGCACACAATCACATTTCATTTCACTCCCTGAATTACCGACCCGCCCTCGAAATCTACTTTCCTTCTGGATTCCGGCACTCTGATCTCATCCCCTTCAGTTATTGTCCTTTCTTGTGCGACCATTCAGAGTCTTTTCTATAGGGTTTTTTTTTTTTTTTTTTTTTTTTTTATGGAAAAAAATACAGTTAGCGGCGTCAGTGAAGCTTGCTGATCCATTGATCAATTCTGCAAATCAAATGAGGTTGTGCGATGGATAGATGTGGCATTTTCAAAGGGCCATCCTGAGGCAGAAATGAAGTACGCCTCTGTGTGCGAGACAAAGACGCATGTTTGTGTATACATGTCTGAACATCTGTGTCTCTGAGGCTGCATGTCTGTCTGTCTGTGGCTGGCGTGTCAATGTCTCATCTAACATCCCCCCGTCCCCTCAGGCCATGGACCTTTCCATTTGCTTGAAAAACAAACAGCCATTATAAATCAACCTGCAGTTTTTAACCATTATCCAGTTTGCGGGCATCTGTCGTTTCATGCTCACGTTCTGGCAACATGAGCGTGAAAATTGAGAGTGGAGAGATTGAAAAGAGAAAGATAGGGGTGAGAAAGTGTTGTTAAATTATTTCACATATCCATGATTGTCAATAATTCCAACTTTCAGTGAATGGTTATGAGCATGATCATAATAGAAAACTGGTGATGAGTGAAATGATTTGCTGAGCAGAATCCTACCTCTGCCTGAAACAACAAATATATTCTGCAAAAAAAAAGTAATTCTCATATTGAGAATATCAATCACTGAGCATCAGAGTGTGCTCCTGGAAAGATAGAAACTTGGACCTGGAATTTTGTAGAGTAACCCTTTGATGGCGACCCTCATCTTCAGTGTCACATCCACACTAAACATCAACATGGAGCAAGAAAGATGAGAGATAGCAATACAGAGATGGAAAAACACCATGTCTGTTTATCGATGATACTTCTTGATTTTTCTTTCCATTTCAGTGCCAAGAAAGCATGCCAAATTGGGAATGTTATTGGACCAGAGACCAAGAGGAAGATGGAGAGACGGAGATGGATTGAAAGAAGCCAAGAGCAAGACAAAGAGAGCATCCAGGCAATGATAGATGATAAACCTGAGTCTTACCAGGAATTCAAATGAGGACATGTTGCACAACCGGAATACAAATTTGTTTTAATTCGAAAGGCACAGACCATACCAAAATCAAGAAAACATTCCTCTTACCTGTAGCGCTATACATCAATCTAGATTGTTTGGGTTTGAGTTGCCGACTGCTGGAGATATCGGCCGTTGAGATGTCTGACTTCTCTTGAGTACAACGGAACTAGATGTCACTCAGCTTGTGGCACTCAAAGTGCCAAAAAAAAATAGCAAAAAACTCAACAGCAGAGTCTCTTTCCGGGTCACTAAGCAGTTTCACATATTTTCCTTCACCGAACTCCGCCGGCCAACCAAATCACCGCGCAAAAGAAAGCATCTACTCACGCTCATGCCAGCAAAAGACGTATATGCAACACTTACAAATGTATGGCTGCAATTGTAAAACTTTAGGTATTTATTTGAAAAGAGGCAAAATGTGAACATGCTTTCATAATGGTTTTGAAGAAGCTCTTTTAGAGGTGCAGTTGCTTACTTACGACACCAGGGGGAGTGTCCACCCAGATGAGCGCTAGTTAGCTAGGAGGATGAACACACAATTGATGATGATCAAACTGATTGATGATGTTTGATGTGGAAAATAGCAGTTTTGGTCAAGTTAAAGACTTAACAAGTTTCCAGCATTGCAATGGCGGGTTTCGCTAGCTCCCCGGTAAACAATTTAACAACGTGGCTGTCTTACTTCGACATTGTCCTTTTTGCTACTCAAGCTCGTTGACTTGTGTGTGTTACTACTAGTCGCTCATTCAGGTCATGTTAAAGGGTCAAATATATTGTGTAATCGCTATATGGTTGTCCACGTTTTCTAATATGTTTAGTGAGGCAGTAAAACAGTGAAGCAGGATCAAATACAGTGTTAAGACCACTGATGAGATACAATCTGAAGATGGTCCTTAATTTCTTTTGTGATGAATAAAGTATCTATCTATCTATCTATCTATCTATCTGCTGAGTGTGAAACTGTGAATATGAACGATTATTGTGAACTGAAAAATAAAGTTAGTGAAACAGTTTATTGAAACAAAGAAACGGCTAACATCTCCTGTCTCTGCTTTTCCCGTGTAAAACAGGACTCCACACCTGTTTTGGGCAACACAAGGCGTGAGGCCTGTAACATAAACATTGTGGCGTCCTCCTTGGCTGAGCTCTAACGTTAGTTAGCTCAGTGGTGCTAGGAGAGCTAGCGGTAGAAGGGAAATAATTCCTGAAACTGCCCATAACAAGGTCTGTGTATCATCTTGAGTAACCAGGTCATGATTTCAGGAAAGAGACATTGCTGTTGTGTTTTGTAAATGTATCTTTTTTTGAGCACCACAAGCAGAGTGCCATCTGGTTTCATTATAGTCAGGAGAAGGCAGACATCTCTACGGCTGATATCTCCAACACTCAGCAACTCACACCAAAATAATCTAGACTGATAAACAGCACTACAGGTAAGAGGTAAAATATATCATTTTGATTTTGGGGTGAACTGTCCCTTTAAGGTTTCCAAAATCTGCTTTGAGTCGTGTTAAGTGTTTCAGATTTGTTACGCATTTCCTGATGAGCTGCTAACACACTAATTGTTTTTCCACAATGCCTCCAAGCTGACACATGTCAGACTTTGACATCCCATCAGTGGGGCCAGCCACCATTGGCTGCTAAAAATATTTGCACTGAAGGCAGAGCCAGGCGCTTTGGATAAACGCCTCCACCAAATGTTGAGAGTGCATAAAATGGCACTTGTGGCTCCTTATCTCTGGGGTGTAAGTGAAGGAATCAGCCTTTCGTCGCAGATTGTGTTGTTGAAAGGCGGAGGAGAAAGAAAGAAAAAAATATATAAAAAGCAGGTCCCAAAATGTCCCAAGCGCTCTAATCCTCCCTGGAGACAGGTGGATTAGTGGGACGTTCATTGAAAAAACACGCGCACACACACACACACACACACACACACACACACACACACACACACACACACACACACACACACACACACACACACAAGCGCACCCACACACAGAGGCACACACACACACACACGTACAGCTAGATGATTTAATTTCCAGTTTGGTGCAGGTATTTGCTGCTGAATTCCCCCCTGAGCTTGGTCGAGGCGCAGAAAACCTTCAGCAGCAGGGATGGACACGCGAACAGCCACACCCTCTCTGAATGAGCGGCGACACACGTTCACACTTAACACACCCTTTGAAAAATCTACAGCATCTCAACAAGTCATCCAGTCGAGTGTTGAGCCTCAAAATCGTCTCAAATACTCTTAAACCACAGCGACTAATGTGGATGACAGTAAAAATCCGACTTGCTTTCAGCGCAGATAAACCCGATTCCTTCCTCAATGAGGATTGGATTTCCCTCATGCTACAATATCTACACCATTTGCTGATTTTTATCAACTGTGACATTCCAAAAAATAAAGAAAAAGCACATTTTAAAACTCAAAACCAGCTTAAATTACTTCACAGGGGCGTTTTTGCTGCGCATTGGGCGCTGCGCTGCGTAAAAACGCAGCACTCGGAAGCTTCAAAACAACCCAGCTGCTTCATCCACCTGTGCATCTGACCATACAGCCAAGTTTCAAACACAATTCAGTCTCAATAAGACACATTTTGTACATTTCTTCACCATAATGTTGCGCACTTGCGCACCTTGATGCTGCGACCGCTCGCTCAGCGCGTCCTGTTCTCTTTTCTTTCTTAATTTCCTAAAAGTTTCATCTCACCCAAATGTGTCCAGCCTCATGCATTTGTTGTCGCCACGCTGTCACCAACTTTCACCCTCAAATTTCTCCACGCATAACTCCGAGATCAGCTCTGACCTCCATCTGCTGACCGTCAAAGATGCAAGGGCGCACCAAAATTCGTTGGAGTAAATATAGAGACAGAGACAGGTTCACTCACCCGTGGAGACATCCGATTGTTCCCTTTGCGTTCTTGCAGTTCGTGATGTCCTTCTTGTTCCCGAGCTACATCCTCCTTTTCTGTCAGCGCTGGCTACAGTATGTCCATGTCCTCTCCTCGAGTTGAGGAATGAATCTCCGCGTCTTGTTGTGCCTTCTGAGCGGAGGCACGCAGCCCGTCAACTACAGGACATAAGAAAACGTACAGTGAGTGTTAAGTTCAGTCCAGGATTTCTTTTAGTGTGTCCCGGACAGAGCGGCAGAGGACCAGTGCGGACGCACTGGACACGTTCTGCGGTCCATTTTGGTCCGGTGCGCACCGAGACGCGTCCTGCGCCAAAACAAGAGGCAAAGAAATGACAATAAATCCCTCTTTAGGCTCCAGCAAAAACAAAATTAAGTTGGTTAACTGATTTAGTAGGATGCTGAAAGAGCAGTATCCTTTAGGAAAGTTTTAACACCGGAGAGCAGCGCGCGGAGAGGAAGAGCGAGACAGAGCGATAAAGGAGTCCTGACTGACTAGAGCTGAGAGAGAAGGAGGGAGGGAGGGGCGGAGAGACAGAGAGAGACTGCAGACTCCGACTCGCTTCACCGAGCACAAGTTGACTCCTGGTCCCACACATTGTGACGCCGCAACAAGGTCTGAAATTCAAACAAGCTCTTGCAAATTTTTTGAATTATAAGCCCCTTCTGCTGTGTGGAAATTCAAACAAGCTGCGCAGCACCCAGAGGCAGTATCTGAGATTCTTCTTCTTCTTATATATTTATTTATGCTGTTCAAGGATGGTGTCACCTGCAGATTAGAGTTGCAGCAGCAGCTTTGGTGGTTGCATGCATAGTCAAATCATCCCTGTGGTGTATAAATATAGTGTATTCACTCACCAGCCACTTTATTAGGGACACCTATTCAACTGCTCCTTAACACTAACAGCTCATCAGCCGATCAGCAACTCAATGATCTCAACTGATCTACTGGGATTTTCACACACAACCATCTCACAGGCTCGCCAAAACTGGACAATAGAATTAGAAATAGAAATTAGAATTTTTTACATCAAGAAAAAAGGGTTTATCATTTATGTATTACAGGGTTGGTCATCAATGTGCCACAAAGGGCAAACAGTCTGCAGGTAAATCCTGTCGCCCCCGCAAGTAATTTACTGGTGAGTTCTTCCACTCACTTAAAGGAGTACCAATTAGTGCATTGAGCCTCTGATTAGAATGACAACCAGGAGACAGTTGGCTCTACATGGCACATGGTTGTCCACCACTTTATTTATTGTTGTTGTTAGTAATTGGACCACCATTGACATAATGCACCCCCTAGTACTTGACAACACAGTCTCACTCCGACCTCGTCACATACCGACAGTTTAGTAATGGACTTTGCACGTCCAGCTACCATGTGAGAGGTACCCTGGTGTCATGCATCAGTTCAGGGAGGACCCAAATGCAGAGTAACAGGTAGGTGGAAATTGACATCTTTTTTCCTCAACAATTAATTCAGGTGGTTGGGTTTAGGCAACAATAGCACCTGGTCAGGTCGAGGAAAAAAGAGGGTTTGGCTTTAGAATCTTACAGGATGTGAACGCAGCTCTCCTGTGGAAGTCGTTGGTTGTTGGACCCACCCACCACCACTCCCACCTGCCCCACTTGGAGTTTCGCCATCTTTTTTTTCCTGACGTGTTTCCCCCTGATGCCACCCAGTGCCCTTAAACTATAATGGCGACTGGCCACGTATCATGCTGACGTTAAAGGCCTGCTTTTTTCATCAGTGTCTGACGCCGCAAATCACTGTCCAACCGCCGGATATCGACGACTTCGGAGCGAGACCAGGTTGTCCTTGACCATCAACATGCCTAATACCAACCCTAAAGCTAATTTAACCTACACTGAATTCCAATCTTAACCCTAAAACTAACATGTCACCTTTTCTACCCCTCACAGCAGTTGCTGTCACTATCATTTATCCTGTCAGATCAGACCTCTTCCAAGGGCTGTATGAGCGTGTGCACACTGTATTTCATTGGCATATTTCGTACTCCACAGGTGTTTCTCACAGCAGGTATTTTGACTTGTCATAACAGAAAAAGCAGGTGTTATTTATGACACTGAGAGCAGCTCCTTCTATTCAAGACATGAATAGAGAGTGTGGCAATGTGACAGTACGCACAATACCAAGACCCTGAAACTGAAGTATCTATATGGACTTCAATCATTCATTCATTCATTCATTTTCCATAGGGTGAAGCCTATCTTGACCTATCACAGCGCTGACACAGACAACCATTCACACTCACATTTACACCTACGGGCAATTTAGTGTCACCAGGGTGTCTACAGGAATGCTTTTTAAGGCCTTTTCCGAGATATTTACAAGAAACAACAACACAAGACAGCAACACACAGGGAGAACATACAAACTCCACACAGAAGGGATCCTCCACCCCAGTTCAAAGCAGGAATCCTGTTGCTGTGAGACGACAATACTAACCACTGCACCACCTTCTAAATGGAATTCAGCCATCATTAATTTTACAGTGTGCACCTGAGCTTTTTCAGTACCTTTATTTGCATACATATTGGTTTCGTTGCATCCATTAGGGCGGCAAAACCTGCACCTGACACAGTCACAACTTACGGCACGTCATTTTCATAATTACGGTGGCTGGCAAACGTGCGACAAAGAGCTAAAGCATGTCCATTAGGTGACACGTGCTGCAGCTTTAAAAAACAATGCCACTACAATGAAAATGTACTGCTATTGAAAAACTGTTGTGCTGAAAGCCAAAACAAACACATGAGCAGCAAACACACAGCAAACACAGAAATGGTGCTGAGTGAAAAACACACAAATCCCCTAAAACAAATCCAACAGAAAAGTGTTGCATATCCAGCCACAGCGGAGGTTCTCCCGGCCCTCAGGGGGCCACTTCTTTACCTCACTTGTCTTTTCACAACTTCTGTTGTGTTGCAGCGTTTCCTTGGATTTGTTTTGGGGGTGTGCATGTTTTTGACTTTTCATCGTTTCGTATTTGCAGCATGTTTGCTGTAAAAGTTTTGGTTTTGGCTCTCTGCAGCATGCTTTTTTTCCCATTTGTTGCATGTTTTTGTTGTATATATTTTCGCGTTTTTTAAATTGCCATTGTTCCAAAAGACGCAGCACATTTCTTGTAAACATTGTAACGTTTTAGGTTGTTGTAGTGCGCCTGCCCTTGTTGACCATCATACATAATAACCTCACCCAACATCAGTGTGAGCAGCAGTGGTCTAATCAGACAAAATAACTGTAATAATGGTGTAGACGTGCAGGGTGTTAAAACCTGAAACAGCCCTTTAATGAAAAAAGTGAAATGTCCTCACAAGCTCTAAATTTGAATCGTCCCCACAAAGGTAGTTGTGTGAGAACACATACACACACACACACACTTCAACAATGAATTGTAATATGTCTATTTGAATAGGAATTAACCTCCCACCCCTATAGCTTTAAAATGAATTATCCCTCCATTTATACTGTACATTACACACACACACACGCCGAAAAGAGGATTTGCTTTCTTACCGCTCTCACAGCTCAGTCACCTTTCCCTCCATGTCTCACTGTGTGCACTGACGCATTCTCCTCTCTAACCACAGCGATGGATCAAATCCTGCGTCTTAAACCCTCTGTCATGCTGCTTGGGTTCAACTCTTTATCCTGTTACCTTACATTATGCTACAGACACACGTATACTCTATAGGCCTATAATGGAATTCACTTCATTACACGTGTCGAAAGGAAGCAGTGCATCACAACAGTATATGGGTTTGCACTGAAGCTTCACTTCGTCAGTGCATACAGCTCATAACTTTAGGTAAACGCTGTCACACACTGCCGAGCTTTGCTTCACTGGAGCGGTCTGACTACTGCAGAGCAAAATGCTGGCATCATG
Organism: Epinephelus cyanopodus; assembly: GCA_026686955.1. Classification (NCBI taxonomy): domain Eukaryota; kingdom Metazoa; phylum Chordata; class Actinopteri; order Perciformes; family Serranidae; genus Epinephelus; species Epinephelus cyanopodus. The sequence continues at coordinate 16,521,174 of CM048934.1, forward strand.
TTTTATAGCTCTTCATCTGAAACACATTTTGTCTTAATATATAGCACAAGCAGATGTTAACATAACAATTTCAAAGCAACTTTAAGTCACTACCCTGGTTTTTATTTTTGCATCTAGCCTCTTGTGCCATTTTTAAATTCAACAAAAGTCACACACACATACCTTTTACTTGTCCCATAACCATTGGCCAAAATGTCAGCATCGCACTGCAAAGAATAATAACTCCAGCGGCGTCAGAGAAACTTGATTTTTTCATGTTTCATGTCAAACACATTCTGTATAATACATCACACTGCGCTGGCTTCCTCTGGGATAATAGAGTCCCGATGTCTCTGTCACATGCTACTCATATTGCATTTATCTCACATTGCAAAGCCCTGGGCTATTACAGCATACATACATTATTTACTGCTGTTTAAAACCTAGTTATGCAACAGAAAGATATGATCTAATGCAGTTGTTTTAAACTCTGGTCCGAGTGGGTCAAAGAACCGCTGTTGTCCCTCCTGACGGCTTGTGCTGTGCAGTTAATTGTATTCACCTGCTGCCTGAGTGTAAATCAGTCCCCGATTAGATGCAGCTGGTGTCTGACTCCTGAGGACCATAAGAAGACAGCGTGAGAATCACTCCATAAATACTGTAGTATATTATTTTAAAGCACCGTGAACAAAAAACAGATGAATACAGATACAGCTGCTGCAGAAGTGCTGTTTTTGATAAAACACTGAGCGTCTTCTCCATTTGGAACAGTAAGTTATTTGGAAAAATCAATACGCTTTGGTTGCCAAAGGCGAAGACAGTAACGATACGGAGGTTAAATCCAGAGGATTGCTTGTAATTTATGAGCAACAGAAAAGACTTGCTTGTAGTACTACACAAAGTAAAAACAATGTATTCATTGAAGAATTTCTGTAATGTTTCCTGTTTAAACTGCATGGCAGTTTTTTTACACTGTTTTCTTCAATACCCAGAAACCCTGCATCCACAACAGCTGTTCCGAGAAACCTCATCGCCAAAGGATGGGCATGATGGGATGAGAGACATTTGCTGTGTGTGTTGGTGAAGTTGGCATCGAAGTGCAGTCAAAGCAGTTCAGAAAATGTGACTGCAGTGTTTTTGCAACGCACCTAAAGGCATCCACACACCAGGGACGTAACAGATAAACAATACGAAAATGCAAAACACTCTATTTAGCGTCAAAAATATTCATACTGAGAGCGAATTTGTGACCGTATCAGCACTTGTTCAATAAAAGGTTCAAATAGATTTGTGAAAGCTTGTACCTCAGAAAAAAAGATTGATTCAACATCATCCAGTGAGGTGCTACATTTATTTTATTACCGTAAGTTTGCATTTCACAGAATGCTGTGAGTGATTTTGAATTTCCTTCTGTAAACAGTATGTCTAAGGCTTTTACTGTAAAAGATAAGAATGGAAGGAGCGGATCTGTTATGCTTGTGTTTGTCAAGGTTCAAAAGAGTTATAAAGTTTTGGTTCATACTGAGGAACCTCTGTTGTTGTTTTATAATCCTCATAACTTTAACGCTGGGTGCTGAGAATCGCAAACGATCAAGAGGTCCGCCAGTGTTGTGACACTGTGCCCTGATGTCCGTGCAGCACAGTGTGATTGGTGGCCATTGATTGTGGTGTGTAAACTCAGAAAAATTATGCTGCTTTTTCAGTGTAAAACATTCAGTGTGAAAGCACTTTGACAAAAGGAATTTGAAAAAATATACTAATGTGTGAATTTATTGCAGAAACACACACAAAAAAACACTGCGTCCTGTGTGTAAAGACCTTAAGGCCACGTTCAGAACAATTTGAGAGCTGCATAAAAAAAAAAAAAAAGCCCTCTCTCATTCATTTCAATGAGGCCAGACTGTTGGCACATTGAGAGTGATATTGCAGTGGGCTCTGGCCAAACATCATGATCTGGCAAGGCGCTGCATTGCCTAATGAAATACTTGCAGTTGTAAAACCATGTCACTGAGTATTACACATAGTTGTGTGGTGTTTGTTCCTCCAAATGGACTGTCTGGATCATATTTATTTTTCTCTTTCTCTTCTCGTGTGCAGTTCCTCGTATGGCCACTTGAGGCTGGCTCCAAAAGTGAGCCAACATCCATAGACCCCAGTGTTAAGATGCCCCATTTAACAGCAGAACCTAACATGTTTACAGCCTGGTACAAAAACAGATTCGGTCTCCATAGCTAATTTACTTGTTCACGGCAGTTGTAGGGGGAGTTTTATATGACTCACTTGTTTACATTCGTCCAAATAAATGTCACCTTGTGTCATTTCTGGCTTCAACAATCAAAGTCCTTGACCATATGTGACATCAGAGTGGCAACATTCTTTATTTTAAACAGTCTTTGGTTTTAACCAAGGACTGTTTTTGGTCTGAATCTCCACTAACTTCTGGTTTGTTGATGCTGTGAAGTTGGACATGAGCATCTATGCCAACAAATTGAAGTGGTAGCTCTGCAAATGTTTCTCTGAGGCTGAGAAATCTCATTGATCACATTTAATCTGAGTGAGCATGGCCAAAAACACTTTTTCTAAGCACAAGTTTGCTAACTGGCAAACTTCCTGGAATTCTGCAGTACTTGCTCATGACCATGGCATTCATCAACGGTGTAGCTGGCTAGCTAGCATGTGGAGATAGCTATAGGCTAGGATGGTGAGTTTGAACTCGGAAAGCCTCTTAACACTGATAACTCTGTATGAGACTGCATTTTTAGGTTTGTAGGCAAGAGGTCTCAGCTTCACAGATACTTTGTGTTTCCTTATCACTGGGCCTCAGACTAACACTGCTCAGCCATAAAATCTCTACCTCTTTAGCTCTTCCCATAAAAGTTTAACATTTCTGACTCCAGAGCGGCTTTGCCCTCCAGAAATGTTTGCATAACTAAAAGTATAATCTACATTTTGTTAAGCTCCACTGGAAACATAAAGAAGTGATCGTAAAGACTCATGCAGGGTGGCTGTTTTAATAGATTTTCAACAGATGGTGATGAGACTGAGTGATATATTCACAGCACAGCATGCAAATACAATTCATAGCAAAGTCCAACAAAAGTATAATTTCAAAAAGTAGTTGCAGGTGTTTTGAACATCTCCAGTTTGCACCTCAGACTGATATAATGTTAACATAATAATTATTCAGTGTACAGCCAATAATTCGTGTTGGTTTCAACTCTTCACAATCTTACAGACTGATTTGTGGTATTAGGTAACATATAAATTAATAAAAATTGATAACATACCATCTTGCATTCTATTAGTTTCCATCCTAAATCATAGCATCATCATCCCATATGGTCAGTTCATAAGATTGAGAAGAATATGCAGTGAAGACGATGTTTACCAAACTAAGGCTAAAGAAATGACCAGACATTTGTTGACCAATCTATTTAAAAAGCTATTGAAAAAAGAGGGAAGAATTACTTAATCATTCCCCTGAACACACTGAAGACAGTAGCCACGTTTCCATCAGCCTGTTTAGATGCACATCTAGAAGTATCGCATCGAAAAATTATGATGGAAACGTCAAAATTCCAATTAAAATCTCCCGATTTGCACAAATTAAAATACGCTCGCTTAAGCCGGGTTTTGGTTGATTCGAAAAAATGTTGATTCGCAAAACGGGGGATGGAAACAGTTATGTTTGAATTAAGCCTGATGTAGCGCACCTCTCTCCATGGTGATATCCACAGTCCGGGTCGGGAAGGCAGTAATGCATTTACAAGCTGGTTGCCAACCGCCAAAAAACGTAGAAGAAGAATGCGAGACTTGTTTTGTTTCCGGTTCTGCGGAAAACTTGTGCGAGTTCGTAGTTTTCACCAAAGTCTGTACATTTAATGGAAACACACAGGATTCTGATTTCTTTTAATGCGCATTTCCCAGTGATTCGAATCACTTTTGGATGGAAACATAGCTAGAGTTACTTTTGTATCTGAATATTGTACAGCAGCTATGCAAGTCAAAAGGATCATAAACAAACATTGGAAAATCCTAGAATGTGATCCAAGTTCGGGCCATTTGTCATCCTCTAAACATTGACATTATTTCAAAAGAGGTAGAAATGGAACAAGGAACCCTCACAAACTAATTGGCCTCCTCAACAAGTGTATGGAAATTATAGATGTTGAAAATGTGCACACTGTTCAAATACATTCGACACCAAAACATTCAATCACCCCCATTCAGGAAAGAAATATAGTATCAAAGAATTTAGTCATTGCCTTTCTACACGTCAGTTACATAAGTCACAAGTCAACAAGTTACATATTGTTCTCGTAACTCTCTAACTTGTACTCTTTTTTATGCTTTTTGGATGAATTGAAAATGATATTTTCAAAAACTGCTTTTGAAGAATGTGACAGAAGAAATATTGAAAAAGAAAAGTGAAATAACTGTGATAATTACTCATGTGACCTGTGTATATTTAGCACACCTGTGAGTGCTTATGCGAGTCTGTTGGTCACACCTGAAGAAGCAACAGGCGAAAAGTGTTGTTCTCACATGAGACTCTTTTGTCTGTTTCACATGGAAACATCCCAATAGTTGAAACCCTGTGAACATTTTGTTATGTTGATTGGTCATTCAGAAATGTGACCTGTGTGTGACCTTGGCACCAACTGATCAGGCGTATCTCAATCAGCAAAGCAGCGTGACCCCCCCTCGTCTCTGCTCAATTTGATTTCCCAATGGACCCTGGATGACCTTGCCCCTTTCTATCTTTTCACGCTTCTTCCTTAACACAATGGTCTGACTGGCTGTCCCCGAATGATCTGATATTATAAAAAGCACACAGTCTATGTTCTTGTCTTTTTATGTGCAGTGGTAAAAAACCGAATGCCAGCACTTTTTCCCATTCATGTGCAAAAAAGTGACATTTTCCCGAGAATCACATATAGCGGGGGTTAAATTACCACTGAAATGGCATTTCGATTGTGTGACAGGTAAAACCCACCATTAAAGCCCAGACTAGTGTAATTATTTTAGGGCTAAACGCTCTTAAAGGCCCCCATAATACCATAATAATAGGGGAAGCTTTGGGATACATTATTGCCTTTAAAATACTGTCAGGACTCATTCCTACACAATGAAATGCATAAAAGCTAATGTGCAAGTAAAGATTATTTTCATGCAGCAGGTTATATAGAGCTGATTATGTAGCTGCAATCAAGTGGGGACCTCCATCACGACTTACAAATAACATTTAATAAAAATGCAATATGAGCATTATAAATTCATATGGTCCAATCAATATTTACAGACACTTTGCATTATACATGAGAGAGTGGGTTGACCATGCTTACTGAATTTTTCATACAGAGCACATTTACTATGTTGACGCATTCATACTTCTTACAATGACTGAGAGGCTGCGAGAAAAAAGGAAGCATGGTGTTAAAAGTCAAGTAATTCTTGACCAATTATTTTCAGACATTTCTCCACTATGTCATAGGAATTCCATTTTCAAGTGACTATGGCCTCAGGCTTATGATTTTTCCTTACAACATACTCATATGCTGCCCTTCAACTAAACAGGAACTCGTCAGGTTACATAGGGAGTCAAGCATATTATGCTCATCCTGAATGTGGAAGTCCTGGATGCCACTGAAAATGTTTGGGAGATAATAAACTATACAAGGAACTAAACTTTTATATGGATCCAATATCAGTACATACATTAGATCTGTGGTTTGAAATATTGAAAATGAGGCAAACATATTAAAATGGGTAGCTTATGATAGAAATTTCAAACCAAACCAAAGACCTTGGTAAGCTTTGGGAAGGTTTGGGGGGCTGGAGAGTTTTGAAAACCTGGAAGGAAAATATGAATTGGGAAGGTTTGGATATTAGAAATACCGTCAATTACAAAACTATTACAAAAGGGAAATCAAATCAGATTCTTACAAGGAGTTAAATGGTGTTATCCAAATCATAATTAAAGCATATCAGTAAAGTTAAATAAGGACTGACAAATGACAAACATTTAACCAAATATATCAAGGTGAAATGGGAGAAAGAACTCAATGTAGAAATATGTATAAATTGTAAGCAATGTAAAAATTGCTGACGAGAGTGCGAGTCTTCTGATGTAGACCACTGTTTTTTTTAAATGTCTGAAAACAACTGTATTTTGGGAAATGGTACAGTATGTAAAGAGCTTGAGCACATACTAGTTTATGAGGTTCCTAACAGTTGTTTGGTGCTTTATCTATGTACATTTTCTGAAGAACATGGTATTGCTAGTGATAGATATATGATCAAAATAGAGAGAGAGAGAAAATGGGGGAAAATGGACTCTATACAAGACTCAAAAAGACAATACTAGACTGCAATAACAATCAATAGATACACTAATCCTTAGGGTTGTAAAAATGTGTATTTACACAACCAGTTTCTGTTTTGTTAGCTCTTTTCCTTCAATCATTTTATTATGCTCTTGTAACTGACATGTCAAAGTCACAAAACATGTTTTAATAAAGATTTAAGTGAAAAGAAAATCCTTTGGGGGGGTGTCTCAGTGCTGGGCTTAATTATAAGTGGTGAGGAAGAGACAATCGAAAAACTTACTTGGACAAGCTGCACAACATGATGTGTGCTTTACTGGAATATTTTTTATTCAGTGTGTTTGGGTTTTACAATAGAAAATAATTCAAGGATGGGACTGACTTCGTTTTGCGAGTGTGTATAATGAATTGAAGTTATGCTGCCTTCAAATGGGTTTGTGTTAAGGTGTTTACAAGAGGAGTCCCTATGAACGCCGCTTCTTGTGGTACTCACAACCTTGGAAGTGGAACTTTTCTTTGCACGAGTTGTGATGTGTTTAGTGACATTTTCTGAAGTTCTTTGTAATTTTATTATACGCCTGGGGAAAATGTTGATATTTGCAATGGTCTCGCCTTTTTCTACTATCATTATGCGTTTGCATTTCATACATAACATTACCCGCTTGGTAGTTTGCTAAACTGTTAGTCGCGGTGGCTTCTAAATGCCAACAGTATGACTTTATTTTTCCTAGGATGGCAAGGGCGTAACCTGCTCCGTAACCTGCCCTACTATCCCTTTAATTGGCTTGTACTTAGTGCCTTTGTTGATTGAATTGGTTAGGTTTAGGCATGAGGAATGAGATTGGTTAGGGTTAGGGTAAGAATATCCGTAAGCCAATTTGAAGATGAATAAGCAGAGTGGAGCAGGTCATGCCACCATCCAAAGAATAAACACTCATCACCAGTATGTGTCCATGTTGCCATTGCCTAACACTTGCCGAGTTTTTTTGCAACCTCAAATTCATTGTTTTTAAGGTAGATGTGCAATCCTGAGTGCCTGTTTTTCAGGATGCAACGGCTGCGCCCTGAGATAAACAGGGTTCAACTTTTGGAATGCAGCAGCGCACACTGCATGTCATGTGACGAGGAGCTGACAGACACCTTTCCCTTCTTCTGTAAATTTAATTCATTTTCCGTAACCGCTTATCCTCTTGAGGGTTGCAGGGGGGGCTGGAGCCTATCCCAGCTGACAATGGGCAAGAGGCGGGGTCCACCCTGGACAGGTCACCAGACTATCACAGGACTGACACATAGAGACAGACAACCATTCACACTCACATTCACACCCAAGTGCAATTTAGAGTCACCAATTAACCTGCATGTCTTTGGAACTGTGGGAAGAAGCTGGAGCACCCGGAGAAAACCCACAATGACAGGGAGAACGTACTCCGCACAGAAGGGCTCCCCCACCCAGGGTTCGAACTAGGAACCCTCGACAGTGCTAACCACTGCACCACCTTGCCACCCCGTCTGTTTTAAATAAGACAACGCCGCCGATCATTTTAATGCAAGGCTGCCAGCTTTACATCTGCCCATGGACAAAAGGACTACACATAAACAGCACCTGAAGAAGATTGGCTCTGCAGTCAGGATCTCAGGTAAATGGGCTATGATACAGTGCTTGTTAAGGTTGCTTAGCAACCTCAGATGAGAGCTGGCACAGAGAAGGCACAAGAGTAGCACCCAGAGCCCGACCTCGCACTTTCGAGGCGGTTAAAGACGAGGCATGTGTGCTGCCCTTTAATCACTTGAACGCCAAGCATATCTTGTATTTCCCATGCCGTAACCATGACCTTACAAGTTCCATTTGAAGGCAGCATCAGTGCACAAACACTATTCCAACCTGTTTTTAACGCAAAAGAACCTGTCGAAAAACTGACTATATCCTAAAGTGAAAAGGCATGAGGTGTGTCACGGCTCTATAGAATAAAATAAAAGTAAACCTGATTTCAGACAATACTTCGATAGAAAACAATGGATCTGTGCTAAGATGTTTGAGGTAATAAGGTGTTAAGACTAGGGATGTCTCGATCACATTTTTTTTGCATCCGATCCGATACCAGTCCTTTATTTTGAAACTGAGTCCGAATCGATACTTTGCAAAACATTAAGAAAGAAAAAGGTTTCCAAGGTTTTTTCTTATTTAAATAGTTTATTATTTAATATATTATTATTTAAATACCCGATCAGGACATCCCTAGTTAAGACTAAAATGACTTGATAGGGAGATTGTTGATTGTTGGGTGGAGAGCTGGCAGAAAGTGAGTCAAACTCATCAGGATTCTGTTAAGACCTGCATCCTTTTTTTGTAGACTGGAAACCAAGGAATTTGGCTTATTAGTAGCTGACAAAGAATAACTGAAAAATAACATCCTCTGGTTTGGATTTTTTAAACCACAGCAGCATGTCACATCTCATAGCTTGCAGGAAAATCCCCTTGGACAGAGACACAAATAACATATCGGTAGGTGACTATAGATGACTGTGCCACAGATGGGTTTGAAATTTTCACCCCAAACATGCCAACATTCCCACTGCTTGTTAAAGCACAGATGCATCTCAAGTGTAGGTTCTCCATCCTTTCATTCACCCTTCTATTAATGTAATTAAGTCACGCTTAGATGCAGTTCAACCAAGAGTCAGTTTACAACCTTCAGAGAAACACAGGGCGTTTTTGATTTTCTTGTCATTTCATCTTTTATGAGGAGAGTGGGCAGGAGGTAAAACCCTCCACTTCCGTGACACCTTATTAGGAGCTTATCTGTAGGCAGACGAGAGGACAGAGGGGTAGAGTACACGGGGGGGAAAGGGTGGATAGAGATGGAGGTTGGTAGAGGCACGGAGAGGGAGGATGGCTGAATGCCTGGTGTGAGTCATATCTGAGCCTGCAGAGTTCAAATGCAAGGCCTGCTTCCACATATATTAGTCCACCTACTGGGATAACACCAAGTGGTCTTTTGCAAAGCCTGATGCGACTGAGGCGTTATCATCTTGTCCGGTCACACAGCCTGGCTCTCTTTCCCTCAGGATTAGTTACAGAATCACTTTTTTCTTTTGCTTTAAATCGCCTTGGCTGATGTACTTTTCTTTATGCATATCTATGCATTGCTTCTATACATCTACATCTAATCTCAGAGCTTTCTATCTGCTCTGCAGACAGGTCAAAAGGACTCATATCTATCGTCGGTCTCAGTGCAGTACTGTATATTGGCACTGTTTTGTTTTTGCTTTTTCCAGTCTTAATCGAGAACCCTGGCTGAGTCTTTGGCTTCAATATCAGCTCTATCACCCCGCAGCCACTCCATACGCATCCTTTAATAATGATTTCACCTCGACTCTGGAGGCTGGTGGGTAGCCTGCCTGCTCATGACACCTTCAATGAGCCTTTTTTCTTACTGCACCCAGTCGGTTTTCTTGCTCTTTATATCTGAAGTATTTCTTTTGATAAAGCAGAGGGTACTGACTTCAATCCCATGGGTCAAATTTTGGATTCTAGATTCTGGATTTAGGGGCATCTATCGGCAGAAATGATATTCATAGCTAAGTTTTCACAAGTTTCTAACCACCTGAAAAAGAATTGTTGTGTTTTCATTACCCAAGAATGAGCATTTATATCTACATATGGAGTGTGTCCTCTTGCAAGGGGTCCCCCATGTTGTTCCCAAGTAGCCCAGACTGGATAAAAATTGGTTCAGATGGGGCCATTTGTTTTGTGTTTTCACGACCACCTAAGTTCTGCATGTAATCTGCAACCTCACTGCTAGATGCCACAAACTGGACCTTTTAAGGTGCAATATTTTTTTTTAGAGGAATGTTTGACCTTCAAAAAGTACTGACCTGCACTAGACAAAAACTTAAGGGCTCATTAAATTAGGGCTGTCCCTGACTAAGAATTTTCCTCGTCGACCAATAGTTGTCATTTAGGACCATTAGTCGACTAGTCGCCCGCATGTTTATGATATTAACTTAATTACTGAATTATATATTTTGGGTGGGGCATCACAGTGGTTTGAGTCAAGGTGTGAGAAATAATTGTGCTACGTGGCTAATGGGCATGTAGCTACTTCCATGTTTCAGATGATGCGTCATGTTTGTAGTCGACCAATGAAGATGAGTTTACATATCACCTTGGGTTCGTCCTTCACCTTCTCAAAATGATCCCACATTTTGGATTTCCTGCCCGACATGTTATTAACTAGCCTGTGGAATAACCGCAGATACCAGCCCTGGAAATTAGGGGCCGCACACATGCCATGTCTTTTACCGCCTGGAAAACCGATGTGAGACGCTGGGCAGAGGAAAAGCCAGGGGATCACCAAAGTTAATGGAATTCATCCTCTGGGTACCATGAAAATTTCATGGCAATTAATCCTATAGTTGTTGAGAGATTTCAGTTTGGACCAAAAGGTGGACCAACAGAACAGTTTTGTGATCATCATCCCAAAGTTATGTTGTGTACAGTCATCAACAAAGAGCTTGCCATGAAATTTATTCTATGACTAAAAAACTATAGTTACTATAGAATTGTTGCTTCCAAATACAAAATACAATGTTGGCAAGGCCTTTCTGACATGCACAAAGGAATAATTGACCATTAAGTAGTTAACAAAGAGAGTACTGTAGAGCAAGACTATGCAAGACACCGAAGAAAGTCACCAAGGAACAAAGGCAAGAGCACAGAGCTGTGTCAAAACAAAGGTCAGCACCAAAGTGATCTGGGGAAATGTGATAACCAAAGACTCCATGTGAACAAAAGAACAAAAGATATCCTCCTTCAGTCACACAAAGGTTTCATAAGCAGAAAAGAAAGAAAGGAATAACCTGCACAAGCACAATTTGCACTGCTGGAGAGCTCTCAAACCCACTCAGAGGAACACATATTTACATTTAGATACATTTAAATGCAAACACAAATCTATCATGCCTCAAAAGTGTCAAGCCTTCTTTCTTGTTTCCATCTAAATGTGAATGTATCCTCTGTCGCTCTGTGACTTTGTGACCAGCCTGTTGCATTAAAAGCAGCTTCATAAAACCTCTCCGAAAGTAAATTTGACAAAGGAGACGCGGACTAAAAGCTGCAACGCCGGAGGTCAGTGTGCAGTCCAGAGGCAGCTAATGTAATGGAGGAGGCTGGCTTTGTCGGTGGAGACATATGAGAGCATCAGAAAGATGAAAAGAATGGAGATGGAATGAGATGTGCTATCAAGGTAATATATATCTCACATGATACCTGGTTTACAATTTTTCCTTCCTGTTAGTGTGATTTACTCACACACAGGGAAGCATACATGTTTTTCACCTTATTTACAAATCTCTCAAATAGATTTCAACTATCTAGTCAACAACAGGATGCTCTTGAAGGGGCTTTAAGACCTAAAGTTTTCTTGATTTGGTCTGAATCAGGGACTAATTTTGTTGCAAAGCATGCTCATGCTCCTTTAACCCAAACTATGCCTAATGGGACTGCAGTTGGCACGGATTGAGGATGGAACATGTTCTCACCACACAGAAACTGCACCAGAGTTCATCTGTAACCGGACCAAAACCTTCTTGAAGAGGTGGTCTCGGTCCGGTTGTTTTGATGCGCACCTGAGTGCGACTGCTGTCTTGACACCTGCCCAAATGAAACACACTTATGGGGAAAACGAACTTGAGTTAGATTGAACTTTACCAAAAAGCAGGGCCTAAAAAAGAAAAGTATCTGTATTCATTCTGTGCAGCACTTTCATATTGAGGGGTATGTCATAAAGAGCCACTGGCAGAGCTAATATTTTTTTCTTTATTTGTTTCTTGACACATCACTGAATGTGCCATCTGTATTTCTACGTTATAATTGATGGCCAGGAACAGATACCTTATGTGCCGCGCTCTTCTTTGGGTTGCAGCATATCCTCCCTTCAGCAACCACGCGTTCACTAATGGAAGAGTAAGAGAAATTTAACTTATCATGCAGAGAATTTATCAAGCCCCTGAATGCTAATATCGCCAATCTTTTATGTTTAAGGTGGGCAGGCAGCACTTCATCAGAGGATATCTGACGCAACATCAGATTGATTCTGAGACATTTTTATTCACTTCTGGAAAGGTTGATTTGATTTGTCTCTTTTATATGCTGAAAGGATTTCAAACTTTGGCACATAAATGTGGACCGGGATCTCAAAACTTTAGCAGCTTTCTTTTGAAGTACTAATGTGCGACATTTAAATATATGATCGATTTTGCTCTTTGTTGAGGAGGTACTAGCTGAAAAGCATTTACATGCATCAGACAGCAATCTCACACCCGCACCTTGGATGATATACTTTATTGCCAAGACCAAGGGCTTGTGGTCTGACCTTGGCCCTACTGTTGAATTACAGCATCAAGGCTATGACTGTACGATTGCCATCTTTTTCATCACATTTGCTCTTGTCATGGTGTGTCAGCCAGGGAAGGAGTCTCTTTACATTTCAAGTAGCAGCAAAGGAAGTTGGGTCGAAGTAAACAAAGAGTACAAACAGCAACTCAGTGCAGGTGAATTCAAAGTTCTAAAGGTCAAAGACATCAAGAGTTTGCATTCAGCAAAAAACCAAACAAACAAACAAAAAAAAAACAAGACTGTGTTCCCGAGAAAAGAACAGAATCAATTGTTTCAGCAAGTGCTCTAAAACAACATATTTTTACATTTAGCCGACAAAGTCCTCTAGCAGCAGCAGGAATTTCAATTCTAGTCTGTCAAGAGCAAAGGAGGAAGGGATGACAGTATTATAAGCCCTTTTACACTGCCTCTTCAAGGTCTCGCTGATCGGTCTCGCCATTCTGTGCAAAAGGTACAGAATTGGGGGACACAGTTGTCTCACCTTTAAGGCGGCATCAGGAGTAGTGACAGCATTAAATCGACCTCTGTATAAATGGGACCGCCAGCAGGACGGGCACATGGGGGCCATAGGTCTGATGTTTTGACAGCGTGTCATGCATGCGACCCACCGCAGGAGATTTAAGAAGCAGCTGATAGCAGTTAGCAGCTAACTCAAAGAAAAAGAGGAGCGGCTGAAAATTTCTGCAAATTGGGAAAACAATGAGGCCAGAGAGCTCCTTACTCGCTGAGTGGAGGATATTGTCATGTTGTTGCCATTGTTATTGTTAAGACAGTGCTGCTGATGTATGTTATATGTCACACCAGAGGCAGACACTGTTGTATTGCATGTCACACCTGTCACGCCTCTTTTGCTTCTGCGATGCCAGCATGCTGTCTGAAATCACACACTAGAGCAGCATGATGCCCTCTTTGTTTGATTCTGTGTCAAAATGCAAAGGCAGCATAAAGAAGAAACTTCACAGCAGCCCTAAAGTGTGATCTCTGTGTAAAAAGGGCTATAGAGTGATAAAGTCCTTGTACAGTAGAAGCAAGGTCAAATTGGAAGGGAGGGGGCTACTGTATAGTTCCCATTTCCCCGACCCATCCTCACTCCTAGCTCATCAAATACCACTGAACTGTCAGTGGCCCTTGGCCTCAGATATAGACAGTCCGAGGCACCTTTCATTCACAGTGTGTCAGATAATGATGCACTGGAAACATCATTATCTGACACTATGAGCAACTGCTGTAGTATAAAGAGCAAGAAGGTATGAGTAGGGTGGGTGGGACTGGTGGTGGAAAGGTAAAACAAACACAGGACTTTCACCCAGGAGACTGCTGTTTGTGCATAATATATGTAAGCTACGCAGAAATTTAAATGCCGCCCTTGAGCATCCAAAAGTAACTAGAGGGGTACCTAGAGCGTCATAGTTTGACTTGTAGGGCCACTGACCAAATGTCAGTATTTGACGAACTGGGTAAAAGAATGTGTAGATTTCCAAGCGACTATCAAGGGGACACTTATAACCTTACAGCGTGGAGTGAAAAGGGTCTACTTTCCATTGATTAAGCCAAAGGCTCAAGACCTGCAGCTCATGCTGACGTCTCCAACATCAATACTGAGCAGTACTGCAAAGCAGTGGAAAGAGCACAGCAGGATGGAGCAGTTCTGCAACCCACTTCAGGAAAACGCTGATGTGTGCACTTCAACCTTGGGCCATACATATGTCTTGACACAAAATCTTTGTTACACTGGACTGATTTCTAATCAAACCAAGTCTCCCCGGAAAGGAGGATAAGAAGCTAGAGGAGTCAATCCAGTCACCCTCACCCCAAAAAGGAAAGGGAAGCCAAGGTTCTGTGTGAACTAAATTAAACTAAACCTAATGCTGTGACCTACACTGGCACTAATCCATTTCTAACCATACAGGTAATTTTAGAGTCATGGCTGGTTTTCTCTACTATTAACCCCAACAGGGACAATTGGCAGTGCATGATGGATAACGACAGCAAGGACAAACCCTCCCCTTTGGCCTCTATTAGTTTAGGGTCACGCCTTTTGGCCTTAAAGACGCATAGGCAACCTTTCTGAGGTTTATGGAGATGACCCTGGGTGACATGACAGGCAACATTGGTTTCATCTGCATGGATGAAATTATCATCTCATTGCTGTCTTGGGAAAAGCATTTCCATGACCTTGGAGCTGTTTTGATGAAAGTTCAGAGAAGCCACAGTGACTGTCAATATAAAAAAGTGCAACTTCTTCCTAACCACCCTAAAATTTCTGGGTCAAATCATCTCTGTAGCTGCAGTAAAGATCAAGAGAAAATACAGACTGTAGAGAAGCACACCAAGCTCAAAGAAGTCCAAGTGGTAAAGCGTGTACAACCATTCACACCAAACATCTGAAAAGTTGTAGAGCCCCTGAATGCACTCAAGCAAGAGAAAGCCAAATTTCAGCGTACATCCTACATCATCTTTCCACCAGAAAAACACCACAAACAGTTATAATTTTACAATTCTGTTACATTACCTGAACAAGCTCATTGGCAGGTGATATCTAGAGAGGACAGAGAAAACTTTGCCCAAAAGTCCTGTTTTTAAACGCCTTTCCTTTTGTTTCACAGCACAGTGTCTAAAAAAAAACCTGAAGTCAGAATGACTTTGGGTCAGGTGCTGAACCATGTGAAGTCTTTTCTGGGAACGTTTGTCTTACACGAGAAAACAGACCTTGTAAACACCATAAAACAAGGCGCAGGTGCGAGGGAGATGAGGCAGCACAGGTCAGCAGAGGCTGCGAGCTGCTCTGTCATGCATGGCTTGCCTAATTGACAAAACGAACCTCCTGATGCTGATGTTCAACTTTGTCGGCGCTCAGCCCATCACCATCACTCATCACCTGTGACACCGTACAGCAGGTTCACTTGAGGGTCCTTGTACTTTTTTACGAGAGTTGAAATAACTCGGCGTGAGTGCGGGAGGAACTGGATGAAAAATTAAAAGGGACTCACAGATGTCACACCATGTGTGGCAAATGCTAAAATGTCACCCTCACCTCACTGGCTCCCTCTCTTCTTATGTTTTTGTCAGAGTCTCTTTCTCTGTATGTGCCATGACAGTGTGTGGGTACATGTGAGAGGCAGCTTCAGGGCACATAGGGCTTCATGCAGTGTTTGTCATTGAGATAATTTAGAGGAGTAACTCACACAGGCTATGGATGTTGGTGCAAAGAAGCTACAGATTGAAAAACACGGATGCTCAACTCTCATTGTCCCCCCAGCAGCACAGAATATCATTACAATCAGCACAGTTTCAAGGTGGACACCCAAGGTTAGTGTCACCAATTCAGTATCTGACTAAATGTCTGGGTTATGAGCTTGAACAATGGTCAGAGAAGTGTTTTTGCAGAACATTATAATGTAACATTGAAACTAACCTTTGACCTTTTGGATATAAAATGCCACCACTTCAAAATTTTATTAAAATAATTTGTTACAATTAGGGTATGAATTCTTGAGTTTTGGCCAAAAAAAGTTTTGTGACCTTGACCTCTGACTTTTGACCACCGAAATCTAATCAGATTATCATTGAGACCAAGTGGACATTTGTGCCAAATTTGCAATTATTCCTTCAAGGAAATATTGCAATCACGAGAATGAGACAGATGAGATCACAATGATGTTGACCTTTAACCTTTGACCACTACAATCAATTAAGTTTATCCTTGAATCCAAGTGGACATTTGGGCCAAAGTTGAGGAAATTCCCAAGGTGTGTTTTGACATATATCGCCCATGAGAATGGGATGCACGGATGGACAAGCGGACTAGTGGATGGACAGATGGACAGGTGGACATTGTACACACGGACAATCTGAAAAGATCTTGTATGTCACAAAACATAATGCCTCTGGCCACAGCTTTTACCAGCGTGAGCACATAAAATTCAGTTTTTCTACATTGTGTCTCTCAAAGAAAGAGAGAAAGAAATGTTGTACTAAATGAATATCCAGTTGCCAGTATAATTGCCTTTTTGTCCACTCAAAACTGGCGGGGTATGGCACTGGTACTTCTGTGTCTGTACACACCACCTATTGTATATTCTTAATTTCAGATAAACATTTCAATTCCCAGTGTTCTTTTAGTTCTTTCACTAAAAGAGACACATCAGCAGCTTTACGAACTCAAAATTATACACATCAACAGGGTAAAGTGGGCTCTCATTAGATCAGCATCTGTTGGGTTGATAGCAGTGAGAACGGTACATATTCTGACACATCGTAAATGATTGTACTTATTGCATATGTGGCACTCCGTTTGTTTTTTTTCTGTTTAAACCTCCAAAGTCCGGTGTTGGCATTCTGCAGTAGTTTCATTTGCACACAAGGACTGTATGATCCCTTGGGGGTTTAAAAAAAACATTTCAGGGCCTTGTAGCTTATAAAAGTTTCGGGCCTCAGGGTCAACAATTAAAAAAGGGATTATCGTCCTTCAGCACAAAAAAGTGGAGATATTAAAGTTGTATCGTTTACCTTGCTATTGCTGATAGAGGTTGTGTGGCTTTTTAAAACAAAGGCATGCTATTGTATGCTGATGATCGTCTACTAAACATATAATACACAGTGGCATCTAAACCAGTTATTTCTGTATGTGTAATAGCTTTAACTGTGTCGGTATCTGTTGAACCGACTTGGTTATCTGTATCCGTATCTGCACTCAGAGTGGGCAGGGGTTTGGGATGGAAGTGGGTGGGGTCTAAATCTGAAGTGGGTGGGCCGTACCCAGAAGTTGTCATTTTAAGCCAAAAATGGGTCGATCGGAAGTATTTGTGATTCATTAGAAAAGTATTTACAGAACAATCTCAAAATTAGGCTTCACATCATGTTTGATCACAAGAGCAAGAGACTGAACACACCTAACTCAAATCTAACCTCAACATTTAACCCTTAAACAGCCCTGTGATAAAGCAAGAACTGACCACAGTGTTCTATCTCTGCAAGTCTTTTGCCCTTGTGAGGACTCTGCAAAAATGTCATCCCTCTCAAGGTCTACATTACTCAAAGTACAAAGTACAAAAATACTCTCCAACACACACAAACACACAGAGCTTTAGACTTTCCTTTATTCTTCTAGTCGAGTCAACCATGCTGTCAACAGGTAAACAGAGACGGAGGTGTTGCTGACTTCCTGCCGTATAGCTTCCCTCTGGTCACAACAACATACGTGCATCAGTGAACATGGAGAAGAGATGAGGGGGGGGATGTAACGGAGAGAAAGATGAGGAGAGGGATCTTTTCTGTTATGTGGCCCTCTTGGGGGGATGGAGATGGGATTTTCCACCAATCCATCCACCCGTGCAGCAATTGTCCACCCGACTGTCACCACACCATCTACTCCTTCAGTTAGTGTAGCTCAAGGGTACGAATAATCCATATTTATGAGATAGAGATGGAGACGCAGAGGAAGAGACAGATATGAGATTGAGGGTGATGTATTTGTTAGGGCTCGGTATTATGGTTGAGAAAAAATGTTTTTATCCATGTTTATTGTGAATATTGGATTAAAAAAATGCTTTTTTTTTAGAATGCTGTTTGTGTTAATTTGGCTCTTTGTACTCTTGTTAATGGCACATTATCAGTATCTTGTTCTTTTTATTTTCTATTGTTTGGAACAGACTGTCCCTATTACAAGAGAACCTTTGTTTTAAAGAGTACTTATTCTCAGTGACAGTGTCTGCTTGGAGAAGGAAAAAATAGCCTTAGTCTGGATCAGTTTAGGGATGCTGATTGTGAAATTCTGGGGCAATACTGATACAATGTTTCCAATAACAATTTGGCTGATAGCCATTTCTATTTATTTTAAATTTCATTATTGCTGTTATTTATCAGTCTTTTGTTTCCTGAATTTAATTTCTAATTAACTTTATGAACCAACCTTAAAATAACTGCTTCAAAAGCCTTTTTACTACATATAAAATATTACAATTCCCTCTTTAATATCTATTTTATAGTGCTCTGAAGACATCAACAAATGTCTCCTTCAAACCAGTGTAAATATCGTTGGTAAAAACTATGACGACAATTTCTTGTCAACAATCTTTTTTCCAAGACGAAAATGAGACAATGAAGAGCTAAAAATAGATATTAAAAATTAAGATGGTTTTCACTGACAAGAGGAGATAACACTAAAAAGTTTGTGGACGACGATTAGACTTTAAAGGCCGAGAATGGCCATGCTTGTAATAATCTTCAAATGCCATATAAGCGACAGGCTGGTTAACTCCAGTAAATAGTCTGCGCCGGGATGTTTTGCTACCCAGCAAAAACACTCGCACTGGAGCAGCGTCAGCCGTTGGTGTGACTTGACTCAGTCCGGACGGTCTTGAGCAGGTTTATGGTTTGATGGTGTTTGACAGGCAGGTAGGAGGCTCGGTTATCTGTGAGTGTAGCTGTGCTGTAAGTAAACAGTCTGAACTCAGATCAGTTTTCTCTGACAGACATAAAAGTTTAGTTTTAAGGACATGGGTTAAAAAACCTCCAGACTATCACGTTGCAGATTAACCAGGGTACAAATCATAGTTGTCCCAGATTAGTTATTTGTGGTGTCAAGGTTTTTGAGAGCATAAATAGAGAGATGTTGAGCTTTTCAGATGATAATCAGCAAGTGTGTGCTTGTAAATCCTCCCTTACCCGTCAAACACTGCTGGAGAAATGACAGTTTGTGAGTGTGCAGAAATTATGTGTAGCTGCAGAGAAACTGTCTTAATGAAAGTTTTACACAACCTGTCACCTTGACTCTTATTTCTGATACATGAATTAGCCTAACTGGATTAGTTTAAAGATGAATCAACAAAAAACAAAGAGAAAACATATTGACTAAAAGTAGTGACTAAAATGTAATCAATTTTCATCTACTAAAATGTTTTGAGTTTTAAGACTAAATCTAAAACAGCTGTCAAAATGAACACTGCCTCAAACAACTGTATTTATTTTTGTGCCAAGAAACAGTTTTTAAATTTCAACACATTATGACAGTATTACAATTAAGCTTTGCCAAATGCTAATTTTTTACCAAACAGAACTTGAACGCATTATAATGTAACCAATGAAATCAAATGTTAGCAGTTGGTTCACAGTGTAGCATAATTGGGGGAAACAGTGGGGTCGATGGTAAGTTCAATGCATCTTTCATCTTGACAATGTCCTGGGAAAGATCTCTGTTTGCCCCAGACACGTTTTCTATTGTCCTCAGGACAATGGGATGCCGTTGGTTTCAAGCTCTGCTTTACAGCCTGCACAAAATTAATGTGATACAATGGAAAGCATCAGCCATTTTTCTGTTGGAATCCATACAAAAAAAAACAACCAATATGGAAAGAAACACCAATGCAACAAGATGAGATGGTGTATCATCGCTATGCAACATCTTGCCGGTTTTCCGTTTCGATTTCCAGCTTTACAGGCTTATTTTGTGGCTGAATATAATTTGTAGCCTCTTAAAATGTGAACGAGGATAGTAGGACACTGGCTATAGCTGCATTTGTAGTAGTGATGAAATGGATGAAAAACAGAAACAAAACCAGTATCAGATAGACTGTATTCATGATTGATACGCCACAGTTCTATCAGTAAGCAGCGCCAATTATTTAATTGTTTTAAATCTACCTCACATTTTTCAATGTTCTGCTGTTTGGCAAATGTTTGTCATATTCTGACAATATATAATAGTTTAAACCACAATTTACCAAATGGTTTGTAACTTGAAAGAAATAATGATTTGATATTTATCGATACTGATCTGAAAATGTAACATTTATGATAAAAAAAATATTTTTAGCCACATCGACCAGCCCTACTGGTGGATTTAGTTTTCAGTTGCTGATCATGAAACAGGTGCTTGTCAGGAGTATTGGGGCTGATTTCTCTCCATAAACCAATCATAGATACTGCTGATAGATATTACCCGTCACCACAACACTGTTGTGTGACAGGATTGGAGCAGGCGACTCACACGCTGACACAGGTCAAATTAAAGGTACAGAGAATGGAAAACCGAACACAGCAGTCTCACGGGTGTTGATAACCTGACGCGGTGCTCGCTCCTTGCTGTTTAAGAGACATTTGGGATTTTGTGCTCTCATTTTGAATTGTCATTTCTCGTGGGTGGATAAGATTTATCACCACTGCTCATTCCAACATGGAACAAATCTCGTCTCGACGGGGGTGAGGGGAAGTGTTGAGGCACGCTGATAAAGGCGGCAACAAGAACTTTGGCTGAATCCTTCAAACTCGCTGGTGGAACATTTTGAGAACTGTAGATAAGTGTGAAACTCAATCTTTCAATGCAGCTGCGGTGAAAAAAGGCAGCAGTGGAAGTTTACATCCATCAGCCGGCTTACAAAGGTCACCGTCACCGGTAAGTCAGACACAGCAGAGCGAGAATCTAATGACAAGTCCTAGTGTCTCCTGGCCCCTCCAAGCATCAGAACATTGTAGCCTGACAACATGAAGTTAATGGTAAAATGAGGAGAGATGGTATTTATAAAGAATGAGATTGCAACTTTAACTTTTTATTCATGTTGTATTTATTTGCCTGACTTGTTTATTGTGCCACTTGCTGTCCCCGCGGTCATGGCAGAAGGGTTTTTAATGAGCATCCAACTCATCAGATTCTGACTTTCCCTCAGAATAAAGGCCAAATGTTTCTTGTTTGGGGGATTTTCAAAATTGAACTTAGAACTTTCAAAACGAAGTCTCTCATTACAGCCTCTATTTTGAAAAGGGGGCTTCTGTTTCTATGGCTGCGTCATCTCAGACAGTGCATAAGCCGCCCCATTAACCGTCTCCTGCAGCACCCACGGTCCCTCGTCTCGGCGCGTAGGTAAAACACCCTGTAAAGAGATGAGCAGAGGGCGAGTGACTCAGCTGAAGTTGAGTCACAGAAGCTGCGCAGGACATCTGGAAAGTGTCTGACCTCTGACTTTTAAAGGAAAAGAAATTTTGATTCTTCCCATCATCTGAACTGAGACATGTTTTCACTATGAAGCTGCTGTGAACCATGTCTGTCATACCTACTTGGTAACAACATCATTTTTTAAAGCATTTTCTCCCCAGTTCAAATTTAATCTAATTTATTCTGGTGAATCACATGGTATGATATTACTGCAGAAATTAAATGTAATAAGTAACCCACTCTCTATATCATCAGATCAAGCCTAGAGTCAGCCTGCTATATTGAGCTGCTGATACACTGCCCTGATATGGGTCTGTAATTAAAACCTGATCAGTGTTGCCTGCCTAAAATGTGATGAATATGGCTGGTATTTCATTTAAAGTCATTAATTTGGTAGTTGTTTTCAGCGTTTTAGTGAGTGTTTGGGAGCACTGAGCATATGACTGGATAAATGAGACTTAGCCCCCGTTTCCACCAAAGGCTTTCGGTATGGTGCCTTTGGAGCCAAAAGTAACCCTTCGAAATGGTACCTAGACTGTAGCATTTCCACTGCAAACAGTACCCTTAAATGAAGGTGAGGTTGTTGTCACTCAGTGCTCCGTCCCGCACTCACTGTATTTCCTCATCACCGGTGACACAGATGGAAGTCTGCACCTCGCTTATCGTCCACAGACTGAGGTTACATGACAACATTTTCTGAACAAAATAAAATAAGCTGCAGTGAGAGTCTCTCGATGAGATATTAAAAAAAAGTGGGTTTGTGCATTTAGTCCTTCTAATGCAAGCTCAGGGGTTTAGTGTTGCCGGAGCCCACAGGAACTACACTCCACGACGCTTTTTTTTCCCCAGGTAAGGATCAGAATATATGTTGGCCCCATCAAAATAAATATATATAAACTCTTTAAGAGCCGCTTTTACTAAAAGCGTTTGCCATATAAAAACTAATGGATAGTCAAAGTTGTCGCATTGAAATTTAAGGTGTCTCCTTTGGATAAAGTTGTGAGGTAACGTTATCATCAACTCAACGTGAATAAGATTAACAATGATGTCTACATCTGTTCTAAGGTGAGTCAACATCGTGTTTGAGGCAACATATTGTCACTTTGCTGGAAAGAAATATAAAGTTATCTTTAACATCTCTAGCTAATGTTAGCTAAAGTTAGCCTAACGTTAGCTCCTAGCTGCGTTGTTCATCACGTCACCTTGTTTGCTGGGAGTTCATTAGCCTATTTTGTTCTAGTTTTGTACTTTGGTGATCGTACATCATTGTTAGCTGTTGTCCAAAGGGCTCTAGTTAAGCTAATGTTAACTTCTGGATCAGCTTCATTAACTTATCTGTAATGGCAGAGATAAGAAAGGTTGGCAAACGTTATGCTGAATGATTCAGTGTAAATACTGTAGCACCAAACTAACAGAGAGACACTCTTGGTAAAGATGGTAAAAAGGCCGTTATCCTTTTCTCATATTCTGAGCCAAAAACCTTAACTTCAGTGGCACTTTAACTTGTTGTCTTTGATGGTGACGGCAACGAGATGCGGTTCACAAGCGTACACTGTGACCTGTAAATTTTGGCTTGTAAGTTAAGCTTTTCATCGACCTTCTCAACAATAAAATGATGACTATATCCCTCCGTTCAGGCCCTTTTGGTTACTTCTCAATGACATATGATCGTTATGTCCCCAAAAAACATCAATTGCCTCCTGCGAAATGCCGTGTACTGTGACACCTGCCATAGCGCCGGTCACTGAATGTTGATAGTTTGTCCAAGTGAAGGGACGGTGGCGGGGCTTAGCCATAGGTCAATTGACCAGTCAGCAGACTGCAGTGTTCACAGCTCAACCTTTTAGTACCTGATCTGTGTGCTAGGTACCCCAACAGAGGGGGGGACCAAAAATGGGGACGGTATGGAACGGTTCCATTGGTACCATCCACAACTTTTCACAGTGGAAACGGAAAAAAATAGTACTGAACTGAACTGTAACAAACTGTACTGCTTGGTGGAAATGGGGCTTTAGACCATACTGCATTAATCATGTGAGAGCTGCTGCTGTAAAATAGAAACCCTCTGTGCCTTCCATTATTAAGAACTGTCTCCGTTTTTTTGATAATTCATTCACCGTGGAGGTAAAGACAGAGTTATCTTCCTGTATTAACCGTAGCATGGAGAGACTAACTGATGCACAAACCGTAATTTGGTAGATGGTGTATTTCTTTGAGTCAGATTTTATATGCAGGAATTTCAGCTATAGCTTTAGCCAAATGCTTTCATGTAAGAGTCCATGTTTGCACAGAGCTTGGAAATAAAACCGTTTTGATTTCCTACCTCTAATCAGTGTCAATCTTAAGCCCTGCTTCTTCTTTGTGCTATCTAATCACAGACTGATCTGCACCTGGTGGATACAATTAACCACCTGGCAGGCTTCTAATGAACGTTTTAGTCTGACTGCACACAAGAAACATTATTACTATAAATATAGCTGATGCTACTCTAGTTAACTTTGCTTGAAGGTCCAGTGTGTAAGATGCACTGTGTTTGAGTTGATTCCTCGGCATCATGGCATGAAATAACATATTTCCAGTTAAAGCATGGCCGACTCCAGGGACAAGGATCCACTCCCTATGTAGATATAAGCAGCTCATTCTAAGGTAAAGAGAGCACGGGAATTCTTATTTTCAGGTGATAATACACTTAAGAAACACACTTACTATATTACATTTCATTTCTTTCAATATATCCCCCTGAATCCTACGCACTGGACCTATAAATTGTGTGACATGCGGTCACTTGCTTTCTGTTTTTCTTTTCTGTTACATAACCGAAGATGAAGATATCAGCAAAATGACTGGCTTAACGTAAAAAATAACTATGACAACAACCTTTTACAAAGTACAATCTGTCAGACAGCCTTAAGGAATGTGGACCATCAAGAAACTACCAAACATAGTAAACAAAATGAGTCTTTGAATTCAGGTGCAAATTCTTTGGAAAGGGGCATCTGGCAGACACTTTCATCCAAAGAACACCATTTGAGTGCGTCCTTTCTTAAGCATGGCCTTGGTAGTGTCTGAGCTATGCTGCTTCCATTGGAGATTTAACCTCCAGCTGTGGTACTATTAGTAGTGTCTTGCTTAATTCTACTGAACCTGTCTGATGTTCCATTTCTGCACTATCCCAGGGCCAGCACTGTGGAAAACCTCAGGCCTTGTACTTGAAATCAATGGGTGAGTCACTGCAGCAAGTGTCTGCAGCTCAGCACAAACACACACTGATATCCACTGCCCATATATTAAGCCCCAACAGGAATTAAACTGGCTAGTGTGCTACTTTGGTTTACTGTCCTTAAAGACATAGTTCACCCCAAAATCAAATATACAGAAGTCTAGATTGCTTTGGTCGGGATACAGTCAGCACCTCCAAATCTGAGGCCAGGGTTCTCTGCTGGAAGCCAGTGGATTTCCCCTCCCGGTTACGAGAGAGTTACTGCCTCAAGAAAGGAGTTCAAGTATCTCAGGGTCTTGTTCAGAAGTGAGGATAGAATGGAGCGTGTGATGGATCGGTTTGGTGCAGCCTCTGCAGTGATGCGGGCGCTGCGCCGGACCATCGTGGTGAAGAGGAAGCTGAGCCGGAAGGTAAAGCTTTTGATTTACAGGTCCATCTACGTCCCAGCTGTCACCTATGGTCATGAGCTCCGGGTAGTGACCGAAAGAATAAGATTGTGGATACAAGGGGCCAAAATGAGTTTCCTCTGAGGGGTTTGCCGGGCTCAGCCTTAGAGATAGGGTAAGGAGCTTGGACATGTGAAGGGAGCTCGGAGTAGAGCTGAAATTTGATCAAGATGCCTCCTGGGGTGCTTTGCTTGGCCTGCTGGCCCCGCGATCTGGCCCTGGATAAGTGGATGAATTGTTTTGGTGTAAGATGTCTAATGTTGGAGATTTCAAACTCAACAGCAATGTCTTTTCCCAGAAATCCTAAAGACGGACATTGTCGTCCTCTCAAAACTAGCTGTTTAAAAGGCTCCCTTCATATAGTCATGAGAACTAATGTTGGTTAGAAACTGTTGTTTTTAAATTAGCCCTTTATTACTCACTGTTGCTGCATCCTTTTGTCAGCAGTCCAGCCAAAGTTTAATTAAACCCAGACCGAAGCAGAGAGGAGACAAAGGAATGGAATTACTGTCTCAGCTGGAAGAGATGGATGATTTTCCATCAGTCCATCCATCCACTGCTCCATCCCGTCTGCACAGCAGTCAGGGAGCAGTGAAGTGGGCCGGTGGTCTGGCCATGTGTTAATACACTTTACTCTTAGTGCAGCTAGGTTCAATGACACGTCCTTTATTCAGAATTCGGAAAAAAACAGAAAGGCCACCATCTGATTAGCAAGGCTGGAGCCACCGCCGTGTTTGCCCTGAATAAAAATCCAGTGGAGATAATAATCACTACAGGCCGTGAAGGGAAAAGATGTTTAAACTTGGGTCGCCAACAACGTAAAAATATGTGGTTTGCCAGAATATAAACAGTGGGTGCAGTCTGGTGTGTCTTTTATCCAGCTCAGATCTGCCGCTCTGTGTTTATCTATGGAAAATAACACAAGATTTCCCCTCCTGGAAATCAACAGGGTCCATCTCTGAAGAAAATCTGGTGTTTCATTGGTGACACGGACACACACACACACACACACACACACACACACACACACACACACACACACATACACAGACGCACACAAACACAGGCGTTTAAGTACCTGAGCTCTCTCAGAGACAAGAACACAACTTGTGGCAGTCCACTTCCCTCAGGAGGCTCTATTTACTGGAGCAGTGAGAAGGTAGAGAGGGAGGTTGAGCACTTGTGACAGAAATAAGAGCTTCTGATGTGTTTTGTTTCCAAACCTGCAAGAAAAGAGATGAGTCCTAAGTGTTGACACTTTTTCTTTTCTCTCTCTACATACCTCATTTTCTTGTCTCTTTCTTTCTTTGGTCCTCGATCTCTGTCATCAAGAAGGGTTTTAGTTTCAAGCCAGTGAGAGCAGAGTGCGCAACAAACAGGATATATGCCACATTAATTAACATATTAATAACATATTTACATGGATTTAATACAGCTAAATCTGTTTGTATTTAACGTGGAGTTGTTTAAACGTAATCAGATCTTGTGGCAGGTATATAAGCTGTTCAATTCCACAACCATCTGTTGATATTCAGGTGACAGCAATTGGACAAGCCAAACACTATGACAATAACCTACTTCAAAGCTGCACTAATCAATAAGTTTATATTAACAGTGTATCAAATAACTACGTGTAATGTGTAAAGTGCTGCTTGTGGTGATAAAATCAGAGAATTATCACCAGACTCTGCTGTTCACCTCAGCTCTACAGAGCGTTTTAGCATCTTTCAGCTCCATGTTTTGATTTTGATGGCCCCTGTTGTCTGAGCAACAGACCACAGCTCCAGAGCAGGTATCTTTTAACAAGAGTTTGGGACATTTCCAGCCGTATTTGTAGTGACCAAACCAGATATTTTAAAGGAACAATGAATACGTTTACATGGACTGTTTAAGTCCCTTTTCATTCGGAATGAAAGTTCATTCCTATTAAAAGTGATCATGTAAACACCTAATTCGGAATGTAAATGGCCAATGCGATTGAAAATTCATTCCGATGTAAGGGGCTGGAATATTCCGTTTCTAATTCCGAATGAAAGAATTTCTTGCACTTGTATACACTCATTCCTCTTTAAGTTCATTCCGGTCTTTCTGTGCATGTTCGTTTCCTTGCCTTTCTGGCATGATGACGTATATAGCGCGCATAGCCACAGGCTGAGATAGAGCAGTGGGACTTGTTGCACTCACCGGTTTCCATTCGCCACAGCACGGTCTTCTATCTCCCTTCTTGGACCTTCTACCTCCCTTCTCCTCCTCAACAGACAAAGCATTAGCAAAACAAGGTTGTTGTCGTACTGCTGCTCCAAGAATATAAGCAAAACAAGCCTGAAAAAGGCACTAAGAACGGCGTCGTCAAGCATCTTGTTATCCGGAGCGAGGACTGCAGCGTTTTCTTCTGGTAAACGTAAACACCTAACATCCGCCCCACCCCCGATCCAATCAGAAACCTTCCCTGCCCCAACCTTGTTCACTGTCCAGGAGGTGTTTACCAGGAGCCCAATTATCTGCAGAGGTCTCTCCTTTCAAAAACAAAAGGTCCTTGTGACCATAGCGTAGCATTAAGCAGCTAAAATGCATCTACATATTTTTCTCAGGAGATGGTGTAGACCAAAACAGAGCTACAAGAGCTAAAAATCCATCATGTGCATAGCTCTCAATTATTCATGCTGCCTGGGTCCAGACCTTTGAATCTGTCCAAAGTCTATCCCAGAGGCCATTTGTGGCATGTGGAGCTGATGCTGTTGGAGCTAAGCTGTTGTCAAGTCTTACAAAAACAACAATGGCGACCACGATAGACAGGATAGACACTACTATTGAGTAGAGATGCAACAATTAGGTCAACTATTAAATTAATGGGCACCTAATTTGATTATAGATTAGTCAGTTTGAGTAATTTCTTTCCACCTCTTTGACAGTGAGCTGAATATCTTTTAGTTGTGGGCAAAACAAGACATTTGAGGACATCATCTTAGGCTCTGAGAAACACTGAACAACATTTTTCACTATTTTCTGACACTTAATACCAACCAACAACTATTCGCTTAATTGAGAAAATAATTGAAAAATCAATTGACGATGGAAACAATCCTCATTTGCAGCTCTTCTATTGAGGCTGTTCTAAATTGGCATGTCTTCTAAATATGTCTTCCCGAACATCGTAGTTTGTTTTACTTCACTCCACTCCCAGGAAACACAGGTATGCTGGCGAAGGCAATGTCAGATTGAAGAAGAAAAGAGTGTAACAAGTTGACAATTCTGTCTGAATATCAGACAATAATTCACTCATTACTCTAAGTGTTTTTGTTCCTTTGCATTATTTTTGTCATTGCCACAGCAGCACATATCCTTGAAGCATGATAGGATATTCCAGCAATAAATTCTGCTGACATCTATTCGACCCACAGAAAAACCTTCCACCCTCTTATCTATCTCATTTGACTTTAAAAACTGCGGCACACACACACCATGCAAAATTAAACACATGCTGACCCCGTGCAATCTCTCACACACAGATTAGAGACACAGATGTGACACATTTGCAGCAAGTCACACAGAGAGTGGCAGCGAAAGCAGTGATACTCATTCACACACACACACTCCTACACGAGGAGTGTGCAGGGGCTGATTAATAGTGTAATGGGCTTTTATACCAGCGCTGTGAGCCGGGTAACAGGCTTCATTGTGTCACAGAGAATTATGGTAATAACAGCGAGGACAGGGTGGATGACGCCAGACAGAGAATTACCCTCCTGGAATGACGACAGACTCGGTAACATGGGGATCTTAATGAATGACGTGCGGTGGTGTGTGGCAAATGATTTTTATGCGCCGCATCGTAAGGGAAGTGACTGATGTGCCAGTGGATTCTTGACAGAGTTTATTACAGCTGGTAGTAATTGTGGTCGGGTTTATGGGCCCAAACATTAGTCAAATGTGAGCAGACTTTCAAAGAACCATCTCCTGTAGATTGACCTTGACTTCTTGGATCTGTGATTTCAGACAAATGTAACAACTCTACAAGAATTTTAAAAAACGGAAGCTATGAATGTGACAATCAGTTCCTGGGAAAGATATTCTCTAGCTGAGACTTGATCAGGCAGGTAGAAGATATAGATAATCAGTGTGATAGCTGCACAAATGGTCCTGCTACAAAGCCAGCCAAGGCACTGCGTTAAATTCCAACCAAACATTTGAGTGAAAAACGTGTTGAGCAGCAGAGCAGCTCGATATAGGGTCCAATTTACTGGAAACTGTTCATTATGCAAATATTTAAGTGCAGAATGATCTTATCCTGATTAAGTTCTTCCATAAACTCAAGCAAACCCTTCTAAAGCTACACATAAAATGTGTTTTGGACGGGAAGCCGAATCCTGATTGTTTTAAAGGACCTTAACGTTTCAAATTTTGATACATTTGCAAACTCTAAGTGCACTTTGAAGCTTACTGTGAGAAATTATAAAGTGCCTAATCACGAAATCTACTTTGGACGGACAGCTTTGGGCGGCCAGCAATGGAGCTTCTTATCAAAACTGATCATAATTGGGCACATTTTAAGGAGAAACTAGAAAAGTGTCTGAAGAGTAACCAATCATGCAGCCTTCAGTGACCTTGAGCCAGTCTCTTTCCTTGTTCTCTCTTCTTCTATTGTCCTTAAGTTTGACTGTGTTTTAGTTTGTATCTCTTTTTGTTAGCCACAGAAGTGGGGAAACTCCAGGGAGGCTGTCGGCCAGTCCACTACTTTGGGCTAGACTGAAGTATTTCAAAAAACTATAATTGAAAAAAATTGCCATGAGACAGTCTTGGTCCCCAGAGGATGAATCTCAGTAACACTCATCTGACTTGTCCTCTAGTACCTGACATTTTGTGAATTTGAGTGAATTGCCACAACAGCTGTTGGATTTTTACTGTGAAATTTGATAGAGACATTCATGTTACCCTCAGAATGAGTTATTTATTATAGTTATTACCTGAACTTTTATCTAGTGCTGTCATGAAGACGAAGAAGAATCATTAGCATATTTGTAGACTCTTTGTGTGGTTAATAAACACCAATCAAGGGACAAAACATGTGTGTATTATCCAAGTGGCCAGTGCCTTGAATGACCACTTGGGACTGGCTCCAAAAGCGAGTCAAGCCCATAGACCCCCATGTTAAAATGCCCAACTTTACGGCAGAAATAAAAATGTCTACAGCCTGGTGCAAAACAGTTTTGGTCTCTACAACTGTCAACATTCATGACAACCGTTTGCATTTTGTGAGGCTTAAAGTTGAGGCGACACCACAGAACCACCCCTCACTTTTCCCCAGCTCCACCCTCTCATCCACCTCTATTTAAAGGTATTTAAAGTAATGTCCATATTACAGTACTCATAAAAAACTCTAACGTAAGAAAAATCAGCAACCTTTCTGTTGAATTAGACACAGTGCTGAAGGACCATCGCCGAGCTGTTTTTCTCTCAATCAGTTCAAGATCTTCTAAGTTAGTAGCGCAACATAATAACTATATAAATTATAACTACTAAATTATTCAGATCCATTATTTTTCAAACAGTGTATGTTATTATCATAGGCTACAACAGTTAGGATTTAAATCTTCTTTGTTGCATACTCAGGGCTGACTGAACACAAATAACCATTTCATGATTTAACACTCTAGTACACTGCAATTTGCGAGCTTTACATCTACAATGACTGGGTTTCTACACACATGCTGCACCACACGTCCCCCATCGTACATGAGTCAGAGTCTTGTAATTCAGGACCATGTAGTCTGCCACTGTCTGTCATGTGTCCTGGGGGAGCTGAGCCCATCATGTTACTCCGCCAGGCTGACATTATCTGTCATACTTCACATCCTGCATACTTCCCTATCAGCTGACCCTCCTCCTAAACCTCTGTCTCATGCATAATACACTTATGTTAAGTTTGGAATAACAGGAAGAAGCATGATTGCTGATAGCCAGCAGGGCTGAACCGAGAAAGACACCTGGCAGACTGGACCAAGAAGGATAAACAAAGAACTAATCTTGTCGTAAATCATAAGCTAGACCCATTCACTTGATTTGCTATTATTGGATTCAACTCCTTGGTATGAGGTATATTCTAGGGTGCTTTCAGATCTTGAGTTGTCTTGCTGTGGTCCAAATCAGGGACTAATTTTGTTACAAAGTTGCATAATTGCCTAGAGTTGGTTTGTGTTTACAGCATTTACAAGCGGACCGGATTAAATGCCTTGTCTGAGAAAGCTGCTCTCTAATGTCACAATTGAGGGACAGCTACGCAGGTTGATTTTAGCGCTGCTCATCCTGGACTATATTGCTGTCATTGTTCATTTTAGGCGAATCATACAGTTTGAAAATGAGACGCAGCTCCAACTAGAAAACAATGTTTTGATGCATTGGACAAGGTGGTGCACATTAATAATCCTCCAGGACTGTAACATGTTCATCATGTTTAACCCAAACAATGCGTAATGCGACTGCAGTTGGTTCAGATCGAGATTGGAACACGTTCTCACCACAAAAAATCTGCACCAGGATTTGTTTGTAACCGGACCGAAACCTCCACTTCAAGAAGGTCTTGGTACAGTTGTTCTGGTGCACACCTGAGTGTGATTGCTGTGTTCACACCCGCCCAAAACAAACTTGAGTTCGAATGACCCAACCAAACAGGACAGATGTGAAAGTTTTGTATAACCAGAAGAAGAACTGGATGACTGATGACAGCCAGCATGGCAGAACTGGCGGACTGGACCAAGAAGGACAGACAAACTTAAAAAACTGATCTTGTAGTTATTCATAAGATAGACCCCTTCACTGGACTTGCTATTATTGGATTTACCTCCTTGGTGTGGGGTCTCTTCTAATCTCGTTGGATTATAGTTGTGTCTTCTGTCTTTGTCCACAAGTTTTTAAATTTTCGAGAGTTTTTCCTTGTCTACCTGAAGACCTTAAAAAAGGTCAAGAACCATTACTTTGAGACACTGAATATCACTTTCAGCCGTACAAATACACCTGATTTGACTTGACATGTACCACACACACACACACTATGCACACACATAAACGTTTCTGGACCATTACTTTTGTATTTATGTGTGGTTAGACTTACTGTGTATTCCTCTTTTCCATGTGTAGACAGTTTTCCTGAGACAGGATGGAGGGGAAGGTACGGAACGCTGAAAACGCAGAATGTCTGGAACACAGAAATATCAGAGCAACACCGTTACAAGAGGTGATTCACCAGCTAATTTTAAATATACACAGTATAGGCACACCATGTTTGGTTACAGTCCTTCACTTAGAGGAGCCTCAAATATCTACATTTGTAATATCCTACCTCCGCTGCCTTGTAGGGCAAACATTCCCTCACAGCAGCCCTTGCTTTCCATAAAATTAGAGAGCTTATATGCATTATAGATAACCACTGCCATCTGGGCATTGATACAGAGACTTTTCTTCTTACTTTTCTTCTGCACATAGTGGACAGAATATAAAAAGCATAACAGATGTGTATGATTGATAGAAGGAGAGAAGGACAGGTACAGCAAATACCAAGGACTGCAGTTATCCTCATGAATACTAAGAAGTTGTCTCTCATGACCTCACCTTGATACTACTGTCACACACACCAGCATACACACACAAACTTCTTTTCTGTATCTGGCCAGCTTCCACGGTGTCACCAACACTTCCTGCCTTCGATTCGCCCTTATTTAAATTACATGGGCACAGACACTTTTTTGTTCAGGATAGCAGATGAAAAATGGCTCAGGACCAGCAGTTCATAATATCACTGTTCTCCTCTTCATCTGACAGCGGGGAGCTTTCGTTTAGTGTCGTACAATGGATTCAGTTTGACTTTTCGATGAAAACATCAAAAAACTGGCTCCAAGGTTTTTAGAAAAGCCCTTTTTTTTGTAATGTAGACGATAATTAGCAGTCTTATCAGGACACGTTCTGAGAGTGGTTACAACGCAGGCAATAACTTAGTGTTGATTAAATATTGTTAAAGGATAAAAGCCAGACATCAAAATAATTTGCACAAAACAAGTTCAACAGTGAACCCCCTGATCACTCACCTCCAATTGTGAGGCCAATGGTTGTCTTTATAAATCAACATGCCTTTTGTATGGAGAGGGGTTTGAACCAGAGACACTACTTTCTTTGCTTCGTTATACTATCAGGTGCAATTAGCCTACCAACAGGCAACTGTGTGGAGGATCAAAAACTGTCAGGACAGTGCTTCAGCATGGGGTGGTGACAGGAGTAGCTTTATCAAAAGGTTGGACATGCTGAGACAACACACATTCTGACTCTGACCTCATCACATACTTGGTCATGGACTTTCCATGTCTACATATGTACATAGAAGGTAACCTGGATATGTCCATTGTCAAAGCATCAGCCTGTCATCTGCATTGTGTCATTTCAAAATCTACCTCTGTGGTCACAGGAAATGCACAGGTTGCAAACAATCTCTTTCAAAATAAAGGTAATAAGTTGGTACAACACTGCCAGATGACCCTTTTTTTCCTTCAACAACAAACGCATGTGGTTACGTTTACTCAACACGCACACTGTTAGGTTTAGGCAACAAAAGCATGTGGTTAGGTTCATGCAGGAAGTGAACACCAGCCTCCCAGGTAAAGGTCAATGACTGTTGGACCTACCGTTCAATACTCTTCTACATGCAGCAGCAATGTCCTTTCGGCAAATGCAAAGCTCTACCGTCTTTTTTCTTTGATGGTGTGCCACCTTTTTCCTGCTTTTGAACTAATATTCACTTTGTCACTTAATGTGTCCTGTGCCAGTCCACCAGCTATGAAAGCTTCCAAGGCTATTTTGAGACTGCAGGCAAATTAGATTTGTTTCTCAAGTCAGACCTTGAAGACAGATTGTCCGTACTGTTAATTGCGTATCATATCAAATTTATGTGACCAGATATTACCAACCTGCATGGGTTGCTGTGGTAACAATATAGCGTCACTAAGCTGGTGATGTGGCTTTCCAACACAGAGGCGTGAGAAAGGGAGGTCTAGTTGCACTGCCAGCAACAACCTTCAGGACCAACACTGATGTGCCAAAAGCTGAAGTCCCCCCTCCCCCTTAAAATGTTCAACTTTACAGCAGAAATAAATATGATTACGGCCTGGTACAAAAACTTTTGGTCTCTACAGTAGAGCAAATTTGCCCTTCATGACAACTGTACAAGGGGTTAATTTTAATATAATTCCAACAGTTTACAATTCATCAAAGCTTAAAGTTGCTTAAAGTAGGCCACTTTGAGTGACATGTTGTTTGCCAACAGTGTCCTTGCCACCGCACTCCTCCACAATGCCAGCCTCTTGCCCAAATAAAGTCACTACTGGCTCCAAAAAACTAAAGACGGCGATGGCCAAAATGCCAAACTCCTGGCTTCAAAACTGGAGTCCACAACCAATGGGCAATGTCACGGTAGCAATGTCCAATATTTCTACAGCAGACAATTTATTTCAGCATCTGTCTACAGACTTGTCCTCCATAGCACTCTGCTAGTGGCAGCATGGATTCTGCTCATCACTCTGGATTCATGTTATCAACATGTCATGTTGCTAATCACGCAAAGAACGCTTTAAAATCCAATTTTAGTAGATAGCCAGACTGTCGAAACCCGATTGGTATCACATTCCAAACAACCTCTGAATTTGGTTTGGATCTGATTT
The DNA here is from genome assembly GCA_026686955.1 of Epinephelus cyanopodus. Taxonomy (NCBI): domain Eukaryota; kingdom Metazoa; phylum Chordata; class Actinopteri; order Perciformes; family Serranidae; genus Epinephelus; species Epinephelus cyanopodus. The sequence continues at coordinate 16,556,172 of CM048934.1, forward strand.
GCAAAGAATAGCATTTCATGTGGTGTTTTACTGTCCAGGTATTACAAAATCAATCTGGATTTGCCAAAAAATGGATTTGGCCTGGCAGTCTGAACAAGGCCCAGGAAGCATTCAAGACGGATTGAAATGTGACTCTAGCCAGAGGTTTGAAAGGTGTAAATGCATCCATCTCTCTCAGCTGAAATCACATGGAAATTAGGTGTTACTCACCCAGTAACTTGAGACAGAACATTTAGACCTAATTTGTGATTTATCTCTTCTGCTGAGGTTAATTTCACATGATTAGAACACCATTTAAAAAGAAACCTGACAGTTTTGTGCATCATTCTTGACTTAAAAAAACGCAGAAGATACTGACTGTTCTTATTCGTACTCTTTGAAAATGCTAATACATGACTCTTTTATACTCCTGATGAATTAACTGCATTTCAAGTGGATGGGGGAGTCATCTCTGAACCAAAAGAACTACAGCATTCAAACCTTTTATAGCTCACATCTGGTAAACTTAAGAAATATTGTTGTTCCCATGTCTGGAGCATTTGATAAAGAATTGAGCACGTCATTGTCAACAGACATATACATATGCAGGACAAAAGCCAAACTAAAGGTCATGTGAACTATTACTGAGTCATAGAAAATCTATCATCAAAGTTTTTATCTTGTTTTACCAATAATATACATTTATCTATGCATTATAAGCCAGAGCACCCATGTTATGAGTCAGTACTTAACTTAATCTGCACTTTGATTGCTGTCAGGTTTTTGCTTTTACCAACACATAGATGATTATATCATTCATCATCATATTGTTTTTTTCTGGCCGACCACTCTAGCTTCTCATTTCCTGCCAGATCAACACTGGCAGCATCATTATCACACTCACAATGCCATTTCCGTCAGGCACAAGTGATTTTTTTGTACATTCGCACCTGTTCAGTAATTCCGCGGCTCCAGAGGAGGTTGTGTTTACAAAGTGAAATTGTGATTCGTGTTTTAACATGAAACTGCAGATGCTTTTGTACCTGCTCTGCTAACCAAGCGAGGCAAATGGATTGACAGAAAAAGAGTTAAATTGTTTCCATTGTGAAAAACACTTTGCACCTCACACCAACGTCAGTTTGTCTATATCCTGCTCCTGTTGAGTTTATGTAACACCTCCTACCAGTTTGTCAAGTGTGGGTATGATATAATGACAGTTTGTACAGTCACTGCAAGGATGCAGGTCTATTCAGTGCCATATCAGCTTGTTTCAGGTTGTCTTTAACGCATTTTGGCACATTTATGTGAAAACATAAAAGGCTGCTCAGAGAAACTTCAAACCCTTGTCAGACATAAAGATGCAAGTCTTACTCAACAATAGGTCCTCTCATCACTAAAAGGATTATATGTAAGTGTATAATGAAATGGTTTTGATTTATTCTGTTTCAGTAAGTGGCATTCTTTGGTATTAAAGCATTTCAAAATGCAATATGCCAATCATGTGTTCTATTTAAGTCAGCTTTATTAGTACAGGTTGTCTTCAAGTCAACATATAGCCATTTTCACAGTTCTCTTGGCCCCTGGGGAAGCCTGGGGCTACAAAGGCTTTCATACTGGCACAATCAAAGGACATCCAAAAGTGGGCTTACCCTGACTTTAGCCTAGGACTTGCTGGCCCTTCTCCAGAGCAGGCTTAGCCATGAGATTGCTTAGTTATCCCCAGAAAATCAACTAAACTGTCAGGACCACTTTAGTCAAAGAGAACTTTATTTCCATTTGCAGTATCATATTTGGCAGTATGGCGCTGATCTGGACCTTCTCTGCCTTCCCTCTGGCCTGCGCAGAAAGCCTCTTCCACACGCCTACGTGGAAAGCACAAGGCGGAGAGAGCACACTTCTCTGCCCTTCCACGTGCAAATGAAGAAAGCCTGAGGCAGAGAAAGGAAACCTATCTGCCCTTCCATGTGCCTACATGTAAAGCCTAAGGCAGGGAGGGCAGCAGCAAAGACCGCCAGGAACAGAACAGAACAGAGCAGCATCAATGACAAACAGAAATGGCAGTGATAAGTCAGACACAGCATGAAAAGGAGGAGCTGGGGTGGAGGCGGGTTGCAAAGCAGCTTGCAGAGGAAGCAGCAACAGTAGGCAGGCCGGAGCACTTTAAATAGGGCGCTCTGAATGAGATTCACCAATTGGTTGAAAAGAAAGGAATCATGTGATCTATCAGCTGCTCCACCAGTTGATTGGGCTGTTTGAGATCAGCTGATGTAGCTGGGATGTGAGCAGAGCTTGACATCATGTCCTGCCTGAACTAACACTATGCTCAATATAGTAAGCGAGCTAGCTAACTAAAAAAAAAAAAACATGTCCGGTATGTTAACACACAAAATATTTTCAACATGAGTCACATGTTCAGACAGACATTTAACCCAGGGAGAGTAGAAGTGCAGTGTGAATTGTATAGTCCTGGGCTTAGGTTAACAGTGTGAGGAGAATAAGGCTAAATTAAATTAAACAATGTGGAAAGTCCTATAAAGTATAAAATCTATTTATTTTAAGTAATGAGTTGTTCACTTTGAATGTTGTAGTCTTCTGGCAGTTCAAAAACCTGAAAACTCTTCACAAAAGTGTAGTTGTTGTTATTAATGCTGTGTGGCTTAAAAATAGGCCTGTTGTTAAAGGAATACTTCAACAAAATGATCATTTGTATAGTAATTATTCACAGCGTGTTATGTTGACTTCGGTTTTTTCTCACATGCCTCCTCAGTGAACGAAGAATCCAAAAAAAAAAGAAATTCAGCTAAACTATAACAAAACATCCATTTACAAACCCTCACAAAACTCATGCAATATAACCCAAGTCTCATTTTTCCAGTCATGTGCTCTGTACTTCCGAAACACATACCTTAACCTTTAAAAACACTTCAAAACAGTCACACACGCGCTTACCCAGGTATGCTACTTGTTCTAAATAGTAAGGTTTTATCGACAATTTCCTCTATTTTTGGATTCTTCGTTCACAGTAGAGGCATGCAATCACTAATAACTAATCAATGCAACACAGGGTTAGAACTTGATATGCAAATTCTGCAGGTGAAGTATTCCTTTAATGCACAACATCCATCACCATGTCATTTAATTGGAAGGACGACATCAAAAACTTAGCAATTTGGACATTTATACATATTACAGACACAGTTGTATGTCTTTTCTTAAAGGGATAGTTCATAGATATAACTGATATGAGGCTGTATGAATTATTCTCCGATGGTGACATTGATGGATGGGAATTAGCTCGGTCTATGACTCTACAGTTAATGTCATGCAAATGAGCTGAAAGACCAGAGATATTGCAGAAAAAGATATAAACGGAAGAATGACAGATAGAACCTGCTGCAGCGCTTGCGATTGACAATACCGCTCAGGACAGACTCCATCTTTTATGTGCATATAAAAATCTAAGATTTCACCCTCTGCAAACTTTGACTGCAAAGATCTGACCTGACAGTCCGTATAAATCATTTCTAAATAGTGAAGCAGCGTGGCAGACACACTGTGGCATCCATCCAGTGTTCAATAGCCACTCTCTACCCTGAAGTCCCAACATCATCATTCACTGAGAAGGCTCCCATCTTTACTCGCATAGTAAATGTACAGAGTGGGACTTTAAAGAGTTTGCAGTAAAGATTTATACTTTCCTAAGGCATATAATAATTAAACTTTGTCTCCAGTGACTGATAGGGTCATTGATCAATAACAGTTGACACAACAATTGCTTTGTCACGTGCCAAAACTTCTGGCTTTTCTAAACTCACTGGCAGTGTGCCTTAAAATTGCCCAGGTCAAGATAAGCTCCACTGAAGTTGCTGAAATACTTGAGTTTGCAAAGTCAGGTTGGTGAAGTCATCGATTATTATATTATTTTATTCCAACATGGCACCAGTCCAGTTTTCCTTTTTGAAACTGTCACACTTATTAAAGGCAAGTAACTGAGAGAAAAAAGCCAGGAATGGACAAATAAAGCAAAAGCAAAGATGGAACAAGCAGCAGAATAAAGAAAACAACTGAACAACTGTTTAAGATTGTTTTTCTGAAAGTTGTGAGGACTGCAGATTACAATTGGCTAAAACCTTTCCAGTGTGCCAAGTGTGGACTTCCAGTTAAGCAGGATTTATACTAGTGCATCCACGGACTCTGGGGATTTTTCGGACCTAATTGTATTGCGGAGTTTTGCACAGTGGCGACCGGATCTTTGCTCTCAAACCACACGAAAATGTGATGGCACAACAGTCTCCTTCAGTACATTATTCTATGCTTTCTTTTGATTTTCACATTGGCTAGTCATCCTGTTTAATTTGTCTTCTGATTAAACCGGAACTGTTGAAACGAGCTGTAGGAAGCCTCTGCAAGTAACTGGTTGCTGGCAGACACTCTGTGCTGCAATAAAAAGGTTAATCAGCAGTGCCGTGCACTGTAGAGCCGATGCGCTGCTGGTTCTGCCGGCCTAAATAGAATATAATGTCTACTGTTGTGTACAGCCTTTATAGACTGAGCTGTGTAGTGATGCGCGGGTCGACCCGTAACCCACGGAACCCGCAAATGGACCTGCGGGTCGGGCAGCAGTGATCGTCTGTTAAATCGGTCTGTAAATGATATTTTGACATTATTGGCTGTTACTGTCATGGCATCCGAAGGTGCTGATGCGTTGAGCAGGTGACAGTCTGCGGCCGTTTTCAAAACACACTTGTGTCACGCACTCCAAAAGAAACTTGTTGAAACTTTAAACAATAATTTATTGTACAAAACGGGGGAAACAAACGTTGACAAAAACGGTTCCATAATTCATATTAAATTCAAAAGATAATGAAAAAACAGCTACAAGTTAGAGGGAATAGTGACAAAGTGGTAAAACTTGGCATTGATCCACAGCCTCAGACGGATGTGCTCAAGCTCCATTGCTAGGCTATACTATATTTTCACATTATTAACAATGCAATTTAAAAGTTTTGATTTTTATTGATAACCTACATTTACAGTTCGCCTCCATTATAACTCACAAGGTGAGTTTTAAAACAAAACAACTGTCTTATACTAAACATGTTTTCCAAACAAATATGACATGCTAATGTTATTAGCACAATCTTACAGCATCTTATATTGTATAAACTAGCCAAGCGTCAAGCGGAGGTTTCCTCTACTTATATGAAGCCAGGATAAATCACACACGAAACTTAAAATGTTATTTTGTGGAGGTTATTTTGTCTTCACAATTTATTGTTTCTTATCTGTGAAATGAAAATAAATAAAAGCTTTGTTTCCACTGAGAGAAATGGTTTCAACTTACAATATTGATAGGAGGTCTGCCCCGCCACGATGTGTAGTTACATTTCTGGGAGGTGCACGTCAGGCTACGGCGTAGGGTACGGCATCAATTCATGAATGTGTGCTCACTTTTTTTTCCAGCGATAATCTAAAATCCACACATTCTGGAGGTTTTTCCCTAGAGGGAGGAATTATCCGTAAAGGTCCCTCCCTCTCCAAAACAAACCGACGAGCTGAATTAAACATGTGAAAACACTGAATAAAGCAGTTCAAAAGCTAAGTGTTTTTCCAACACTGTGTACTGGCAGACGCCTAAATACAAATGGCCCTATCTATAGCCAGTGTTTGGTTTGTCTGTTCTGGGTTGCTGTAGAAATATGGTGATGCAACATGGTGATCTCCATAGGCAAGGATCTGCTTCATATGTAGATATAAAACAGACTGTTCTTAAAGGTGATTATACACTTAAGTAAACATACTTTTTCTATTATGTTCCATTTCTGCCAAAATATCCCCCTAAATCCTACACAGCAGTCCTATAATGGGGGATAATTCATTTTCAGAAGAATCCCTGAGTTTGCTGCTTCTTTTCCAGCACTGGATTTGCTGAGTCCCCAGAGACACAAGGTGAATCATCTGCGAGGAGGCTCCATCATGAAACGTCACACTAAATTTCAATTTAAGCCAAAATTTCCACAACCCTGTGAGCACAGAATTTAAGAGCCTCCTGCTCCCCTTCTAATAATGATCTGCGCCTCGTCTAAGACAATGACAAACGACCTCTTTTCGGGCAACAGAGATTATCACTGTAACCAGCCTTTATTACAGTTCTTTCAGGATTATGCTCAGTTTTCTCTTGGGGATCATTAACACTTCTTCTGATCTACGACCAATGTAATCATCTATCCATCCTTACTCGGACGCGTATCCACAGGCGGGTCGCTGTTGCACTGATGTGCTGGATTCAAGAGTGATTCTCCAAACTTAAAGACGTCAGCAATGCTCAATTAAAAATAAATTCACAAAAACAAAGAAAGAGCATCGGATTAAATCTGTCATCAGTCCAAATTTTGGAATGCAGTGAGCTTTCAGGAATCCTCTGGGATGGAAAGTTCAATTATCCAAGTGACAAGACATATAGTTGGATCTCTCGAGCAATCTCCTTAGTAACCTATACCACAGGGAAATGAAATCATATTTCTATACATGGATGTCTCTCAAGGACATGGTTTCGAAGACCAAATGTAATTGGTGTTTGCCATGCATTGGGATTGGATCACAGATTTTAAAAAATAAATAAATAAAAAGGAATTATGGTTGTGTGTAGTCCTATCTAATCCAACACCGGGGTCAAGAGAGAAAGTGATTTCCAGGAATATGCTGTTTCATCTCTTCTTATGTTCCCTTGTGTGTGTTTGTGTGTGTGTGTGTTTGCTGCCTTATCTTCGTGTTGAGTGGATTAAACAATAACCTGGTTTGACATTGGGAAAAGGTGTTTCTCGGTTTTCCCTCTCCCGGTTACTCTCCCCCTGTGTCTCTTCAATCACTGTCAATCTCTGGATCCTTCTCCCCCTCACTCTTGTATATGCGATGAAGTAACAACCGCTAATCCACAGGCAGAGAGAGTGGGCGGAAAGTAGAGGAGTGCAGAGGATGCGAGGGAGGGAGGGAGACTCTGTGTGTGTATGCGTGTCACACAAGAAGCTTCAGAATGAAACCCGGGTCAGACTGCCAGACGCAATCCTTGACCGAAAGCAACTGCCCTAGTTTCTTTGCGAGTAATCTCTCTCGACAGAGTCTCCATTCAAATAAAAACTCTGCCGCCGCCGCCGCTGCTGCTGCTGTGTGTGCTTTTGGTTGCTTCAGAGGACGAGGCAGTTCAGCTCAGCGGCTGCAGTAGCTTTGACAAAAATCACACTCCAGTGGGCGAGGAGTTCCCCTGAAGCACACAGGTAAACAACACCGCAGCAGTGCAGCAGAGGCAACACAACACAGTTTGTGCGAGGTAAAGTGCAGACCAAAGCACACTTGATAGGGAAGTAAATGTGTAAATTGCCTTTAAAGATTGAACAGTGACATAAATAATGCACCAGTGTAAAGCTTTAATGCAGCAGTGCACCTTGGTCCCAAACATATTTTCTCACCTACCTATAATGATATAGAGCCTTTTAGATGGTACAGTTTTATTGGTGAAGCTTTAATGTAACAATTAAATAATAAAAAACTTCTTATTAGTGCTTCATTAAAGTTGCTAAAATTAATATATTTTATAATAACATTGAATCATTTAAGTGTATATAAGAGGATTATCACCCATCTGTGTAGTTATCTTAAGCTCTATAGATTGTTTCAGATCATTGCGGTTCCCTGGCCTGCAACTTCCTGTGTTGGCTCAGTCTCACAGCTTTGCTTTTAGACCAGCAGCAGGCATTTTCAGCTAAAATAAAAAGCTCTAAAAAGCCACTGTACACCACGTGCCCAGCAGAGAGACAAAGTTAGAGTAAGAGTTCGAGACTAGCAAACCTGATTTTATCGAGGCATCACCCAGAGGAGCTATATGTGAGAACGCCAATGTCTGAATCAGTTGGATCGGACGTTAACAGACTGCACCCTGCCAGCTCCCTTGTGCAAAGTCCATGTCGTGTCTGACTGAGCCCACATGTGAATAATGCAGGCAGTCGACCATAGAATTTACCGGGCATGAGCAGGCATGTTGATGGCATTTCTACCATGAGGTAACCTGGAAATCCAGATCCGTAGGAGTCGAAAAGTAAACAGCCAAGATGGCAGCTGCCGAAGGACCGCATCCATTCAATTTAGCTTTGGAAGAAACGCTAAGCCAACTACACTTATCTTTTTCCTTGAGAGAGGAAGAGAAGACTGTCCTAGAAGCCTTCGTTTCCAGGGAGGACATTTTTGCTGTTTTCCCGATGGGATACGGCAAAAGCATAATATATCAGTTAGCCCCACTGTTCGGCAAACAAATGGGGCTTACTGCAATGAATACGTCACCTTGTTTTTTGCTCTGATTGGCTATCGTGCTATCCAACTGCACATGGCGGCATTTGAAATGCCTCAGTTAGTGCCGCCCCTTGGGTAGGAAGGGTGTATCAGTGAGGGCCAGACTCAAAATCTTTCTAGATTTGACTCTGGATTTCCAGGCTAACCAAAAAAAAAAAAAAAAATTGAAGAAAACGTTGTGTGGTACAAGATATCTGTTAACTGCAAAAGGCTAGCCTATAGAAAGAATCACAGTGTTTGTTTACGCTAACTTCCAGGTAGGAAACCACGGCATCACACGCATATAATGATACGGCGCAGAAGAAACGCTGCCTCAATTGCTTAGTTTTTGGCCACCTAAATAAATAAATATCAGTATTAGCGTACACTATATTTACAATATTGTTATAGTTTTTATAATAACGTCAGACAGCCCTTTCCGACAGGGTAATTCAGCAGTTATACTAAATAATTCTATGAGGGGCCGTACACATGCTGCGTGTTTTGCGGCCTCAAATTCATTGTGTCCAACCGAGTTCAACTCTTGGAATGCAGCACCAGTGTGCATGTCATGTGATGAGGAAACAACCAATCACAGCCAACAGATATTTCCCCCTTCTCCCATGAATATCAGTCTGTAATAAATATGGAAAAGTTGATCATTTTAGTGCAGAGCTACCCAGAGCTTTACATCAGTCCCACAAACCACAGACCAACAAGTGCCTGGAGGAAGATCAGCTCTGCAGTCAGGATTTCAGGTACACAGGCTATGATACAGTGCTTGTTAAGGTTACTTAGCAACCTCAGACGCAACCTGCCGCTGCACTCTTGAAAGCTGGCACAGAAAAGGCACAAGAGTAGCACCCAGCGCCTGCCCTTACTTTGCAAAACACAAAGCTGTTGGTCTGTCGTAACCCATATCAGTTAGTGTGTAGGGTGAAGAGGTGAAAATATTCCACATATACACTTAAACTGACACTGCCCACTACCTCAACCTGTCATAGCTACATGTAGAAAGGAGCAGCACAGTCTTTGGAAATATTGAGTTCGAATGCATTGTATTGAATTGTATCATCTGTAAGAAAATAGCTTTGATGATGTAACCCTCTGCTGAGTAGCAGGTAAAAATGAATAACAATAATGTTTTGATTTTTCCTGGTAGGATTGTGGGAAGAACTCTGAATGAATCAAAGAGTAACGCATCAAGTGCTGAGGTCACAAAAACATAGAAAGCACGTCAGTTTTTTTAAGATCTGAAAGAAGATGAGATGAATTCAGCGAAGCTAATGTATTGTTCACTTCATGTGTTCTTTAATTGATTGGATCAAAAGTCACAGAAATAGCTTTTGGCCTCATTGGTTCTCAAAACACACATATTCATACCGCATTACATTCAATTTGTGTGTAAGACAGAGAACACGAGTCGCTGCTCCTTCTCTTACAGTCTCTCTACCGCACTCTCTCTCTCTCTTCCTGGACTCGACAGTGATCAAAGCTTTTATGGCCAGTAAGTGTGACAGGATTATTACATATTAATTCCCATACCATCCTGATGTCTCATTAAGTTACACTGACCCAGCTGCAAGCCTCTTGAAGGTGATGAAATATGAATCACAAGTACTTTTTTATTCAAGTGTTAAGGTGTTGTTATAAGTGGTTACACTGTCCTCCAGCACCGTTCTGCTTTCTAATGAAGAACTTGTTTAAAGTTGAAAAGAGCACAGCAGGGATTTATTCTTCTACCAGTCTTTGTTTCAGAAAAGAGAAGGAGTGGAGTTTCCCCACACAGGATGGGGTAGCAATATTTCTAGCTGGCAAATCTGATGCATAAAAATGTTTTTAGATATGCTCCAATGAAATAAAAAGATGCTGAGAGTGCTCGACTGAAACAACAGCCTCACATGTTATTGTTTACAAGCATTCACAAGTGGGACCAATTACTAAACCGAAAAGCAAAAACAGTCTGGCACTGTGCTGCATTTCACAATTTAAGACCCATTGTAAACTTTGCAGGTGCAATGTGAAGTATTGTGGTTGCGCAACCAACACACAGGCGCACCTGGCTCGACCCCACACAGAGGTAAACAAAGAATGGAAGAAAACTGAGACTCTGTTTATCCAGTGAGTAAAAGAAACATACTGTTAAGCCTTGTTTGAATTAAATAAGACGCAATATCGAAGAATAATTTTAATGAACAACAACACTTTCTTTTGTGGTTTCCATAAATTACCCGCTGTGTCGAGGTGTGGGAAAACACATACAACACAATCTTAAATCCAATTTCTATGCCACAGAAGGGAGCTGTAAGAACTGTAAACAGCTGATTTTCCTGAACCAACTAACAAATAATTTATCACTTTGTTGAACTCTAAAAACTGCACATTAAATAAGTAAAAAAGTAAGTAAGTAAAATTTATACCTTTAGCACTTTTCGCAGACATAGGTTACAAAGTGTTTCACAAGGGCGAAATACAACAGGAAAAACATCATAGTAGAGCTTACATTCTCTGCCCGAACTCAACCCAAACCCAACACAAACCTGACACAACCCTTGACCCGACCGGGTGTACCAAGTGCAGCACATGACGAAAGCTTGCCATGGAAAGAAAGACGACAGTCAGCCTTCAATGTCCACGTTCGTATCCTTAAAAAATTGTCGGGTTTAAACCAGGCTCACGCTCCGACAGAACACGCTCAGGCTCTGGTGGGGTCGTGCTGGATTTCTTGGGCCTGATCTAAGCTCTACACCATAGAGACCAAGGCACTACGTTAGCCACATCGTGCAACGTGCACAAATGAGGCTCTAGCGAAAGTTCAGTTCAGTCATACCTCTCATGCTCAGGCTGTAAGTTTCTCCCTCACCCTGCCATTCACTCCTCGCACTTACGCTCACTCACTATCTCTTGTCTGGGTATTTCAATTAAGTCATCAACTGATTCACAGTCAACCGTAGTTCTGTGCCATCATGCGCGCCCCCCACCTTCCCATCACGACGTAGTCTTTACAAGTTCATCAGCCTGATCCACCTCATCAGCCATCAGCCACAGAGTCATCAGCCACCTCCACGGGGGGATTTATCCTGCTGCCGCTCAGATGTCCCTCAATCACAACATAGCTGCCTCTGGAGTCCATGCACCAAAGACTTCTGTTAAATCTTAATCTGACTTTGAGCAAAAGTCGGGGTACACCCTGGACAGTCAGCAGACACTTAGAGACAGACAACCATTCACACTCACATTCCTCCGGCCAATTAAGAGTCACCAGTGAGCCAGGCCTGCGTGTCTCTGTACTGTGGGAGGAAGCTGGAGTAAACCCACACTGACACATGGAGAACATGTAAACGCCGCACAGAAGGGCTCCCTCACCCTGGGGTTAGAAGCAGGAAGCCCTTGCTGTAAGGCGGCAATGCTTGTCACTGCTTTAAACATAATGCCTGTGTATTTGAGTTGTAAAGTTGGAAAATGACCAAAAGGTCCCCAGAAACTTGGAATAGATTCAACACCTTAAAAATCTATACCTCATCTTGAAAACCCGATAATTCCTAGACTACAGTCCTCTTTTTGATAAAGCTGTGTACACAGGTTCCTGTCCTAGTTTCCACTCTGCAAAGCAGAGCCACATGAGGCTTTTTAAAAAACAACATACCGGCTTGTTTGTGCTGACCTTCAATAGTTTGACTTCTGATCTTACTGTAATGATGAAGAGTTGTACGACAGGTTGTTTCAGCACACTGTGATGTCACTGATGGGGTGTGGCCAGAGGAGCAACAAATGTAAACTTTCAACGAAAGCCTACAGTAGCTCATTCACCTGTATCACGAGTCGGTTCCACATTAACAATCCTGGTGCTTTAAATACTCATTATTGTGACAAATGAGTATCAATCCGCAGGTGAACATAGTCCCCAACTAATCCTCTTTTTACTCCAGTTTGAGTAACATTTCCTGAAAACTACAGTGCCAAGCTGTTTTAAGTAAGGTCTGAGCCTTTTTGAGAAATTAAGCATTTATTAGAAGCCTGTCTGTAAGGATTTACATCAGTGATCATCAACCAGCAGCCTGCAGGCCACATCTGACGCGCAGAATATTAATTAATTCAGAGAATATGTGGAGGGAAAGGAATACATTACAGTATTATGGATGTCTAGTATTTTTTCTTCTTATATTAAAGCAAGCCTCAAAACAATTGAGACGGAAATAATTTTATTGGGACTGATTCACCAACCCCAACTATGTGCGTTTGACCTGTAAGCAGACATTAGAAATCCATCAGCTTATTATTAGCGGTAGTGATGCCCCAGGTTCAGTAAGCTTACTAGAAAAATATCAAATGTCAAAAAGACACAAAGCAGCCTCCTAACTGGGTTATTAATGATTTAAAGAAACACTGCATGCAGTAGTTCAACTTCCACCTTCTTTCCGCCTCTCTGTTACTTTTTCTCTACACAAGGCCTACACAAACAAAAGCACAACCAAAAACCGGGTTGCCCGCCCTCATGCAGGTAGCAGTGACCTCTCGCTGACCGCAGCCAACCCCAGACAATGGCATTCACTATCTGCCGTATTAGAAGTTGTGTAAAGTTGCTGCTCAAAAACTCAACATTTCCTTATTTTACTGCCTCACAATACAAGTTTATACATAACAAAAATAAAGCAGGGAAGGAAAAGAAATAGGAGGGCAATGAAATGTGCACATCACTGAATTTGCGGAACGTTGTTGGTGCTTTTCACCAATAAAGACGAGTCTAACAATGCGGCAGGGAGGAAGAGTGAAAGCAGAAACAGTCACAGTGAGATGTTGATGAAGAGCTGCAGACAGCAGGCTCTTACTGCACCTCTGCAAACAGCTCACCTCCAACAGGTAAACTTCTTTTACCTGCCCTGCTGTGAAAAACACATGCGGCAAAAATAACACGGACTTCAGCCGTGGATCAGCCCGCTGCTTTTAATGGTCATCACTCAAGACAAGCCCATAACTGTCGAAAGGGGCTTTACATCAACATTGGAACGTATGGAAAACAAACAAACTAAACAAGCTAACACATTGTTGGTTTGGGTCTTTTTGTGGGATTTGTTAATAGTAAGAAAAGCACAGAATACAAACACCCTCATCCTTTAAGTATTTATGCGCCGTGCACCTCCTCCTCCTGCCATGCTAACCCCTTATGCAAATCTATCTATAACACTAATTAGAGCAGCCTTTTCTTTGCATATTTTAAACATCTTAAAGCAAACACTAATACAGATCTACAGTTTACAGTGTCCTCTGGAACGTGACTGAAGCTGAAATACTCCACAGTACTTGATCCAATGATGCATACTCTACATATGGGTTAAGCTTATCAGGAAATGCTGTGGTCATGGTGATGTCATGTTTAATATTGCAATACTGCAGTCCATGTAAATGAGTTAAGAGTTAGCAGGACAAGATAAGGACTACACATTAATGACATGTCTGCTTTATTAAATATGGCATACAAGGCAAGAAGAGGGGGGGAGTAATAAGGGATAACATGCAGTGTAGTGCAGTGTAACTGGACTTTACATGTCACAGCACTAATGGAAAGATTAGTATTTCCGCAAATGGACAAACTATAATTCAGTAATTCAATATTTTACACTTGTTATAAGCATAGCTTTGCAGATTTGAGGAAATTTCCTCATGCTCTGAGGTATACTTTGTGTATTTTGGGGTATATTTGTGTTTGTGTGTGCACAGGCCAAGGTATGTACGCGTTTGTGTGTATGTGCAGATTTCTGTGTGCATTCCTTTTCGAGCTGAAAGGTCCTCAGTCTCAAAGGGAATGGCTGGACTGCTTTCAGGGTCTGGTTGAAAATAACGCTCAGATTAGCAGAGTTCTGGACCCAGGGACACAGAAAGAGACATGAAGAAAATAAACAAAACAAAGCAAGGTGAAAAAAACAGGGTTGAAACAAGGACACCGAACTCATGTGAGATGAGAGGAGAGCGGGAGAGAGATTTGGGCTGAAGGAGACAGAAAATGCACTGAATGAAAAGATGCTGCCAGCCACATTGAGAGCAAATGAAGTAAAAACAAAAATGGATAAGAGAGACAGTCCTGGAAACAGATAGGAATGAGCATGTTGCTGAGAGCAAGCTGGGAGGCAGAGGCGAGATGGGGAAACCTCCGCAACAAAGCAAGTGGAGAAGAGAACGGCTACAGTCTGTGAAGTGAATGGCCACTGAAACGGGCTGAAAGTGACAAATTCTTTGGAGTACGTCTCAGATGTGTTCAGGGCAAGTCAAAGGCAAAAAATAAGCTTCGGTGGCACTTTTTTTTTTTATATCCAAAGCGCCTTCCAGCACCATGAGCGCATACATTAACTTTGGATGCCCCGGTGGGAATTGAACTCTTTGTCCTTGAAGCAATTGTGTCAAAATATAGTACGCTTAACAGGACCGAAACCTTTGAAAGTACAGTGCCTTACCCTTTCAGTATTCCTTGGGGGCCTCAGAGATGCAAAAGGTACCTCAAAGACACTCAGCAGCACTTTAGATTTTTGGGAAGTTTTTGGGTACGTGAATTAGATGAATTTCTTGGCAGACAATCCAATATCTACATGCTTTAATGTATGTCTCCACCAGCTTTGCACATCTAGAGACTGCAATCTTTGCCCATTGTTCTTTGCAAAACAGCTCCAGTTCAGTCAGATTGGATGGAGAGCGTCCATGAACAGCAATCTTCAAGTCTTGCGACTAATAGTTGTTCTCTCCTTGCCCGGCCTGTCAGTTTAGGTGGACGGCCATGTCTTGGTAGGTTTGCAGTTGTGCCATACGCTTTCCATTTTCGGATGATGGACTCAACAGTGTTCCGTGAGATGTTCAAAGCTTGGAATAAGTGTTTATAACTTGACCCTGCTTTAAACTTCTCCACAACTTTATCCCTGACCCATCTGGTGTGTTTCTTAGTCTTCATGATGCTGATTGTTCACTAATGTCCTTTAACAAACCTCTGAGACCTTCACAGAACAGCTGCATTTGTACTGAGATTAAAGGTGGACTCTGTTTACTAATTAGGTGAATTCTGAAGGCAGGTGGTTGCACTGGCTTTTATTTAGGGGTATCGGAATAAAGGGGGCTGAATACATATGCAGGTCACACTTTTCAGATTTTTATTTGTAAAAAATCATGAACACCGCGTATAATTTTCCTTCCACTTCACAATTATGCACTACCTTGTGTTGGTCTATCACATAAAATCCCAATAAAATACATTTAAGTTTGTGGGAAGATACCCAGCAGAGAAAAGCAAAAAATCCTCCCAATTTTAGAGTTGGACTAGTGGACGTTTGCCAATATTAGGCACGGAAATGTCAGCCTGAGGGTCAGCCTACCACTTTAGCCTAGACTGAAATATTCTAAGTACTACTGGATGGATTGCAGGGTCAACACCAGGCAGGCAGATAGATCAGGCAAACTTATCCAAAAAGGGGTTAGGAATAGCATCATCAATCCAATTGAGCAGCAGGTCAGGCTGAACAAAGGCTGGAAAGCTAGGGTGAGCGCTAACAAGACGATCTGGCAGGGAATGAGTGCAATGGGGTCGGTGTATATACTGCAAGACTAATGAGGGAAATGGAAAGCAGGTGAGAAGGTGGGCGGGGAAGGGCAGACGATGGAAATGGCGGGAATAAGTGGGAGTTAGCATGTGGCAGAGCAGACAGCAGATATAATACTAGAAGCTGGGACGTCTTTTTGCTTGATAAATGACCGAGACAATGAATCAATCACAATCATTGATATAAATAATATATGAACAATCAACTAATGGTTTTTGCGCAACTCACTTAAACAAATGTCCCTCCTGGGGTTACTTTAAAAGACTAATGTATGTTGTCCACAGTCATTTTTCAAGATGGATCCTTTTAAAACAGTTCCAGCTGTGGCTTTTGTGGTTCATCACTCTCAAGTCTTCCTTTGGAAAGTGAAACTGACAGAAGGCATCATGACTGTAATGAAATAGTCTCATCGCTCTCGGTGGGGTTCCTCAAACAACCTCGTGACACTTCCGAGCTTGGCAGTTTCAAATTGCCAAAAGAAAAGAATCAAGTTTCCCCCGAAGTTCTGATCCCGGCTCTTTTCAACACTGCAGCGACGGCCTTCTTCACGGTCTGATTCACCTCCCTATCAGGGGGGACTGGCAGAGGGGAGGGAGAATGATAGAAAGGGCTCGGGAAAGGAGACTGGAGACATTAGTAGAAGACAACAGATGGAGGGTGAGATGCAGACGTGGAGAGATCTAAGAAATAGAGGAGATCTAGACAGAAGAGGAGTTCATCATTTTAACTGACAGTCGTACTGATTTCTCTTCTCTTTGTCTGACATGCTCTCTGTCTGTTTGACTCCCCCTCGTCCTCCTTCATCCTGCCTTTGTCTCTTACCTCTGCCATTTATTCCATTTCAACATCTCTCTTCCACTTTGTCCATTTTCTTTCTTCCTCACCCACTACCATCTCCCTCTTCCTCTCCATCCCCTCTTTTTTTCTATTTTACTCCCCTCTGTTTCTCCTCCTTCCGTCCTCCCTTTCCCCGTCTCGCCTTTGAGTCATTCGGAATAATTGCTCTGCGGCGCTCTCCTTCGCTGGGTGCTTATCAAGCTTTGGCTGCTATCTGCACACACAGCGTGCCCTAACAACATCGAAAAGTGTTTGCAACCACACATGGAGACACGCTTGTACACCCACGCACACACACCCTCTTGTCAAGGTACACGCGGTACCTCTGGCACAGCGGAACCAATCGCATGCCGAGAGCCACTTACGGTGCACCAATCAATGGCCCTGCAGGTGTGTGTGGGCTTTCTCCCCGGCCGTACTCGTCTTTCTCTCCCATTACTCTGCCCAACCGCCTATCGATCGCTATTCCCCCAAAAGGATGAATGAGTCGCCAGTGATTCATTCTGCTCCTCCCTCTCCTCCTTTCCGCTTGCCTTTTCTTCTGACTCTTGACTTTCCCTTTCAGCCATCTCCCCACTATCCTTCCTTCCTCCCTTGCCCCCCCTACACCCACCACATTATAGTTTTATGTATCCAAACATTTCTCTAAGCCTTGCAAAGCCTGTTCAGGAGCCAAAAGGAATTTGATGGATAGAAATAAATCTCCGGGCAGAGCCAAAAAAATAACCAGCAAACTCGAAGAAACTTTAGAGCTGAACATAAATAGAAATGGCAAATATGTTTGGTTTTTTAAACTCATACCAATATGTTTGCATCTTTAGCTGTCTGAACTTTTACAAAGCAGGCTTGTGAGGTTTTTTTATCAACTGCAGTTCCATGTATTTTTTGCCTTCCAGTAATTTCCGCACAACAATTAATTACCACTTAACAGCAATGTATCTGACCAAAAAAATTAAAGCAGACTTCCTGTTCATTGCTGGTAGGTTGTCAAAAATTAATGGGAGCCAATGGATGCTTGGTGAAGTGGACAGATGGGATGTTAGGTATAAGAGATGTGTCATGAATGGACTTAAAACTGAGAAACCACTGGTTTTAATGATCCCAGATGGACAACAGCAGCAGCAGCAGCAGCAGCAGCAGCAGAGGTGTTCAGTAATGTAGCCTACAATAATATACAGTAAGTTAATTTACAGTGTGACCTGAGGATCCAAGTCTGATAAATTGTATTTCTAGGCCTATGATATGAAACGCAATATACAAATGCTGAGGTTAACACAATGATGAGATTGACATGCAACTGCAACTAAAACGCCGGAGCTGGAGGACCTACCTACAGGTCAAATACAATTAAAGCCTAGTTCACATTACACTATTTTCTTTTTTTTTTTTTTTTTCACTTTCTTTTTATTGAGCATCAACAATGTAGTACAATACACATACCGGAAGATCACAATGCTCATGTTTATATTTTAACCCTTCTCCCACCCCCAAGAACATGCTGGACACCAATCCGTAAAGAATGTATGATTGAATGAGATAAAACAAGAAAAATAAATATACACATATACATACATATACATTCATCCACTTAAAAAAGAAAAAACAAAACAAAACAAAACAACAAAAAGAAATAAAATATATATATGTATGCCTAAACTCACCAAGACTGAAGCTGTGCACTAGACCAGGCATGGTTCACATGGATTTAATCATAGACAGATATAGATGCAAGATAACCGCTAAATGGTCGTTAAGTGGGTACAGTTTTAAGTTTACTTAGATGTTTCAACACTGGATCCCAGACAGAAAAGAATTTGTCCCTGGACCCCCTGAGAGTATATTTTATTTTCTCTAATTGTATGAATTGTATCAGGTTGCTAAACCAAAAAGAAACTTTAGGTGGATTTTTTAATTTCCAATGTAATAATATTCTTCTACGTGCAAGCAGCGTCGTAAAAGCAATTATATTTTTGTAACTTTTCCTTAATGTTGTGTATCTTCTATCTGTGGTACCAAATATGGCCATAGCAGCGTTGGGTTGAAGATCAATATTCAATGCTTCTGACAGCATTTTAAATATGGTAGACCAGTAGGTTGCCAGGGCTGGACACGCCCAAAACATATGTGTTAGATCAGCAGGAGAGTTTTGACACCTGTCACAGCTTGCATCTGTATTAGGATATATTTTAGCCAGTCTTGCTTTGGAGTAGTGGATGCGATGTAAAATCTTGAATTGTATGATGCTTAATTTGGCGCAGGAGGTGCTGTTGTTAACTCTTAGAAGAGCACTTTCCCAAGTGTCCTCTTCTAAGTCTTCCCCCAGCTCATCCACCCAGTCTGCTTTGATCTTTGCTAGTACTGTGTTTTTAAAGGAGGTTATACAATCACTAATCCTTGATATAAGTCTTTTCGAATTGAATGGGGATTCTAACAGATCATCTAAACCAGAAGGTGGCGTTATGTATGGAAAGTTGGGATCATGATGTTGAAGGAAGTGGCGGACTTGGAAATATCGAAACAGGCTGGACCGAGGAAGGCCAAATTTGTGCGATAACTCATCAAAGCTTGCAAAAATAGAATTTATATACATATCCTTAAAATTATGAATACCTCGTCTCTGCCAGAGACTAAATTCAGAGTCTAACCTGGCTGGAGGAAAAAGGTGATTGTTGTGTATGGGACTTAGATGGAGAAGGTTTTTAAACCCAAAGTTCCGTCTAAGCTGGACCCATATTTTGAGGGTGTTTAGGACTATAAGATTATTAGTATATTGTGAGAAAGGAAGGGGAAGGCTGGAGGTGACCAGGGCTCTAAGAGAGGTGGAGATGCAAGATGCAGCTTCAAGGTAGCACCAGTCTGCATCAGGAGTATGGAGCCAATACATAATTTTTTGAACATTTGAGGCCCAATAATAATGACAAAAATTTGGAAGAGCTAAACCACCTTGATTTTTGGGCCTCTGTAACAGTTCTAACCGCGCTCTAGGTTTCTTCCCGTCCCATATAAATGAAATTAAGGCCTTATCAATAGATTTAAAAAAAGATTTAGGAAGATAAAGAGGAATACATTGAAACAGGTAAAGAAACTTAGGGAGCACATTCATTTTGATACAGTTCACTTTCCCCGCTAACGATAGATGAAGTGGTTTCCATTTCTTCAGGTCTAATTTGACTTTATCAAATAGCAAACAGAAGTTTTCTTGGTAGAGATTTTTCATGTCCCTTGTAATATTAATGCCCAGACATTTAAAGCCATTCCTAGACATTTTGAATGGTAGAATACCATCCTGTATTTGAAGAGCCAGATCATTAACGGGATAACATTCACTTTTACTGAAGTTCAGTTTGTATCCAGAAAAAACACCAAATCTCCCCAGAGCACGGGTAATATGGGGAACACATGAAACAGGGTCAGACACATACATTAATAAA
This sequence comes from Epinephelus cyanopodus, assembly GCA_026686955.1. Lineage (NCBI taxonomy): Eukaryota > Metazoa > Chordata > Actinopteri > Perciformes > Serranidae > Epinephelus > Epinephelus cyanopodus. Next base: position 16,576,321 of record CM048934.1, read on the forward strand.
TCATCTGCGTAAAGAGATACTCTATGCCCCCCCCCTATAAATCCCAGTGATTGATGGTGATGCTTTAAGTGTTAGAGATAAGGGCTCTATGGCTAAGGCAAATAGCAATGGACTGATCGGACAGCCCTGACGGGTGCCCCTTGACAGCTGAAAATATTGTGAACGCTTACCATTCGTGATTACAGAGGCTCTGGGTGAGGTATATAAAAGTTTGATCCATGATATAAAATTAGGGCCATATCCAAATTTCTTTAAACAAGCAAATAGGTAACCCCATTCTACCCTATCAAATGCTTTCTCTGCGTCCAGCGCGATAACCACTTCTGGTACCGCGCTGGACACAGGAGAGTGGATAATATTTAGGAGCCGGCGAATGTTTGTAAATGAATGGCGGCCTGAAATAAAACCAGTTTGGTCAGCAGATATCACGTCGTGCATTGTGGTTTCTAGGCGTAGGGCAAGGGCTTTGGCCAAGATCTTCACATCGCAGTTTAGGAGAGAGATGGGTCGATACGAGCCACATTCTGTGCTATCTTTACCTGGCTTCAGCAGAAGGGTAATTGATGCTTCAGTCGTTGTTGAACTGATGTCCTTAAACTTGCATTTCAGTGTGCCATGGCTGAATTTCAACATGCAAGTCACTGCTTTCGTTGAAGGTGAGAGGGCCACTTGGGCTGCCTCTCTGACCTGGTCTTTTAGTCTCGGATCCAAGCCAATGTGTGCAAGAACGTTGGTGCTACCAAAGATATTGCATTTAAATTTGCTAACTTTAAAGGTCCAGTGTGTAGGATTTAGGGGCATATATTGGCAGGAATGGAGTACAATATTCTAAACTATATTTTAATTAGTTTATTATCACCTGAAACTAAGAATCCTGTTTTGGTGACCTTAGAAAGGTTCTGTATCTATCTACGCATGGAGTGGGGCTTCTACCATGGAGTCCGTCATGTTGTTTCTACAATAGCCCAAGAACGGACAAATCAAACACTGGCTCTAGACATGAACGTTTGCGGCCATCGTTGCTCTTTTACACACTTGGCTCACAAGTGAAGTTTCAGTTATGCAACCTCACCGCTAGATGCCACTAAATCAAGACCCTTAACTTTCAAGTGAGAAACGTTCAACAAAGACTTTGTACTCTCTGACATACTTTTTCTGATCAACCAAAACAAAGCTGGACATGTTTTTTTAAATTAACGACAAGCACCACTACAATTAGCATCAGAGACCACGGGTGAAGAAAAACCACAACTCTATGAGCTGCACAACTCTCTCTGTAAATGTTGTGTGCAGCAAACAGCGCTGAGCACTCCAAACGTCCTGTGTGTGGTTTATTCACAGCTCTTTCATCTTGAAAGCATTGGGTGAGCATCAGAAACCAGATCAGGTGCTTCAGAGCCAGCATTTACCCTGAGGTTGTCAGAAACAAGATGTACAGTCCACCCACTCACACAAACCACGCAGCAGAACTGTCTTGCTGCTGTTGCTGCTGATTTTTATTGTTATTTTAATCATGTCTTTAATGCAACTGTTGTTTTATTGTTGTTTTTATTGCCTTCAAATGCCCTTCTGCCTCTTATGCAACAAGCGCTTTGTTGGATTTAATTGTCCATTCAGAGCAGGAATAATGCGGCCCTTTACATTTGATGTGTAAGAGCACTCGTGTGTATTTGGGAATAAGCTTGTCATTGTGTTAAAAAAAACAGCTTGCCTGGCTCAGTCTGGTGATAACAAATTCCATCTAATAGCACCTTTTAAGTTCACTTAAGAACATGTTATATTTTATTTGATTAATTGTTACAAAAACTAAAACTGTGAAAGTTTTGTGATGGACCTCCTGCCAAGATATAGCCTTATCCCACACAGAATCCAGCCGAGTCACCTCATGAAAATGGTTGCAATGTACATTTATACAAACCACAAAAATGTTACATTTGCTTATTTCAAACGCATCTTATAATGTTTCTTTTCCAGCTGGGATTTTGGTCCAAAAATTAGCTGATTTTTACCAAGACATTGCTGCTTTTTCTCTCTTGATTTTGGCCCAAAAAAACTGTTCTTTTTTGCTGAGACATCACTGCTTTTCCAGACAGGATAGTGGTCAGGAAATCATCTGTTGTTAGCAAGAAATCTGTCAATCAGGACAGTGGCTGGAAAAGCAACTGTTTTCTATTGAGACATTGCTGCTTTTATAGCTGGCATTTGGGCCTAAAAAGCACGTTTTTTACCAAGACATCGCTGCCTTTTCAGCCAGGATAGTGGAATCAACTGTATTTTATCAAGAAATCACTGTTTTTCCAGCTGTGTTTTTTTATGAAGACCTAACTGCTTTTCTGGCTGGGACTGTGGTCCGGAAAGCAGTTTTTTTGTTTTGTTCGATTGTTTTTTCACAGGGACACCAGTGCTTTTCCTGATGGGATTACACCCATCACAAATGGGGTATTTTGAGCCAGACATGATCTTTTCCTAACCAAGTTGTTTTTGTGCCTAAACCTAACCACAAGCTGACCACAGCACTATTGAAATGTGACATTTCAAGGTATCCGCTACATAATAACATGCAAATGTAACATATTCATGGTGTGCAGAAACATTCATGCCATCTTTTGTCTGGAGACTGGGTTGCATAATCCCCGATAAACCACAATGTGTCATATTCACATTTCCATTTTGTATGATTTACACAAACAAGAGACATAGGCAGTTGATGATTTGTTACTTTTAGACCAGGGCAGGTAAGCCGTTTCCCTCCCCTCTGCTTCAGGTCTTTATCTAAGCTAAGCTAAGCAGCTGCTGGCTATAGCTTCATATTTATTGTACTGACATAAGGGTGGTATCAGTCTCCTCAGCTAACTCTCAGAGAGCAAAATGTCAAACTATTCCTTTATTGCCTGACATTTTCTACCCCGACTCTGCCACCTGAGCTTCCCTTAACCTACATATTCTTTAATAAAGAAACGACAATGACCTGATTGTCCTTTCGTCCCAAAACAATCCATAGTTATTTCCTTTCTCTGGTCCCTTTATTTTCTTCCTCTTTTCTTCCCACCGTGTGTTTTCTTATCTCTCCTTTTCTTTCTTTTTCTTCTTTTTGTTTTTCCCTCTTTTGTGTCTTTCTTCCCCTTGCCTCTGAAAGTTTGAGTCCCAGGTCAATAAATCTTTTTTAGTGTTCTTTCAAGGACGCCACCTTACTCATTAAAGGCAATAAAGAGCCTTTCATCGACTCACAAATGAATTGTTGGGCTAATTGTTTGTTTCATCCCCTCTCTTAATACAATAATGATTTTCGCCCTCGTGGAAAACAGTAGATTTTAATTATACTGGCAACAGAAGAATGAAATACCCACCTGGGCCGAGTAACACGCTAACACACCTGCCCACACTGTCAAACCCCTCTGCAAACACATACACACTTGTACATGAAAGTGCACAAACAAACACGCTCCACTCTCCGCCTCTCTCACACACACTCAACAATGGATCGATTTAATGAGGAGGAAAATCTCTCTTTACCGCAGTAAATCTCTGCAGTGTCCTGGGAGGATTTATCTTCAAGTCTTTGTGTTCAGGGTGTTAACAGCCACTTCGCCACATTGTTTTCCAATGGCTGAATTGAACGAGCTCGATTGATAGCGGGAACACCAATGGGGAAGGAGTTATCCTGACTCAGCATGCTTTCCACAGACAACAAAGTGCAAGGACTGACCAAATCTAAGAGATCAACCGACCCACACTACAAAAAGGAGAATAAATACATGTTTCTGATGGAGGTTCTTATCTACAGTTATGAGGAAATTGTTTTTGGAAATGTTGCTGCTGAATTTTTTAAAGGTCATTTTTCTTGCATGTAGATATAACGAATGATGCTCCACTGTGTTGTAACTGACAGAGATATCTTAGTTCAACCTATCCAAATATGTGCATGATATCCCACCAATTAGCACCTCACAAATGACATTCTGTACTCAATGTAAAGTGACTGTGGTTACGTGTAGGGGAAAGAAACATCCCTGGCTTCATATGAGTAGAGGAAAAGTCCGCTAGCTGCTAGGCTAATTTATACAATGTAAAATGCCATAGGCTTTTGCTAAAAAACATTAGCATGTTGTATTTGTGGGGAAAATGTGTCCAGATAAAGACAAGTGTTTGTCTGTGAATGCGACGAGTTATAGTGAAGCTGATTTGTGTACTTGTGTTTGAAATTGTCTCTCTTAAGCCATGTTTAATGTGTGTTTAATGTGTGTTTTGAATCAACTAAACTTTACATCAGTTCACACAAACCCCACTGCCGACTAGTGTTTGCGGGGTGTAACTGCAGAGTGACAGACACACCACGGCACAAGTATAAATGCTCACAATGGCGTAGGCGATGTGCGTAGGCTACGGCGTAGGCTCTGCATAGAGCTGATGCACAAGTATAAATCCTGCTTTACGCTCCGGACTGCTTCCAAATTCACAAATTACTTGCTAATGATTATGTAGGATGTACAAATTTTGGTGCATTACTTTTCGTAGGAAAACGTACAAACAGTGCATTAGAGCAGCCTGCTCAATTGCAGTATCATAAATAAAAACCAAAACAAAATATATTGCAAGAGGGCCCTACATTACCACCCTTAGCACAGTAAAAACAACAGCAAATATCTTTAACAGTAAGATTACTATTGCACCTGATTATTTTTGTTCATTTTGTCCTGTTTGTCTAGTCCTGTCTCCAACCACCTCCAATATGGTTACAGCTATTCCTACTTTAAGAACTGTCAATTCTGTAAACTCTTTTCAATTTCATTTTTATTGTTTATAAGATAACAACGTATGCATGTTACACATTCACCAGCATCACCATGATGAATCCTGAGTTCTGAGAATTTAAGCTGTTGCTAGCTTGGGAGGTATAATTTGCACGCAGCTTGGGAGGAGCATGCAGCAGGTGCAATCTGTTTATTAATTTGCTTTGTATCAGAGTCAGGGCCGTTACTATTAGTGTGAGCAGGTAAAAGGAGGGTGATGTATTAGTTTATTTTTCTGTACCACAACATAAACCCTCAATTTGTCTTTTTGCCACCCAGGTGTGCAGCCCACAAGAGAGTACAGATGTGCTTTTACCATCTCTCATTTCAGCTGTGTACAGCTGAGCAGACTGGGTAGGAGCACCCAGAGCCTGAGGCTGGTGGAGAACTCCAGGGAACAAAACGCGTTTGCTTTTTTAAACCTGTACAGTTCAGCTCAGTGCACGAGGGCAATGCATCATTGCACACCCTCACTGCAAGACCTTTTTCTAACCTTTACAGCAATATGGCCAGTTGTTTAACACCTTGAGTGGAAATATCATCCAAAGTTAAAGCCAACACATTCTCACGCCGACCTCGTCACATATCGACGTTTGGTCATGGACTTTCCACGTCCAGATACGATGTGCAAGGTACCCTGGGTGTGTTGGTTGGTGACGTTCTGGGACACCAGTTCTGCCTGTTACATGCATTGTTCACTTTCAAAATGCACTTCCACTGTCACAGGAAATTTACTATTTAGGGTTTAGGCACCAAAAGCACATGGCTGCATTTTGGGAAAAATAACAGGGTTAGGCTTTATAACCGACTCAGACATTTGCTGCTTCAACTTTCATTCTTGTCCCGCCATATTTCCCCGACACCTTTAAACTATATCAGCGACCAGCAGCTTATCATGCCAACATTAAAGGAAGGCTTTTTTCATCTGTGTCTAACGCCAAGTACCTGATTTCAACGACTTCGGAGTCAGACCGGGTTGTTGAAGGGTTAGGGTTCGAAGTATATTATGAGGAATACACTTGTTTGCTATCTTACCCAAAGGTGCATTCAGTAAAACACATTCTTGTGATTTCATGTTATGAATAAACTGATTGACTGACTGATAGTAAAGGCATTTGTCAACAATGCTTTTGGTGTAGCTAAGTGCAAAAAGGTGATGCTAGACAAAAGTGTCGGTGAGGATTCTCAGTCATCCAGGTCATGGTAATCGTAATTGCTGTATAGTTCCTCGTGGATGAGAGGCGAGACGTCTTCAAGAAACGCGAGCAAGTCCAGTTGCCTACGATATTAGCACTGAAGACTAGATGAAAGTGGTTATTTCCATTATTAAGAAATTAAAGAAGAACATATTGTGTGTATTTCGTCTTTGGATATGGAACTGAAATCTATGCGGGCTCAGTCTGCAAGTCCAGAGGGTGGACATTTGGATTCGCCCAGTGCTCCACGACTAGCAAATAGCCAGCCAGCAATGGCAGGTCGGTATATTTTCACATCTAGCATCTTTCTTTCAACCACACTAGAGTTGGTGATTGATAGTGGAAAGACTAACTGAGATAGTTGGGGTAGAATTTATTTTATTTCTGTCGAGTTTAAATGAAGTGTGTTTTACATTGGGTTAACAATGTTAGTCTTGTTTAGGTGAAAGAGAAAAACTTGGATTCAGAAGGTGTGCGGTTGTATTTCTCTGCATAATAGGGCAAATAGTAAGAATGCTTCTACATTATATGACATTTTGTTCATCGAGTTTATTTTGTTTATGTCTAAAACTGAAGAGCTTATTATCTTATCTTATCTTATCTTATCTTATCTTATCTTATCTTAGAGAGCTGTGGTCATACCATACGCTCGCCAGGAGGGTATGAAAGAATAGAAATGAAATGAAAAAGCACCTGAATCTCCTGGCAAGGATTAGAAAATTTAGAAATTGTGTAAAATCAAATCACCAAACTCAGAACTAGCTTTCACAGATTTCAGCTTTTCTTACAAATTTCATAAAGCTCATGTGGTAAAAGGACTTTCCAGTTTTGTCACAACTTACCCACAAAGCCTCTTCTTAAGAGAAACATTTACTTTACCAATATGTTTTGCTTTGGCCTTGAGTGTGGTGTATTATTCTCACTGGCATGCCTGCTAAGACTCTCAACAAAGTCCTGTGTACTATTGATGGGATTGAAAATCACTGATCTATGCGGTGTTAAAACGTCTGCTGTAGATCCAAAGAGGACCCTCGATGGTCGATGCTGCTCTAATCAGAAAACCCTCTGACCAGCTACAGCCAATTTCGAGTAAACCAGGCAATCATCAATCAAAATCAGACTTCCAGACACCAAATCTGAATGAGTCATGATCCTGGCTCTGCGGTGGCGAAGCAGTCGCCTCATCTCTTGTAATTTACCACTCCGATTATCTGAACGAGACGCGGAGCCATTCGAATGCGGACGGAGTGATTTTCAGAATACGAATGAGAACCACGATGACAATTACCTTCATCAGTCAGAGTGCCAGGACTGTGTGACATCTCACCGTATGACATTATACAAGTGATAGTAATCTACAGTAAATGAGTTATTGGAGCACAGAGGAGCCTATGTTCCTCCATCCTGCTGGAAGATGATTACAGTGTTTGTGATCGAAGCCGGAGCCAGTGTTGGAGAAAATTACAGGCGTTATGTACAAGTGTGTGAAAAAGCAGTTATTCATGATTATTTCAGTTTGATGACAGACATTCACGGAGATTGTGTTCTATAAATTTACAGTTTAGAGAAATGCTGGTGTAAATCGAAGTGCTTAATGCTGATTTATTAAGATACTGTGCAATTTGAGCAGAACTTTTGTTCTAAGAGTGGACAAGAACTTCTTAATGTGATAAATTAGGCGTGCGCTAAAAAATCAAGACAACACTGTGGACCATCTGTATTACAGGGGTGGGTAACGTGTTGAAGGTAACGCACAAGGAGCAAGTACTTTTCATGTTGCTCTTTTTAAACTGTACTTCTACCCTTGTGTATTTTTGAGCCATTAATCTACTTTTACTCCACTACATTTGCTATTCATTCCTTCATTACAACTGTCTGCTCTAGTTCCAGGGACTGAGAGTGGGGGCAGGGCGTGAAGAGCACCTCTGCTGCAAATGCCAAGTTGTCAGCTGCCTGGAAGGAAAAAAAAAAAAGGCACCACCTGTCTTATGAACAGGATATTGTGATGACAGAGCAATACCCAGAATAAGAGGCAGCTTCCAGCAACAATCCCTGGCCACATCTGGTCACGCTTTGTGCACTCCAAAATCAAAAAAAGGCAACTCTGGTGAAGTTTTAGAGTCTTCACATCCCTTGCAGAGATCCCAGGGGAGAGGGGGTAGCAACACAACTCCACCTAATGGAGGCTGACGGCACCTCAGATTCAAACATCCAAAAACACATAATTGAAACCACAAAATATCTCCATACTGCTCGTCTGTAGTGATCCAAGTGTCCTGAAGCTTCAACATCAAAAGTTGTTTGGAAAAACGTCATTTGAACTCTGTTTTTACTTCACCTGAGCCTCCCTCGGCATATGGGTGAGTAGATAATGGCTGAATTTTCATTTTTGGGTGCACTATCCCTTTAGGAGCCAGAAATATCCCTAAGGACTTGGTGGAGACCAAAACAGAGATAAAAAGGGAGAAAATATTGGCACTGGATTCACCAACTAGCCAAAAACACACCTCCAATAGAATGATAATGTTGCTGTTAGGTTTCAGAAAGCTTCGTAAAAGCCAGAACACACTGGCTGCAATGCTTTGGTTCTCCTAGATGTGCCGCCCGCAGCACTTAATGCCACCGTCCTATCTCCAGCCTCGTCACCTCTGGAATTAAATGTATTTTCCCTCACTCGCTTTCTGTTAGTACACACCAGCTTCTGAAGCAGCTCATTTTCTCTGCTCAGCATGGATGAAAAGACAACTGTTACTGTGTTTAATGCGGGACTAAGAGCGAATGTGGAGAGATTCGTTGTTGAGAAATATCCCGAGCTAAATGACCAACAATCCCGTTATTGCCTGGCGAGTCATAGCTCTGGAGATCTGCTCTTCAGATGAGAAATCAAGTTTAATTGATTGATTTTGAGCTAATGCAGGTGGTGAAGGAAGCACAGATCGGTAAAAGTCATAATAACTTTGCGTGGTCGGCTTATGTTGGCATTTAAATACAGTAATATAACACAATGCTACTCTGAGTCTATGTTTAAGATGAGCTACATTTACCTTTGCCTTTCCTTAAAACGGCACTGTTTATTACATGACGGTCGTGGGGGTCGATAAATTATTTTTGCTCGACTTCTAAATTACCGAATGAAAGACAAGTGCCACTTGGTCAAACTTCTTTTCAAACACGGACCCCCTGTACACTGCTGTGGAGTCGCCATCTGGCTCATAATTTTGCACAAAGTAAAAGCAATTTTGATTTCCTCTGATGTCTGTAATTAATTAATGAACGTTCAGGAAGTTTGGTGTGACCGCAGGTAAAAATAACAGCAGCAGGATAGAGAGGCCACAGATCAGATGGTGCTGGTTCCGGTCAGACTCACACAAAGACACATCGGAGTTATGTGTCCTAATTGAGATAAACATGAATATAAATAAATAGGTGTGTGTGTGTCTAAGCCCTGAGTTAAGCCACAGGCGGAGGCAGATGGAGGGAGCAAACAAGGGTTAGAGACAGATGTGTCTGTGTGTGTGAAACAGTGAGGGGAGGGGGGGGGGGGTTAAAGGACGACATCCTCATAAATAATGGACAACACACCCGTGGAACTGTAATTATGAGAGAGAGAAAGGGAGGAAGAAACAGAGGGAGCCACGGGTACACAAATATAAATAGACAGTGAGAGAGAAACAATAGATACAGATTTGTGTTTGATCAGGCTGTCAGTTCAGTCAGAAGAGATGAAAGAGAAACAATGAAAACTGTCACAGCAGACTCAAAGCTGCTGCCTGCGTTACGTTTCTCAACATTCCTACATATGGAATTCCACTGAAGCCATATTCGTTATAATCATCATATGTGGTGTAAAACAGCATGTGGGTGCAACTACACTAAGTATGGTAGGTTAAAGGCCTCGTATGTACATTTTTTACCTTGTGATTAACAGGCATACTCACGTTAAAACTGTCTGTCGAAACTTATCAGGAAAAGAAAACAAAGGCAAACTTCTTACCCATAATCTGTCTAAAGGTTTTTACACACCAGAGGCCTGTTGTGCAAAGCAGGATTTGGAGTTTGTGATTTTTGGATAGCATTTTCAATATGTCTACATTTTGCGTTATAAAATTGCAACACAATATTGTTTACATCACTGATCATTTACTGTCTCTTACTGATAATGAAAAGACATCCTGGGTAAGTTGAACTGGCTTCGTAGTACAGGCCTCTGGTACGTGATGGATTACCAACAATAATATGCAAAATACTCGTCTGAGAATGTTTCGTGTCAAAACTACGCTTTGTATCATTCTGCGTCCCTTATCTAAATTTGGAGGTTATTGCAGGTCCGTGAACGCAGCACCGGATTTTTTTCCTGGGCAGCAGTTTGTGGAGTTTGAGTCCTAGGGTGGATAATTGATCATTTGAACCAATCAGACATGTCCGTGCCCAGACTTTGCTGCAGAGTGAGCACTCCTCCCTTTCATGCTGCTTTTCTGTACAGGCAGCTGCGTACATGGAAGAAGCTGCCCAGAGGAGGAGAGGATTTACTCGGTCAGGCTCTAAGAGAACATTAACTTCTACCCTCTGCTTAGAAGTGGTGAATTTACAGCTCACAGCAACTTAATATAACACAGACAGACAGACAGAGGTTTTTGTTCGATATCTAGAGTCGGCAAAAAATGTTGTTACACATTTTCAGTCTGTCATTAGTGTGGTTAGCTTGTTTACTATATTATGCGAATGTCACTGTCAAACTAAACATTCAACTGAACCATATTCAAACTCAAACTCTTTTTGGGAAAAAAAGGAACAAATAGTGGAATATTCGTATCCAACAGTCAAATCTGATTTAACTGACATAATTCTGAGCTGGTACAGCCCTTATATCGAGTATAAATTGTTTGCAGTGCCACTAAAGACACTTATCCCCTCTGAACTTTACCATAGTTTCATTTCTATAACTGTTTGAGGCCAACAGGGATTAGATTAGACAAAGTTACCAAGGAGAACTTTTCCACTTTCATTAATCATTTCATGACCCCTTCAGATTGACCTTGCAGCTCTGTGGAGGGGGCCAGACGCCCAAATTCGGAACCACTGGACAAAACTAACTGTATATTAGGTAGTTTTATGTATAAACAATCTATTTTGTCATTTTTATTGATCATTATGTCACATAATAACATGCTGGTCAAGAGCATTTTGAGTCGTGCCACATTGTTTTGCTACTGCTTCAGAAAAGGAGACTGATTATTCTAACTGCCAGGGTCATACTTGTATTTTGGGTTTCTAGTTGAACATGTTTACATGTTTTAATTAAAAATAAAAAATAAAGAAAAACACTTAATTTGTCTAATACTGTCTGTGCTGTATTCCCCCTCTGTCTGAGAGCACACGTCTCTTTAAAGACGGAGTCTGCGATTCTAATTTAACACACTTTTTTTTTCAAATTCAATCAATATTTCCTCCTCTAACTGTGTGTGCCTGAAAAAAAATACGTTCTGGATGGAAAACAAAGTGACTCAGACTAAGCTACACAACACTATTCTCCCTCTTCCACATCCTCGTCCATGAGGAGCAGCGCTACACCATGACAGCAATGAAACGTTAACACCATTGGAGATATAACCGGAGCTTCTGAAGGAGCACTGACTGGATGGGTGTATTTATTTAGGTGTTGAGCTAATTATCAACAATCTCTCTCCAGAATGTTAGATTCCACCTCTGAGCCGCCCTCCTTAAAAAAGCCAGGTCTGCTTGGATCGTTTCCAGGTCTTCCATATCTGTGCTCTCAGCAAGGGTGGGTGATATGGCCCTAAAATAATATCACGATATTTCAGGGTATTTTTGCGATAATGATATTCTTAACAATATGACAAACTAGTAAAAAAAAAAAAAAATTATACCGATATTATAGTGAACAAGATTGTGAACAGAGTATAGCGTCACTTTCTACTGTGAAAATATCCAATAAAAGCTTCTACGCTCAACCAGATGTTGTTGTGGAATTTAAATTAACAAGCAATTAACAGCAACCAAAATTACACGTTTCCCTGATGTTACCTGTGTAGGCTGCATAATGGTGACATTTTACAAAAAGAAATGTGTCTTGAGCTGACGTCAGCTTGTCTCCACAGCAGAAAAACAGTTGGAAACAGAGTATTCAGAACAGTTTGAAGCCTGAGGTTTATGCTAACATACTGTACATTTACCTCATTATTTGAAACTTTAGCCACATTTAACGTTGTGAAATAAAGACACTCAAAACACAGGATTGGACATTTGAGGGTTTACACAGGAGAAAGCCAAACAATTGGTACATCATGACAATTTAAAGTGTCTGACAAACAAGCAGTATCAGCTGACACACCTACAAGCTTTTCAATACACATTAAAAGGTGTTTCCCGTCACTTAAGCTGCTGTTTCTCAATTCTGATTACCAGTTCTGGGAACAATTGCTTCTCCTCACCTACACATATTGGTCAGAGTCATGTCAGGTCACCTACACTAAATTAATAAGAATATCCGACACTGTAAGATTATATTTGTTCTGTATGAAAGAAAACAAGGAGAAGCGTGATAGGTACCCTGTTTTGTACAAACTTTATTCACCAGGTCTGACTAATATCAGAAATTCAGTACACTGATTTCTGAGTAGGCTCCATGGAGGAGTGTATGGTAAGAAAATGATAATTATTGATTCATTTATTTTATTTCCTCTGCCCACTGCTGCTTTATACACCTAAAGTAAAAACAGAAAGCTCATGGACAGAGAAGATCTCACTTTAGATTTCATCACTGACTAGTTTGTGCATTTCGAAAAACCTGTCAATCAACTGAGGAGTGAGATTATATTTTTGTGTTTTCATTTTTTGGTAACAGGGACACCACTTTGCTTACATTTGGATTTTTGACTTCCAACTGTGCAAGTATAGTCTACTTTTTATCTGACACTTCACTCTCTCATTCTGATGATCATCCGTGACACTGCTGCTGGTGACCCAGGTCACTGCCGACTCCCTCCAGCACCGCAGTCTCCTGCTGTTATTATTTAGTGCATGCAGTGAATGCAGTGCAAGCAACTCCTGAATTACGTCTGGATTTCTGCAGCTAGTTTTATATTTATGGAACTATATATCTTGGCAGGTTTTTTTATTGGCCTCCACATGGAATCTCACACATGCTGCTGGATTTATTTGGGGAATTATGTGCACTCGCTTTCAAAAGATGTCACTTTAACCTTGAGTTTATTTTCGGAGGCTTGGGTTTTTTCAGTGAACACGCAGCACACACGGATCAGACGCAGACGTCAGCGTGATGTCACATGTAAGGTATCTGTATGAATAAGTGAAGGATGTGTGGGCAGAAATAACTACTTGACAGTGCAGGAGTGCAACAACCAATGTCAAAACAGCTCCTAAACTTCTTCCAAAGTTTTATATATTTCACCCTTAAAGCTGCATGTTTCTTGATCTTAACTTGATTTTGTACAACATACGCATGAGGTAAGGGAGTCTTGTACAATGAGGTGCTTTCTGTCATTTGGAATCAGGTGGTTGTTTCTAAAATAATTGTTATAAACAAAAACAAATGTTTTATCTGTGTAGGTTAAAGTAGCAATCCTTGAAGGGGACCTACGATGCTTTGCATGCAGTGTTGGATGATCATATTTAAAGTGGCCAAAATTCTAAATAATGATGTACGCTGACCTCAACACTTGATAGATTTCTTCATATAGTTATCTGCTCCAGGCACGCTACTGCTTGCGTTTATATTGCGTGAGCTACATTGCTACATGTAGCTTCATACTAACGTAAGGAAAACATGTAATCATGGTTGCAGATTTTGTTATTTCTCCCCAATTTTGGATCACATTCCTGCTGGAACGTGTCCGGTTGTGTAGTATTTGGGTTTAAAAGCTTTTATTGGTGATTTTTCAGGGTAGAAAGTGCCGCTATACTTGTTACACATTTCAAGGTTGCATCTGCTACATATAGCTACACGCAAATGTCAGGGAAACGTCATCTTGGTTGCTGATATTATTTATAGCCACAATTCCTGCTGGAACTTGCCTAGTTGTAAAGATTTTGGTTAAGAAACTTTCATTGGTGATTTTTCAGGGTAGAAAGTGTCACTTTACACAGTCATTCCCCAGCTTCAACTGCTACATGTAGCTACATGCTAACATCAGGGAAACATGTAATCGTGGTTGCCAGCGTTGTTTCTATCCACAGTTTCCGATCATATTCCTATTGGAACATGTCAGGTTGTAAAGATTTTGGTTAAGAAGCTTTTATTGGTATTTTTTCAGGGTAGAATGTGCCACCATACTCATGGTCATTCCCCGGCTTCAACTGCTACATGTAGCTACATGCTAACGTCAGGGAAACGTTATCTTGGTCCTGCTGATATTCATAGCCACAGTAACAGGTCATATTCCTGCTGTAACATGTCTAGTTAACAAGATTTTGGTCTGGAAGCTTTTGCTGGTGATTTTTCAGGGCAAAAAGTGACGCTCCAGATGTGAACCCCAGTTGTGACAAATGCGTATTGGATGTGTCCAAGCCATGAAAAATACTGCAAGGGCATTTTCCAAACCTTATCATTAATCCTCAACTCTGACCTGCAACCTTACCGTCTGGTCGCTCTCTTTGGCACCACTGGAGAGGATGATGTATATCTGACTCTGATCCAACAGCACACACTGTCTTTCGCCTCTCTGCTGGCCAGACGGGCAGTTCTAATCAGATGGGGGAAGCTGCCCCGCCCACCCACGCTGCGTGACTGAGGGACATTAATTTTGAAAAGCTATGCTACGCAATTTGTAACTCAGATGAAAAATATCAAAAGGTGTGGGGCCCCTTTCTGAGATACTCTGAAGATTTTGTGTTTGTTTCTTGTTGTTGTTGCTTTCTGTCAGTGTATACTCTGATAAAGTACCCCATTATTCTGACCCTGCCTTTTACATAGGCATCTCTCCCCCTCTCTTTAACATTAAGCCTGACTTTCAGCCTATCTATCATTTTTTGTACTATTCAGGAGACGGAGAACCAACTATTGACGACATTCCAGCTGTTACTTAGTGGGAATGGGGAGGATTGTGATTGGATTTCATGCTTTGTTCCTCGTCATATATATGCTTTAAGTTTGATACCTGTTGTGAATTTGCAATGAGTAAACCTATTAAAATTTAATGTAAAAATATTGTCAATAAAGATGGTTTTATTGGTAATTTTTTTATGGTAAAAGTGCTGCTACACTCCGTTACAGTTCCACCTTGGTAGCAATGAAAGTACAGAGATGCCAAAATACAGAAGACTCGAACATGCTGACCAATTAGAGCAGACTGGGCTTAAAGAGCCAGGCACAAAAACTGGTGTTTTTTGTTTTGTTTGTTTTTACAGTGCATCCAAGAAAACTCAAAATCAGTCGCAAATTAGATTAACTGGTGGCTCTAAATTGTCCATAGGTGTGAATGTGAGCATGAATGGTTGCCCATCTCTATGTGTCAGCCCTGTGATAGTCTGGCCACCACCTTAACAGGATGAGCGGTTTCGGAAAATGAATGAATTAATGTTACTCACTATTAGTTTTATGAACAACAGCAGGCTACTGTGGAGTTTGTTACCTTGCTGAGGAGCTGGAGATGTGCAGCCTGCAGCTCTCGATCTAACAGCTCACTCACGCTGCTCCTTCTGGTTCCATTACTCCTCTGCAAGACATTAAAAATTATACGCTGTTAAATAAAAAGCAGTGAATGAACGTTTTGCATTTTGATGAACAATTGCGGGCCATGCTAATTCAGCAACAAACACAGTGTGTGGCTGGTTCAGGGTGAAAGGGTTCAGGGTTTCGGCAATTTAACTCTTTTTCAAAGACACAGTTGCAGTGGGACGTTCACACAGCAGGAACCTAATGCAGCTCTGACACGGTGTAAAGACAGTGAACAGTAAACAGTGGGACTCAGAGAAGGATTACATGCACACATGGTTTTCCTGAATCCCTTGTGCCTGTCAAAGCAATCTTCATCCAGAGCAGGAGTGGTGGACTCCGCCACTACCAATAAAAGCTGCCATGTGAATGAATGGCAGACAAAACACTGACAGTATTATCGAAATGGGGTCCGATTTCTTGAAAATCTTGTGGATTATAACTTTAAATTGTGACATGTAAAAGATTTTTGTGCAATTTTCTTAAAAGATGCCAATCAAAAGACTTTTTGTTGCATTTTCATTTTTCTTTTGCCTTAAACTCTGTCTGACTCCCAGTTTCTCCCCTCTTCCTCTTTCTTTTGGCGATTTCTGTCTCTCTGTCTTTCTGACACACTTGAACACACACACACATATAGATATATACATACACACACTCAGAGCAGACTGCTGGGCTGTTGTAAGCCTGTGGGGAGACTTGTCAGCTCTCATTGGCTTTTGGAGCACACCCTTTCCCTTTCCTTCTCCTTGTCCCTGTGTGCTGCAGCACGCCTGTCACTGCCCACACACTCAGTTCACTCTGTGTGTGTGTGTGTGTGTGTGTGTGTGTGTGTGTGTGTGCTGGGCATATTCAGCTTTCCATCTGTGCTTGAATGTGAGTGGGCATGGGCAGCATTGAGTGTGTGTATTTTTTGGTGATGTCTGTCATGGAAGTGTGTAAAGAAAAGATTGTGTGTTTTGGGGTGCGTGTTTGGTACGTGATACATGTCAGTGCAGTAAAGTGTATGAGTGAATAAATTATACACAAGTGTTTATCTGTGTGTTTGTGTGCTTTTTACAGCTCTAAAACACCCCGCATTCTTCCTCTTCCTGCCTCCGTCTCCCGAGTTGACCAAAGCAAATTTCCATAGACATGCCTTCAAACCATGTACTCACACCGCTCAGTGTTAGTGAAACATGTCGGGTATTGCACCACTTAAGCCCCTGGGAGACGAAAAAAATAAGGATGTGAAAACAGATATGATTTGGGACACAGACTCGTACTTGAAATAAAAAAAAAAAGCCACAGAGGAAGCAGATGTGATTTACTCGAGCAAATAAAGAATACTATCCTACAGGGGTTCTGTGTAACACAACACACTGCCTGGCAGCCATATTGGAGCTTCTCTGATTTTGGTCAACAGCTGCTGTGAATAGCTGACTGTGTTCAGCCTAATAAACATACAATGCAGGCATCACACCACAACAGATGAGTTTTTTTACAGCGCTGCTTTTGATTTGGACAATGAGACTAATCAGTTGTAATTATTGCATTGTCATTTATTGTATCCATCCATCCATTTTCATCCCCTTATCTGGGGCTGAGTTGCAGGGGCAGCAGGCCAAGCAAAGCACCCCAGTCGTCTCTCTCCCCAGCAACACTTTCCAGCTCCTCCTGGAGGACCCCAAAGCGTTCCCAGGCCAGATGAGATATGTAATCCCTCCAGCGTGTTCTGGGTCTGCCCCGGGGCCCCTACCAGTGCGACGCACCAGAATTGCGTCTCAGCTTTTCACAGATGTTATGGCTTTGTTGGCATCATCGCACCGTGACATTCAGTAGGCAGAGTCAGCATCTCCAAATCTGAGACCAGGGTTCTCTGCCAGAAAACGCTGGAAGGAGTTACTGCCTCAAGCGAGGGATTTTAAGTGTCTCAGGGTCTTGCTCACGAGTGACGGTAGAATGGAGCATGAGATGAATCGGCAGTTTGGCGCAGAGTCTGCAGTGATGCGGGTGCTGCGCCGGACCGTTGTGCTGAAAAAGGAGCAAAGTCGGAAGGCAAAGCTTTCGATTTACAGGTCCACATATGTCCCAACCTTCACCTATGGTCACGAGATCTTAATGACCAAAAGAATGAGGTTGTGGATACAAGCGGCTGAAATGAGCTTTTTCTGAAGGGTGGTTTGGCTCAGCCGAGATAGGGTGAGGAACTCCGACATCTGGAGAAAGCTTGCAGTAGAGACGCTGCTCCTTCGTGCATCGAAAGGGGTCAGTTGAGATGGTTCAGGCATCTGATGACGATGCCTCCTGGACACGTCCCATTATTTTATTGTATTTTGCCAATTACTAGGCAACAAGTGTTTCTGCTCACTTACCTCAGTTCTGTCTGTTTAGTTTTTTTAATATGTAAATGTCCACATACCTACCTAAAGAGGTCATAGTAGATTAAATAAAAGTCAGTAGCGGCTACAACTAGCTAATATTAGGTCTGTGTATCATTCAAGAAATTATGATACCAGTGTCAATACCAGTTCCACTAAAGTGATACCAGTACCAAAAATTACTTGATCTGAAACCTTGAGTAGAAGGCCACTAAACATCACAGTCATAAAGAGCTGCAATTATTAGTTGATCAACTTTTTCATTAAACTGGAATTTATGATTGAGAAACTTCATCATAGTATTTAGCTTGGCTCTTTGTCTTGTATTTATAATTCCCCAACACTTTTCTGCTACCAGGTGCAAGTTAGGGAAATTGAACTATGCCACATGGATCCCCACATTCATCATGTTTCCAGAGCCTAGCAATGACAACGACAGCAGTAGCCAGAAATACAAGAACGAAATGTGTGACCAGACTAAACAAAGAGCACAGAAATAGTTGTGCTTGTGTGCTCATTAACCTTGACTTGACTTTCACACAGTTGCTAACATGCTATAACTGAACTCCTCTGAGGAGGCATTTCCAGGCTGCACGTGGCTTCAGTTACAGTGTCTGGAGATTTCAGGCAGACATCAGTCATTTCAACACCATTTACATTCTGAGCATCTGGAGCACCATGTCTCCCTCTGGGTCAGCTTGATTTCCTCTGAAAAGTTGCAGTAGGTTGAAGGATTCAGTACAGATTCTTGTCTTTTCTGCAGCTTTCTTTATCATTTATTTGATAATAATTTATAACATGGTGCACAAAAATCTGGGTAGTTGCCAAAGAGCTCCAAAAAAATACTGAGTTACTAGGGAACTGACAGGGAATACTATATTAAAGGTACTGTATGCAACATTTAGAACATTAATATAGCTGCAAACAACTATTTGCTACGTAAAGATATAGTGGAGTAACAGCGTCCTGATTTGTCATTTTGTCGTCTCTCTCAAAATAAACGCACTACATTAGTACAACAATCCAAGTCATCTGAAAGAAATAAAGCCAACTTGCTCAGATTTCAATATCTGTGAATAAGTTGATTAAAGAACCATTTTTTTCTTGAGTTCACAGTTACCAATTATTACCCAACGACTGATTGACCACTACCTGTTACTTCCTCTTAACCTCTGCTTGTTTTGCAACTGAACAACTCTGACAAACCCCAACAAACCTTGGGAGGAAAAGAAAAAATCAAGGAAAGCATTTTGGACCATTCAGCTATGGATGGATTACTGAACAGGCCTACTGGGCACAGGCCCAGGGGTCTGAAGTGTCAGGGGGGCCCCTGGCCTTCACTTGCAAAATGCCAAATGTCAAATTTACACTTAGTGGCCAGATGGAGACTCAAAATGACGGCAAAGTGATATAAAAAGACCCCTAAAAGATGCAAAATAACTGTAAAGAGACACAGAATACCAACAACAATGGGCAAAGCAACCACAAAGAGACACAAAGTCACGACGATGCGCCACAAAACAACTTCAGGTCAGATATCGTCAGGGGACTGAACTATTCCTTTTGACTTTTTTCAGTTTCAGTGAGACATATTTGATTCATCAATCACTGCATTAGGCATTTCTCCATTTTCATTTCTTGTCTGAGCTTTTCTGGTCTCTTGGAGCTCTCCCTTACTTGGCATGTCGACTTACTTAACAAGCATTCTGAGCATTCCCACTCAATCCCTGTGTAATTAGCTCCAGCTCCAGTAAATCACAAGTTGATGTCGTGCTGATTACGAGCCCAGATTTAATGAAAATATGTAAATTAAGTGTGTAATACTGTCACTGTAATTGAAACAAATCTACATTATGAAAAGAACGAATTGGCACAATTACAGTGACAACATTGACACTGTGCGGCTTTTAACTTGCTTGATTTTTAAAACAAATCCTCCACAAGATCACATCAACTGTAATCTATTGTATTCTTTCATTATTTCCCAAGATTAAAATCATTCAGCCGAGCGTCGCGTCTTTTTAATCAGCAGGATCTTTAAGTCAGTGAGTTATTCATGAGGCAACTTTTATAAAATCAGTTTTGTTGGGATGAGATTTTAAGGTTTGAGTTTGCAGCTTGTGTGAAAATGTATCCCTTCCTCCTTTATCCAATCCATTTTCCTCTGTGTGATGCAAACAGGAGAAAGCAGTTGTGACCGCTGCAGCCCTCCCTCAGACGGGATCAGACTAACGAAGGGCAGCAAAGGGGAGAAGCGGAGGGAGCAAAGGGCTGAGGAAAGGCGGGAGAAGAGAAGGCTTAAGCTATTCTAACAGCAGGGCTTATCCAGAATGACTTTGATCCCTCACTTCAGATGCAAACCTGAGTTGTATGGCAAGAAATCGGTTTGCAAATAATTTAAATTCAAGTTCAGGCATCTGGTGTCGCCCAGAGGGAGAGAAAAAACACGTGAGAGAGGGGAGAGTGGTGTAAATAAAAAAAACCCCAAAAAAACACATTTGTCACTAAGTAGTTTAGAGAGCACATAAAACAACAGAGTAGAATTCTGGTGTGAATATCAACAGAGCTGGTGTGTTTGTGTGGGCCGGGAAATAGTAGGAGAGGAGGCGAAAAAGAGCAGAGGACAAGAGGAGAGGAGGGAAATAGACAAGAGAGCAGGAGAGAGGAGAGACATCTCTACAAAATGAGAAAACATGTTCACGCGCATCTTTGCTTTTTGGATTCATTCATCATTTCCGTCCTCTCTCTTCCTACGTTTATTCAAGAAATTCATCTTCTTTACCAGCAGCAGTCGTCTCACAGCGTGGAGGTCAGGACAGGCCTCTCTGTGTGGAGCTAACATGTTCTCCACAAGCATAAAATGGGTTCGTTTTGCTGATGCATTTAGGCATGTAGACATGGTCAAGACGACCTGCTAAAGTTCAAACTGAGTATCAGGATGGGGGGGAAAGGTGATTTAAGTGACTTTGAACGTGGCATGGTTCAAAGCTCAAATCATCTCAAACTGGTTTCTTGAACGTGACAATGAGTTCACTGTACTCCAATGATGAGGAATGTTTCCAGCACCTTGTTGAATCTATGACACCAAGAATTAAGGCAACTCTGAAGGCAAAAGGTGTCCCACCTGGTACTAGCAAGGTGTACCTAATAAAGTGGCCTGTGGATCATCAATGTATAATCATACTTACTAAATTTTTGTAGTCATTTATTACACAAGGGATGTGAATTGGACACTGTCCTGATATTTGATATTTGATTTTAAAGTACCACTGAGTAAGGCATGTTTCCACTAATGCTTGGTTTGGCTTGCAGTAGCTCCCAGTCAACAATGTGCGCAACACTACTGACATACAGAAGATATGCTAAGCAATCTGCTCCCTGGAAAAACAGCCAAACACACACACACACACACACACCCTTTCCCTGTGTGGATGTGCCCTCTCCGGTGTTCAACCTGTGTGTGCTGACACCTCCAGTGTCAGTTACCTAAATGTGGAGACAGCGTGAGGTAGCACGGTGCAGCCCCCTTTGCCCTCTCATTACAAACACACACGTCAATTCCTTTTAGCCTTTGGAAATCATGTTTGGTTCGCTAACATGCCAAACACCCATCCTCCCACACACACGCGCACACACACACACACACACACACACGCTGACTATGGCTGACAAACTGTAGTTGTGTTTCCATTTTAGTGTCAAGTGAATTTTATGCAAATTTAATGACATGCAAAAAATAAAGTGATTATTTTGATCAGGTGGGTTGAAGTGTATAAATACGCTTCGTGAATGGCAGGGAAAAGAACTAACTTGGCAATCTTGTTGGCACAAAAAAATAACCACATGCATAGGAAAAAAAAAACCATCCTGAATACTAAGTGCCTGGGTTACAACTCACTTCAAGTTTTTCAGATGTCCGCATTATATAACTGTTGTTTCGACAGCATTTAAACGACTAAATTATGACAAGTTAAATGCTGTAGAAACATCAGTTACATAACCCGGGCTTCGAAATGACTTTAATAGTTATATGAAAGCTAGATTGCCAATTTAGTGCAGCGTTATCCTACAGCTCTACACATCTTTGCGTGCAAATAACAAGTAAACTGGCAGCTCTGAAGGTAAAGCGTAATGTAAGGGTACCAGGGACGACTCTTCCTGTTTCTGAAGACACTAGAATGTTCAGCAAGAGACTGTATAACCCGACATGTCCTCACAAGGAAAGGCTTTGGTCTCTGCTCCTGCTCTCGTCATGTAGAAGATCACACATGAACACCCTGCATTGTACGGAAATGTCAGCCCGACCTTGTGCTTTTCCGTTGTCAATATTTCGCTGAAAGTTTCTCCTTTTCATCCACTGATAATATCACGACGTAGAGTGCGTGTCTTTTCATATGTCACTGAGTTATGAACTTTGTAAAACTTTAATATTATACGTAACGTGCAGTCAGGTCTACTAAAACTCCGTAAAAGGTAACTAGCTGAGCAGAGGAGCTGTAGCTGCCATCTTAGTTTTTGAAAACAATGTCATTTGGTGAGGTTGTGCTACCTTTAAAGGGGCAGGTCATCCGAAAAATACTTACACCATGGTCTGGGTGACTACTCGATTCTGATTTGCTGCAGGGTGTCTGTTAGAAACTGGTGACGGACACCTACTAAGTAGTTCTGGAAACTGTCTGTTCACGGTTCTAAATGAACGCCACTGACACCGACATGGCTGGATAGCATGTTGTTAACATATCTTCAAATTATATTTACTTTTCGTCAATCGTACTCAATGTTACTGACTTTCAATCTCATTAGCATAACGTTAGCTTTCTGGCTAATAGCTGGGCCAAAGGGTTCTATGAGCTGAGAGGACTAGAAATATCTCCCGTTTCTAAGTTCTATCTAAGGTTTGTCCTAATTACTGGACATGTGAATAACGTTTCCAGTAGTTATTAGGTAAACCTTTGTTGCATAGCAGAGCATTATCCCTACATATCTTTCCTCTTACCTGTAGCGCTATTTATCAGTCTTGTCAGTTTTGGTGTGAGTTGCAGAGTGTTGGAGGTATCAGCTGTGAAGATGTCTGCCTTCTCTCCATTATAATGGAACTAGATGGCACTCGACCTGTGGTGCTCAGAGCTCCAAAAAATACATTTGAGAAACTCTAAAACTGCTCACAACGAGGTCTGTGGATTATCTTGAGTAACCAGTCATGGTTCCTAGGAAGAGACATCGCTGTTTAGTTGTTCAAATGTATGTTTTATCACTTTAAGCACCACAAGCCGAGTGCCATCTAGTTCCATTTTATTGAAGAGAAGGCAGACACCTCTGTGGTCGATATTTCCAACACTTCGCAACTCACACCAAAACAATCTAGTCTGATAAATAGCACTACAGGGAAGAGTGGAAAATGTCTATTTTGGATTGTGGGATGGACTGTCCCTTTAAGGTACATTTTTTAATGTAAAAAATGTAAAACTATGGATTTATAATCAAACTGAAGTTTATTTTCTTAAAGAAAAACTTCTTGCAATGGGCAAGAAAGCAAAAAAACATTTTGTTTGTACGTCATCTTTTGTCAGTATTCAATGTCAAATTGACTTGGCATTAACGTCTAATTGGCATTAGACATCCTCCTGACATTAAATTTTGGTCACCCAACGTCACAACCTTAATCCAACCAAATATCAGGGTCTGAAAATGCTGGTGGTCAGCTGGGTGAAAGTCAGAGAAGTCCAATTAAAGGTCATTTAATGTTTTTGCCTTCCAAAAACTTCATAATATCATGGGATCCAGACGGTTTCTGGACGCAGGACACCCCCCACCCCACCAACTTTCCAACCTTCAAGACGTTTGGCGTCGGCCGGTAGGAAAGCACAGCACATTCTCAAGCATTCATGCGTGTCTGCGAACATCCCAGAGAGCCCATTCCCTCCATCCATCCATTATCCCTGGTTCCCTCTGACTCCTGCGCACCTCCTCTCGGCTATTATTACAGCTAAAAGTCAATACTCGCCCTTCATCCCCTTCATACAAACAGCCGGCTACCACATTATCACCTCCTCTGTCTTTCTCTAAATGTTTCCCTCCATTTCCTCCTCGCTTTATCTTTCTCGCCGTCTCCTCACTTACTGCCCACCCCATGTGTCCTTCATGACTTCAGGTGTCATGATTAGCGGCGCCATATGGCACACAGCGCTGTAAATGTGATGCGTGCGTCAAACCGACGAACACATGCGATGCAGATGGATGATGCGCCATATGTTGGCTGACATGGCCTTTTCGGTGAGTTTGTGTGTCAGTGTGTATTTCTCAACCTGTGTGTGTGTGTGTGTGTGTGTGTGTGTGTGTGTGTGTGTGTGGTTTTATCAGATGCCCCTAAACGATTGTCCTGTTTCCTGTCAGTCCATCGCTAAAGTGAAAGTGTCAGCTCAAGAACACATCCTTGCCATTTAACGCCCTTCTAGTGACACCTCGCCTCCAGAAATACCTCACCCACGGGGAAAGAGTGTGTGTGTGTACATATGTGTGCACTGTAATTGAAAACGAGGGAGAAATAAGTCATTATCTTACAAAAAATCCCTCAATCTTCGAGATCTTACTCCGTCAACACACATGTAAATAACTGAATAATAACCACCAAATGAAGTTAAAGTTCAAGTCTCTGAGAGCGTTAAGCGAAGAGTCACGCATTGCTTTACTCTACCGAGGGATTTGACTCCCCTACATTTAGCCATTTAGGCTAAATGTCAATTTTACCATACTGCCCTTCATTACATGGAGCTTTGCCTCATTTCCCGTCTGCAAAAGTTTCCTCCCAGTGGGCCGAGGAAAGTTCTGGGCTTGACAAACTACCAGGCATCCTATGCTCCACAGACAAGATGTGAATTTGCTGCAGATGTTGATGTGATTTTAAAAATTACTCATTATTCAGCTGGTGTGGAAGATGTGGAATTTGGTTTGAGAGAGATGTTTTGTTTTTTTTTCTTCCCCACAGTTTCCTTGGAAAAGCATGGCTCCTGCTGTTCATATACATTAAGTTTTAATGAGGTATGTGCACCAATGTTCTGTGTTTCACCCTGAGCAGATCTCAACCACACAGCAGTTGGGGAAAGTAAGCTGTAGATTTCCCTTCAAGTACTGTACTTAAGAGCAACTTTGAAGCGCTTGAACTTGAATATTTTCATTTTCTTCTGCTTTCTACTTCTAGTCTATGAGAGAGTGTGAACACATACCACATAACGTCTTTTGAGTTTATTTTAGGACATTGGTAGCAAACAGTTGCCAATTTAAACATCCAGCAGATATATGCAGCAATATATGTTTCATTGGAGCTGTGTAGACCTGAAGGGTGTAAGCTCAATATTCATTCTCTTTTAGCTCGGTTTTTGGTCTCTACCTTCCATTGATTGAAATATTGAAATATCTGACTTTTTAGCTGCTAAACGTTCCACTGCGTTCACCAGAAAAAGCCAGCTTCATACTTTCTGCACGGACAACACATTCTCACTCCGACTTTGTCACATAGTAACATTTGGTCATGCACCAGTGGACTTTGGAGTGAGACTGGGCATGTAACCATGTGCCTTAAATGTCTTTGTCCCCCTACGTCCACAAGGATCCCTGAGTGCAGCCCACGATTTTTGACCGTCTGGACTGAACGCACAGCAACCACATCAACTGCACATTCTCCAGTTAAATGTTCTACACTTCATTCAGCTGAAATGCTCACACTGGGCTGTTGCTGAATCCGAATCTGGCGTAAAGCCGGAGGGAGACAGTGTAGTTTTACGCCAGACTATCTTACTTGTTGTTAAACTTAACGGTGGGTTATTGCCCACATTAGACTGCCTGTTTTAAGATGTTTTAACAGTGGTTTCATTTCACAACGGAGACAAAGAATGCCAAGATTCAGGGCAAACATTATGGTTACGTGGCTGTTTGTGATGACAGATGACGGAGACGTCATGCTGCTCTGGAGGGCGCTTGATTTTTCATGCGGTTGCCATAAGAAAAACTGAAGAGGGAGGGGCAAGGGCTCGATTCAAATGCAGCTGTCGAGCAAACAGCACACTATAACTGAGCACAGGCCAAATTTAAAGACTAAAATATAAAATTATTTTAAAGAAAAAGTCACGCCTCTACAAACCGAGGTAAATAAAATGTATTTCTTAACCCCACCTCACCTCACCGAAGAAAAACTTCAATCTTAGCATCAGAGAAGTTTTTCTTTTTCTCTCTCTGTTTCTTTGTTTGCTCCATGTTCACATGTCGACAGGACGTATCTTTCCATAGTAATTAGCACCTCTATATATGGTCGTCACTGGCCTTATGGGCGGGAATGTTTGCTAATTGCTGACTCACGGAAGTGCACTGTCAGTTTACAATTGATTGACATTTATGAACATACACACATCTACGATCAAATTTGAGTTTTCCTCAGCGTCCATGAATCCGGTGTAGGACTTTAGTACCACTGATTTTTGTACCCTTTGATTATAATTGTTTTAAATATGGTTTGAGGCCTAAAGAGGTTAAATTATCCAACATTTTACACAAAGAAGTTCAAAAAATGAAGACGGAACCCACTTGTCGCACATGGAATATGTCAGTCATCCATATAGCTGATAATATTTGTGCACTATGGCTTGGATCTGCTGCTTACTAGAGGTTTTCCGTCACTTTACCTCTTCACCACAAAACTGTAAAATCCCACTTCGATCCTCTTTTCCTTCCTCCCTTCTTCTGTCTTGCTTTGGGCATTTTTTTGTTTTCTTGCTGCCACATTCACTGTTCTTAGACACAGCATTGACAGCCGTGGTCCCAGCATGGAACTCAGCTCTGTGTGGGATTTGCATGTATGTGTGACTTGTCATCCCGAATATGCATGCGCTCGTGTCTACGTGTTTGTCAACACTCGGAGAGTTGTCGACACCCATCACTGTCAAAACTCGTTCTTTTCGTCTTGTCACTGTTCCCTCCTTCAAATAGCCTCTCATCTCCCGGTGCGTCTCACCATCATATCTCTGAGCCCTTAATGGTTTCACAGCGGTGCATTTTACAGCCTCCCCTCCTGCTATTTTTCTAATGACGCTGCTGTCAAACGTGGTGACTCAGGATTCAACATACCCTCCTGTTTCCCACTTTGTTCTACGCAACTCATTTTTCTAAACACAATTCGGAGACAGCTCGTCATCCCCGGGTACGAGAGCGGCTTCTTTTATGCCGGCTGTCACATCATGAAGATCTTATTGCCCACATTTGCTTGTTTGCAAAAGACAGTGGTGACAGTGGTTAAATGTATTTTTGGTCGTTATTACATGCAAGAGCTAAGCTGCATTGTCGTCTGACATGTGACGGCGTTTAATAGGATCTTTAAGATGTCTGCAGCTATCACCGCTTGTTGTTTGCATAAATTCATGGTGACATTATGCTCTGTTTATATAATCTGAGCATTTCTGTTTGTGCTCCCTCAATAGCACCGTGTCAAAGTCTTTAAGTTTAATGTTTGAGAATCCCATTAAAAGCACAAGTTCAAAGTGAAATGCCCATTGCCTTCATTTTAATAGTCAAATAAGTCAGAAGGACATAAACGCTGGACACCAGGACAAAGGCTGCATTCTAGATTTTGTTGTTTTTACACACACGTTTAGGAAGAACTGATGGAACCCTTGTAACGAAAGTAACTTCCTTGCACCAGACTTCACAACACGTCAGCTCAGATGTATCACAGATTTCATGTTAGTCGCTCAAATGGTCTCTAAAGGGGCCACCTCTAGCTCACCTGGTGGAGACTGCTGCGCCCCATATAAACAGAGTACTTTGCCGCGGAAGGGGTTCGATCCAGACCCACAGTCCTTTGCTGCATGACATCCCTCCTCCATCTTCCTTGTCTATTGATGTCTGCTCATCATTGAGGCAAAATCACCCTGAAGAAAAAATAAGGCCCAGGGATGTCAACCAGGGCTGTAGTGCTACCGAAGCACACCACAACGACATTCTGCCACCTTTTTACTTCTCAAGTGAGGAGATAGAATATTTTTAGTTTTACTTCATAGACATTTAAGCGCTTATAGATCCCATCATCACTAAAGTATATTTAACTTCTTGAATAGTGAAAGTTGTCCTAATGACATTTAAGGTGTGTTGTTGATTGATTCATGATGTCAACTCATGCAGTGAGTAAGAGGAAAGAAAACAGTTGACTTTAAAAGTTGCTGGTAGATTTTTTTTTCTCAGTCTGTAGCTTGGATGAATTTTTATGAAAAATCCTTTTGATTCTTTTGATGTGAGGACCCATACGGACTAAAGGAATATGAATAACTTACAGGGAAATCAAGGAATGGACACATAATCTGATGCAGCCAACAACCTGATTTTATACGTCCAAAGAACTTCTGTGAAAAAGAATGAACTGCTTGGCAACCAGACCTAATTAAAACGGGCATTTTTTGTGAAAATGTGAAGCCACACCAGGATAGTAAAAGGGACTAGACATTAAATTGGGACTAGGCTTATAATTGACTTCAAAACCAGCCACAACTTAACTGGGAGTGAAAGCATGCACTCGAGTTAAAGGTGCGTTCCGCTACTTAAACAATTAGCACTACACTACACACTACACACCTAATATCAATAATTAACTGTTAATGGGTTAACCGCCAAAAATATTTTTTACCTTTAACAGCCATGTAATAGCTAGCAACGCCAGTTACCGCTATTAACGCCATTTTGACCCAACACTGTTGCCGTGGAAACATTGTGCCTACCCACCAGTCTAACCCCACGTTGCTCAGATGAGTACGCGGGTCAGTTATGAGCTGTAAACCCTCTTTAGTTTTGTTACTAAAGCCCTTTTTAAATAGGAATTGTTCAAATTTGCAGGAAAGCATTGGCAGTATAAAAGCAAATGGGGCAATGGGGGGCGTGAGCGAGTAACAAAACGTGTAGCTCAGCGTGTGACGTAAACAGTGACGTGCTCCGAGGGAAGCCGCGGCTGGTCAGTCCTTGGGCGATTCTCTCATAAGTTGGTACTAAAGGGGCTTTGTGGCTCAAAATGAAGCTGCTGACTCACTGGGGCAGCCTGCATTCAGTGCAAATGAGCAGCGTCGCGAGCTCGCTCCCATCCAGCCAAGATGGTGCCAAGGCTAGCTAACCAGAGAGAGTCTCAGAGAGACCAGAGGGTGGGCAGTGGGCATGATGTTTCCACATGTTAACACAGCTCGCCAGCTCTCTGTCAGCAAAGCCAACAATAAATAATAAAAGGCGGGAGATTTCGGACACAAAACATTAAAATTTCACCACCTCTGAACAGATAAGGCTTTAAAATGTGCTGCCAAAGCTCACTCAGTCAATGTAGTGCCAGAATAGAAGGGAAGGCCTCTTTTACTTCACGGCTTTTCTTAACATTTAACCAGTTAGCCCCTGGTTAATGGCTGTTGGGCTGTCAAAAGCAAAAGCAAACTGAACTGACCTCCCTAAAGTGATCTAGCATCAGGCCTGTGTAAGCAAACCACAGGCTGCGACAGCTAACTCACCTATTCTGTAAAGGAGGGACAAAACAATGCTCCCCTACACCATTATTCATATTTTCTTTAATTACATGCTGCTCCAATATTACTCTGCTGCCGTCCTCCTTATTCATAGATATTACTTTCCTAATTAGTTATAAGGCAAAGATGTGCAGTGTGTGTGTGAGACTGTTGCCTCCCGGGTCAGGCATCAGCCACACACTCTTGCCTCAGCTGCTCATGAATCATGAATCTCAATTGTTTTTTGGAGAACACATGCAGAGACGTTCACACAAACATGTTTGGACACAAAAAACACACACACACACACCCTCAGGGTCACGGCAGTAGCAGCAGCTTGCATGTGAGTGACTAGAATACCTGCACTGCGGCGGCGTACAGGTTGTCGGGCAGCGACATGAGGCCCGGGGTGCACATCACATCTGCTGCTCACTCCATCCCTCACACACACATATACACACACTCTCTGTCTAACATCCTCGCCATTTTGCTGGCGCTGGAGTGTCACCTTATCAGATTGCGTGATGCACTGAGGGCTTCATTAAAATCGAATGCCGTCTCTCTCCCTCCGCCTCCTCTCCCTCTCACCTGCTCCGCTGTGTCTTGTTGCACTCGTCTCCTGTCCCTCTCCCTGTCTGTCTTTTCCTTCCCTCTCAGTATCTCTCTCCTGAGTACCCGCCTCGACTCCTCTCCCTCTGCCTGTCTGGATAACAGGTTTTCCTCTCTATGCAGCCACGCTGGAAGTCCTCTCCCTTTCTAAACACGGCACACTGAAGACAGAGATGGTTCATTCTACAATTTTTGGCGGCTGAAGAGCTGGATATTTTTCTCAAGAGTTGGTGGAGACCTAAGCTGAGATAAAAATGACAATGGATATTGGACGGGCTTTGTCAGGTGGCTAGAAACACGACTCGAAATGAGTGCTAATGTCACTCTTTTGGCAGTGGTCGCTTAAAATATGAATGTGTCATCTTTAACGTCATGCCTTTTAGAGATCAGTTTGACTTCTGCTTAAATACTCACTATGTACGAAATTTTGACCATGGGTGCCCAAACATTACCATGCCACTCTATGAATGAGGTGTTACCACCACCAGAAGCGCCAATGATCTGTACAATGTCCCCCATGGTCACTGATCTGTGTATTTTGGAGGAAGGATTCATGCAAGGCTGCACATATAAACTCATCCCAGCTGAAATTACCTTTATAAAAAGCAAACACCTATTGAGGGTTGTAGGACTAATAAACAAAGGACTCTCTCCTTCTTACTCAGTGTCACTCCATCTCGTCTGCTCTCTGTTATCCCCAAAGTCATTTTACAATCGAGCCACACCAGACATTATGATACACCAGGGGCTCCATTAAACTCATACTGCAAACTAAACTGAACGGTTTCACTCTAATAGGCCACTGTACAACCCAAAACAAGTTCGCTCGCATTACACACTCTCCACCACATGGCAATAAAGGAAATTGAATGGCCATAAGGCTACAATTCATGAATTTGAGCAATGACAAAAAAAAAATCCAAACATTTTACAGTGAAAGCCTGATTGCTGTGTAGCTGTATGGGAACAGGTCAGGTGTTTATTTAAAGAAAGCATTTGGTAAAACCTCTTAAAATGTAGATATTTTATATGAAAGACGTGGCCTCCGCATCATTTCAGAATGGAGCCGATTTAATCACTCTTATGCCGCAGTCTTGCTGGTTTATGGCACTTTCTCAGCACAAATGTCGCAGTCATAAAGACGACACAACTGCTACATGCGGACACCAAGCTGGCTACAACTTCATGGCCTGTGCTGTGTTGTGAATGGCTCACTGCTGCTGTGGTCCCAATAAAATGTGATGCAGCGAATTACAATAAAGCGACAACATTATAGTGCACCTTCATCTTCACTGCAAATACCAGGATTAAATTGTGGAACACATGGTGGAGAATGACCGAAAGAGGGTATAGTGTGGCACTCTCAATGTGTGATGTGGTATTGCATAGGTGATTATATAAGCTTACATGTGATATTATTCGTTTCTGTTTCTTACCATTGCTCCTCTTTTGAAACAGTTCGTCATTGTTTTGGAGTATGCTCAACTTTGCTCTGCTCCCATTGGGATTCTGAGTAATATTTTCCTTGTGTGTCTGTGACATGGTGTGATGTGATATCATACAGATCAGAATTACGGGTGGGTACGCGGGAATCGTGCGCATCACCTCCTAGATTTGTAATTACATGGCTGCAGTCATGTAGTCTTTTTTGTTGTTGTTGTAAACATATGTTTATTGATTTAAAACATATAATAATAACAATAATGATGCAGTAAAACAAAAAAATGTAGTTATATAGGACATTTTCGAGGCATCTTCAATGTCACCCTTTTTTAGAAATTCCCGAAAAAAAATCCCAAATAGCAATAAATTCGGGAGCCCCATTTCTCACGATGAAGGTAAGTTTTTCAAGAGCCAAACTCCTTGTTAAAGCAACTCTTACCTTTCTCGCATTTCACACAGCACTTAGAAAAAATTTGAACATCCACAACTCCACCTCCCTCCAAAGGCCTACTCCCCCCTCCTCCATTATGTCCTCATTACGTCTATGATAGACATAGGCGTTGGCAAGGTAACGTTAGATACACGGAAGAGGAGAGCAAGTGTAACATTACAACCAAGACAGTCAAACGCAACCACAGAGTTTTAAAACTCAACCAGAGTCAGTGATGACTGATGAGTTTTAGAATAAGGTTACAGTGCTAATGTTAGATAGTAGCGTTAACATTACTAGTAAGTGGAAATGCACAAGGAAGATAACGTTAATGTGTCAGAGGCTACGCTACAGTAGGCTAACGTTACCCATTGTGTTGTCATATATAACGTTATAGCCTATGTTACATTAGAGGCAAACTAAAAATACCTGACCAGCAGAAACTCTGCGACCATCTCGTCCCTTTTTAGCTCAGGATGAAGCTGCATCAGTCTTCACCATCGCTTGAAAGCAGAGCCGATGTTGACCCAAGTTTTGGCTCTGTTGGATTTCCCTGTTGGAGCAGCTGGTCCGCATTTGTTTGCTATTGTTACGGAACGTTTATATCCACAAGCGTGTTACGCGAGTGGTTACGTCAGTCGGAGGCCTCCACGTAAGGAAGACAGACAGGACGCTCAGAGTTGTCTTAGAACCATATGAGAATGGTATAATTGTGTGTTTTTATCTCTGGTGGAATTCACTTACATTTTAGTGTGCCATCGGCTTATTAATAGCATTTTAACCTAAACAAAGAAAAGCGTTTAATTCCCAGAAAGTGTTACTTTAAGTCCTTCCACCAATGGCCAAGAGAGGGGCAACACATTCTTCCAGCAGAGCGCCTCGCTTGTAGCAAACATAACCCAACCATCGCGTCTTTCCTAGGCAGAGAAAAACCGTCTTAAATCACGCCTAACAAGCAGAGCCTAGGGCTTGAGGTAATAGGGATGAGGTCATCTGAATCACAAACTGCAGCACCAACCTCCAAAATGTTTGGATCTCAACACACTCCCACAGGCAGTGATACACGGTCCCTTGATGCGTGTTGCACTTATAGTATTGGTCAGGTGTATGCGGATCATATCTGTTCGGTTTCACCGGTGTGATGTATGTTCTCATTACCCAATTACATTGTAATAATCTCAGTCCAGTGTTGACGGTTTGACTTTGAGCCTTTGCATATACTGTATCCCACACACAGTCTTTATTGCTTAGAAGGTTCCTGACTGAGTGAAATGACCTGGAAGTATCTAAAAAAGAGCTGTTCCAGTTCTCCACACGCAAAGAAAAGGCGCTTCAGTGCCTCCTTTCTTATCTTAGTATAGGGTACAATGGACCATCCATTATGAAAGGAAACTATTCCTCGCGGCAGCTGCATTTAAAGCATTTTGAACCATTCAGGTTTAAATGTTGGATCATGACTTTAAAAGTCAGCACTGCTAAGATGGCTTGCTATAGATCTTTTTCACAGCAGGCACTTTGATATGTCATAGTACAAAAAGCTCAAGTGAGCAAACTGGCTTGATTTCTTTTCAATCTCTCATCCGTAACGGCTATGAATACAGGAAGAGGAGACATCAAAGAGGCACGTATGTTGTTGCAACAGCTCAAGCAACCTGGTCACTATAGTTTTTGCTCATGATGTTTCGTGTCATCATGGCAGTTTCCGACACTCCGTTTGCCATTTCATGCAGGTACGCTGAGAAAAAAAAGACTCTAGACTTGAGGAATCAACTCGTGGCTCTGCATCAGCTGTGTGAGAGTGTGTATTGCCCAAGTTTAGCGGATGCACTAGTATTGGGCATACTGGCTCACTGGCATAGCTTACTGGGATGTATTACTGGAACTGAGTTATCATTTCTGTCATCAGTTTCATCTGTGATTTCCCCGCTATGACGACGAAAAGATGAGTCTGTTGTGAAAAAGCTCCACCGGTCAGCTGTGATTTATCCAGTCCCTGCAAGCCGATCAGATTGGATCTATATCATTCAAGCTGTTTCCAGTGCAGTGTTGCCTCTACCTGGATGACACCAGATGATGTCCAACGTCTTCATCACTCCCCAGCTGCTCCCTGTTCCTCCACATTTTTAAGACAGCATCTTCACCCACCTCTTCATCAAGTCTCTCTGCTGTCTCAACTGTGAGCTTTCTAGCCAAAAAAAACACACAACATTTCCTTTTTTTCCTCCCCTCCTGACAATTCGACTGTGCATCCGGTTACCCAGTCCTCTCCAGTTCACATGCTGTACTGTGCCAACATCCTGCCTTAGCCCACCAGTTTCCTGAAGAATCTCACTCTCAGCCTGCCAGTCTTTTCTCCTGTTGTCCACAACCAGTCTGTATTCAGCCGTCTCCTTCCATTACTCTTCAGCTGCCTCTAGTCTTCGCTCGGCAAGCTCACTCTGGTCTCCTGCGCATCCCACTCCTGCTGACCTTCTCCATTTACCTCCAATCCCTCCACTCCACTAAGTGACTCTCAAATAAACACCCTTTGACTTTTCACCTGCCTCGTTCTCTTTGGGCCTGCTGTCAGTGTGGGACTTCCTCGGCCTCTCTGGAACTCTAAGCTGTCTGATAAGTGACTTTTTAAAGACTTGTCAAAGAGCTAATTGCCGAAACACTTTTATAGCTGACAGATGCTGCTAATTGACAGTCAACCTGACAAGATCCTACTTTTGTAACAGTCCCTCTTGCCCTTAAAATGAACCTTTCACTCGTACCTCTGCAGTTTCTATAACTGCACCTGTATTAGTAACATTAGTAACAATTTCAGACATGAAAAGCACTCCTGACATTTAACATGGTGCACTCATCTACTCCACGGTAGTTATCTGGATATAGATATGGTTATGTTTTTGAATTCAGCTGAAAATTGTTGTTGCAGACGACCACACTGCAGAGCTCTTAAGGGCCAAATAGCTTTCCCATTTCAGCATAATAGGACAGGAGCTCTTATCCTCTTTGAACAAAATAGTTTCCTGTTTGTCTCTTTATCCCTGTACTATCTGTATCAGTGGGCTAGTGTTCAGACGGAAGAGATGCGTCTGTCCCGGTGGGTTACCAGTGTGGGCTTTGTCTTCATTTACACCTCACGCTGAGGTTCCACATCCATCTATACAAAGTGGCCTTAAACGACATTAGCACCGAATTTTATCTTACTACTCGTTCCAAGTCCTAAATACAGTATTTAAAATAAGATGTTTGCATGTGCTTATAGATCAGAGGCATTTATACTGCAATGAAGCTAGCAGACATGTCATTTTAAGAAGAGTAATTCACAAACACTGATGCATGCAAAGAATTCTTAGAGGAGCTGTATGGTGAAACACAGTGTACAAGGTTATTGAATCTTCACATGCATATCAAGTAGACAATGTGCTGTGGACATGCAAAGACATTATAATGCTAGTCCTTTACGAACTAGGAAAAGCACCCATGCTTCCAGACATTTCCCAGGTTTGCAAGGCTTTCAGAAAACCCTCACAGTTACAAATTCAAAATGGAAATGACCATAAATGTCAAGTTTTATTCACAGATAGCAGAAATAATTTATTACATAGAGGTCAATGCCTTTCAGCTAAAGCCAGAAACCAAAAAGACCATTGTTCATCATATAAAATATACATATACTATCCTCCAGCAGACTGGCAGTTTGCATCCAATAAAGAAAGTTACTTTACTTGTTTTGCACTCAAAGGAAATGATACAAGATTTGATCTTATAAAGTCCTGCTTTTGTCCTTGAACTAACTCACCACTGTTGACTATTTCTATTATTTATTTCCCTCAGTGAGTAGCGCCTCCATTTTGATTTTGCACCATGGAACAATGAATTCTATCAACATTACACTGAAAACAACTTTGGTTATAATTCTGTCAAGCTTTGGGAGACAATGTCTGGCACATGCACATTTAAGGTTGGCAAATATTTGGAATTAATCATTTACGTTATTGTTAATACTGTATACTAATTCTTTATTTGAGGAAAGAACTGCTTTAGGTCCCTATCGTACAATGCAAGTGCAACTGTCATTGCTAGTTTCAGACCAAAGCAGTTGTCACTTTCACAGCCAGTGTCCATGTCGTGTAAGTAGCAAATGAACTTCCTGTGAGCGTGTAGGTCTTGAAATGCAGTGTGGTCAGATGCATTGTTGATGCATTGCTTTTCTGAGTCAGCAGAAAGTGAATGCGACATTTCACAACAAAAACCTAGTCTCAAGTTACTGACACTGTATTTTCCTGCTATCTAAAGGGCACATGTTTCAGATTAAGATGCGCCTACATAGGTTCACAACCTAGTAATAGTGTGTTAAAACCGGTTGCGAATAAAACAATTCCCGTGAGTTAATTACATGTATAGTCATGTAAAGTCATGTAAAGACATGTAAAGACATATTTAGACACAAATTCCTGCCACGCGGCACAATGGACACAATGGCAATGATGTGAAATATGCAAATTAAGCAGCGGGAATAAAGCGAGTAGTATGATTGCGTGAATGTATGACGCCGAGGATATACCGGCAGAAGTTCATTCATCGATTAGCAATTTCACGGACGTATGACGCAAGTTAATCCCTCGTATGAAGCGAGCCAACACAAAATATTTTAGTGTTCAAACCCGACGTGAAAATTAGCATTGGGTTAGGTGTGACCGCAACATTACACTCTTGTTACACATATAGGGATGCACAGATACGTTGTGGTGGGTGAAATAATACATAATTTATGAGAAAAAATATTATTTGCATTCTCTAAAATATGAACATAGCAGAGATCAGAGCAGAGCTGCTGTCCGACTCCCCATTAAAAGAGATGCTGTGCACATTTACCCACTAGGAGCAGTGTAATGTCATTGATTATCTCAGGGGCTGAAAGTTTTGTTTGGTTTTCTTCTGTCAACTTTATAACTGTAGTTTAAAGTTTTGTTGTTTAAATGTCCCACAATATTTCCTGCAGTGACAACACTGCTCTTACCGCATTACTGTCAGCAGAAAACCGCTCAGTTCTCCAAGTCGCCATGTAAATAGCAGTGTAAATAGCAGTGTGCCAGGTGCAGGCCCCCCTGGATTACAAAGGGAATGGAAGATGACACTCTTACTAGTTGAATATATGTTACACCAAAAAACAAACTATAATTAATTAAAGGATTAAATACAACCCCCTTTGCCCCTGAGACCTAATTCTGCATCTAGATTATGTGCCGCTTAAGTAGCAAAAGTAGAGTTCAACATGCCCTAAATGCACTGGCGCCATGCACTTTACAGCATGCATTATAGATCATTTAAATGGGCCCTTATAGTCTTTTCTTACTGCAGCGAGTGCCAACTGTTCCCACTGTTACATTTTTACCTGCAGAGATTAATAGATCCTCTGGACCCCAGCTAAATAATCAAATATTGCTCAAATTGAACGAGGCATTTGTTTGATTCATCTCTTCGATTAATCCTGATTTGCAAATATTATTATTATTTCTCAGGGCTGTCAGAATGCCTGCTAGATGAAACCAAATCTGCAATAAGAGCTCCAAATAGTCGCCAGTGTATTTTTTTATTAGGTTTTAAAGGGTAAACGATTTTGGCCCTTCAAACACGTTTTTATTCTCTAAAACACCCAGCTGAAAGTAAAAATATGACGCTTTTCATTGAAACAATAAATCTCATTACAAGTTAAACCTAATCATTACTCTAATTGGAAATGATTATATTCAAAAATGGGTTTAATCAAGTGCTTCCAAAAGACCGAGACATATTTTGATATTTTGTTTTTTACTTTTGCTTTGAAATGTTGCTGTATCCATGACTTTACATACTCTGCAGTATCTCGGAGCCTGATGAGGCTCTGTAAACACAACAGTCCTGGTCTGAGTCTAATAGTGTTAACATAGCGGGTATCAGTGTCCAGTCCCAGCAGCTTCTGCTTCTTACCTGTACTCAAAAAAGAGTTTAAGAATAATTACAACCGTGTGTGTGTGGACCTATGTTTTTGGTGTGCTTACCTTTGAGAGCTTGTGTGAGTGCTTTGAGTCTGATTTGCTCTCTTCTCCAGACTGCATGGAGAGGGTGAATGTTTTGGATAATGTTGCACTCCAAGGCTCTGCTGGTAATTACCTGCCTGAAACCAGCTAAGTAAGGTCGCTTCTGACTGCTGTCTTTTTTTCTTATTGTTTGCTTGAAACAGTGAAATACTTCATGATGGAAGGAGCAAACCCGTGTTGAAAAAGATCAGTCGATGCTGAATTTCAAAACTGCTTCGAGGCAAAGTCTTCTCCTCTTGCATTAAGGTGCACTGCCTAATTCAGTTAAAGTGCCCTAAATCCCAAAAACCCACTGCTGGTGTTTTTGAAACCCTGCAAGAAAGCTGGGGGATTTTGGGAGTCATAACAAAATCAGGCAGTGTATGCGTAAAGTGGTAGTGATCACAACCTGCTTTACTTAGTTTCATGCTAAGTTCAAAGGAGGGAGCCGACCGACCAACTTTGATCCAGAGTAAAATACCTCAACAGCTTTTTGGATGGATTCCAATTCAATTTTGCACAGACATTTAAAGGGACTCTAAACGATATTCAGAGTGTATCTATTATTCAGAGAGTGTCTGCACATAGCTCTCAACATGGAGGTGGCTGAGCCGGCACTTAGCAGCTAACAGTGCTAACAGTAATAGAGCTGAGAGAGCACGCCGTCCTGATAATAGTGGTAGCAGCCGTATGAGCACAGTGCAGAGTGCAATTAGCGAGCCATTGGTGTTCACACACTGGACCAACCTGGACTCACTCTGAAGCCATCGAAATTTGGCGCATCGCAATCTGTTTTTTCCTGTAGCATCACCATGAGGTTGACATATGTGGTATCTAGATTGCCATGAAGTTGCTGCAGGATGCATTGTACATTTATTTTGTTCATTACAGATCACCTATAGAAGAAATAACATTTCCACCAGCCTCGCTATGTTTGGCTGAGACATAAACTTTCCTGACAAACTTTATTTTTGTCCTGTGAGATTGAGTTCAGCACATATCTGGATCCAACTGATGCCTAATTAAGCACAAATGATTAGTGGTATAATCTCTAAAATATAAGGAGAAGGTTAAGACCTTTTTTTATAAATAAAAATGATTGATTAAAAAGACTACACATATATTAGGTCTTCAGATTATCAAAGGTTACTTTCCCTTAATACAGTGTTACTGGAGATTTGGATAAACTAACTTCACGGTTTTAATTTACTGCAACTTTCAGGACAAACATTGGTAACTTAAGCAATGATATTCAACACTGGAAGTGAGTCCATTTTACTACTTTTATGCTCCAGCTTTGTTACACTCATTTCACTGCAACCTCAGCATGTTTTCTTGCTCTGTGTATTGGATGGGTTGAGGGTTCAGAATGACTGACTGAGTGAATTCAACTCGACATTAATGGGGAACTTGGATCATGCTGACTTGGGTCAGTGTGATATAGAGCTGCTGTGATCAGTGGTGTCCATCTGACACTGCAAACTCTAAATCTTGGCTCAGTTTCTCAAAAGCTTCTTTGTGGCCGTGCGTGTGTTAATTAAATTCGACTGACAAAGCATGAGTAGCACTTATCTGGTTTGGTAAATCAAGGGGAAGAAAGGCCATTTGAAGCTTGACATCTACCCTGTTTTTCTCCAAGTTGCACTGAGATCTTCCTCGTGGTGTTTGCTGCTCTTCCTCACCTCCATAGTCAGCTTCACTTTGTTCTGTGGGCCATCTTTTCAGTGTCAGTTGTTTTAATCTCTACTATAAAACAGTGTTAAGTCTTTCACTTTAGTTCATTTAACTCTTGCTGTCTCTGTAGACTGAAGTTGCTAAATTAAACCAGAGCTGCTCTTAAGGCGAAGACATGTAGGCGTAAATCTTTAATTAAAATCCAGTGGGCAGATATTTGGAGCACAAGTTATCTAACTTACAAACATGACTGACTGTCAAAAGGGTCCCTGGACAAAGTGCTATTAGGGAATACACAGTCAATGACGACTAACTACTTTCCCTTGATACAGTAGCTTTATGTTAGTGCAGTTATTTTGAAGTGCTAGGCTAAACAGCTAACTTGGCCAGGTCAGACAGAAAACCAGAAATATCTCGACAACTATTGAAAGAATTATCATAACATTTTGTACAGATACAAGTGGTTTCCAGTGGGTGTATCCTAATTACTTTGGGGACACCCTGACTTATTACCTTGCATCATTATACAGACGACATCTTTCTTTGTTACTGATATGTTGCAACCAAAATTCCAAAGACTGCGATGAAATTCAGTACAAATATCAATGATGCCCATATCATGAATCCTTATGACTTTGCTTTTCCTTTTACGCCATCATCAAATTAAGTTTTAATCATCGCCATTGTTTGTTTTGGAAAAGAAAAAACCTCTGCAGATAATTTGACACCTGATTAAAAGCTGCTTAACATCTGGATCTAAAGTTCTCAGAAGAAAAGGGTGAGCACACATTAGCAGGTGCTGGGCTAGCAGCCCTTCTGTGACACCCTGATCAGCTTTACAGAAACACAGATGAACCTGAAACTGCTTTGTTTTGTATTTTTACCGGTTTCAATCACTCGGACCATTTGTTTTAGAGAGGAAGACACCTCTGTGGATAATTTGGCTCCTGGTAAAAAACCCCTGAACGATGAACACTAAAGGAATCCTAATCAGAAGTTATAGATTGTAACAAGGGTGCAGTTTCAACTGGTTGCAATCTGTAATCCTCATTGTCAGATGCCACTGAATCCTATAATTTCCTACACACTGCTTCTTTCAGCTTGATTTATGGTTGGACACTCGACACTTTTGATGACTGTTGCTTGACAGAAATTACGTATTTTCAATGAAAAAAGTGACGCTCAACACTTTCCTTTAATGTCGCACAAATGGAGAATTTTTTTAATGTTGAGGACAATGCCATATTTTGTTGAGCACTGCGATTGTGAGTTGATAGATAGTAGTTTTCAATCCGCACTGACTCCAACCTCAGCATCTCTATCCACCGTAGCAGAGCCTCTGAGGA
Organism: Epinephelus cyanopodus; assembly: GCA_026686955.1. NCBI lineage: Eukaryota > Metazoa > Chordata > Actinopteri > Perciformes > Serranidae > Epinephelus > Epinephelus cyanopodus. The sequence continues at coordinate 16,617,429 of CM048934.1, forward strand.
GCTGAGAGGACAGTGGATGGCTAAACTGCCGTCGCCAGTTTGACCGACAGCAGACATTTACTGAACCACAGCAGTTTTCTTGTCAGTTCCATGGGAAGAAATCGGTAGAAATCAATTTATTTCCTTTCCCGCGTAGTAGGTGAGGGTAATCTACAGCTCATAGACAGAGTGGGAGCTGATCAATCAACGTAGATATGATTAATAAATTAAAAACACATACAGTAGGATATATGTGTGATTTCAATAGCTGCCTGAGCAGATTACTCTTCATAAAATGGTTGAGTGACACTTATCAGAAGTGTCGAGCACCCAACCATGAATCAGGCTTTATGTCTGGTTCACACCACACAACATTTTTGTCTGTTCTAACAGATCAGGCGATTGTGGAGTCATAAAATCGTGCTGTGACTTGGCTGACAAACATGACAGACTACATGACAGTCCACACCAATCGTCCCTGGTCGTCTTTCACGACATGTGTGATGTCATTGGATTAGTCTTGTCATGCCACCAGCCGAAATGTTATTGTAGTAACATAAAAAGAGCCACCGGATGGCAGGAGCTACATTTGAAGTTCTGCATTCAAACTACAACAGTCACTGAATCCTCCACAAAAAGTTCCTGCGAATGTTTCACAATAAAAGCCTTTTTAGAAAATGAGGGGATTCTCTCGACTGAAACTATAAGGGGCTTATAATTTTAAACGGGTACAGGAAGTGTTGAGTTTGAAATGACGGCGCAATGCATTAACTTTGCTGTGTGTTCCTATTGGTCGAAGTGACAGCCATAGTACTATTCGGACGGAATTAGTTTTACATAGGGATTAATATTACCCAAGGTATTTTCCGTTTTACAGAAAGTAAAAGTCAATGTAATTTTTACTGACATTATCTGTAATGATTACACACATGGCACATTCAGATGGGACTAAATTCCCTGGTAATAATTACTTTACCCCACGTCTCCACGATAAACTAATCCCATCCGAATAGGGCTTATGACAGGAGAAGTCATGAACGACAATAGGAAACCAAACATTCTAGCTTTCATGAGGCACCACAGATGTGGCGTCGGTTGTCGTCTACAATGACACACTACAGGAGATAAAACGATGGATTATTGCGTACGACACTCTCTGACGTTCAAGATCTGAGCTGACACCGTACAGTGTTGCATCAGGTTATAATCAGGCCAATATTGTGTAGTGTCTACCCGTCATTAGTCTTATCTAAATATCACAAAAGACAGTATGTGAATGCTGACTAATGTTACTTATAGCCCAACCTGAGGTTAAATTTTCATTCAATTAATTTCCTGATGTATAATTATTTTATGTCATTAATTAGCTAGATTTCAGATTTGATATATATTCATTAATTAACAGCATCACAGTCATATATTGGCCATTAAAGCAGTACTCTATAGATATAGATTTCAATGTTGTCAGTGTTTCAATGTCAGCAGGTCAGATAATTAATAATAACCCCCAACAGCACCACCTGCACTGACTCTATGTGCAACTTCAGTTCTTACAGTACCAAATAGTTCCTGCTTGCTGTGACTTATCCCCGACGCTCCTCTCTTTTCCTCTTCCTGTCCTTTCTCAAATGCCACCCCCTCCATCATTATTCAGAGCTTGTCATGGGCAGCTTAGCCATGCAGCCGGAGTGACAACTTGCTTAAGCCTCCAGAAAATAACAGTGATACTTGGAACAGTCAAACAACTAACACCTCTCAGCCCGTCAAGTCCAAATAAAGTCAAGAGTCACCTGGGACAAAAGAATTTGATGCCTCCGATAAAAAGAAACCTTGGCTAAAAAAAAAAAATCACTCTCCACTTTTTTCCATGAATACAAAACAAAGAGGAAAGACAGGATGCCAAGGATGGATTGATTTTTTTCTTTCCTTTTTAACAGGGCTACTCTGACTGACAATGGTCCGGACTATGAGACACAGGGGATGCTGCTGTTGTCATGGCAACCCTCCCAGAGTTGAAACTATGGTCTGTTTGGCTGCTTGGATGGTAGCTTTCATCCAGGAGGTAAATTAAGTGCCAGCTGTTTGAAACATTTAAGTGCTTTATCAGTACAATGTCAAAGTCGTAATAATGCCGCCTCTTTTTTTTTAATCTCTCCAGCTCTTACAATCACCCAACCGTTTCCTGAGCTGATTTCTCAAGAAGCCATGCGGATCTTACTTATCAGTGTTTGGTGTCCAGTCTTGTGTTTGTCCATGTGTGTGTGGGTCTGCCCGATGTCTTGTACCTCCCATGTGGCTCGGAGTAATTAGGAATTTTGGTGGGAGGTGGAAGATATATTGCCCCGCAGAGACAGAGAGACATGAGCTAGTAACTTACTGGAACACTTCACCTGTTCACAAAACACACAGGAGCTATCTTTAGATCACAAGCACATGCTCACATTCAAACATCCCTGAAATAGGCATGAAAGTGTTTTCTTTCACCCTGTGGAAAAATATTAGGATGTTGTATGTATATTTCTGATTTGTCCATCAGCAATAAATCTGGGAGACGGTGTAAATATTTCACTCAGGCCTCAGTCTTCATCAGTTTTCTACATAAAGAGTAAAATAGAGTAGAGATGATGATTTCAAGACCTATTTGTTGTGTTTTTACGCACTTCTATGACATCATTAGAGTGAGAAAAACGACACCTTCAAAGACTCGGGGCTACTCGTACAGTAGAAATAATTTCAGCAATTCCAAATGCTGAGTATGATTTCTTGGCCTTTTCATAATGACTGCAGCTCTAAAGGGTGCAACAACAATATACCTGCCTCATTAGTGGTGGAGGTAAGTACACTTACTCAAGCATTGGACATAAAGAGATTGGCACTAACTCCATTCGAGCCAATACTCAAACTCCTGGCAGGGCAGTAAACACTCATTTCCCTCATTAAGAAATAAAGTAGAAAAACAAACAGAAAATGAAGAGTAAAGCTGCTGTTCAAAGCTTGTTTGCACTTTTTCTAAAAGAGTAATTCCTGTTCCAGCACTATGTCCTTAAGTTCATTGTGCTGGAGCTAATGTTATTTATGGTAAAGATAGGTATTTGTTTTCCATAGAAGTACCATACAAGCTCTATGTGTCTAAATTAAAAGCGTCCTCCTTATAAAATTGACATTAAATTTTGTTGTAATGATATGGAAATGTATGTTGATTTTATTTGCTATTTGTAGGGGTAAGCTATAGATCACAGTTTAGAGGGTTTGTGCCTTTTCTGGGAGGAAATTTTAGTAACTGGACCTCTTTGAATTTCAAATGAATCCCTTGTTACAAATGAACTGCCCAACTCTTTATGGAGTACATAAATGAGCTGTAGCACAATCATAAAGACAATCTAAAATCTGGGGTGGTTAGTAATGCATTGTAAGTAAGGAACATGGCTAAAAAAAAGTCATTTCTAAGGAACTTGTACTAAAGCGGGAGTTATACTTCTGTGTCAAATCAAGGCCACACCTACAGCATAAGTTCTGCGTCGACGTAGAGCCTACGTCATACCAAATGCTGTAGCCTGACATGCACAGCCCCAGAAATGTAACTACATGTCGTAGTGACGCAGACCTCGTCTGTTTTTGTAAGCTGAAACCATTTGCCTCTGTGGAGCTGTAATGGAGCTGAATTTTATAACGTTACCTTTGTTAAATGTTGCTGTCGTCCCTGGCTTCATATGAGAAGAGGAAAAGTCCGCTAGCCCTTAAGCTAATAGAGGTGCTGGTAGGCAGCTCTTTTTAAACCTTTGGACAGAGTCAGACAATGTTTTTCACCTGTTTTCAGTCTTTATGCTAAGCAAAGCTAACGGGCTACTGGCTGTAAAAAGTGAGTGTTTTTCCCTAAATCTTTTCTTGCATTTAAAGAATGTGAACACTTTTTCTCAGCACTGTCTCACGACTTATGTAACTGATAATATGCAATTTCACCTGTCTATTTATCTCCAGTTTTCAAGCCTAGTCATCTGACAATCACTATATATAGCTCTTCTAACTATAACTATACCATCGTGTATGTGCAGCTATATTAGTGAATAATGCTAATTTCTCCTCTCGACGTAATTGGTGTAATTGCTCTCTTGAAGGTAACTGTGCTATTATTACAGCATGGAGAGGAGGACTGGTGGAAGAGAGGTGTGGAGTGGAAACAGGATGCAGAGAGAAGACAAGAGGGGAGCTATTTGTGTGGGATAGTTGCACAAGAGGTTGCTCTTCTGTGTGTCATTTTGCTCTAACAGCTGAATTGTACTGAATAATACCTGCTAGAAAATGTGGGAAATGACCATGTTTCTACATTTCTGCAGAGGACAGGTGACATTGTTCTCAACCTTTTTAACCAGGCAGGTTGACTAAGAATACATTCTGATTTTCAGCAGTGGCCTGAAGCAACATGACATGCATACATTAAATGCAAATGTGTGCTTTTTATGCACCTACAAACACAGGAAGCTCTTGCGCCTGGCTCAACTTAAACACAGCTATTGAAAGAAAATTGTCTTGTCTCTGCTGATTCTTGGGATTTTCTTCTCGAACTTTTGACACGAGCACGACATGGTTTCATATCTTTTCTATAAAATCTGCATGAATGACAACACCTAAAGAAGATGAGATAAATTTTAACATGTGGCATCCTCAGACACTCTTTGGGGCCGTAAGCACCCAGCAAAATGTTGTTGAAAAGACATCGAAAAGAAAATTTTGCCGGCATCTTTTGGTTGAAAAGTGAAAGGTGAAAAACATTTTTCAGACAACTTGAAATACTATCTTTAAACCACAATGGGATGTTTTGATTGGATGTTCAAACAATGGTCATTCAGCTTCTCAGTGGTTGCTAGGGTGCTGCAAATATGATCTCATTTTCATGGCTGTGTTAGAGCTATGTGGTCCAAAACAATAGTCCATCTTGGGCTTAATTTGGACCCCATGAGATGGACTAGACACATTTTAAAGGAGCAGTATGCAATTCTGGAGAAAATAGTTGATTATTGACTCTCATTCCTAGGTCAGTGACCAGGGACAACCCTTGCAGAGGCCAACACCCACCAAGAACGTGTTTGACTTGTCGGCTTCTGCAGTGATGCAGGTGCTGCTGGACTGTCGTGGTGAAGAGGGAGCTGAGCTGGAAGGCAAGGCTTGGATGGATACAAGCAGCCGAAATGAGTTTTGTAAGTGGGGTGGCTGGGCTCAACCTTACAGACAGGGTAAGGGGCTCAGACATCCGGAGAAAGCTTCGAGTACAGCTGCTGCTCATTCGCTTCGAAAGGAGTCAGTTGAGGTGGTTCGGTCATCTGATCAGGATGCGTCCTATTGGAGGTGTGCTGTGCATGTCCCACTGGTAGGACGCCCCAGGCGCAGATCCAGAACACGCTGGAGGGATTACATATCTGATCTGGCCTCCAGAAGGAGTTGGAAAATGTCACTGGAGAGAGGGACGTCTGGGGTGCTTTGCTTGGCCTGCTGCCACCACGACCGTCGGACTACCCACCAAAAGTGTCGGTATTTGACAACCTGAAAATGAGAGTCAACAATCGACTATCTTTCTCCAGAACTACATACTGCTCCTTTAATTATCAACTACTGTTTTAGGGCTGATTAAAAGCGATGATAGGTTGGTGAGATTCAGCCCAAAAACCAACGTCTGTAAAAGGAAAACAATAAAAGGGCACTTGGTCGGGACCAGAACTGGTATGACAGACAGGGTCATTAGCAGCAGAGTCCATACAGAGAGGGCACTGTTGGCATAAAGGGCAAAGCAGAGCCTATAGTTGACATAAGGAGGAAGGAGACAGGAGAGCCCACAGGAGCTGGGGAAACTGGCCTTTAAACCTGTAGCTGTCAGGCTGGTGCCAATCAGCTTCCTGCAATCACCTCTACAGTCATTCACTCTGTCAGTCACTCACAGCCAAGATAAAAAAAAAAGGACAAGGACATTCCCAATGACCGTCACCGATTGAGAAAGTACCAAAAAGTCAGTTTGGTCAAACAACATAGCCAACATATATATATGTGACATAATTTTCTTTTTTATCAGTAATTTTTGCAAATACACTTTTTAATACAACTTTTGGCACTAGAATAATGAAATCAATTGCTTTTCCAGTCCACTAGATGGTGATGATGTTATTCTTCCTGGTGAGGTCAGCAGAGGTCTCAGTCAGCGGCATTTGGCCGGAAGTTCATCAAAACAATGATGGAGGCACCGGAGAAAGAAAACAGGAACATGCCGTCGGCGTTAAAATCAAACGTCTGGACTTATTTGTGATTTCTTTAACAAGAAAGGAGACTTGGTTATGACATGTACGATTTGCAAGCAGCGTCAAATGAAAATAGAATACGCTGGGAATACTATGAACATGAGGGCGAACCTAGCTGCTGATGGTCAACCAACACCGGACACACTTAGCTTGACAAAACTACCATCCAACTCTGAAAGAGCTAAGAAAGAGTCCATCACCTACTCATGTGCAAAGATCTGCGTCCCCACAGCGTTGTTGAAAACGAAGGCTTTTGTTACACACTAAAAACACCGTCAGTATGTGCTTTTCACTGATACTGTAGTACAGTCGTCAATAACTGCCTTCTTTAAGGTGCTAAATGTTTCACATGTATTTAGACCTATACTAACTTGTTTCTCAATTCATGTTGGTTTCCCAGCTGTACAGTGATGCAGCACACATCCTGTAACACCTCATCTCCGCAGCCCACAGCCCTCTGCAGTAACTGTTAGAGTCAGGTTCACTGAGCCATCTCCAGCAGAGACTGTGATTCACTGGACCATCTGATGGTTTGCCACTCTTAATCTTTCTTTTTCCTGAAGTGGCTGCTGCAGTGTCGTCTCTTCTAATCCTCTTTATGGTTAGACAAGCTTTCTGAATACTTCATGACAGTCCGGTTTTGCTTATCACAGATTCTGAAACCAGCTGAATGTGTCTCGAGTCACAACACCGCATGATGTCACCATTACTTTTTATTCACTGTCCATTAGCACCACGTGGACAGTTTCAGAAGTGAAGCCGGCAAACAACCAGACATTCACGTATTGCTATGTCCATCCCAACAAACTGGAAATTCAATTAGCGCAAAGGACATCAAGTGTTAAGGAAAAGCACAAAGGATAAAGTCACAGGGTTGAAAGAGAGACACAAGGAGAGACCAGAAGCAGAGGATTTAGTTGAAGCTGAAGCTTAAATGAATGTAATTATGTGTTGGTAATGGGTCTGCTCTGGCCTCACTTCCAGACTAATTCAGTTTGGAGAATGAGAAGAGGACCAGAGTGTGAAAGCACCAAAGGTGAGAGTGATATGTGTGTGGAACGTGGAGCATGTTTGAGAGACTTCTTCATGTGTGTGTCTGTGTGTGTGTGTGTGTGTGTGTGTGTTAAAGAGAGTGAGAAAGTGAGGGTGAGTGAGTGCAAACTGTGTCTGAGAAGGATTTGTATGAGAGGTGGGTGACTGAGCCGGCCTGGAAAGGATAAAAGGATAAATGTGTGTGTGTGTGTGTGTGTGTGTGTGTGTGTGTGTGTGTGTGTGTGTGTGTGTGCGTGTGCGAAAGAGAGAGGGGAGAAGGAGAAATAATGAGAGACAAAGGTTACATTAGAGTGAAATGGAAAGATAAGAGAACGAGTGGAAATGGAGAGAAAAGACAGAACGTAGCACAGTGCGAGATAATGGACCGATACTAGACTCAAATTTTGAGTTTCCGTGATGTGTTTCATGCAGACAGAGATACCCAATCAAGCTCCCAGCAGACGGCATCTGCTTATATCTCTCACTTCACTGATGTTAATAGACTCCAATTATAATTAACCTGAATGACCTGAGTAAGAGGTTTCCGACAAGTTGGGCACAAGGTGAGCTCAGACACACAAACAAGTCACAGGTATGCATGCTAATTAGACATATTTATGAGAAACAGAAGCACATACATGCATACACTAGTAGGGCTGGGTATTGCTCAAAAATTAATAATTTCTGTACTTTAACTCTGATACCAGTTATTAATTTTTTTTAATAAAACATAATTTATAAAAATAATATAAACATAATACTAAATTCTTTATTTTTTTTTTTTAAACATCCAACATTTTATTAATTTAATTGTATTTTATGTGTGGATTTTCATGATTATTATTATTATTGTTGTTATTATCATCATTATTAATCTATTATTATTTATTAATAGTATTTATTTTTACTAAATGTAAGCATGTATATTTATACAGGTGTACATTTATGAATATATTTCTTTTTAAAAAACGATAAAAAGATGTTTAAAAAAAAGATTTAAATAAATAAAAATACATTGCATATTACAGTACAAATGTTTAGTTTTATATTTCAGCTCCTTGGCACCTTTTACAGACAAAAAGCAGTTTTATAACATGAAAAATATAAACCTTTTTGTTTCTTTCAAGTCTTTTAGTTGTATGTTTCAGCACCTTGGCATTTTTCCACTCAAGGCAGTTTAACAACATAAATAATAAACCCATTTACCACAATCTGAAGTTGTCTGTAATATTAACAAAATAACAATGTATAAATGCCAGAATTGAACAGGGAACCTTCAGATACTAGACGACTGCTCTACGTCCTGAGTCACTGTTGCCTTATATAAAAAAAAAAATAAAAAAATAAAAAAACAGTGATTACAAAAGAAAAAGGGAAAAGATGGAATGACTCAGTGCAGAACAGACAGTCAGTGTCAAATGCTCACAGCTGCATCCTTAAGACCTTTACACCGAGTGAGATTTTTACCTGTGCATGAGCTCTATGCAGAACCTACGCCCTAGCTTACGACGTTGTGAGTATTTATACTTGTGTGTGGTGTCACTCTGCAGTTACACCTCCAATACACAAGTTGGCAGTGGGGTTTCTGTGATGTTCTGTAAAGTCTAGTTGATTCAAAACACACCCAAAACACACATTAAACATGACTTAATAGAGACAATATCAATCAATCCTCTATAACTCACAGCATTCACAGACAAAGCGTCTTTATCTGGACACATTTTCCCCACAAATACAACATGCTAATGTTTTTAGCACAAGTCTATGGCATTTTACATTGTATAAATAAGCCTAGTGGCTAGCAGACTTTTCCTCTACTCATATGAAGCCAGAGACGACAGCAACATTTAACAAAGGTAACGTTACAAAATTTGTTCCATTACAACTCACAAGATTCACTGACAAAACAACTGTCTTATACTAAACACGTTTTCCAAACAAATATAGCATGCTAACGTTATAAGAACAAGCCTATGGCATTTTACATTGTATAAATTTTGCGCCACATAATGCACTGATGAAATATATGCATTTACATTTGCACGACCAAAGGTATGTGTTCAAATGCGTCCCAGACCATCTTGGCAAGTGGTTTAAGTGATTGGATAACAATGCATCTTGGTGGTGGTGTAAACGTGTATTTAGCGCTATCCACTTGTGACCCGATTACCCGAATCACATTTTTAAAACCACATGCGAACTGAGTCTGAGGTTAGGGGAGATGGCAGACCTCTGTCGAGCAGTATCTCTTCCTGAACCTTTTCTGTAGTGCTAACAATGTCCTCTGCTCTTATTTCAATTGCCGTGTCCTTCTCAGCAAATAGCCCCTCGAGGGCACAGAGCTCGCCAGCTTCACCAAACAAAAAAAAATCTAAGAAAAAAATAACAATAAACTATCAGGTTCTCCTGATAGTGTAGCAGGAAAAAATGATGCCTGCAATGATGCCTGTTGCTACTGCTGCTGCACTGCCTTCATCAGATGAGTCATCATCACCAGCTGTCTCTTCAAGGTCCTGTTCCACCTGCTGGGCCTGAGTCATTTCACCTTTATTCTGTATTCAGTAGATTATGGGTATCATATAAACTGATCTACAATGGACGACAGTAAAGATTACCAATAACAATAAACATCTGATATGGGGAGCTACGCATCCGCCACTTTTCTAGTCTGGTTCACACTGCGTCTGCCACTTTCATCTTGAATCTTGTATCCAAGGTTGAGCCCTCCTTCATTAACTACTGTCATTCAAGTGTGTAGATTTTGTTTCACAGAGGGAACACACACATAAAGCAGTGGGTTTGTGGGTCTTTTACCAGAAATTTTGAGCCTCAAACACTTCATTTCCTGCATTCTAGTGATGCAGGAAATGAATATATTTCTTCTTCTTCTTTTTTTTTTACCTTCCTTTGGTTGCTAAGGTCTTTTATGCGACGGTCTGGGGATTCCTTAAGTATAACACCAAAACAAGGAGAAAACATACATACATAAGTGAACCTTTTAAGGAACCCTTAAGGAGAAGACATAAGGGTGTTTAGTGCAATCTTACTTTAAGGAAACTTTGTCTTTGAGTATACCTTATGAAAACAACTGAGAGATCAATAGGATTAACTTACACACTTGATATCATTTAGTAAGGTCACCCCAGATGTTGTTCTTGATCATCTGTGTAAAGGAGGAGTCTTCATCAGTAACTGTGAAGCATAGTCTCCCCGTGATGGGCAGAAAAACCCAGGGTTGGACTCCTGTCAGCAGAGATTCAGATGGTTTAAGCATAAATAATCTTCATAACTTTGACAGAATGTTCCACTTTTCTGAAATCCACATCAGAAAGTCTGTCCTGCCATTGTTTTATTGGCAGGACTACAGTCTTATAAGCATAATACTTCATACCGGTAACAGAATAAGCTTTTGGATACCTGTCCTCCTCTATTGATTTCTTGAACCGAGGGCCCATGGGGGCTATCTGGATGACAGGGAGCTGCTCCAGGAAGTGTTCAACCATTAGGAACTGTCCCACCTGTTCTTCACATCCAGGATGACTGCTGGATGTGACAACATGCTCTGGACGCCCTGTCGAGTGAGAGAGATGGACTGAGTAAATGGTATGTCTCCACGGATGTTTGCCTGACAACTGGCCTGGGCTACCCTTAGTGTGTGTGTAAGTTTTGGTCATGGGGCCACCAAGTGTTGTGTGAGTGGTTGTCAAACTGGTCGTCCATTTGCAGTGAAAGTTTACAAAATGATTTAGCCAAGGAATTCTGCACTACAATTAGTCTATCAGTCTATCTATTCTGAGAATACGCTGCTTCTCTCTTTAAGCTTTGCTTATACTTGCATGAGCAACCACGGCGCAGGCCTCCATAGATTGCGCCCAAGCCACAAGCATGCACAGAGGTTTTTTTCCCTAATGCATTGTTTGTTCGTTTGCACTTGTGAGTGAGTGAATGAGTTGGGTGGAGCTGTGCGGAAAGTGTGAAAGAGGAGCGACGAAACTTGACCCTATATCGATAAAAACGGCATTGTTTTATTGTGTTGTATCATTGGTTCCAGCTGGTGGGTCGGGGTCTAAATGGGCCACAAGTGACTCGCAAACGTGTGAAGTTTGTCAACAACACACTTTAATTGTAAGTACAGTGGATTTCCAGCACAATGACGTCAAAGTGAAAGGACACCTTTTTTCATCTGCGTCTAACGCCGAAAGTTACTGACCAAGCACTGATTTTCGACGACTCTGAAGTGAGACCAGGTTGGCAAACTAGCTTGACATCATGGCCAAACGCAAGTATGATGCTGAATGTATTAAACTGCGACTTTTAACCAACAATCAAAGTGAAATCTGGACCCTGTGGTTGGACCAGTTGGCAACAACTGCTCTAAATCTATATCTTGCTTGAAAATATATTAATATATTGTACACAGCCATTATATCATCCAGCCCTAGTTGCAATATACTCTGATACACCAGCACGTACAAACAAAATATTCTGTGGAGCAAATGGTCAACACATATTACGGGAAGAACATTACCTGAAAAGTAGGCTGCATGGCAACAGTAGTGACCAGCCATTGCATCTGTATAGGGTAATTATAGCTGTTAACCTCAAACTCTATGTTTCCCCTCGGGTCACCATTCTTCCCATGACTGTCATTTTAGGGGGGCTTTTACAGCTATCTCCCATGCTCTCCCACACCCTGTGACAAATAGCCTCTTCTTTCACCAGCGTTTTGGGCTATTTCTTTCCAAAAATTTGAGGCTATTTGACTGTCCCTGTGGTCTCTCGATGAAGAGTCAGAGAGAAGACTACAGGTGAGCCCCCTTGGCCAGTCTTCCCTGCTGAACTGAAAAGCACAGCGCATCCAGTGGGTGCCTTGTTACAAAAATTCATCCTTTTCTGGCATGCTAACTTTGCACCTGGGAGACCACAGCAGGCATAAACCACGCTTTAACCAGGCTGGACCTCTTCAACCACACCAGCATTGCTTTGATTCTTCCTGCCCACCTTGTGACTGCTTTTGACAGCCAATTTCAAAGCCTTTAGACTCGGCTTATCACAATGTGCGCCGCTTCATCATGGGTGATACATTTCACACTCACTGTTGCACCTTATATGAACATGTGGGCTGGTCCTCATTAACAAACAGAAGGGAGCAGCATTGTATGTAGTTTATTTATAAGGCTGCCAAAACTGCCCAGTAACCTTTGGTTGCATTAAAAAACATGGCTTCAAAAACTTTTTTTTTTTTTTTTTTTGAAGTTATGTTCTGTTATTACACTTGAACATTTTCAAGATTTTAAAGATGTACTTGCAATCAGACACTCTACAAGATTAGATAAAACTTCTCTTCACAGGCTCATCATTTTTTTTATTGCCACACACTGCGATGGTAACTACTTTGTCCTTCACACTGAATTCAAATAGAGTATGTCCTTTGCTATAACATCCTCTGACTGTGATGTGTTCACTGCCCTTGTGTGAAGGATTTTCTCCTCCATGAAACCCTCTCTAACACAGTGGACTAAAACTGTCAAGTAGCGGACCTGTGCCACAGTGGTCCGCCTATCAGCAGTCACTGCCACAGGCCCTCACGTCTAGCAAGTCTCTCTTGACATTTTCCATCTCTACTGCCTACCACGCAGGTACAAGTTTATCTGACAATATGTCTTTGCCGGGGACTTATACTTGTAGTATAGGGTTCTTGTCATCTCTCTATATTTGACATTAGAACAGGAAACATCAGCAATGGCATGGTTGTCGTATTATTGCTTATTATAAATACAACAAAGCTGATATAAGCTTAAAGACTGCTCACTCTCAGAATGAAAGTGCTGAGCCAGAAATTGCCTGTATTTACAAACTTGACACATTTGTGATCACTGTTGGGCAGCAGTTGCAGCAACAAAGAAGTAATGAAGCTTGTGGTTGGATATGTGGTGGATGAAATGTTGCTCCATGAGTGACTTTCTGTCTTTCAGGCAGATCTTTGGGAAAATACCAGTCACAGGCAAATAAGAAAAAAAAAAAAAAAAAAAAAAGTGGCACACATCTGAATTTTGGGGAGATATGCAATTAACATTTTTATGGGGTGTAACTTAAAAGTAACATAAGCAGTGTAACGAGTGCTGGCAGGGAAGTAATAAGTAAAGTAATATTATTATTTTTGAAAAGAGTAATGAGTTACAAATTATATTTTTAGAGTAACATGTCCTTTTGATTTAGCTAGCTCTCTACAGTCATAAGCAAAAGCTATACACAAACAATGTCTAACATTACATTTGTCCTAGTTGAAGTCACCACATCTATCACAGCAACGTTAACTTCAATAAACAACCATGTACATGTTGGTAGATTTTTTATGTCTGCTAAACCTTACCTGCTAAACACCCAGTCATCACAGTGCCATCCTCAGTAATCTCAGATGACGAGGAATCCAGTGGTTGAGATTTTAAAGAGGGCACTGCAATGTTAGGCGGACATGAACGCCGAAAGGAAGATGCAGTCATGTTCTTCTTGCTGCAGTCAAACATGGAGCAACTTTCTGCTCTTAAATTTATTCCATGCACATTCAAGTGTTCCAAGGTCTTGGCAACAATGTCTTTTTTGCATAATAGCATCACACGCTATTGGCATCAGGCCTGATAAAATGGAGCCACACTCAATGTTTTCTTTGACATTTTTTGCACCTATAGCCTCTCATAATTCAAGGACACTAACAAAAGTACGCCCCGTCTATAGGCACAATGTAGTGTTTGAAGGTGTGTAGTGTCAGAAAGCCAATCACCTACAGTGCAGAGTGGTGCATGGATGATGTTTTGTCAGCATTGCCCTGTTTCCCTTGACAAAAAGCCAATGAGATTTTTTTGATTGGATTTTGGATTATTGCAGAATATAGGATCTGTGACAAACAAAACATATATGACACATACACATTTTGTCAAGAGGAGCCACCTTGGGTCAGAGGTGAGTCGGCAGATAGTCTGCCACGACGAGTCCTCATGTGTGAACAAGCCTACAAGCAAGTCGCCCCCTCGTCTATGACTGGGACTGGATATCTGGCGTGCTAGAAAACTGGAGAAGTGTGACACGACTGACAAAGAGCATCAGCCAATAAGATGCGGGACACGTCCCACATCAGCACGCAGGAGGACAGAAGAAATGTGAGGACGACAAGCCACAGGGTTGCCACTTGCCAGGTCCGCTTATTAGCCGCGACTTCGGGTTTGTTTCTAAACGTCACCTTACTCTATATATATCCGTCTAATAAGTTATTTAAACGCATGACAGTACGTCGGACTACAGTCGCTTCTTTTGGGCTTGTTTCCATAGCCCTGGTTGCTTGTTTCTCTCCCAAGAGACAACGACAACAACAACAATGGCGGCGTCCAAAGGATCACAGGGAGCACAGTGTGTTTGGACCCAGGCCCTGGAGGCAGATCTGATTCAACACCGGCAAGAATATCCATGCCTTTAGGATGTGTCGTCTCCAAGTTTGGTGACGTCACAGCGTTATCTGGGGCTCCGTCGGCGAGAGCTTGGTGCAGAAATCTTGCGCTGAGCACACACAGGTCGTAACGCAGTTGGCGAGACTCCCGCTGACAGAAGCACACGTCGCCAGGTACGAACACTCCAAAGATTACGATCATGTAACGTGAACTAGGCTTTAGGTATCAAAATTTGGCACCAAATGAGAAGCCATTTCTGCTACTCGACAGTATCCAAACCATAAAAGTATCAAAGTTCAACACCCAGATAGATAGATCCTAATAAAAGTTAAATAGCATATTGTTGCATTCTTTTTCAAACCCTCAGTTAGAAAAACATGTACTTAAACCCTGAGGAAACACACACAATACACAGAAAACAATAATACACCACAACTGCTTAACATACAGTGCACCCCCACATTAATATGTCTCACTTACTTGTGACCTAACAACAGGTATGCATGCAAGATGAATATAAATGTACATGAATTTGCAGATATTATGCAACAACGATATGCTTGCGCGCGCACACACACACACACACACACACACACACACACACTCACAGATGCACATAATCATTATCCCGAAGCCAAACTGAATACCAATCATTATATGTGCCCAGTGGAGGCAAAACAATCATTAAGGGTGCAAGATTGATAAGAGCTCTCTCTCACACACACACACACACACACACACACACACACACACACACACACACACACACACACTTAGTAGCATTTGGCTAAGCAGCCCTGAAGAACACATTCATCATTGTTCTCTGCTGTCACAGAGGCAACGCACAGAGAAGCAAATGGAAAGTTTCTTTAAAAAGAAAAGCAAATGTAAACACACACATGATCAGCCACCCCACGGTGACGGGTCAATGCACACATGAATATAAGCAGTCTAAACATAGAGTCCACTGGTGAGCAGCGGGATCAGTTCCAAGCAGGCGATGACACTTTGTATGACAGCCCTCTCGACATGGTGCTCTGCCTGTACACCTAATGGGAGTGAGTGTGTGTGGAGGAATGCGCGAGACAGAAATCATGCGTGTGTTTTGTGTTTTGACACAAGTTTGAACTTTTTTCTTTTACCTTTTTGGACGGGGAAAAAAACCCAAGAGATTGAAAAGAGTGAGAGATGAAAAGAGGAAGGTTACAGAGTGAGGGTATGAAAACAGGAAGAAAATATGACAAGGTCTCCTGTGAGCAGCTTTAAACACAAACTAAGAATGCTGCAGCAATTCTGTGAAGAATTTTGTCCTGACAACTCTTCTTACAGTAATTATTAGAAGGGGAAGAAATGCTGTAATAGCATTCTCACTGAATTGAAAAGTTTCTTTTCCATCTAAAGTCCTGACTTAAGTTAAAGTAAGACTGCACAATTAATCAAATATTAAACTCAATCACAATTTTGGGTTCTCACAGTAAAATAAACATGACTGACTGCAATACTGATGGTTAAAATGCGTGCTCCGCTCATAGAAAACGCCGCTGCATATCAAATCAAGCACCACCTAAACTGTCATCCTACTGCGGCAGCCTGCAGAAAACATTCCTGAATGGTGTGACAGCAGTCCAGAGTAGAGGAGTACACAGCAGAAAACAGACGAAATGAAAAACAAATGTCTGGAGCAGAGCGTGAAGAGCTTGTGCCTCTAAACAGATCATCGTCCGTTGTTTAGAAGTATTTCAGATTTAGAGTGTGTTAGAGATGCGCCAGAAAGCAACACAATATACACTCACTGGCCACTTCATTAGGGTCAGAATTTGGTGTAGACATGAAAGCATGGATCCATCCTGCCTTGTATATCATCTGCTTACTGGAAACAAAACAATGATAAATTGGTGATGATTCTGAGCCAGCAGGTGTAAAACATTTTCTCTGTGCAGGATGATTGTTGGTTTGAATTCCCAGACTGGCTGGGACAGCATGTGGTCAGAATGAGTGGCAGGCAGGTAGATGACAGATTAACTGACTGATTATCTATTCCACTGGAGAAACTGCCTGCTACATCAGCCAGAAATGAAAATAAAGGCCAAGATTAATTAACCAGCATAAAGTGCTCACACTAAAAAGCCATATGAAACATAGAGGGCCAGTAAAATGACTATACATGGTTGTAAGTGTAAAAGAGTACAAAATAAACTCTATTTTTGACCTTTGAAACACCACAGCAAGATCACAAGATCCATTTAGTAGCTGTTCTGCTAACGAACATCATGTGACATGACTGAAAGCTCCAAAAAAGCAGCTAAATGCACCTTGTTTTCTCAATAAAAGCCGACAATGGTGACAATTAATCACAAACAACGCAAATTTACAGCTAATCAAATAGGATGAACAAGGTACCTGAACAGTTCTAGTGTAGGAGACTGTCAGATTTCTGGTATGAAAGTGGATTTGAAGCACTATTTCAATTCTGAAATGCCAAACAGAGTGGTGAGAGGCATCACTCCTCCAACTTTAATTACATTTTGATCAGCAGAATCTGAGAGACTTCCCAAAATTCATCATGGGAAATTAAAAAAGCTGTGCGTTTCCAACGTACTGCATTCTGACTCCCTGCCATCGCAGAGAGAAGCTGCACAAAACCCAACTTTTGCCTGCAGTATTCCTCGAGGCATTACGTCTACACTGGTCCAACATCATCCTTTGTCATGTGTCTGTGCTGAAACCGCTGCTTTGCCTCCAACCACTTAGCTGCCCCACTATTTATATCTGAGATGACTGCAGCCACTCCCAGGCTGTATCTTTTTCCATCAACTCCATCCCTCTGTCTCATCCATTAGCAGATCTTTCCATCTCATTCTTGTCCCTGCTCCCTTTGTTTTCTTTCACAATTAATTCATCCTAATTTAATCTCTCCCTCCTCCCCATAATGCACGTCTGCCCCCTTTCCTTCACCTTAAAAGTACCTCCCTCCCTTAAAGTTAACCAAGTATTGTTTTCTGGATATTTTATAATTAAAAGCAGCAACATTGGCTTTGCTTTGCCAGCACAGTACACATAGCGTGCCGTATGGGTGATGAACAGGGTTTACCAGATGATGCTTGGAGCTTTGTGGTGCTTTGGGTGGATTAATTTCTACTGAGAGGCAAGACACAATTTTTCTTTGAAAGCGGGTTCAAGGTTTCGGGTAATGGCGGTCAGGAGACATGATGCATGGGAAGTGACCTGTGCACTTGAACTGCAGCAAGGACAAGAAAGCGACACATGATCTGGGGAGGGGTGGAGTTCAGCGAATCTTAATGATCACCAAGTCTCTTCTGTAGTGGAATGACCATCATACATACTTCTATCATGATGGCCCTCCAGCAGATGGAGACATGAAATTCCTTTGTTTGTCAATGTATGTAATACATTCTGCTCGACGCTCTGCTGCTCCGTCTCCCCAGACAGAGTGCCGAAGGTGCGGTGCTCTGGATAACCAAACGGTACTTTCAGTAGTGCTCCAAATTTCCGAATGGTCAGTTTGGCCAGAGTGCGCTCCGAAACTCAGAATGAATATTTCCAAAAACACCACTTGTATCATCTTCTTCCATTGTCAAAAACAAGCCAACAGAACTTGCTAGCTAGCACTAACTAACGACTTTGGAGAATTGTGTTGCCTCGAGCTAAGCCCCGCCCACCAAAAACATCACTGTTTACTAACGGTAAAAGGGTCTATTTGGTGATTGTGTAAAATAAAACAAAAGCATGTTGCCCCATTTTAATAGTTCATTTGATAGCCATAATTGGCCAATACCGATGACGTGCCAACATTAGCATGAATTCCTAATATTCTACTGAATCTTTATTGTCCATCAGGGTGAAATATGTCTTCTGTATGAAACAACGAGATAAAAACAAGGAAAGCAGAGAGTAAATAGTCTTTGACGCTATAAAAATGTTGAAAATCATGACATCATTTCTTGGTGCCCAAGCTGATGACATCAAACCATGAGTCCAAAACCCAAAGATTCACTTTACAATGATGTATAAAAGAGAAAAGCAGCAAATCTTCCCATATTGGATCAGTCCATGACCTCATCGCCAGTGAAAATTGCTTTAGATGAATTTCCGGTTGGCTGAGAAATCTTAATTCCTAAATGAATGTATATTTTCAGCAGGATGATGTTGGCAGCTACAGTTGGCAGACGTAGTCCAATGAGCCTGGAGCACCATATTAGGTGGCCATTAAAAGAAAAGCTCTTAATCTGTGTTTATGGAGGGAATTCAACATAATGCTTATTTTTCTCAATTCAATTATTAATGAAGCCCACATAAAGCCCCTAAACAAAACCATTAACCATGCTTAATCCTGAACTAGTCTTGTGACTGTGACTGACACTGACAGACGTATAAAACTGCAACAGGGAAAACTGGGATTTAACACAGGCCACAGAACCTGTGAGAGAAATATGTGTGGGGTTTGACCTTCAGAGCAGTAAGAACCAAAGTGTTGTTTGGATGCTAACTTCTCTGGTTACTGGGACTGTGGTGGCAAGCTGGGAGAGCCATGGGTACAATATAAAAGATGTTCTTATCTGGAGCTATATTTGGAGACCATGCCTCACTATTTGTGACGCATTAAAATCCATCACACAACCATAAAAACAAAGTAGGTGCCAGCGTGGCAATAACACAACCCTTACGGACATAAGAAGAGAACAAAAAAGAAGATGCAAAAGCAGCAAGAGGGGAGGGAAGATGCTGTGGGTTGCTTTTTCTTTTAGCCACACCAGTGTCATGGCTTTATGAATGGTTATGTTGGTTGATCCACCATTTTGTTCCAGATTAATGTAACAACTAATGAATGGATTGCCATGGAAATTTGATTCCCCCTTAATTACCCCTAATCCTTGAAAGTCTATCTATCAGGCTTTTCCTTATTTTCTGTCACATTGTCGGATGTTCATATGAAATGTGGCCAAAGTTTCAAATAATGAGGTGCACATAGGAGTAATACCTGTGAGCAAAAACCTCAAGCTTCAGTCCTGAGCTGACATCAGCTCCCAGCACTTTCTTTATACTGCCATCTGCTCCAGGCACACTACTGCAACCATTTACATTACGTAACCTACACTGCTACTTGCAGCTACATGCTACAGCAAAGAAACATGTAATCTTGGTTGCAGATGTTAATTTCTCCCTGATTTCAGATCATATTCCTGCTGGCGCCTGTCCAGATTTTTGTTTACCGCAGAAGTGCCATTATACTCTGTTACAGTCATTCCTCAGCTGCAAGTACACTGCTACATGTAGCTACATGCTAACGCCAGGAAAAGATGTAATCCTAGTTGCCAAAGTTGTTATCCATCCATCAATTTTCGCAACTGCTTATCCTCTTGAGGGTCGCGAGGGGTTGGAGAGGTACACCCTGGAAAAGTCGCCAGACTATCACAGGGCTGACACACAGAGACAGACAATTTGATTTTTCACCGCTACCTGTAGCTACATGGTAACGTCAGGAGAAGTGATGTAATCTTGATTGCCAATGTTGTTAATTCTAATTATAGTGGTGACGATTTTGGTTTAGAAGCTTTTATTAGTTGTTTTAATGTTAGAAAATGCCACTATACTCTGTTACATTCACTCCACAGCTGCAAAGACAGTGCAGAGATGCCGAGAGCACAGATGCAGATGACCCAGAAACACTAGCCGGTCAAAGCAGACTGGGTTTTTTCCGGAGAGAGGTTTAGAGAGACATGCGCTAAAACCAAGCGTTTCAGACAGAGGGTGAATAACGGCTTGCAGCTCACTCAGACTGGACGGCTCTGCCAGATACCTTTCGGGTGCCGTTCTGTCAGACAAGTCAGTCAGCTCGCTCTCCTTCTTGGTTGCTCAGAGTAAATGTGTATCTACACGGATAATTCGGGGTGGCGTGTACATCTCTTTCTCAGTCTCTTTTGTCCTAATAATATCTTGCCTCCAGCATCTCCCTCCTGCTCAGCGTAAAGGCCTCTCCAGCCAACACCACCAACCCCCAAATGTGACCATCATGGAAAAATTTCAGTTTGTCCAACACATGTAAACCAAATGACTGCTTTGACAATGACAGCTTAAGCTTCGTGCTGAGTACTAATTAGCACATGTTAGCATGCTAACACGCTAAATTATGGTGCCATTGCTGCTGTTATCAAGTAGCTGAAAGGCCTGCTGTATCTTTGCGCTTCATATCTGTACACTCTTGTTACCATACTTTATTATTCAATTACAAATTTGGCCTGGTATTCTTTGCAAGAAGGGTCCCTGACCTTTGTGGGACGTACCTGGTTAAATAAAGGTTAAATGCGATGCATAGTTTGGTTTGAATAAAACAGATAATGATCCGACATTACTAAAGCAAATTACCCTTTACAAGTACTATGCTTGGATAACACAGGTACCTGGCCCATCCCTGGTGTAAGTTGGATCTTAAGCCATAATCACTGCAGGTGCGCTGTCACATTCACTCCTCTCCTCCCCCAGACTCAAAGCCCTGGCGCTCCAGCACTGTTCTTGTTCCAGTTGTACAAGTTTGGAACAGCAACGCGACTCAGTTTCCCAATCTATCACGCTCAGACATCCTCTGGCACCAAAAGATGGCTGCAAACTTTAGAATGAAGTGTTCTGAAAAATGACAAAGCTGCATATTGACTATTTGCTCATACAGTCATAAGTGATCGGTCTGAGGGTTCGTCAATAGCGTTTTTGGACCAGAATACACCACAGCCTAAGACTCTATTAGCACCTTGAATATAAAGAAATGTCCTGAGAGTTTTAATGTAATTTAGTGAGTATGTATTTACATTCCTTGACCTTTAATGCCATCAAACTTCAAGAGACTGAACTTCTCTTGTCTTCCCTTCAAAGTCTTCCCATCTCTCTCCAGTCCCCTTCCTCTGGTCTTATTTTCTCTGTCTCCCTTCTTCTCAGTCTTATCAAACCCATTATAATGAAGTAACTGCAGATACATTAGACCAAATCGTTATGAATCATTTTTATGCTACTCTGTAATGAATATGGCCAGACTAAATCACATTAACCTTTTTAAAGCCTATCAGCTTCCAGATGCTCCGGATAGCTAAAGAAGATTCATATCTCCGCGAGCTCTCCCGCTCTCATTCTCAGTCTAATGATGATGCAGAATTGTGTGTTTTCCATCTTTATTCTTGCAGCTTTACCTCAAACAATCCTCCACCAAGCCTGTGTTTGCGGATTTAATGTTTTAAAAGAATGTAGTACTTGAAATCTTACTCTATTAGACACAGCCTGTCATGTGCAGCTTAAGTATACACTTGTTATGCTAACAAAGCATGTTACATGCTTTTCACTCTCTTCCTCCCTCTTTCTACTCCTTCTCATCATGCCTCGCTTTCTGACTCATTCTTTTATTACCTTTTTATTGATCTTTTTTCTGCTCCTCTTTTTTGATATCAGCTTCCCCCTCTCTCTTCTCCATCTTGTTCTGCCACTTTTTATCTACCTGCGTCACCCCGTTTTGTTTTTTTCTCCCTTTCCGTCGTCTGCTCTTTACATTTTCACACTTCCCACTTTATCCTTCATCTTCAACTCAGCTGAATCTGTGATGTACTGGACGATTACGAAGATGACTTAAAAATGATTTATTTAGCCGAATATTTATGCGACAAATGCCTTTAGCTGCCTTCTTGCTGCAGGCACTTTTACCCCATAGGAACTGTAAGACATGGCTTAAGCTGACACAGACAAAGACGAGGGTAGAGGGACTGGTAAACAACAAAAACTTCAGCTGAGGCAGACAGAAAGGAGTGCTTGCATGTTAATATCCACCATTTCATCACCACATCTGACATATATTTTGACACAATGGTTGCCAGCTCGCTCTTGGCGTGGGAAAATACACTCACTGGCCACCTTGCTAGCTGGTTATTTGAGTTGCTGTTGCCTTTCTATCACCTTGAACCAGTCTGGCCATTCTCCTCTGACCTCTGGCATCAACAAGGCATTTTCACCCAGAGAACTGCTGCTCACTGGATATTTTCTCTTCTTTGGACCATCCTCTGTAAACCCTAGAGATGGTTGTGTGTGTAAATCCCAGTAGATCAGCAGTTTCTGAAATACTGACCAGCCCATCTGGCACCAACAAACATGCCACGTTCAAAGTCACTTAAACCACCTTTCTTCCCCATCCTGATGCTCGGTTTGAACTTCAGCAGGTCGTCTTGACCATGTCTACATGCCTAAATGCATTGAGTTGCTCCCAAGTGATTAGCTGATTAGCTGTTTGCATTAATGAGCAGTTGAACAGGTGTTCCTAAAGTGGTTGCTGAGTGTATATAGCTGAAGTTGTTGTCTAAAGGCCCAGACACACCAAACAGACACCAAAGAGCTCATGGCGATAAAGGCCAACTGTTGTGTTGCCTCATACCACCTGTGTCTCAGCCACAAAGTGCAAAGACAACAGCCAACAGCCAACTTGTACTGTACATGTCTTCTTAACCTGTGTGAGAGATTATAACTCCAGCGGGCAGCATTTTGGTCAATAACAGAGGAAAACCAGAAGACCAAAGGGATGGATTTGAGATGCTAATTGGCAAGTTGGCACATTAACATTAGCCAGTGCTGAATGAACAAGGATTACTTACCATGCACTAGCAATTATAACAAACAATTACAAACATTTTCTGTTAAAGGGCTTGATGGCTAAAGATATAATCTTACCTAACATGACAAGTTTGTTTCAATCTCACGCCAACTTGACTTAAGCTTTGTTTACTCTCCTCACTTTCTCTTCTTGTCTACTGAACTGAACTGCCAATCAGAGTGATTTCATTAATAGATGGGCTCCAAAGAAAAGCTGACAAGGGCCAACTAGTGCCACCAGTGCACTTTAGACACATTAGACCAAATATTTCACCATGTTTCTGTCATGATTGTCCACTTGAACAGCCCAAAATGTTTAAGTGTGAAGGGGCTTATCTTTACCTAAACCATCACTTTCACTGCAACCACGACTTACAGTGGCTTGTTGACTTGGTGTATCAGGGCCTCACGTAGAATGCTGTATTGAAAGATAAAATTATTGTAAAACATAGAATTATGTCCAATATGTCAAGATGTCAAAGGGTCGTATAGCAAGACACCAAACCCAAATTGGTTCCCAATATGGAGGACAAAAGTATTTTTGGACAAAAGTGCAGGCCGGATTTAAAAAGTGAATGTTTGGGTGATTTGGACAGAAAAACAACATAGAGATTCAGTGAAAATCAGAAATTCTCTGAGGACTAAGAAATATAGGTGTTCTCTTTCATTACATTGGATATGTGGATGCATTGATAGATGGATACTGTAGGATTTTGTCTTCCAGCACTTGGAATGAAATCAGAAAACACTTTTCAGTCACTTCATTAACTTTGATGAATTCCTCAGACACTAAGGGTGCTTACTAAGCAAAGTGCTAGCACCGAGGCAGTTTGATGTGTCCAAAGTACCAGTTCTGCTTTACTAATCTGTGCGCGCAAGTATTTTGCATGTAGAAATGGAAACCACTTGCCAAACAAAGTGTGCGACCTGGACAGTTCTGAAAAAAACTGTGGATTATTATGTCTATTAATTGGACGTTAAGAATTTTTGATAAGAACATAATTAATGCATAGACTGGGCCAAGAAGTGAAGCTGAAAGTTGGCAGGCCTTTCTTCATATGACCTCATTAATATGTACATTATGTCACGGAGTAGCAATGTTAGAGAGCATAAATGGAAGAAGACTATTAAGATTAATTGTGCTATCAATTAATTACAAGTGGCAGCTTCAGTCACACACCTCAATCAAGTATGAGATCATATGCAGTTTTGCCATTGATTCAGAAATCAAAAGCAATACAACTTCATGCAGTTTCGGTCCTAACTCTCATTTATGATAGTGTACTGAATCTAACAAACATCAGAAATGCATCCTTTGCTTGTTTGTGTCATTTGCAGTGAAGTCGTAGTTTAGTGCTCTAACAATTTTACAAGCTAGCTGCATGTCACACCGTGCACAAATGGCTCCAATGAATTTGATGGGTATGATAGGGTATAATAAAGTCTTAGTCATAATCAGTGTCCCACTGTAAGACTGTGCACAATCCAGATGGTGCGAAAGTCTGGTGAATTGTTATACCACAATGCAAACTGGAGAGAAAAGCAGAGGTATGTCATCAGTTCTCCTCGTCCATCTGTGCTGCACTCATGCTTTGAATATGTAGCAAAATGCTAAACAAGCTTAGATCATAGTTATATGCATAACTATATGGATGCATGCAAAACCACAATAGAGGATTGTGAAGCTAGTCAGAGCCAGGAAGACAAAACAAGGATGAAGGCCAACTTTGTAGAGAGAGTTTGACGTAAATAATGGCCTTTCCAGATTGCATATTGTTAGCCCAGGGACATCCTTAGCTTCAGGAGTAATAGTAGTTACCATGGCTACAGCCGAAATATACAGCACATCCATAGTGATGAGATGTGATGAAGAAGTTATGTGATTGGACAACAAAGATAACATGACGCAAATTCTAATAGCTCAATTTTTTCACACTGGCAAATTTTTGCTTCATGTTAAGTTCATTTTCAGGGGATAATCCCCACGAACTCAAGGCTAAAGCCAGATTTATAGTTCTGCATCGAATCGACGTGGGCTCTGCGTCTACATAGAGCCTATGCTGTATCCTACGCCTTAGCCTGACCTCCCAGTAATGGAAGTACACATCATGGCGACACATTTAATTTCACGAATAAGAAACAATAAATTATGAAGACAATATAGTCTCCACAAAATCGCATTTTAAGTCTTGTGTGTGATTTATTATGGATTCATAAAAATAGAGGGAATTTCTGCTATGTGCTAAGCTAATTTATACAGTGTAAAATGCCATAGGCTAGCGCTAATAACGTTAGCATGTTGTATTTCTTTGGAAAACGTGTTTATTAGGCAGCTGTTGTCGGTGAACCTTTTGAGCTGTTATGGAGCCAAATTTTGTGACGTTGCCTTTGTTAAATGTTGCTGTTGTCCCTGGTTTTATACGAGTCGACGGAAAGTCTGTTAGCTGCTGGCTAATTTGTACAATGTGAAATGCCATAGACTTGTGCTAAAAACATTAGCATGTTGTATTTGTGGGGAAAATGTGTCCAGATAAAGACAAGTGCTTTGTCTGTGAATGCTGCGAGTTATAGTGAAGCTGATTTGTGTACTTGTGTTTGAAATTGTCTCTATTAAGCCATGTTTAATGTGTGTTTAATGTGTGTTTGTGTGTTTTGAATCAACTAAATTTTACAGCACTTCACAAAAACTCGAACAATGACATGCTCACAACGGCGTAGGCTCTGCATAGAGCTGACAGACAAGTATCAATCCTGCTTAACCCTGCTCAGAAGAGGGCCAGTGAGCCCGAGGCTAAAATCTGTGCTAGCCCACTATGGAATATACCAGGATTGTGGCAGTGTGAAGTGTCACTTTATGTCATATTCTGATTGTTTGGTTTGTAGATGTGGATCATTGCAGCACAGCAGTCACACTGTGGGATTTTGGACCAAATATTTTACCATGTTTCTCTCATGGTTGTTGACTTGGACAACGTCAAGCTTTAAAGTGTGAAGGGGCTTTAATTTTACCCAAGCCATCACTTTCACTGCAACCAAGACTTACAGAAATAGCACAAGGGCTTCAGTGTTCAGGAAGACAACTTCAGTTTATTGTTTTAAGGGATTAACGAAGCAATTTCAGTCATCGGAGCTCAAATGAACAGCAATGCACCTTAATTCCCTCAGGCGGGAGAGGGGGGACTCACTTTGGAGGATTTTTAATACCTTTCTATTCCTGTGCCACTAACATACACACACACACACACACACACACACACACACACACACACACACACACACACACACCACCAGATGTCTACAGGCGTTAAAATAGAGCTGAGTGGGCCAGGCATCACTCCAGTGACTTCAGTGCTGCATTTAGTCAACTGCAGACTAAAACTGCTCTGGGTGGTATAAAACTGCTTGATAACCCTGTTTGTGTGTGTGTGTGAGTGTGTGTGCCCATGTCTCTGTGTGTGCCTCTGCTCCTGTTTTCATTCAGGCTTGTTTGGTGGGTGTATGACTGGAAGGAATACCGGCGGCGAGGGATCTTTCTCAATTACAGTAGATGCGTTTTTGCTCTGATAAGCTATCTGACAAACCTGTTTATCTGTCAGAACATTAAATCCTCCGATGAAAACACCTTAAAAGTTGCTCAAAATACCTTCAGCTACAAAACACACGTTGATACTGTGATATATTATCTTTATTGGACCTGTTTGGGGAATCTGGGCTTGGAAAAAGAACGAATAATGGTGCAATCACATGTCAGTTCAAACTGAAATGAAAAAGTTTAACTTGTTGCATTTTGGTGTTTGGTTAGGAAAGTCTCATGGGGACCACTTATGAGCAACCTTGGCACTGCGCAGGAAAGGGACTCACATGTGCAATGGTCTAGTATTATCACCAGCTAGCAACCATTTGTCTTTTTTACCAGTTGGTGCTGGGCAGGTAGTGTCAGTGGGTGTATGAGAGCTTTTTATGCTGAAAACAACGAGCTGAAAGACGCTCAATTAACGTAATCATCTGACCCATCATTAACATAAAATATTGATCACAGCTGCTTTCATGATTAATTTTATTCAATGAAATGTGAGCTTTCTTTCATCCCTGATACTCATTCAGAATCAAGTCCCTACAATCTTGTGAAGGAGAAGGTGCAACAGTGTGTGTGTGTGTGTGTGTGTGTGTGTGTGTGTATGTGCTATATGAAAATATGATTTACATATGGGACAAAGTCACAGGAAGAGCATGACTGCATGTCTCACAGCCCTCATTTGCTGCCTCAATCAGCCCGTGCACCTGCTTCATTCAGCCCCCTGCACCTGACTCTGATTAAACAGCCACAGCAGTTCATTAAACCAGCCTTTTGACCAAGAAGAATCTGTTTTCCACAGTGTGACAGACCGTCTGCCTCCACAGACAATTATAAAGCCACGCACTTGAGACAGCCACGCTCATGAAAATAAATGAATATGGATTCACCCGGAGAACATTGTGCTAACGATTGTTTTCTTTATGGACACTGACTGTCATTTTTTAGATTAGTCATTTCAACCGGGGTTTAGCGTCAGGGTCATGGGCTCCAAGAGGCCCTAAAATCTGAGGGGGTCAAAACATGGCCAAAGAAAAACATGTCTTCTCCTTTTTTTTCAGACTTATTTCAAGTCACAAGTAGACATGACCTTAATTTGAGGAATGCAAGCTAACAGGAGCCAACACTACATGGTCTTAGCCCTGATTTTCCACTCACCACCACTTTTAGGAGCTTGCAGACAAAAGCCCAAGACCAGAGACAAATAGGCGCTTACTCTGATGAGCAACAATCACTATGTGTGAATATTCAAAGGCGGGGTCTGAGAGACGCACCAATGACTCATAGACGCCCAAGAGATATGCAGCATGTTAGATATCCAGTCCAAACCCTTAAGTGTGAAATATGTTTTGAGCAGCAATGAAAGCGCAAGATGACAGTCCTTTAATGTGATCAGTGCAGCCATCTGAAGTCACACAGTGTGTAGGTGCCATTAGGAAACCACACCTTGAGACTAAAACATGTATAATGTTTATACTTATTCACTATAAATGGTTTAAGAAATGCCTCAGCAGTTGGTGACGTCTTAACATTAAATACCTGTTGGACCATAGGTTGAAAAAAGCAACGGAATTTAAAATAATACTAACTAAAGTAAAACAGCAGATCCTCACATTTAGAAGATGGAGCCATGAGTGTTTGGTGTACACGGTAAATGATAGTGCTGGGTATGTTTCTGTTGTTATAGCGCCACCCAGCTGCCAATTAGAGTTAAATTTCTCCAGTCACCTTGAGGCGTCCTGTTCTATATATCTACCAAGTTTAGTGAAAATCGATATGGCGGTTAGGCCTAGATAAGAAATTAGCTCTCTAGCGCCCCCATTTGTTTGATGGGGTCAATAATGGAGGGGTCCCTCAGATTATGTGTGGTCATATGCCTACAAAGTTGCGTGGTGATGGGTGAAACCCTTGAGATGTTATACACCTTTATGTGATGAGCCACGCCCTTCACAATATTCATTGCCTTATAGAAGCTCAGCTTTAGTAAGTTTTCCAACTTTTGCCAAGAGGGAACTTTAGATATTGGTCCCTAGATTATGTTCACAGAGTTTCAGGCAGATCGGTCAAACTTCCTAGGAAGAGATCGATTTGAAGTGTTTTTCAAAAAATTCAAAATAGCGGAAAATCTATATAACAGGAAGTTATGTGTTCTTGAGGCAAATGTGTTCCTCATGAGGAGAGACATCTCTGCATAAAGTTTCATGTCTCTACGACATACGGGGCATGAGATATGCCCATTCAAAGTTTGCAATTTCAATCGGTTGCTATAGCGCCCCCTTTGGCCAATTGATGTAATATTGCTTCATTCGCATCCTCCCACGACCCTCTACCACTGTGCCACATTTCACATGGATTGACCAAGTCAGTGAGGAGAAACACGTGGAACAGACACACAGACAGAGTTTGATTTAATTTTCATTTTTCCACTTTGGTTTTTGTATGGCAACAAGACACAATGTGGACAGAGACAGGCTAACTGTTTCCCCTTGTTTCCAGTCTTTGGGTTAAGCTACACTAATTGGCTGCTGCTACATGTTTAGCACACAAATGTGTAGTGCTGCCCCTAAGTAAGAATTTTCCTAGTAGACCAACAGTCATCATTTAGGGCCATTAGTCAACTAGTTGCCTGCATATTTATGATATTGATTTAGTTATTAAATGATATATTTTGGGCGGGGCAACACAATGGTTTGAGTTGAAGGTGTGAGAAAGAATAGTATCAGTGACATTGTTAACACTGTGCTACATTACAGAGAAATACAAACCGTACTAATGAACCGTCATTAATATAGGCCTATATTTTATCTACAAGTGCACGTCACACACTGAGTGAGCCACCTGTTAATGACGCTGTTGGCAAAGCAGTAATGATTGTGCTAAGTGGCTAATGGGCATGTAGCTACTGACATGTTTCAGATGATACGTCATGTTTGTAGTCGACCAGTGAAGATGAGTTTACACATCACCTTGGGTTCGTCCTTCACCTTCTCACAATGAAAGTGCCATCAATCCTTTGAACTCTGAGCATGAAAGTGATTAACGGTATTCACCAAAAGTAATTGTTTCAGCACTTACTCAAAAAAAGAGCCTTGAGATTTCTTCAAAGCCGCCACCATTGTTTGTGGTAATAAACTAAGTGAGCTGTTGCCAGTACCTTTGTGTCATACTCTCAGTTTTTCTCCCACAGTGAGTCCCCCTGTGGCCTCCCATGCTATAAATACAACACTGAGAGCAGCTTTGAATCAAAAATATCCACCAAATGTTGCATTCTTATGTTAATGCACATATGTGTAATTATGTTTTTTCCCCCCACCTTTGTCTCCCAGCTTGTTTACACACTCCTCTCTGTGCCTGCTGCCACGGTTTAAAATCGAGCCGGCACCACTCTGACATTGAGCGATTGTCCCGTCTTCATATCTGTCAGGCAGCCCGGCTGTAAATTCATCACAAGTTTTTGGGGGCTTTTGTTCATACTGGAGCTTGGCGCGCTCTCTGCTTTTGGATTGGAGGGTCTGTGTTTGTTCCAGATAGAGTATTAGAGATCAGAGTGAGGCATTTCTGCACCTGTATCCCCTTCACATCTCATCTCATCTCCCTCCCTCACTATCACGCCGTCTCCCTGCCTCTCAGACGCACTCCTGTTGTATTTGCATGCACTGAATAAACGCTGCTCCAGGGAAGGTTTTTTGTAAATGTATGCACCTGTCTTATCGGGAATCACAAAACCAGAGCTGTAATCTCTGTGCGCATCACAATCCTACTAACGTATATGCTCAAAATAAATCCTTAAGTCAAGGACGGACTGAATTTTTGACTCCTTGCTTTTTGTTTGCAGAGATCAAAATGTCATTGAGTGAAATCTGAGCTCAATATCGTTAAATCTGCTTCTCTTTTTGTGCCTGTGGTTTCTTTGATGGAAAGCATTACTGGCAGGTCAGGCTGGTTAATACAAGCACGCTGTGTGTCATTTACTGACATCACATGACGTGACAGGGTTTTTTTTATAGTTGGTTTATGCCTTACATCAGATATTGAACATTGCCGAGTTGGTTTTAACAGTGGTTTTCAAACTTTTATTGCCCAAGGCACACTAAAGGGCGAGCCAGAATCCCAAGGCACACAACTGAGGTTACAAGTCTTGGTGTTATCTCAGATTCAGATCTCAGCTTCCAGTCCCACATTAACAAGATGATGAAAACATCATTTTTCCACCTCAGAAACATCGCTAAGGTACGACCATTATGCCTTTATTTCAACAACTGTCACACTCTTTTTTACTGGCCTCCCAAAAAAATTCCACTGAGAGACTTCAGCGCATTCAAACTCTGCAGCGAGAGAGAGAGAGCACATCAGGCCAGTCTGAGCTGCTCTGCACTGACTTCCTGTTACATTAAGAATTGATTTTAAGATCCTCCTATGTGTATACAAAGCCCTACATGGGCTGGACTGAGCTACACTGCTAACTCACTTGTTAAGTATTTGCCTCCTTTGCCTCAGCTCTTCTGGCTTCTTGGAGGTCCCATGCAACAGCTGGAAGAAGATCAGGGATGCAGCTTTAGTCAGTTACTCCCCAAAGCTTAAATATTTTTTAAAAGAAAGCTAAAAAGGTATCTGTTCACTTCAGCCTTTAACCAGCTCTGACTTTCCTGATGCAGGTCTGACACTTTTTTACGCTTCACACTGCTGCAACTCTTACTTAAATCTTACTTAATCTGACTTCTTAATATCAAATAACAATTGACAACCAGTTCTTACTCAATAAATATTTAACAAATGATTTAAAAAAATGCTATTTAAACTATTTAAAATTACAGCAAAGCACCAATAACACATCCATTTAAATGGGAAATAATGTAAGTTAATGTTGCCACACACTTATTATTCCTACGTGTGAACGGCAAAAAATATGTTCCCCATAAATATTTAATTTAATTTTATTTTATTTTTATTTTAATTTATTTTATTCAATTCGATTAAATTAAATTAAATTAAATTAAGACAAATTGAATTTAATTGAATTATTTTTTTAAGCAAGAGTTTGCCTCTTTATTAGGAAATGGGTGCCACAACATACTGATAGAGTCAATTCAAAAGTTATTCATAAATTAATACAATACAATACAATAATACATAAATAATTGAAGGGAAAGTTACGCACAAAGCCAACACCTATCTGTCTTCCAACATTTCAGCACTCAAGTTTTCTTTTCTTCTACTTTTTTCTCTCTTCTTTTATTTTTTTTGCCGAACAGATTAGAATAATGTCTCAGCATCCTGACAGAAAAGTTGAGCAGAAATCCACAAAATACTCCAAGTTAAGACAACTTTTGTACTTTGTGTGATTTCACAGGCAAATGTAAAAACAAGTATAATCCTGGCTGCCTTCTCAGACACATGCATCACAGCTTCTTTGAATAAACATGTAATGAATATGCATCGTACAAATGCTCCATGTAAACAAAAGAGCAAATTAGGATTTGGTTGTACCCGCTGTCTCATCGTTTGTTTGAGCAGTTGCATGTTGTTATTTGTGTTGTTTATTTGTTCCTCTGTCACATGATTCACACAGCTGGAGGTCTTATGCGTTGTGGTTCATGCATAATACAACCATAGAATTATTAGTGTATTCCAGCTGTGACCCACAACTGTTCCGTGACAGACATGCAGATCTATATTTTGCTGAAGGGTTGGTTCTGGATTAGTTTCATGCTGCATCCCATTAGTTCTCATGAAAGTAGTGAGTTATTATAGTTATTACAGGGACTAAGAGTACTTCTTGTGCACTGGTTCATGTTATGCGCAATTCATACTTCTCCAGTACACCTCTCCAGAAATGCAACTACCAGTCGCGGCAACGCAGACCTCCTGTTATTTGTAAGCTGAAACCATTTCCCTCAGTGGAAACAAAGCTTTATTACTTTAATTTCACAGATAAGAAACAATAGTTGTGAAGACAATAAAGCCTCCACAAAAATAGCATTTTAAGTCTTGTGTGTGATTTATCCTGGCTTCATATGAGCAGAGGAAATCTCCACTCGTCGCCAAGCTAATTTATACAATGTAAAATGCCATAGGCTTGTGCTAATAATGTTAGCATGTTATATTTGTTTGGAAAACATGTTTAGTATAAGACAGTTGTTTTGTCACTGAACCTTGTGAGTTGTATTAGAGCCGAATTTTGTAACGTTACCTTTGTTAAATGTTGCTGTTGCCCCTGGCTTCATATGAGTAGAGGAAAAGTCCACTAGCTGCTAGGCTAATTTATACAATGTAAAATGCAAGATGCCACTGGTGTCCTCTTATTGCAGCATGATGTTATCAGCTGTAAATGTGTTTTCACTGTGTGAGAAAATCGACACGTGAAAAGTATGTCACTTGCGGTCAATGCATCAGTTGCCAGCTGTACCAAGATACCTGCAGCGGTGCATGTGAAGCTGAGAATTACGTGCACAGCACAAATTTTACATGCACTACCGTCCATAAGTGGTATTTACTGCCCTGTCATTAGCTTTTTTTTTGTATCTTGTAAAAACTTCTAGTTCATGTAACTATAGAAACAGATTAATAAATGATGTCCATCACTCAAGTTATCACGAAAACCAACCATCCTTACAGCATAAGAACTATTGTGAAAGTTTCAAGCTAGACTGAATTGTTAATGTTTTTCACTGTAAATGTCACAGGAGATCACAGCTCGTATATTATCATCAAAATTGAAATTTCCAGGCGCTACATCCCTTCAACAGGCAAACAATGGACACAGAATATTAATAGATGACTCCTCACGACTGTAAGTAAAAGTTGGTGACTTTGAGCAGCAGAACTAACCTTCAACTGCTTCATTACATCAGCCCAGTGTGATGCAGACTGTGTTTGTACAGCAGCTGGCAGGTGTGAATGAGTCCAGCAGCGTGAATGTGAATCAGAGTGTCACTGATATGCAGCACGCTCACTCAGCAAAACTCCCCGAAAAGAGAAAAGTGAGCCGGAACAGTGCAATCTGACGAAGGGGAAAAACAAAATCCCACATGCACCAGAAACCTGCTTGTTAGGTTTGAACAGATTGCGCACTCATCGTAGATGTCACAGAACAGAGGTTTGTGTGTGCGTGTGTGTGTGTGTGTGTGTGTGTGTGTGTGTGTGTGTGTGTGTGTGTGTGTGTTTCCTTCATTTAGAGTTTTTATTGCACACAACTTCCCTCAGTGTAAGACCAAATTGCTTTTTGGATTCAGCAGAAATGTAATACATTAAACCAAAAACACCACTTCTGCAAAAACACTCATGTCTGGAAAGCTTCCAATTTTCCACTACACAGCATTTTCAGTGTTTCTTCAAAGCTCCACAGCTGTCCATTGCGTACAGTATGTGAGTAAAGTAGTTGGTGTCATTTCTTTTGAGTTAAAAAGTAGGGTGCTGTTTGTCACTGACTTTATTTAACATTTTCAAAAGTGCAACCAAAAAGCTGCTTCATTATGTCACATGAGTAAATGCGATTGTAATGAGCTCTACTCTTGTGTGAGCCTTACAGAAAAAATAACACCCCAAATTAGAATTCACAAATATATAAGTGATGGTTAGCACGCTCATTAGCTCTGAAGCTTTGTTTCCCTTCTTCAGTAACTTTTTTATTGAACACAATGTGCAACAGTGAACAAAATGCCAGGGAGAGTAAACAGAGAGGAAATTAGCTCTGGGAGCTACAGTGGCTGACGAGTGTGAGCTCAGGTCGACTAACGTGTCAGCAGTTGGCTTTAAGGGCTCATTTATCCTCCCTTTATGAACAAAAATAGATCCCTTCATTTCAAATGTAACCGTCACTGTCCACGTGTCCTTCATGTTGGCACAGATAGATCCACAAGGTGGCACCAGAGGGGAGTCAACATTTTCTAACAACAGCAAACACGGCGACAGTGGAGGAAGTCGTAATAATGTACCTTCTAACGGAGGCAGCATTGAGACCATTAAATACTCATGACAACTGGACGGAGAATTCTTTCCACTATGTTACCGATTTGTTCTGTTTCACCATTGTTTAAAAGTCTTCTTCATGTATTAC
Organism: Epinephelus cyanopodus; assembly: GCA_026686955.1. NCBI lineage: Eukaryota > Metazoa > Chordata > Actinopteri > Perciformes > Serranidae > Epinephelus > Epinephelus cyanopodus. The sequence continues at coordinate 16,652,433 of CM048934.1, forward strand.
GGTTGTGTCTCGCTTGAACTACACTACACTGCCCCCACGATTTCTGGGAGTACTGCTCCATTCGTTTATTTGTATTCTTGACCTATTGCATTCATGAAAAGAGACAGCTTCAAAGTCACAGTGACATTGACCTTTGAGCATAAAATTCTAATCAATTCATCTGTGACTCAAAGTAGATGTTTGTGCCAAATTTGAAGAACTTCCCTCAAGGCATTCTTAAAATATCACATTCACAAAAATAAGACTGATGCAAGGTCACAGTAACCTTGACCTTTGACCTATCACCACCAAAATCTAATCACTTCAAGTGGATGTATGTCTATACGAAAGCCAGTATGTAAGTTATATTGGAGTGTGTGTGAAAATATTTCAGTTTAATTATGCTCGTGAGTTTAAACAAGCATCTTGTAATTTTGTCTACGTGTGCAGAACTTTACAGATTACATATTATTCCGCTCATATTCACAATAAAGCAATTAGTAAACTTTTTTTAATGCCGCAGCCGCAGACATCCTGAGCATTCAGCGTATTACTGTGAGAAAGGAGTTTTCCACAGGCCAGACAGCAGGAATCACTTTGGGCCCGCTCCACTGGCAACGGATAAGAAGCTTACATTTCCGACGCATAAAGTTTTTACACACAAATGAGATTAATTTCATCATGGCGCGCAGAGGCATTGTAGCTGAGAAAATCTGAGCTCTTTCATATCCTCAGAAAATCACCCGGGGAAACTGAGTCCACACATCCATTCTGCTGTGTGTTTTTGTTTTGGGTGGTTGTGCTTGGCGAAGCCTGGTGAGACACTCTCCCTGCTTATTCTGTTTTGGAATATGTTTAGCAGAGTTTGGATGTACCTTAAGTATTGTATTTAAGTACAACTCAAAGGTACTTGTACTTGAGTATTTCCAGTTCATGTTACTTTATACTGCTGCTCAACTACATCTGAAAGGCAAACCACTGTCATTTTTACCCCAGTCTGGCATCTTTAGTTATTTTTCAGATTGCATTTCTTCATACCCTTCTTGTCCAGTAAAAACTATTCCATTTTCTTATTTTCTGGTGAACTTAAGCATCAAGTGTCACAAAGCTGAAAACAGGGCTTTTTTTCTGACACCATGAAAAGTTGACTTTAAGGCGATGCATGGTTCTCCCAGGACAGCAACATTACAAACTTGTGCTGATCTGACAGATATGACGCTGCAGACCAGTAGTTCCAGCCATGGGATCCAGATTTTTCCTTAGTCATTTTTTCAAGGTCCGCACAGTTTAATACATTCAGTGTCATACTTGCATTTGGCCATGTCATCACGCTAGTTAGCATCTAATAGCTGTTTGCTATTCACTCACTCCACAGCAGGAAACAACACTTCAAGATAAAAGCTCTGTGCTTTTTTGCAAACTTGACATGTTTGCAAGTCACTTGTGGATCATTCAGACTGGACCAGCCACCTACTTTATATAAAATAAGTTAAATAAAGTTTGAAAAAATCTGTCTGGAGCTGCAAAACATATGTAAGCCTCATAATAAAAGGTAACACAGCCTTTTAAAGGGGAACTTATGTTTATTTCAACCTGGGTCCTATTTTCCAATCTACTTAAACTCTAAATGAGTGACAGGATGTTCAATATGTGACATTTCTCCAGTAGGAAGCAAGGCCGGACCTGCCTGCAGCCCATGAGCGCGTGCTATATTGACTAATAGGGCACTCAGACAGCATTGAACAACGTCAAAAGCTGGATTCGGACATATTTGTTGTGGCAGTCAAAACACTTCCTCTGCCTGCTCCCTCTCTCTCCTCGTCCCTCTTCAGTGAGCTCTGCCTCCGTGTACGACCGTGTGCTCCGTGTTCAAATAAATACGGGCGGTCATCAAATTCAAACGGCTCATCCAGATCCAGTTGGTCCGCCCTAGCTTCGTACAGGAGAAATGTCAAATATTTAACATCCTATCACTCATTTAGACAAAAGTAGATCGGAAAATAGGGCCGAGGTTGAAAAAAACATTAGTTCCCCTTTAAGTCAAATTCAGCCTATCAACATTACTAACAGATCTAAATGAGCATTCATTAATATGTTTTAGCACAAGGTGGCTACTCTGCAGTGAACTACTTTGATTATTTGGTACTTTAACTTTGTAGCATTGCCTATGAAAATGAACAAATTTGTTGTATTTAATCCTCTTTTTCTTCTGAGACTTTTTCGTTTTTTGATTCAGACTCCACAGCTAGCCCAGAGGAGAGACTCAAGACGACTATAGCCACTATATAGTGATGTTTTTAGTGTAAAGGCGCCAGGCCAGATGTATGACGCATGTTTACACGTACAGTCTTCTTTTAAATCTATGTATAAGCTATGCATTTTTACAGTTGAAGAATGTAAGAATCATTTAGGCCTACAACAATAAATGAAAATTAAAATGTTATTCATTTCCACATCATTTTCTGTGACAGCCAAAGGGAGCCACTGGAGAAGGGCTAAATACCTAAAGGATCTGAATAAGTCTTCCACCAATGATTTTTGAACTTCAGGGTTTGTGAGAAGTATCTCCAAAACTTTGACTTCCTGAAGTACATGGATTAATCAGCTGGAATCACTGGTGGCATGGATACAACTTGAAGAAAAGTTTGTACCAGAACATATTCAAAACCCTCCTGTATATCCTCCACCACTGCTTCCACTGCTGCTCTTGACAGGAGGGGAAAAAAAGCATTTTTATGTAGAAAAAAATGAAATGTGAAGGATTTTGGAGGCAGGTAATGTTAGCGCTGCGCAAGCAGAGTTTAAGACTAAACAAACCAATTTTAGTTAGCCTGGATTTGCATTTCCTCCTCTGCAAAGGCTCTGCAGCTGGAAATAGTTTGACTTTGTCCTAATCCTAAATATCCATACAGCATAATGCTTAAGCCTTTTGTTTAGACTCTCAGGATGATTGGGACAATTTCGTGTTAAACATCTGATAAAATTTCAAACAGCAGCAGCAGGGAGGCGCCGCATTGCCATTCAAAGAGTCAGTGAAATAAACCGATGACTCAAGCTCGCAGCTGTCAAATCAAAAATGGTCTGCATGAGGCACATATACACTCAATAGGCTTTACCATGTCAAAACGGTGCTTAGGTAACAGCGAGCCAGTATTTCAAACAATTCCTTGGACTTGGCCCACGCGTCTACACCTTTCTTCTCCAATCATTTCAGCAGCAGAGCTTCACTGAGCACCCTGCTGTTTTGTTCAGCGCCATGATGCAAGGCTGTCATTTTCACTTCAACTTCAGGGAAGACAACTACTGGGAACAGCTCAAGCTGCTACCGTAGTCTTCACTAATGAGAGCAGCGTGTTCTTAATGGGATTCCTGTGTGTGAATGAAGCATATGCAACATAGATATGCCTTTGCCACTTCACATGACATCCTTATCTGAATGGTGCATTACAGAACAGGCTGATTTAAATGTATGACCTGGCAACTTGAACCAAGAACCTTCTTACTGTGAAGCAACAGCGCTAACCACTGACCAAACTGGTAAACAACTGGTGCAATAGCACTCATAACAACTGGATGAGCGGTTGGAGGATGAACGATCAAAAAGTGGCTGGTTTGGAAAAAGGAAGTGGTGACAACATCCACCATGAGATGAACATCAAAACAAACCAAAAACAAAAACTGCATAAAACTGTAAATCGGTTGCAGTTACTGTATAACACACACACACACACAGCTGCCCAGCGCACAAGAGCCAAAACATCTGCTTTGGTTATTAAATTACTGGTTTTAGCTGGTACCAGCATCTTTTTCACATTACAGTGTTAAACATGTCTTAAAGGGAACCTTTCATGCTCATTTTCAGGTTCATATTTGTATTTTGGGTTTCTACTATAACATGTAAACGTGCTTTGATGGTCCAAAACCTCTGTCTGCTGAAACACCTGTATTCATTCTCTGTCTAAGATGCTTCATTTCAGCACCTGTCTCTTTAAGCCCCCCTATCGAAAAAGCCATTTTGGGGTCTTCCACATCTCTCTGTCTCTGCGCTGCACCATCACTGGATTACAGGTTTCCCTGACGTAAGCATGTACAGTAGCTGCATGTAGCTGTGTATTTGCAGCCGGGGACTGATTGGGCATCGCTTCAATTTCTCCTGTTGAAAATCAAAGCTTCTAAACACAAGCGGACATGTTCCAGCAATAATATGAACTCAAATCAGGGTGAAATTCACAAATTGGCAACCATTACATCTTTCCTTGATGTTAGCATATAGCTACATGTAGCAGTGTTGGCTACATAATGTAAACACTTGCAGTACGGTGCCTAAAGCAGATGGCCATATAAGGGAATCCATCACAAGCTGATGTCAGCATGTCACGAAAGTAGGAAAAAACTGTTGTAAACATTATTCACAATGGTCAGAAGTCTGACATCACATGTTATACATATATATATATATATGTGCAGCAGAAGATTGGGGGTTTGATTTCTGGTCAGGGAGGGGCAACACGTATCCAGTCTGACCTTTAGGCAAGGTCCTTAATGCTGCTAGCCCACCTCAGGATGACTGAAACCACAAACGCAAGAGTCATACCAGCTCGGACGTCGCCCCAGTCAACAAGGTCTGCATCAGGTGTTGGGGAACATGGCAACTGATGAGCAATGGGCAACTGGAACAAGACATCCATGGACTAGAGCAGAGATCAGGTGCAGGCCAGGCAAAGATGCTTCTGAACGACGCACATGGAACGCCATAACCTAGTGTACAGGAACATCTGCACTGAGTATGGGCTGGAAGTCCCAAGGTCAGAATGGAAGACACCTCCTAAGGTGGTCGAGAATGACCGAGCTGAGATCATGTAGGACTTCCAGATCCGGACTAACAAACTGGTGATGGCTAACCAACCGGACATCGTGTTGATGGACAAACAACAGAAGAAGCCAGATGGTAGATGTAGCAATCCCGAGCGAGAGCAACACCAGGAAGAAGGAACACGAGAAGCTTGACAAATACCAATGGCTGAAAGAGGAGCTAGAAAAGATGTGGGGAGTAAAGGCAACAGTGGCCAGTGGTAATCGGAGCACTCTGGGCTGTGACCCCCAAACTGAGAGAGTGGCTCCAGCAGATTCCAGGTTCAACATCTGGGGTCTCCATCCACAAGAGTGCAGTCCTAGGAACAGCTGAGATACTGCGCAGAACCCTCAAACTCCCAGGCCTCAGGTAGAGGACCCGAGCTTCAGGTCAAAATCTCCTGCACAGTGTCCTTAAAATGATGGTCATATTCTGTAGCACCACCATTGTGATAGAAGTTAATTGAGCACATTCAGGATCCCCAGAGGATGAACCTTTTGCCATTGTAGGCAGTTCATCAGTCAAGGTCAGGAAAAAAGTTGATGAATAATTATAATACTTTTTACGAATTCTAAATGGGCAAGTTGCTGGTGTATACAGTGAAAAGTCATGCTCCAAAGACGATAAACCTTTGATTTCTATTGGTCCTATGGTCGTTCCTAGCCACTCTATTTTTTAGCATTTCCATTTTATATCTTAAGAGAGAATAAACTAAATCCTATCACTGTGTGATATCAGCAGTGTTGTTTTATCTGTGTTTGTTCAGGCTGATGAGATGCACTAAAAAAACCTCTGAATTTTTTAAACACCCATTTCTGTTCTCACTGTGAATAATGAAGCAGGGAATTCTGATATCTAGAATAACACAACCAAGACACTCGAGAGAGCCGAGTATCACCGAGGCATTATTTTTTACAGTGGCGCTAACATTGTTCCAGATAAAATAAGGATGTGGCAAATTTGTCAGGAAAACATGCACACTAAAACACTAATGCACATGATGAAAATAACAAAATATGATAAGAATTTTACAGTTGGTTGAGCGCTCGTGAACATAATTAGTTGACACTAGCTGGTAACAGTTGTAATTGGGAGAAAGTACGGGGAGAAAAAATGTCATTACTTTCAAATTCAACCATTAACTGATAAGCCTATCTGATGCTACTTGTGCATGCAAGAGTGTGTGTAACAGTCTGGCTGCCTCACCAGCTCTGAGTGAAGCCATTTGCACATTTTTTTTTCCCCCTACCCTGCTAAGTGTCTTTTTGGCGCCATAACAGCTAATCACTTCATCATTTCCTAACTCTCTTACTCACTCAAATACGTACGCCGACCTTATTATTCCCTCTTCCTTTCACCAGATTAATTCTCTTGGTGTAGTAAGAGGGGTATCATGATTCTAATATTACTACAATCCTAAAAATCCTGCAATTTAATCCCTAAGTGGTGATGTAAATCCCGTAAAGCCAAGTAGAAAAAGAAGCGCCTGCGACAAAGAAGGAGACTCATAAAGACATCAAACTTTGATTGGACACCAGCTCCTGGCACGGGATTAAGAGGCTGAATTAATTTGTAATAGTGTTTGTTTGTGAGTGTGTTTACAATTGTTAAACCTTTTTTTTTTGGACGTACAATATGACAATGAGTATTCAGTAATTCTTAATAAGCTGAGAGGCAGCCACAGGTACTTTACACTGTACATAATTAATCATGTCTGTCTTTCCAAACAATGGGATTTATTCGCTCCTTCCAAAACAACAGTATCCAGTGTTTTATCACTAATAACCAGACATGCCAACTGTAAAAAACAAGCAAGTTTTTCTTTCTTTATATCATAAAGAATAGGGGGAATAAACACATTTTTCACTGCGTGTGTGTGTGTGTGTGTGTGTGTGTGTGTACTCACAGCTCACAGACCACATGTAAGGACGGCTCCTCAGCGGGTTTGCTGAATTAATACTTTACGTTAATTCATAATTAATACCCTCTTTGGCTCAGCGTGACAGTTATGGGAGTGAACTACTTCATGTTTTGAAGTTTTGGAAAACCACAACCCTCTGTACAAAGCACCCTGCAGCTCTGCAGTATATCAGCCCCATGCACTGGTGAAGAAACTTGTAGAGAAGTTGTTGGCTAATTAAAAGATCAAAGTGTTTCGCGTCATTCTGTGGACAGATCAGATCTTATAAAAAGGAAACACTCTTACTTTAACTAGGATGTATTTGGAGGAAATGTTAGTTGGATATGATTCTGCTCTCTCCTTCATGCTGCTGACCAAATGACCCAACAGTGTTGTAGATGGGACGTTTTCAAAGACTTCATAGGTTGGCAGATAGTATTGAAGCACTGCTGTGACATTATGTGTGCATGTGCAAATCAAGTTTCAAAAAGGAATTCAAGTCTTTTTTTATTGTCTTTGTAAAAAGTGGGGATGTTCCTGGTGACTAATTTCCCTGTCGTTTTAATTTAGACTAGTTGACTAGTCTAAATAAAGGAAAGCACTCAGAAAACAGTCAAAATTTAGTTTCAAGCCTTTAATCACAATCTTCAACACGGCTCTGTAGCACCCACTAGTGGCGGGCAGATGCATGATAGCTAAGCAGCCTTGTACATGAATAAAACACTAATTGGTTCAGCAGACTAATATTTCTGGTGCCGAAAAGCGCAGGGGCGGATGTTTAATCATTTACTAATCACACCCATCCCTAGTTTTTAGGCAGGTGAGGCCAGAGCACTGTGACAGAGACGTATTGAAGATGTCTGTGAAAACCTCAGCCAGTTCCACGGCACGGTCTCTAAGGACCCGTCCCAGGACACCATCAGCTGCCTTCGTTATGTTAAGATTTCGGAGTGTGCGTTGTACCTCGGCAATCTGCAAGATGAGTGCCTGGTTGTTCGTAGCTGGTGCTCAGGCCGTAAAGAAGAGGTTAAAGCTCCTGAGCCAGTGCAGCATTGTTGCTTGGGGGGGAGTTGATGTTCTTGTTAAGGTTTGTGCCGTATCCCTTGCCTTCCTTCGTGGCTCTGAGTTGTCCAAGTGACCCTCAATCCTCCTCCTGTAGGCTGCCTTGGCGTTCCTGATGCCCCTCTTCAGTTCTGTTCTGGCAACAATGTACTGTTGTGCATCGCCAGACCTGAAAGCCATGAGTAGGAGTCGCACATCTTTGGTCATCTATGGCGTGTTGTTGAGAAAGATACAGATTTGCTTTGTGGTGGTGACCCTCCGACCACACTCGTATCACTCGAGCAACTGGTTTCACCAAGCTGATCAGCAGTCTGTATGCTGGATATAAAAACAGAGAGATGTGGTACGACTGGGCTTCTTTCATGCCTCTTTCCAACCACAGGGATGTGGTAACACTCTGTGGTGACACCACATCCATGTGCACTTCAAACCCAGAAACACACTAAGACAGAAGCGTGTCCACCCTAAGGACAAAACACCCAGGCAGAAGCAGAATAATGTAGTGTATGCAGTTCAATGCAGCAAGGAATTCAGAGATTTGTACGCTGGGGAAAAGAAACAGCTGCTCCAGGAGTGCATGGCACAATGGTCAAGACTCAGCTGTCCATTTAAGATGGATGGTTTGAAAGAGGCCTGAAAGAGGCCATCTAGGTCAAACCGGAATGACTATCGTAAAGTTAAATTTAAAGTCAGTTCCTTTCCCACAAAATGTATGCACTGGTTGGCAGTCAGCTGTAGTGTTTGCGGGGTCTTCTTATGTAAATTTCTGGCTGAGACACAGGCAATGTGAAGAAACGCAGCAGTTCTTCGATGTCATTCTGGTGTGTCTGCGCCTTTCCATCGATGCAACCCACCTCCGCCCCATTTGTCTTCAGTCTACATTACAGCCAGTTTTCCCATTTGGTCCTCGCAGTGAGCTCATCAGAAGTCCTGCCCAACATGTCATCCATCATTGTCTGGACTACATCAGGAGGGTATTTCTGCACAGCTCATGGCATCTCTACCCCCTCAAAATATGATGTCACAATTGGGTCCAATTGCTGAAGAATTCAACTTTACATTTTGTATTCTTTATGTATCTCTTCAATAGAGTCTCTCTTGATTGAAAAGTTAAGTTAATTCCAGCAGTAAACCTTTATGTTTCTTCTAATTCAAGGCATCTAGTAACTACTGCATGCAAACATATATATTTGTTTCTATTTTTGTGGCTGCAGTTTTTGTGCCTTTGCCATAAATCAACCCTGTCTTTTCAATTCACAACTGCAGAAAAGTCATTTTTGGTACAGACAGAGGAGAGATGTTGTGGGTGACTGAATTTGTAAAATCCATTGATTTTGAGTTGTTTCTGTCTGGACTCATAGATTTGTTTCTGTCCTGTTTGGACTCAAGAAAGGATAGAATAAATTAGGATGAATGATGGTGGATAAATGGCGTAGGTGTTGAGCATGTGTGTAGGTTTGAGCATCCAAAATGAAAATGAATGATGGCAGAAAAATGATTGGACATTACTGGTGTTTTGTTTTGATTTGCTGTAATGGACTGAAAGGGCCCAATTTTCAAACAAACACACACATAAAGACTTGGTTAGCAATGGAAATGTCACATTTAGTCTGCCTCCTTTAGTAAATAAAACACTTCCTCGATAAGTAATTTAACATTTGGGGGACTGTGGATGAATGAATGATGGTCCTAATAGCCTTCACAAAATGAGACAATACTTTGCAACTTGCTGATTGGAGTTGCCAACAAAGTTTTTGTTTCCTCGGCCCAAAGACGCATACACTCAAAAGCAACTTTATTAGATACACCTTTTCAACTACTTGTTAATGCAAATAGCTATTCAGCAAAATACGTGCATTGCATTTAGACATGTAGACATGGTCATGGCAAGCTGTTGAAGTTCAAACTAAGCGTCAGAATGGGGAAGAAAGGTGATTTAAGTGATGTTGAACGTGGCATGGTTGTTGGTGCCAGATGGGCTGGTCTGAGTGTTTCAGAAACTGCTGATCTACTGGGATTTTCACACACAACCACCTCTAGGTTTACAGAGGATGGTCCCAACAAGAGAAAACATCCAGTGAGCAGCGGTTCTCTGGGTGAAAATGCCTTGTTGATGCCAGAGGTCAGAGGAGAATAGCCAAACTGGTTCAAGATGATAGAAAGGCGACAACAACTCAAATAACCACTGGTTACAACCAAGGTCTGCAGAAGACCATCTCTGAACCAACAACACCTTGTCCAACCTTGAAGCAGATGGGCTACAGCAGCAGGAGACCACACCAGGTGCCACTGCTGTCAGCTAACAACAGGAAACTGAGGCTACAGATCACACAGACTCACCAAAACTGGGCAATAGAAGACTGGACCGAAATCTCTGAAGGATGTTTCCAGCACCTTGTTGAATCTATGACACCAAGAATTAAGGCAGTTCTGAAGGTAAAAGGGTCCAACCTGGTACTAGCAAGGTGTACCTAACAAAGTGGCCGGTGTATGACAAACATTTTTTTTTTTTCATCCTGTAATGGACCGCTGATCTGTTCCCCTGCAGTCTGGGATGACCGTCTGTTACCATGAATAAATAATAAATAAATCATAAGAAGCCTATTGTATGCTTTGGGAAACGGTCTGTAGTGGTGCATATAATTTATAGGTAATGGGCTTAGACATGTAAAAGCAGCAGCAGGCAGTCCATTAACCTTCAGTGGTTTAAGTGACAAACAGGAAACTACATGCTGAAGGAAAGCAGGGAGAAGCGGACGCGGTTATAGAGCAAATTACCCTGACACAGACTATCTCCGGACATTGTGGAATTATTATTTTCAGCTCTCGTATTCAGAACAAAAAGCCTTGAGTGTGGCAATTGCACATTCCAGACACTGCTAGGATCAGATGTCAGCAGTTTATTAAGTCATAGCAAGATAAGCATGCTGCAAAATGAAAATATTAGACCCCAAAAGTGAATTGTCTCTTTGAAAGGGAGCTAAGACTAAATCTTTGGTATCATACGGCGCCAAAAGATAATTTTCCAATAAAGGAGGCAATTCGTACAAGCCGTCTTTTCAATCAAACACACTAACCTCTGTATCACACACACCCTGTGGGAATATGAGAAGAGAGAGGGGTCCCGAAGTGAAGAAAATAAGAACGTGCAGATAACAGCGTCAGTCTGACACATGACTGACTCACATCTACTTTCACATTATTACATGTCAGCAGGAGATTTGATTTAGATGCATGTTTTCTATGAGCGCTTCGCATGAATCATTCAAGCACACATGCAAACATGAAGGAGTGACATGTCCAAAGACTCGAACGTGATTGATGTGGTCTCATGAACAAACGGATTCACCTTGCTGGGTTGAGATGTGCCTAACACAAGGGTTCCCCAGTGTACCCATGTTTATACAAATGCTGCACAAGTACAATCTTGGATGCCCCTGTGGCAAATAAAACACAATAAAATGCCCACTACAGTGGCCAAAAATGCAAACAAAAAATTGATTAAGTGCAGTAATGGGTGCCCTCTGAAAGGAGAAAATGTGACACAGTTTCCTCGTGGGTGCCTTTCCAGTGGAGAAAATGTGATGCAGTGTATTTTAGTAGTGGTTCCAAACTGCTTGGTCATGATCTAAATGTGGGTCGCAGGTCCATTCTGAATGGACCACAAGGGACTCACAAACCTAACAAGTTTGTAAAAAAAACCACTCTGTTTTCAAGTACAGTGAATTTCCAGCATTTGAGTTTTTATTCTGAAGTGCTGTTTCCTGCTGTAGAGTGAGTGACTAATGGATAGCTACATGACAGAGACAGCAAACTAGCTCAACAGCATGGCCAAAAGCAAGTACGACGCTGAGTGTACGAGTCTGTGTGGACCTTGAACTAATGACCAAGGACGAATCTGGACCCCGTGGCTGGACCAGTTGGGGAACACTACTCTTTAGGGTGCCCTTCCAGTGGAGCAAATGTGATCCAGTGTCCTCTATAAGGTGGCCTTCCAGTGGAGAAAACACAATTTAGTGTTTTCTATAGGGTGCCCTTCCAGTGGAGAAAATGCAATGCCGTGTCCTTTAGGATGCCTTCCTCGTGGAGAAAACGTGATGCAGTGTCCTTGAGGTTGGAAAATGTGATCCAGTGTCCTCTATAAAGTGGCCTTCCAGTTGAGAAAACGTTATGTGTGTCCTCTGGGTTGCCCTTCCAACGGAGAAAATGTGATACAGTGCCCTTTACTGTTCCCTTCCAGTGCAGAAAACACAATTTAATGTCCTTCAGGGCTGTGGTTCCAAACTAGTCCAGCCATGGGGTCCTGATTTCTCCTTGGTTATTAGTTCCAGGTCCACAGTTTAATACATTCAGCATCATAGTGTGCCCGGTCATATCATGGAGCTACTTCACTGTCTCTGTCACGTACCTGTCAGTTAGTCACTCACTCAGCAGCAGGAAACAACACTTCAAAATAAAGGCTCTGTGCTGCAAATTTACTGTAGTCAAAAATAAAGCGAGTTTTCTTACAAACTTGACACGTTTGTGAGTCAATTACGGTCCATTCAGAATGGACCCGTAACCCACTTTTGGACCACGACCCACCAGTTGGGACCCACTGTTTTAGCGTGCCCATCCAGTGGAGAAAACACAATACAGTGCCATACAGGTGGCCCTACATGCTACACATTTTCTGTGCACTGATGCCCTTTTTTATATTTTTTGCATCATCAGACAGCCTGATTTTACTATTGTCAGACATAGTGTAACTAAAAACCTGATACAATAATCTTTACAAAACAGTATTTCAAAAAGCTGTTGTACTGTAACAACTCAGTCTATATACCCAAGCATGAGGTCGAAGGGTTTATATATCACTATTAAGGAAAGAAAGGTTAAGGAAGGAAAGGTGGATTTTTATAATGTTTCAATGAAAGTGTCTGTGACGAAAACACACCTTGTCTATGAATTGTTACATGTGAGGTTGATTGAGATTATTTTATGAGGTCAGAAGAAATTGAAAAAGCAAAATACATTTCACACTGTTGACTGTTGACTTTTATAGACCTGACTCTGAAAAACGCATGTACTTTGCAGACTGAGTAGTACACGTTGTTTTAGTTACACTTCATACAAAATAGTGTTAGTCACAAACCGTCTCACACCTGTCAACTGAAACACAGATTAATGAGATTCTTTTAAGTTTCACAGTTCATTAAGTGACTAGCCTTGTCTTTTCAATATAATATCCTTCATATCCTAAGGCCCTTCAATACAGAATGCAGGATAGAAAAACCACTAAGATAATAAAACGTGAAAAGAGAAAAATTTAATTGCGGCCCTTACCAAGGAGAATGGCTCGCTGCCATGTCTCTCCAGCCTGTCAAACAATCACCGCTGATACATCCCGAGAGAACAGAAAGGCTCTGTGTGTGAGTGTGTGTCGCGTATTTCTGTGTGCGTCTGCAGTGTCCAGAGCATATAAAGAAAGTGGGTATAAAGAATGGATGAGTCAGTTGATATCTAGCTCAAAGAAAGAGGTTCAATACAGTACAGAGAAAATCACAGTGCTAAGATGCATTTTCGCTCCGAATCAATATTTTTGGGTTTTATTGTCAAAGTCCTTGTGAGATCTCCTCAGTGAGTGAGAAAGAAAAAGAGACTCATCTGCTAAAATGTCACTAAGTATTCACTAAGAGTGTGGTCACATCATTTGCAGGTATTTCTAATATGACATCAACGTCTTCCTCATCTTCAACAATGAACTACTGTTTTTGGGACAGTGTCCTGTGGTGAGCTATGATTATATTCTCACACTATGAGGACCACATTTTCAGGTGTGTTATATAACACTGTTGCCATTCAGCCGAGTGACTCACAGACAAGTGAGCGAGGACTATGACTTAAATGACATGATATGATAAGAGAAAAAGTGCGTTTTGATTTCACGGCAGGTGCAGCTATTTTGCTGTAGGTATAGTTGCGGTGTGGATGAGAAGGTAAAGGTTAGATAATGATAAAAGATGGTAAAGGAAATCAATGTTGACTGCTGCTGCATGGAGGAAAAACCATTGTCTAAGCCAAATTAGAACGTACTCTACACATGATATACAAGCTCACTTTCCATAGATATAATTATCTTCAATGTCCAACATGAATGAACACACATAAATGACACTTATATGACATGACATTTATGACATTTATACCACAAAATGATGCAGAAAAGGTACAAATTGGACAGACAAAGGAAGAGGCCAAGCTCAGCAGGCAGATAGGAATCACATTACAAACCAATCACAGCCGACACATATCTTTCCCTTCTTCTGTAAATGTTCAGTCTGATAAATACGGTAAAGTTGATCATGTTAGTGCAGGGCTACATACATTCATCAGTTCACTGTTGAGTCCAAGTGGACGTTTGTGCCAAATTTGAAGCAATTCTCTCACGGCATTCTTGAGGTATCACAATCACAAGAATGGGACAAACACATGGATGGATAACCCGAAAATATAATTCGACAGCTATCGCTGGTGCAGAGGCACAGAAACTACCTGACAAAGTTCAATTCAACGTAAACTATCAAAGCAACTGTAAATGTTGTATGTTTATGGGGTAAGAGTTCATGAAAGTCTGATCCACTCAACTGGATGTTTAAACTGCTTCAGGGTTAAAACAGGCATGACAGAATAAACACATTCAAGCTGATTTCATGTCACATGCAGTCTCATAATGTGTTGCAGTTACAAAAAAAAAAAGGAGTTGTGACCCAAAACTGTCATAAAAGCACAGCTACGAGCTGAGACTACAAACTTCAGTGCTAATTTGTTCAAGCCAAATTATCAAAGTCAGGCCAATGATAACAGATTAGATCAACAAACTTTGTATCTAGAAGCAGTGAAGGCTGCGTGTCGTGCCTCTCTAACTAGTTTTACAGGCGCAACTGGTAGAAATCCAGCACACACTGTGATGAAATGTACTGCCATAAATAATGTTAACACATCGACAATAAACGGGGTTTTCCTGCATAGAGAATTACGACACAGCCGCCTCCTTCACATTTCGCCCCGCCCGCCAGCTCTCTACAAAACCCAGTCATAATGGAAAACAATATTTTATAACAAGCATTTCATTTGCCGACTTTCTGTTATTTGTAACTGCCATTGCTGCATTTCAAAAATGTAGTGGCATTTCACAATCAGCTCAGTGCACTAGGAAAGGCTCTGCCAAAGGACCAAAGAAGAAGAAAAGAGGCTGCTGAATAACATTCATCTTTTACAAGTCATGACCAGAGGCCTGTACTACAAAGCCAGTTCAACTTACCCAGCATATCTACTCATTATCTGGTTTGACTAACCCTAACATTGGCCGTCTGGATAACAGGTACTACAAAGCTGGTTATCAACCAGTTCAGTCAACTGGTGACTTAAACCTAAACCTAATCACATTAACAACAGCGCTGTTGAAGCGTAAAGCGTTTTAATAAATCTGCAACGTAACATGCAAATGTAACACGGGTGGTTTGCAGAAACGTTCAATGCCGGCATTTTTTCAGGCAACTGGATTGTGAAACTATTTCTAGCGGTGAAATATGAGGAAATAAAGTTGTTGTTTTTTTTAAACAACTTTTTCTCTCTCACTCAGTACAGTTCAAAATTTGTAAAACGTAATATTAGTGCATTACAACACATGATAACATGACTGCTACATATATAAACTAAGCACAAAAAGTAAGGAAATTTGTGTCTGGTAGATTATTTCTTTGTTGTAACAATGCTTCTTGGCAATAAATCTTAAACCGTTGGAAAGCCTGTTTGTTTCCCTTTTAAATGGTGCCACATTTGTAAGGAACATGCATTTGTGGGATGAGCAGCATCGCTGAGTAAGTGGGTTGCACCCATGAAAAATTTGCTTCTGGTACTTTTGAGCCTGTGAGCATGGGCCCTGCTACAGTGGTCAGTTGGTGTCTGCACCAAGAATTGGACGATTGGATGATATGGCCGACGGCCCTCTGCCCAGACAACCCGGAACAGACTGCACGCAGCCAATCTTCGGTCTTATAGGCCTGTCATGACTGGCCTTCACCATCAGGCCCGTTTGCGCTGGAGTAGGCAACACGTGCACTGGAACCTGAACATGTGGCAGAACGTTATGTTCAGGAATGACCGTAGGGTCAAAGTGTGAAGAAGACGCGGAGAATGTAGAACATATAGACTATATATTTGATTGCATTGTTGCAACATGGCAAAGCTCTGTTTACACATTTACTTATGTACATACATTTTGTTTTATTTCACCCAAAGTATGTTTCCACTGCCAATAAAACTTGACATGAAAATTGGATGAGGCTAGTAAAGCACAATCAATTTAAAATACATGCTTGTAAAAAGAGTTTCCTTGAGCCAGCTGAAGGCACGTTACACCTGCACATGTGTGTACCTGATATGGAGCCTCATTCTGAACCAGGAAAAAACCCTGATAAACAAAACAAACACACAGCGTCAATGCAAATGAAGTAATACCCCAGTTTTGCAAGTATTACTATTGCTGTTAATCTCCCTCCTCTTTTTTTTCTAATTATGTGTGACGCACACAGGTTGGAGTTAATTGATGTGTGAAGCGGAGTATTTGTCAGCTCCCTGCGTTGATAATTGCCGTTAATGTAATTATGCGGAGATGTCAAGCACGTACACAACTGCATGCTCACTGTGCTAATAACTCTTGAGAATCTAGTGCAAACTGGAAAGGCGACATGAGCGCACGCAGTCCATGAGAATGCCAGCAGCCATAATTGAGATTGATCTCCGGTGACTCAGACGTACTCGCATGTTGAGTCATGCAGACACACGTGGAGACACAGCAGTACATGTTCTGACAGCATCTGTTAACACACTATGTCCGTCTCATTAACTGTCGACCTGTTTCTGTTTCGCCCTCTCAAACATTCATTTATTTATAAGTGACTACAAGTGAATGATCCTCATGGCTCAAGGTTCAAGGAGGATCCTCAGTTGATTCATTTCCCAACACTGTTCACCACGAATGTATACACATTTATATCATTTAATTCAAACTGTATAAACATTAACTACTGCACGATTTTATGTCTTGTCTTGAGCTTTGTTGGAGGAAGCCTGAGATCCGAGATTCTCATTGTTACAGCTTCTCTGTAATTGTTGTGCGGATGACATCAAAGTATTTGAAACTTGGAGAAATAAGAGTTCTTTCAACACAAAGGAAACAGGACATCACAAAGAAAGATGAAACGCAAATGTAATGATGCAACATTGACTACTTCCTGGAGTTGGCTCGGTGTATCACTGTACACGCTTAGTTCTTGATGTGTGTGGATGGAAAGAAGAAATCATCTGACTCTGTTTGTCACGTACAGAAACCAAAACTTTATATTGTGCTGCTTTGAAAATATTCAGCCTCTGCAGGAAATGTGTGCTTTTTGAGATATTCAGCTTCTTTCACTTGTTTGTCTCAGATTTTCAGCCCAGCGTACGTGAAAGGGAAGCCATCATTTGGGCAATTCAAGTTTTGCTGGTTGCCTGAGATGTTGCAAAGGACAGTCTTTTGACATAAGCGATCATTTCCTTTAGACGATGTTTGCTTTTCAAGTGATATTTACATGATTATATTACTTAGGGTTGTCTCCTGGAAGTTGAGGATTCAAATCATCAGTTGGTCCCTCAGTCGACAGAGATTCAAGTCAAGCAGTTGTTTTTTGGTCAGCAGTGTGCAGTGTGCCTCTGGGGATGTTTAGGTCCCTTGAGTTGTTCCTCACTCTGATGCTGCTCCGGTACAGGCAGCTGTTGACCTGCTTTGCCCAGCCAGGCTTTTAGATAACAGTATCTTCTGCCTTCTGCTTAGAAGTGGTGAATCTATAGCTCACAGCAAGTTAATACAATACAGTCTCTGGCTTACAATCTTACAGCAAGCAAGCATTTGTTGTTCAATGTTGATCATTTTGAGCTCCAGCATCAGTCTCTCTCTCTCGGTCGCCACTTTCACTGTGACTAGAGCAAAGCCGGAAGATGAAAAAAACAATGAATGAGCAACGACCATAGACGTCACAGAGTCTAGGTAGGTATATATAAAAGAACACCGCACCCCCAAGTGCTTTGGCGGGGAATTGCATAGCGACATAGACCAACAGGATGCAGAACTATGCTAGGCACACGGCAACTGCTGAGCAACTGCGTGCACTTTGCATCGAGTTACGCAGAGGCATTAAGAAACTTTAAGACTTACGCCACTTCAGCTTTTGATGTTGTCCCGAGAAAGACAGTGGTGAGGCCTTACAAACAGCCTGTCACTCAGGTGGCTCCGCCTTAACCCTATGGGCCCGAACGACACATAGTGCGTCCAAATTCACACCTGTTCTTCTCTACTGATTTTCTCTGCGACCGTGCGTCATAGCAAGAAGCCACGCATATCACTTGAAACAGTGGAATCGTAGCTTTCCGACAAGACCAAGCACTTGTAGGTAGTCCGATGTTGTCACAGCGAAAAAAAAAAGATAAACATACACTAAAATGATGTATAACAGAGCTTTCATACAGCTCTGCACACACATTACTCTTAGATGGATTATTTGCGAATGCAGGGTCGCACAGAAATGCCACACATATCACATGAAAGTGCAGGAGCAGAGCTTTCCAGTGATACCACACACATCATTGTGCTGTCATCCCATCATGCTATAAATACAGATCAATTGTCTACAAAATAAAAACCTGACAAATTTCTTTACAACCCATTATACAGATCTTGTTGTCAGTCACTTCATATAGTGAGGAATATCGTATCTTACCATGTCTTAGGCTTGCGTGTGTTTCTCCCTGTCTATCCACATTTGTAGTCCGGCTTTCAAGATGCAAACATCTCCATATTGTCCAGTTGACACTCCATCAAAATTTGTATGACAAGACCAGCCACTTCACCTTTGTGCACACAGACAACTGAGGCCTAATATGCCCCCCCAATAAATAACTGAAACTGAAAAACAACAACAAACTTTACTGCAAACAAAGTGGCAAATATTATCTTGGAGGACATCTTTGCACTTGGTTGACTATTTTTCTATTATCTTAGATGTAAATATGATTCATTCATGAAAGGTTGATAATGGGACAAGGAACAGAAGATAAAATTTTGGTGGTGATCGGCTGAAGCAAAGTGGATAAAATAACAAAATGGTGGGAAATCCGAGCTGCTTGGCGGAGGTCTGCGCTCTCCGAGTGCTTTTCTAGTTTCTGCTGTAAAGTTTGGCATTTTGGGGGTTTTAGGGTTTTATTCTGTTTTGGAATCAGCCTCAAGAGGCCATTTGATGAACTGCAGTTTTTGGCACTTCTGCATTAACTTCATCTAACCAGCCTCCGAGGTTGCTGCTTGCCTTCGACTCAGCCCTGAGCAGAGTGACTGTCCTCTACTGACCAATCAATGGACCGCAGTGTTCACAGCTCCACCTTTTAGTACCAGATCTGTGTGCTAGGTACCCCAACAGAGGGGGGGTCAAAAATGGGGACAGTTCTGTTGGAACCATCCGCAACTTTTCAAAACAGAAACAGACTGCTTGGTGGAAACAAGAGGAAGCTTGCCAAGGCAACTGAAGGGGCTAGGTGTGGCACTGGGAAAGAGTACGGATAGGCTGGATATGCTACCGTACTTCAAAGCTCTACAGCAATTTAAATATTGAGCATTGAATATTGAGTATTGTCCAAAGAATATAAAAATGACACATATATAATTGTGGATTTCTACAAATACAACTTCTAATACTAATAATGATTTGATATGAGATTTTTTTATTTTGTCTTATCCCCTTCCCTCTCTTTCTCCTCCCTCCTATCTTCTTATCTCCCTCCCTCCTCCTCCTCCTCCTCCTCCACCCCCTGTCTTCATCTATAATCCTCCGTAGATGAGTGTGGTAAATGGAGGATAAAACAGGTTTCAATTAAACGCATCAGAATTCAAGTCACATTTTCCCCGAGCGGCTACTGAATGAGATAGAGGATCACACATTGAGATACACCTGCACCCACCCACACACACACACACACCCACACACCCACCCACACACACACCCACACACCCACCCACGCACACACACACCCACACACCCACCCACACACACACACACCACCACACACCCACCCACCCACACACACCCACCCACGCGCGCGCGCGCACACACACACACACGCACACACACACACACGAACACACATCCTAAGGTGTTTGGTGTAAGCATTGCTTTGTGTTCAGCCATATTTCTATTAAAATGCGTGTCGTGTCTGTGGATGATTACAATCTGTGTCACCATGTCCAGAAAATTGACTGTCCTGTGGAATGTGTGTGAGTTCACAGGGAAGACTGGACTCACACAATTGAAATGGCTCGCTTATCTTTTTGGAGTGTGTGTGTGTGTGTGTGTGTGTGTGTGTGTGTGTGTGTGTGTGTGTGTGGGTCTATGTGTGTGAGAGAGAAGGGCAAAGCCAGTGCAGCTCTTGGAGGGTTTTGCAGCATGGCGGCATCCTCTAATCACTTTTGTCTGTTTGTGTCTGCATTTGTTGTGAAGCCTCTCTTTGGCCTGTCAGTGTGTGTGGGTGCATTAAAGAGCATTATGTTTTGTTTCCTGTCTTGAATTTAGGGAGAGTTTTGAACGTGCGATAAATTATACCTGCAACTAACAGTTAATCAATTGACCATTCAGTTGATGACTCAAAATAATGGGAAACGCCCATTACAGTTTCAGAAGCAGACACTTAATTTTCTTTTTTTGCTCAATGAAACGTTCAGTTCATATTATACTATTAGTACTAGGGATGTCAATGGTTAACCACCAAAAATATTTTGACTGGCTTTGCATGTCGGCCTATGGGTCATTTTTGCCACTCTTCAGTTTACTGCAATGCACACCACCCAGATCTGGTGGGAGCTCGCTAGCGGGGCCAGTCATTAGGCAATTACAGCTTCAAGGTATGAAAAACAAGATACTACCAAAGCCGATTTTGGATCTACAATGTCATCACTCCGTTATTTCATTCTATTAGACATTTATGTGCAAATTTGTCATAATTAGGGACTGTTGGTTATTTATAAGAGGGGAGATGAGGGTGCAAAAAGGGGAAGGCACATTAAATAATTTTCTCAGCACTGGGAGAGGGACACAGAACTTTAAACTGTTGTATTTATTTTACCACAGATTTTTAAAGCAAACATGCGTTCCAAACTCACGTTTGAAAAGCAGAAACAGAAACTGTAAACACAAAAATCCTCATTGGAATTTCAAATTTCCGATGGTCCTCGAACACATTGCCTGCAAAAAACACTTCGGATTTTAAAAAAAAAACTAACCAAATCTGAGCTTAGAATAGTGACATTTTATCACATTTACTAAATTGTATGTTTATTTCAAATTTGGTCAAAAATAAACAGTTTGCGCTAAATAATCAGCATGCATAGCAAGAGTGAAAAACCGGGGCCCTTTTAACTCCAGTAATTCTTCAACTTTTAAGATGTGGGCACTGTTACACATGTTGTGAGATAGAACAGCATCGCCGTGTACGAACAACAAACTTGTTGTTGTAAATTGCACGACAGAAAAGTTTAAGGTTGTGCAAGCTGTGACAATGCTGATGGACTTTGACAAAAATGCATTTTTTCAGCTTTTTGTCTGAAATATTGTTGTTTTTTTTGTTCGTTTTTTTTATGAAAATGCACAAGTTCAAGTGCTGATAAAATTTACATATTTATAGAACAAATTGTTCTATGGGTCTTGAAATATTAGTGAATATGATCAAAAATGCTGCTGGTGGCTGGCAACTTAAAGACAATACTCTGGTGAGGAAAGTGTTAACTTTTGAATTTCAAACATCAAAAGGTACGTTTTTAAAATCTAACTAATTTATGGTGAATTTTCCCCAAGTCAGGAAAGATATTTGTAGCTTTGGGGAGGGTCAAAAAAAAAAAAAAAATTAAAGCGATCACACCCATACAACCCCCCTCCTCTGATACATAAAGAACAGTCCCTGGATTCTTGGGTTGTTATCACCAATGTTTTATTAGGTTACAGTGACCTTAACGTTTGACCACCAAAATCCAATCAGTTCATCCTTGAGCCTCAGTGGACGTTTGTGCCAAATTTGAAGAAATTCCCTCAAGGTGTTTTTGTGATATCACATTCACGAGAATGGGACGGACAGACGGAAAACTCAACAAACAGAAACAAAAACTACCTGAAACAGTTGAATAACGTAATTGTGAAAGCTACCATAAATGTTGTATGTTTATGTCACATCCCTGAGAATGGGACTGACAGACAATCAGAAAACATAATACCTCCAGCCACGACTATCACTGGCGTGGAGGACGAATTAAAAACAACAAAATTGACATTTCACAAAGTAAAATGTTATTTAGATTTAAATGGTGGATCAAAGATTTGAAGCATCTCCCAGTGGAGGAATGTGCGTGACCTTTGAGGGAGACATAACAAGTCTGACATACAGATGATGACGACGATGATGATGATGATGATGGTTCCCTCTCTAAAACTGAAAATCAAAAGATGACTGATAACTGAAATAGCAATAATAACAGTGATCGCTGCAGACGTAGGTGTTCCCACTTTCAAACTGTGGGCACCTTATTTTGGAGTGAAACTCTTTCTACGCAGGTTGGGTGGCTAAAAATAAAGCACTTAATCTCCTGGATCAACCTAAGACGAAAAGTGCAGAGAGGAAGGAAGGAAGACAGAGACTTGGGGGACCAATTGAGACCCAGTGAGAGAAGACAATGAGGCTATTCATGTAGCATCTTTAAAACAGATGAGTCACCCCTGCTTATTCCCCCAAACGAAAAGGGACGCAGCAAAGAAGAGGACTACAGAGATACCTGGAGTTAAAAATCTCAGGGGAAAGAATAAAGAGGTCTTGTAATCACTTGGAGTTATTGTTTATAAAAATAAGGTTACTGTTCAGCTTTTATACAGATGTAGCATCATAAAAGTAGCCTTTGCGTTTGCTCCTGTTCTCCTTCATGCAGTCAGTCTGCAGTATATGTGGTTCTAACCTTGCTGCCAAGTCATTTTTATCCAATAAAGCCAGACTGAATCTCACAAGACCAGATTCTGCTACAAGATATTTATCTGGGAGGCAATGACTGAAAATTGATTGAGTCTGGCAGTCAGATCCTGAACCAATTGGCCAATTATGGGGGTTGTTTAAATGATAATGATGACAGGCAATGCTCATACATTTTAAATTCAAAGTCAAGTTCGACTCCCAAAACTCCTGAACAATTTCTTAAAGCCACTAAGTGAAGGGTATCAAAAATGTGCTGTGTGCTTCTTTTGATGCTGCCACTAGGTGGTGCCAAATAGGCTAATCCTGCACAGTGTATATGTTCTACATACTAATTGCCCTGGTACAGTGTTTAAAAATATTAACATCTCGTATCATTTTATATCAACAGAAAATTATACAATAAGTGTGACATCAATATCAACCACACTATCAAAGCCATAGGCTCTTTAACCCTTTAAAATCTGCAATAGAAATGGTCTTTCAGAGCCTTCATTGGTATGTTTGCTTATTGTGATGTCATTTCTCAGAGTATCTTTAAATGCTTCATGTCAATAAAATCTGTACAACCTGAGCTAAACAGTAATACAAGTTAATAAACCAAAGTAAATGGTAAAATTAAATACGGAAGTTGGAAATGTTTTTTCATCAGACTTAAAAAAAAATAAATAAACACAGAACTCTGTGATCCCAAAAAATTCCTAATGTAGAAACAAAAGCCAAATATTTTTAACGCTCAGTAAGTTATTTGAAATATGTACATTATTTAGTTTTTGCGAAAGAACGCAAAGGCATTGTGATAGTTTCATCATTCAGTCCCTTGGCACCACTGCGTGTTTGCACCACATATAATGTAGCCTAATGACGTCATCACATGCAAACAACATGATGACATATGTTAGCTTTCTGCTTCAAAAAGACTGGATGTTGTAGCTATCGTGGTTTTTATTTTACGTTGGTATATACAGGATTATGCAAACAACAATCTCCCATGGCCATTGCTTGGATATACTAAAGATATTACAGGTAAATAATTTATAATTATAATAATAATTTGTTCTTTACACTTCCCCAAAAAAAGAAACATGTTTTACCAGTTTGAATATCTGAGGGAAACCCCGGTGATGCCACGGCAACAAGCATGTTTATCATACACCAAAGGAAAAAGCATGTGTCAATTATCTGTCAGTCCATGGCTGAAGGCGGATCCACTCGCAATAGTCGGACAAGTCATCACAAAGTAATTGCGGTCAACACCTACTGACACACCTGTTCTCAATATTCCTCTGACCTCACTGTGGCAGCTTTCACGGAACTACTTTGCACCAAAGAAATACTTGTTATGAGTAAACAGGAAACTATACGTTGGCAGTGGCACAAGTTCCAGAAGCGGAGATTTCAAAACACACAGGTCTAGATTAAGTGGTGCATAAAAATGTATCAACAATTTTTCTACAGTAAGTGTTTGATGCATAAACTGTAAAAATAATGGACATAGCTACCATGAAGTTGCCCATTGGTTGTGGACTCCCGTTCCGAAGCCTCAAGTTCGGTATTTCCGCCATAACCATTGTGTTTTTTGGGAGCCAGAAGTGACCATATTTGGGTGATAGGCTGGTGCTGTGGAGGAGCAAGGGGTGGATCTGACTAGGAAGCCAAACACTATCTACAGACAGCCTGACACTCAGAGTGGTCCACCTTCAATCATGCATAACTTGCGCTATATAAAAATGTACCCCTAGGGGAAAGGGAAAATTAGCTATCAAAACCAAAAGAATTTTTTGTGTGGGGTTTTTTTTGGCTGTAAAGATGTTTATTTCTGCAGTACAGTTGGACATTTAAACATGTACAGGGCTCCAGACTAACAGTGTAGGCCACGTGCATAAGCTAAGGCCTGGGGTCTGCCGCACAAGTGGAGTTTGGGCTTTTTCTGTATGGTGTATTCCGGAGTTTATATCCGAGTTTTCCTCAGCAACTTTTCACTGTGCAGGGCCTGGCTCTGACACAGGGGTGAAGAACACGTACAGTTCGTTTTGCCTTGCTTAAATATGACGTTGGACGTGACCACAGCTAGAAACACTGATGAGGGGAGATAACGTGATTAAATTTGCAAGTAGCACATGAGCGAGTAATTGTTGGAAAAATACTCGCACTGACTCCAAAAATTGTCCCAAAATGTGAGCAGTCTGAAGCTCTGATGTAGGTCTATGGGGATTAACTGGCTTCAGGAGTCAGCCTCAAGTGGCCATTTAAAGAACTGCAGTTTTTGGCATTTCCGTTGTTAGCTTCATTTTTCAGCCCCGAACATTGCTCCTTGGTTTGATGCTTAATATATTCTGGCAGAGGACCCCTACAGCCACCATTTCATATGTCCCTCCCAGTGTTGAAACGAAAACTTCCCCCTGTCAACACATGATATAAATTACTATAGAAATCATATACTAGCCTTGGTTGGTCATTCCAAAATCTGTAGCTTGAAATAAGTACCACATTTGCATCGTAACACTGGATAAATAGCATTTAAACTCTGCACACTGAGGATCAAACCACTGAGCTGAGGAAACAATGTACAATTTACCCTTGCAAAAACTGAGTTTGTATCTGAGTGTGTGCCAGCTGCAGCCAGGGAAGCTGTGTTGTAGGTGACTGTACTGCTCTCTTTCAGAAACCCTCCCCAACATAAGCTTCAGATTACTTCCCTCATTATACCAGATGTGAAACTGGTCGTGACTCTTCTTCCTCTGCTGGTTGCGTGACCTGCTATCTGCAGTCTGAACAGCGGGGTCTCCCTCTGTCTCTTCTGCAGTCTGAAAACCCATCTATTTGAGAAAAAGCTCACGTTATCCTCCCCCCTATGAGTCATATCCCTTCGCCCATAACCGTCCGCATGGACTCGCTCTAATAAGCTCTTATCATGAAAAAGAATAATCCTTTCTACCTCTCCTCTGAGCTCTTATTGCTCTTATTTCTTGTCCTGGTGCTGGTCTTTGTCACGATCACTCAAGGGTCAAAGCAATAACGGCAGGTCAATAAGGTTCTCTGACCCGTTCACCTCTTGCTATTGATTGTCTGTAGCCGTGGAGAAAGTGAATTTAATTCTACTGTTGCCTTCATTCTTAGTAAACTCTGCCAAACATTTGAAACGTTAGACGAGCAGCGCTCCTGAGAGTTTGCTGCAGTCCTGTAACAACAACAATCAAGCAGCAACAAACAGGGTTACTGATACAGCAACTAATGAGGGTGAGTTCACCTTTAAGAATGCTTAGGTGTGACCCTGGGAGTGTCTTTTTACAAGTGTTTAATGCTCCTTGATAATTATTTCTTTTTCACATTGATTAGTAAATAGATGTTTACCGTAACTCTGTGGCTTCGTGACTTACCATAAAAGGAGGTCACGGCATTAATGATTTGGGTTTAATGCTTTGATGACCTGCGTGTCTGGACCTTGGGCTCCCGGGCTTTTCCTTCCAGCTCACCTTCACATTTTAAACTCTACCCATCAATTACCCTATATGGAATTCCCCCCTGGAAGTGAGACATAAGTGAGACGTAAGCGAGACATGAGTGGCATGCAAGCATTCTGTCATCTAATCCGTCTTCCATAAACGTCTTAGCTGTCTGTCAGCAGCAGCTCCTGGGGCACTTAATGGATAGTGCTAATCTGCCTTCGCCAGGCTGACTGACAGAGATATTCACTGAACCATTATAGTTTTCATGCCGGCCTCATTGGAAGAAATCAAATTACTTTCATATAATCAAGCGAAAGCAATCTGGCATTTTAATGCAAGGTGTATAGGAGATTAGTAGGGCCGAATAGTCGACCAAACATTAGTTGGCAAGATTTTATTGGTCACTTAGTTGCAGAAAAAAACAAATGTGAAACAAAAAGGAGCTGCGCCTTGTCACAATAAACCAAACCCTATATGATTGGACCATGTGGGAATTTAATTTGAAAGGACAGACACAGGAAGTGGCCTCGCTCAGCAGTCAGACAGGAGTCAGGTTAATTTCCAGGGCTGGTACCTGCGGTTATTCCACAGGCTAGTTAATAACATGTCGGGCAGGAAATTCAAAGTATGGGATCATTTGAGAAGGTGAAGGACGAACCCAAGGTGATATGTAAACTCATCTTCATTGGTCGACTACAAACATGACGTATCATCTGAAACATGTCAGTAGCTACATGCCCATTAGCCCACAGCGTCATTAACAGGCGGCCATAACTCATCCATTTCCCCACCTCTTAAAGTAAATGCATCCGAACCCTTTTGCCTGGAGGGGAGACTGCAGAAAAATATACAGCATAACAAGCTGGAATTACTGTTTTATTTCTCCATCTCTAAGGTCTAACCGCCATCATTTAAATTTCCTCTTCATAGATTTTTTTATCATTGGAGTGTTGCATTGAATTCTATTTTGACTGAATCCTAACCTAACAATAATATCTCTAACCTAAACTTTAAAAACAAGTCTTAACTCATGTGAGGACTAACAACTCAAGAATACACACTCTTCCTCCACGTGCCTCAGCTCTAGATTAGACACTGCCACAGTGTGTCTGCAGGCTGGAGAAGAATATTAACATTGGACCCAACTCGCACTGCAAGGCGCAGAGTATGACTCATCCGAATGGGGCTGCTCACGGCGAGGGGGCAGCGATCAGTTTGGAAGCAGAACACTCCTCGACATCTCTGGGGTGAAATCACACACACATGCAGAAGTCACACAACCGTTCCTGTTTCCTTCGATTATTCCTCCATGATCTCTCAGCGGGCTGAGGCAACACTTTCCAAAGCCACCACGTCCCCAGCCCATGATCCTCTCCGATTGTTGCCGATCCAAGGTCTTAACCCAAACACCGATCCATTTCATTCCTATTCCCCGGCTGTCATCTCTACTCTGCTCTTTTCTAATTTACCATTCCAGTCCAGGTTTCATCAAACTAATCAGGTCAACGGTTCTGATCCCTCACTTCCAAGTCGGCTGTCCCTGAGGTTGTCCCTGCTGGTCAAACGGAGCGGAAGTGGCTGAGTCAAGGGGAAAGTGGGGGATAATTCATTCATAAGAAAATGGGATGCAATGGCGCAGCGGCAGCAGGGGACACAAACGACACAAAACACGGATAAAACATACTTAGCTTGCGTGCACACTTGTAGACACACAAGAGGCCTCTTACGCTCCAGCGTGGCAGTTTCCAAATTGGCTGTGCCATGACAAAGCGCTTTAAAGGTGAAGCATTTGTTTAAATTATTTTTATTTCATCAGGGAAGTGGGTTGTTTGTCTCTTTCTCCTTCATTGACTTTTGGAGCAAGAGAGAAAGAGGCAGACAGAGAGAGAAGACGCCCTTGCACAGCCTCGGTGTTAAGTGTAAACCAATTAGTTCTGCAAGAGTTGGTGACGGACCAAATATCACTGGCTGCTTATGCCACAGTTGTAAATCAATTATTCAATCAGGTCATATTTTGTCATTGGCACTAAGCTTTGCCTCTGGCAGGATCCCGGGCAGATTGTGACAGAGATGCAGACATGAATGGACTCAGGAGAAAACACACAAACACAAATGTGTAAAATATTGATACTGTGACGGTGTTGTGGCAGTTTCCCTCCTGGTTCTGATACATCATGAAAACTCCAGCAGAGTCTCCAAAATGTTAGTTTTTCCAAACATATTTTTTGATTACTGTTCAAATCCTTGCGTCTGATCCTTTTTAATAAACAGTGAATGTTCTGAATAATTTTTTTTGCTTCAAATTTATTTTTCTGCTTCAGTCATTTTTATCCGCTCTTTCTTAGGTACATGAAAATTGTGAATAAGTGGACGTGCATGCAGTTCTTTTCTGGCTTTTTCAAAGCAAGCATATTGCATCTTATTATAATGACAACAAGATTTGCATTTTGTACTTCCAGGTAGTTCTGCATATCGAAAAGCAGTTATTCCACCAATTAGGTGCCAAAAATGAAAAAAGCACTCAGACTTTGAGATAAAGAGTTCTAAAAAATGTAATGAATTAATTTAATTGGTGGAATAACAGCAAAAAGCCTATTGACTTTCTGAGTGTTTATTTGCAATGCAGGCCCATTTTTAACTCGAAAACGAGTCCCAAACTGTCCCACAGGGGAGGTAAGAATTTAATATTGTAAACTTGTTTGTTTGTTTTTTAGTGATCCAAGTGATGTATGCGCATCAAGTTTGGTTGTGTCCTATTGTCTTGAAGTGGAGAATGTGGAACACAGAATTCAATTTAACTATTGAAATGAATTCTCTGTGTTATATATTGGTTGTGATAGTGCTGTTAATAATTACATCCATGTACCATGCAGAACTGCCTGCATAAAACTCTCGAGGTATCCGCTCTTTAAGTGCCCTTCTAGTTATCTTTATATCTCTCTGTTGTTTTAAGATATTGCATCATAAATTCAAAACGGCGGGGTGAAGAGGAGACGCACCGTGCACCTCATGAATAACTGTTATCCATTTATTCAGTCACTCAGAAAACCCGACAGGCAAAACAAAATGTTTCTAATCTAAATAAGATGCTACAAATACTTTTATCCAAATGTTCTTTTGTGTACTTATCATTTGTTCTGAGTAAATGCTTTAAAAACATACATTTTTTCTCAATATTGAGCTCTATTGATTCTCCATTAATGCATGGAGTGTACTGCAGAGAATAGATACATAAGTCCTGTTAACATGTAACATTAGGGGGAATTATTATGCACATGGTTTTTCACTTGAGTAAAAGTAAAAAAAGAAATAAATAAACAAATATTACTTTGTGATTAAGTAATTCATGCATGAATTAGTGGACCTTGACTACTGTTTGTTTCTGTTTCTTCTTGTGTGGTTTTTAATTGACTCTATGAGGTTTTCATCTTTTTTATAATTACGAAAAATTAAAATAAAACTCATAAATATCACCAAATTAAAGTGTATCTAAATTGCAATATAATTTTAATACTGCAGTAATTTCGACATTAAGTGCTCATCTAAAGGGGCTTTCGGCAAAATTAAGTGTTTCAGACTAACGAGGGCCATGTATCATAATGTTATAATACCAAACCACTGACATCTTTGAAAACTAGTAAAGTAAAACTAAAACATAAAACAATCCTCCACAGAAATAATGTGAGATTTTGCATTAAAAAGTCTTGCTGTACGGGTAATAAGGTTCCCTGCATCAGAAATTACTTTTCTCGCTCAACTGATCCACAACCTGATCTTCACTGTCAACCAGAGACTTCCTGTCCATCATGACCGCCATTTACATTCATTCAGAGAGCACTAAGGGAGTTTTATCTTTAATGGTAAATAGGGATGCGCCAGTGTATCGTCTAAACATCACTATCGGCTGATACTGTCCTTGTTGACTGCCATCGGCCTATCTGCAAATAAGGTGACATTCACCAGCGGCAGTGGCTGAGGTTATTCTGTTGTGTCACATTAATTTTACGAAGGCTAAGAAGCAGCACTTAAGACTAACAGCCACAAACTTAAATTAATGAGCGGGCACAAGAGGAATATAGTGACTGTTTGGCAAATGGTCTCTTGGATCTCATTGCTGTGCGACGAGATGGCGAGCAGCAGCAGCCTCCTGTCATCCTGGGACTGGGGACAATCTTCCCATTCTGGACAAACGTTTACAGTAAACTTACTATGGATGTGGTTGTTTCCCTGATTATGCTACATTGGGAACAACAAATCCATGTTGACATTGGCAAGAGGAGAGCTGATTAACACGAGCTCTACCTGGTGGCTGCAACGAACAGCTCACAGAGGCTGTAGTGACATAATGATGCGTTCAAGCTCTGGCTAAAAATTACTTTGTAGTAATCAGGCAGTGTTAATTTTGGCAGCTATTTTAGATTTAGTCTTGAGACAAAAATGTGCATTACTTTAAGTCACATTTTCATCATTTTTATTCTTCATACTTTTACTCTAGTTTCAGTCACCGGAAACTCAAAAAAAATTTGATCTATGTTTTCTATACACTATTTTATCTTTATACTAATCCAGTTGATCCATTTTAGTCTGGAGGTTTAAACTCATGTCTCACAGAGTTGGGAATTAAAACTAAAGTTTCATCTCTGTCAGAAAAAACTGATCCATTTACTTACAGCACAGCAACACTCACAGATAACTGAGCCTCCTACCTGCCTGTCAAATAGCATCAACCCATAAACCTCCTGAGTCCTGCAGGGATCAGCTGTGAAGTCCAGCAGCTGGTGGCTGCTTGCTCTGCTGCCATTCAGCAGCTAACGAGCGGAGCCTCTGCTGCAACTAACAAACTCAATTTCTTTGTTTCTTGGGCACAAAAGGGGGAATAAATAACAACAAAAACAAAATAAACAACAAAATAAAGAGGTTAGTATCAGTGTCGACCCAGAATTTCAAAATCTGTGCATCCCTAATAGTAAAAAAATCTCAGGGAAAAATATGTTTTTGTCGTTGTTATTTTGTTGGTTGCTGCAGTGCAGTCCTCCCTCTTTCAGTTCCTGCGAGATTACCTTCCAATATTCTGATAAGCTTTATCTTTAACAGAGTTCTTCCACACTCTAACACAAAGAAGAGACTCCTTCATGTGTGTATCCTGCGGATCTTGAATGGGGAAGGACATCGAATGAATCAGTGAAGCAAAAGCTCCTGAGCCCTGTTTTCAATCAAATAATCAATTCCTCAAAGATCTAAACTGTGTGATGTATTCAGGGACTCTCTGGGACCTCTGAGAGCTGGCTGTTGGCTCTGAGGTATGAACAACAAACAGCAAAGATATCCATTACAACCTTGAGTAATGGCAGTAAAAAGCTTGAACTGACATAATCAGCCAGAGCGAGACAGAAGAACATCTTGTGCATCATCTAATTTTAGCTCATTTGCTGAACCACCCCTCCGGCTGCTTATCTTGAAGAACATGACAGCTAAAAAAAAAAAATATATAAATATTTATGTGACCACAAATCAGCAATCTGGAGAAATGATACTCTAACAGGATAAAACACAACTTATCTTAGACAAGTTGAACAAGTACACTGACAATGACATGACAGGCACATTAACTATCTGCTGCTGCAGTCTGAAGGTCTTCTGCTTACTGTGTGTGTTTGTGACAACCTTTTTAACCAACCCTGTCTCCGAGACATTATGTTTGTATATCACTGGATTGTTTTTATAATTGCATAGTAGTGACAACATAATGGCTGCCTGGATTATTTTCAGAGACGTTATCAAGTCAATGAAACACGACAATTACGTACTACGCTGGAATCACAGGAAGGTGGTAGGTTATATTTGATCAACGCTGCTTACTTTTACTGCCCGATCTCAGTTTTTCGGCCTCTTATCACAGGAAACTGGCGCCCACTTCCTGTTCACAATTTCTTGCTATTACAGCTAAACAGTGGACTAAAATATGTTTCAAAGAACGCTGTAGGTGAGAAATAGGAGATGCAGTAACTTAATCTTGATGTGTATTCGACCAGCACTGCCTGGTTTTACGGTTTGATCAGATTTAGGTCCAAGTTTAAGAGAAAGAGAAAGGGGAGGGGTCTCTTGTACTGCGTCTACACTCTTTGTGTCTCAGGTATCGTCTATACAACATTTTTCACTGAAAAATGTTGTATTGCTATGATGTAAAATTTGTATTTGTTGTGTAGACTGTACCTACATGCTATCAAGACAATTCATATGTACATACTTTCTATAGTTCTGTACACACCTCATTTATACTCATATATATTCATATTTATATTCTCTGTATTCTGTATTGCTGCTGGTTTTGATAAGCTGCTATTTTTATTATGATAATTCTAACAGTTTGTTGCGAATTTTTACATCGATTAATTTTTAGTCTGTTGTATTTATATTATTTAAGGATTTTAAATTAATATTCTGTTCAACTTGTGTGTCACAAAATGCCTTAATAAAAAGGCACCGTTTTTGGACAAAGTTTGTATGTTTTCCATTCTTTAAGCACCGGTTCGGGCACCGTTCAAGCACCGGCACTGTTTCAAAAGTATTGGTTTGGCACCGGTATCAAATAAAACCTAAACGATACCCAACCCTAGTCACAAGGAGTCTCTCGACTCAGAAAAAGCGTGTTTTTCTGTCTATGTTAGACTTGCTGGGTAACCATAACCCTATCATTAAAAAAAGACTTGAACAACAAGCTAAAAATGCAAAATAAACCAGTAAAACAATACAGAATGAAATACTTGAATGCTTGGCTGCAATGGTCAAAGAGAAAATCATCCAGGAGGTTAAAACGAGCAAGCAGTTTTCAGGTATTGTTGATGAAACTAAAGATGTTCAGACAAAAGAGCAAATGTCATTTGTTCTGAGATATTTTTACTACGGTGTGGTTCATGAGAGCTTTCTGGAGTTTGAAGTGGCAGAACACCTGGATGCTGCTGCCTTAAGTGACAAGATTATATACTTCCTTGAGAAGCATGGGCTGGAGAACAAGAAAGCAAGAGGAATATTGGCTCAAATTGATCTGAATTTTGCTGGATCTCTTGTTCTGCTCAGAAAGGTCCTAAGTGACTCCAAATTTTTATCAGACATGCTCCCTAAAACAGTGGGCTATGCTAAGACTGTTGAACTTATTGAAGCTTGAAGAGACACTGGTCCAGTACCGTAGTCAAGCCTCTTTTGAGGAAATGTGGAGTGAAACACTTGATTTATGTCAACAAAGTAACATTGATACAACTCAGCGAAAACCAAAGAGGCCAAGACAGACAACAAAGGTGCTTCAGGATACTGTCCTCCACTCCACTTTGGGACAGCATGTAGTTCCAGATAGCAAACACACTTTTTGTGTCTCTGTGTACTAGTCCAGTCTGGATGACATGTTTGGAGAAATAGGAAGAAGATTTTCTAACACAAATTGGAACATTATGCAGGGTGTCCAGGAACTACATCCATCAAGTCCAACTTTTTTGAGAGAGGAGGCTGTTCTGTTATTGGCTGAAGCTTATGATTCAAATATTGAGGATCTCAAACACAAGTTACATCAGACGAGGAGAGTACTAGACAGAAAAAATAGAGAAAAGGAGAGGCCTACCACTGTGATGGAGTTCACTCAGTTTTTGGACCCATACCAGGATGTTTTTTATGACTTGTTCAGGTTGTGTAAAATAGCGGTTGCTTTACCTGTGAACGAAGTTTTTCATCTCTCAGGCTCACGAAGACTTATTTGCGGTCTACTATGACAGAAAAGAGACTATCGAGTTTGGCTGTACTCAGCATTGAAAATCTGCACTTTTAATTCCTGTATTTATATCTTTGTTTTGGCCACTGAGAAGATCGGATATCACCTTTAATAAAACCTAAAGTGAGAGAATAAAAAGTTTAAAATGTGACACTGGTGTTGTTGTTATTATTGTTGTTGTTTTTTAATGTCTCTTCTTTTGTATATGCAGTATAAAACTGTCCAGAAACGGCCTGTATGAACCTACTCACAAAATGTTTTTGTACTTTTCAGACTGGGAGCAAAAGGTAATTTTATGTGACTTCTTTTCAGGTTTGTTGAGATGTTGATGTAACATATACCCTTTTGTAACTCTGAGCCTGTTTGAGTAATTTGTTGATACAGCAGCTCAGATTTACATGCATGAAATGTCCTTTTTATGTCGCCTTAAGTGCTGTGAATACTGTATATACTATACTGTATTTCTCATCACTGTATCAGTAAAGACCTCATCTGTCTTTTTCTTCGGATAGTTTCTTCTTGTACAAATGCTGCCTGTAACGCTGCCACTCTGACACAGTCAGTATGGTCACTTAATTTTCCTATAATGCCTACAGTATGTTACCATGAGATCACAATGATCACTTCAAATGAACTGCACATGACCTCAAATGCAAGACATTGATTTTCTAGATCCGCCCCTGGCAACAGACATAAATTATGTCATCCACCCAAGTTTCACCAGGGGGCGAGGAGGGACATCTAAGCACTGATTAGGTGGAGGGAACTTTACCACAGTCCACTGACACAGGCTACCCACATTGTTACCATGACTGTGGGTACATTTTTCACTGGAATTTCCTAACTGGTCTTGAGCAATGCAGCTCTGCTGATTTGAGCTGAACTTTTGCCGGATGCTACATCCCTATTTCACTACATGAACCTAAATAACATGGCAGCTGGATGAAGGGAGATCGCCATGGAGTTGAAAGTTTCTGGTAAATGACCATCGCTCACAACAACCTACTTGCGTCATTTCCAGTAAATATCGCCAGATAAAACATGTTCTCTGTTTAAAAGTACAAACGTAGGAAGATAGCAAGTACATGCCAATCTTTCAAGCGGTTACGTCTCCAGTCTGATCTCAGGCACACAGCTGATAGGTACGTGGTTTGTTTATATGACATAACAGAAGTGCATAATCAGCTGAATCACAGTTGACAGACACCAACCCTCGCTTGCTGTCAGGACACGATGTTAACCCTACATACTCTCAGAAGGAATCATTTCACCAGACGTGAGCGGGGAGATTTAAATATGTCGAACCTCGTCAGATTCTCACAGTCAAAAAGCTGCAATTATCTAAAAACAGAAACCATGGTTTGCACATCTAAGGGCTGCAAATCTATCAGTGTGCTCCAGTCCTTTTCACTCCCTTGGCAGCATATTGCCATTGTCAGATGAAAAGCTTGTACTGGTATTTGGGTTATATTAATTAAAGTTATGGGAAGCCCAGTTTCTCTAACAATTTGGCAGAAGACTTTTTTTGCTAAATTCCTAAAGAACAAACACATTAGAGATGCAAGATTTTCACCAATAAGTGTTTGTGGGTGTCTATTGGGTGCTTCCTGTAGGAAACCCCCTCTGAGGACCCCATCATGTCGGTGAAAACCTTTGAATTAAATCAGCTAATTTGACAAGCGTTCTCAACACTGCCTCAAGTTCCCCACTGAGGTTATTTATTACCCACAGAGGCACTCATACCAACACACACAAAGGCTCCGAGAAATGTTTGCATACACACACACACACATACACTCGCATGCCGCTCACTGTACCCACCTGGCATTGCCGTGTAACAGATGGGTGACATCTATGAATGCCAGACTAAAATATGACAGCCAATATCCCGCCGTGTGCACACGCTAACAAATCCATTCACTCTGCTCAGCGCTCGTTCACTTGTAACATCCACTCACTCACCATGTGTGTGATTTGCCAGCTGTCGGTGTACTATTTCCTGCCATTTCACTTTGCGGGGAATTCAAGACTTCTCGGTCTGTGTATGTGTCTCCAAAAAAAAAAAAAAAACACCCAAAAAAGTAAGGGCACATTTGCAAAAGACTTCAATCTGTTTCCTAATTCTGTTTCCAGGAGTAGAGAGCCATTAAAAGTAATGGAAAGCACACAAGTGCTGGATGTAAAAAAAAGCTGTTACACTGAGTAAACATAAAAAAGTCTGAGATAGTAAAAATAGTCACTTTTACTCAGGGAGAGCTTTTTTGGTCTTTTGCTGTTTAACACAATTACTGAATATTTTTCTCATACTTTTCACCATTTTGATCGTTCTTTAATTTAAGACAAAATGTAACTGAATGAGCGGGTTAAAGTTTAGTGTCCACAAAAAAAAAAAATAAATAAAATCAGTGTTCACATGGTATCTTAAGGTGCTTTCAGACCTAGAGTTGTCTTGCTTTGGTCTGAATCAGGGACTAATTTTGTTACAAAGTTACATAATTGCCTAGAGTTGGTTCGTCTCACGGCAGCATTTACAAGTGGACCAGATCAAATGCCTTGTGCAAGAAAGTTGCTCTTGATTGGTCAGAAATTCCATGAGGAAGTAAACCAAACGTTGAAGAAGAGTACACTTGCAAGATAAATGTGACACTTTCTAATGTCACAATGGAGGGACAACTATGCAGGTCCTGCCCCCGGGTTTTGTTTCTGTTTGTATGGAGGCCACAATAGCCTCCCCCACGGGTGATTTTACAGATTTTGCCTGATTACACCTCTTCTCAGGATTGTGTGGGAGTGGACACATTAGTTCGACTGACATCGCCCTAACTCTCTTAGTTTTCCTGCACTATAGAGTTGCTTCTCAAAGTCAAGGAAGGACCATCAAACGTTATTTTTTTTATGACGGACGAAAGTTTTGGACTCAGTGTGCAAACTTGATTGACACAACGTGAGGTCGTATTCATTTTTAGACATGCAACAATTTCGGACAAAAAAGAAAAAAAGTGTGCAAAGACGTTAACTTTAAGCAAAGTCGCCAGGCAAAAATACCTGTGCAGATGAGCAAGACATTTCACTTCTCTTTAAAGCAATTTATCAAAAAATCTACAGATCAATAATGAAACTGTTGGTTTCTTTTAGCCTTAAACTTGTTGTAATTTTAACTAAAAATGATCTAATCTGGAGGATCAAAGCTCTTAACTTTTGCAATTTTGAATGTGTAAGTTACTGTTTTCTAAATAACCCGTGAGCCCTTCCATACATCACTATTACTGCATTCAGAATACAATTATACAGCTTTACATTCTGTTTGCATCATCTTCGGTGCAGTGGACATGTTGTGTTAGAAGCTGTGTAACTATCATTTGTTGTGTGAATTAAAAAACAAGTTTCCAGCTGTGCAAACTCTGACATACATTAACAAAGAAACTTTGTAATTCATTTAAGTGATTATCATGAGGCAGAAAATAAATGAGCTGCTGGCAAAAAGCTTTGTCCAACCAAGACTGTAATTATGTGGCAAGTGTATTCACTCTGTATGTGACAACTTTGAGAACAACAGGTGAAATGTTCTGAGTCACACATTTATTTCAATTTTCCAAAACCACCATTTGATTCATTATTCCTGCTAAAGAAAAAAAATGACCTTAACTTCTAACTATTGTAAGAGTAATTTGTTTTGTGACAGCGTGGCATCTGCAGAAAGACAATCATGTCCCAGAATTGCAAAATTCACAGCTATAATTCTCCCCTGCAGCCTTCGGAGGTAATTATGATTCTTTCATTGTTTCCCACAGACGTACTGTTTCTCTCTCCCCGCTTTTTCTATTGATTTCACTCAGACGACTTGATCGAACTCTGTTCTGCAGTACATTGCTTTGACGAGAAGTCTCAACTAGTCTTTTTCTCGCTTTTAAACGTGCTTTTGATTTAGTTTTGTCTCCAGGTTTGGGCTTTTGATGAGCGTCCCTTGTGCCTAAAAACCCGGAAAATCATTAAAAAAATATAACACAAAAGTCTGACACAGAAACAATGACTGTGTTTAAATGGGCATGAATGACCCATTTATGACGCTTATCATGGTAACGATCAAAATTACTGTGTGTGTGTGTGTGTTTGAATAAGTTTGCATAATGTCTGGAGGAGTACAAGCTTCGTTTTGCATTTTTTTGTGCTGCACAGTGTGTGTGTGTGTGTGTGTGTGTGTGTGTGTGTGTGTTTGTGTTCCTCGGTGAAAATATGTAAGACACAAGGGTTTTCTCAATTTTTCAGTCGACTATTTATGTGTGTGTGTGTGTGTGTGTGTGTGTGTGTGTGTGTGTGTGTGTGTGTGTGTGTGTTTGCATAAAGCTGCATAATGAGGGACTGTGTGTGCATGTCTCTATGAATGAAATTTCATTCCTCATGGTGTTGCATGTAATTTTCTGACATGCAGTTGCTGTGTGTGTGTGTGTGTGTGTGTGTGTGTGTGTGTGTGTGTGTGTGTGTGTGTGTGTGCAAGCATGCGTATGTTATTTAAAGAAGGGATTAGGACCACCAGAGACTCAACACCTGATTAATGCAGAGAGATGGATTGAAAAGTGGATTTGAGCCAATGGATTTTAACACACACACACACACACACACACACACACACACACACACACACACAAACACGCACACACAGACAAAACACACGCACACAATCATCCCGCAGCACATAGAGAAAATTGCTATTAAATACAAACTCCTAAATAACACCCTTGTTCAACAGCCAGCCGCACAAACACAGACAGACAGACAGACAGACAGACACACACACACACACACACACACACACACACACACAGAAGCATCTGTGCAGACTGAAACCACACCGAAAAAGTTCCCAGCTCTGATGTCTGTCTGTGTTGACATTTGTCAGACAAAAAGCGCAGATGCTGAGTGACAAATGAGACAAAAAATATCAAGGGAGAAAGTAAGACAAGAATAAAACGCAAAATACGACAACAGGAAGTCGGCGAGTCAGTCATTCAACGGCTGCAACAAAGAGTTCCGAGGAAGAGGGAATAAGTTTGCGCCCGTGAGTCTGTCTGCATATGGGCTCATACTGAAGCTGGAAGAAGTTTTCTAAAGGCTGCTTGACGTCACCGAGTTCACTTCGAAAAACTCGGTCCTCTCTCCCACAGAGCCACACATGTATTGTCAGCTCTTATCAAATCAGAGAGAATGTCAGAGAGACAAACAAGGCTGCATGACAAACTGAGCAGATGACAGCTGAGGAGGAATTATGAAGGAGTGAGTGCACTGTTGAAAGGCCAAAACCGCTTGTACCAACTCCGAGCTGGACCGGAGACAGATGCTATGTAGAGGGGTCACCTTAGCCACAAAACTCAGGGAGCTTCATCTTTATTCCACACATGAAATCCATCCAACGTCATTAGTTTCCCTTCGGTTGCAGAGGCTGGTGATTCGTTTCTAAAATAGGTTCCTTCATGATATATCTAGTAAAGAATGAGCAGCCTGATTTAAAGTGAATGTGTTGATGTAATCAGTGCTCTCTCAGTGCAATCACTGCCTTCACATGAACACTGTGAAACCTACCAGTGAATGTAGCTGCGCAGGGGAGGATACATAATGCAATCCTTATATCATATTTTTTAACCAATTTTCAGAGAGAACTCTCCCAGGTGCTGCACAGTCTGAAATGTTAGTTTGATGTGCTGATTCAATAAACAATCCTCCAACTCACCTGCACGATACTGGGACTCTTACTCCAAACCTGCTGAAGCAGATGCAAAACCAGAGCTGACATGGTTTATTATGGCTTTGGACACGCAAATATTATGTTTAGAAATGTTTTCCATGTCCTAGTCGCCAGAACAAATGTTGGTGTAGTACATTTCTGCAAACTACAGATACGTTACAATTGTATGTTTCATGTTTCCTGGTTTTTAGCGACACATTTCCAGCCGAGTTTGTGGCAACAAAGGTATTTTTAACTTTATTTCTATTTGCAGTATTATATTTGTGGGTATGGCTCTGTTCTGGGGCCTCTCTCCGTTTCCTGGGCCTTCACAGAAAGCCTTAAGGCAGAGAGAGCACACCCCTCTGCCCGTCTATGTGCAAACAAGGAAAGCCTGAGGCAAAGAGACCAAACCGCCCTGCCCTTCCATGCGCCTACATGGAAAGCCTAAGGCAGGGACAGCAGCAGCAAAGAACAGAAAAAAAACCCCCCAAAAAACAGAACAAAGCAGCATCAGTGACAAACAGAAATGACATTGATAAGTCAGACACAGCATGAAAAGGAGGAGCTGGGGTGGAGGCGGGTTGGAAAGCAGCTTGCAGAAGAAGCAGCAACAGTAGGCAGGCCAGAGCAGGTTAAATAAGGCGCCCTGATTTAGATTTGCCAATTGGTTGCATAGAGAGGAACCGTGTGATCTATCAGCTGACTGCCTTCCATCAATCAGCTGCTCCATCAGTTGATTGGCTGTTTGAGTAGTGGTTAATGTAGCCTCAAGCCTTTAGCCTGCAGCAGAGATGAGGAGCGGGCAACAGAGGTCCAGTCAGGGCGCTCCTCTCCAACTCCATACCTCCAAATTTTCAATTTTCAAACTTGTAGTTTTCAGCCCCAGCCGACGCCAACTCAAGTGAAATCACCCCTGGCAATTTATCACATTTCAGGCAGTTCCCTCTGGAGACACTAAAGGCTTTATACAACTTTATTTCACTCCCACAAAACCTGTAAACAGACTGATGTGAAGAAATGGTGGAGCTCCACTTTAAAGGAACATCCTCTGTGTGTTCCAAACTGCTTCTGTTGCTTTTTTGTCAACAAATAATTACAAACAAATTCAATCACTCCCAAAACTAGAATTAACGCTTTGCGGTTGTATGCCTCTGTGAACCAGTCAAGCTGCAGTAACAGTTTACATCCATGTCTGTGAAAACACGGATGCTTCACACACATCTCTACCACGGCAGCACAGTGTCACCAATGCACTTAATATGCACTTCCGTTGCTGAGATATGACATTTTTGTAGAACATTATGATGTCACGGTGAAGCTGACCTTTGACCTTTTGGATGTATAATGTCATCTCTTCATTTTATGTGATTAGTATTTTGTTTGAAATTTTGTCATAATCAACGTAAAAGTTCTTGGGTTAAGGCCAAAAACATGTTTTATGAAGTTACAGTGACCTTTAACCACCTATTTCTAAATCAGTTCATTATTAAGTCCAAGTAGACGTTTGTGCCAAATTTGAGGAAATTCCCTCAAGGGCAACTTGCAATATCACGTTCATGAGAATGAGATGTACACAAGGTCACAGCGACCTTGACCTTTGACCACCAAATTCTAATCAGTTCATCCTTGAGCCCAAGTGTCACAGCTCAACTTTCTTGTGTCCTGTTTTACTTTGAAACACACATTTCCTCTTGATCATATCACTTCCTGCCCCTGTGTGTTTTCCCTCCCTTTTGATGTGTCTGATTGTCAGGCCCGCCCTGATCAGCCTTACCTGTATCTCGTTATCCTTCCTCTTCAGAGTATTTAGTGTGTGTCTTGTTTTCTCTTAGTGCCAGTTTGTCATAGCTCCTTGCGTTTGCCGTTCCAGCCTTTTGTTTCCCA
Organism: Epinephelus cyanopodus; assembly: GCA_026686955.1. NCBI lineage: Eukaryota > Metazoa > Chordata > Actinopteri > Perciformes > Serranidae > Epinephelus > Epinephelus cyanopodus. Next base: position 16,694,112 of record CM048934.1, read on the forward strand.
GTGTCCTTTTCTTGGTTTTTTGGAATCAAAAGTCATGCATTTGAGTCCACTCTCACCTGGTTCATCAGTTGTAACACCAAGTGGATATTCGTGCCAAATTTACAAAAAATCCCTCAAGGCCTTTCTTGAGACATCACATTCATGGGGATGAGACAGATGAGGTCACGGTTACCTTGACCTTTGACCTATGATCACCAAAATCATAAACTATTTTCTTACAGACTAAAGAGGTGTAAGCTCCAGGTTATGACACATATCGCTTTCACATTACATACCTTATTTGGCTTCTTAAGGTCATTTTATGTTATCATAATACTATTTTCTTTAGCATACATCCCACAAAAGAGCAAGCTAAAAACTTTTTGGCTCCACATATTCCCTTTAAAAATTTGATACAAATATCAATCTGGAAACTGTAATATATGTGAACACTTTATTCACACTTCAAGCCTGAAGAGACAGCGGGTGAGAGAAGGAGAGGCAAAGAGAGGGGGTAATCACGCTAGAGAGGCTACGAACGGAAGAAAAAGGAAAAAGTGTCATTGAATCCCCTGTGCGGGTAATTTGTTAGGGTTTTTTGCAGCAGCGAGCCGGCAGAACAGTCTTAAAAAAGATTATATTGAACATTATTAATTATCCGTGAAAAGAGTAGAATGTCAATGCACTTTGGTGTGCGTGTGTCTCTGTGAGGCTGCCATCCAAATGCTTCCCTGCTGTTAAATCCGAATTTGAACACACCAACTTTCACGGGGCTGCAGAGAAAGAGGGGAGACTCATAATTGGTAGTGATCACTCCAGCTTCTATCACGTAACTGCGTGCTCCCAGGAATGAAATTTTGTTTGCCTTTGCATGCTCTGATTTTAACATCTTAAACTGAACTATTTCAGCAACCTTGTAACAGGCCGTCAAGTTACGCACACATGCATACTTGCACCAGTCTCTGAGGCGTGTTGCGTGCTTACATGACTCACCAGACGCTGAAACAAACAAATTCTAATCAGTTCATTTTTAAGTCCAAGTAGATGTTTGTGCCAGATTAGAGGAAATTATCTCAAGGTCATCTTGAAATACTGCGTTCACATGAAAGAGACAGATGCAAGGTCACAGTGACGTTCATCTCTGACTACCAAAATCTAATCAGTTCATTGGTGAGTCCAGGTGGACAGTTGTGCCAAATCTGAAGAAATTCCATTGAGGTGTTCTTGAGATATCGCGTTCACAAAAATGAGACAGCTGAGGTCACAGTAACCTTGACCTTTGACCTATGATCACCAACATCTAATTAGTTTATCATTAATGCCAAGTGCACATTCATGGCAAATTTGACAATTTGAACATCTTAAACTGAACTATTTTAGCTATTCAGATACTCACCAGACACTGAAATAAACAAGGTCACAGTGACCTCGATCTTTAACTACCAGTTCATCTATAAATCCATGTGGACTGTTGTGCCAAATCTTAAGAAATGCCACTGAGGTGTTCTTAAGATATCGTGTTCACAAAAATGAGACAGCTGAGGTCACAGTAACCTTGACCTTTGACCTATGATTACCAACATCTAATTTATCATTAATGCCAAGTGCACATTCATGGCAAATTTGACGATTTGAACATCTTAAACTGAACTATTTTAGCTATTCAGATACTCACCAGACACTGAAATAAACAAGGTCACAGTGACCTCGATCTTTAACTACCAGTTCATCTGTCCAGTCCGTGTGGACATCTGTGCCAAAACTAAGAAATTCAATTAAAGTGTTCTTGAGATATCGTGCTCCATAGAATGAGATGGATGCAAGGTCACAGCGACCTTGACCTTTGACCACCAAATTCTACTGTTAATCCTTAAATCCAAATGGATATTTGTGCCAAATTTACAGAAATTCCCTCAAGGCGTTCTTGAGATATCGCGTTCACGAGAATGAGAGAGACAGGGTCACAACAACCTTGACCTTTGTGGCAAATTGTGGCAGATTTTAACGTCTTAAACTGAACTATTTCAGTTTCCTTGTAACAGACCATCAAGTGATGCAAGTGCACCCGTACATTTACAATCACATGCGTACTTGGACCAGTCTCTGAGGCGTGTTGCGTGCTTGCATGACTCACCAGACACTGAAACAAACAAACAGATAAACTTGAGAAAAACAACCTCTGGTCACACACACACATCATATTCATATCTTTTCTCTCAAATTCACAAATTTTCATCAGCTCACTTCCAGTCCATGCACACTCACAGACACACTCATTGACTCACACCTTCAAACGAATCACAGTCTTACCCACCAACTCTCCCACACACTCACTTCCGTTATTCCACTGTTTATGTAAATGTCTTCCTCAGAAGGCTGAGCCTGTACAGCCGGCACGAAGGCAAAGGTTTCTCCGTTTGTACTTTCTAATCAGCATGAAATAGCTTGTTAGCTGCTAATCTGATTGCATTCCGCCTCAAAAGGCCAAAAAACAAATTGATCCAGAAATAACTTTCACCGAGCTTTTTCAGCTCTGTGTGTTTTTGCTTTCTGTTCTTGTCGGGGCGTTTCAAATACAGGGAGCTTTGGCGAGCAGATGTGAAGAGGAAGCTGCGGAGGGGGCATAACAGCTGCGACATATCTTACCACGCTCCTTTTGAAACAGACACACAAGCACACACAAAACGCCCCTCAAATGGTCATCGATTAGAGGATTTCCCATTATTAATTTTCAGTTGACTGTTATGTTTTTGATAAAGCAAACTGTGAAATGTATAGCTGCCTCATCAGGTAATTACAAGAAAAGGCTCGCTGTGATTTTTACTCCACCTTCCTGTTTAATTTTTTTTGAGGTAGCTTTATTTTGCATAAAGCATCCTAAGAAAAGTTTGTCTTCTTGTAAAGAAAAATACAAGGGGCACACTAAAGCTTCTGTGCCTCCAGAATAATTTAAATCCCCCTTGTCATAACTGATACATGATTTAGTCCCATTGGTATTCAGTTAGGTTCAGATCTGGTGACTGAAGGACACCGTTTTCATTAGTGACCTGTCATTCCCTATACACACATATGTGCATTCTTGATGTTTCTCCACTCATTTATCCCCTTTTAATTTCCCAGTCTGTATCTTCTGAGTATAAATAATACATAAGGGCGGCAGTAGCTCAGTCCACAGGGATTTGGCTTGGGAACTGGAAGGTCACTGGTTCAAGTCCTTGTATGGACCAAGTATGGAAACTGGTAGCTGGAGAGGTGCTAGTTCGCATCTTGGCGAGGTACTAGACCCCGACTGCCTATGGCACCTGTCCAAGGCAGCCCCCTGGTCTGACATCCCTCCATTAAATGCATGTATACGTCCTTTGATATGACAAAAGACTGAAAAAATTGAATTTCCCCTTGAGGATTAATAAAGTATATCTTCTTTTTCTTCTTTACAGAGAGACACAGTGATGATTAATATAACATGAGGCTTTGGCAAGGAAGATCGTATCCCTCATGTTCCCCCCATTCACAATTCTGATATCATCATATCTGGCCAATCACACATCACATTCTGCCTCCGTTCTCCTGGGTCCTTGCTGCTGTCAAACATTATGTAACCCATCACCTCCCCCCATAATGTCCACTGGCTGGCTTTACTCCACCACCACCATCTGGACTCAGGAGATTCCCCTTTTCACCATATAGGTCTACACTTTATCAAGATGTCTGTTGCTAGGGGTGACCCAAATCAGAATTTAGCCACCAATGATATATATATATGTTCTAGGGCTGTCAAGTGATTAAAATAATTAATCTCATTAAATACATGCTTTGCAATTAATCCATCTAAATACATCAACATTTGCTGTGAAATTATTTTTTAAAAGTCAGTTCAAATGAATTTTGGCAGATGTCTCATAGTAAAGTTGCTGAATTTTGGACACAATTGTCCCCCTGTCCTTTACCACCGAAACTGGTCTGCAGCCCATTTGCAACCCATTTTGCAAGGGAGTTAGTCATTCGGTCACAGGTAGACTTACTCAATTTGCATCTCAACGCATGGTCGAGTGAGGCTTGATGAGGCTGGCCGAGCAGCATAGACTCATCTGCCTCCATCATGTGACAAAGTAACTGTGGTCTTCAATGACCAGGTCAAAGGGCGCTCAGAACTCAATTTTTCAACGCCTTCTTTTTGTCTGTGATCAATCAGTTACAGTATTGACAGAGACATTTAGAGACATCAGACAAAGACATTGAAACTGTGATATTTTCATGACTCTGACTCGTTGCCATCTGATGTCAAGTCACTGGAAGCTGGCTAACTAGTTTTGAGACCAGTTTCCAGTTTTCATTTTTGTATGACGATTAAAGACCACCGCTGTCTGCTGGTGGAGAATTATTTCCTCTCACGCAGGCGTATGTGCTCATCTTTACGGTGTGCTCATGTGCCACTTTTTGGCCAAGACACGGCGACGTCAGGCAACACAGCCTTTGTCGGCACTAGTTCTCTTAAGTCAGTTTGGTGTGTCTGGGCCCTTACAGATACACAAGCAAGATGTCAAAAACTTAAGCTGCATGGAATAGGTTCAAAATTTGTGAAGACGACCCCCGAAAGTTGAGTGCCTGATAAAGTTCAGCTGTCTTGCTAAGTATACTTTTTTCTAGCTATTTCTAGCTATGGCTGATGTGCAACTTGTGTGCAAAGTGGCTAACTGTCATGTTTTTTTAGATGCGTCAACTGATGTCCTCATCTCCCTCCCCTACACACACACACACACACACACACCACACATACACATATACATACATATTCCCTTCAAAGCTTTGATTAATACCAGATACCTCTCACTCAAGCAGTGATGCCCAAAACTGGTTTCTGCAACAGCCCTAATTGTTGCCAAAGTCTTTTCCTGTTGCGAACGGCCATAAATATTGTTATGAATCTCTCCTTATTTAGCTGTAGCTAATGGGTTTGCTGCTCCAGAGGCTGCTATCATTAGGACATCATTACCAGTGATTGCTAAAACAAATGATTCATATGACTGTTTTATGATCTTCCATTACTATGATGGTCTGGTTCAGTTTGGGCACAAAACAAGGTGGCTAAGGTTAGGAAATGACTGCGGACAAGCTGGAAGGTTGAAAAGAAACCCTTGCCAATGGAAAAACAAGAAACAATCTGCAGTATTAAGGTATTACAACCAAATCAAACCAGCCTCTGCGAGAGTCTTTAAGAGCCCCTGGTAAAGTCACAATAAACAGGGATTTTAAACAAGCTTTATCTGGTGAGGAGAGAAACAACTGACCGGCCCCTGCAGCCTACAGACATTGGCGGTCACCTTCCCTGTATGCAGAGCAAAGAGATATCTTTATCTGGGATGCATATTTTTTAAGTGCCCCTGCATTTCTCACAGCAGATTCTGACTGTCAGTTCCTGATGCATACATTTTCATTTCAGTGAAAAAAAGCAATCAGATGCCAAGTGATGAAACAGACACACGTGTACCTTCTCTCTCCCTCCTCCTCTCTCTCATTCACAGACTCACACACTCAGAGTCAGCACTGCACTCTGAATACGGGTGTTAGCCTGGGGATTATCAGCACGGCCGCTGTTTGCACGGGTAAAGGCGCTGTCAATATATTGACCAGACAAATGTACAAGCTGAGATAAATGAGCCAACAGCTGCGGCCGTGCGCTCTCCATTACATTACTGAGGCTGCACGAGCGCTGGAAATGAAGGCGGATATTCAAGTATGGTGTGTCACAGGAGAGCAAAGTGATCTTGGTGCTGTTTCGTCAGGGTAGAGAAGGAGGTTGAAGAGATTTTTTTCAATAATCTGAACTGTAGTGTTGCATTATTTCAAAAAGTTTAATACAAGTTTCAAGTTGTAGTTAAAAAACTAGAAAAACCATATTGAAAGTCTGGGTTACTGTGAGCTGATTTCAGCAGCAACAAACAGAGAGAATGACCAGAGCATCAAAGATTTGATACTTGGAAATTTGTATACAGTATAAAACTTGCAATGCCCTACAGACCTTTCTGATGGCAGAACATTTTGACTTGCCATGGCAGGAAGAGCAGTGGTTAGCACTGTTGCTTCACAGCAAAAGGATTCCTGGTTTGAATCCAAGAAAAAGGTGCAATGCTCCCTCCAGTTGGGTTGGATCAAGGTCAGATTATGTTCTCACCACAAACTAACTGTACCAGTCTCAGAAGTTGTTTGCCACCAAAACAAGACCAACTCCTCAATGAGGTCTCAGTCTGGACACACCAACCTGCAGCCCTTCACGCCTCCCCACCCCTGGAATTAAATGCATTTTACCCCCACTTGCTCTCTGCTTGTACATATCAGCTCCTGTAGCAGCTCTTTTTCTCTGCTCCTATGGCAGCTCGACTCCTTTCCACACCATGCATGTATAAAGAGAACTCTGTTGCTGTTGCTGTGTATTTTATGTGATGAAGAGTAGATGAGGAGAGCTGTTGCTGAGGTTGAAAAATATCCCAAGCTTAACACCTCACAATCACGTCATGATAAAGACAACAGCCAAAAAAATACATCCTGGTGAGTCATAGCTCTGGAGATCAGCTCTTCAGGTGAGAAATCAACTTTAATCAGTGACACGTGACGCATACAGTGTGTGCTGGGGTGGCGCTTGACGTGTCATTTGCTGCTACAGCAGCAGTCTGTTTGCAGCTTTAGTTCAATAGAGTGGTCATCATGCACGTGTGCTCTTTTTTAGTGTTAATGACATGATGTAATTTGCACCAGCTGCTCAGCTTGCACTACCCTGTCAGTTTCTCACCCATTACAGTCCAGAACCTCTAAAGAGCAGCTAATGTTTCACAGTAACTCGCATCCTTTATGATTTCCTCATTTACTGAACAGCAAAGACAGCATTTGCATTTGAAAAATGATTCAATCATGATGATGCTGTTCTGAGTGAAACTAGAGGGGGAGAGAAATTGGCAGTGGATGCATTTCATCAGCACCGACAGGCTGATGTCTGCCTAAGGTACAGACTATTCAAGAACTGGGAAATGTATGTGATTAAAACTTGGCTGCATGCTCTGCTGTGATGACGGTAGTACGTAGGATGCTTTGCCAAATAGTTTTAGGGAATTGTGTATATTGGATGTGTAGCTATTGGAATTACAGTAAACAATTACAATAGATGGCCTGATGTCTTTGTTACGAAGCAGAATAACCATTAAAAATCTGTCTACAAGCGTTGAGATGTCATCAACTCATAAAGAGCAATACTAACCTTTGATAGCTGATTATTCATAAAACCCTAGATGACAGCAGTGTCATTTAGGGTTTTATGAATAATTCTACCAAACACTTATCCATCATGATGAATAAAGCTCTGCCTGCCAAAAACTGGTCTGAAGGTAGGAAATTTTAAAAACAATTGTCAGCGTGCAAAAAAACTCTTAGTTTAGTCATTAGTCATCATTTTCATGTCATCAGTTTTGCAGATACTTATTCTTGAATAAAGTGTTGGACAAACTGAATCTTTGAGTTTATTATGGTGCTAGATGAAAAGGATCATCAGATCAATGACGGGGCAATGGTCATAATTTAATGTTGCAACTAAGCTGTAATGGTAATTAAGCAACTAAGGAGCTAGCTAATGCTAATTAAAAGGCAAGCATAGGGAACATTATGCGACACAAATGAGAGGGGACCAGGGATGTAGCTAGCATCATGCTCACCGGGCCTTTCAAAAACTAGACCCTACTCACTCCCACTCCATTGCATAGTGTAACTCCGTTAGTAGTCACCTTCACAGCTGAACTAAGCCTCCACCACAGAGGTATAGGGGATAAACACAGCAGCAAACACTGGGACAAACTTCCCTCTCTAAGGTGGAAAGAGAAATTGTCGTAAATTTTCGGAACCGTGGGGGGAAAAAAAACTTAATCCAATTTTGTGTTCTTCATATGCATATGTAGCACTTATATCTTATATGCAGATGCCTACAGAGCGGTGGTTCTCAGGAAGCGACGTGGTAACTGCACTCTAGTGCATCCAAAAAACATACATACTACTGACATACACACGAAAGTATTAGCAATACTACACATTGGCTATGCAGTGTATAGTATGCAATTTTGGAGGCAGCGAAAGTGTATGAATGATTGTACTAAGCGATCATCCTCAAGAGCTGAAAACTTTTTCGACACAAGTCTAAAAGGAGGATGAAACTGAAACACTGGTCTAAATTCTCAACTAGTCGATTATGAAAATTTCCCCAGCTGTGTGACCGGCTTGATTAGTTCAACAAGTGCACCAACAGGCTTTTAAAAGTGTCTCATTAAACATTAATGGTCCAAGCTGCATGACAGCTTGGTTATTATAATTCTTGAGACATACACGGCCATTAAGCCGGGAGAACTCCTCACGTCATCATGCGTCACCGGTCAAAGACTGAGCTTCATAATAAATGCAGCTGGATGATGAGTGTATGTTGCTGACCTTTGTTTCCGTCACTAAGTATGACAGAAATAACATGATGCTAAAAAAGAAGGTGAAAATAAGAACTGGGATTCAGTTCTTGAATGAATTACACACCACAGCCCACTTAACTTTGCCTCTCTCTCTCTCTCACTCTCACACTCACACACACACACACACACACACACACACAGAGACCTGCCCTATTCATTCCTCACCTCCAATCAATATTCCTCCCTCTGTTCCTGTCTGTCTGATTGAGAGAGATGAGAAGGTTTCATGTGATTGCATCAGTTAATCAGTATCAGTATCAGACGAGTCCGGCTGCTGCATATCATGGCACAATCAACCTCCCCTCACCCGTCACACCCTCCACCTGTCAATCTTTTCTTACCTTCATTAACATACCTATACTTTTACTCTTTTCTTTGCCTTTGCCATACCTGTGTTTGTCCATATTGACACTAGGACACTTTTATTCTTCCCTTCTTCCTTGACATTGATCTTTCACAACAACATCTAACACAGGTATGTGACGTGTCAGAGGAGAAACGAGCCGTTCACATTTCTCTCTTTGTGGCAGGTAACGGCCCACAAACCTCACCGCACTTTAGGGACTGTTCTTTACTTGTCAGGGGAGGAGGGTTGGTTCGCCCAGGGCGTAAAACTAGCCAGAGCTGCCTCTGGCTGTATAAACCCTGCCAGTGATGGCCGCCAAATGGTGACTATTGTCATAAAAAATGTGATGCCCCAGGTGTTACTTCTGAGCAGACTCTGCCAGATTAAAACAGAAGTGAAGGCATGTCGTCACTCCTCCAGAAGCCAGTGCATTAGAACTTTTAACCTCTCGAACTGATTTGCACTTCATAACTCAAGAAACTGTGCAGATCAATAAAGAATGACTAATCAGTCTGGTATGCACAGAGCACAATGGGTCATCCAGTTATTCTGCAATACCTTGATGGGTGTTACGAAAGATTTAATACTTAAATTTGCAGTGCGTGGCTGTGGTTTGACATCAGCCTGACTTAAATAAGAGCGTTCAGATGAAACATGTGTATTACCTGCTGCTTTTAGATGACTCGGAGAAGAGACATTACTGCAGGTCACAAAGGAGGTCTGCGCACTTTGGCCCCCGAGTGGTTTATTCCTCATTTCTTTTAAGCCAAAGTTTCGATCCACAGGCATGAGAAGGATCTTATCGATCGAAATGTCAATGCCTTCAAAGGAAAAAAGAAATTAACTATTTATTCAGAGCATACAGTGTTCAGACCTGCAGTGAAGTAATCTTTGTCTTGCACCTAAGTATTTATGCCTGGATGTGTGCACCCTTGGTCCCTCTTCCCAAGAATTAGACATTGATCTTTACTTTTTGCCAGTGTTAAAATAGAAAAGCAAAATATCCGTGAAAAGTATCTGTGTAATTTTCTGGAGCTCTATGTTTACGCCACTCCGCCAGCGAAGGTGATTAAAATGTATCAGACCTTGGGTGTGCCACACATATGCGAGGGTTGACCTTTTCACTGGCGCAGAGTTGTGCTCTAAATCTGCACTAAAAACAAGGCTTTAAATGTCATGCAACGTTGAAGGGCGTAACTGGAGTCATCCTCACTTCTTTGCAACTTTCTGGAACATGTTCTTCATTCAGACACCACCCATCAGGTCAACACAGCAATTATCTGATGTCGCATTTCTGTCTGTCGGTTTTTTCAGTTTGTGCCTAAAATGTTCACGTGAAATTAAAGCTGGTTTTATTCTGTACCTTGCATACTAACAGAAGACGGAAACATGGAGTAGTAGGAAAGCTGCCAACTCACCACACCTGCTGCCAAATTGCCAAGTGTGCGTCATAATTGTCAACCTCTGATAATGGCAGCGACCGGTGGATCTGCAATGCACGCGATGATTATTTGCCCATTTTAGCAATGAGGTCACTGCTGGGTGTGAAAACAAATCCCTCCTGTTGTATTCAGTTGTTATCCTAACAGTAGCAGCCTACTTTATGACATGAGGAGCCAAAGGGCTGATGGTTACTGCCCAACAATGAAAAGGAACAATGGAAAGCAAGTTCAATGTTAAGAGGCAAAAACAACAACTACAGGATGTTGTTTGACTTATTTGTATATTAAAATGTGTTAAATGTATGTTGGATATTTTTTTAATGGCTTATTTTACCTTGAGCGAGATTTGCACTTCTTTTTTTCTTTACTTTTATTATCTGTGAAGGAGTGTGCAAACTACAAGACAGGGTAAAACATATTTTCAAATGCTATCCAATTGTCATCATATGACGTTAATTATTCGACCATCACGTGTTTGTCAAATAAATGTTAAATTGCTGTTGGAATATCACATGAAAACAAGAGATTATGTCATCTTTGACCTTCCACATATCATTTCAGACACTGGACCTAATGCAAAACACATTCATGTCAACACTATAAACAGTTTTCCTACTAAAAACTCCCTTCTCAGCTTGTTCTCCACTGCAGAAATGAGACATGAGACATTTTTTCATTAAAAATAAAATTAGATTTAACTGATTTTTACTGTCACACTGTGTGATTGAGTGGCAGACACATCCTAAGTGAGTACTGGTTGTGCTTTATCAGTGCCTGGAACATATGTGGGTGTGTTTAGTTTCAGGTGAAAAAGATGAGAACAATAGGCAGACATACCCTGATGCAATCCAGTAAATAGGTGGCAAGTCACACATTACAAGCAGGCAGTAAGAAGACACTTTAAAAAGGCTTAATCCTTGGCACAACCACTGAGTTTTCTAATAAGATTGGTTTTTAAGACTTTCTCGACTTCGTGTGAAATCACTGAGAATCCAGATCCCTGAGGCCTGCCGTGGGGCAAATGCCTTGACACTTGAGTTGCTATTCCTTATAAAATAAAATATTTTTGAAGCCCTACACACCTCACACAGATGTTCTCTCTTCTGGCTCACCCTGAAGCTGGGACAAAATATTTGAAGTTACAAGAGGTTGTTTAAAAATTATATAAAGCGACAGAGACATTCAGTCGTCCACGCAAAATAAATGAGGCTTGGCACTGGTGACTGGGAAGCTAACTGTTAGCTGGCCTTTCCAGGCTAACGCTAGTCAGTCACAATATCTTTTTTCTCTCCACCATTTCGTTGACTTCACCTTGGCCCTTTGTTCACTGTTGCAAACCATTTTGTTCAACAAAAAGTTATTTAAAAGAGAAAATTAAACCACCTATGCTAATGAACTTACTAGCCATCAGTTACCAAACCTGTTTGCTTTATTTGGTCGCTAACAGACAATATTTTATAGTTTACAATAACTTAAAATTTATGAATCTGTTGTTGTTCTATCCCCACCTCATTACAGCCTCAAATCAACAGGGTGTCTTACTGCCGCTTTGTTATATCCACTTGCAGATGTGCCCAGCTTGTCAGTCTTGAAAGATTTTGCACCTAAACTAGCTACTGGAAATCGTATCGTCTACGTTTACAAGATTAAACAGAGACTTGATATTGGACAACTTCAGCATACATATTACCCAGCAAACCTCATTACATATCTGTATATGACAAAAACTACTAAAGAAAACAGGAAATTGTTAGTTTAACCAATTGTTTTTTATCGTTTCATAGTGCCGGTTTTAATACTATTTTACAAAAACCATGATGGAGATGGGTTTGCCTTTTTAAGGCCGTAAATTAAAATGAATTCCTTTAATTCTTTATGAATGCATGGCTACAGTAGCGTCCTGTGTCTTGGACTCCCCGGCTCTCAAAGGTCAGGACTGTCAAGACAGCTTGCTATAGCCTACATGTCAAAGTTCAACAAGGTCGAACTTGATGCGAAGGATTTGTGCAGATTAATTTCTCCTCCTTGAGCAGAACCTCTAATCGTGGCAATTATATAACAATAAACTGAGTCCAGGAGTCTGTAATTTGTCGATTAGCCAAAATCATTACACAAATGTGCACACAGTCCTAAAAAGAGGTCTCATCAGACAGATAGGCAGGCAGACATGTTGGCAGCTTGACGAACATTATGTAAGACTTAAATCTACTAAACTGGAGCAGCATTCAAAATAAATAAATAACAATAGAGACAACGGAGAGCTAGTTTTGAAAGTGTGGCACCCTCTGGACTCTGGGAAAGGTGTCACAGAAGACACCTTTAACTGACTACTTTAGTGTTACCTTTTTAAAACAGCAGTATCTTCTGAGAATTTTTCCTTTGTGAGAATTAAACGTAACACTGGACACCCTCCGCAGTCTTAAACACAAGATGCACTGCTCTTTACTTTGAAGTCTGCACAGGCAGCAGAGCAAGAAACATTTTACTTCTGTTTGGCAGCCACAGAATGGGCTACTGTCAATCATGTAGCAAGCACAGGTAATGAAAACAGCCGGGGCCATAAGGTAGCTAAAGAAAAAAATAAATAAATAAAGCGTGGATAGCAGAGGGAAAAGCTGTGGTGACAAGGTGTTTTTCTGCGCCTCAGAAGTGAACATTCTCAAAGTTGGATCCTACATTTTGTTTCTCATACAAAGAAAACACGAGTCATCTGGAGCTCAAAAGCAGCATACAAAATACTACACTGAAAACAACAGGCAAAGTTCCTGTGTGATTCTACCTTTGTATTTTTTTAGCTTTATATAAGACAACTTAAAAAAAAACAACTTTAAATTTATCTTGTGGCTTGTATCCTAGAAAGTACTATGATTAAATGGGGGTCAGGTATAGCTCTGCCAAGACACAGTAAAATGTTTTATTAAGCTGAAACAGTGAGGCATTGAATGTCCTGTTGGAAACCATCACAACTACAGTAGTTACCACAGTAGTGACTAAATCTACAGTAAATGCTCAAATATCTGTTTTAAGTTCCAAATCCTGCACATAATATTTGTATTTTTGTGGTGTTTTTCACAATGGCTGCATTTTGTAGAGAAGGCTTACTGATTTGATTTAGCATTATGAGGTCACGGTGCTGACAACTCTTAAGACAGAAGACCATAATTGTAGCTTCAGGGACTTAAAGCTCAAAGAACACAGCCATATTTTGATATGAGCAAATATGATTTTGGTTTTATTTATTCATTTTCAAGAAATTATTTCAAATTATTGTCACTTAGGTCAAAACGGAAGAATTATTTACTTATATAACCTTGATAATGGAGATATACTTGAGTACTGTACTGTAGTATTTTGAGATACCTGTACTTAAGTATTTCCATTTCCGGCTACTTAATATCTCAGAGGGTAACAATGTACTTTTTAACTCCACCACGTCTATCTAATACTTTTAGTTACTCTGCAGATTCAGATTAAATACAAAATATTTAGAGTCACCAATTAACTTACATATCTTTGGACTGCGGGAGGAAGCTGGAGTACCCAGAGAAAACCTATGCTGACACAAGAGGACCACGCAAGCTCTGCATTGAAGGGATTCCACCCGGGGTTTAAACCGGGAACCCTCTTGCTGTGAGGCAACAATGCTAACCACTCCAACACCATGCCACCTCCAAAATATATTCAATACATAAATAACGATGCATTACTATGAATTAAGATAAAACTTTATCGATCCCTTCGTTACATTCACAAGCTACCTGGCAGGATATGAAGTAAAAAATAAGCTCCACTTTACCAGCCACAACATTCAAGTGACTATCATCCACAATCATGATTCAATAATACATTATTTAGGTTATTCCGAAATGAGCTGTTTAACATACTAAGTACTTATACTTAGTTCCTTACTTTGATGTTTATATTTTTGTACTTACGTAAAACTTTTAATGCAGGACTTTTACTTAAGTACAAGATCTGAGTACTTCTTCCACGAATCTTTTAGCCTCTTACATTAATTGAACCAGAAGCCGTATATTTATCTTGGAGTTGCTGATGGCAAGTAGAAAATAAATACAATGAACCCTGCAAATTATTTTGCTGCGCTGATTAGAGGTGTACCATACCATATTGTTCACAATAATGCTGGTATAATTTTTAATATCATATGAAAAATAAAGAAAGATAGAAGTTACTGAGTTAGTGTTGTTTTTACAAACTAAAGAATATTAACTACTGAAAATTAAGACAAACATGTTTGACTTGATGCTTTGTCTTACTGTCTCATGCAGAGCCTCCTAAAGCATGACTTATTATGTCATGGAAGTCAATCCACGGGAAGAACAAATGATGCTTTAATGGCAGGTATGACACAGTGGGTGGAGCTGAGTGTAATGATCATATTATTTAATGTGAGGACAAAGACAAGGAGGCACAGTGAAAATGTCTCTTTGCTGGCTTCTGTGTGGTCTAACTGTGATGATCATTCTGTCGTCAAAAGGTAAGAAAGCCAGTTTAATTTTTCTTTATAATATTACTTTTTCTTTTTTAATTTCTTGGCTCATATCAAAGGTGGATGAGACTATCATGCTACGTTTGTGGGTCTTAAAGGAGACCTATTGTGCTTATTTACAGGGTCATACTGATGTAAATATGTAAAATTGCACTGCTCATTGCTGCAGCACCTCCATCTGAAACGCTGTGTTTGGGCTTATGTCCCACCTCCCCAGCAGACCAGTCTGCTCTGATTGGTCAGCTCGCTCAGTCTGTTGTGATTGGTGCAGCGCTTAAAACGTATCTCAAAAACCTCACCGCCCCTTACCTTACCTGACTTCACCTCCGGAGGCTGCCGCAAAACAACAGAGGCTAAGCTAACGACGGCGACCGTCCACCATTATCAATTTTAGTGAAGAAACACGAACCGATAAACTCCGAGGCAGCTTTGCGATGAACACTGGAGCAGGATGTTTCACAGTGTGAAGTTTTTATTTTGTAGCCGTCTTATATTTCAGCTGTAACATTATAACTAACTTATCTGACGTTATAGTAAAAACTGTATGATAAAAGAACCGATACCGTTAGCGCTTATCAATACTACGCTCTTTCATAATTTAGTCCCGGGGCTAATTTAGTACCGGATTTCGGTATCCAACCATAGTCAACATCTAAAACACTAAACAGTGTTGTCCCCTCCATGTAAAATCAGCGGACCAAACATACATATTCAAACACACGTAGAGACAGACACACACAACGTCCTTTCATCACACAAATACCTCCTCAGCTGTATAACTCAGACTAACTACAATGTTTAGTAACGCTACTGCCAACTTCGCGGAAATAAAGGCGGAAAATTCAAATGAGCTGTTTCAGGCAGCTCAGGAACTGTGTGTATGTGGGGGGACAGAATTCCCTTTAGCCTGGACTTTTTTGTTTTACTTAGCAGACCTTGTAGAGGCAGAAAATCCTATATAACACACTAAAGAAGAATCCCAAAAAGCACAATAGGTCTCCTAAGTAAGATTTTTCCATGTGGTTACTGTGTAACAGGGTCCCCTGTGGCACCCTGCCTGTAATATGACTACATTACACTAACCACTCACTCTGCAGTTCAGCCATGTTCCTCAAAGTGATGACCATCTCTTCCATATCAGAAACGCTTTTCCACAGTTTGTTTGGACTTTAATAGCTGATCTTTAAATATGTCCATCAAATTACAGAGCAAATATTTCAAGTAAAAACCGCAAAATGCCTGATTTTATGATGTAATCAAAAATACTAACTTACATGATAATAACTGTATTTATGTAGCACATTTCATGAGAAGATGCAGCATAAGATGAAAATAAACAACTGAAAAAAGGGAGAAAAAAGAAATAATAGTTATAGCAATAAGTGAGAGAAAAAGAAACAAAACTTGGTCACAATACAACAAAATCTAACCAGTAAAATTAACCCAAATTAAATGCCAAATTAAGAAGATAAGTCTCTAAATTCTTTCGTAAAAAATCTTCACAAAAACTCCAGTGTGAAATGTGAAAGCTAATCAATTAAAATCCCTAAAGTGTCAGTCGAGTGCTGGTAATCAGCTGTGAAAACCCTCTCTGTCTTTTCCTCTCCTCTAAATTAAACTATGATTAATTAAAGAGAATAATTATGCAAGTTACTGTTTGGAAATGTTACCTGCAAGTGGAACATCAGTAGAGTGCAGAGCCAAATTATTCTGAATCAGATTTTCTCCAATGATCTTCTATCAGCCGTTGTTTCACAGCCTTATGGGGCAGCAAAACAAGGCCTTTCAACCGTAGCACTATGTGGAGCGTTCACAGTCAAGTATTCTGAAAAGCTTTAGAAATATTATATAGGGATTTATAATTCGGGATTCATCCTGGCTTCATGAGCAGAGGAAATCTCCGCTCATCGCTAGGCTAATTCATACAATGTAAAATGCCATAGGCTTGTGCTAATAACGTTAGCATGTTATAGTTGTTTGGAAAACGTGGTTAATACAAGACAGTTGTTTTGTCAGTGAACCTTGTGAGTTGTAATGGAGCCAAATTTTCTAACATTACCTTTGTTAAATGTTGCTGTTGTCCCTGGTTTCATATGAGTAGAGGGAAAGTCCACTAGCTGCTAAGCTGATTTATATAATGTAAAATGCCATAGACTTGTGCTAAAAACATTAGCATGTTTGTGGGGAAAATGTGTCCAGTTAAAGACAAGTGCTTTGTTTGTGAATGCTGCGAGTTATAGTGAAGCCAATTTGTGTACTTGTGTTTGAAATTGTTCCTATTAAACCATGTTAAATGTGTGTTTAATGTGTGTTTTGAATCAACTAAACTTTACAGCACTGCAGAAAAACCTCCGCCGCCGACTAGTATTTTTCAGGTGTAACTGCAGAGTGACACAGACACACCATGGCACAAGTATAAATGCTTACAACGGTGTAGGCTACGTGCGAAGGGACTGCGCACAACTATAAATCCTGCTTAAGTCATGCGGTGCGAATAGTCTATCAAAAGAGACAAAGCAGCCATCTTTGAACCAACTGATGCTTTCCCCGTGTTAAATCAAAAAAATCTGCATCAGACCAAGATGTGGTAAAGAGATGATTGGAAGCGACCAGACTCCAAAGGGTGAAGTCTCTGTGGCCAAATGACTTCTTATACTGGGCCCATATTTTGAGGGTTTGACGCACAACTTGGCTGTCTATAGATTTTAACACAGAGTAGTTGAGTAAAGCTCCAAGGTGTGCTGGGAATGAGATATCCTGGCATGGTTTAAGCTCCAGAGATGTCTAATCTGGGCTATCAGGAGATAATTTTATCAGAAAATAAAAGTGGGTCCGGAAAGCGAGGCAACAAATATTGGAAGCCAAGTGCTAATGACGGAGATTAGGGAGCCAAATGCAAAATCTTGCTTACTCATGGCCTTAACCTGCCATATGTATGAAGAAAAAATCAAATCTAGTGAAACAAAACACGATTTTGGGATGAACCCACAATTGTTTTTTCCTACAACAAAGTAGGTCCCAGTTAAACTTTCGCATATCCTGTTGGGTTTGGGTATGTGCTCACAAATGCATGCCGTCATCAAGTGCTTCACCCTGACTGAGTTTACTTAACATGTCTTTCTGTGTTTTAAATTTCAGGATGTCAATCACAGCAGCTGCCAGGTAAGCATCCAAGAGCAGCATTACAAGTTTTCTTTCTGCCCGTCAGCTATGTACGACTTCTTGCCTACACTCCATGTTTAACTCCCCTCTCCTCTCCTCTGTCAGTTTGTGGCCGAGCTGTAAGAAACTCCAGAATTGTGGGAGGTGAAAATGCGTCTCCGGGAAGTTGGCCCTGGCAAGTCAGTTTAACCACGGAAGGCACTCTCTACTGTTCAGGGTCCCTGATTAGCAACCAGTGGGTGTTGACGGCTGCTCACTGCTTGACAGAGTAAGGGATCACTGTGGCAAGTTTTCTTTGATACATTTTATGAATTTGGTTTGTTAGCTTTTAACAGAGACGTGCAATAAACAACATAAGTCGAGAAACATTTTCAAACATTACTTCACACAGGGACATTAGTTTACATACATACATCAGGGACAGAATGATTTGATTAACATCTATGTGATTAAAGTATTTGAAGATTAACATGGTATCAGCAATTTTTGACAAAAAAAAACACTTGTCTCAATTAGACCCCTGGTCTGGTTGCCAAGCAGTTATTTATTCATTTTTTTAATATAAGTTCTTCAGATGTATAAAACTGGATTGCTGGCTATCTCAAATTATGTGTCCATTCCTTGATTACTCGATAAGTTATTCATATTCCTCTAGTCAGTAAGGGTCCTCAGATCAAGACTCAAAAGGGTATTTCATAAAAATTAAAATTGTGAATATTATTTTAACAGGACAAAGTGGTGTTTTGTCTGTATGACAGGTGCGGTAATCCTCGAGTGCCATAACTGACACTCTGATGTGCCGTCTGTCGGAGATAAATCAAATGAATAACTCATAAGAGATATGTTATCTGAAGCCTGATTTTTAAACAAGTCACAACAGTACACAAAAGTATTTACAGTGCTTTAGATAAACAATGTGATTGTTTTTCCTGATCTTTGCTGGGCAACAGTTTTGTGTGAAAGGAATTAAAGCCCTGTCCCAAAACTAGGCCTGTTGATTTCAATGATTCAACCAAATAATGGTCAAAGATATTAAGTTTTACAGTAAACTACTAAAAACATAATTATAAATAGCATATAATATTTCTGCCAATAGATGCCTCTAAATCCTACCACTGTGCCAATAACCAAACAAAATCAACTGATGATGCAAAATAGAATCAATATTTTATTAATATCCTGATATGAGACTTTATATCGCCTTAGATTTTAGATAACGTAATATTGTTGTCTTTTCCTGGTTTTAAAGTTTGCATTACAGTAAAGTGATGTAATTTTCAGAACTCACAAGACCGATCTAGCTGTCAGTCATTATTTCCACATTACTGATGATTCTTTATAAAAAAAAAAAATGTCATGATGTAACTATTCTGTGAAAGCTCCAATAGTCAACCCTACAAAACAGATATTGAGGTATTTGATCAGACATATTAGGATATTGATTTTGTTAGTATCAGCCATTATGGGGCCTAAAGCACTAACACTCCCCAATTTGTAATACTGAACAGGCATTCTGGATGCCGAACATTAAAAAATTGACTCTTTTTCTTCTTTGTCCTGAAGAGATGACCTTCAAACAACAGAAGTGTTCCTGGGCCGCCACAGCCAGTCAGGTCCAAACTTGAATGAAGTGTCACGGAAACTTGACAGGATCCAGTGCCATCAATCATTTGAATTTCCTGACAACGACATATGTCTGCTGAAGCTGTCGGCGCCGGTGAATTTTACGGACTACATACAACCGGTCTGCTTGGCCTCAGCAGAGAGCACTTTCCACACCGGGGTTAGCAGCTGGGTCACTGGTTTTGGTTCTACTCAGGCTGGTAAGATCACACACTGAACACTTTTATCACATAAGGACGCAGACAGATGTGTCGTCTTTTACTGCACACCAATTTCAATTGTATCTTTGAAATATCTCCAATTAGATTCACCTGCCCAAGCCGACATCCTGCAAGAGGTGAATTTACCAGTGGTGGGAAACAATGAGTGCCAATGCACCCATCGCAACCTCACAGACAACATGATCTGTGCTGGGCTCAAAGCTGGAGGGAAGGATGCATGTCAGGTGACCACCATTGTTTGTGCATTTGTTATGTAATGCCTTGACGACAGCCAGGGGTGAATTTAATTTTACAGCAAGGTGCAGAACAATGTCTTAAGAAAATGTAATTCCAGTTTCAGTTTCAGGGCACACGCTGCACCTCTTTACTAGCTTATCTTTATCAACTAAAACCAAAATGTGTATCAATTTTAGTCGCACTTGAGTCTTTGGATAACTGTTAGTTATGTTAGCATTAGCTTACCTTAGCTTTCATGGATTGTTGCTGATCGGTGTATATCAATTTTGGTTGCACTGAATATTAGACTGATTATATTTTAAATGTCAAACAATGTTTAGAATTTCACAATGTTGGGACCCTACCATTGTGATGTTTTGCAGATGTTGAGTTTTGTTTTCCATACCTCATGACTAAATGTTGTAATTCTACATCAAGATGTTGTTGGCATGAGATGTTTGCAAGACGCTAGATTTTGGTTACCTAACAGCACAACTTAAAAACCAACCAAATATCAATGTCATCTGTTGTCAGTTCTTTACATCAAATTGACGTTGGCATTAGGCATTGTCTTTACATTGAATTTTGGTCACCCGACGTCACAACCTCAATTTAACCACATATCCATGTCCAGCTACAGAGGTGGCCAGCTGGGCGCTTTATTTGTTTAAATGGTATTCTATAAAATCATTTCCAAGGAGATCAGACTTTCACAGTTGCCAAACATCATTACAGGATTCATGATGGAACTGAGACTAAAAGATAATCTATCCTATCCCTGCAACTATCTGTTTCTTGTCACAGGGAGACTCAGGGGGGCCACTGGTGACCAAAAAAGATTCAGTGTGGATCCAGATTGGAGTTGTGAGTTTTGGTGAGGGCTGCGCCAGGCCTATGAGTCCTGGAGGTTACACACGTGTGTCCCGGTACCAAGAATGGATCAGAAACATCACTGGCAGCAGCGAAGTTGGCTTTGTTACCTACATCTCCTCAGGAGTGGACAGCGACTTAAACTTTAACTGTCCTACATCACCATCAGGCATTGCCACAACCACCACAACGCCCAGTACCACAACAACCAGAACAACACCCACCACAACAACCAGCACAACACCCACTTCCACAACCAGCTCAACACCCACCACCACAACAACCGCCACGACACCCACTACCATGACAACCAGCACAATGCCCACAACCACATTAACCAGCACAATGCTCACTACCACAACCAGCACAACACCCACTACCACAACCAGCACAACACCCACCACAACAACCAGCACAACGCCCACTTCCACAACCAGCTCAACACCCACCACCACAATGACCAGTACAATGCCCACCATCACAACCAGCACAACACCTACTACCACAACAAGCTCAACACCCACCACCACAATGACCAGTACAATGCCCACTACCACAACCAGCACAACACCTACTACCACAACAACCAGCACAACACCTACCACCACAATCAGCACAACACCCACCAGTACAATGCCCACCACCACAACCAGCACAACACCCAGTACCACAACCAGCACAACATCTACTACCACAACAACCAGCACAACGCCCACTTCCACAACCAGCTCAACACCCACCACCACAATGACCAGTACAATGCCCACTACCACAACCAGCACAACACCTACTACCACAACAACCAGCACAATGCCCACCACCACAATCAGCACAACACCTACCACCACAATCAGCACAACACCCACCAGTACAATGCCCACCACCACAACCAGCACAACACCTACTACCACAACCAGCTCAACACCCACCACCACAATGACCAGTACAATGCCCACCACCACAACCAGCACAACACCCAGTACCACAACCAGCACAACATCTACTACCACAACAACCAGTACAATGCCCACCACCACAACTGGCACAACACCTACTACCACAACCAGCTCAACACCCACCACCACAACGACCAGTACAATGCCCACCACCACAACCAGCACAACACCTACTACCACAACAACCAGTACAATGCCCACCACCACAACCAGCACAACACCCAGTACCACAACCAGCACAACATCTACTACCACAACAACCAGTACAATGCCCACCACCACAACCAGCACAACATCTACTACCACAACAACCAGTACAATGCCCACTACCACAACCAGCACAACACCTACTACCACAACAACCAGTACAATGCCCACCACCACAACCAGCACAACACCTACTACCACAACAACCAGTACAATGCCCACTACCACAACCAGCACAACACCTACTACCACAACAACCAGTACAATGCTCACCACCACAACCAGCACAACACCTACTACCACAACAACCAGTACAATGCTCACTACCACAACCAGCACAACACCTACTACCACAACAACCAGTACAATGCCCACCACCACAACCAGCACAACACCTACTACCACAACAACCAGTACAATGCCCACCACCACAACCAGCACAACATCTACTACCACAACAACCAGTACAATGCCCACCACCACAACCAGCACAACATCTACTACCACAACAACCAGTACAATGCCCACTACCACAACCAGCACAACACCTACTACCACAACAACCAGTACAATGCCCACCACCACAACCAGCACAACACCTACTACCACAACAACCAGTACAACGCAAACTACCACAACCAGCACAACACCTACTACCACAACAACCAGTACAATGCCCACTACCACAACAACCAGCACAACGCAAACCACAACCAGCACAACACCTACTACCACAACAACCAGTACAATGCCCACTACCACAACAACCAGTACAACGCAAACTACCACAACCAGCACAACACCTACTACCACAACAACCAGTACAATGCCCACTACCACAACCAGCACAACACCTACTACCACAACAACCAGCACAACGCAAACTACCACAACCAGCACAACACCTACTACCACAACAACCAGCACAACGCAAACTACCACAACAACTACGACAACACCCACTAGCACCACAACCTCTACATTCCTGCTTAACACAACATCCACTCACTTTACCTCGCTCTGTCTTCTGGTGATTTCACTCTATGGGCTGCTTGGTGACTTATAACATCAGAATGTGACACTACAAGCTATTTACAGTTTGAGGTTTCTGTACCCAATAATCTCAGGCACTGTGTTTGATATGACGCTTCCTCGTTCAATGTAGAGAATATGAAAGAAAAAATGTATTACTAAAGGTTTATTGTCAGCAAAAAAAAACAACAAAACACTGCACGGCAAAAAGAGGATTTTTGAGATGTTACGTTGAATTATCAGAGGTTAATTGGGGTTTCAAGCCTGAAGGGCTGAAACCCTTTTGTTTTTGTCCTGTTTTATTATCATTATTATTATTCAGGGTTCAAGCCCTAAGGGCTCTATGCAAGCTTGAACCCCAGAATTGCTGCTTGTGGCTATATTATTTAATTGTTTTTACACAGGAAAGCATTAAGATGTTAAATAAGCATGTCAAAACAAAAGTATTTATTACTTGTATAACATTGATAATGGAGATTTACTTAAGTGTAAGTAACCCTCAAAACTGTATAGTTCATTACTATTTCTATTTTCTGTTACTTTATACTTCTACTCCACTACATCTCAGAAGGGAATAATGTACTTTTTACCTCACCATATGCATGGCTGAAAAAAAGATTATTACCAACTCTGAGGTGGTTCCTAAAAGGAATAGCTTCAGTAGTGTGGAACAAACTGTGGCGTCCTGAATGTTTTATCAACAGCCCCAGACTTTTCAGACTCTTTTAGTGAGTTACCCCTCAGAGGGAACTCATTCAGCGGCTCCTCTGGCAGCAGCACATTGTCTCTCCCTGTCCTTTTTCACCGTGCACACACAGGAGTCAGAGTCTTCAAGTGATTTTGTCATAAACCTTTAATAAACTTATGTGATGCTTGCAACTCGACAAAAAACTACTTACATGTGAATGTGCAATAGTTATCGCAGCATGACAGCTCTTCACAGGTTACAGAGTGATGAAAGAGGAGAAATGGCAGAGCATTAAAGTCCAGGTGGTAAAAAAAACAACTCAATCATTTAGGATTTTACTAAAAGGAGGAATTCACCTATTGATTTATATATAGAGATCATAGGCTACAGTTTTTTTTTTTTTGTATCTGGGAGCTGTTTAAATGTGTAATTTGTGGTAGATTTTATTTTGTTTAACTATTAGTATTATATACAGAACCTGAATCTCACTCTGAGTTACTGTTGTTGTTCACAAAAAAAAAGAAATGAGGGATCATTTTTGTTTATTTTTTTCTTAATATTTAAAGACAAAGCATGAAACTATATCACTTATGTTGCAATTCAATGTTTTTTTTATGAATAATAAAATATTTTTTTCACTAATTAGTCATATTGTCAAGGATATCATTATTGCAAAAAATATCTTGAAATAATCCAGCTGACAAAGTTATTGTTATGGAAAGTGTGTAAATAACAACAGACTGCTGTTACGTACAGACAAACACGCTGCTCGCACAGCAGCACAGCACAGCACTCTGTGCTGAGCTTGTGTTGCGTTCAGGCGTTGTCACGTAATTAACAACTTCCAGCACTTAAATAGGTCATAGCACAAAACAGCAGCATGTCAAGTGGTGGGCGTGGCTCAAGTAGGGCGCAAAATTATAGAGAGAGAACGATACAGTGTGAATAAAGATTACATAACATAAAAATAACTGCAGTCTTTGTTATTTGATAGCCACTTAAATTAAACAATTTTTATAGGGCAAGTAAAAACTGACTTCGGGCAAGTGAAAAAAAACCTTAGCGTTGAATCCTGCAGGGCTGTCTGTGTTTATTGCTAAATTATCAGTAATGCAGTTAATCTCGACAAAATTATGAATATATTGTGTCGATATAGATACTGCTCCTAAATTTTGTGTTGGTGCGCCTAAAATTTTCAGTAAGGAGCGCTGGTGCTCCTAGTGGAAAAAGTTAGTCTGGAGCCCTGTCAATGATTATGACCTTTGAAGGAGTTGTGGGAAATTCACCTCTTACTCAGTGTTACAGTAAATCTATTCTCCTGTAGAACAAAGGTGTGTGTACTTAATATGCAGATGCATCACAGGCATCAAGACAAACATGTTTAACTTCATGCTTTCTCTTCTTAGAGGATTACATATTATGTTGGGGAAGTCATGCTTTAATGGAAGGTATGAAGCTGTGGGTGGAGCAGAGTGTAAGGAACATGGTATTTAACATTGAGGACAAAGAGAAGGAGGCACAGTAAAAATGGCTCTTTACCAGTTTCTGTGTGGTCTAACTGTGATGATCATTCTCTCATCCAAAGGTAAGAAAGCGGATTCATTTTTCTTTATTATATTACTTTTTCCTTTTTTAATTTCTTGCCTCATATTAAAAGGTGGATGAGACTATCATGCTACTTTTGTAGGACTTTAAGGGTTCTAAAGTAAGATTTTTCTATGTCTATTTCTATTTCTATTTTTCTTACTGGACCCCTGTGGCACCCTGCCTGTAATATGAATACATTACACTAACCACTCACTCTGCAGTTCAGTCATGTTCCTCAAAGCGATGACCATCTTTTTCATATCAGAAATGCTTTTCCACAGTTTGTTGTATGAGGGTCATCCTGACAGGGTCAAAATAAAGTGGGACTTCAATAGCTGATCTTTAAATATGTCCTTCAAATTACAGAGCAAATATTTCAACTAAAAAAAGCTAAATCACTGATTTTATAATGCAATCAAAAAAGTGATTAAACTTAAATAATGATAACTGTATTTATGTAGCACATTTAATAAGAAGATGCAGCATAAAGTGCTTAACATGAGATGAAAATAAACAATTGAAAAAAAAGGAGAATAAAGCAATAATACTTAAAGCAATAAGTGAGAGAAAAATAAACAAAACTTGGTCACAAACCAACAAAATTTAATACCAGTAGAATTAACCCAAATTAAAAGTCAAATTAACAAGATAACTTTCTCATTTCTTTTGTGAAAAATCTTCATAAAAACTCCAGTGTGAAATGTGAAAGCTAATCAATTAAAGTCCCTAAAGTGTCAGTAGAGTGCTGGTAATCAGCTGTGCTTCATTTCAAAAATCTTTCCTGTCTTTTCCACTCTAGTTTAAACTATGATTAATTAAAGAGAATAATTATGCAAGTTATTCTTTGGAAATGTTACCTGCAAAGGGAACATCAGTAGAGTGCAGAGCCAAATCATTCTGAATCAGATTTTCTCTATCAGCCATTGTGTCACGGCCTTATGGGGCAGCAAAACAAGGCCTCTCAACCATAGCACTATGTGGAGCGTTCACAGTCACGTATTGTCAAACATTTTAGAAATATCTTTTTGTTATTGGAGTACATGGCAAGCCCAAATATGTGTCTCCCTGCTCTCAAAGGAGTGCAGCAGGTTCTTAGATATTTAGGCAACTAACCCCAAGGTGAAAGTCAGTGGTAAGAGGTTTAACTAGTTCATGTTGGAGAGAATTTTTTGCACTTGCATTTTTCTCCTATTGACCTTTCGCCCTTAGTGTCCTGTTGTGCAACTGTGCAGTCGCAGTGTTGAATTCTTTTGTGTGTTTACCGAGAGCAATAAGCAGAGAGTCATTTGACACTGCATGCCTAGAGAAAGTCAAGGTAATGTCAAAAGTATAGCATCATGTCAGCCATGACTGGGGCTTGACAAGAGTGCAGATTTTATTATTTGAGTCGTGTGGAAAAACATGGAACCTAGACGTTAAAATTAACTGGTAACAGCGAGTGTACAGAACAAACAAAATCAGACATGGCCCTGAGGCAATTATAGCAATACCTTATATGATACAACAGCCCTTCCCTCCCGACCCCCTGCTGTTGCCAATTTTTTCCTTCCTTTAAATATTTCTGAGGCACGTCTTCATATACAGAATAGCGACATCCATTTTTTTTTTTTAATTATTATGTAAAGGGCTGAACTAAAACACATTGAGAGCTGATGTTGTTTGGGTGTTACAAAAATGAGACAAAAAGGGTCCCAAGGTCTTTTAAAAAAAATTCTCTGAACCACTGGCAGAAAAGCGCAGCATCTCTAATTTTAGGCAGGACATTATGTCTGAAGCCACTGGCCAGATGTGGGTGGGGCAGCCTCCTACCATTTGAGCAAGATGGCGTGCCTGGCCAAGAGTCGAGCAAAAGCCACCCTACGGCTCTGCTGGTCTCAAGTTGGGATCGTCTCCACTAGCAATGCCAACCAGGCAACAAAAGGGTCTAGTTCTACTATTTTTTCAAAGGATTTAAGGTGTAAAGATGTCTTTCCAAAATGCTTCCAAGTGAGGGCACAGCCAGTACATATGGATCAGGGTGGCATCGTTGTTTTTGCATTTGTCACAGGTGGGAATTGTATCAGGTCAGATGCTAGACAGCGACAGCTTAACCTTGTGGGCCCCATGGACCACCTTAAATTGCTATAAGCAATGTGTTGCGCAAAGTGAGAATTTATGTATTGTTGAAAGTATAGAGACCCATTGGTCCTCAAATATAGGTCCCAGATCTTGTTCCCAGGCTACCTTAATCCTGTCTAGAGGTGAACATGATTGGCATTCTGTAATTTAGAAAGTGCACCTCTAGACAATGAATTTAAGGAATGAAACATGTGACTTGCACTGGTAACAGGTTCTACAAGAAAACAAGGTATGTTTGAACGGTGCGGATAGATCAAAAGAGAAAAGCAGCCATCTTTGAACCAACTGATGCAATTCCTGTGCCAAATCAAAAAAGCTGAGTCAGACCAAGATTGGGAAAAGAGATGATTGGAAGCAACTGGGCTCCGAAGGGAGAAGTCTCTGTGGCCAAAGGACTTCTTAAACTGGGCCCACACTTTAAGGGTATGAGGCGCAACTTGGTTGTCTAGTTGAGTAGGGCTAAAATTGAAGCTCCACAGATGTCACTTCTGGGCTTTCAGGCTGAAGATGAAAGTGGGTCCAGAAAGCAAGGTAACAAATATTGGAAGCCCAGTAATAATGACGGAGGGTAGGGAGCCCAATGCCTCCGTCCTTTTCAAATCTCTGGAGCTAAATCTTGCTTACTCATGGCTTCTTATCCGGACATATGTATGATGAAAAAAAAAAATTAATCTCATTACACAAAATACTATTTTGGGATGATCCCACAAAAGTTTTAGAAGTAGGTCCCAGTTAAATTTCCGCATATCCTGTTGGGTTTGGGTATGTGCTCACAAATGCATGCCGTCATCAAGTGCTTCACCCTGACTGAGTTTACTTAACATGTCCTTCTGTGTTTTAAATTTCAGGATGTCAATCACAGCAGCTGCCAGGTAAGCATCCAAGAGCAGCATTACAAGTTTTCTTTCTGCCCGTCAGCTATGAACAACTTCTTGCCTACACTCCATGTTTAACTCCCCTCTCTTCTCCTCTGTCAGTTTGTGGCCGAGCTGTAAGAAACTCCAGAATTGTGGGAGGTGAAAATGCGTCTCCGGGAAGTTGGCCCTGGCAAGTCAGTTTAAAGTTGCATGGCACTGTCTTATGTTCAGGGTCCCTGATTAACAACCAGTGGGTGTTGACGGCTGCTCACTGCTTGACAGAGTAAGGGATCACTGTTGCAAATTCTTTTATACATTTTATGAATTTGGTTTGTTAGCTTTTAACAGAGATAGGCAATACACAACATGAGTCTGGAAACATTGTTAAGCATTACTTCACACAGGGACATTACTTTACATACATACATCAGGGACAGAATGTTCAGCACATTGCCTTTTGTCACCTGTCAACATGGCTGGAGCTAAGAATTATGGGTCTACATTCCACCTGTGACAAATAACAGCCCACATGTATCCAGAGCTCAAACACACCACTAACATTTACAGTGGGAAAAGCACAACGGAAGATCAAAATTAATATTGATTCACTTTGGATAGTTTCAAAACTGCCTAAAAACGTCAGGTGTGTATTTAGTGGCACCTACTGGTGATGAAGCAGAACTACAAACTTCTCCCATGTGCCAAGCATGTAGGAGAACTACAGTGGCTGACGTGAAAACATGAAAACGCAAATGGCCCTATCTAGAGTCAGTCAGCACGTTTACATGTAGAGTTAAGTCGAGCTACATGTATAGCTCGACAAGGCCATTTGATTGGACAGCTGTCCTTACAAGCACAGGAATGGAAACGATTTATTGACCAAAGAATGTCCGACTCCACCATGATAGGTGGCGATATGCCCCCTTTCAGCTCGTTAGTATGGGACCTATTTTATCACGGACCAAACAATTGACAAACAAGTTAGCTATGATTAGCAAACTGTTACCATGGTGAACAACCTTACAGTCCATCCAACATGCTCTGGATGTAGATTTCGCCATGTTGTGACCAGCTTCTTCTTCTGTTATGCATTTAATGCTTTTGACATCCTGATCAATGCCCGGGACGGACACTGTGAAACATGCGCTGAGTGCCTTGGCCAGTTCGAGTCCGATTGTCTGGGTGTGTTAGTCGATTTGAGAAATTTGATTTAGTATGATTTGAATCGAACTAGCATGTTTGCATGTATTTCAGAAGTCCGGTTTTAGTCGGACTAACAAAATTAATCGATTTTCTCTGATGTCATGTAAACATACGGAGTGTTTGGTTTGTCCATTCTGGGCTACTGGAGGACCCATTCCATCTGTAGATGTAGGCTCATTCTAAGGTAACAAAAACCCAATGATTCCTATTTTCATATTCTTACTATAAACTAATGAAAACACAGTTATGAATACTTTACACCATTTCTGCCAATAGATGCCCCTAAATCCTACACACTGAACCTTTAAGCAAACAAAATCAACTGATGGAGCAAAGCCTGAATTTATTTGCTAAGAAGGGAATAAACTCCTAAGTAATTAAGACTGAAATTTACAAAATTTAAAGTGACCCTTTAAAAAGCCCTCCAGAGTCTTTGGATCCTTGGTACACTGTGATAAATTTAGTTACGTTATAAATTTAATTATATGATTTCTTTTTAGACTTTTACTTAAGCAATGCTCATTGATGCGAAGTATCTACCTGCCACAGCTGGAAGTGGTCTGGTTTGCATTGCGATCTGATCTCAGCACTAACATTCCCCCCCTTATAAAACTGAACAGGCACTCTGGATGCTGAATAGTAAAAATTTTACTATTTTTCTTTTTTGTCCTTAAGACATGACCTTCTAACGACAGAAGTGTTCCTGGGCCGCCACAGCCAGTCAGGTCCAAACTTGAATGAAGTGTCACGGCGACTTGACAGCATCCATTGCCATCAATCATACGAATTTCTGACCCATAACAACGACATATGTCTTCTGAGGCTGTCGGCGCCGGTGAGTTTTACGGACTACATACAACCGGTCTGCTTGGCCTCGGCAGAGAGCACTTTCCACACCGGGGTTAGCAGCTGGGTCACTGGTTTTGGTTCTACTCAGGCTGGTAAGATCACACAATGAACACTTTTGTCACAAAATGATGCATACACATGTAGTGCCTTATATTGTATTATTTAATCAAATGTACCTTTGAAATATCTCCAATTAGATTCATTTGCCCAAGCCGACATCCTGCAGGAAGTGAATTTATCAGTGGTGGGAAACAATGAGTGCCAATGCACCCATCCCCACCTCACAGACAACATGATCTGTGCTGGGCACAAAGCTGGAGGGAAGGATGCATGTCAGGTGACCACCATTGTTTGTGCATTTGATATGTAATGCCTTGACGACAGCCAGGGGTGAAATTAATTTTACAGCAAGGTGCAGAACAATATCCTGAGAATATGCACCTCCAGTTTCACTTTCAAGGCAGATAATTTACCTCTTAAGTAGCTTGTCTTTAACTACCTGAAACCAACATGTGCATTAATTTCCTTCGCACTTGAGTCTTCGGATTACTGTTAGTTATGTTAGCATTAGCTTACCTTAGCTTTCATGGATTGTACCAGTTGTTTTGTTGCTGATTCCCTGTTGCACGAACTGTTAGCTAAAATTTCTGACTTCTTGTTTTTTAGGTTTTAATGTAAGCTGTTTTTGCTTGTTGCGAGTCTTTACGCTAAACACATCAGAAAGTTATCCATGGACTGACAACACAAAGATGACATCAGAAAGAAGTTCGACTCTTACATCAGACACATGTTAAAGTTTGGTTGCATTGAAAATTCGGCTGATTATATTCGAAGTGTCTAACAATGTTTACATTTCACAATGTTTGGACCCTACTATTATGACGTTTTGCAGATGTTGAGTTTTGTTTTCCATACCTCACGACTAAATGTCATTATTCTGGTTACTAAACAACACAACTTAAAACCAACCAAATATCAATGTCCTCTGTTGTCAGTTCTCTACGTCAAAATGACATCAGACATTGTCTTTACATTGAATTGTGGTCACCTGATGTCACAACCTTAACTCAACCACGTATCAATGTCCAGCTACATAGGTGGCAAGCTGGGCATTTTATTGGTTTAAATAATGTTCTACAAAATTATTTAGTTGCCAAACAGCGTTACAGGATTCATGATGGAACTGAGACTAAAAGATACTCTATCCTATCCCTGCAACTATTGGTTTCTTTCCACAGGGAGACTCAGGGGGGGCACTGGTGACCAAAAACGATTCAGTGTGGATCCAGATTGGAGTTGTGAGTTTTGGTGAGGGCTGCGGCGAGGCTATGACTCCTGGAGTTTACGCACGTGTGTCCCGGTACCAGAACTGGATCACCAACATCACTGGCGGCAGCGAAGTTGGCTTTGTTACCTACATCTCCTCAGGAGTGGACAGCGACTTAAACTTTAACTGTCCTACATCACCACCGGGCACTGCGACAACCAGATTCCCGTTTCACCCATTTAACTACACAACCATCACTAGCACCACCACTTGCGAGGGCTGTGATAAGGGTGATGGCAGCGTATTTGACAGTGGTGAAAATGTGATTCATTTCTCCCACCTCACTCACTTCACCTCTCTCTGTCTTCTGGTTATTTCACTCTATGTGCTGGTTGGTGACGTGTAACATAAGAACGTGAAACTACAAACTATTTACAGTTTGAGGTTTCTGTGCCCAACAGTCTCAGTCACTGTGTTTGATATGAAGCTTCTTCTTTTGATGTGGAGAATATGAAACGGAAAATGAAATACTGACGTGCTGTTATTGTAAACAAAAAAAAACTTTTTAAATGAATATATATCGATTGAACGATTGTACATTCTTATGATTTGATGATAATTACAAATGGGATTGTTGGAGAGTAACTTAACACTATGCTGAAACGCAGTGTGTTAGAAATGTGTCCTGTTGTACCTGTAACCATACCCATTGTGATGTCACAATTTTCTGGAGTACATCACTGCAAGTCAGCAAAAAAAAGAAGATTTTCGCAATTTCAAGTTGCATTATCAGAGATTAATTTCTTTATGCCATTAAAAATAAATACATTTTATAAACTTGCAGATTGTGGAATTGATGTAAAGTACGGACAAAGTAGTTCATAAAATTTTGCATTGTCCTTTAAAGAAATTATTTTAGACATGTTTTGTAAGATTTGTTTCAACTGTGGAAAAAAAAATTTACCTCCTGGGTGCAGAAGGCCAAGGAAGAAATAATTTCCTATTTACACACTTAGCAGAGATTGAGCCACATTAGCATTCATTCAAGTGTTTCTGGACACCTGATGAATGCAAGTAGTCAAATGTTCACTCTCCTTTTAGCTCTGTTTTGGTTGACCGACTCTTGAGGGAAACATTTGGCTCTTAATTTGCTAAATGTTCACAGGAGATTCAAAAAAAGCTGATGTACATGAAACAGAGGTAATACAAAGCAGGAAGTAAGTCCACAAAGTTGCTGGCCTATAGATTAAAAAAGCAAATGGCAATTAATAAGACGCCTGAGAGATCGTCTAGCTGAGCATAAATATGCCATTAGAATTAAAAATCATGACTTCCCCATAGCTAGGCATTTTAGTGAATATCACAATGCAAATTACTGTGCATTGAGGGCACTGAGCACATTAAACTTATGATTAGGGGCGGTGACAGAATACAGAGACTTAACCAAAGGGAAGCTTTTTGGATTCATCAGTTGGATGCATTAACATATCCTGGTCTTAATGAAGATATAGACTTTACATGTTTCCTTTAACGTTTCTGTTATGTTTAGTATGTTCATTCATCATATCCTGAACATATGTTTAATACTGGTTCATGGGTATTTTATTAAGTTTGATTGATGTTTTGTTTTGTTTTGTGTGTTGCTCTTGTTTTCTCAGTCTCTGTGATTTATTATCGTGGTTCATTGGCTTCACTGTCATGTCATTAACTGTGTCATGATATTTTCTTATTGGCTGCTGCTACTATATAGATGAAATCACACCTTGGTGCATCTGTTTCTCCAGCCCTGATGAAAACCAACAGTGGTCGAAACATGTTGGCTTTTTAATGAGTTGGCCATTAGGCTTTTTAATCAAATCTTTCCTTCCTCATTTTATTGTGTTTTGAGTGCCTGGATTCTTTTCCTGTTAGCAGTATTTTTGATTTCCCTCCTTTTTTCCCCCAAGAGCACCCGATACATCTTTTGATCTACACTCTACAACACAGAGGATTCATTTACTAACTCTCAACCAAAGATAAGTAATAAAAATAAGATAATCCAATTGTTAAATTCATTGAATTTACAAAGAGTGACAGAGGACCAAAACTCAGCTCTGATAAAGGAAATTGCATCAGAAGAAATAAAGTCGGCAATTTCAAAGCTGAAGACAAACAAGGCTTCAGGCACAGATAGATACACCTCAGAGTTTTATAAAGTGCTCAGGGAACCATTGATCCTCCCATTAAAAAATGCATTTAACTGGGCGCTAAAAGAGGGAGAAATTCCAAACTCTTGGAGGGAAGCCTTCATTTCAGTTATTCCAAAAGAAGGAAAGGACAAAATGGAGTGCGCTAATTACAGACCAGTTAGTGTTCTTAATCAAGACTACAGATTATTCACTACTATCCTAGCCAGACACTTAGATATAATTTTGCCAGTTATAATACATCAGGACCAGACCGGATTTATAAAACAGAGACAGACACAGGACAGTATTCAGCGAATACTTCATGTGATGCAAAACATCATCTAAAAACGATTAGAGGCAGTAATATTGGGATTGGATGCGGAAAAAGCATTTGACTCTGTCAGGTAGGAATTCCTATAAATGGTGCTGGAGCGATTCATTTTTCATGAAACATTTGTCAAGACCATATAATCTATATATAATAAACCCAAAGCCAGGATTAAAATGAATGGAAATCTCTCAAATTCTTTCACACTAGAACGTGGGTGTCGTCAAGGCTGTTCCATTAGCCCTCTCCTATTTGCTATTTATTTGGAACCTCTGAGCCAATGGATAAAACAAAATGAAAATATAAAAAAGGTATAGACCATGAAGGAGATGAACAGAAAATAGCATTATTTGCAGATGATGTTTTAATATATTTAACACAACCCACAGCGTCCCTTTCAGCACCCATGACAACACTTGAGGAATTTGATATATTATCAGGCTATGAATTAAATGTGAAAAAAAAAAACAGGTTCTCACATTTAACTATGTACCGGACCGAAATGTTAGAGAAAGGTACAGATTTAATTGGCATTCAAAATCCATTAAATATTTAGGAGTAGCCCTACCTCAAGACTTGTCTCAATTGAAATCTATAAATTATGATTCATTCATTTCAAGCATAAAATCAGATAAGGTCAGGTGGAATTTAATCCCATTCACAAGTTTAGTTTCAAGAGTGGAGACGGTTAAAATGAACGTTCTCCCGAGGCTGCTGTATATATTCCAAACTTTGCCAACAGACAGAGACTTTACAGAGTGGGATAAATTCATCTCAAGATACATTTGGCAGGGGAAAAAAACACGCATAAGACTTAGAACTCTAGAGTTGCCCAGAGTTTAATGGGGGCTAGCTCCTCCATGTCTTAAAAGCTATTATCAGGCTGCACAACTAAAAACGTTGTGGAGCCTGTGCAATCCTGGCTGGGTGTATCCCTTAACATACAGTTTGAGATTATATCAAAGAACAGCCTGACAGAGCAGAGTAGGGTACAGCGATGGATTGCACATGATTCAGATTTGACACCCAACACAATAGATAGGAGGTTCAGTAGATGGGGCGGGGGACCAACAATATTTTGGGAGCTCTTTAAAAAGACGGTTATTAAAAGTTTTCAAGATCTAAAAAAATCAATATGTTTTGTTTTTTCATGGTTCACATGTTTATTTTCATTGTTACCCTCCAACAGGGAAAAAAGGACTCGACAAGAAGGGAATGAAAATAAGGATTGGAGTGACAGAAGTACTCCATATTATTTCAGGTCTACTCGATTTTAACTTAAACTGTGTGATTACGCCTACTTACGCTTTCGTTCCCCTGGTTAGAGTATGGGTTTGTTCTGTGTATCTGGAAAACATATATACAAGATGTAAGATGTGGATGGGATGATGCTGTCTAGAATCAATAAAAAAAAGTTAATTACAAAAAAAAAAAAAAAAGTAAATGTTTTACGGTGTTCACCTGCTATTCGTTAAATTTGTCTGTCTGTCCTTTGGTGATAGGAAGGTCGTGTGCAGTTGGTTTATCAGACAGATGTGTGAGAGCCATGAGAATGAACCAAAACAGTGACGCTGTGGACAAGACCAAAACAATGAGATGAAAGATGCGAGAATTCTCGCCAGAGCTGAGGGGAACAAGCAGCTAGCCAAGTCATGTGACTCATGTTTTAACATAAAAAATACTGGTTAGTGATGTTTTAAATAAATATTTGAATTACCGCCTACAGGCTGTATGCCTCCTGCGAACCAGACAAGTTGCAGTTTACATCCACAATGCTTCAAACATGGATGTCGCTGCAAAGAAGCTACAAATTCTAAAATGTGGATGCTTCGCACGCATCTTCAACCAGGCGGCACAAAAAATCTATACAATCGGCACAGTCTCAAGATGGGTATCGAAGATTTGA
This sequence comes from Epinephelus cyanopodus, assembly GCA_026686955.1. NCBI lineage: Eukaryota > Metazoa > Chordata > Actinopteri > Perciformes > Serranidae > Epinephelus > Epinephelus cyanopodus. The sequence continues at coordinate 16,730,142 of CM048934.1, forward strand.
GTCATCGGACTAAATGTCACCCCTTCTGTTCCTGAGTTGAGGCGCTAAATACTGACCAAAAGAACATGTTTTTGCAACACATTATGATGTCACAGTGAAGTTGACCTTTGACTTTTTGGATCTAAAATGTCATCACCTCATCATTTATTCTATTAGACATTTGCGTCATAATTTTTTTTGTCATAATTAGTGTATGAATTCTTGAGCTATGGCCAAAAAATATTTTGTGAGGTGACAGTGACCTTTGGCCACCATCCAAATGGACGTTTGTGCCAAACTTTAAGAAACTCAAGGAAATGACATTCAAGGAAATAAGACAGGTGAGGTCACTGTGACTTTGACAAAAAAAAAAAAAAAAATCTAATCAGTTCATCTTGCCTCGAAATGGATGTGGTGCCAAACTTTAAGAAATTCCCTCAGGGCGTTATTGTGTTACGCAAATGGGACCACTAGACATATGGACAAGCTGAAAACATAAGGTCTCCGGCCACAGTTGAATGCTTCATAGCTCACATTTATCCAGAACGTGTAGAACTACTCAAACAATTTGGCAAAACCTCTGTATAAAAACCTAAAACCTAAAAGTCTTTGTACAAGGTGAAAATCCTCTCATAAGCTGGCTGTCTGAACCTGCAAAGTGGGAGTTCTGGTTTTGTTCTACCGCTCCGTCATTTTCAATAGAGCTCCTCAGAGAGGATTACTCATGCTCTCACACACACACACACACAAACACACTCATTCCTGTTAACCTGGCAGGGAAGTGCAACTCATCTCCCCTGGCCTGCAGGATCAATCGGGTGAAAAATTACATGCACTGATTCCAAGTGTGTTTGAGCACTCATTAGGTGTGTGTTTATGTGTGTATGTGCATGTGGCTTTTGTGTATATGTACATCGCACTGTCCTTAAATGCCCTTCGAGGTTCACAAACCACCTCCAAAATGAAACCTAATTGGGCCAAATGTACCTTATTTTTCATTTCCTTACACTTTTTTTAGTGTTAATTTTCAAATATTCACACATGAATGCGACCACCATCCCCAGGCAGGCCACGGCGGATCATTTGTGACAAACCTGCACTCCAATATGTTCTGGGTGGCTGATCGGAAAACTAACTAGCAAGCAGCCTGAAGCAAAAGCCTCATTGTTATTCCGTGGCTGTGATGGCGTATTATTATTTTAGTCTCAGTGGCGTAAATTGTGTGTTTGTTGACTTTTCTCACAGAGAAAAGATGACAAAAAACAAATCTGACTCAGGGGTGAGAAACACCCTGCTGAAAATAAAGAATAGGAGCACTTTGTTTCTGTGTGTCACTCCCTTTTGCCTCTTTCTTGGCGAGAAATGTTATTCATTTTGATTATGGTGAAACTTGTTATTTTTTACAAGCCTTTTTCTATCAGTCCAGAGGCTTAGAAGAGAAACATTATTGAAAAAGTATCCCTGTTATCGAGCCCATTTTCATAACTTTTGAGTGTCCCTTTTCGATGCTGTCTTGCATAATAAGTCACTGTGTCTCTTTTGTTACGTGTACATTATATGGCATTTTTTTGACCTTCTTCAGCTGATTAAAGAAAAAGATGAGGTGCAAAGAGGAGAAAATTGGTCAAAGAAAAAATATGTACCTGCATTTTTACCATGTTCCACAAAGCTTGCTGAAGGTTTTCTTTTCATCACACTGGTGTAAAGATCGGAGCACTGAAAAGAAAAGGAGAAAAAACAGTGACCCTGTAAGAAAGTCAGACAAGAAAAGCTAATTAAGAGAGAGAGGGCTGTGACTTGTAAGTGGCATTTAACAAAAATCGCATTTAAATGTAGCCATTATTACTGAGCCAGTACACCGCAGATATAATCTGATCCAACAAAAGGGGGATCGATGATAGAGAATGACAGTTCGACATTTCGTATATGAGTTTTCTACCTTTTCTGTACAGTAGTTTTTTTCAGACATTTACTGTGCACATCTAATTTTTATGAAAAAAAAATAGCATTCATGTCACATAAAGACATACAGCCCATCCTGCATTCACCACAGTGGAAAATACCCACACAATTAACCTGTGCAGCATATATACTGCTCTGTTTGTATCCTTGAAGGCAGACTGTCAGGGGCACTGGCATGTGAAAAATGAACCTATAATGGAGGGCATTCATAATAGAGAAGGAATCTTGTCTGGAAGCCTGAGAAGTTGTGTTGAGAAAAAAAAAAAAAAAACACAAAAGGAGTATGCAGAGTGACAGAAAATCATTGCGGCAGTGGATGCCGTCAGGTCAGGGGCACACATATTACATATAAAAGCTAGAAAAATGAGGCAGATCAGTGCTCACAAAGGCTCAACACACCAGCAAACAATAGACTAAATCCAGGGCTAACACACTTGTAAACACTGGCTTTAAGCAGGGCTAAAAAGGCAGTAATTATTGGATTAAACAGGGCTAAACACCAGACAATACTGGACAAAACACCAGGGAAAACTTTATTAAAAGAGGACGACAATACACGTGAGTAATGTTACTAAAACTGGACTGAACAATAACTCAATTTTGAGAGACCAGTAGAACACTGAACTACAACATGAGTGAGGACTGACACATTGATGAATATCAAACCAGAGCAGGGCTAAAATACCATTCAATAGTAAATCATTCTAAGGCTGATATGGCAGTGAATATTGGACTAAACAGGCCTATATGGCAGCCAATACTGGACAAAAAGCAGGTGTAAACACGAGTAAATTTTGGACCAAAACATAGGCTAAATCACAAGTGAATAATAAAATAAAACTAGGGCTAAGCAGCACTAAATACTGGTTCAAATTAGGGCTTGAAAAACTAGAGCAAAAACTGCGAATATTAAACCACAGTACAGCAAAAATATCAGTCAATTATGGAACAAACCAGGGCTAAACATCACTGAATAATGGACCAAAGCAGGGCTAAAATACCAGTCAATATTGGACCAAACCATGGTTGAAACATCAGGGAATATTGGACTAAAATAGGGCTAAAACATGAGCGTATACTGGACAGAAACAGGGCTGAAACATCTGCAAATATTAGAATAAAAATCAGGGCTAAAACATTAGTAAATAATGAACCAAACCAAGGCTTAAGTACCAGTCAATACTGTACCAAACTAGGGCTAAAATATCAGTGAATATTGGACCAGGCAATCACTAATACATCAGTGAATACTGGACCACACCAGGGCTAAAACATCAGTGAATATCAGACCAAACTAAGGCTAATACATCAATGAATGTTTGACCAAACACCAGCTAAGAGATAATATAGAAATGACACCTCACTTTCCAAACTGAGCATTATGAACAGCAGCACACTGCAGAGCCTGTTGCAGCTCTGTCTCACTGCTGACTCACTCACTGTTTGTATGTAATGACTCATGGTGAAGTTAAGATGCTGCCATTGTTACTGATCTACTGTTGAACCCCCCACCTCATCACTGTTACACAACCTAATGTGAAAAGAGTGCTCATCAATCTCTGTGACTTTTTATCCTTAAATCTGTGCAAGTGGTAGTATGACTACTACTACTACCACTTGTAGTAGTGGATTCCTTTTTGTTTACTGTTAAACGCTTTTTGTAAAGCACCTTTTATGCAGAAATGCAACCTGAAAAACAGATTATGAAACAACAGTTATGAGCAAAGAACTGGAACAAAAACTAAAATGATGAATTTGACAATAATTAAAACATTACACATGCAATCACTGATTTTATAGCCACATGGAGGCAGCTGCAACAAGTTGTAAACAAGAGAAGCTGATCTGAGGAACTTTTTAGCAAACAGTTTGGAAAGCAACATAAACATTCATTCAGTCTTGTTTGTGTCCACTTGATAAATATAAGTCCAATATTCGCTCATTTTTAGCTCTGTTTTTGGTCTCCACCAACTCCTGAGGGAAATACCTGGCTTTTTGGCTGCTACATGCTCCACTATGTTTACCAGCTTGTCTCCAGCTGTCTGTCTGCTGTTTGCAGGTAGGGTGCAGGGGGTTTTAGAGCTTTTTTTTTTTGCCTGTCTTGGCTGAAACTGATGCTATAAGAGCAGTGAGAGTGAAGCTAGAGTTTTGGGCCAGACAGCTTAATACTGAAGGCCTATACACCAGTGAATATTAGACCAAACCAGGCTAAAACACGGTCAATATTGGGCCAAACCAGGCTAAAATATGGTCAATATTGAACCAAACCAGGCTGAAATACCCGTCAATATGGAACCAAACCAGGCTAAAATACGGTCAATATTGGGCCAAACCAGGCTGAAATACCAGTCAATATTTGGCCAAACCAGGCTGAAATACCAGTCAATATGGAACCAAACCAGGCTAAAATACAGTCAATATTGGGCCAAACCAGGCTGAAATACCAGTCAATATTTGGCCAAACCAGGCTGAAATACCAGTCAATATGGAACCAAACCAGGCTAAAATACGGTCAATATTGGGCCAAACCAGGCTAAAATACAGTCAACATTGGGCCAAACCAGGCTAAAATGCCTGTCAATATTGAGCCAAACCAGGGCTAAAATACCTGTCAATATTGGGCCAAACCAGGCTAAAATACGGTCAATATTGGGCCAAACCAGGCTAAAATACAGTCAACATTGGGCCAAACCAGGCTAAAATACGGTCAACATTGGGCCAAACCAGGCTAAAATGCCCGTCAATATTGAACCAAACCAGGGCTAAAATACCCATCAATATTGAACCAAACTAGGGCTAAAATACCAGTCAATATTGAACCAAACGAGGCTAAAATACCTGTCAATATGGAACCAAACCAGGCTAAAATACCTGTCAATATGGCATCAAACCAGGCTAAAATACCCGTCAATATTGAACCAAACCAGGGTAAAATACCTGTCAATATGGAACCAAACCAGGGCTATTTTTTCTTATTTATCAAAAATATAAGAATAAATAAACAATAAAAAAAAAACACAAAGTCTGAGGAAGCAAAATTATCCCCAATTAAAAGCTAAAAAGAGTTTGCCATTGCAGTAGTAGAGCTTTGTTGGAAGATGCATAGTGATAGCAGTAGCAGGTAAATATGTGACAGTAGCAGCAGTAGTACAACTTGAACACAATCAATCATACTAGCAGAGTAGCAGTTCAATCATGCAGTCGTGGTTCACTTCCTATTCCCTAAACTCTTCCTCCAGAAACATCTCATGAGCTTTGAATATAGGCAGCTTTGTTTTTGTGCTTCCTTTGTGTTTCCTTCTTTTCTTTAGGGTATTAAAAAATGTATCCTTGGAGCAGAACCCAACTAAGCACCGAATCGTTGCTGTGTGTGTGCAGGCCCATCTGCATTATTGCCTTACCACTAAAAGGTAAATGTGGGAGTGTGCATGTATGAGATTCAACTGGGTGCCTCCCTTCTTTTCACCTTAACCTTGTTCCACCTCCATCTTTGTTTCCCTTTTTTCTCTCTGCTGCCTGTTTTATCCTCCTCCCTGTGTCCTCGCTCTCTTGCTCTGGGCTCAGAACAAAATGAAAAATCACTGAAGTCAGCATCTGTTGATTTCTAAGCGAGTGTGTGTGAGAGAGAGATCAAGTGTGTTTGAGACACACAAGAGTAAATTGCTTTAATCTTCCCCTTTGCAGCCTCAGCTGCAGTCCTGAACTGGATATCATTTGCTTCAGTAGCCATGGGTGTCTCTCTCACACTGTCACACACACACGCACATAACTATACAGAATATACTCACTGAAGTTGCTTTGTTGATGGTTATAAATTATATTGATGCACACTGTCTTCACAGTGCAGCGAGCAAGGCAAAAGTTTTCAGGTATGCGAGACTGTGAGACCTTTAAGCAAACACTCATATGTATTCAGGATAGGGCTCTCTCTCTCGCACACACACACACACACACACACACACACACACACACACACACACACACACTCTCTCTCTTCATCCTTTCACCTCCTCTTCCTCTCCCTTCACTGAGCTCTTTATGTGCAGGAAAGCCTCTGCAGTGAAGTAAAGGAATGACAGAGCAGCTGATATTCAGCTCCACACCTCCCCACTGACTTGTCTCTGAACATTTTTTTGTCTTTTAAAGCTACATGAAATTCAATGGCATGACATCATTCCCTAAATGAGCAAAATTCCCATATTTATTTCCTGGTTCAAAGGTTCACTTTGAATTGTTTTGTTGCAGACACGGAAAATTTTCAAACAGGAGCTCAGCGACCCGCAGTCCTGACTTCACTTCCTGTCATTTAGTTTCTTTGATCTGTCTTTGTGAAAAAAGAAAATAAAACATCCAGTAAAACAAGTATCTCATCATCAGTGTTCCGCATGGAAAGATTATATCCTCGCCAGAGGAATGTGGTCACACCCCTTATCCTGTTCTTGAGAAACCTGAATATGCCAACTGTAGAACAACAATTGAGACCAGAACACTGGCGTGTAAACCCCTGAGGCCACACGCATAAAACTCTGTGTGTACATACCAAGACAGAAATGTGCACATGCATTCTTTTCATCAGATTTATGAAGCTGTGGCACACGTTTCAGTTTAAGAAAAATCTTAAAAATTGTGGAACCAGGGGCACATGCACAAGCCTTGTTTCTACACTCACGGTTCACCATGAATAGGAGCCCAGTCTCACTCAGAAGTCGTCGAAATCTGGCTCTTGGCAGTGAGTTGCAGCATCAGACAATGACGAAAAAAGACGTCCTTTAACATCCTTTAAGCGCCAAGGGGAAGCGTGGCGGGACAAGAACTAAAGTTAAGGCGGTATAAGGCTGAGCAGGGCAGATGGGTCCAACAAACACCAACTTTCATTCAGGAGAGTAGTGTTCGCATCCCGCAAGATTATAAAGACAAATCCTGTTTGTTTTTCCTAAAACCAACCAGTTTTTCTTGCCTTAACCCAACCATGTACTCCACGTCTACCATGTCTACCGCTTTAGTTCTTATACAGTGAAGGCGTGGGGTTTATGCTAAGGGTTGCCTCATTGCATCATCAAGCATGCTTTTAGCCCTGCCCAGAAAATCTTGGATACAAGCAGTGGAGCACATGGTCTAACTCCACATTTCCGCACTGTATAGTTCTCAGTCTTTTCACATTTTCAACAAGTGTTTCTAACATCTAACATATGTTAAGATGTAAATCTCAGATTTTACTTTACCTCGACTTCAGATATCTGGGCGCATATCGATACTTCATCATTCATTAGATCTGTCACTGAGAGTTATGGCAAAGAAAGTGCAGTTCTACCGACTGTGTTTTCCAACAGTGACAGAGCAGCTGCCATTATGTCATTATGGATATTTGTAGCATCCTTACCAATGATTCATCACATTTCTGCAAACCGTTATCACAGTAAAAAAATCAATTTTTGTCATTTTTAAATGTTAGAGGGATGATAAATGATTTATTCATAGTACTCATGCTGAAACTGACTGTACAAAGTGCTTCACAAAACAGAATGAATTAATCAATAACAAGGAGATGGTTGTCCTATCGATTAAAGGCTTAAAAATGCCCCAAAAAAATGTTAAAAAAAAACAAGGAGGTGGTGGCTCAAATGTAAATGACACAAATAATTGGAAATAAAGTTTATAAATGCGCATTTGATTGACATTTTGGAGGACGCTGTGCAGCCTGCAATAATAACAATCAGTGAAACTGGAAAAAAAAAAAAACCTAAGCACTATGTCACCAATAGGGCTTTAATCAACCAAAGAAAATCTTGGTCGACTGAAATTCTACCTGCTCTCCAACCAATCCATTCGTAAATGGTGAAAAAAATTCTGCATGTTATCTCTACATTAACTAAACTGATCACAGTGCACTGAGTGAACTCTACCTGGTAGCATTGTGTGTTCACCAAAATGGGGTTTTATTCCTGTCACAGAGCTCAAAATCAACACTTGCCCAGGGCAGGAAACTCTATTTGGGCAAGTGGAATGAAACATCAAATGGGCCTGATGAGAAATATCTCTCTGACATACTGTAGAAGGTACCGTTGAGGTTGATGTCATACACAACATAACATTACAAACCTTAAATATCTCTGTAGGGCTGCAAGCGAGAGAGAGACTTACTATTTTTAGCCCTGAAACTAATGTTAGCCATCTTGCCGCTCCAACAAGGGCTCTGGTGTGATTGCATCCCTTTCAGATGCTTTATAATCCAGTGTTGAACTGCAGGGTCTTTTTGGAGACTTAGTAAAATAAATCCATAGTGATAAATCCAACACTGAATGTCCTCTGTGATTATTTGTCCATTTTTCCAATTGTCAATGAGAGTTGAAAAATGTTTAACTTTGCATAAAACGCTGCACTCATCACTTTTGCCAGCCATTCAATCACAGGGAAGAAGGGACGGGACAAATACCACAAAGATCAAATGTCACAGAGGACAAATACAAGTACTGAACAGTTGAGAAAAAAAAAGGCTATGGTGGACACACGGTCTTATTAATGTAACATGAGCAATTGTCAGACCAATGAGAATTTAGTCGTACAAGAGCATATCGACAATCAACCAACCGACCAAAAGATTACAGCCTAAGTTACCTGTTTATCAGTCTTGTCCTTATCATTTCACCCACAGCTATCTTAGCTAAAACTGTGTAAAGGGGAACTTGTGTTGCCGCTCCAAGTCCACCAACAGCTGCCGGTCCCTCGCAGTGGCCAGGATACCTGCAGATGTTCTTGCAGCTGGTCTTGGCTGCTCTCCAGCTCTGATGAAGGTGATGGCTTGCTTGGAGGGGCGGGAGTGCTTGGCCCACTCGACTCCTGTAGCAATGGCTTCAGCACCTGGTCATGCCTCCACCTGTACCTTCCCTCTCCCAGTGCCTTTGAGCAGCGACTCAGACTGTGCTCTAGGGTTTCACGCTTGGAGCACAGTGGACATGTTGGAGACTCCACTTTGATGAGCTGGGAAGCACATCGTAAACCGCCTGGATGAGAAACTTGATCCGATGTGGCTCTGCCTTCCACAGCTCCGCCCATGTCACGTATCGACATTTGGTCATGGATTATTCACGTCGAGATATGACATGCGTGGTACAACCCGCTACTGGGTGAGCTGGTCGTTGACATTCCGAAATGCTGTGTCAACTTCACCCTGTGACATGCATCGTGTGTTTTCAAAATACACTTATGTTTTCACAGGATATTTACAGTTAGCATACAGTCTCTTTCAAAATAAATGCACTATGTTGGTACATGACCACAAATTGATGTTTTTTTCCTTCAACAACAAATGCACATGTTACATTAAGCTAACACATGCACATGGTATTGTTTTAGGACCAAGAAAGGACTTTTTTTCCGTCAGTGTCTGATGCGGACGGTGTCACTGACCAAGTGCCAGTATTCGACGACTTCAGAGAGGGACCAGGTTGCACATTCTCACTACACATTTGCATACTTTTTGTGCATGCAGGTTGCAGGTTTATCACTTCTTGCACAGGCAACACTTTAAGTATAATGTAATGATGATTTAAGCTGGGTAGACAGAAACTGCCTTTTTTATTAATCTTGTACACTGTGTTAACTTGTACTGTATGTTTTAATCAGCCCAACCTGCGACTTTACACCCACACTGAAAGGATCAATCGACAGGACACAACATGGAGCCTCTGATCGGTTTTGTCCAGTGACAATGCCAATAACATTTTTCAAACTAGACAACCACATCCTTGTCAATGCTAACAAAAAAGAATACAAGTCAGATACAATGAGCAGAAAGCCAGAAAGAAACATGTAAACATAATGTATTACTCCAGTTATATCAAGACAGCAGCCAGGAGGACAATCTAACTGCTGAAGTGCTCAAGCTGTAAGACGGCCATCCAAAATTTCACATTTGCCAGAAATCCATCCGATCGTCTGAGAATATTAAACAGGCGTCTTGACCCCACTAAAACTCTCTGTCCCAATTTCCCTGCACTTTCTTGGGCATTGTCTTTGATGTGTGATTGACAGGTTCATTAATCAGCTATGGATATTTGTATGCATCGGACATGTCAGCCAGTGGAAGTATTACCCTTCCGTCCTGGCTGCCCTTCACTTCTATCTGTGCCGATTAATGGCTTTGTCATTGATTGATTAAAAAGGATATAGTCAAATGGGTTTTAAAAAAAATATCAAGGAAATGACATCTTCTTAGCATTTTTCTTGTCTTTCTGGAAAAAGTGGGCACACAAGAAAAGCAGATGGTGGTGTTCATCATGATTGTACGAAACGCCATATGTGGCTGCATGGAGGTTCAGAAATTCCTTAAGTATAGCCTTTGAAGTGGAACGTTTGTATTCACAATGTTTTCTTCTTGTATCATACTCTTGTATCATATGCCGGTCTAACCACAGTCTGCTCTTTTTGTCTTTTGTTTTATCTCTATCGCAGTGTAGTGTTGGAAATTTAAGAAAAAATGACCCATCCCATCTTCCTCTTTATAATTTTATCATTTTATGTTATTTAATTCTATTTATTTTACTGTATCAATAGTCTACATTTTTGTTCAGTCACAGAAAAAGGCTATACATTGGATTTATATCTTCCTATCTACGAGAACAGATGACGGGTGCTATTCATCAACTGATATGACAAGTGAACAAGTAAACGTTCCAGAGGTTGAATCCTAATGACTTTAATGCTCCTCGGACTTTTCTTCTATAGCACCACCAGCCAGGGAAAACTTTTTATTTATTCTACAACAAATTTCTACAGTAAAAAAAAACAAAGTTAAGAAGACACCGTGCCAAATTAACAAAATAAAACAAAAAAGCAGCAGACAGGAAAGAAAAACAGGGGCTGATAGTTATAACACAGGGAGGAGGTATAGAACAGAAGTGATAATTCGAGGCGTTCCCCTCTGCTGAGCTAGATATTGATATGATTCTTCATGAGTTACTGAAGCAGAGGGCAAGGAAGTAGAGGGTGGAGGAAATTGTAAAATAAGAAGAGTTTATGCCCTTGAAGGAAGCTGGAGGAGAGTTAGTGTGAAAGTATAGCAAGAACAAATCCTCTGTTCATGGTTTTAGCCTGGCCTCTTATCTGGTAATCTGTTTCTTCTTGCAATAATTCATAATTCTTTGGACATGTCTAGCTTTAATTATGCTACTTTTTTAAACTCTTTGTTCTCCCTTTAATTCTCATCCTTTTTTCTAATTTTATGTTGTTCCTTACCCTTTATCCATTTGCCTTTCATCCTCTCACTTCTTTTATAGTTCAGATTTATAACCCCATTTCCCTCATCATTTTCCCTCTTTATCTCCCCATCAATTTCCCCCCCCTCCCAAAATTCTTAATTCTCCTCTCCCTCTCCTCTGTCCCATCCCTTGGCTTTACTTTATCTCCTTCCCCTTCCTCTTCACCTCATTAAATTCATCCAGCCCGTACCCCTGTGCAGTTAAAACAATCTGACACATACATATGTCATTCAGCTAGAAGTTATCTGGGAAAATGGAGCTGCGTCAGGACAAAAAGAAACCTCCCAGAGGGTCGGTTTCAATTTAGCATGAAGAAAGATGAGATGGATATCAGTTAATTCCACATTTCTGTGGAATTTGTCGCATGTTCCTGGAAGATCCATTGCATATGAGATAAGACTGCTGGAGGGGTGATTTAAGGGATTCAAAAGGAATTGGCTTATGTGAATATTCCATCTGAATCTCATCTGTAAAATGTAGATATGTGGCTGTGATAGTGGGTATTCTTTGACTCCATCTGGTTCTCATTAAGCAGAGTAATACTGGAAGGGTTTGCTGTATCAATAGAGGGAGAGACTGATATAAACTGCAATATAAATGTATTTTAATTGACTTCAACATGAACATAAGTCCCAGTCAAACATGTATATTCAACTCTCAATCATATCAGATATTACTGGGTTTGTGCTCAGATTTTAACACATCGGTGTCACTTCATCTTCTTTTATCTCTTGTTATACACTGTGGTTTAAAGTTTGCTAATTGTTCCTGAATTGAACTTACTTGTTTATTGTTCATCATGTTAAACATTACTATATGGAAAGATATATTCTTGGCATTTTGTGTTATACCTTGTCAAATAGATTTTAAGAATGTACTGTATTGTCAAACCAGTTCACATTGAGAAGCACAGAATTTGAATTTAATTTAACTGTAACACATTTCATGAAATGATGCAAACTGTCTGTGACACTGTAACAATTTTCCCTTGTCTCCGATTCTTGGGAGAGAGTTACTGCCCCAAGCGAGGGAGTTCAAGTATCTCGGGGTGTTTTTCATGAGTGAGGGTAGAATGGCGCATGAGATGGATCGGTAGTTTGGTGCAGCAAAGCCGAAGCCAGAAGACAAAGCTTTTCGATTTACTGGTCCATCTAAGTCCCAACCCTCACCTATGGTCATGAGCGCTGGGTAATGACAGACAATGAGGCCATGGATACAAGCGGCCAAAATGAGTTCCCTCCATTGGGTGGCTGGGCTCACCTTTAGAAATAGGTTAAGGAGCTCAGACATTCGGAGGGAGCTCGGAGTAAAGCCGCTGCTCCTTCACGTCGAAAAGGGCCAGTTGAGGTGGTTCAGGCATCTGATCAGGATGCTTCCTGGGCGCCTCCTGTTAAAGGTGTTCAGGGCATATCCCACTGGTAGGAGGCCCCGGGGCAGACCCAGAACACACTGGAGAGATTACATATCTCGTCTGGCCTGGGAACACCTTGGGGTCCCCCAGGAGGAGCTGGAAAGCGTTGCTGGGGAGAGAGACGTCTGGAATACTTTGCTCAGTCTGCAGCCTCCTCGACTCAGCTTCGGGTTAAGCGGTTTAAAATGGATGGATGACTATATTCTGAATTTGAGACACATCAGACAGCATATTCTGTTTGGATATTTTGAATTAGGCCTTTTTCTGCCTTTCTGCATTTCTGCTCCCACGACCCGGCTTCAGATAAGCGTAAATGGGTGGATGTAACAAATATGTCAGAACCCATCAGCTGTCAGTGTGACGATAATAAGCCTCAGAAGGCAACGGTCAGTATTTCCGGAGATCTGGTATTGCAAGCAGCTATCTGGGTCAAGACTCTCTGTTCTGTGCGCCAGTCATTTTGGCTTAACTCTTTAAACACATATCTGCATATGTGTAAGACCTTTGATCAAGCCCCAATTAAAATCAGGCTCTACCCTACATGAATCCACACAATATCTGCCCAAGTCCAACCTGAATCCGAACCATGAAACCCTTAAGAAACCTGCTGATGTGTTTTCTCGCACCACTACTTCTTCTTTTCCTTCTGTTATTTCAATAATCTGTCATCACAACAGGTTTGGCAGAACAGGCCGCACCTTTCAGTGCCTCTCCGGCTACAGGTGTGCTCAGCTTTACATGGCGATGGGGCAACATGGATGATGATCGCCACACTCAGCTGTATGTTACACACATCTCTCCCAACCAGATTGTCCTATGCCCCTCTTTCTCTCTCTAGTTTGTCGTCCCTCTCTTGTGCTTTTTCTCTCTCCTACATTGTGCCATTGTTCCAGCACTTGTTCCGGCTCGATTCAAGTCTGGGGGATAATAATGAATTACATTTTGGCCCTGCCCAAACCCGGTAGGTCGGGTCAGCCCAATTGGGCTCAGGCAGACAATGAGAGCTCAAAAAAGAATGCAGATAAATTTATTAAAAAGCTAAATGTTTCCAGACGATAACCAACGGGCCCTGAGACTGCATTTTGGCCAATGCATTCCGCCTTTCCACGAGAACTGTTTACCTGCTGCTCTGCTTTCATATACAGACATGTGTTTGTAGAGATTAAAAATTTGTGTGCATGTAAACTATGCACAAAGCAAACAAATTGGTGGTACTAGTTTTCCCCCTTTGACCACTTGAGGGCAGCACAACCACCTGCAAGTTTAACATCTGATACACAAAAATACTACATTTGGTGAACAAACAGTTGCTATGTACACTTCAAGCAGACAAGTAGTGATATTAGCATTTATTTGGAGTCCTGTGTCTGGCCACCCAACAAATCTAAGCCCAATATTTACTCTACTTTTACTTTTGTTTATGGTATCTAACTCTCAGATTCAAATATCTGGATCATTGGCTGAATCCTCTTCTGCTTCTTAAAATATAAATTTTCTCATCTGAACCCGTGAATTTCAGTTCCAGGATGACTTTTTCCCCCTTAACGCTTTTGAATTCCTTCTTACCAGCACATTTTCTCTCATTAAAAGCTGCTCACATCATCCCACGTTACAAAGGCTCAACATTTCCGCTCCATTTCACGGTAAACGGCTGGTATCATGCGTGAATGTATCTGTATAAATATCACTTTAAGTGGGAAATTAAATTCTGGATTAGGGATTTAGTCCTTTTTTCTCCTTCATTGATCCCTCATCCTCATCCTGTAATCTTCTCCTCCTTCTAAAGACCAGACTGCCGAAATTATCCTGTTCCTCCGCAGCAAAGGTGGTTCTTCCCGACAGATTTAGCTCTTCATCAAGACTGTCAATCTCGCCATTCTCGGCTTTCAGCCTTCAAAGTGGAAGCTTCCTATCAGGGAGTCTTTTTCTTTCTTTGTAAGGATTTAAATAAAAGAGCACACAGGGACTTTATAATCTCTCAATTATTCCCTAAAATATCCACAACATTATTAACACACTCTCAATTTCTCCCTAAAACGAAGGTATCTTTTCCTCTGCTCACAAGTTTAGTATAAGGACATACACAGGTTTAAATATCCTCCAGATTGTTGTGCATGAGTAGGAAAGCAGCAGAGAGTGTTTGTAGTGGATAGGTCCGAAACAGAAAAAAGTATCTGCCAGTGAAAATAAAAGATTGTGTTGTCAGTCTCGTCGATTATGTTCAGGATGCTTTATCTTTAGTTTTTGTCATGCTGATGAGCTGTAAATATAGATATCATTATTGTGTGTTGGTAAATTAATTATAAAATGACAGATAAGAGCTGAGTTCAACATACTCATATGTATCTCATATCTCTGTGCACCAGTCAAGTTTCTCTAACAGTGTAAATCCATGTGTACTTGCTTCACACACATTTTCCCTCCCAACTGCACAGCGATGGACGCTCAAGATCAGTTTCACAAATACAGTATCTCCCTAAATGTGTCCCCTTCTGTTTCTGAGATAAGACATTGAATAATGGCCAGAAAAGTGTTTTATATAGAATACTGTGATGTCACAGTGAAGCTGACCTCTGACCTTTTGGATGTTAAATGACATCACCTCATCATTATATTCTATTCAACATTTGTGTGGCATTTTGTCATAATTCGCATGTGAATTCTTGAGTTATAGCCAAAAACATGTTTCATGAGGTCACAGTGACCTTGATCTTCGAACACTAAAGTCTAACCAGTCATCGCTGAGTCCAGTTGAATGTTCGTGGAGAATTTAGAAATATTTCCTCAAGGTGTTCTTGAGCAAACAAGGTCACAGTTACCTTGACCTTTAACCACCAAAATCTAATCAGTTCATTGTTCTGTTGTGCACGTGACACAGAGCCTACAACAGACTATTGAAATAACAGAGGGACATGAGGAAGAAGAAGTGGTGCGAGGAAACATGTCAGCCCTTAGCTTCAGTCCAAGGGGGCGTTTGCGCCAAATTTTTTAAAATTCTCTCAAGGCATTGATGAGATATCGCATTCACCAGAATGAGACGGAAAGACACCCCAAAAAAACATAATGTCCTCCAGCTACTGCTGTTGCCAGCACGGAGGCATTAATAAAACTAGTTGGTTCTGGTTGAGAAAATATTGCAGATGTCACCAGAAAACACCCAGCTTTGAGTGGCACATATGCCACAACCAAGTTGTTGTTTGTTGGTCTCAAACACCGCTCTCCTGGGTGAAAGTCTGGTGTTTGTTGGTTTCCCGCTCTTTAAACTACATCAGTTGCTCTAAGTGTCTAATAATAACAACGATGAGTTTAAATTTGAGTTGGAGGAAAGCCTGGTCTGCCTCAGACAGATGCTAAACAGTGCCCCCAGCTTCATTACAGTGATGCCAGGACACTGCCAAAGCAAAGTATTTTGATACTCTGAGAGTGAGACCAGGCTGGCGGATCATACTGAACCACTACTAATAGGATGCAAATTGTTTTGCTATATGCGTAGTGTGCAAAGTCTGGAAGGTTACAATTGTAAGTATGCAGATACTGCAAACAAAATGTTTGTCAGCCAACTCACATCGAATACTTTATTGATATGTGAATATGCATATTAGCAGGACAGCTAGTGTGTCTAGACTCGGACCACGTCACTCCCTGCAGCTACGTTTTGAACCTGCTCAGACTCAGACTGGGAAGTGACAAGAACAAATTTTTCCCAGGGCTCTAGGTGGATGATGGGGTCAAAGTTTGCACCATGTTGCTGCTAGAGTTGTTTGGGAGGCATTTTCTAGACAAACCTACAATTTAAATTATTTTACTTCAATTTTAAATGTGTACTTCACCTGCATGCACCCTCTTTGGTCCTGTTTTTCCTCTGCTCCAAATCGTCCTGTCTTTTATTTGTCAAAGCCTCTGATTGGCTAACAGAGCACCTGGGCTGATTGAGGCTACATGCCCACAAAGGAGAGAAAGCAGAATAGAAATTGAAATTAGCTTCCAGCCAGCACAAAGCCCTTTTGTTATGTTGCAGTGAGTTTGATTTTGATTCATGTTGGAGGCTACTGGTAGCTCTGTTTTCACATTTTTATGTGACTGGCCTTTCTTAGCCTTCTTGTGAATTGGTGGATATATTGTTTGTACAGAATAACTTTGTTGTGGTGCCTTTTGTTTGTTTTGTTTGTTTGGAGGCTGTAACACACGGTAGAATTTGTTTTTAGCAGAGCAAAAGCTAAACGGTATTTTTAACAGTCCGAGAACTTTTTTGAAAGAAACTGGTGTATAACTGTAAATGTATAAAAAGACTCATTTAAAGGAGGATGTCACTGGGTACTAATGAAGCTCTAGCAAAAGTTCGGTCTTTCTCACCCTGTCATTCACTCCTTGCATGCATGCTTCTGGCTGTCAGTGTTCGGGACTGTCAGTCGAGTCATCAGCCATTCTCCAGCTGATCCGAAATCAACCAATAGGACAGAGACGCACCTTCACCATCAGCCTATCATCTTACCGTTTCCCATTTTAAACATGGTTCTTTTTCTGCCCAAAGTCCTTTAATGCTGCAGCCATGCATACCCTCCACCACCAGTGTCTGGACTCCATGAGAGGATTTATCTTGCTGCTGCTCAGATGTCCCTCAATCACAAAATGTCTCCCTCTGGTGTCTGTACACATGTATTCTGCATTAAACTCTATCTTTATTCAATTCTTCAGTCTCTCCCATTGTACTGTAATTATACGGGGAATTGACAGAGGTGGGACCAAGTCACTGTTTTGCAAGTCACAAGTAAGTCTGCATGACAGTTTCACGAGTAAAAACACCTGTATGACAGCTGACAAAAAATAAAAGATCAGATTCTCTATATATAGCTCAATACAGCAAGCAGTTAAAAATGTCTTGATCTGCCCCAATCCCGTTCTTGGAGATCAGTTTGGGACAACCATCGCCTGTAGTGTAAGGATATCTACATATAATGCAGTCTAATTTTCAAATACAAATTATACCCTGCCTATCTAAGACAAAGGTGGGCTGCCTGGGTGAGCTGGTGTGCATGGGGGGCATTCAGATGTAGCATCTTTTACACACACAAACCCATTACTTTTAATGTAGATGCGCATCATGCGCACTCACAACCCAAAGAGACGCCGTAGCGGCGCGCATTCGGTGCGACATGCTTGTTTTTTCGTCCGGCGCACAGCTCCACAGACCTGCTTCTCCCTCCGGTGTTGTGTCAGATCTAGGTTCCCCCTCAGGCTGTGTCTCTCCTACTGTTTCCCAGGGAGCTCTGCCCTGTTTGAAAGGCGAAGGAAGCCTGTATGTGGGAAGACGTCGCCTCTGAGATGTAGAATGTGTATTATAGAGGAGAAACACACATTTCAGGACTGCTGACTTGTATCATCCGAACAGACTTGTCCTGTGATTTTCAGCCTCTTTTCATATTTAATAGAGGGGTGACAATACCTGACAGTAATATTCTCAGCTGTCAGGATGTGCCTGCTGGAAAGGGTAAATATAATCATAGAAGGCTGAAAAAAATCACAGGACATGTCTGTTCTGATTATACAAGTCAGCAGTGTAAAGCTCAAGCACCTGGGGGCCTTCTTTCATATTTAATAAAGGGAGGGGGGGTTGTATCTAAAAGTACAGCTGTCGAGATGCCCCCCACCACAGGCCTTTGCCACCTTGGTCTTGAAAAAAACCCAGGGAAAACCCTGCAAATGTATATTCAAACTGATATCTTTCCTTATTCTACCTGTGTTTCAAAGGCTCACCTACACAGATAATAAGTCCAGCTGCACTGTGAACTGTGCACACTGTACTCCCTCATTCATTAGTTTTTTTGTCAGTGGTTACACTCAGAAGTCAGCATGGTGGCGTCAGCAGAACACTGGGCTCTTGTAAGCTCTGCGGTTGGTTTCCTCGCAGCTCTTTACACATCTAATCACACTGAGTTTCTGTGTTTGTCTGCGGCTCATTAGACAAAGCCGAGCACTTGTGATTGTTTCTCCTTCTCTGCTCTGTGAGCATCTGTGAGCGTGTGTGTGTGTTTGTTTGTGTGAGTGTGTGTGGTAATGTATGCACGTTGTTTTACGTACGCATTGCTTCTTGCATCATTTGTCTCACTGATTGTCACCCTTTCTGCCACATGAATGAACACAAACACATACACACACACTGAGGCAACACTGCTTCAGAGTGACAGCAGTTTGTGATGACAGGACTGCAGAAGTGTGTGTGTGTGTGTGTGTGTGTGTGTGTTAATGAGTGTTCGTATCAGTTGCAGAAATACAAAATCTTAGTGTATTAGCTGCCATCAATCAAAATGTCAACTTGAACCATGATTTTAATTTTAGAGCCCCAATTTTAATATTTCTGTGCAGAAACGTGATAAAAGTAAAACAGTGGATAAAAATCCTGCAGTTTGAAACACACCAGCTATGACTTATTTATGAGTGTGTGCTGTTGATATGGCTCTGTAGTTTTGAAACCAGCTTGAGCAGAAAAAGTCAGGAGAGGATGAAATAAGTCACGCTGACGTGACCTGAGAAAAACAAACAGAACAGCAGGGAATCAAATATTTAAAAAGGTTCATGGAAAGAAAGAGGAGGCAAAGAGAAGTATATTGAGGTGAACCCACACTGAGGTCAGAGAACACTCCTCTCCTGGTTTATCAGATTTGTGTGTTCTGATCTCACCCACATGCACAAATTAGCAATCATCTCATGTGCCGGGCAAAGTGTGATCATGCTGCATCATGGTTACAGTAGATGGGTGCATATTAAAAGTGTTAAATTTGTCAGATCAGCTAAGAGCCTGTTAGCTCACAGCTGTGTAAGCACGCTCTAACGTTTTGTGAATAAATTTACACCTAATGTTGGGTTTTTTTTCCCCATGGTGTCTCTTGTTATTGCGCAGGCTGAAATCAACAGACTTCAGTCTCTAAACCAAATGTAAAAATGTAAAACAAACACTTTGCAGGTCAGACATCAGTCAAGCTGCTCCCACAGAGGCCCGATGGTTTGGTGACATATGGCCTCGTCAGTCGGGAAGCTTATGTCAGATATCAAACTGTCTGATGCTTTCGGCTTTTATGTCCAAATCCAGGCAGAACTGACAGCTGGCTGTGATGGAAACTTCTGAGGAAGACAGATCGAACAAACGAGAGGAATGAGAGCAGAAACAGGAAGCTAAGATTTCTGAAAACAAAGCTTAGAACTGGAGCGAGCAAGAGAGTGAAGAAGAAAGGGATAGGAAAGGCAGCAAATTAGATAAATGACATTCCAGTTGACAGCACCAAAAACTGTAAGGTTGTAAATCTCATTCCAAAATCACAGGCATCAACCTGGCTGCAAGGATTTGATTGTGCTGCCACAGAGCATTAGTGAGCCAGACACTGATGTTGGGTGATCAGGCCCGTCTCCAAAAGGTGTTAGATGGGGCTGAGTTCATGGCTCTGTACAGGCCAGTCAAGTTCTTCCACATGCTCCCAACTAGGTATGGGTATCGTTAAGATTCTAACAGTACTACTACTCTTATCGGTACTGCTTATCGATCCGGTATTTTAACGGTACTCTTATCGATAGTTTTTGAGGAAGAAAAAAACAAATTAAGAACATAAATTGCTTTAGTTTCTCAATTCGCATTATGCAACAAAGTAGTTTTTTAACAAAACATTTTACTTTTTACAACTTGAAATGCAAAATACATAATAGTGTTGTCACGGTACCAAAATTGGGACCCACGGTATGATACCAGTGAAAGTATCACGGTTCTGAGTAGTATCACAATACAGCAGCAAAAATGAGGCAGATGTGCCTTTTGTCATTTATAAAGAGATAAATCACTTTTCTATAATACATCAATGGTATTTCAATGGAATTAAATACTTATTGACTTATTCATACTTCAAAAACAGCATCAATAAGTGATTAACATGGGGGGGATCAAAATAAATAAATAAATAAAATAGGGTAAGCGAGACAGATCTCTCGTCTTCAGGGAGAATAGCAAAAATTATGACACAATGACGGATAATTGACAGAGTTGGTGAGATAAATGTACAAGATACGGTTTATCTTGCAAAAAAAAAAAAAAAAAACTGCTCCAGTACCAACAGCAGAACCGTTAAGGTCAGAGCAGGTCGCATGTCCATTCTGAATGGATTGAAAGTGACTCACTAATGTGTCAGCTTTGTAAAAACACGTTATTTTGAAGTACAGTAAATATCTGGCACAGAGCTTTTATTTTGAAGTGCTGTTTTCAGCAGTAGAATGAGTGAAAAACAGACAGCTATGTAACACAGACAACAAACTAGGTCGATGACATGTCCAAATGCTGAATATTTTAAACTGTGTGGACGTTGAAATAATGACAACGGACAGATCTGGATCTTGTGGCTGGACCAGCTGGCAACCAGTGCCCTAGGAACAGCACTAGAATTTAAAGCCAATCTTACACGTGGAATTAGGGCTAAACCGTAAGTAACTGCTCGGCTACAGTCAGTCAGGAGATGGGCATTTTTATACAGCAGAAATCTAGCTATTTTGGGCGCCTAAGGGCCTCAGACTTGGACGTGCTGATTCCAATCCCGACCACTTCACACTCGGCTGCAAACCGCCCCAATATAGTCATGTTCATAATAATTGTGGAATATTAGTGTGCATGAACATATAGTCACTGACATGCTGCCAAAAAGTTTAAAGAAAATGATGAGATCATTTTCTTCCTTTAACCGTTACTGTGTCACTGTAAACATGCCAGTCATGCATTTGCTGCCTTGAGGTGATACTGTAAGAAAAATGCTCTGCAGACAGCATCATATCTTTCAACTTTGCAAATCCATTTGTTGACAAATGTTTCTCATTCTGTTTACAAAATAAAGTTCATTGACAGGATTCAAACAGGATCTCCGTTCATTGGGAACTAGGAGGCCATGCCCAGACCATGAGAGAGCCTTGGAGTGGGTATCTACATTATTTTGGATGTATAGTTACTGAAATGTATTGCTCATGGATGGAGAAAAGCATGGATGTAGCCAATCTAGAGGGCCAAGAGAAGCCAGAAAAAACTGGAGCCGATCAGGTAGAGCTTCATGTTCCCATTTTAACCATCAATACGTCTCCAGTTAAACATGTGTGACTTTCCCCCGCTCTTGTTTCTCTTGGAAACCCCAGTCACAATACCAGCATTTTTGGATTTTCACCCCAGAGGTCTCCCTCCACAGTCCAATCACCATCACCATTACAGAGCGGACCACCTCTACTGGCTCCTCTCGATGTGAGGGGCAGCAGAGGTCGCATTTAATCGGCGAGCTCTTTGCCCTGGCACGAAGAGCGAGGCCAGCCACCCAGAAAAAAACCTCATTTCAGCCCATTCTTGTATCTGAGATCTCATTCTTTCAGCCACTGATCATCGGTAAGAGTCGGAATGAAGACTGACCAGTAAATTGAGAGATCTGCTCCATGGCTCAGCTCTCACTTTGAGGACATTTAATGGGTCTAAAAGTTATTTGGCACATGGCCCCGCTGCCTAATAATGCATGGAAATAAATACTGTTGCTAACTTTTTTTTCACCTGGGGGCAATTGGGGTGGGCCGATGGCCAATATCTTCTTCACAGTATCTCTAGTTTTATTTCACCATAATGGTATATATACACACACAGGAACTGACAAAAACAACTGCTTCATATGAGACAACAGTTGAGGTAAAAACAAAACAATCAAAAAAAGTATCACTGATGTTGATAGTTTTTAAATATAGCGAGTCCCCAGGTGGTCATTTGAGTGTGTCCCCAATGAAATTGGAAAAGTTGTAGTGTTAAACTCATGTCATGTGATGTGGTTAAGTTATGGTCATATTTATGCATGTTGAAAATGTATCGAAATATCAAACAAATAAAATAGAACAACTAAAATGAGTTTAAAGTTTAATGCGTATTTCCATATATATGATATAAACAACAGAGCAAAGTATGAAACTATAGACATTTTTCTCTCGTCACACGTTATAAATTGTCATATCGCACAGCCCTACCTATTGTTCAGGCCTAGTTGGTGGTGTTTCCGCCCTTGCATGTAACTACAGTGCTGCATAAATTGCATGTCGCGCTGTAAGAGTCTTTTTTGGTGAAGTGAAGCCATGTTTTCGACCGCTTCTGTCTCTCCACCATTACATCGTCTTTGTTGTTGAACGTGCTGCTGACTGACGAGCGTGACGTGCGTCATCGACGTAAATATTCGGTGTAATGAAAAGAACCGATAAGGGAATCGTTAAGCATAAAGGCTAATGATGTCGATGAATTGAACCAGTTGGAACCGGTTCTTAACAGGAACTGGTTCTCGATTCCCATCCCTACTCCTTCATGCCCGAAACATGTCACCTTGAAGCAGCCAGACGCATGAGCTCACAAGAACACAACATCAAGCAAGAATCACGAGTTCACGTAAGAATCCAGCCCTGATGTGCTCCATAGCCTGCCCCATTAGCTCCCATGGTAGGATAGTATTTCCAAATCTCTCCCAGCAGACATATTGCTACCATAGCACAGTAAATACCATCATATCGCCCAACCCGAACAGACACATAAACCATTCACTTGCATAAAACTGGGGCAGCCACAACTTGATTCTCTCAGATGGGGATCCAAACTTTTGGATTCTTGCTTTGCATGCTTGCAGCGTGTTTGAGGGCATCCCACTTGAAAAGAAACATCTGTCTCTTTAAGTCAATCACTTTTTCACCCTGGAACACAGATTGTCAAGAGCTCATTTCAGACTCCATACAAAACCTGAGAACACGCCTTCTGATATTGACAAGAGCCCACTTTTGCACAACAAAAGAGTCTGTTGTCTTTATGAGCCAATTCAGTCGTCTAATGGCGTCATTTTCTTATCGCGCACAGGCCAAGTGTAGACATCAGAGGTAATAGCTTCAGTATCATATCCCCTCAGTTTTATTCAGCCACATCCAACACTCACACAGGGTTTGAAATTCATCACAGAGGCAGAGACACCAATTTCTCCACCCACAGCAGCAGAAAATAAACCAGAATGCAATTCAGCCACAAGACAGGGACACAGCTGCAATCACACCAACGGCCAAATGATCACGAGCTGGGAGGCGGCGGGTTTTATTACCCGGCCATACGCCCAGCTGTGATTGAAAACAATTGTCATGTCATTGCTACGTGGGCTCAGGAAAGGCATTCTGGGAAATGTAGTGACTCAGAGTTTTTGTTATTTTCACATTAGAAAAATCTGACAGAACTAAAATGAATCTGGGAATTTATCCGTTTAATTTTATTATTGAAACGAAGTAAAATATTTGATTTTAACAAAATTATTAAACAAAAAGTTAACAATTACAAATGTATTTTACAATATAATATATAGAGCACATACAGCAGTGGACCCATTAATGAGTCAGCGTCATGTTTGCCACTGTTTGGAAATCTCTGCAAGCCACCAGGCTAATCTATGCTATGTACAATGTTATAGGCTTCTGCTAATAACGTTAGCATGTTGTTTTTGCGGGGATAACATGTCTAGCAAAAGATAGCTGTTTTTTCTGTGAAAATTATGAGTTGTGATTGACCCTTCGCTAAGCCTCTCCCTTAATCAGTCACTGTCCAATCCTACGTTAACAACCGTGTTTCAGGTGTGTCGGTTGAATCCTATGACTGCAGTCTACGGTTGATTTAATCAAACTTAACTGCACTTCACAGAAACTCAACACAGTGACCCCAACGCCAACAAGCATTTTGGAGAGGTATTATTGCAGCGAGTATAACCCATTACACAGAACACAGAAGGCAGGCTGAACACATGCAAAACAGGTGAAAGATCAAAGGCACTTTATAAATATAATGTTGAAATATTTGCTTTTGCACCAGTTAATTAAACACAGGATGCTGAAAGGCATTTAAACATAGATTTGTGTTGAAGTTGAAGTAATTTTGACACTAAGACTTTAATTTTTGCTGCAAATGTATATTGGTGCCGAATATCAGATATCAGTCTCCTTGATCACTAATAATCAGTATTGGAACTGGATCTGGAAAAACACATTTTAATTGATCCCTATAGGGGTGAATCATTTCATGTAACAGGAAGGAAAAGTATTTTTGGGTGCATGGGAACATGAAATCCAAATAAAATGATCTCAGTCACATATAACAGTGCAAGAGAAAATTTTTAACTGTTTGCCATGTTTCAAGGAGAAGGTACTGCCAAAATAAAAGCCAGCTTAATAGAATTTGGAGCTCCTTAAGACTCAACTCCGACCTTCCTTCCTATCACACATATTACGCAACATTTGTGAGGTGTGTTTTGGGTCAGACTCGAGCTTTTAGTGCTGAGCGTTATATTCAGTTCCTTGGAGGGAAATTTCACCTCTTTATGTTCTCTGGAGGTTTCAAACTTCAGTGACACTGACCTCTGGGCGTCGCATTGTTCCACAAAGATGTGTGTGTGTTATCATGCGTCAGTGTGTGTGTGTTTGTGTGTGCTTTTTTCCTCCACTTTTCTTCCCAGAGGCTGTTCTCTCTCTTTATTCTTTATCTTTTATACTAACACCCACACACACACCAGTATTAGAGCAAAAATGCTCACTCATACACACACACACACACACACACACACACACACACACACATACACACAGAAGAGTTTATGGAAATGTCTAACAAAAGAAGTCAAGCAACAATAAATTTACTGTAAGATTCCTACAACAGCAGGGAAGTGTTTGTGACTTGTATTTCGGGTCGCTGCACAGCAGCCGCAGTCATTCTGGTCCAGTGAATAAGCATCCACAACACAACACACTGCATTCACCCGCATCAGTACCAGAAAACCTTCTGCAGGGTCTAACATAGTGACATATAAACATCAGATTTTCACTGCAGTGTACTGGAATCAGTCTGGAAGTATATCTGGGGGGGAAAAATCCATATCACCAGGATTTCAGTAGCACAAAAGCTCTTATTTGGATACTTCACCTATGAAAGAACTGGATTTGCAAGTGAGGACTTTACTTAAGAAGTCGTCCTATGAATTCCTGATCATTTCACAGTGAAGTCTGGTGACATATGTGCTCAGTGTCTCCTCTGTCCTCACTACATGGTCTCATTTCTGCAGGACACTAGACTCTGGGATGTAATTTTTTATACAAAGAAAAGCAGATAGATAAAACACACATCAGTACATGCACATGTTCTGACACACACACCTGCTCTTTTCAGCCAAGAGAAGATCAGTAACCTGATGTATTGTTGGTCCTGATGGATGATAAAGGCTGCGGTGTCTTGGTGTAATGGAGGAGGAAGAACTTTTTGAGATACTGCTCTTTGTTGAATCTGAAAACTGTAACTCAGCCGAGTCTGCACCGCAGACATCTATCATACAGGTGATGAGGAGCCAGGACAAGGTCAGCATGGACATATGGGATAGTTTGCTTTATGCTTAAAGCTGGAGGAAACTTGTAGACGTGCAAAGTTTTTCCAAACCTTTACAGAGTACTGTACAAGTACTGTTTAGAAATGTTTTAATCTGGATTTTAATATAGAAGTCTCAATTCCTGGATGGTACAGGCATTTCTATTAAATGCAAATACAACTGGAATAAATTTTGATACTCTTCAGTTTGTGCACTGTTACCACCATTACCAGTGTCAGCACGGCTAATGGTGGTCACATAGTTAACAATGCTTGAAGGATTTTGCAGTTCAATATGAAGCCGCACCCCGTAGAGCAGTGTGGCTACCTGCCACCTGCAGCTCGGGAGCCACATTCGGCTCTTTAGCCCTTCTCCAGTGGCTCCCTGTGGCTCTGATTAAAAAAAATATATAGAAATGAATAACAGTATTTTTTTTTTAACATTTTAATTTTCATTTATCTTTGTTTAAGCCCTGTAGTGATTCTTACATTTTCCAGCTGTGTAAATGTGTAGCCTATACGCTGAATAAAAAAAACTGTTTTAACATCTCGTCAACTATGTGCCTCATACGTTTCCTGTCTGGGGCTTTTTCCTAAAATGTGCCGAATCTCAGTATCAATGGCTAAGCTTGAGTCTCCTTGGTGAGGATAGCTATTGATTGCAAAACGCCTCAGAGGAAAATACAGAATTTCATAGTGAGGACAGTTTGCTTTCACCACAAACGCTGCAAAGTTTAAGTACCAAATAATCATTAACAGCCCACTGCAGAGCAGCTACTTTGTTGTAAAACATATTAATAAATACCCATTCAGACCCACTAGGAATGCTAATGTAGATGAAATAGGCTGTGTTGCCGTCATTATAATGTACAAATTGGTATTGCCGCTCCAGACAGATTGTTTAACATCTTTTGGCCAAAAACAGCTCTTTTGATAGCAGAGGTTATTGACCCCTGTATTAAATGAACTTTTGTAAACGACCCAGGGTGCAGGATGAGTCATCAAACACTTGAAACCCTTTTACCTGGCTTTAAAGGGGGCAGGGTTTTGATGTAAAAAACACTCTGATACTATTTTTTTATACATGTTTGGCACATAACAAAAGACAGATGAACAATTATCATGAAATTAAAGCTGGTTTTAAGCAAATTTCCATTTAAAGAGGTAGAAACTGTGCCAGTGAAGGGCTTTTCACAGGTCATGTCTTGTCTGTCCAACATGGATGAGGGATCCTACCTTATTTGCTCTTCTCCTCTCTGATTTAATTTTTATTAGGAGGAGAGATATTCCTTATTCAAATTATAGGTCTAGGGGTAGAGATGGGGCTTGGTAATATGGAGAAAATCAAATACCACAATATTTGTTTACTAAATACTTTGATATCAGTATTGGGAAGATATTTTAAAGGTTGATCAGTGCTTACAGAAAATACTTATACTTAATACAAGGAGATTTTTTAAAAATAATCTTCAATAATGTTGATATAATGAAATGAATTTATTTAATATTAAAAAAAGTAATATACATATATATCTCAAAATGTATTAAAAGCAGAAATTTTGTACTGGATTCACACAAATAGAAAGTTTGTAAGTTAATCATACATTTATTTTCAAATTTTAACCCTTTTAAATTTGACTAAACCATATGGACACAAAAAAAAGTAGCATCACGTCATTGACCCATATAATGAAAACAGCTAGAACAGCTACTGACACGTTTCAGATGATACGTCATGTTTGTAGTCGACCAATGAAGATGAGTTTACATATCACCTTGGGTTCGTCCTTCACCTTCTCAAAATGATCCCACACTTTGGATTTCCTGCCCGACATGTTATTAACTAGCCATAACAGGCAAATGGAAGTAGCTCCGCAGTATGGACTGCAATGATAAGTGTACATTTAAGGAATCAGAGGGGTTGGGGTTAACTGATGGCCAAAGACAAGGTAATGGACGTCAGTGAAGGTGCCAATTTGCAGAACTAATATTAGGCAGTGTGTTGAAACCATTCAGATAAAGGAGCAGCACCAGGAGGTAT
Organism: Epinephelus cyanopodus; assembly: GCA_026686955.1. Classification (NCBI taxonomy): domain Eukaryota; kingdom Metazoa; phylum Chordata; class Actinopteri; order Perciformes; family Serranidae; genus Epinephelus; species Epinephelus cyanopodus. The sequence continues at coordinate 16,758,206 of CM048934.1, forward strand.
TTAAAAGTCAGTCTATGTGGAGCGAAGGAGCAACTTGAGTAAAGCATCGGTTAATATTAATATGGAGGTCAACAGTGTGAATAACTTGCAATTCACCCTCAGTGGGATCACAATCTGTTACCGAGAAAGGAGGAATTTTTAGGATGGCAGTTTCTGAGTGGATGGAAGAACGAAGCGAGGCGGACAGAGAACGGGTAAATGGCTTTTAAATTACTAAATCTCATCCTTTTCTGCATGTGACTGAGTACAAAAAGCACAGAATGGAGTGAGAAGAAAAGCAAAAAAAGGGGGTGCAGAGTTTGGAGAACAAACTTTATAGAAAATTGTGTGGAGTGTGATCACAGGGAATGAAACTATCCTGTATTGAAGAGTGAGGAAGAGGAGCCCCTTGCAATATCCAACAAAGCAAACTGAAGGGAAATGACAGTAAAGGAATTTGTTCGGCTGCACTGCTGAAATAACCTTTCAGGGGTAGTTACAATGGAGGCGAGAATGATAAGAGGAAGTACCCTGGTTTGGTAAAGAGGAGTGACAATAACAGATGACTTGATTAATGTCCAATTTACTTCAGAGGAATGAAAAGAGCTCGGGCAAAGGTCCAGAATAACCTCTCTCTGAGAAAGGACATGCTGTGTCTTGCTGAAACACCTTGAGAGATGAACTGAAAATGTATTTAATAAACTGCCAGACTGATTCAGATCAGAGGGAAGAAACTAAATCTAATTAAAACAAATCCTGGAGCAATTTCGGGTTGTTGAAGCACTTCAAAAAGAAAAAAAAAAGTTATCACTAACAAGCTAATAAAAAATTCTGTGACCCTGCCTTTGAGTCAATCAACCTGATTAATATATTCTCATGTTTCCAGCTGGAAGGACTTCATTTAACACTCGCTCCCAAAGTGTGCGTGGCCTTGTGATTTCAGAGGCACAAATTGTCCACTTGAGCTCAACGGAAACCAATGAAGAGCTAAAAGCCCCAGTACCCATTCCACGCTTGCCAAAAACTATTTGCCGCCATGGCAACTGGCTCTCTGTCCCGCTTTTACTTTGAAATCTTTTTAAAAACTGGTCTTTGCAGCATCCAGCACAGTTTTGTGTCTTCATTAGTAGAAAAAAAGTGTAATAATATGGTAAGAGTCTTCGCCAAATAATGGCATTTATGGTAACTATGGCACTAGAGCAGTGCATTTTGGCATTGAAAATAAATTTCAGCATTGAAAAAACATGGCTTGAGATTCAGTCATGTGTCTCCTCTTCACCCAAGGCCTTACTCACCTCTTCACTGCCTATGAATCCTTCGAGTTTCGCAAAGAATCCTATAGTTCTTTCTACTCTAAAGATTTGGCTTCAGTTAAGGCACCATTTTAAGTTTCTGCCGGCGTCTACCATGATGCCCTTCGTGAATAATCACATATTTCCCCCCTTCTCTTAATAATAGCTACTACATGTTACAGCAGAATCCCTCCCCACTAACCAATCATGGGATGACCTTTGGACCTTTAATCTCTATCAGAAATGGCAAATACCTAAGACTCTATCAAACTTGTGGCTTTTGATTGTTCCGTTGTCAAAACCTAAAGTGCTTAGGAGCTGCCATTTTGAAGGTGAAGTATTCCTTTAATGTATTTTATACAGGTAAACATGAAAATAACGGGGGGTATGGCTTCAGATAACAACACAGTGTTTTGTCTGGAATGAGATAGAGTCATCAGTGAGTTTAAGCTGCCATCAGTCTACAACAACATTGTAAGTGAAAGTGCAAAGCTTATTAAAAAGGAGATATTACTAATCAGTAAATACATAAAAAAACTAGAAAAGCACTCAGAGAGTGCAGACAAGCCAAGTAGGTGATATTCCCTCCCCCCCTGCATCAGATTTGCATCACAATTAGGTTATTTGCATCACTATCATTATTAGGTTATATATGCCTTCACCATGGAGACACTGTGGTGTATTTATTTCATTTTTATTTTGTACCAACACAGAATATAATGTATTTTTTTGTATTTTTCACTCTCTTTTTTCCAACACAGAACGTTAATTTCAACTTTACAATTACAACAATATTTAGCAACTAGAATAAGACGTGCTTTCCGGATGGTGCTATTTTCACCGTCTTTAGAATTTGGAATTGCTGCTGTGGCTGTCAGACGATAGACTTTATTAATTATTTGATCCACTTTGCTTCGCCCGATCACCACCAAAATGTTATCATCTGTTCCTTGTCCCATTATCCACCTTTCCTGAAAATTTCATTAAAATCCGTTCCTAACTTTTTGAGTTATTTTGCAGACAAACAAACAGACAAACAGACCAACGTCACGAAAACAACCTCCTTGGCGGAGGCAACAAGCCAGTAAACCCATTTAAACATTAGGGTTTACAACCTCCATGAAAAGATTCAGGTTTTAAACTCTGTTTTGTTTTGGTGTTTTCATCACTGGCTAAAGATCTGGGTTACCAAGGTCAGGAAATGAGACATTTTTATTGTTATTATTCCGGTCGTTATCCCCTTTAGGCTCTTTGCAGTCTTTGTTTACCCACTAAGCAGAATTTAAGTGACCTTTTAAGATATTGTTACATTTCTAAAAACACACTCACACAGTGGTGTCTCTGATGATGTATTTATTGGCTTTGCAGCCCTGGCTGCCGCATCCATATTCATGCTGCTCGTTTCGATTCTCAAACGTTTGGCGCTTGCACACACAAACACAATCACTGGGAGCAATGACAGCCAAATCCAAGAAGCTCTATTGTTTTGGCTCATCTATTTTCTTGCCTCTCACTCTGTCCTTCCTCTCCTCAATCCCTCTTTTCTCCGACAGGGTGAGGTTGCCCTTTTCTCTCCGTCCAGCTAGGGAATGCTAATGGAAACGCGGCGAGGCCAAGACAATTAGCCAGACACACACAACGCAAGCGAGACCAGCGCTTGCAGACCCAAAACAGACCGTGTATCAGTGAGCAACAGGAAACACACCTTGACACATGCAAACGCATTGAAACACACAATGAAAGACAGTTGCTAGTGTCGAGCTTTTGTTTTGTAAGGCTGCAGAGTGAAAGCAAAAGTAGAGACAGAATAAGAGAGAACGAGGGAGGAAGGACTGAGTCACTCTGGAGACTTCAGGTACTGAATGAAAATACTGACTTGAGAAACCATGATTCAACATCTATATGTACATATTAAGCCCCCAAAATCAAACTTTCAAAGAGTTTTCCACCCATTTACCATTGCACACCTAACGTTGTCAGACTCATGAGCGACGGTAAAATAAAATCGATGCAGCAGAACCAGAGATATAGTTTTTATTATTCCATGCATTCTTGTTCCTCATCAAAACCTGTTAATCAGTTTAAGACAACCCTTACAGGCAATGTCCAAAAGCTCCCAAATTTCAGCCTCAGTGTATCAGTTTAAGCTGCAAATTTATTTGGCAGCAGCTGAAGTGCACTCTGGGTCAAAACCTCAGCCTCGCAGCTTCATCTTGATCTACTCACAGCCAATATCCCTCCAGGTATCCTAATTGGCCGAGCTCAGCCCACTGAAGATTTATAACAAACGTGCCTCACAGATCTTTATAGGCTGAGTTTCTACCTAGATGTAACCAATCAATCAGCAAATAAAATGAAGCAGGTCTTTGGTAAGCCAGGTGAGAGACAGACTCCAGAAAGAGAGACGGGTAGGCATGGAGATAAAACAAAACTATCACCACTCTTAGAGCCATTGGGTTCAATACAAGTTGAAAAATCTCAAAGAGCTGCATTACTTAATTAATTTCATAGCATTTATGTGCAGGGAGCCAACAGGAAATCATTCACACTCAGGAATGAGTCCTCAAACCCTGAAATGAGTCAGTATTTTACCACTCATGGTTCCCTCATCTCATAGTCAGTGGGTTTTTTGAATGGATTTTTGGTTAGATGCCTGAAATAAGGTCTGTGGTTAACACAGAGACTCTCACATTTTGTTCGACAAAATAAAATCCCATAGACTCTTTGACGAGGGAACTAGGGGGAATCTAACTTCAGTGTTGGCCTGCAGAAAAACGTCATCACCGGGGCACTCTATAGGCCAAAAAGCATCCTTGAACACAATATCAACTTCTCTTATCGGGTTGGTGAGAGCACTAGGATAGTATGCTATCTAAATATAGAAGTACTTTTTTTCTCAAACACAAGTAGAATTGATAAATGCGTACTTTGAGACATAAGTAAGTCAATTAACGTACTGTTAAGGGTAGGCTAACGTTTTTTTCTATGATGTTAAATACTAAATGTATATGATGGTGATGTTTTATGATGGAGCCATTAGAGTGAAGAACACACTGAGGCTACAAAATAAAGTGCAACAGCATGTCAACAAACACAAATCCCACCACAGAGCACATCCAAATTATAGACAAACCGATTGATCTCAATTGGAAATTTGCGCCAACAAAAAACACACATGCAATGCTCAAAAACTACACAATACTTTCACAAGAACAGCTTCAGATTACAAGATAACTGCAAATATAGGCCTTTTCAGTGGTGTAAGTGAGTTAGGACGGGCCCCAGCAATCATCACTGCATATCTGACAAAAATAACAAAGAGAGTAAGAAATCAATCATTTAACTAAATAGTTTTTATGGTGTAGTTATAATTTTAGAGACAAAGCATAACATTTTGCTTTAGATCGCTACTGACTATTTAAAAAAATTAAAATAAAACCGTATAGCAAATTAATAAAACCTTTTTTTAATCATTTATCTTTGAACGCAGGTATATTTCCAAGGTGACAATCTGAATCACTTGCAAGGGCCGCTCTGTCTACGGCCCCCTCACCCAGGGGCCCAAGCACTGCCTGCACACGGTCTATATTTACGCCCCTGGGCATATTTATTTTCAGTAGATGGACTTTGAAGCCTGTGCACATAAATATATTATATAAATATAGTCTACAACAGCTTTCATCTGTGTAACCTCACTGGAATTAGCCAGAAAAGGTACAAAAACACAGACACTTGAACAAATACTAAATAACTAATAAAACCAAGACACGTGCACACACACAAATCAGTCCCTGAGTGTGTGTGTGTGTGTGTGTGCTCACCTGTGTGAACGGCTTGTCTCGTGCTCCTCCATGTCCTCCTGCTCCCACTGCGCTCCTGGAAGTTAAGTCACTAAGTCCTCCAGCTCCTCACTGAAGGTTAAAGTTCTTCAGTAACCGCAAAAAAATCATGGAGGCTCCATAATTAGCTCATTAGCGACGCGCAGCTGCACCTGCTGGTCACACCTCATCAAACATTCAACCGTTAATTGACCTGAGCTAAGCCCCGCCCCCTCGGACGCAGACTAGCCAATCAGAACGTAACGCAGTCGTCTCAGATTACCTGGACAGGTTGGAAAAAGTTTCTTCTTTGCTCCAAAACCAAAATCAAACCCTGCAAAGTGTAGTGAGGATAAATCCTGCTGATGCTGCTTTTGCTTTTTAATGGCTATAACAGTGGAAAAAAAGGCCATGAAGGGAAGCAGGGAGACTTTGCTCATGTTCAACCAGCTGTGTGTCATCACTGTTCATCTGCACACACTGTGATGCCACACAGCTGGTTCAATATCAGCAAAGTTTCCCTTTATATTCATTGTCTTGTGTGGTGATCAGCAGTGATGTGGTGGTTCACTTTTACACTGTGATCTGTAGCCTATAGTTCGGCTTTAGCTTCTAACTATCTTTGTCTTTTTAACCTGTTGTTGCTGCTGAGTCAGTTTGACATCCTGGATATATCCTTCAAACACAGACTGTAGACCCCTCTGTCTGCTTCTCTCTGCAATCACTCTTTCATTCTCCCAAATATATAATAATATTTCTTCAGGGAGTGCAGTTAGAAAAAAATAAAAAATACTCTATCTTTACAAGAACCCAAGTATCAGTATTTTTTATTGTATAAATTACTAATATTGTAAATACAAATTAAACTTTTGGCAGCCTACTAGAATAATATAATCGGTTGCTTTTTCAGTCTGCTGGTTATAGGGAAAGGAGTCTATCACCTATTTTTAAATAAGTGAAAAAAAATTGCATGCACATGATCATTTTGATAGGAAAAGGCTATACAGTGCTCTAGCTCCAACATTTTTTTGTGGGCCATTGTGGAAGAGGAAGATAACTGTGGTATTACTACTTTTACTTGAGTAAAAATCTCAATACTTCTTCCACCACCAGTAAGGGAAAAGAAATACAGTGTGTAGAGATGGAAAAAAAAATATATATATATATATATTCAAGTACAAGTAAAAATGCGATAAAATTAGAGTAAAGGCAAGGTAAGGCAGTTTTATTTGTATGCATCATACACCTTGGCGATTCCACTTGCTTTACAGAGCAATAAAACATAATAACACAGATTTACAATAAAAGAAAAGAGAAAAAAAAGATACAAAAGGTCAAATTAATTCTACCATTAATAATAGCAACAGTGCAAAGATAAAACGAGTTTAATGAAGCTAAAATCAACAAAGTATTTGTATTATAAAAAAAAAAAAAATTACAGTGCAGTGCAAGAAATGAATAAATATTTGATTTCATAAAAGGCAGCAGCAAATAGAAAAGTCTCCAACCTTGATTTAAAAGACGTGAGGGATGGTGCAGACCTTCAGTTTTCGGGGAGTTTGTTCCAGAAATGTGGTGCATAAAAAACTAAACGCTGCTTCTCCATGTTTAGTCTTGACTCTGGGGACGTGACGCTGACCTGTCCACGATAACCTAAGCGCACTGGATGGTTCACAGTGTGGCAGAAGGTCAGAAATATGAACAATCCATTGCTTTGTAAACCAGCAGTGGTATTTTGAAGTTGATTCTCCAACAGACAGGAAGTCAATGTAAGACCTGCTGCAGCTGTCTGATTGATTGTTTCGGGAGACCTGTTACAGTAGTCAAGTCTTATGAAGATGAACGCATGGACAAGTGGATCCTGCTGAGACATGAGTCCTTTTTAAGGTGATAGTAAGCTGCTGTTGAAGTTGAGGTCTGAGTCCAAGACTTCTTGCTTGGTCTGTGGTTTTTCACGTTGCCAGTTGAAGATGAGCCTTTACCTTTGATCGTCCTTCCCTGGCTCCAAACACTACTGCCTCACTTCTTCCTCCCTGGATATCAGTGAGCAATTAACGCAGTATCTTTCATGCCAAATGAAATATGCCAATTACAGAGTTATCATGTGTGAATCCACATACAACAAACTTGCTTGTCACTTGACTTTCTTCAGCAGAAGTAGAAACAGCCATCAGGCACAACATCATTTGAATCTCGGAACAAATTGGACAAGTGGCTTGTGATCGTGGGACCAGGCTGCGATGCCGTGAGCTGAAGGGGAATTTATCCCCAGCCAGATAAACTCATGACTCGGCATGCAGTTGGAAGTTCGAGCGCTAATGGTTGCTTATCTCAGCTCAATTCGAGGATATCTGGGATCAAGCGACTGCTTTTAGCTTCAAGACTGCATTGCAGAGACTTGGAAAGACCTTCAAGACATTCTGTGACTGTGGGTGAGTCAGAAAAATGGAAAATCCCCCCCAGAACCAAGCTATCTCTTTATTCTGCAGCTCATGCCTTGAACGCCAGCTGCACCTCAGAAGTGAGAACTACAGACTGAAAAGCTGCCAGCCCCTCGTGATTGTGCGAAGCAAACAGAGCGAGAGCCCGTTTCCCAGCCGACCGATGATCAATAGCTCATATGCAGTTTGCCAGTGCCAGTTTAGATGCGTATCTGCCTGGGGCCAATGGGCACTATCTCCACCAGCGCACTTTAATCAGAATGAGTTATTGGGATCTGTGGCTCTGAGTGAACTATGGGGGAATGACACACAAACACACACACACATGCACACAATGCAGCTAATCAATCACTTTAATTGATCGAGTGAATAACAGAGGAGGAATGGGCTCAGAAGTCTCCAGGCAGAGATGCAGCAGTGGGTGTGTTTGGGAAGATGATGGCCACTGAATTGAATTGGCAGAGATCCATACTGTGTGTGTGTGTGTGTGTGTGTGTGATAACAATGGTGAGTTTATGACTAAGGCAGGCCTATTCTCAGAGCCAGGGTCACTACCTTTCCTCTAGCCACCTGTAATCGTCCTTTTGTCGTCATCTGTTAACTGCTAAAAGGAGATTACAGTAACGGTTATGGAAAATGGTCCACGATCCAGATGGCCGCTGGTTTGATGAAAATATGCGCAGGTAAATAAATAAGTAAGTAAGTTGATTAAAGCATCTTTCCTTTGCCATCGTCAAGGTGTCCTTGAAATAGGTACTTTAAGAAAAATGTCTAAAACTCTTCAAACTGCCAGCTGGGCCCATGTGTTGTTGTGTATGTCAGTTTTTCCCTTCAATAACTGGCAGTTTCTATCAGGTTTATATCTGTAAAGAATTGCACTTCCATGTGTTGGACACTAGAGGCATCATCTGTATATTTACTGATCTAAGGACACCAGCCACATTCGTAAGTGGAGACGTGACGTTTACGGCGTTTGAAATAGACATATCTGTTTTCATATGTAAAGAAAGTATAAATGATAGAATGACACCACTGGAAAATGAATAACAATCATATTCAAAATTCTGTTATCATCTGTATGTTCCTATATTTCATCGGAGTATTGGCTCCATGATACTGACTAGCTTGCCAAGTACTTTATCAGGTTACAGCTCGTTTTTTTTCAACGCCAGGGGCACTGAAGAATTAGCTAGCACACCCGGCTGTACTCCCTGTCGATCAGAACCTCCGGAGATGGACCTCCAGTCAGCGGCTGTAACAGCCTGAATTCAATCAGCGCAAAATCAGTTGAAAGTGATGAATATAATGGAGACACAGCATCCATGGACTGGTGGCAGGTGCCAGTCATGTCTTGACGTTAGTTAGACGTAACATTAGCTGCTGCTGCACACCGCAGCCATAGATTTATAATGCCCAGATAGTGGATGTCAAGATGGCGCCTCATTCATTTCAGTGGAGTTGCATATACCAAAAAAGTTTCTAGTGTTCCAGGTTTACTTCTGCGGTATGCGGCCTACTGAATATGTACAGCACATTTTTTTCGCTGTAATAGCGTGAGGGGCAACTGGGAAAAATTGGCTGCAAGGCTGAGCAGCGTTCCTGGGGGCCTGACTGTCGCTGTAGCAGAGCTTAAGAGAGATGTAGCACGCTGTTGGGAGAAGTTTGTCTTTATGCCAGAGATGGATTTCTTTGTTAAGCTTCATCACATTATGAGAAAACTCCTCGAAGACTCATCTTATCATCGGCCTTTCCAAAAAAGTCAGTCTGCAGGCTGTTACAGCCAACTGAGAAAGTCGGGGAGGGTCTCAGTTTGTACGTTATGTTACAATACAAAATGTAGTACTTGTAAAAAGTTACATACAGAACCTTTAAATCTATAGTTTAACAGCAAAAAGTGTTTCTAAGACCTGCATTTCAACAGTTATAAAGTGAGAAATGTATCATTCAGTGGCAGAGGACCATGATGCAATGCAATGTCAGGATGCTGTTGAGTAACAAGCAAGAGTTGCCACTGAGACCACTTAGCTGGGAAATCCATAGCCGAATGCATTACCGTCCCAGTGCCATGTTCACTGCTGAACGCTGATTTGGGAAATGTCGGAAATCACTAATTGAAGCAGAAGAAGAGAAGGCAGGTTGGGGGAAAATTGAGTCGACACCCAGGTGGCTAAAAGCAACATAGATGTCTGTGAGTAAATGTAAGCCAACAGGATTTTTAGCGTGTCTCCTCTCTGGATAATTGCCCAACAAGACAAAGTTTTATACTTTGTCATGGTCAAAAGTGAAACTCTGAGGAGTCTGTCCCAGTTCTGTCTGAGGACACAAAATCAATTTCCACACCTTTACCTCCCTCTCCCAGACTGTCACTTAGCCACAGCAGGTTTCTGTAGAACGAGGGGGCAGAAAGGGGGGGATTTAAGAATCAGAGCTGTCATCTGGTCAACTTATTGATCTGTACAAAGCTCGAGAGGCCAGGAGCTGGCCGACTGCCACACTGCTGATTGCCATGTGAGGATTTTGGGGGAGCCTCATGAGACCGTTTCACCATAGAACTACCACGGGTAGTCAGTTCGGCTTCAAGCCCAAGACCTAAATTTAGCAGCAATGTAAAGATTACATAACAAGTGAACCTGTTTACTGACACTGAAAATAAATCATACGAGCATGTAAAAGTCTTCCAATACGCGAAATGAAAACAAGCATAACAACAAAAGATTATGTTTTTGCTCTGTGAGCACTTTTGGTGGTTTGTGTCCCAGATGTCATAAATATTTTACTTCTAGCAAGAAGTACAGAGCTTCAGATTGTCTTCTGGGTACATTTGGTATTTTCCACCCTGGGACCCTATTTTCCCATGTTTTTGTGTCTAAGTGACACATGGGAACAACAAATTTTGAAACTGGTGCACTATTCAATGTGAAGTCGGCAGCTGAGAATCAGGGCGCAAAGTACCTACTTGGGGCATTTGGCACCTTCAATTTAGGTCCAGTGAAAGAGCTTGTTTTTGCTACTGACAGGCTCCGAAAAGGACTAGTGTCTGACAACATTATGGAAAGGATCAGACCCTTCTGTTAAAGTAAGATCCTTTTTTTGTTTAACCAGAAATAGCCCTGATATCGCCATCGGCAAACACACCAGACTCCATTTAAATAATCAGTCATTTTAGCTGAATGGAGCCAACATCTGTTCACATCTAACTGGGTGAGTTAAGGGTTTATTTAAACCAAACCAGAGTTGGTGATTGTTGGAACAGTGGAAAGACGAACCAAGATGGCTTTTGTGAGCTTTATTTTGTTTCTATAGACTTTGACGAAGAGTGTTTTATGATGATAAAAATGACTGTTTTTTTAAAATGGAGTCTGGTGGGTTTGGCAATAAAAAGTCGACCTCTGTAATCATACGTGCTGTATGAAAAGCAGCACTTACGATTACCATGACTTGGAGGACTGAGACTCTTGACCGACGTGTCGACCTCTGTAGAGATTGACAGCACTTTCAGTTGCTGTTAACGCACATTCCCAAGTGGTTACATTGTAGTTTAGTTTACTGCTCCATCGATAGTAGACCAATTTAAAAAATTGTCCCCATTAGTCACTCAAGGCAGCTTAAATCGTGGTTGCTGGTTGCAGAACTCTGCATTGTTCAGTCTGTCCTACTCAAATGTGAAGTGCCAACGAGGACAGTCACTTTAAATCTTTCAGAAGTACCACATATTGCCTGTGAGCTCACTTATGGCCCAGTTCCACCAACAAGATGGCCTTTGGCAATCACATTCATTTTACTCAGTCGTGTTACAACCAAAGGAAAACTAATAAATGGAGGTTGTTACCTCTCTCGGAGATGTACAGCACAGACCGTCAGCTTCAGCTAAAGGTAGATGTGGGCTTGAACAAAAGGTGCAGAATATTTAGTTGCTAACCATGAGATATGACAGTTGAACAACACAGTTCAGGGAGGAAATTCAGCTATTTTCGAAAAAGATGACGAAGAAAGACTTGACGTGGGGTGTTTTTCCGCAGACATGACTTTTTTTTCCAACGCAAGGCGCATCGCAACGCAACAACCACAAGCAAAAAGCTTCATACTCATTAAAAACAATCACTAAAAGGTTGCTAAAACTCTGTCAATTTTCAACCTGGATCCTATCTTCTATATTTTTTGGGTATGTGTCCAGCACTGAGCGAGAGCGCTGCAGCCAACAGCCACGAAACAGGCTGCATTGTAGCCACGAGGGCATGTTTGCACCATCACTTTACTTCCACTAAAAGTGCTTCTTTTCGCCACCAACAAGCTCAAATTGTTATTCTTAGTGTCTAACAACAATATGAAAAGGAGTCCTACAGAGACAGATGCATTTGTGAAATAGTAAGATCCTTGTTTAGCCAGAATCAACCCTGAAATCTTTATCACCAAAAGCACCAGACTCCATTTAAGTAACCATATAAACAAAATAAAACTCACAGAAAACATCTTAGTTAGTCTTTCTGCTGTTCAAACATCAGCTCTGCTCCAGTTGAAATAAACCCTCAATTCACCCAGTTAGGTTTGCATATGCAAAAATGTGCTGGCTGCTTGGCTCTATACCACAGATTGTATATAAACAGTGTGTAGAGACGTTGCGTTTCTGATGTTTCACTTCCCTGCCGCCCTCTCCTGATATTTTCACATCTAACTGGACGAAATAAGGGCTTATTCAAAACCTGTTGTTCCTCATTACTGAACCAATTTCAAACACTGCTGTTCCCATTAGTCACAAAAACATAAGAAAGTAGGGTGCAGGTTGAAAATGACCAGTTACCCTTTAAGAATTTGATCTACCTACAGTTTTACAAGTCAAGAATGAGCATTCAAGTCTAACTAGACATGGTTACGTTAGATAACACAACCAACAGTGGTTCAACAGGACTTCAGGGATTCTTTCTAATGTAACTTCCAAGAGAAACTGATCTCCTGTCATAAATATCTCATCATGGGCTCAGAGCAGCAGCACAGAAGGCTCTGAGCCTGGAGAAACCTTCAGTCTGACAGACAGGAACATGGTTCACTACTGACCTCTAGTGGCCGTACAACATAATCACACCCTGTGCAGATCAGGTTCAAATGATGCTTTCACATCCAGACACCCAAATAACCAAATGATAAAAAGCCATTTTATCAAACACATAAAAAAAACACATCTTTATTTTAAGAGTACGCATGACAGCCATTTAAAAATAGCACAGCATCATCCGGTCGTCTTTTATACAAATAATTAGCATAGTGATATTAACATGATAGAACGCTGTACAATGTATGAAAATACACATGCATTTCTGCTAACTTTAACACTGTATGAAAAGCTATGAGACATGTGGGCTGGTGCATAATTCATCAGTAAAGTAAGCATTTATCTCTTCTCCAGCTCACCATTATCTTAAAACCTACTTTTGAAACTATCAACTCAGACGGGGCTTACTAATTACTAATGAATTAAGATTTTTTTTTGTAGCTTAAAGAATACCAAAACAACTGGTTACTCAAATGTACCACTTAAAAGTCCTTATTAACAACCTCAACATAATACAAAACTTCTTAAGAACAAATGCCCACATTAAAACTCTTCTCCGTCAGGAACTGGAATTAAAGATTTATCTCCAATAATATATAAAAGACAGACTGGACTACATGTATAAATATTAAACATATTAACAAATTATTTACAGGTTTGAGGGAATTCCTTCAAATATTTTCACTCAATTCAAACTGGCAAGATTTTATTCTGAAGGAAGCGACATCTCACTGAGATAAAGCTTTTTCCAAAATGTCAGCGTTGACCACTGGCAGGTTTGCGACTTCGAAAAACACCCTGAAAGATACCAAAGAAAGATTAAACTGCTTGTACATTTCATTCATTAACCTCTTTATTGTATCATGCTGGTTTTATGGGTCTTTAAATATCAGACTTACTTGTGTGAGTATTTGTTTCTGATGGCTTTCAGTTTGTCGTCAGGAGGAGCTAAAAGCATCTCGTAGAGCTTTCGGACAACGGGAGCCAAATCTGACGTCTGATAGCCCGAGTGGAACTGCAGGATGGGACTCTGAAGCACAACAGAAACAAGACAGACATTTGAACACACACACAAATACACACACAAAGTAGCCATGTTGAATCCTTTAAGCTACAAAAGTATCATCGCCCCGGGTTTCTTTCCTCAGCCTCTGCGATTTCCAATATGTTGCATAAACATCACCATTTCTAAATTGGAGCAGATTCTGGAGTCAGCCCAGGAACAAAATGAAATTACCCGCCATCCCTTGTTCCACTGCTGCAATGATAACTCACATTTACATGGAAAAACAATTTGCATTTAAATTGAGAGGAGGAGGATTGTTGTCTCTGGACAGAGCTGCCGTCTGGCTCTTCATGCGCGACTGAAAACACAGCCAAGTCAAACAGTTGAGGGTTTGAAATCAACCTTAACTGGCGGACAGCAGAAGTGTCAGGAACTATGAGCCTGTTTCCACCTGGTATTAACATGCGACTCAGGATAACTCTGAGTGTGTCTGTTCACACGTGGCATTAGAATGTGGCTACACGTCCTGGGGATCCCTCTTCCAGGACGGACAGACGTGCAATAGATGTCGTACAGAACGAACCTGGGAAAGTTGGTAATTTGGTATAGGAGCTAAAAGGATCCCTCAAACTGGCGTTCCAAGAACCGCTCCTATTTCGCGTTGTACAACACAAAAAGGAGGATGTTTGGAGCTATGGAAAAGTTCCCTAATGACACGGCTAACTATTAGCAACACATGGCTAGCATTAGCCAACAATTATTAACAGTTTAACAACAGAGTCGAGCCGTTTTAATGTCAGCGTGAACTTGGTTGGACCCTTGAACTGCTGCTCGAACCGACCATTGCCGGGAGATGAATGGCTCCGGAAACGGCCTTCAACTGCTGCATCAGCAGCAACAAACAGTGGGGAGTTGGATTAGCAAGGATGTGAACTTAGTAGGGAGTCCATTAATGTGGCTCAGGACAAATTAACATACACACTGCTGACAGAATGTGGCCATGTGTGGCCCCGACCACCTCTGAATGTGGTCTGAACATTCGGATCTCAAGACGCATTAAGGCTGCATCACGTGCATTCACTGTCTACTTAGGTGTAAACAAGTGTTTTACTGGTGGAGCAAATAAACAGCACTCAACAGTGATATGGTCACAGGAAGTCATCAAGTTCCTTCAGTGCCTCAGGTTTGTGTTTCTGCCTTGCTGACATAACTGCAGACATTAGGCAGATTACAAGAGATAAAGCATCCATTTGGGTTGCAACAGCCATTGTAACATTCAACAAAATTGTTTCTGTTATGCAACTGTGTGCTTGAATCATTGCTGGAGGGACAGACACCTACCTGGCTAACATCAAACCCCCGCCTCAATTTTGAAGTCAACTGCAATAAGGCAAGTTGCTCACTCATTTTTCTGATGGCTGCCATTGTTTGAAACAGCATTTTGGACAGAAAGAGAAAAAAAATCAATACTACCCAATCACAGCAACAAAAGTGACCCTCAGTCTGGCCATGAAAAGTAAAAACTAAACCGAGTGCAAAAAGCCCAAAATCAGAACAGAGCTGCTGAGAACCTACCCATCCTCCGAGGTCCTTGGTGACCAGCGCCAACAGCAGGCAGGCTGAGGCGAGCAGTGACCCCCGCTCGGGCACAAACTCCATCTCCATGAGACTCATCTCGCAGTAGTACCGGGCCAGAGTCAGCGTGTCCATTCCCGCGCTCACACACTGCAGAGACAGCAAACACTCAGATGAGGGGAAGCAGACCTCAGAGACTGAAGAGCAAAGGACTCTGTGTGGCTTTTTTGAGGAGGTTCTGTTAGTTTTCTCCAACAGAAAAGCTAAAAAAAAAAAAACATTTCACCCAATACACACCTTGGCATAGCGTCTGAGGAACCGATAGGGAATGGGGATGTTGATGTCGAAGGACAGCGCCTGCAGGATGTTGGCCTCCATGGAGATGAGCTCCTCCCTCTTGTACGCATCATCACAGATGTAAAGGAAGTCGTCGACACAGGGCGGACTGCGCTCCTGCATGATCGGTAAAGTAAAACATGCAACAGTGTTATTTATCTTTTGCGGCAACATTATTATGGAGGATCAGAGTGAGAGCGTTAAATCGAAATTTCATCTGAATTGTCTACGTCTCCTCACCTCAAATTTGGAGGCTATGAGCATGGCGGTGGAGCCGACGAGCTGCAGCATCTCCCGGTGGATCGGAGTCTTGGAGAGGAAGTGGTCCGCCATCTTTACTGCCAGATACAGGGTCTCGTGGTACAGCTCAAAGTTCTCCTGAGCAAACATGAGAACAGAAACCAGTCAATCTGCTGCAAAAACAAATTTTACTTTACACCTTGAGATACGACTCAAGGGTGCACACCAGGCGACCAGGAAAGCTCACCTGCACTTCCACCAGCCAGTCAATCAGGATTGCTCTCATCTCTGGGTTGAGGCTGGGCTGTTTGGGCATGTAGTTAGAGAGGACAAACTTCTCCTGCACACAGTAAAACAGAAGAGAGACCAGATGAAAAGAGAAAGATGACCTTTGCATTCAGGTTTTGTCCCAAAAATAAATAGCCTTTCCAGAAACCACAGCTACTTCAGACCCTGTGAATGTGGAAATCCTTGTGGGATTGGAAACTGCGCTTTGGTTTGGCTCACCTCTCTCTGTTTGAGGTAGTCGAAGATGTCCTTTGCATACTCGAGACACAGAGAACAGTCCTCAGAGTTCTCGGAGTCGATGTCAAACTCCTTTGGGATCTGCAGAGAATGAGAGAATATGAATAAAGATGGAAACGACACAAGCCAGAAGGTTCTTTTGGGTTGTATGATTCTCCTCACTTCTTGTTTCCGGAGGTGTGCTGGCACTTCACGGGCAGCAGGGGGCGTAGCAGCCACCGCCTCTTCCACTGGAGGTGCCGCATTCTTCTGCACCTCCTCTTCCTTCTCCTCTGCATCAGTCTTTTGTTTCTCAGGGAGTGTATCCTCCAAGCTCACAGATGAGGACCTGCAGCGGAAGAGGAGCGGCAAATTGTAGACATCTGCTGCTGAGGAGATAACTACGGGAGAAAGAGCAAGAATGCAAATCTGGCAGAGTGAATAACGGTTGTCTTACTTAGTCAGGTTGGCCTGATTCTTCGCAGACACGGAGAGGGCGCTTGTTGTCTTCACCTGCTTCTTCGCTGCTTCCTTCTTTCTCCCTGGAAGGCAGATCTGAACCTTATGAGCCTGTGAGCAAAGCCAAAGTGAGATAAGGATTATTAAATCACCCCCTCATTTCCAAATAACAACTGCTAAGTAGTTTACATTTAGTGAAATAAGTTTTAAATCATCATCATTCATAGGTGATGATAACTGGGACATCAGTGCCAAAAGTCTTTTTGGAAAACACTCAGAAGGTGCAAAAGTGACTCACGTCCAAGAGCTAGAATGTCACGATTCTGGTATCAAGACACCTCTGCTGATGTCACACTCGCCCAAACTGCTGCTGTGAAGCCAGCAAGGTGGCAAACAAACACGGTGCTCGTTTCACACCCGGGTGGGGTGGCAGAGTGCATCAATTCACACCACAGTGGGGATCTACTGTGAGCCAAGCTATACCTCCACACCAAAACCCAGGAACAAAGCGTGTCACTCACTCGTGCACACACAAACACAATGAGCTCATGAGTGATTTATGGGGTGTCAGAGTGAATGATTAAAATACATAGTTCAGTTAATCTGTGCCATGTCGTGTGCAGGATTGTGACTGTGCGGGAAAATCTGACAAGAAGCACTTCAGCTTCATTTGGACACTTGCTGACACATTTAACATGTCAAGTACAGAGTAATGATTTGGCTTGGTGTGTATGGTGGCCAGGAGGGACACGCTTTCAGAAAAAACAAATACTCCACCAAGGGCCAATATGTGTTCACCAATGTTCATATGTACAGAAGTAAGGTCAGACATTTATATAACATTTTAAGGTTCAGTGATCTTCGGCCGGTTAACACTTCTGTTGTGGGTACACCATCGATGTGCAGCCTACATACACTGTAGCCTGACGTGCACCTTCCCATAAATGTAACTACATATTGTTGCTACACAGACTGCAATGACTGTGAGTAGTCCACTTGGTAGCATTGCATTTCCTCCTACTATAGCCCGAAAGTGGTGACTGGTGTCTGAAGATCCGTAAAATATACGGATGATGCCTCTATTACTGTTAATCACACAAACTCACTTGACAGTCAACACAGGCAACTAAACTCAAGGAAATAGTCTGTTAGTCAGTTAGCAGCCTGTTAGCTAAGCTAACACACTGTCATACGGTCTCTCAAAAATCCACCGCAAAAGCTTAATTTGTGGCAAATTCTGGACCAAAATATAACAGAGGGGAGGAGTTTCGCAGGCACATCGGATATCACAGAGATTCCCATAGGAATAAATGAACCTCCGGTTGCCTCGTCACCGTACGCAACCCAGTACCAAGTAGTGCTGAAACCTCTCCAACGATGCATGCATTAGATCCATTTGTTACCCAGATCCAAAGAAAAAAAAAAAAAAAAAAAAAAAAGTGCAACTGTATGTTGTTTCTCGCAGCCAATGAACACAGGTGTTCAGTTTAATGCACCAAGTGATTGGCCCACCACCACAGCAGCTACAACCCATAAAGTCTGCAGTGTTTGACATTGAGCTCGGGGAATCTGGCAGTTCAGCGCGCCAAGATGCCACCACAATGTACACAAGTATGACTACACTACACACCTGTGTCATCTGAGGCATTTTATGCAACTGAATGCTTCCATTCACATGCTGGCTGTTGAGTCAAGTTGAGAAGAAAAGAAAAAAAAGAGTATTAGAATTTTTTAGACGATACCCCGCCTACCTCCTACACGTTTTCTTCTTCATCTCCATTAACATGGACCAAATCAAGAACCGATTTGTTGTACACACCATCTACTGCAACACCTGCTCTCTTTTCTGCATTGCAGTAATTTCAAGAAAAGTAACTGTTGCTGAACATTTATTAGCTCCAACTTAAGCATAATCAACTCAGTTTCAGTTGCCATTGTTTGAAATACACAAAGAAACTCAACACAGTGGCACAGAAGCATCAGTGCTAACTAGCATTTGGTTGTGTCACTGCAGAGCAACACAGACACACCAGCACACAATATAAAAGCTCACAAACGCATAGGCAACTAGTGTGGGCTATGCCATAGGTGCAGGAGTTACGTACAACTATAAATCAGCAACAGGGATGGAAGTCGTCCAAGGCTTTCAACTGTTATCTTAAACCACATGTGTCGCAGGGTGACATTGACCCACACAGTAGCCCCTTTTACACTGCCAGATTTTCCGCAAATGTTGGGCAGTTTTGGCGGCAAGCTGCGAGCGTTTAGACACACAGAGGCGCAATGGCGAGTTGATCCGAGGTGCCCAATTTTCCACCTCATAGGGTGGAACCCTTTTAGTTTAAAAAGACCGAGGAGGCCTTCTGCAACGGGAGGAGCTGTTGATGACGCCACACGTGCGACCCACTGGCAGAAACAGCTGATAGGAGGAATTAGCGAGCAGCTAGTAGCAAGAGGGAAACGCAAACCTGACAGACACTGTAAGATGAGTAACTAGGGAGACAAGGAATTGCGCGCCCTCCTTGTCCTCGCAAACGAAGAGGCCATTAACCATCACATGACTGGAACGGTGAAGGATGGGCCGAGTTACGCGAGAGTCACCGAAGAACTGACCAGCCGCGGCTTCCCTCCCACGTCACTGTTTACGTCACACGCTGAGCTACACGTTTTGTTACTTGCTCACGCCCCCCATTGCCCCGAAAAAGGCGCATTCTGCATAAACAAAAGTAGGTAGGCGGCATTTTGCTGCACTCCCCGATTTTGTTTTTATACTGCCAATGCTGAAAGAAGACTGAATAGGCTTTCCTGCAAATCTGCACAATTCCTATCTAAAAAGGGCTAGTGTCTCTCTCACTACCACACAGTGACCGCCACCAAAGTTCTGCAAACACACAGTATCCCACTTACTGTCCTGAAGCTGCCGTCGCTGTTGGGCCGAAAATCTGACAGACACTGACCGACAGCCTGTCGTCAAGAGGGACGAACAGTTAGAACGAAAAAATGCACACAGTGGCAAATCATCCAGAAACGCATTCTACATTCAGACAGCTGATAGCCTGATATTCTCACTCTCAGATTTTAATAAATCAAAACTGGGAGGTTTATGAGAGGGACGGATTTGTCAGAATTAGATGCTACAGCGCTCTGCAGCATGCTGATGGATCTGAAAGCAACAGTATAAAAGGTACTTTCCATGTCTACATCTGCTTGAAGGGTTCCCACACATTTTCATGGACATAATTTTCATGATTTTAAGGACATATCAAATTCTTTATAGCTGGCATACATAGTGTGACAAGCTGACAATTCTGTCTTAATATCAGGCAAGCACAATGAGACTCAAAGTTAGTGTGATGTAGGGAAGCACAGGCATCCACTTCAGAGCCAGCTGCTCAACAGCTTTGCTATGATGTCACTAAAACAAACCCAGAACACTATCGATCAGCTAACACTGTCATCACACATACTAAAATTACTATACAGTGTCGCGAGAAAGACAATTTGCTGACTAAAATGGTAGCAAATACATGGAAGCAGCTGCCAAGTGTTAATGAATCTTGTTCTGAGACAAAAAGCTTTCGATCCAACTGCTTTGCAATAGGTTTATGTAGCCTCTACCCTGAATTTAGATGCTGTTAACTCCACCAAAACCACAAACCTGTGGGACGAGACTTACATTGGTGATGTCGATAAAAGCAGGCCTCTTCTTCGGGGCTCCATGGGGAGGTGAGGAGGACCTCTTCACCTGCGGGCCGTCATCCTGCAACCCAAAGATAGTAAACTGAAAACACACCTATCAGTCACAGATCACATGCACAGACTGCAACAAGAAAAGATCCTTGGTGCTTTAAACTGCTGCAGCCTCGAGGAGCAGCTGCTGCAATGTCTGCTTTGTTTACAGTCTCCCACTGCACGCGCGCTGGGGATTTAAACCAACACGAGTGGACATTTTACCTGGTTCTCAGTCTGTGTTGCAGTAAGCTTTGGTATCTTGCTCCCAGCTGTGGGCTTCTTCCCCCTCGTTACAGGCATGGCTGGCTCCTTTATCCTGGGCGCACAATATCTGCTGCGGCTGCACTCTGATCTGCTGGATACAGAAAATGGCGGGTCGGTTTTTTTTTAAATAAAGCACTAGCTTAAAACAAGATGCACAACCGAGTAGCTGCAGCTTCATAATAATCTGTGTTAGCTGGGTGGGGTTTCCACACGTGAACCTGTTCCGTGTTGACAATATCGAGCTAAAACTCGCCGAAATTATGGTTTTATCTTACCGTGTTTTGTAATTCCTGCTCGTTATATTCAGTCGCTCGGTTCAGGAACAAGAAACGTCGGTTGTAGCCTCGTCAATAATCGTAAATAGTCTCAGTTTGCTGCGTTGCAGCGTTAACGAAGCGCAGACAAAGTGTTGTAGCAGTGCGGATCCAAATCTGCTGCGCCTCGCTCTCATTGGCTGAATTTTGAGCGGGCGGACCAATCAGGAAGTCGCTACGGATGCCGCTATCAGGAAAGCGTTGCTTTTATATCGACGGGTCCGCCCGCTTGCATTTATTAATCCCTAAATCAGGAGCATTAAAGCGATAACTGATTATGTAAAAAGAAAATATTGGCTTGAATATTTTTACTTTATTATGTGGTGTAATTAAGAAAGTTCAGAAAACAAATAAGGGTGAGTTTATAATAAGCCCCGCCCGCCCTGCTTCCTTGTTCTCATATCTAACGCACCCTAGAGGAGGAGCATGCAGGATATTCAAACATCCAAACAACCAACTGCATTTTAAACCGAAGGGACTTTATTGACGTTTCCCCAAATATGCAGAGCAGAGTTATGACTATTTCCGGACAGACACACACGTGACATGGATTATTTATATTACTGCACGTGGTCAAACACAAGTGCACTGCCAAATAATGTTTTTCCAGTCATATTCTGTATTTAAATGCTTGTGTACATGTTTTTTTAGTGTTATTTTACTGTTTATGCACAATATAAATCACCATACATCACACAGTGTATATCGTATTTAGTTTACTATGTGCAGAGTAATGTCTACCTTATCTGAAATATGAACAGGAAAAGAAATCTGCACAAAACTGCATCAAATACGTAATTTCCTACTTTAGTGAAATTTCATGCACCAGTCTGTGCCCTCCCTGCACCCGTTTACAGTGGGAATGGGTTTAAATTCAAATGCTATGCCTTTATATGGCGAATGCACAAATATGTAGGGGATGTGTCCCTGCATACCACTCTACATCTATGCCGCTGTACTTTTACACATTTTAGTCAACTTGAAAATATTCGTGTGCTCAGTGTGTAGACACATCCAATTTGAATTCAGTAAAACAAATCATAAGAGAAGCCAGTGCTAACAGTTTGAACAATAACTGAAATCATTGTGTCTTAATTTAGGGATTCATGCAGTCTTGAACAGAAAAAAGTGTTGTTTACAACTTAAATGACATGATATTGATCAGTGATGACAACTGAGCAAATTCCATCCGCTGATAAAGAACATGAGAGGCAGCTGAAAACTTTTAAAGTGCTAAGAAGTGGACCATGAGTTTTACCCTGCATTAACAATCCCTCCATGGGCGTATTATGAGACAATGGGTCCCTGGGCGCAGACATGCAAATGCCCCAACCACCTCCCACCACCTGTGTCTCTTTTTAGGCCCTGTTTAGACGACAATGATTTCTCTAAAAACAGACAAGTCTGTCCTTTGTGTTTTAAAAAAACTTCTGCGTTTATATGTGACGGCGTTATAGAAACGATCTCCGTTCACACGGAGCTGCAAAATCTAGTGAAACGCTGTAGTATGCACGCCAGGCCAATGGGTGGCAGTGTAAATTTGCAAAGCAACACCAGCATGACGCCACGCGCCTGCGCTTAAGTACCTTCCTCTACAACGCAGTGATTACAAACGAAAACAAAGAAAACACAATGGCAAAAGCACGCACAGTTAACTTTGTCTGGACGGACGACGAGGTGGAGTTGCCACAGTTGATCACACTTTGCCGGAGAAGCGTTGATAAATTCAACAGGGTGAGCAGCACAAACAGAGCTCGGCATTGTTGTTGTGATGGTCGACTTGACTGGAACCGTAATGCACATGTGCGAAAAGTCTCCGTTTCCAGAGGAACTGCATATTGCGAGTTTACATGACAACGGAGACGCTGCCTTAGTTGCTGGCATCATTTTTGTAGTTTTGTGTCTCTTTCTGGCAATATTGTGTGTCCTTGTGGTTGTTTTGTGTTTCTTTGTTGCCATTATGTGTCTCTGTCATTTTGTGTCTTTTAGGTTATACTTGTGTCGTTTTTGTTGATTGGTTTCTCTTTGCAGTTCCTTTGCATGTATTTGTTGTGGGTTTGTGCCCCTTTAACTCATTTTGTGTCTCTTACTCTGTCTTTTATGGTCATTTTGTGTCTCTTCGTAGTTTGTTTGTGTCTCTGTGTAGTTTCTTTGCATGTATTTGTTGCCGTTTTGTGATTCTTTAAAGGTCAGTTGGTGCCTCCTTGAAGTATATTTGTGTCTTTTTGGTCATTTTGTGTCTCTTTGAAGTCATTTTCAGTCTCTTTAAGGTCTACGTGTCTTCTTTGGTTGTTTTGTGTCTCTTTGTAGTTGTTTTTGTCCAATCTAATCCAGCTTTATTTCTTAAGGATTATTGGGTCTTGTTGGTCATTTTTGGTGTCTTTGTAGTTTTTTGTGATCATTTTAAATTCCTTTATTGTTGATTCGTGTTACTTTGAGTGACATTTTGCAGTTGGGCCTGTGCCTGGTGGGCCCAGTCAGTAATCCATCCATGCAGCACTCATAATACAGAATGTCAGTACATTCACTTATTCATTTATTAATTCATTCATACCAAATTTGTGATTTCAAGGTCGACAAGGCGTCCCATTTTGATCAG
Organism: Epinephelus cyanopodus; assembly: GCA_026686955.1. Lineage (NCBI taxonomy): Eukaryota > Metazoa > Chordata > Actinopteri > Perciformes > Serranidae > Epinephelus > Epinephelus cyanopodus. Next base: position 16,781,812 of record CM048934.1, read on the forward strand.
GAATGATCAATCAATAAGACATTGTATGTGAGTATGGCATATCCTCACCAAAATCCAGAATACAGAGAACATGTATTTCTCTTAATCCTTCAGTTGTTTCTTAATGTATGCTTGTGTAATGCTGGTCTAGCATGCAATGATTTCCCTTTAGGCCGTCACACAAGACTGAACTGACCCTTAACATGGATCTAAATGATGATGTTGAGCAATGAGCTCACTGACACACAGATAAGTATTTCCTGAACTGGAGCAGAAACAGCACACAGTGGGCCTACTGGGGCCGAACAACACCGAGTTACTGCAGCAACAGTTTGGATAATAGAGGGTCATAACATCCCATTCGTGCACCCAGAGGGCAGGTTCAGGATGGACACCCAGGGAAGCTGGCAGCTAACACCCCCCGGCTGCCAGGAGTTAGGGGGCTTCATCTTTGGTTCTTGCCTCAATAACGGGAATAGAGGCCATAAAGCGTATCTCAGTCTTGTTAAGAGAGAATCTGAGATGAATTGATTATAATCCTCCTCTGACCCGAAAAGCACCATAAATGCCATTTAGACTGATGTCATCTCTGAAGACGCCCTTAAAGTGCACTTTCAAGTCTCATTAAACTCCAAACCGACAAAGATCCCTGGGATATAGTTTGGACTTTCAGCGCAGAACGGACAGGTTTGACCGAAAAGAAATCAAACAAGCTCCTGAGCCGAGTCCGTTTAAACATTCACCCCACGTTCACTTTATTTGAACAGGATATCTCTTAATAACACAGCTTCAAGGCCTGCGGTTCACGCAGTGCAATCTGGCATCTAATGAAGCCTACGGGGAGATATCATCTCACAACATTGCTTTTATTTCAATTCCCCTCCCTGTTGTCCTCATCCAAGACAAAAACGCCTTCATATGATTGCACTTTCTCAACAGATTGCCTGTGTCTCCAGCAGAGCTGCGAGGAATAGATTTATAAATCTTTGGATTTAGCTGAAGCTGCTAAGAAATCTGCATTGGGTAGGGTTTGGACACTTAATGGATGAAATGTATCACAGAAAATTCCACACATATTATCAGTTTTATTGTCTGGCTGTTGTGCACCAAACCACCTCCTCTGCATCCTCTTTTCCTCCTCCAACATTCATTTCCTCGTCTACTTCCTCTTGTGGTCATCTCTTCATCATTTTGACGCCATGAACTGAAGAAAGAAATAATCAAGAGAAGAGGAAATATCAGGTTTATTTATACGCATTTGACATCAAGTTCTGCAAATAGCACTCACACACAAATACTATCCCCACCCCCAACACACACACACACACACACATGCACACACACACACACAGGAAGTGGGTGAAACTCATTTGTCAAACCATTTCCGTGTCAGCTCAGTCGCACTGGAGACACCAAACAGTGAACCGTCATCCTGTTACTAACTGGTAAGCTGATCTACAGGCCGTATACGCAGCCTGATGTTTCCTGTATCTTGTCTTCATAATTTGTGGGTATATTCACATAACTTTTGGCTTTAATGTCATCCAATTGGCCCTCGAGATGCCTTCTGCGTCTCGACAGGTGTCACAGAGAATTAGCTGTTGGCCTTTTCATCTGCCTTGCTGATTAAATCTTCAAGCTCAATGAAGCGAAGTTTATTTGTTCATGGCCAGGAAATTTATAATATTGTCTCATTTTATCTACTTTTGTAGTTCTAAATCTCTGGTCTTATCTGTCCGGTTTTACTCAGGCTAATAAAGGTTAACTTGAAAATATGACAAATTTTATTATTTTTTAAGCAAAAGTGGATTCTAACTTAAATAATCCCTTGGATACAGCTGTCTCTTCGGATTTCATCGCAAACACTGAAAATGAATGTGGAAGAAACCCAGCTTTAGTTAAAGGTCAACATTGCATTCCCAACAATATTTTGCAAGGTACTGACTGGCCTTTGCGCCGCTTACTGTGAGCACCATGTAGAAACTCCGTCTGGATGTAAGAGGAGACTGTTGGTGAGGCGTGTCTGTAACTGCCATCATAATCAACAGACTCTGTTTAAACAGGGTTGGGTAACGCAAGGACACCCAGGAATAAAGTAGCATCCTCGTCTCATCAATGTTAGTTTGCACATCAGGATGTCCAAGTCAGACTGCCAAGAGAAAACATTCTTGGTTTCAGCTGTAATTTGTTCCACATCTGTGCTTCATTCTCTATCTTGTCCTCGTCTCTGGGCTCTGTCCATATTGAGCTCAGGCCACTGGATGAGTAATGGCAGGATAATACTGTGACACATCGTATAAATTTTGTATCGAGAGACTATCATTTGGCAGAGTTATCTCTGGTGTCGCGCAGAGCGTCATTCGCTTTGGCTGCGTGAAGAAAGAGCTTCAGGAGGAAAGAAAAAGTGAGTATGTGTGATTTTGGAAACAACATGGCTACCACATGAAGTGCATCCAGAAATCTGCTATAAACACGATTTGAGTAGCATTTTTGTTAAATAGAAATCACATTTCCACTAAGTTATCCTTAGCCCGGCGAAAATTAAAGCGTCATGGTGAAAGTATGATGGCTGCGATATGATAACCTTGAAACTCAGGCCTTTTATAGTAGTCATAGCAGCAGCACAGTACCAAAGAAGAAGATAAGGAAGCTGTTAAAGGTGTTAAGTTCAGTTTCACATTAGTTTCTGACAGTCTGTCTCATCTTGTTCTCTAGTTTCTCTGTCAGAAAACCTGAAATACAACCTAGCCTGCTTAGCAACTGGTACACAAAGGTAACATTACATCAGCAAGGTAAGGTAAGGGGGAGGGAAAATATATTTACTGTGTTAGCTGGACAAAGTTTTACAACTGTTACGACAAATCAACAATAGAAATGTTGCTAGCAAGTGCTAACTGATAACAACTGCCAATTTCTGTTATCTAATACTACAGCTAGTTAGCTAGCAACCGCAGCTAGCAAGCTACCGAATGTTAAACTGAAAATAAAACTCTTGTGACTTTTAAATAACATGCTAATTATCTCAAACATAAATTAAAATGTGACTTAGGTTTATCTTATTACTGAAGCCATGTTTGGCTAACAGAGCGCTCCAAGGATGACGTTTTTCTCTAGCTCATGAATGTTAGCATAGCCCTGGTTCCCTCGTGAAAAAATCAATGGGGTTTTTCCATGGCTTTTGGATTAACGTTACAGCAGAAAATAAACTCTGTGGCAGGCAAATCTTTACTTACTTTCAGCAAAGTAATCTTTAAAAATTAACACCATTTTTATGATGATTTTTGGAGAATAACTGCAATCCCTAGAAGTAAAAAGCTAACATTAGGCATTTAAACGAACTACACTATGGTCGCATGACCTTAATGCAGCCACCACAACAAGTCTGTAAAGCAACCACCTTTTTAAAGACACATAAAGGCTTTAAAATTCATGATTGGGGTATTTACTGATGTATTTTATTTCGTAGAACAAGACATGAAGGTGTCTCAAGTTCAGGCACATAACCAAAAACCAAAAACCCCTTGACTTCAAGACAAGGGAACTAGGAGTGAAAAAATGCCAACTAATTCCCGGGTTTTAGGACTTATTCTTGGAGCACTCTGTTTGGGAACTATTTAAAAAGCTAAAGGCTACAGCCAAGAAATAGTCTGTCACATACTGTAAAATTTCAATTAGTAGCCCGGGCTATTATTTGCCTAAATCACTGAAATGAATAGGCCTATATTTGGGACAGGCCTTTAATTCCAATCACACATAACTGTTGCTCGGAAAAGATGGGAAATACAATCAAGTTATTTATTTAAACCAGTATTAATATTACTTACTAAAAAAACAGGCTTCAGTTATGATCATTCTTTTGATGTAGCTCTGAGAGTGACGGCACCCAAGGATTACGGCACAACACCACTTTATCCTGTTAACACCCACAACTTGGTTTAATTTCTATGAAAAACCCTTTTGATTCTTTTGATCTGAGGACCCTTACGGACTAAAGGTGTATGAGTAACATACAGGGTATTTGAAGAATGGACATATAATTTGAGGTAGCCAACAACCTGGTTTTATACATCCGAAGAACTTCTATTAATCCACATGTAGGCACACCAGGCTAGTAACAGGGACTAGACGTTTAATTGGCACTAAGCTTTTAATTAAAGTTTTACAATAATCCTCTATAAAACCACAATGTGTGGTTTTCTCTCTTTAGCTTTTTTCAGTTAAACAAGATATAAGGTGTTGGTGGACTACCTGTTTCCAGTCTTTGTGCTAAGCTAAGCTAACTGTTTTTTTGCAGGAGCTTTATGTTGATGCTACAGATTGGAGAGCAGCATCGATCTTCTCATGTAACGTTCAGCAAGAAGGCAAGAATTTCCCAGAATGTTGAACTATTTAATGAAATTATCTGAAAAGCCATCAAGACTCCTTGAGCAGACTAAAACAAAAGTAGGCCTAAAAAAAAAGGTTTGCGAATCCATGCCCTGGAGAGCAATGATAGCTTAACGAGTGTGATGTATTAATGGCAATTAACACACTTGTACACTCAGTTTTCCACTAGATGTGAAAACCACTCCTGCTTGCTATAACAAGCCTCGTGAAACAAAGACCATTTCAAACACCCTTGTATCTGTCCAAAGCTTTTTCTTCTCCCATTGTGTTCAAATGAATACAGATGTTTTTGTGTAAGCCTCAGATAACAATGTAACACTTTTCATGCAACATTTGCTTTGGTCCGTGTCTGTTTTCTCAACTGTAACTTACACTTATCAAACACAGCTCCACCTCCATTAACTACAGATGCATGTTTAGAGAAAATGTCAGGTTGCTGCTGTGGCTGCCAGCACATTTTTTCTGTGCTAATCTAATACAGAGGACTTCCTGCTTGTCACATCCTGGTTGGCTGACTGCTCATGAATATGGTGTCAGGCTGTGGTTGAGGCCTAAATCTTACTTTCCGTCTGAGGCTTCAGAGGGGACTTTCTGTTCTGTCTGTCACTGTGTTTTCTTCCTCTATTTTTTTCATCAGCCCTGATGACTCTCCCTTTTAGTTTCTCATGTTTACAGTATGAGATTCCTTCAATTTGTAGCTTATCTATTTCTTCTCTAATCTGAAACAGACAAGGAATGCGGGAATATTTGTAGTGCAGAGACTAAAAAGAAAACACTGCACCTTTTAGGGGAATTATTTATGTCCAGTCTGGCTTTAACTGAACTTGTTGGCAAGCGATTTTCTAATAAAAATACAAAAATGAACTAATTATAGGAGCGAGGCAGTGGTTCAAAACCATCTTTGGACTCTTTCCTGTGCTTGTACTGGCCTTCACCGTATTCTTGTTGCAAAAAAACAGGCTCCAGGAAAGGCAAGATTTCCTTCACTTTTACTAAGATTATTGCTTTATCCTTACAGGATGTGATGCAGGCAGCGAGTGCAGATACAAGGGTGCCAGAGCCCACTCCAGAAGGTCTCAAGAGAAGCCGCCTACACATCAGGGTTCTTGAGGAGTTTGCCCAAAATATGGCCGAGAACATAATCCAGTCGTTTATAAGCCAAATGGACACGGTGGAACCCGAGGTGGATGACCGGGCATCCAGATTTAATCAGAACCAGGAGATGTTAGCTGAAGAGTTAGCCTCAGCAGTGGTTGAGGTTGCCCTGAAGGAAGTGTGCAGAGGTCGAAATGTTCAGGATCGCCATGATGGATTAAAGATGGATAGTCGACAGGCTAAAAATCTGCTTTATATGAATGAATCTGACAGCAGGAGATCCACAGAGATGGATCCAGACAAAGACACCCAGCCCTGTCACCCACCTCTGTCCCAGTCAGGGCTCCCTGTCGTGGGATCTCTCGACTACCCAGACGCCCCTCCAACTACTCCTCTCTTCCCTGAGCTTGAGAGGAGCAGACACAGCTTTGCCAGGAAGCTCAAAGGAGGCTTGGCAAAGGTTTTCCTGCCTTCGCCTCCTCCGCCAACCCCAAAGGACAAAGAGGGCGACTCAGACGGAGGCGACCCCCAAGTGGAGTTAATGGAGCATCTGATGCACTCATTGTCCACAGATGATTTGGCAAGAGACTACTGTGAAGTAGGACCTCATATTGGGGCCAAGATGGAGGCTTTTGCGGAGGCTCTTTCATGTGACATCATTGACTGGGTCTTGAGTAATAAAAATGGAGAGCAGATGGGTGACGATCTTCATCTGTTGGCCCACAAACTGGCTGCAACCATCATCACATCTTCCCTTGATGAAGCTAAAATGCTGGTCTAGTACTTAATGTGACTAGTGGGATCATATTTGTGATGACTGGCCTGTATACAAACGCACAAAAGAAGAAAAATATTGATATCTACCCACACGTTACCCTTCAGGCTGATTGCCACTGCCTCACATTCTCACTGAAGCAGGGTTTATTGCAATAATACTGTTCTGTAATCTGAAGTCGAGTTTATTTCTCAATAAAGTTCAGTTAAAGCTCATCCAGATGAAGAGTTTGATACTGAAATATTACCTATTTATTGCGAAAAACTGATCACACATCCAACAAAAAGACAGCTGACTCGTAGTTTAAACAAAATCTGGCACTTTTAATGACGTGTGTATCCTGGAAGCTGTATGTTCTGGATGCTGGAATGAATCTGGGGTAATGAGTTTAGTCCAAGATGGATAAAAACTGCATTGGCAGGAGAACTATGATGATTTTGAATGCAATTTTGACTGAGATCCAACTGCAATAACCATAAATGTCCTGTAGATAGCATCACAGGAACAATGATCTTTAGCATGCGGTCAGTGAGGTTAGACTGAGTGATTATCTATCAACAAGTGGATTTAATGCAGTTTCCCACTGGGGGAAAAGTGGTTATGCTATAAATATGTATGCCAGATTGTTAAAGCTGTATTTTTCTATGTGCATTGTTAGCAACTTGTTGTGTTTGTCTTGATTATGCTTTATTAATCAATACCCCACCACAAACAAATGGTGCAAGACGCCGCTTCATGAGCGTGGTGCTGGAAAATTATTCGGTTATTTCCCCTTATAATAGACGTAAGAATCTTTATAGATTCAGTGATTCATTCATCCCCTGGACTGAGCTGAATAGTGGCATTTGGAATGAAGTTGTGTTTTGGCGCATTTTCATACTCACTTACTTACTGAAGTCAGATCCGAGAGAAGAGGAGCCATGGTGCTTAACCAACACAGTGATGTGATCCTGCATGAAAAAAATGTTTTCTTTCCTCGCTTTTCTTTTTTTTTTTATTAAATTAAGGTTTGCCACTAAAAGAACATAGTCGGTAAATGCCAAATCCACTGAATGAAAAGCATAAGTGAACCTTGGACAAGCAGTGATGAATAAAGAGTTTCATTGTTCTTAGTTACCCATTACACACACACACACACACACACACACACACACACTTCTAAGATTGAAGAGAATACTTTTACAATCTGGGTTACACAGTGACTAATGTTTGCTCTCTTGTGTCTGCATGTGTGCATGAACTTGCAAACACAAAAGCACTTTTCTCTCACTCCCAAACACAGATGAGTTGGAGGAAAAACAAAATCCGTGAGTGCACACTAATGAAGTTTTACAAATGCAACACTAAATCTAAACATTCTAGGACGAATTCACAAAAGAATTCAATGGCTTTTAGTGATCACTAAGCCTGCATAAACAAGACGAAAAGTAACCGTGTAATTCCTGCAAAGGGTAAAATGCACCTAACTACGCTGTCAAGCAAATGGTGTCTCTGTACTCCCGTGTTTTTTGCATGTATATGAATAAGGCAATGTAAATACGTTTGGCACTAAATTAGACCTCTCTCTATGCAAATGAGCATTGCTGCAAAACAGGCCTGTTCACAAAGATAAGTGCTGAAGCCACTCGCAGATAAGCCGGATTTACACTTGTGCATCAGCTCTATGCAGAGTCTACTCAGTGGCCTACGCATGTGGCCTATGCAATTGTCAGCATTTATGCTTGTGCAGTGGTGTGTCTGTGTCACTCTGCAGTTACACCTCCAAAACATTAGTTGGCGACAGGGTTTCTGTGAAGTGCTGTAACACAGTTGATTCAAAACACACATTAAACACACATTAAACACACATTAAACATGGTTAATTGCAACAATTTCAAACACAAGTACACAAATCAGCTTTGCTATAACTCGCAGCATTCACAGACAAAGCACTTGTCTTTATCTGGACACATTTTCCCCACAAATACAACATGCTAATGTTTTTAGCACAAGCCTATGGCATTTTACATTGTATAAATTAGCCTAGCAGCTAGTGGACTTTTCCTCTGCTCATATGAAGCCAGGGACAACAGCAACATCTAACAAAGGTAACGTTACAAAATTCAGCTCCATTACAACTCACAAGGTTCACCGAAAAGGGAGGAAACTCCACTTTGATAAAGATAAGTTATGGCAAAATGAAAAATAGGTTGGATTCATGTTAATATGTATATTCAGACAAATTACTTGAAAGAAAAGAAAAATCTCTAAAAAACTATCAAACGATACTTTGGCAGGCCCCCTGCAGTAACTGGGAGGATCCCCTGGCTATCTCCAGTTGAAGACCCAGGCTTCAGAGAGTTGGCAGCAACCAAAGCACATTGACAGATTGGGATATCAAATCCCAAAAACAGTTCCTCTTTGTCATGTTGAAATTCCTTGCCTGACGTTTTGAGCAATGCCTCTGCAACTCATCGGTCAGGATCTGTAGCTCGGGGCCTGAAAATGTCAGTTTTTCTCTCTGTTGCTGTCTGTGTTCTTGGCGCAAAGGCAACATTCGCACTTCGCCACATGAGTAATAGCAATCAGACACAAAAAGGATAAATTGTTGTCAGCTGCAAACTTCTGTGGGCATGTTTGCACTGTAATACGATTAGCTCAATATCTTTTGTGAATCAGACCTGAGAAGGGGCAGGTAGCAGTTGCAAGTGATGCACATTTCATCATGCCATCAGCGGCTGCAATCCATTCCTTGTGAATTCCTTGTGAAGGTTTTTGGAGCTAAATGCCGCAAAACTTAGATGTTAATCTGAGTCACATTGTGCACACAAACAGAGCACAATACGCACACGCTGACCTGGCTGCAGTGTGTGATACTCCCTTGGCTCTGATACATAATATGTCATGGAATGCTTAGTCTGAACTTTTAACTCCCACTGCTGATCACCATTATGTTTCCTCACCACGGGAAAGCAACCGACTGACACAGTCACACACATGCACACGGTCGCACACACGTGCACACAGATAAGCTGCGGGGCTGGGTGGACAGCTGTGGTGTCAGAGGGGAGACACACACACAGACACACACACACACACACACACTCACACACACATCTGGAGAAACGCTTGTTGTGTTGTCAGGTGGTTGGCTGCCAGAAAGACAGCGAGACAGAGGGAGGGGGCGTGATGACACACAGAGGAGCAGGAGGGTTTCCATATACATACTATAATGTGAAATAAATGGCAGAGGTAGTTTATCTCTCTGTCCTCCCCTAAATTCAAAGTATCCACCCTGTATGTAAACATAATATCTAATTTAATGCATATAGCACCATAAAAGATAAAACTTTATTTATTCTGAGTGAAATACCTGTGCAGCAGTTGCAGTATAAAGTGAGAGGAATGTAAATATAGCAAAGCATGAACTGTGTCTCCTCATCCGTCCAAAAACGCACAGCTCTGGATGTAGATTTTGCCCATAGACTGTAAAAATAATGGACATAGCCACTGTGATGTCATCCACTGGTTTATGAACTGCCGATTTGAAGCCTCAAGTTTGGCATTTTGGACATCATCATCTTGGATTTCTGCAACCGGACGTGCAAGATTTTGGACGAGAGGGTGGAGCTGAGGAGGAGTGAGGGGGAGCCAAAGGACACTACACACACACCCACCTACACCAGCAACCGGACCGAACGCTGCAACCTCCAGGGCTGACGAGTGCGGAAAAGCCAAAAACTGCTCTTCTTCAACTGGCCACTGGGGGCTGGACGCAAAACAGAGCAAATCCCCATCGACTCCCATGTTAAAATGCCCCACTTTACAGCTAAAATAAACATGTTTACAGCCTGGTTTCGGTATCTATGTCATCATTCATGACAACTGTACGGGGGGTAATTTTTTTATTTATGACGATCCTGTTTAAATGTTATTAAAGCTTAAAGTTCTGCGTAAGACTGACAGGCTGACAGCTAGGCCTCACCTCACGCCACAACAACTTGACGTCCTTGCTGTGTTTGAGGCATAGACTGTAGAAAATCAATAAAAAAAATGCACAGCTCTGGATGTAGATTCCATCATGTTGTTACCAGCTTCTTTTGACTGTATACATGCAGGTGTAATTCAACTCCCAATCACATTATCTGGGTGAAATTCAATTTAGTGCGATATTACCCAGCCAACATTCCCATATAGGGCCATTTTTCAACCCATTTAATACCTACATGTGCCCCACATACAAATGTTAGCTGGGCAACCAAAATCCCCTGAAGCAAAATTTTATCTAATGGTGGTCCTGTGACTGTGTATCAGTTTAGTGATCCATAACCATAAAAAGGTTTAGAACCACGGAAGTATGCATCAACATAATCTTTGCACTGAGATTTTTCACTTTTCACATCATTAATCTGACAAATGGAGTCAGTGGTTTCTTTGTTTACAAAAATGTTATGCATGAAATAACAGTAAGATCCTACAATGTGAACAGATATCAAATCCTGATATAAACTTCACACGTTAAGTGTCTAAACATGTACTAAGGGCAACAAATTTTGACATTTAAAGCAGTATTTCTTGTTTTGCTGTTTGTTGTTCACTTCCAAAGTTGTTATAGTGAAGTTGTTACAAAACGGTTGGCTATTTAGCTATCCAGAGGACACAGCGACAAGCAGAGGACAAAACGGGGGTAAGACAAAGAGGTAAAAGAAATAAATTCATACACTGTATGACAGTGAGTTCATAAATGATACAGATTAGATGCTACAGCGACAATGTTTGTGGTCGATCCCATTAAAGATGTGCTCACATCTCCAACCCAACACAATGACGCTAATGCCCGAAATGAAAGTGATCACAACACTAAGATATCTGGGAAGTGGAAAAATGAAATGATGAATTGGGTCTGTAATTGTTCATGATTACACGAACAATTACAGCCCTTTCATAGTCTCATATTGTGACGCAGTTCATTTAATTTCCATTTTAAGTACACACCTTGCAGGCTCACAAAAGGGCGACCAATTACACCTTAAAAAAAGAATATGTCACACTGAACAACGAGGTCAACCACACCTCCTCACTACGGTAAACCTTTCTGTTCCTTCCTTGCTCAGACTTGCCTAAGCTAAGTTTCCTTGCTAAAAATTGTTGGGCTAAGTTAGTTGTGAATTCATGACCCCCGACGTATAACTCTAACTTTCACTCTCCTTGTATCTCTCTTTTTGGTCTCAACCACCTCCTTATTTCTTGACCTGCTAAATGCTGCACCATGTTTACAAGCTAGTTACTGACTTTGATCATCTGCAGTTTGGTGCTGGCGTGGTAGGATATAGCAAGTTTATCAAAAGGTTTTTCACTGGAAACAACTGCCAAACATAACATAATGAGAGCCACAAGAAAAAAACACCATGAGCTAAAGTATTCTACAGCTAAGAAGTCTTTTTACATTTCAAACTCAAACTTTTGATTCGTTGTTTCAACAAAAGACTATTTATAAGCACTTGTTGTTGCACAATACTTGTACAAAAGAAACATTGTGACTGCAAGATATTCACTTTCACAATATTTCATCAGAGGATTGAAGCATTTCTTGCATCACTGAAGTTTTGGAAAATTTGTTTCTTCTCTTTTTTCCTGACTGCACTGCTGCCTGCAGCCATATATAACCAGTGCTCCACTTTATCTTGTTTGACTGAGTCTTAGTGATTTGCCAGGTCACGCAGCTTTTTTTTTATGCAGCCACAAAGTTTTATTAGGCCTGGGTTAAAATCATTGGGATTTAATTTGTAGCATCTGTTTTCCATTTTCATTTCCAGATGAGTCTGATTGAAAAACATTATCAGGTTAAAACTTTTTTCAAATATTGAACCTCTGAAAGTTTAAACTTCATAGGATATTATGTTAATCTGATCTCAGAGTAGCAGTTAAACCTAAAGGTTAAAAAAACTGGCCTCTAACTACAGGACTGCTGGTTCCAGTGCTTTGATTGTCTGGGAAAGTGGTGCCCTTCTTTCAACTTGCAAATATCCTATTGCAGCTTCCAGTTTTGAATGTGAGGAGAGCCACTGGCAGGAAACAAGCATACGTGTTCGCCTGAATTTTTCTGCGTTTTAAAATAGCCAGAGAAACTGAAAAACAAAATCTGGAACTATTATCCCACCCGGGTCTGATACCTATCTATCCTCGCAATGAGTGTAGGTAGCTTAAATTACAGCATTTCAAGTCTACTGAGTGCACCTATCATTGTCTATTTTATGAGTCTGCCACTGGCTACCGGCTTTAACTTCATAAATCTGGGTGATGTGGGATTAGTGGAGAATGCGGGCTCAGCCATCTTATTTGAGGAATGAGCCACAAGAGGCTATACTTTTTCCTGCCTTGGTCACTGAGAGTAAAGTAGAATGATTAAATGTTATGCTCCTACAGAATGTGTAGACCTGAAACAGTGGCTAAAGCAGCAAGTGACGCACCTCATTGGCGTGCGTAAATCAATGCTCCTATGGTATGCTGCAGGTATCAGATTTGAAATTCAACACCACAGAACCAGCAGTACTTTGGGGGAAGGACCAGCTATCTCATTTCATCTTACTTTTTTTGCTTTCAGTTGGGTGAAAATCACATAAAGCGGAACTCATCATAAGTCTATAGACTCTTTTAGATTTGTTGGCTGGAGGCAAACACGACTCACGACTCCACATAGGAGTCTTAAATGTGGTCTTGTTGTGTTACTGGGAGCCAGAATATAAGGAGTTATGGCTCAAGACTTAAATTTGAACACATACCTGCAGCCACTGCCCGTCAACAAAAACAAAGACATATCAGGTTAGGGAAAAAGTATTTACTGTTGTAGGGATGAATAACGTTATGTGTATTAAGGGTTATCATGCCCACCTCATCAGACACTGGGGAAATATTAAGAGGAATATTGGATTTCTCCATAAGGCTAACTTCCTAGCACATCAGCTAACTTAAGCCTCAATAGCAAAACAAACTTGTACCAAATGGTACATTCCAACAGCGCTCCAAATTTACAAACAGTGCAGTTTGTGCCAGAGTGCACTCGGAATGATTATTCTTGAAAACACCACTCACATCATCTTCCTCCATCGTCGAAAACGAGCCAACACAACTTGCCAGCTAGTGTCAGCTAATGTCTGTGAAGGATTGTTCTGCCTCCAGCTAAGCCCCGCCCACCAAAAAACATCACACTGTTTACTAACAATAAAAGGGTCTATACTATTTCAGATAATGCTGTTGTTAGGTTGATGGAGCAAGTTTTTATGACCAGTAGATGTCAATACGTTCATGCGGGTTGAGTAGAGATGTCAAAGCAGCCTGATACACCTCCTTATAGTTTTGGTGTGTTTGACAATGTTTAGCACTTTCACCATTTTAATTTAGCGTGTTAGCATGCATGCGAGAAATGTCAATAAAAGCCACCTCATGATGGCACGAGGTAACGTCAAAGGGTCGCCACAATCGGTAGGATTCATGAATATTTGCACAAATTTTCACGAATATCCATCAAATAGTTTTATATATATTGCCCAGTTTTATATTTCACTCTGGACCAGAGTGATGGACTGACAGACGGACATGCTGCTAGCATGGCTAACAAAAGAAAAAACTTGATGTCGGCTACCTGGGTAGGAAATAGCTGCAACTTGAGAAGAGAAAGAGTGAAGTGTTGTTAAATGGTCTAATAGATATTTCAAAGATAACCTGGTATGTATTCTCCAGCAAATCTGATGCTCATCTCTGTGGCCTCTTTGTAAAGTGATACTGTATATGCAGTTTCTCCTGCATCATAATCCACCTTTCTGCTGTTCATCCACATCATATGGTCATGTTTTCACCAGGAGAGATGAAAAACAAATGTCTCTATTGAAATCCATTGTAACCCCTGTGAATCAAAACCAACCACAGGCTTTGTTTCCCACTCAAAAGTTAGATTTTAGGTGTAGTATCACACTGAATCAGCGAAAACATCCCCTCTGGCGTTGGCAGCTGTGCTTTGGAGGTTTTCCCAGGGGAAGTTGTTTGTGGTGAGCTTCTCCCAGACAAGACAGTTTCTGTCAGACTGGGAAAACACCTCAAGTGGTTTGACGAGAGAGGTAGAGAGAAAAAAGTCAGCCAGAGTATTTCCAAATAGAACAATTTGCATTGTTGCAAATCTCACTGGGATAGCTGTATATACAAGCGTTTGGCTGGAAACATCTCTGCAGGTGCTAAGTATCGTCCTCTATTGAACTTTTTGTCAGATTTGTTTTTTTTATGACCTTGAGGTGTTTAAATATCATCCACACAAAGACCTTGCACAGTTATGGCAGAATCTGCCCTCAAGGATTCGACTTCAAACCCAAGACAATATCAAATCCATCATAATAAATGTTTCTGTAGACGTGGAAAGTATTTGACCCTCTTTTTACCTGCTGTGGATTTAACCATCTGGTTTTTGATATTTCTTTTATTGCAGTTTTTTTCCGTCTCACCTGCAGACTGCAGTGTCCTCCTTCCTGGCCACCAAGATTGGTTCTGGGAGCACAGGCATGTCGAGTTCCAGTCAATGCAACAGATGGCTTTCACATCTGCTGCAGGCCCCAGATGGATTTCACCAGAGTTTGCTTGAGGAGATCTTGCCTTCGGACCATTTTCTTGGACCACACTGGCTCGCATGGATCATAAAGAGCTTAAGATTCTCAGGGCACGTCGGTTCTGGTTCAGAAAGATCCCTCCGGTCACGATGCTGAGGAGTTTTATACCAAAAAACTGTCATTTTTTTCCAAATGGCTGATTAATTGGACTCAATCTTCTCGTGGTCTCACTCTTGACTTGGCTGCTTTTGAACTTTCCAACCAAAGTCCTGTGGCCCTCTGATGGTCCAAAGCTGTTTGACTGGCAGCAGCCCCGTCTGCCTCGCATCCTTGATAAACAGCTCTGACTCATGGGCACACACACAGCTCCCAGTTTTTTGTGGTGATGTAAAGGAAACAAAGGAAAGGCTGTTGTTTAGACCACTGCTTCTCGAAGAGGGCGCCTTGAGGACGAGCCAAGGATACCACAAGATTTATCGTATACTGTTCACGTATTGTGTGTTATTACAGCCCAGTCGCCAGTAGAAAATGTTTGCATTATACATTTGTGCAAACCACAGATACATTACATTTGTCCACTTCATACATATCACATCAGTGTTTCTAAAGTGTAATTGTTCTGATTACATGTATATGAGCTGACCTTGTCTTTGGGAGGAGGAGGGGATGGTGGATGTTGAAACGCCTAGGCGAGATGGCGGCCAATCTGCAGACTTCTTTTGAGACCAGCGAGCAACAAAACCGGTTGTGTTTTAGCATGACATAAAGACGTTGCACATGTGATTGTGCCACGTTAACTGCAGTGTTGTTGAAATGTAGAGAAACATAAAAGTTTTGACATAGCTGCCACATAATAACAAGTAATAACAAATAATAAGTCCCACCCCCGCACGCTGACTGGCCAATCATCATGCAGCATCGGGATTGACAACAACACAGCTGAGCTCCACTGTTTCAGATTTCCTTCATTTTCAGGCTGGTTTTGTGGATTTGGAGCTAAATGTTGTGCCTGGGGCACGTCGTGTATTAATGATACTCGTTACCTGGAAAGGTTGGAAAAAGATATCCTTTCTTCCCTGTTCCAAAACCACATGCTGCTTTTGCTTTTTGATGATTATAACAGTGAAGCAAAGGCCGACCCTGCTGTACAGGAACCAGTGAAGGGAAGCAGGGAAACTTTGCTGATATTCAACCAGCTGGGTGTCATCGGCGAAGCCAAACACTGTTCATCTGCACACACTGCGATGCCACACAGCTGGTTCAATATCAGCAAAGTTTCCCTTTATATTCATTGTCTTGTGTGTTGATCAGCAGTGATGTGGTGGTTCACTTTTACACTGTGATCTGTAGCCTATAGGTCGGCTTTAGCTTCTAACTATCTTTGTCTTTTTAACCTGTTGTTGCTGCTGAGTCAGTTTGACATCCTGGATATATCCTTCAAACACAGACTGTAGACCCTTCTGTCTGCTTCTCTCTGGAATCACTCTTTCATTTCTCCAAAAATATGATAATATTTCTTCAGGGAGTGCAGTGAGTTACAGTGTGGTCTCCATGCTTACTCTGACAGCTTGTTGGACTATCACAAAGGGGCGGAGCTTAGCAAAAGGTCAATTAGGTTGGATTTTAATAACAAGAGCCAACCAACAGAACTAAAATCTGACCAAACACTACTCAGCTGGCGGCTTATTGGACAGGTTTTGGCTGCTTATAGAAGACAGATGTCCTCCCCATTGTGGTATTGTGGTCAGCTGACATCATATGTGTGACTTGTCTCTGTAATCTCTGGTATACATTAAAACAAAACAAGAAACCACATACCAGTGGATCCAGAGCGCACATGCCCCATGAAAGTGCCTGCAGCTTTTGTTATGTTTGTTTTTCATTGTGCCCCTTAAGTAAGAGCTAATTGGGGGTTTTTAAAATTTTTTTTAAATGCATGAAAACTCCATGAGCTCCATGAGGTGGTGGCATGGGGGGCAACTTAATACTGTTCATCTGCACACACTCCT
The DNA here is from genome assembly GCA_026686955.1 of Epinephelus cyanopodus. Taxonomy (NCBI): domain Eukaryota; kingdom Metazoa; phylum Chordata; class Actinopteri; order Perciformes; family Serranidae; genus Epinephelus; species Epinephelus cyanopodus. Next base: position 16,798,629 of record CM048934.1, read on the forward strand.
AACACCACAAATGGGCAAAGTATCCCTTTAAATATCCGCCTGTAAGTCTGCAGAGCACCTGTTGGATTTTATTGAGTTATCGCTCATATTATTTAACGTACGATTGAAGGGATGCCATGATCGTAAAACGTTTGGGAACTCCTGGTTTAGAGCTATACTGTAAACACACAGAGTCTGCCTGGGAAAATGTGATTCTGCCTCCAAAGATGAGTCAAGATGATAAAGTTGATGCTCGCTGCCCTGTTTCACGGTGATTTAAGACAGGTTGGAGGAGGCTTTACGGGGCATACAGCAATACGCTGTCTGTTGCAGTGAAATGTAGATGTTGTCATCTCTGCGTGAGGTTTTATCTTATCTACCAACAATAAAGGCAGTGTCCTGTGTGCAGCCTTGTGATGTTTTTGGAAAGTGAAGGAATATTCAGATATTTGATCACAGCCACACTTGTTTCACAGTGATAAACTGGAGGGTGTCGGGCAAATATTTGCTCTCCAGTAGTGTAAAGCTGTAAAGAAGACCACAGACATGAACACAAACATTGGAGGGAGCAGCTCAGATAACGAAAGAGTAAGAGAGAGGGTAAAAATCAAATAATTTGAAAATAAAAATATTTAATCTAGTGTTGCAACAGGCAGCTGTTTTATCAATTAATCTGGAGTCTATGGATTATGTAAAATGCCCTGTTTTGATTCACTCTCATGGCTCTCATGGGGTTTTTTTGGCAGTTGTTTTTAGTAATAAACCTTGAGATAAACCTGCTTTACTGACCAGGCAAGCACCAAACTGCAGACAAATAAAGTTAGAAACTAGCTTGTAAACATGGTGAAGCATTTAGCAGCTCAAGACATACATTTCCCCTCAGGAGGTGGTTGAGACCAAAAACAGAGATACAAGAGTGGAAATTAGACTTAAATTGACCAGGGGCTGTATTCACAAACATTCTGACAATACTCTCAGTAAGCTTCTGACCTGGCTCTAAAATGAAAACTGGGGAAACTGTCCTTTAAGTTTTAGAAAATGACTTAAACAATCCATCAATTACCAGAACTGTTGCTGGTTCATTTAAGGTGGCTTTGCAGCTTTTTTGAATCCACTCTAACTTGCCTCAAAGTCCTGAGGTGATAAGAGGCAAACAGAAGAGACAGCGCCCTCTGCTGGCTTATCCTGAAACTGACGCTCAGGACATGAATCAGTCCATCTAGACAAACCAAACTGTCTCAAAAGAACAAAAATATCATGAAAAAATTATTAAGAAACTATAAAAATTTCCCCTTTTACAAATGCTGTATAAATGCATCAAATATTTGTGATGCGTTGATTATAAATGGACAGTCTGGCTATAGAAAAAGGCTGACATTGACCAAACTGTCTTCCTTGCAGCGACAGAGGTGGTATACTCTGAATCTGAACTAAGGAAAAATGCAATATATTGGGAATGTGCAAATATCTGTTCATTAAAGGGAATATAAATGGTGGGACATCAGCTACAATTTACACCATTTTTAGTCACTTTATGAAGGGTGTGGGAAAATAATGCTGTGAATTCTGCACTTCGAAAATGTTAATCTGGTATTGTTTATCTAGTTATGACATCAGTGTGCCGTGCCTAGAAAGCACCGTTGAAACCGAAAGTGTGTGTGTGTGTGTGTGTGTGTGTGTGTGTGTGTGTGTGTGTGTGTGTGTGCGCATTCCTCCCCAGCTCCGGGGTGATGAAAAGGTTAAGCCAGCCCCCTCTTTGCTGCTCTCTCCCGGTTGCAGCCCATCAGTCCAGCGCTGCCTCCTCCGGCAGCCCCAGTCCCACTTTACGCAGCAGCTGCGCGCTGATCAGACCTGAACAGACCCAAACCTAAACTTTCAGGTCTTGTGTACTCCTCTCCTCTGCTCTCCGCTCGCCCTGCGTCTCTCCTCCTCCTCCTCCACCTCCCCTCCGCGCTTCTCCGGCTGAGCTCCGGCATGAGCAACTCCACTGGCAGCGGACGCATGGAGATCTAATTTTGCTCCAATTTTCGGTCCCAGTCTGTGGAGGTTGTGTTGTTTTGCCGTTCCCTTGGTTTTTATGGTCTGCTCATGCGTCGGGAATGCCATGGCCGCTCCGAGCGCACAGCAGCAGCACCAGGATTATTTCAGATCGGTGAGCAGCGAGTCCACCGCCTACATGATGGTCCCGGCCGGCGGGCCGAACGGGACGAGGCGCCGGGAAGCGCCGTCCAAGATGTGGGTGGCGATGGTGGTGATAGTGGTGGTGGTGCTGCAGATCGCCTCCACCACGGGGCTCTTTCTCTACCTGAACATGTCCATATCGCAGGTAAGAGCTGGTTTCCTCTCACTGTAAGACTTTGTATGCTGCACAGGCTGCAGAAAATTCACCGTTGCGCGCAGAAGAAATAGTTTCAACTCGTGTCTGAATGTCCTAAACACACTCCTATTATTATAGTGATGCCAGAGAAACGCTGAGAGCTGCATTTCACATTAAAAAATATCACAGAAATATTACTGCATGAAGCGTTTGGGGTGTGAATCATTTGTAGGAGTTCGGCGATCATCGTCCCCGCGCTCGGACTTGGAGAGCAACTGCCTGACTGGACTTGTTAAACAATGCAACTCGGAATTTAACAAGCAATCAAGGCTGAGAGGGAATAAGCAGACTGTCTGTCTGTCCAGCAGCGTTTATCGAACTAAACGGGTTGAATTGCGTGCTCACAGGAACATATTGTAGCCATTTGGGAAGGCACAAGGCTTTAGATTGCTTTTAAGTAGGTTACAGATGTTGTGCGCAGAGGTGAAATATGCAGGTCAGTGATGGAGGTGGGCTAACTCCCCTAGGGTTTCATTTCAGCCACTTCATCCTCTGAAAGAATCATATAGCCTACAGATAATACTACTGCAAGTACTGAGAATGTGCTTGCAGTTCTCATTAACATGCTAAAGGTATTTTAAATCTTCCTACAACCTTAAGAGCAGCAGTTCTTGACTGCAATATCCTCCTGAGACCAGAACTTTAGTTTGGTTTAATATCTCCCTGCTCTTTGGGATCAGTAGGACACAATAAGTATAAAGAACTAAACATTGCCAACGATAATTAAGTCCCGATGTCCTCAAAGAAGACGACAGTGAAGTCCCAATGTCTTCAACGAATACTTTCTGGCTTATTAAAGGTGTCTTAGCTTGTTACTGTTGCTAAAATTGGTCAAATTTGTTGCCATAGAAAGCTACAAAGATTATTAATCTTAAATCAACAAGTTTCGACCGTCAAACGTGATAAGGTTTTGTCCACTTTTGTGTCGGGATCTGCAGACTGACTTGCAGAGATGGCTGCCATCTTGTTCTTACATGGATTACTGTGCTCTAACTACCACGATATGGCACAAAAAGGTGTCCACGAACAAGGACATCAGGTCCAAGTTAAGAAGGACAAGTAAACCCAAAATGTGATGTCCTCATATGCGGACACAGGGTCTCGGGAGGATATCGGCTCAGCTGATTCCTTAAGAGACCAACGAGCAGCGCTGCTGTCACTGCTACAGTTCGTGCAAACTGACAATGGGGATCTTTGTGGCACTGGGTGTAAGTCTTGCTGCAGATATGCATGAACCAGGAACTCAGGTGTTGTCACTGAGATGTTGTTCAGTGAGTCCCAACAGGAGGAAGTACATCATGATTAGTTAACTATTTTCAAAGTTTTTCTTCACCTGAGTTCAGTATAGGCAGGCTGAAAACAGAGGTCCATTGTTACCTCTGTTATTGATTTGGTATCAAGAAAAGCTTGTCTGATACGCTGTGTTTTAAAGGCACACACACTGTGTAATGTTTGGGTGAGGTCAACAGCGAGAGGTGTTACATATGGTTTCTGATACACTTCACAGGAAATGTATATATTGGTCTTTTGAAGAAACTGCGAGGATGAAGTATGAGACTTGATGTATGGGCCCGACGATGTCTGAATCCCAGCAAGAGGCCAGTTTAAACTGTAACGCTACTCCTTTGCTACTCAGAGAGAGAGAGGAAACTGCCTCGGTGGCGTACTGTGCATCACGGCATGAGAGTGAAAACCTGAGCATCTCTCCGACTGACTTTCATGGACCGTGTGGTGGCTGCAAACGGCTAATTTTCACCCAAATGTCCTCTTGAGATTAAGGATTTAGCAGCCAGTTTTCATTTAAAACAGGTGTTAATATTTGGTTCATATTTGGAGGTTTTTAGCCGCTGCTTTCTTGCAAAGTGACACGTACTATGTGAGGCGTCAGGAGTTCAGTGTGATGGATAAACCTTTGTATACTGAAAAGATTATATCTGGGACTTTTGGGCGAGCCAGTCCACGTAACCTCACTCACATCATTAAAAGTGCCAATCCAGATGTGGTGATCATGGAGTTGCGAGCTCTAGATGCTTGTGTGCTTATTGTTAAAGAGACGGGGAATCCCCAGGCAGGGGAAGAACACGTTGGATATAATATATAATACTATGATCATGGCCTTAAATATCTAGGTACAGCTCAAAATGTTCTTTTCATTGCTCGTTAAATGATTTGTGTCTGTACTTCGCTCTGCTTTTTGAAAAAAAAAAGAAAGAAAAAAAGACACAATCGTGGCATAAAAAGGAGATGAAACCTGATTTTTAAATCGTACATTACTGCATCTGCCTTTTGTTTCAGAACTCGATGTACTTTGTTTTTGTGCAAATTTTAATACCATTAATCTTTATGGTTTACAGCCGTCCTGCCATGAGAGGAACATGACATAAAGGCAAATATATCAGAATTCGCCTGTGTCTGCTTCCAATTCTCTTACTGGCACGAAAGCAGCAATCCTGAATCGGCAGAGTCAGCCGTGGAAATAACTTTGTACACTTTATTGATAGATAATGTGTTGTACATTTATGAGTGAGTAAAAAAGCATATTTACAACGTGACCACTGGATTGACAAACGGCCTGGAATGAGCCAACAGGGAGGCAAATTTATTTTTCCTCGTATGGTGAAGGCCTGACTCTGCCTCACTCTGCCTCTGACTGGTTCACATTGACATTCTTACCCAAACCATTCTCACTCCTCAAACCTAACCAACCAACGAAGGCAACGATCGCTAGCAAGTCAGAGGCAACGTAGGCGGGTCATGCCTTCGCTATCTGAAGAAACCAACACTCTCTCAACCCCAAGCAACAAAACAGGTGGATTTCCACCAAGCAGCAACAATGAAGCCAACATGGAAGTGCCAAAAACTGCAGTTCTTTGAACAGCTGTGTGAGGTTGGCTCCAAAACCCAGTCAGTGATCCTCATAGACTCCAGTGTTAAAAAACCCAACTTAAAAAAAGGAGAAATACAGCCTGGTCCAAAAAAAACGGTTTTGGTCTCTATAGCTAATTTCCCCCTTTATGACAACTGTAAAGGGGGTGAATTTTTACATAATCACCAGTTTTTTATAAAGGTTAGAAGTTATGCATAATTAAGGTCAGGCAGCTTAGAGTGAGAGGCCGTTTGCCAATAGTGGCTTTGGCTTCAAAGTCAGATCCCACCATCGCTCCTCCACAGCGCCAGCCTCTCACCCAAATATGGTCACCAAGATGGCGACGGCCGAAATGCCAAACTCAAGGCTTCCAAATATGAGTCCACAAACCAATGGGTGACATTATGGTAGCTACGTCCATTATTTCAACAATACAACGAGCCTTAAATAGACATATGTTACAGCTTTAACAGCTGCAGTTTTAAAAGCGTTCTTAGCGTCATGAAACAGTCACAGCTCTGCGCCATAATTACCTGGTTAGCTTACCTGGAGTACTTTGGTCACTAACGTTACGTGATTAGCATACCATGCTACACATATTTGCATACTAAGCTACACTGTCACTAAATTAAGTCAACGTTGAATTCTGGATGCGAACACCAGACTCATGGGTGAAACGCCTGTGTCTGTTTGACCCAAAGAGTTCGATTTTTGTACATTACACAGACTTTGTCACTTTTTATGCTACTTTCTCCTCTGCTCCTGTAGTAATAAGCGCAGCCACTAGAGGGCACTGCAGTACAATAAATATAAGCATGTGGCATAATAAGTTGCTCGCACATTTGACCCATGTGGTTATTTTTTCGGGGACAGCAGGCTGGATGAAACAACGATCAAAGAAATCCGCCGCTTGGGCAGTGACTTTCAGCTTCAGACGGTGACGAAAAAGCCAACCTTTAACGTCAGCACGATAGGTGGCGGAACACTGTTATAGTTTAATGGCGCTCAGCGGCATCAGGGAAACACACCGCGCGAACGAAAGTTAAGACCAACAAACACTGACTTTCACCCAGGAAAGTGATGTTCCCGTCCCGCAACATTATAATGCAAAACCCTGTTCTTTTTTTCTAAACCTAACCACATGTGTTTGTTGTTGAAGGAAAAAAAATACTTCAAATTTATCGCGGTAGTGCTTTTATTTTGAAAGAAAGAAAAGACAGATTTCCAACCACTGTCCTGTTACTTGCACATAATAGGACGGTGTGTGAGAATTCTCTTTTCCTCACCAATGGACAGTTCTCTTCTATGCACCTATCTTAAGATTTTTGATATACAAATGTTTGTGGAAATAAGATGAATTAGATTATATTAACAAGAAATATAAAAAATATTGCCTGCGTCCCTTATAAATGAAAAAGAAAGTACAGCTAAATTAGGAAGGCTAAATGTCCTCAGTCCTCACAATGACCGATGAGTAGAGGACATCTCTGACTACATACAGACACAAAATTAAACATTTTAAATGCAAAAGTGCTTTTTTTTTGGTACCTTGAAATAGCTTCAGTATGTATGGATGGTTTTAAAGGGGCAAAACTAAATATTAAAATACATAAAAAATACTGAATGTCAGTAAAACTAATCAGGTGTTTACAGATGGTTTCTTTTGAAACATCAAAAAAGGAGTTTAGGAATATAGCCGACTCTGGATGTGTTTTTTTCTTCTATTTTTTATTTTTGTATTACTCTTGCTTTATTTTTTATAACATTTACATAATTTAGTTTAATTTAATTTAATTCAAACCTTTAAAATGTTGCTCGTCCAGAAATACCGTGTAAAAGCCTCACTCATTTCTAAACCCCGGCGACGGCCCTCACTTCAGTCCGTCTTTCCCGACACGTCGGAGGTGGCAGGAAATCACATAAGGAATAGTTTAGAGATGACACTGGACAGAGACCGAAATGAAAAACACGGAGCTATGTATCTGCATGCGGGGAATCCCCCGGTTCTCATGCGAAGGCCGGCTATTTTTAATCTGGAAACAGGCCCTTCTTTGAATTGCTGTGCAGCTACACCCCATGCCAGCCTGGTTAAGACAAAAGATTCTTGGGGACAATGAACACAGCACAATGAGGAACGCTCCAGTGTTGCCTCAGTGCTGCGGCATTCGCACACAAACAAACACACGCACACATGTAAATAAATGCTCCCGGCCTCATGGGCCCATGTCGTCTGTTCATTTAGTGTCTTTTTCAAACTGGCAGTTCTTCGTTTTGGACTGTTAGTCTGACAAAACAAGACATTTGAAGGCATCACTTTGACCTTTAGGACGTTGTGATGGCTATTTTTCTGACATTTTATCCACCAAACAATTCACTGATTTATAAAATAAATACTCGGAAGATCAATTGACGATGATCATGAGTTGCAGCCCTACTTAAAGATTCTTTTAAGTCAGTCTGTTATGCAACATCTTTACATTCAAAGCCTTCATCTCTGGATAAAAATCCAGACAGAAGGAATGACACCATATAAGCCATGTTTCAGTTGCAGTTTCAGTTTTTATGTTGCATCTTTACTCTGCATGAAAACTTGATTAATTCTCGCATGTTTTATGACTTCCTTCTGGGTCACATGAGCCTCCAGACTGTAACAGTTCCAGTATTTTATATCATATAAAGTTATAATTAAGCCTGGGAAGCCTTTGATGTCTGCTGGCTGGACAAGAACACGCATTTAGCCACACAAGGCCACTTGTTTGTGTGTGTTGTGTGTGTTTGTAGCACAGGTTTTAATGTATAGTGGTTGTATGGCTGTAAGACATTTTTGGTTCTCATGGCATTTGGGTTGAGTGAAATTTGGGGGGTTTTCTGTGGTGTGTGTGTGATTGGCATTCCATTCCTTACACTTCACCGGTCCACTTTATTATTGTTTGGGTTCACTGATAGGCTGTGACTCACCCTTACAGGCAACAATACCCCTGGTGTGTGTGTGTGTGTGCGTGCGTGCGTGTGTGTGTGTGTGTGTGTGTGGTCTGATTCAGACAAAAGTTTGAGCTTGTGGGTGTCTGTGAGAGTAGTGTCGATGTGTGTGTGGTCTCTTTAGCCCCCTAAAATGTCCGACTTATGTCTTTTCGATCTGTGTTAGTATGTGATCTGATGCTGTTATCTGTGTGATGACCTGATGACCTCCAAATTATTGAAATTTGTGCCGTCGACAGAGAAGCCTAAGTTAGTGTTTACAGTAGGTTAAAGTCACAAGACTTTGAAGTCGATAAGGTAATCAGGTTGATTTAACCTCCTTCCACCAGAAGGAAAAAAAAATTGAATCCTGAAGGCTTTGCACCAACAGGACTGAGCTCACATGGATCATTGCTGCATAGATTTTAAATATTAGACAGTCTTGCTCAACATGTGTCTGAGCCAACTCATAAACATGACCACACCTCAGATCTAGTTTCGGCTCTGGGCCTGAATGTCAGCTGTGTCATCCATGACGAAGGTGTTAGATCTGGCCACAGCCACATTATATTTGACACGAGGCCTTTCAGTTATGTTATCAAGATATCAGCAAAGATTATCAAGCTCATGTCTGTGTATCTATGATTACATAAGAGTGTCACCAGCATTTCAGCCAGCATGATGCCACAACAAACAAGTTGTTCTATCTGCCTTATCAACCCCTGCACCATCATAACATTTTCTAAGGCTTGTGCAGCTACTTCCTGTACCTGCTCCCTCTAATTTTCTCCGCTCCATTGAGTGTGTGTACTGCGCCGTGCTGCAGGTTCGGGTTCAGAAACACTGCTGTTGCGCCTCTTAAAGGCAAATTCATAGTTTCCGAGTCCATGAAGGTCCGCTTTGATCTGTGTAACATAAATGTCGTCATCCACCCATGTTGGCTACGGTCCGCATGGACGACATCTGCATGTAGCCGTTTTTTTGTGACCTTGCGAACTCTACACACAACAAGCGCGGCCACTGCACCTGCTCCGATTCCACACTAAAGTCCAGTCCAAAGCACTGCTGTCAGGCCAGCTGCAGCCGCTGGTGAAGTCAGCTTTAAGTTGGATAATAGACAGACAGCCACTCTGGACTTAGCAGCGTCTATTTAGTTTCATTTTCATCTGATGTCCGCAGTAGAAGGACGGTAAGCTCACCTCCCCGCCGTCCCATTTACTGCTTGGGGCTGAGTGTCAGTAGTACTATGGATAAAACCGCATGCATGTCCGCGTGACCACAGCTGTCTGCAGACGCTTATTGCGGAAAGTTTGTCCCAGCCTTTAAAGGCCTTTAAAACCACACAAGCTCAATGTAAATGTCAGTCCTGGCTTAATGACACCACTCACACTCTTAGACAATGCTGCAGGAAGGCTGAATGGAAGTGGCAAAAAGACACGCTACAAATCTCCTGAGCGAGGGCGAAATAACTCTACGACTTACGATCTAAGCAACTGCCAAAGACCTGAAATACTTGTGGACATTTCCTCAACTCGTCAACAATGTAGTTGAAAGTAGAAGGCAGATCTCACCTTGCTCTCTAGTACCTCTGGATCATTTCTGGGCCCTGTGTGTTTTTAATCAGTTTCAACCTGTGTCTCTTTCCTCTCTGTGGGAAGAAGCTTGTGATCTAAAGTCCTCAACGTGCCCGTCTGACTGCATTCTTCACTCCTCCTAAAAGAGGTGTTTGAAATTATGGGTCCAGCATCCTGCCTATTGTAATGACTGAAAGTAGAAAAATGATCTGTTTACATGCCGATAATGTCTGTAAACAAACAACGCTTGATTTTGTTTTGTGGGATTTTCCTCTATTAGATTAGAGCCAGACGAAAAACACGCGGAGAAAGAGATGAGTTTTATTCCTCTCAGCCAGAACTGCACCAGGGACATTGCGGTTATCTGGAACGCGTCTAAACCACTAAAGGCCACATATAGCTCCAGTCTTTGAGCTGGCTTTACATAACCTCAGCTATTCTGGATGATGTCTACGTGTTTCCGCCTGCCACTGAAATCTACTTGACATAACATCTCTTAAGTGAGTGGAAGTGAGCCACGAGGTCTGGCCGGCACCTGCAAAAAGCTCCCGGCTACGCTGAACTATAGTAACAAACACTGACACACAGACGCAGGTGAAGATACTAAAACAGTTTGAAATAGTTTCCATTCACACACACACACACACACACACAGACGTTTCCCGGTGCAGCCTCCTTGTGTGGCCTCAGCTGTTGTTGCCAAGACATTTCTGACGCTACCTCCTATAGCGCAGTATAGAACAGTATAGCCAAGTTGTTCCATGCTGTATATTTATCCCAGAGTTCCACACTGGATCAGGTTTTATTGGAGAGGGTGATGGTTACCATTACAAGAATCAATGGATGTCATAACAAGAACGGCGGTGTGTGTGTGGGTGTGAGTGTGTGTGAGTGGTGTGTAGGGGGAGATCATGCAACACGTGTACATTACTGGCGGGTTCGGTGTCAGTGAGTGTGCAAATGTGTGTTTCTATGTCTGTGTGAGGGACAGAGAGATTTGAACCTTGACCTCTCCTTCACACACACAAACAAAAGCACACACACAGGTGCACACACACACACACACACACACACACACAGATGTTCATCGTCAGAAACCAATTTAAAGTTTAATTTAAAGTTAAATCAAACCCTGCACTGCAAATATTTAGATTTAATTCAAAGCCACTAATATATTAATATAAACCTCCCACGCTGGACTCAGATGCCAAAATACACACCCCCCCTTCCTCTCTTTCTATCACACCTTCCCTCTCTCCCTCTCGCCCCCCCTGCAGTCTCCGCGTGTTATGGTTCAAGTCCACATTGGAGAATCGAGTTACAGTCAGTTTTAGGGCTCGAGGGGGGGGATGGACGAATTTTTCAGGAGTGACACAAGCAGTTCTTTTTTCTTTTATGAGGCAGGGGAGACGTTAAGTGATTCTTTGGCAGTGGATGTGTGCGTGCGTGCGTGCGTGCGTGCGTGCGTGCGCTCTGTGCATCTAAACAGGCCTCGGGCACGTCTCCAGAGTTACGTGATGTGTTTATAAGGGTGTAACGCACAGAAAAAGAACAAGAGAGGCAGAAAACAAGAGGCTTGAGTGTGCGTGCGCATTGTTGTAAACACACATATGGTTAATGGAAGGAGGTGAGAGGCATATTTTGGCCTCACTTTTTGTTTTGCGTCCGTGACTCAACGAAGATGACAGGGCCAAAATGACGTCAACTGAGTAATTTCGGGATAACTGACATTTTGGCGAGCGCACGCAAAATTCGGGACCTTTTTTTCTGTGAAGAATTGGCTCTTTGTTATTTTAAGCCATGATCATTCATGGTACATGTCATATTTAAACTGATAAAGACATCCTGATCCGATTTCATGCTAAAAAAAAAAGAGCTTGGATATATATGCTTTGATGGTCAGGTTATACTCACAGGCACACACATGTATTAGGAGACACATGAGACAGTGGACTGTGTCTTTGGAGACTCAGTGTTTTCATGGCCAGTTCATTTGAATGAGGATGAAAAGGATGGCAGTGATCACAGAAAACAGAGGGGGAAGAGGACAAAGTGGGCATGAGAAGGGGGTTAACAGGAAGGGATGATGATACATGGACATTATGTTCTTTAATTAGACTTAATGCCTAAACTGATTTCTATATCTCTTTGTATTTTTTTAAATTGGAAAGCTCCCTGTAGAGCCAAAGATGACATTATGAAAATGTTTTCACAAGCTGAGAGGTACTCCTCGTGATGGGTAAAATGAAATTGTGTGAAATTGAATGCCCCTTTAAATGGTGAGTCAGAGGTGAGGCAGAGTATCTTAAACTCTGATGAACTCTTATCTCACTTCTTCTTTTCAAACTCACGTTGTTCAGCAGAGCCCACAGTACGGCAGTTCAAATTCTAGTCAAGTTCTCATGAGTAAGTAATTCATATTCAACGCACATTGTCGGAAAGGCTTCGATCCAATGTGCTGACAGGAGTAAAGACGGAAGTAGTATGAAGAATAAAACTCCCGAAGGAGGCAGATGTGGGTGGTGGATGGGTCAAACAACACAGGACTTTTCCCTTAGAGATCAGTGTTTGGAACTGCGTAAAACCAAGTGAACTTTGAGTTATTTTGAAGTATGCCACCACCCTGTTTCTTTTCCTATACCTAACATATGTAATTTTGTATCAAGATCGTAACATGACAATGCCCAACCATGTTTCTTTTACTTAACCAAACTTATGTAACGTTACTTATCCAAACCTAATCTATGTAACTTTAACCTAGCTTTTTTTACCAAGCCTGCGTCACTTTACGTTTAGTACATTGACTTTAAGTATGTAGCGTGACCACGCCCAACCATGTTTCTTTTCCTAAATCTAACATTACCCTCCTAAACCTAACCTATGTATCTTTATGTTGAATATGTAACATGACGGTGCCCAGCCATGTTTCTTTTCCTAAACCTAACGCATGTAATGTTACTTGCCCAAACCTATCCTACGTAACTTTACTTAAAGTTCGTAACTTTACATTTAGTACGTAACGTGACAACGCCCCTTGTTGGGTGCTTATTCGTAATATTTTGTATGAAATACATTTCTGTGAGATATCACACAAACCATTGCATGACGATATGTTGATATACATAAATTATTTTGAATAAAGTCTTGAATATTTTAATTTGAATAAAAGGTAGAGCTATTGGGATTTTGGGTTTAAATATTATTTGTGTTGAGCATTGGATACAGAATATATTTGTGATACAATGTTGAATTTGTTTTCTGAAAGATACAATTAAAAACATAAAGGGCGGTTTTAAGAGAAAGAAAAAAATAAATAAGTTAGTTTGTGTTTGTGCAATGTGTTGCTTTTACACTTTTTTGTACAGATATACAATATAACATGGTAATTAGTGAGCTTGAGCGGTGCTGCTATGTACATTTTGTTATCTTTGGAAGGACACAGGCCAGCTGTTTACATTTGTTTCCACTGTTCATGCTAGGCTAAGCTAACCACTACTTTTTGTTCAATGCTGATTTGCTTTCCTGCCAAAAATGAGATGAATATATTGATACCGTGCAAATGACTGTATGGTAAATCTGAAAGAACCGCAAGCTGATGGTTAGCTTAGCCTAGGCACAGTTATGTTAAATGGCACTACTACTTTCTAGCAAATCTTCACATGCGATATTAAAATAGAAGCACTTTTAAAAGCAAAAAAGATTCTATTGAATAGCTGGTAAAATTCGAACATTCACCCGCCATTTGGCTGATGTGCAAAAAAGTAAATCTTGCACCCTCTCGCTGTGACCTTTGGCTCATTATCTTTGGTCTCAATCTTTCCTGTTTTTCTCTGTAAAGCCATTTTTTAAGGCCAATTTCTTTGAAATTCATTGCAGCTGCCCATGTTACAAATATCTAAAGAACCCTGAGACAAGCTCTCCAGCATAATAAACGCAGCAACAAATATAAGCAGTTCATTTGTTATCAAACATGCCGTGTTCCCTCACCACAAAAGGTCTCAGAAGTCACATCAATCACTTGAGAGAAGCTGAAAGAGATGAAAGATGGAGAGCTGCAACAAAGAGAGAGATCATTCATACGTTCAAAGCAAACCAGAGAGGAGAGAGGAGTCTGCTGCTGTACATTATGTCATGCGATGGGAGCACAGATATATATACTCACCACACACAGACACACACACACACGACCTTGGTTTAACAGCTTGACACGTGAAAACAGGATATTTGTGTTCCCACGTCGGAATGCTCATTAGGATGTGTCTGCAGCTGTGGTGTGTGTGTGTGTGTGCGTGCGTGCATGTGTGTGTGTGTGTGTGTGTGTGTGCAAGCAGCTGGGGTTGCGTGTGCTATCACTTTGTTTGCTCAGTCAACATGGCAATAAAGGGCTGATAAATGCTGTTCGCACGATTTTAGGGCACTAATAGATCCCCGCTGTGTGTCTAACGACTGATATCAGTGCTGCTAAACCTTCTGTAGACCTGGTAGTTGTATCATGTTTTAGTTTTTATATCTCAATAGCATGCTGAATGCAGACTCAGCTGAATTTGTGCGCTACATTTTTTGTCCATTTTGGCAATCACTATCTCTGGCTCATGAAGCTCAGTAGTGATTTAACATACTTGATATTTCCTGTTTTAAATCTGTCGGCTTTTCTTTTTCTGATATAGTAGGAAGATATAACTTTTTATATTTAATCTCTTTTTATGAACACAAATAGTGTTACAAGGAAATGTATGGAGCTCTACTCCAGACATGAAAACTTTGTGTCATGATTATTGTGGCCAAAATAATCTCGAATCAGGATATTGTCCAGATAATCATCAAAATATGCTTAAAGCTATTGAAATAAAACACACTGGAATCACTTTCAAGATACAAATGTTAGAAAGGACACACATCTTTTTTAGTGAACAACAATGAATCAAACAATCCTGAAGGAGCAGTATGTGAGCCTTAATATAGGAGCAAACCGCAATTTCTATTTAAAGATATAGTTAAGTAATAGCGTCCTGAGCAGAGAATAAAGTCACACTCGCTCTCTGTGTAATCTGAGCTTCTCTGTGGTTTGCTGAGGTAATTAATTGCCGACACTTTCACTGCTCTCATATAGGGTTGTCATGAGAACCACGCAAAAAAATACGTTGGTACCTGGTTTGTTTTTGGTATCGTAAGTACCGAATACAACTTTGCCCTCAGCGGGCAGTGTCGATTCCTGTCATAACTGACGGGGGCAGTATACGCACGTCAGTCTGTGCCGAGAAGGAGCTCCAAAGAAGAACGCCTGTTGTCCATCATCTTTGCTAGAAACAATGGCTTCTTCAAGTGCTAGAGCTTAGATCAGGCCCAAAAAATCCAACCCGACCCCGTGCTTGTTCTGTCCGAGCCCAGTTTAAACCTAACTTATTGTTAAGGATACGAACGTGGACATTGAAGGCTGACTCTCGTCTTTCTTTCCATGGCAAGCCTCCGTCATGTGCCTCTTACGTGTCGAGGTCCCCATCTTTTTGCTGTCATATACCAGCATCAGGCTGCACTTGGTACACTCGACGAAGTCAACACACAAGTCGTCACCGTCAACAACTCACATGTGCGCGGCCAGTGGTGCCATCCACTCCATGTTTTTATCACGAACCACGATAAAATCACATATCATCATAACTGTTGAAGATTAGTCAATCGACTAATTGTTTCATCTCTCAAATGAAAGTTTAGGTTAAAAAAATCAAGAAACTGTGTTACAGTGAGACATGAAAAGAAGAAAAATTAAGAAAGGAAATCCACAGTAAGTAGAGGTGTTTTAAGTTCACTGATATTTTTTGCACATGTATCAGCCTTAAAATACTCGTATCAGACCAACAATGCCAGATAGAGATAATACTCCCTCCAAAGTCAGACAGGACCAAAAATGCAGTCCTCATGGACCTTTGTTGGCACTGCATAAGGCTTCAACTTGATTTTAGTATGTGTTTCTGAAATGATACAGACTTTAAAGCTGATTCAATACCTTTCATGAGGTCTTATAATAGAAAAACGATGCCTGTGCCCCAACAGAGTGGTTCAGTGTGGGTACACAAATGGCTCCAGAAACGATTTTATAATGTACGGTGTTACTAGGAAACAGATGGTTAAAGACATAATGTATATAAATTGGAGAATGGAAGTTCACATCCGTGTTAACCTCCTACAGCGAAACGTCCTTCCTCACGTCCATCCATCTTCCCTAATTTCCGATCTCCACATGTAAGCGCCCCATATGGCTCCCATCATATTGAAACCATATCCTTTCCATACTTTCTATACATGGATCATATCAAAGTAGAGGCAGAAAAGACGCTGCTATGCCCTGTTGGAACATGTCCAGTGGAACCACAGCTAAACCTGGAGTTTCATGGGGGGTGACAAAAGAAGGAGCGGGGCTGGGTGAAAATACTTGAAAGGGAAAGTCCAGGTTTTTCAAAGGGTTTTGCAGAGTTTATAAAGACCAAAAGCCAAAAAATATACAAGTAAATATTTTATATTGAATATTGAAAATGTATTAAAACTTCAGATTTAACGTCTCCAAACTCTAAATATGTACTGCTCGTACATCCTGCAAAACCTGGAATCAATAAATGCAGCAGTCAAGAGTAAAATGTCTAAAAAATGAGTTGCCTTGAGGAACTTTTCAGTGTGCAACGAAATTATAATCAGGTTATGTCTTATCTCCAGTATCCCCAGTAGAGCTGAAATAATAAGTCCATTATTCAATTAGTCAGTCAACAGCGGAACAATCAGCAGCTGCTTTGATATTAATCATTTTGGTTAGCTTGTAGGCAAAAGAACCAAACATTTCCAAGTCCCAGTCTCTCACTTATGAGGAATCTCTGCTTTTTTATGTCTGAAGTGATAGCAGATTTAATGTCTTTGGATTTTGGACTGTTGGTCAAACAAAACAATGACATTATTTTGGGCTTAACTGATGGTCATTTTTCACTGTTTTTGGCATTGTATAGACCAAACGTCTAACCAATAAATCAAGAGCCTTTCTCACCACAACAACACAATGGTAGTTGAATTTTGGGCAAGTGGTGAAATCCTATGGTCACGGTTATGTTTTGTAATGCTTTGAACCTGTGGCATGGCCCCTATGATACACGATACGATGATGCTGGTCGTCCAACTGGCCCCACCTGCATAAACAACTACTGGCAGACATTCCTGCCTTTAAGAGGCTGTGCTGCGCTCATTTTTTAGTTAGCAAAGATAGTGATATCTCGTCAAACTGGACAACCTGAGGCATCCATTGGTACCAATCATGTGGACATGGCTTGACTGTAAAGCCATGACTGTAAAATTAGGCTAAATTGTAGCTAGGGAACAACTGGCATGGCCATTTTCAAATGGGTCCCTTGAACACTCTTCTCAAGTAATCAGAATGAAAATGGGTTCTATGGGTAACTACAAGTCTCCCCTTGTTTCTTACAATGGATGTTCTCCTTCAATTAAAGCTGTATATTTGTCTTTTTAAGGAAAATGACAACATCTTTACAAAAGTAAAATCAGAAAATAAAGCATAAAGTATATCAGTATGGGATTCTTTTACTCTCTATACTTCAACAGCTTTATAGAATTCCTGACATTCGGTCATGACTTTTGGTTTTGGTGTGGCACCTCAAGATCAGTAGCTCCATCTGGCCACCGCTATGAAAATATTCTAGGAGTACCACTGTTTTTAGCAACAAAGAAAAGTTAAAGCACTTGACTGGCCCTACAACAACAAAGGCACACTATGCCTAGTTATTAAAATGTCCTGGAAAGTGATTTGACTGCATTAAACCTTGGCAGTAGAAGTGGATAATGACGTCAATAATGGCCCATTATATTGACGAAACAGTTTGTAATCAGCCCCTGTATGTTTTTGCAGAAATTATTTAGTGTGTCCATTGTAAATGGAACAAACTGTGATCGGCATAAAAAAAATGAAGTTTAAGTGAGTCATGTTGTCATTTACTGCTGTGGCTTAAAAGAGGTGTGTGTTTGCATGAATTTGTGTGTGTGTTACCTGATTAGCCAGTGGTTGATTGGACGGAAAGTTCAAAGTTGGTCTATCATGATCTAACCCTGGGAATGGGCAGACATCTCTGTCCTGGCACAAGAAGGAGGGCTTGTTAGTGTCAGCTGAAAGTCTGTCTACTCCAATGATTTCCTCCTCTCTCTCTCTCTCTCACACACACACACACACACACACTTGTTCTCTCTCTGATATCAGCGTTTTGACTCAGAACTCTCAGTAACAAGACCCTCCTGTCCCCTTGTCAGCTCTCATTTCTGTACCAATTAAACAACCAGTGAACTCTTTTCTCTGCCATTTCTCTAATTCCTCCCAAATTATCTTACTATCTTTCCACCCACTCATGTCCCACTTACACAACCTCCTCCATAAACCTTAGTGTTGGCCGTCCCTTTGTCTCGCTCATGTCTCACTGACTGTGAGGAACAAGAGTGCGTTTGGCTTTTAATGAAAGCTCATTGTAACCTATCGTCAGTGCTTTCATAGATCAAAAAACCACAAAACATTATCGCTGATGTTCCACTTCCTCAGCTCTCCACTGAGCTCCAGACTGCAGCTAATGTTTGGCTTAGTGTCTCGCAATATAACATCGCCTCATTAGAAGCTTGTTAGGTTCTTGGACACGTGCGATTGCAGGTCATCCACAAATCAATGAGTCAACCACTGAGCATGGTTTTGGCTTTGTCTGCAGCTGCTGAATGGAAAACCTTAATAAGAAAAGCTCTGGGAAAAGAGGTGAAATCATGAACCTGTCAGGCACGCAGTCAAAGCTTCCCTTCAGGCTGTGACTTTTAAATACTGCTGTATGTTTTTGGTAGAACTGTTGTCTGTTAAAAGTTGGGAGGGGAGCAGAGTTTGGCTCGATTACTAGATTACAGCAGCGTACCTTAGTCATTTTAGCTCTCCAGACTTTGGACAAACGAACCATCGAATTGATGATGTTTAGATTTCCATCAGGACGAGTCATCATTTTAAAAGAAGTCAACCCTTGGCTCTTGTATGCCTTAATATCTTAAACTGGAATTCAAATCAAGGCGCAGTTGTCGCTGGCAAGGATCTAAATCAAATAGACTTTCCAGAGGCAACAAAGAAATGCTAACAGACTGTACTTGTTTGGACGAAGAAGTCCTGTTTCCAGAAATAGCTACTTGGATGTGCTGACCTCTTGTAGAGGAGATAAAAATCTTGCATGAATGTTGTGAAAACATGTGTCCGATCTAGGAATGTATCCCTCTGCTGATCTCAGGCCTTGCTGCTTCCAAAATATTATGAAAAGACTGCTGCAGGGATGACGTTTATTTGTAGGCCAATGCGGAAGTTAGCATTCCCTCTGTGGCAAACAAACGTTTGTTACACCACTTTTATGATTTATGAAGCGTAAATGTAATCGCCAGAAGTAAAAAGCTAATGTTAGGCGTAAACAAACTACACTACGGCCACATGAATTAACATTGCCACACATTGAGGCTATAAAGCCATGTTCAGTGTGATGATGTTCTGTTTTAGCTGAAAGTTAGCAACCGTCTTTTTTAAGACAAGCAGAAACTTCAAAAGTGTGGTATTGACTGACATACTTTATGTCGTAGAACTAATGTGAAAGTCTCTCAAGCTTGTGTTGACCACAGACCTTATTTGAGGCATCCAACCAAAAACCCATTGATAGGGTTAGGGTTAGTTGGGGAGTGCTACAGTACTAACTCATTTCTTGGTTTTAGGACTCATTCCCGGACCACTCTATAGGTAGAGACAATCACGAACCAATCAGATTGTGACTGACAAGGGTTTTAAAAGCTGACGAGGCTTTGGACTGAAGTCACAAAAGCTCATTTTTAATTCCTAATTTTGTCCCGAAAATGTGAACGTTTTAGTCTTTTCCTCTTATTTCTTCTTGGAAAACAGCACAAAACAATTTCTCAAATTTCTTGGATTAAAGTTTTGACAACACTTTTCCGCCATGCTTAAGTTATTATAATGTGTCTTCAGGGCACATGGATGTCTGTACCAAATTTCATGGTTATTCAGCTGACTTTTTCGGTCTGGACCGAAGTTGTGAGCTGACCTTGCAATGGCCGTCCCTAGAGCCTTTGCGCTCACGTGGCTGAAAACAGCAAAACTTCAAGACTCCACGAGCGTACTGCCTCGGCTCCAGTCACAACCTTGACCTTCTCGTGTTAAGGAAGGAGTTTAGGTGTCGGTAAGAAGTGGAATAACCATCCTGCTTTCGATTCTCGTAAAGGTGGAGGTATTTGAAACAGCGTAATTGAAGCAAAGAATCCCATCGGTTTAGATCACAAACAGGTTCTTTGGCATTTAAGAGCAAGCAAATGTGTGAGCTGGAAGCAAAGGCAGCTGCACAAATACTTGATGACGGCTTCAATTGAGAGCCAAAATTAGAGCCCATCACCAAATAGCAACCGCAGAGAGGGCTTTTCACGGTTAACTGCAGGAATGGCTTTGAATTGCAATTAATTCAATCAGTCTGGTATTACCAAATAAAGTTTGATTGATCCAAGTCGATGCGTAACACATTGCATATAAAATTCCAAATTCTGGAGGAAACGTGTGGAATCAATCCTCTTGAGAATTTCCTGTCATCAGGAACCACTAATGACTGCTAAACTGACATATCACATGCTTAATCACCCATTTACTGCCTTTGTAGTGTCATGCGTTGTTTTTACTCTCCGTGATGCAACTAAACACATCAAAGCACACCATGTTTTTTGTATTCCCACCCTGTCAGAGTCATTTAATCAGCTAGTGTGCCGTTATCATGATTGTAACTATTCTGAACCTTTAATCTGCTTTCATTCCAAAGACCTGGAGCCTCATGATCAGTTTTAGTGGTAGTGACAGCTCATGATAGCCTTTAACCTTGTTGTCACCTTGAGCAAATTGAACAACTAATGCATAAAGTCTTGTTCAAGTCTTGTTTAAGGTTTGTGTGTGGTCATTAAGACTGTTATCTGCAGTAATAGCATTTCTAATAAATGTTTAAACAGCTCATTACAGTGGACAGATTACCTTGGTAGATTTGTTTCCGGTGTCCAGGTTTACAATTAGACTCGCAGCAAGTTGAAAACCACTGAACAACCAGTGATGATCAAAATCCTTCTACAAATATTTACATTTGGTCTGTGGGTTGCATAACCGAGCTCTGTCTTCTCTAAGTACATCATTATGAAGTGGTTGTTCAGTTGAGGCATCGCAGGTAACTCAATAAACCTCCGTCGTCCAATGAATATGAAGTGTCACGTATAAGAGACACATTGCCAGTATATTAAGTGGTCTGTGTGGGTTGTTTTTGCGCAAATATTTCTCAATGTTTTGGAGCAGTGGCTGCAAGTAAGCTACATTTGTAGATTGTATTAGAGCTGGAGTTAACGAGTTGTGTTTTGGGTGAAAGAGGGTGAATTCAAAAGCCCCCCCAAAAAGATCTTTACAAAAAAAAATGACTGCCTATAAAGATGGACATCACGACAGTTCCCCAGAAGTGGGGCCAAAACATCTCAGTTGCCCCCTGGTGACTGGTTACAAACTAAAAAAATCAAAGCACACATCAAATACATTTTTACCCAAAGGTGGTTTCTGCAATTTTAGGTAGCTCTTATATTGTTGCTGTATGTTCAGGTGTCTGTTTTTCTAATAGTTGTGATTTTAATTCATTATTTGATGCTATAAATAAGGCTTGACATCATGATTGACAGCTGTGTGTCAATTGGTTTGCTCATGACCAATGGCGCTACTTGAAAATGGGAAGAATTAACTTCAAGTACAAATGTGTTAGAATTAAATTAAAAAGCCTTCATTCAAAAAACATGGCTGCTTACATTTAAACACAGACCAGTTTCGACTCTAAGGTCTTTGTCAGGGTGCTTGGTAGGGGGTGTCACCCAACCCTGATTAATAAGGGAATGCAGGTGGGTGACAACAATGGATTAGTACTTGGAAATGGGTGGGAAGGTGGTATGGGTGGGAATCGGCGTCAACTTGATACCATGGCCCCACTTTCCGATCACTACTGCTCTGACTTTGGCTTGAAATGACAAAGATGGCAGCGCTTGTATCCGCAATATTTTGGCACCAAGTCTTCCATCCACTCACAGCACTTTTATACTTCCTGTTACATTCTCCCATTCACACGTACACATTCGTACACCGGTGGCCGAGGCTGCCATAAAAGCTGCCATGTGCTGCTCCGTTTAACATTCCCGTGCGCTCAGCAATTAGAGGTTCAGTATCTTGCTCAATAATACTGTGGCAGACTGGAGGAAGTGGGGATCGAACTGCCGATAAGGGGTTGACTAACTCTACCGTCTGAGCCACAGCTGCCCACACGATTATATACAGTCTATAGCCTGAACAGCAGCAACACAGGCAGGCACAATTACACATGTAGCTTTTCACATAGCTTTTTCCCTTCTTAACCCTGGGCGGCTTCTAATGTGTTGAGCATTGTATGAAGATAAAAATGCACCGTAAGCATTTGGTGTTTCACTCCCCTTCTTATTCAGCCTTTATTCCACATTTCTAACAATAACCCTAAATATAATTCCAACCTTTATCTTATAAATAACCTGTCAGCCATTCAAAGTGCCCACTTTCCTTGTGTTTTTTATTCTTATAGAGCCGTCTGGCCTCCACCAGAGAAAACACAGATCAGCTACAATCTGTGCAGTACAATAACACTAGGCCTCACTTGAGTCATACTTGCTCACCACCTCCTCGCACAAAAACACATTTACAGACACTTTTGCCCACCCACAGGCACCCGAAGGACCCCACAGCAGCATGCTGACCTAAACCACCACACTTTATCAACCTTATTGTGTGTTCTGTGGTCGAGCACTGGTCTTTTATTAACCTGACTGTGTTTACTTTTTATCATTTTCTTCATGTTCATTTTCCAAAATGCAGTCCAGGATGTCGTCATCCAGCAGCGGGGAATATAATCTTGAATGTAGGTGTTATTGCATGAAGTAGACTTGATAAATGGCACATTGAATTAAGGTAAAACCAGTTGTTTAGCAGAATCAGAAGTACAGCTAAATAATCCAAGTTTTCTTTAGGTAAAGCTGTAGACTACTAATGATGTCTAGTTGTTAGCCTAATTTACAATGGCTGTCACATAGCAACCACTGGGCTCATTTTCAATCTGTAGCTGTGACCCAAAAGCAGAATACTTAAAGGAAAACGGGCACAAATGGACAGAGAAGCATGAGGGTTGACAAGGATTCAGGACATCCTCATTCCTTTATAAAGCCGGGAGATATCATGTGACCAGCTAATATTTACTAGGTATTTGTGCTCAAGTCGTCAATCACTGGTAAATATTTGACCTAGATGACACAACGAAAACCTCCTAAGGCTGAAAAATGGAAGCCAGGTGTAAACACCTCTGGGTGTTCCTGATGTTAGCCTGGACATGTTGTTATTTGCAAGGCATTACAGATAATGGATTCCATATCTATATGTTTACTATTAACTTGGTGCGCTATCTGCCAGTTGTCCATTAAGTGTTTAAAGGGTAACTTATTTTTGTTAAAGAGAAAGATCCTTTTTGTGTAACCAGAAACAGCTCTGAAATCGCTGTCGCCAAATCCACCAGACACCATTTAAATAAACATTAATTTTAGTGTGATTAGAGCCAGCATGTTTTTACTTCTAACTGGTTGAATTAAGAGTTTATTTCAACCAAACCAGAGCTGGAGTTTGTTGCAGCAGTAGAAAGATTAAACAAGATGTTTTCTTTGAGTTTAATTTGTTTCTGTTGACCGTGAATGAAGTGCGTTTTACGATGTTAAAATTACTTTTTTATTTAAATGGAGTCTGGCGATAGTGATTTCGCGGCTGTTTCTGGTTAAACAAAACGGACCTGAATCTTTAATAAAAATCTGTCTCAGTGGGGATTCTGTCCATAATGTTGTCAGACACTTAAATTAATAATCTGAACGTGTCTGTGGCACAAACAAGCAGACAAGTAGACTTAGATTGATGGTACGAACGCTACCCGAAGGGTTACTTTTTTGCCTTCCCTGCTGCCATCTGCAGCAGTCTCATTAAACACTGGACCAATTTCATAAACTGTTGTTCCAATTAGTCACTTAGACACAAAAACATTGGGAATAGAGTCCAGACTTTTATAGTCTGCACAATCTGGAGGATCCAGCCTCTGAAAACAGCTCATTTATCTTTCTCTTAAATCTTTCTTTCACTTCAACTCGGTCGCCTCAGGCATTTTCCGTCGGTATGTGTGCACAGGTGACTGAGACAAACTGGAAAGTCCTGACCTCTTCATGCTCTTGTCTTTTCTTTTTCTCTTCCCCATTCTAAGCTGGATGACAAGAACCAGAAACTTAACCCTTGAAACGAGAGTGAAAGTTTATGGCGACTCTTAATTTCTCAGTGCCATTAGATAGCGCAGCTCACACACATCCCCATAAACAGAGTTACTATATACTCAAAGATAAGTTTTTACAGCTCTTTTTTTCACCTAAACAGTAACATTCTCAATTGTTTTACGAACGAGGAAGTTAAAGAAAAGAAAGAAATGACCGGAATATCAGCAGGCAGGTCCACCCTGCTTTTGTATGTCTTTAAACCTTATTTAAACTGGATGTAATCCAAAACAGCAAAATTGACAAAGAGAGGTCATAGTTCCACACGCAAAGGCTGGGAGTGGCGATCTGCTGTCTTGCTGTGGAGTCGTGTGCACTATCATTATCACGGCCGGGCCACTTGCAAACATGTGCATGAATGTCTACACGCAATCATGCAAACACAAACAAGTTGCATGCACAGATTGCACAGGATTGCAGGTTAAGCGAGACACTCGTCAGATCACTTGCAGCATTCCTCACCAAACACACGCATGCAAACACACACACTGAACAGGACGCAAAGGAAGTTGCTGCTTGCCAGCAATGCCATTAATGCCTCTAAGCAGAAGCAGACTGTCTTCTGGAGCGATTTTAAAATGGATTGGGTGAAAAAAGAAAGCATGTGTGGACCATATGGAAAGTTTTTCATGTCCATTTCGGTGATGAGGAATCACAACCTAAAGCTCATTATCTACAATGTTCTATTGTGTAGAGAAATGTTTGTTTGATGTGATTAAGACTCCAAAGGGGAACTCTGAAGACTTTAGTGGCCGCAAACCATAGCGTGTCAGATAGTAAAATCTTTACTCTTACATGTAGTCTTGTTAGTGGATATGGGATGTTTGTTTCTGTGTTCAGTTTGTATTAATTTGTCCACAATGTCTGCGTGAAATACCAGAAATTATTTGGTCAGACAGGACAAACCGATGACATCTTAGAGTGAACATGGATTGCCTTTCTCTCTATAAAGGCCCAGATGCACCAAACTAACATCAACGACCTAGTTGCAACAAAGGCCGACTGTTGCGACGCCTCATGTAGCCTGTGTCTGGGCCAAAAATTAGCACTTGACACACCACAAAAACTACAACCAATGGCCAACCAGCATGTATGTTCTGCATCTGTCTGGGAAGAATTAACTCTATACCAGCAGGTGGTGGAAGTCTCATTTAGAAAGGGGAAACCCTAAGACCGACAGGATGGATTCAAGATGATCATTAGCCAGATAGCACATTGGAAACACAACCTGATGTTGAAAGAACAAATGATTTTATTGAGCGCTGGCAAACAATAACACAATTATGAACCGTTTTCTGCCAAAAAGCTCAATGGTTGGACAGAATCTTAACTAATATAACAAGTTTGTTTTGAACTCACTCCCTCTTTACTTTAGCAGTTTGTTTGCTTTCCTCACTTTGGTTGCTTATCTCATGCGCTGAGAAAAGGCTCTGTCAGATTTGATGCATCTGACAGCCTGACATTAGGGGTGTGCCATGTCATCTTGTTCACAATAATACCGCTATAATAAATCATACGAAAAATTCACATCATTCATACTCACAGCATTTCAGCTTGTTGACATATTGACATCATACTGTTACCCAGCGTGATGATTAGAGGAGAAATGGCAGAGCATAAAGATTAAAAAATACCCTGAAGTATTGTGATATTATTTTAGGGCCATATTGTCCATGTCTACCCGACACTGACCGGACAAACCCCAGGTGTCACAGCCTTTAGGGATAACGTACAGCTAGTGGGCAGAAACTTTTTCTGGTACCCTAGTTATATAAAATCCCAATGAATGTTTTTATTTTTTAAGATGAAACCGCAAATTTTAGAGTGTCCTTTTGTGGTGACCAACCCAAGCAACACTTGTAATGATGCTGTTTAATCCGCATCTTGATATGCCGCACTTCCTGTCAGGTGGATAGATTACCTTGCTCACCAACACAGATAGAGTTTAACATATTTGAAACCAAAATTTGATAAATAAGCCTATTTGTATGCACAAAAAGTCTTAGATCTTTAATTTGCACTCCAAATGTTTGTTCAGGATATTTAATGTGGGCTTCTACATTTCTCTCGACATGTATTCTGTCTTTGTTTTGAAGTTGAGATATAAATCAGTTCCAAAGTAGATCCATTTTCAGGGACCGTCTCTTTTTGTCTTTCCCAGCACTGACAAGTCCGAACAACTCATCCAACAAAGGCCTTACCTCTGGCTACAGCTGCAACCAAGTGTGCAGCAGTAAAACGCTGTGTAACAGTGTAAATGCTGTGCATATGGATGCTGTGGAAGCGAAACCCTGTTATACTCATGATAGATGTATATCTGCATGTGCTTTTGAAGTTTGAGCATTTTGTTCAAGTTTTTTTTAATTGTGCCCGCTGATTGAAAGACCTCCCTTCTCATTTTGAAATTGCCTTTAAAGCTGCAATCAGAGCAGCCTTCTGAAGGTTGTGTGTATAAAGCGATCATTTTTCATTAATGTCAGAGGAGCAGAAATCAAAGTTCAAAGCGAGTGAGGTCATTGCGAGGGAAAGGCAGTCTCGAATCGGTGAGTTTCTGGCAGGGTTGTGATTGAAATTTAATGGCAATCATCATGTCTTCATCATCCCCTTATTCTGTTCTGTCCTGCGGCAGGAATCAAAATCAGCCACAGAGCAGTTATTCCAAAGCTGTTTCACTTTTTATTTAACTCATCTGAAGAGTGTTATTTGGAAGTATTGTCTCGACCTTCACCTGCTGCGGTTATCTGGGGAAATTTACAAAGACCAAACATACATTCCCAGATGACTGGCGTTTCAAGGAAAGACAAGTGAGCCATTGAGGAGAGAGGAAAGAGGAGGTTGAGTTCGGAAGCTGAGGATCAGTTTTGGTTTTTAATCACCTGTAGGCCAGGGCCGGGACGTTTCACAATCAACAGCGATTGAAGGATAAATTTCCCAAGCCTTTTTATTCATAGTGTCATGTTTTCAACACATCTGTGTTTACAATCCAGAGCAGCAGAGTAAATTCAGATTTAAAAGAACAGCGTGTAAGATTAAGGGGGATTAAGTGTTATCTTGCGGTGAGGACTGCAGATTGGGGCCATCTGAAACTTCTTCAGCTCAGAATTCCTTCAGTGTTTGTTGTTTGGGAAGTTTTTACCGGGAGCTGAAGAGGTCTCTTCCTCTTCAAAACAAACAAACCAGCTGATTGCAATCTGTATAAACACAGAATAAAGCAGTTTCACATTACAAATCAGTGTTTTTCCAACGCTTTTTGGCATGTCTCAGACAGGCTGCTATCCCAGCACCTGCTGATGTGTGCTAACCTTATTTCACCTTAGGTCTCCTCCGCTCCAAATCAAACGGACCTGGTGATTAAAACCAGTAAAACCACTGAATAAAGCAATTTGCAATTTGCGTTTTCATGTTGGCTAATGCGAAAAAGGTGAATTTGGTTTGTCTTCTCCAAGGAGCTGCTCCGTATAAAGAATTAAGGGTCCGTCCCAATACTCACACTCCCCCTCAAAACTGGCCCTAGCCCTTGTTTTTGCGGTAAGGGCTAAGGTGTCCCAAACTTTAGGGAAGTGCTTTTCAGCCCTTATAATCCCCACTTAATTTGAAGGGCCGTGTGATACACACTTATGAACTCATCTCAACTGAGGGGAAGATTGAATTTCCCACAATGCATTGCGAAACTGAAAAAAAAAAATTTAAATCGACATACCTGAAACAAATTGACCAGGAGAAGAAAGTATCTTCTATTTGCCGCATTTCTTCTCTGTTGAAGGATGAAGACAGCCAACGAAACAGGCAACACAACCACTGGAGCCAGCATTTTGGAAATGAGTGCAAGAAGTCTACGTGGACAATGTGCGTGGCGTAGGTGAACACATCTGTTACGCTAATTTGCATGAGGTGGCGTCCCAATTCGTAGTAAAATTCCCTATCCCTCAACTACCCCTTTGTCATTGAGGGGGATCTAGAGTGGCGAGTGCATTTGAAACCAAGGGGTAAGGTTAAGGGAAGAGAATTGGAATTGGCCCTAAAAGGCTCATTCTAAAGTAATGAAAATGCATTCTTATTTTCAGATGATTGTACACTAAAGAAAACACATTCCATTTCTGCCAATACATCCCCTTAAATCCTACACATTGGACCTTTAAGTTCTGTGTCACGAGCGATCACTAGTGAGGAGTATAACAAGTTAAACCCACAGTACGCACTGTTATTAGTTATACTGATACACATTTTTCATTTGATAATGTCTCTGTCATTGTCTGCAGTGTGGCTCCTTGAAGCAAACCAATGCTGGCATGTGAGGCCAGGCCAGGACGCATGTGGTTTCATGAACTCATGTTAAAAATGGTGGGTTCTGTTCCCCAATCCTCTAATGATTGCGCCTTTGGCTCAGATTTTCAAAAATACTCCCCTGAAGGCTGTTCTGTATGTGTGCTGGGCACTGGCAGGCCGTTCGTGGGGGAGTGTCCGTCTTTCTCAGTGCAGACAAAAACTTGGCCTGCGCCGTGAAGTGAGGTAGACACTCACAGTTTATCCACTGTTCATAATCAAAATGGCCCTTTGTTTTTTCCTCGTAAATACCTTTGTTTATGGTTGACGGTGAAAAAAGTTTCCCGACCTAATCGCTCTTTAAAGTGATGGATCGCCGTGAAAGCTGTTGATCATTAAAAGTATAGCGGGGATGAATCGGACGGCTTTAATGAATAAATCAATGTCGGCATGGCGCTGGCTCTCTGCCAGATATGCCGGAGCCCTGAAGGGATGATAAACTGGGAAAAACGCACATGCTTTCACATTAAATACCTTAACAAATCAGGGCTGTAATCCCTATGCACGCACATTTAAAAGCAAGTACATAAACTCACACGTCTGCAAATAAAAACTCAACAGCACTCATTCTCACCCTCGCACATGTACCCAACACAATTACCAGGAGCTTGTGTGTTCATGCAGATGCACCCATCTTCTGGTTCAGGTGAGACAAACTTCACGCAGCACACTTTTTAACGATTGATTCGAGGCAGATTTCAAAAAAAGAGTGCAGACAAAGAGCCAAACAGAAAGTCTCGTCTTAACAGTTGCAGCGTATGTGCAAAGGTCATAAATTTTACCAGCACACCCACTTCATAATAAATACAATGTTTCGGTGTTTATGACTATATGACTTTAACCAAATCTGTTCAGCATGCATGTTTCACATAAATGATAATCACTACATGTTAGGAAACCTGTGGCAGCTTCTAAAGTGGTAACATGTGGTGCACTTATTTTTTATTTTGCATAGTTTGGGGCCTAATGATCAGACCGAGCTGTTGTTTAATTTCATGACGTTAATTCAGCCTGGCATCGTGTTCATGTTTACTGATTTCCGTGTGGGAGTGGGCCTTATTTTGCATCTTGCAGGCTGCTGAAAGCTTGGAGCAGTTAATATGTTTGTCACAGTGATTGAAGAAATATGCAGGGTTGTTATTTCTGAGTCAGTTTACAATAATCTGTACAGTCTCATCTATCTCGTCTATTCTGGTCACCATGTGCAAGTTGTTTGTTTTAATGGATGTAACTAGCAGGCTATGTGTCAGACAGATGTTCACATATACATATAATACCTTATTAGGCTGTTCGGGTATTAGCCATCTAAGATTTGCTCAGTAAAACTTTTCCAAGACTTAAGCATTTCCTGCACTTTGTTGGGGGGTTGTTTTCTAAACACCTCACGCACCAAACTCGTTTTATTTTATATTATGTCATCTAAGTTTATGTTCATGTAATCTGGACCAACACACTTGCTCATTAAAGGAGAACAGCTCAGAGAACAATGATTAAGATAACATTAATTAGTGACAGAAGTGCTGTTAAAAATCACCACGGAGGAGCTTTGTTGTTTAGCAGGTTGGCTGTGGTTCGTAAGAAACAAAGAGCCACATATAACACAAGTGGGTGGTAGACTTGGGAGTGCATCCCTGGTTCTAGCTTGCACTGTGCACCTACGTTTTGGCTTAAAATATCTGGTTTTGTCACAACAAACATGATTGAAGATGTCTCGACGTACCATTAAAAAACACCAGTTTGGTTGCAACAGACACAACTGGAAATGTCCTGACACATCATTAAAAATACCCGCTTTTGTTGTTTGTTGGTCTTGAACAGTGGTCTGCTGCTGTCTGTCACTCGGCAGCCATCTTGTCTAGCTGGCACACCATGTTTTGGCTTAAAATACCTGCCACCAACACAGCTGGAAATGTCCAGACGTGTCATTTAAAGAATACCTGGTTTTGTTGAAGCAAACACAGCTGGATATATGTCACAAAAAATATCTGGCTACATCTCGACAAACATTATTGAAGATGTGATGATGTGTTGTTAAAAAATATCTGGTTTGGTTACCCCAAACATCACATTACAAACGGCTGGAAATGTCCCGATGTGTCGTTAAAAATACCCGCTTTTGTTGTTTGTTGGCCTCGAACATTGGTCTGCTGCTGTCTGTCGCTTGGCAGTCGTCTCGCCAAGTTGTCACGTGATGTTTTGGCTTAAATTACCTGGTTTGGTCACCACAAACACAGCTGGAAATGTCCCAATGTGTCGTTTAAAAACGACCTGGTATTGTGTCAATAAACACAGCTGAAAACGTGTCACATAGAACATCTGGATTTGTCGCAACAAACAATCTTAACGATGTCCTGATATGCCATTAAACTAAAAAATACTCAGTTTTGTTACATTAAAAATGTCTGGAAATGTCCAGATGTGTCGTTAAAAAGTTGTTTGTTGCACTCGAATATCGGTCTGCTGCTTGGCAGCCATCTCACGTATGTGTGTGGGCCTGGGCTGCACCTCTACAGATGCTACAGTGTAACAAGAGCACCTACATTACCAGACATTATTTACTCAGTTAAGAACTCCAAATTGTGAGCACATAAGATTTCGTCATTTTTCTCCTTCTTTTCTTTACCCTTCTCCTGTACTGCTTATGCAGACAGTGAGGCATGAGCTGTGAGGTGCAACTCAACCTGATGAAGCTGGTTCCACCGTGCTGTACCCTCAGCATGTTTTATTTCACTCCTGCACTTGTGTATCTCTCTGCCTCTGTGTTTGGGTAAAGCGATTTATGTGCAGTGCCACTGCTAGCAAGGTCTCAGCTGTTATTCCACCCCTGCTCTCCTGTCTTGTCAGTTTCATCACAAAGCAGAGAAAGTTTTCTGAAATACAGCCAGCTCTCTCCTTTCTTTCCCTCCGTGTCCGCTGTTCATCCCCCCAACACACACACACACACACACACACACACTAGTGGTCCAGACCTCTGGCCTGCTGGATTTGAGTTACGTGGCCACCTTCTCCTCTTCCTAATCCCTTCAAATGAGAGTTCTGGACTGCCAAGGAACTCCCAGACCACACACACACACACACACACACACACACACACACACACACACACACACAGATACACACACAAAATTGTAGCCGGGTTTCCAAGTGGCCCTCTGAGATATTCTTTTTCAGGGTTTGGTGTCCAGCGAGGGCCAGCCAAACACGCACACACACACACTCTATTGCAGGGCAGGCCACACACAGATACACACACATAATATATGTGCATGCACACACACATACAGTCACACAGGGGAGGGAACAGTGAAGCATTGTTCACTGCTTCCTGAGAGAGCCGGCATCAGGATCACAGGAGCTCTGTCAGCCTGGACCCTTCCTCTCTCTGGAGCCCAGTCATCCACTTCAGTGTGGACGGCCATGAGAGACAACATGTCCTCTGGCTGAAAGAAGGGAAGGGATAAATTCAGTGCGCGGATCACTCAAAAGTGTTTCCTTTTGTTGCAGCGCTGATGAGACCAACGGGGACCATCCCAGTTGAGCTTTTGTATTTGGAGAGCAGTAGTTAGCTATAAATGATTAAAGTTTGGGTTCAAAGCCCAAAAATAACAGCCTGACAGTGTGAGAAACCTTTTCTAATTTTTTGCTCTTTTGGCTGAAGCAGCTCTGCAGTTTGATTGCAAAACAATCTGGCAAGAAAGCAGACTTTTCAGATGTAATGTGGTGTTAGTGCAATGTATGAATATCAGAAGTTTTAGGGGAAATGTTATAAACTTTGCGAAACGCTGTCTACTGCAAATATTGCCATGCACTCTTTGGTGGCCTGAATTTAGGTTTTACTTTGCTGGAAGGAAAGTGAATGGCTGAAAGGGCCGTCTGACAGCAAGGTAAAGACATGGAAACATTCCCAATATAGCGTACACTTAAACCCATATGGATTTTTTTTAGGTGGCGAAAATACGTTTTGCTGCTGCCCTCATCTACAGCAGTACTTCTGTACTTCTGTGTCAGTACACCTGCCTGCTTCTCCAAACTGAGGTTGTGCCGTTCGATATCTACTGTAGGTAATACACTTACTATGGATAAGTATGTCATACAACCCCACTTCAAAAATCTGAACTATACCTTTACAGAGAGATTAGATAATGGTTGGATATAGTACAGTATGTGTGCGACTTCCACAGTCCACATCATGTCTGCTATCAAAAGTCAGGGCTGGTTTCTTTTAACCATGACGGCGATCTTTCCCTGACCTTATCAATGGTACACCAGAAAGTGTTTTGGAACAGTCGTATAGTTGTTGTGTAAGATTATGAAACTCAGTCTATTTTATTGTTGAGGTATAAAGACCAATAAAACGTACATTCAGCCAGCTGTTTCACCTCAGAGACCACCAACATGGCCGCCTATGAAATCATCTGAAAGCTCTGCTGTTCTTTCAGTGAATAAAAAGACATGACTGTAAGGCAGATACTTTGAAAAAAAAACCCTAAAATTTCACAAGTAATGTCCACTAAAAATCTTATTTACAATCACACTCCTCTTTTCTTCTGACATCTGAGCCAAAATCATACACAGGCAATCAGTCTAGTTTAACAACACAACAGAGAGTTGCGTCAGATCTTGTGTGTTGCTGAATGTTTTTAGCATGTGTTAGCACGCATTTGGAAGCTGAACCGGCCCGACGGACTTGTTGCTCAAGAGCCAAGCGAAGGTCATCGATGTCAACACACGGAGAAAATACACAGCTCTGGGGACAAGTTACAGAGACGAGAATTTAAGAGCTTCTTGCCAAAAAAGGATATATGGCCTTTGTGAAGAGAGAAGTATGTTGTTTTAAAGGAAAAACAGCACAACTGCAAAGCCGATTATGGGCTACTAGTAAGATTACGATTCCTCTGAAGACTTCTGTTTGGGAATTTAAAGTAATTAATCAGGTCTTTGTCAAAAGTCATCTCTATAAAATACAAAGTATTTGAATCTAACAGCCAAGGCTGGGCTGTGGTTTATTGATTTTTTATTGTTGAATCATTGGGGTGTAACGTTTTCCTGATATGATTCTGTAGCTTAAGGGGCCAGTTTTGCAATTTCGGGAGTGAAGTCAGGACTTGGCAAAGACAAACTGCTGTCAAAGCAGCACTCAGGAGAGGGGGATGGTCATCTTATAACTGTTCATGTTTAAAACTTGTGGAGCAGTTCCAGTTGCATGCTCCCAAGGCATGGTAATGATGTCGAGTCCCCCATCTCTGGAGGCTTACATGTCTCTACTGGCCTACAGAATCTCTCACACTTTTCTCTCTGCTCTCCAACAGCTTCACGAAACCAAAAACACAACGAGTAAAAGAAGTAACTGATATAATCACTTATATGAGGATCTGCTTTTGTGCCTTGGCCTTATTTTTCAAAGCAATGGAAGGACGATGCAACGAAATGTGACAAGGCTAACTGCATAGAAGATGTGGAATTTGGCCCTCAGGGTTGGTAGATAAATAAATGAAAGAAAAGACCAAATTTAGAAGACAGAAGACCCATCTTGGCTCTGCGGTTGTGCTAACATCCAGTTCGGGCAAGACACCAGACTTTTTGATGTACATCACTACTAAAGCAGAAACAACCGCAGAGAGAGGCTAAACCAAATGCACTTTGACATGTTTCTGTTAGCCATAACTCTCACAGGAGTAGGTTCAGCATGATAAAACTCAAACAGGCTGTTTGGCTTTAGGGAAGGTGATGTCTGTGTGTCGGTTTGCCTCCCATTTCAGTTTAAACTTAAATATGTCAGCAGCTATTGGATGGATTAGATTAAATTTGGTACACGTGTCCGGGGTGCCCAGAGGATGAATCCTAATGACCTAAGTAGCTCTTCCTTTCGTCGAGCACCACCACAAGGTTAAAGGAATACTTGAATTGATGAATCGAAGTAAAAGCAAAACTATATCAAAACATCCATTTACAAACTCTTACACAACTCGTGCAGTATAGTCCAAGTCTCATTTATCCAGTTGTACGCTCAGTACTTCCTTAACAGACAAACCTTTCCAACAGAGAACTGAACTGAAAGTGAACTTATCGATGCTCTCTTCAGAGCCACCAGACTCCTTTATCAAAAGTAGTAATTTTACCTTGCTGAACACTGGAGCTGCTGATCTACCCTGCCTTGATCTGTAGCTTATTTGTGTCATTATGTAATATTTGTAAACTGAGGTAACTCTTTAAAACTCTAAAGTCACACAATGACATAAACTACTGTTCAAGGCAGCAGTAGACCAGTAGCTCCTGCACCCGGGTCTCGAACTCCAGCACTTGTATTGGCAGTGACATCTGGCGCCAGACACCGAAGAAATAAAGCTGTCCTTGCACGTCGACATAATGACTTCTGGACGAGAACAAAAAGGCAGCGCAGTTCTGAGTAGGGCGTGCAGGAGGGATGGTAGATGGGTCCAACAACCACCAACTTTCACCCAGGAGGGCAGTGTTCAATTCCCATAAGATTGTAAAGCCAAACCCTGTTCCTTTTCCCGAAACCCAACCATGTGCTTTTGTTGCCTAAACCCAACTATGCATGTGTGTTTGCAAAACGTAACCACATGCGTTTGTTGAAGGAAAAAATGTCCATTTGTGGAAGTAGTGCATTTATTTTGAAAGAGACTGTATGTAAATGGTAAATTTCCTGTGAAACCGTAAGTGTATTTTGAAAGAAGACAATACATGTAACAGGCGGAACTTGACACAGCGTCCCAGAACGTCAACAACCACTGCACCCTTGGTGCTTTGCAAGTTGTATCTGGACGTGAAAAGTCCATGACCAAACGTCGATATGTGATGCAGTTGGAGTGAGAAAGTATTGGTTCCTGACTTTGAAGTCTGACTTCACCTTTGACTTCAATTAGTCAAAAATGTTCTCTGTTTTTGGATTCTTTGTTCAAAGTATTCATCATCACTTCAATGAGAGAAATTATTGATATACAAATGGTAATTTAGGGGTTAAAGTATTCATGTAATATTTGTAGTTTTAACAAAATGTTTCAACAACTCTTGGATTGCCACTAAAATTTAGTAACAACATTCCTGTTTCCATCAGGATGAATTCTAATAACTTTTGACGATCCTCTGACATTTCAAACACAAATTAGCTGCAAAACATTTATGTTTGGTGCCAATTCGTAAACGCTAGCATGCTAACATGCTAAACTAATAAGGCAATATCATGCTTAAAATCAGTATGTTAGCATGCTGTAATAGGACTTTGGCTCAGAGCTGTTGGCATGACCGTGAACTCTTAGTCGTGTTTACAAGTACAGCTAATTAAATCAAAATTATAGAGCTAAAATAGTCCTGTCCAGTTAGTTGAGATATTTGGGAGTTCATTTAACACGTGGTATTTGCTAATCATGTTTGCTTCTTTTCAGCAATATCCGAATGTTCTCATGCAACTGAAATTAAATTATTTTATTTGAATGACTTTTTTTGTCACTGGCAGGAAAAAAACAAAAAAACGGATCCTAACCAGCAACAAATCCAAACAAAATTTAAAAGTTTCAGAAATTAAACTGTCTCTCAAAACCTCTTGGGAGATGTTTCTTTATGCAGCCTAAACCCTGAGAAAAGAAAGAGTATCAGCGGGATGATAATGTTTCTCTGCATAGCTGAGTTTAGCCTCTGGCCTTGTCTCCATGTACTAATGGAGCAGAACGTTGTCTCCTAATCTTGTTTTTAGCTCAGTGCAGCGATGTGTATGGGCTTTATCTCCTCACTAACATGGATGAGACACTCCCTACCAACCCTGTCAAAACTTAATGGACACTCATGCACACACACACACGAATGCCCTATAAAGCCTAACCTTTCATTCTCACATACAAAAGACACTCCTCAATAACAATTAATCCTTCAGCCACAACCACCAAAGCAGGGAGTGTGTTTTGGCAGAGGCACCGGGAAGAAACGAAGCCTATTTTCACTGTGTTTGCTGCTGTGAATGGGCTCACATCCACTCATCCATGTGTGAACCTCCCCAATACTTCTGCCAGTGGTAGCTGTCATCACAATCACAAGCCACCTCACAATAGACAAACTGTCTCTGTCCAGACGCCACAGTCAGCAGTTTTTGTTAGGATGTGTTCTGATTGTATGCAGATGAACTATTATGACCTGCTGAGCTTCCCTCTCTCTCATCGCCAAACTGAAAGACAATGACAAGTATAGGGAGGTTTTTGTTTAGTCTTTGGCAGTGTGACACTTTTTACTTTACTCCACTCTTGTTTCAGATTAAAATGTGCATCCAAAACATGATGAGCTATAGAATATGATGCTTAAACTACCCAACGGTGTATAAAGTGGTTACAATCAGCTTCACCCTGACCAGAGGCACAATAAAATGCTACTTAAACATCAGTAATAATAGCCACATATTATATGTTACAGGTCCAGTGTGTAGGATTTGGGGGCATATATTGGCAGAAACAGTACACAATGTTCATAACTGTGTTTTCTTTGGTTTATAATCACCAAAAAATAAGACTCACTGTGTTCTTACTACCTTATAGTGAGCTGTTTATAGCCCCTTTAACACTGCCGCTTCAAGGCGGGGATTTTGCACCGGTATGCCGCCTCACTGTTCTGTTTAAACGGTAAAGCCAGCAGGACGGGCAGCATTGGTGTGACGTTTTTATATTATGCGTGTGGCCCACTGTGGGAGATTTTAAAAGTAGCTGATAGCAGTTAGCAGCTAAGTCAAAGAAGAAGAACGCAAATTGAGATAACAGTGAGATCCAGGAGCTCCTTACCCTCCGAGCAGAGGACAAGATCAGCTGCCATACAACAGAGACAATAAGTAACTGTTTATGCCATGTTAATGCCACATTGTTACTGTTTAGAAAGTGCTGCTAACCACATCTTATTTGTCATGCTAGAGGCAGACGCTGTTGAGTTAGACGTCACGCCCGTCACGGCACTCAACTGATCATGTACCAACCAGGAAGAGACTCAAAACAACCACAAAGACACAAAGCGACTAAAAAGAGACACAAAACAACCACAAAGAGACACAAAACAACAAATACAGAGGCAAAACCACCACAAAGTCTGTGTGTCTTGCTCCTGTATAGGAGAGGTGGTCCAGCCTTTTGCATATCTGTGCCCTGGGGTCCACTGTCTTATAATTCGGCCACGCTAACACCACTTGTCCTTTATTAGAACCAACAGTGCACTCGGAGGGCGCAGACCTCTGTCAAGGCCAACTGCCCCATCCTGTAATGTTGTGTTTTTGTTTTATGATTATTTTTTAAAAATGAAAATGAAAAATAATTTGTGTATCTGCCTCGCGATTCAGATCATCTTCAATAGTTATTGGATTTTCCTGGGCCCATGCTGCACCCTTTCACCTTGTTTCATGAAATATTAAGCCAGTAAACGAACAGACTGAACCGAAAACATAACTGTAATAAGATTTCAAATCAGATATAATACTATGGAGAAGGTAGTTCCATCCACACTACAATAAGCTTTAAATGTGAAATGTTTTTCCAACTTAAGTTCATGATCCCAGCTGTAGAAATGTTCTTGCTACCAGGAAGAAATAAATCCTCAGACTGTAAGGAAACTGAAATTTTTATGGTTACATCTTTTGTCTGTCATTGTTTTTGTTGGAATGGATCAAATACTGTTTAGTCTTATGACATGTCAGATTATTTCTAGATTTTTGGGGCGAGGAGAGTTCAGTTCAGAGAGGCAGTGAAGGACACCTCTCCCTCATCTTGACTCACATTGTATATTTGACCTTATCTGACATTTTGCTTTGACCTCAACCTGGGTGGAAGCTTGGAACCAAATTATGCAGCGACTGGAAAGATTACATGTGTGTCTAATTAGACTCATTATAATATCTGGGCCATGCACATGAAGCCATTAACGACATGAGTCATCCTTGTCAGGACACGTCGAGATGGTTGAGATGTGGCCCCATTCTTTTCCATGAAACCCAGTTTTTCCCGTAAGCGCCCTGTCCTTCTCGCTCGGTTTAAACTAATTTGCATACATACTTAGACACACACACTGACACACTGCTGTCTTTACTGGAAACAGGGAGTCATGAACAGTATCACCGAAACGAAGAAGTAAAGAAACGGAAAGAAAAGGAAGAGAGACAAAAGAACCAGGTTTCATTAGAAAGCGGAGGTCGAGCGGAAATAAATTAATAAAAACAAAGACGAGGGGTGAAGGAGTGCAGCTCAGTAATCTCTCCCTCCTCATCAGTGCTTGTTATGGAGTCATTAGCAGGGCTTTCAGACCGTGACGCTACAACCTCCCTGAAGGGTACACACACACTTACACCCACATCACTGAGCTACATGAAGCCTCGGTCTACTTTTCAGTTCCCAAAGATGTTTTATTCGACCCGAGCTGCCCCAAAATCACATGAAAACATTTCTTAAGTCAGATGGAAGTCGCTGCCAAACAGGAGGCGCAGCAAAAGGGAAACAACACAATTTCCCCTTCGCCCCAGAGGAATTGTGGATGTAATTGTCTCTTATTAGACGTCTCGATATGGATGCACAGCATGTGAGTGGATTTCTTGGAGAAACTCTTCTCTTAGACTTTGCATGTGCTCGGTGTTACATAAGGAGTTGTGTTACAGTTGCTAGAGCCAGCAGTCTGTGTGCCAAAACATTTTGGTTGCATTTTGGTATCAGCTTCTTTCAGTCCCTGTTTCCACAATGTGTTTCCTTTCTTTCATTTTCTTTCAACAACTAACTTGAAGACAAAGATACAGTGTCTTCCCCTGGGGCGGTTACACTGCGGGAGTGAAAGCACGTTTTACTTTTGGGAAATGTGCACCGAATCCAGAACTACATGGCAAAACATGGACAGAAAAGGTAAACAGATGCGACAAAAGGAACAAGCTGCTAGAAAACAAATAAGAAAAACAGAGAAAATAAGAAACTCATGCAGGAGGAAGCAGACTGCAAAATGAGTTGTTGCACTGAGAAATACTGCAGCATACAGTATGAGAGAAGTGCAGAGAGACTGATGGCACACTAGAGGACGACTAGTTTGTTTTAAAATGAATAAATGATATGCATGAACTAAAAGGAGCAGGCGGATATCATTCATTCATTTATTTATTATGCGTAACCGCCTATCCTGTTAGGGGTTGCAGGGGGGCTGGAGCCTATCCCAGCTGGCATTGGGCGAGAGGCGGAGTACAGTCTGGACAGGTCGCCAGACTATCACAGGGCTGACACATAGAGACAGACAACCATTCACACTCACATTCACACCTACGGACAATTTAGAGTCACCAATTAACCTGCATGTCTTTGGACTGTGGGAGGAAGCTGGAGCACCTGGAGTAAACCCTGGGTTTCTAATTTGGCTCATAATTTTTTGTTTTAATTTATGTTTTGTGCCTTGATTGTCTTTAAGGGATACTGTAACAATGCAAAACTGATTACAAAATTGAAATTTGGCTCTTTTAATCTCTGTGAATGCTGTGAATCTGAGGAACCTTATGGACAAAAGGTATATAAAGAACTTACGGGGTAATCAAGGAATGGACACATAATGTTTGGTAGCCAACAACCTGGCTGTATACATCAGAAGAACTTCTATAAAAATGAACTGCTTGGCAACCAGACCAGGCCTCTAATTGAGACAGGCCCGTATTTGTCAAAATGTATAGCCACACCGGGCTAGTAAAAGGGACTGGGCTTTTAATTGTCAGTTTGAATGCCAGGCAGCTCAGCACTTAACAGATAACACATCGACAAGTTTTGCTACAAGGTAGTAAAAATGTTTAATCATTGTTTTCATGTTTGTTTGTCCTGTAGGTGCGTAGCCAGGGTGTCACAGAGGAGCTGAAGTGCCTGAGTTTACTGAACGCTCTAGATAAGGACCAGGACATCCCAGACCAGCTGGCCCAGCTCTTCGGAGAGTCCTGCATCAAACTGGCCGAAGGCATCAAAGCATACATCTCCAAGGTAAGGAAAAAACTACTTAAAACTAGATTACTGAAATTCAGAGTAGGTACAGTACATTTATATCTGTTTTGGAGAAAGAAGTCCTACTTGATTTCTATGGGTTTATGATGAAATCCCCCCTTATTTTGTTGGTTATTTATAACTAACCTCCGTAGAAGTATTGGTATTGCTATTGGTAATCCAGTCACTTACAAAGAGAAGGTAAAATAAAACTGCCGAGCAAATATCAAACCAAACTTCTTTTTATCTCAACAGTGCTAATTCAGACTAGAATTTCTAATCCCTAAATTATGTACTTTGGATATTAAATTAAGTGTTTGCGGCCAGCTCTGCTGACCCCGGGTTAAAGAACAGATGGAGACTGGTTTCGGCGTGAAGGAATCTGCTCAGTTACAGTGAGCTGAGAAACATGTGTGAGGACTGACGCAGAGCCGAACTCCTGGGGTGGGACTAATTGGGCATATTTGTCATCGTAATGGAGAAACCTTCAGTTTAAAGGGAGTAACACTCATCATATAAACATATACATAGACAGAGTGGCACGTGTGCTACATTACACAAACTGAGATGGGCTATTGAAAAGATACAGCGCCATTCTTATTATTAAAAACAGCACATCTTCTGGCTTTAATAAGAATAGTATATAAATAGTAACAGTGTTTCTCACTCATATCACTTTTAGTGCCAGATCTGTGTGCTAGGTACCCCAACAGAGGCGTTAACAACACTGGGGACAGTAGGCAACCGTTCCAGTGGTACCATCTACAGCTTCTCACAGTGTACCGAGTAAAGGAAGGAGGAAGCAGAAAATGGGAATGCTCCAGTACAAGTATTTTAGAATAGTAATGCAGTACTTGAGTAAATCCACCGCTTTCCAATTCTAACTTTATGGCCTGTCATTTCATTCTAGCCATGACCCTTAGTGTACCATCGAGACACCACTTAATGAAACACGTAATACGTCAGTATTAGTGAGTATTAATCATATGAATGTATATCTGTCCTTGGAAATTGGGATATATGATGGATTGGGTGGAAGAGAAATGTTATTAGTACAAAAAATGTGAGAGCTACAAGACGGACACCTCATTTTTCTCCACTTGTACACAGCACTGTTGACCTCAGCCAGCTGCTCACACCTATTTACTGCAGACAGATGTTTACAGTTAACAGCCCGACATGCTGAACATTAGCGATAGAAATTTGCAAATTTGTGAAAAATCTGGGTAATTGATGGCTCTGTAGCCTCGCCGGACCTTTGACCTAGCAGCCTGTGAGGGTTTGTGCATGTGTGAGCACTTTCTGGCCGTCAGCAGGCACAAAATACATTAGTAATTAATGAGAAGCGGTAACCTCAGACCTCAGAGCATAAAAAACACAGAGCTTGTTTCGCTACATGTTTACATTTATGTGTTCTGACTTGTGTATTTCGTGAGTCAGTACTCGAGACAGGTTTCTGCCCTTGGGTGCTTTTAGGCACACACACTGAGATTCGCATACACTCCTCTAGTTGTGTGTGTGTGTGTGTGTTTAGAAGCTGTTGTATGTATGCCAGGTGTTTGGGTTGAACCCGCTTGACATTTACCAGCTTTATCTGTAAGAGTGATGCTTGGTAAGCTGTGCCAGACCCAGTCAGAGACCGTTCAAATAAAGGTGGACACCCATTTTACAGATGGCACTGAGACAATGCAGGATTATGAGAAACTCCAGTGTTAGCTACCATGCCATGTTTTGAGTAAGTTCTGTTTGAACCACTTGAAACTTTGAATGCACTCTCTCAATTGTCAGATTTAGCTGAGTAATGACTCCAAGGAGGAGGTTCACCACAAATTGGAGATGTTTTTAAGTTCTTTAAAGGAATACTTCACCCCCCAGATGACCATTTATATGTCAGTGAATCACCCCGTGTTATGCTGAATTTGTGAGGAACACTTTGTTTTTCTGTCATGCCTCCACAGTGAATGAAGAATCCAAAAACTGAGCAAATTCTCCTTGAATTGAAGTCATAGTTGTCTGCATTTAACAACATCAAAACTATATCAAAACATCTGTTTACAAACTCTCACACAACTCGTGCAGTATAATCCAAGTCTCATTTATCCAATATAATTCACAGTACTTCCCAAACAGACAGACCTTACTGACAGGGAACTAACTGGAAAGTATAATGTATCCACTCTCTCTTTAAAGCCAGACTCCACTGAAAAAAACTGTCATTTTACCGCACCGCAGAGTTGCTGGTCTACCGCTGCCTTTTTCCGTAGATTGTTTGTGTCATTGTGTAACTTTGCTGAATCCGAAATAACCCACCACTTAAATCACCCAAAAGCAGAGATGTTCAGTGAGGTATAATGTGTTTTTGTTAATGGAGTCTGGCTTTGAGGAGAGCATAGATAAGTTCCATTTTCAGTTCAGTTCTTGGTTCGAAAGGGCTGTCTGTTGATCTTTGTAACAGATACACAGCCAAAGAAAGCATTATTCACAATGAAACTGTGGAAAGAGTTACCTTTTACAAATATTTAGGTACCTTTTTTGATGAACATCGTAAATTTGGTGTGGATAC
Source organism: Epinephelus cyanopodus (assembly GCA_026686955.1). Classification (NCBI taxonomy): domain Eukaryota; kingdom Metazoa; phylum Chordata; class Actinopteri; order Perciformes; family Serranidae; genus Epinephelus; species Epinephelus cyanopodus. The sequence goes on from CM048934.1 coordinate 16,841,692, forward strand.
TGTAGATATAGTGAGGCAATCACAGCAGTTCCAAGAGCGAACCAAAACAGTGACTGACGTCATTTTGTTTTTACAGCACCAGCATACATTTCCCTCACACCTCATACAGTATCTCTGCCTCACCTCTCTCTCGCTCAATAAGGCCCAAACAACCACAGATATCTGGCTGAAAAGTGAGCAGGACACTGAACCCGTGTGTGTTTGTGTTGGGGGAAAAACATGACCAACAAAACGTTGGCAAAAGTGGGAATATAATATCTTTGTGTTGAAACACTTAAGCCCCAGGGCGCCTCTCCATCTGTCCAGCTTCATAACCACCTGGTATTACTTGGCATCAATAAGCAGGATCTGATCAGACATGTGATTTGTTTTGTACCAAGGCAGGACTTTATATCCCATATTGCGTATAAAGACATGTTTTTGCACACAAAAATAAACAGCTCTTCTATATGTGGTTGTCTCTGGGCTGCCACATGGCTTGAGAAATGCTCACACAAACATACAAAATAAAACTAATTATACTCAAGTAAGTCACGTTACTTCTGCCCACACAATCCTGCAGTGAGTAAACAGATTTCCACACATTAAGGTCACACTCCGCTCAGTGCATATGTTGGATGAATCAGCATTAAAATACCAGTGACTCCAGGAGGCTGTGGTTCAAGAATCCCCCTGTCGCACAGTCACACACCCACACACACACATTCACAAGCCCACTGAATCACTCCATTGATATAAGTCATCTTCTTGCAGACATTGCCAAAAGGACTTTTCCCGCTTAGTCTGAATGTCTGGACGCTTACAGCAGTATATCGTCAGCCCCCTCATTTCCTTCACAAACCACCGTCTGTCTTTGTTTAAACATCTCTTGTCCTCTTTTCTTCGAGTCCATCTCTCTTTCTGGATTACTTTTCTCTTCCCCCAGTCTTTTTTTTCCTTTACCCCTCAGCTCCTCACCCCTCTCTGTCTCTCTGCTCTACTTGTGTGATACAATCGTGGAGCTGTTGCATGCCCCTGTGGTCCTCAGTGGACGGGAACACGAACGTCTCGTTTTCCTCCAGTGGAAGCACTCACTGGTGACACACCGTCCAAACAAATTTGCATCCAATTACTTTTTTCCAAACATTCACACATGCGGTATTATCAAGCCCATCCAAATCTCATTCATTTCCATGTCAGCACCTTGTTGTTTTTTCTTTTTCCAACTAATGCTGCTTGAAAAAGAGAAACCACCCTTACACAAGACATTTTAACCCCTATCTGCTCCAGTAGATCATCAACAGCACTGTGGTTGAACTGTTAGTAGTGAAAAAGCCACTTTTAGGGATTCTTCCAAGCTGATTTTATAAAAAATCATCCGCAAATTTCAGGGGATTAAGGTTTTGAAAAAAAGGAACCGTTGGGTCGAAATGCCAAAATAGTGGTTAGGTCGAGCTGGCAGACCAAGGAGACGCCATTTCTTTCCATATAAAATGCTTCAGTGAAAGTACAGTTCATCCAGATTTTAAACCATGGCACCGATCTGTATGGCTTTTTACATTTTACACAGATAATTACTGAAGCTGCACAACAATTACACAGTTTGAATTACACCAGTTCTATAATGTTTAACTATGAATAACCTATCAGGGCCTCAACTGGGATTTTTCCATTCCCATTAATCAGACAAACATGGAGGTGAACAAGTAATGCTTTCTCAAAGTCCTTATCTAGCACCACCACATGAACAGCAATTACAATCTAAAATGCTCATAAATGTACAAAACCTAAGGAAGAAAATCCCCTCACATACCCCGATGGTATTTTTACAAGAAGTCTGAGATGAGCTCAAGATGTCTAAGTATTACAAAATCTTTCCTTCAAGAGGCCACTGCAGCCTGCAATATGCCTTTAGTTAAGTCGACAACTGTGGCAGTCAGCCACTGATAAGCTGGCACCACCAGAGGCAGTTTCTCGAAATGATTGATTTTCTGAGCCTTGTAACTCGCATGGTCGGGTTCACTGGATTGGCTCCTGACTTGGCGTTTAACTGGCATTCCTCGGCTGGTTCCTCACTCTATGTGGTTGGCATGTGACTGTTGTAGGAGAGTGAGTAACTTCGCTCAAAAGGAAGGATCCGGCTGCCACACCACCACAGGCCTGACAGTGGCCAGCTCAGTCGACCCCATTAACCCGTTTTTGTTCCCAGGTCATCAAAAAGGACTTTTTGGTCCGTGGCTGTCAGCGTCTGATACCAACAAACAAGGCACCCTTTAGCATCTTTATGACACACAAGAGGCTTTTGACTAACCCCAGTGTATTGTACTCCAACATCAGATGCTCAAAAAAAAGGTGTAGTATAAAGAACAAGAAAGACTGCGTAGGTACAAGATCAGGGTGGTGGATGGGTCAAACAAGCACAGGACTTTTTCCCAGGAGATTGCTTAGTTTTTTTAACTACTACAATACTTATTTTAACCACAAAACCGTGATCTGATTTTTTTTTAGACCTAACCAGTAGTTTTGTTGCTGAAACCTACATTTTCTGTAAACACTAAAGTTTATTTTGAGAGGACACTATAGATGTAACAAGTGGAAACTGACAAGTCCCAAACTGGTGCTAGAGGGCTACAATATATGAAGCCCAGGACCACTGACCAAGCTTCTTTATTTGACGAGTTGGGTGCCCGGATGTGTTGCTCATTTCTGTCCAGTCAATATGAAGCTGGAGCCATAAGACAGCTCACTAAGCTTACGCCGGAAACACACAAAGCAGTGGCTTGTAATGTCTATCAAAAGCTATGGCAGCAGAGTGAGTTGGAGTATTTATGAATTCTAGTTTTACCTTTGGAGAGAATCAGGCTAGCTCTTTCACCTTTCCTCATGAGTTTTTTCTTAAGTTAAGCTAACTATCTCCTAGCCCCCAGTTTGTGCATGTCCTGTATTAGCATACCTCCAGGTCACAGAGGTTGCTGCAGCCTCTTGCTCTACGTCAGGCATCCCAGCTGTTGCAGCTAACAGGTGCCGGGTGGAGGCGCCGATCACAGCTCCTCAATCAGCTACTTAAAGCCATTTGCTCCAGTGCTTCTTTGCAACAAGTTGGAATATTTTCGACTTATATTACTTGGATGGAAATGCAACGCCCCAAATGCTGGCAGGATCATGACTCAGTGAAACGTATGTTCAAATCAAGAGGAAAAAGAGGCAAACCGCATCAGGGCTGGTTCCTAATGGATGTATCAATGGTTTCAGATTATGATATCTGATGAATCTAAGGTGAAAATGAATTTTTAACTACCCTACATGAATGCAGCACACTTATTGGAATAAATTAGAGAATTCACACATCAGCACTGTCTCTGTGCTTTCAAGCTCTGGCTCACAAAACTGACGGCCATGGAGTCCAAAACAGATGCTTCCATTTGGTTCACTAATAAACTAAAACTATGTGGTTTGGATGCGCGCTCTGCCTCGGCCTCATGTGACAGCTATTGAAAAAACTGAGAATGACAAGTAGTGAGTGTGAGAGGCGCAGAGTATAAAGAATGAGGTGGAGCGAGAAGAATGGAAAACTGATAAAGATAGAAGAAGAGAAAGAGGAGCATTAGCAGACTTTTGGCAGTTTATCTGCTGGAAATGATTATCAAATGTGCTCTGGATCTGCATGTAGATTCCTCTGTAGGGCACACAGACTGTACCTAATAGGATCAGTGAGAGAGTGATGACGATAATGATGTGAAAGATGTGTGTGTAAGAGGGTGACGGTAGCGGTTTTGGCACGAGATGATGAGGGTGGCGATGAAGATGTGGACCGGAGTGATCGATGGGAGTGTACTGAGAGATGCTGTAGCCGTTACAGAACGGAAAAATAATGGAAACAGTGTTTGAAAGAAAAGGAACGGAGGGGGGAAGAGAGAAGGAAAGAAGCCCAGCTGGACAGGAACAAATAAAAAAGAAAGAGATGAGAGATGAGGAGGGAAAGAGGGGTAACAGAAAATAAAGGTGCTGCAGGAGAAGAAAGGATAGATGAAGCAAGAACGTGAAGAAAATAGCACAATGAGGTTTTAATTAAGGTGGAGAAAAAGGGGGGAAAGGAAAACATCGTGTTGGCTGAGTAGAAACTCAGCGAGTCCAAGAAATGTTTGTTTATGCCCAAATAAAAATTAAATGATTCTTATTAAATAAAGTGGTGGTTTTGCTTGTTACAGGTTATTACCAATAAATTGCAACCAAATATCAGATCTATGTAACCTGCTGAGTATTTACCAAACCATACAAGCATGGGGATTGATTTTGTCTCCCTTCAGGAAGCCATCGGTTTCAGACCATTTCATTAATGAATGAAACTTGCAGACCTTTAAGACTTGCCTGGACTATACCTAATCCATCACAGTGAGCAGCCAGTCTGCTTATTTTTACACTATCAGAACACCATCTTGCATCACTTTGAGGTTCCACTGCACATTGGAGAATGTCAAACCCAGTAGACAAACTGGCAATAAGTTGAAGTGAAATAAAAAACTACCACTGTTTGTCTGCCAGTATGATACAAATATAACTGCTAAAATGTTCAGTGTGATGGACTCTTAAAGGATAGGCTCACATGTTTCCAAGTCTGTCTACAATCACGTCCATATGTACCGTGAAAGAGTCCAGGGAAACAGAAAGAGAGGTTTTGTTCTTTACATCAGGACTGGGCAACATACTGTTATATTGATACTGTGATACAAGGCTATGTTTTCCTAGTTTTCGAATACCATAATATTTAGGGCTGCCGTCGACTAAGAATTTTCCCAGTCGACCAATAGTTGTCATTTAGGGCCATTAGTGGACTAGTCGATATCAGTTTAATTATTAAATGATATATTTTGGGCGGGGCAACACAATGGTTTGAGTTGAAGGTGTGAGAAAGAATAGTATCAGTAACATTGTTAACACTGTGCTACATTACAGAGAAATACAAAACCGTACTAATGAACCTTCATTAATATAGGCCTATATTTTATCTGCAAGTGCACGTCACACACTGAGCGAGCCGCCTGTTAATGACGCTGTGGGCTAATGAGCATGTAGCTACTGACATGTTTCAGATGATACGTCCTGTTTGTAGTCGACCAATGAAGATGAGTTTACATATCACCTTGGGTTCGTCCTTCACCTTCTCAAAATGATCCCACACTTTGGATTTCCTGCCCGACATGTTATTAACTAGCCTGTGGAATAACCGCAAGTACCACTTTGGAAATTAACGTTACTCCTGTCTGACTGCTGAGCATGGCCACTTCCTGTGTCTGTCCTTTTAAATTAAATTCCCACATGGTCCAGTCATATAGGTTTTAATTTATTTTGACAAGTTGCAGCTTCTAGTAGAGTTTAACATTTCTTTGTTTTTTTTTTTTTCTGTAACTAAGTTACCAATGAAATCTTGCCAACTAATGACCACTTCTGGTCAACTAATGTTCGGTCAACTGCTACCGGGTTTCGATTCAGGCTCTATATAGATATACTATGAACTCTGCCTTTAACCTGTTAAAATTTACATTGATTTTGAAAAAACATATTCTTTAAAGATATAGATAAACATTAAACATGTTTAAAGAAAAGGTTTTATGAAATTGTGTTGCACGAATTGTTCATACATATTCTTTTTTCTTCAGTAAGTATAAACGGATATGTAGACTATGACTTGTAACATCTTACTGGCAGCCCCAAAGAAAATTCAAGGAACTGTACTGACATGCATTGACACAACAAAGTACAAAAATAAACTTTAAAAACAACTTCAACTCCAGAAGATACCCCACGTGATTTCATGTAAGCTTTTGCTAAACATCAAAAGGTTCACGATGTAAGTCTGGAGAAAGATAGCCAATTGTTGAGTCTCTTTCCCATGTTGTCAAATACTGACGACCTTGGGTTGGTAGTCCGACCGAACCGCACTCAACCCAAAGCGTCAGCCTTTGATGACGTGGGAGTGAGACTCAACAATCAACTATCTCCACAGTTACATACTGCACCTTTAAAGAAATAACAATAAAAAGAACGACATGTAACACACATGATGGGAAAGACGGGAAGCAGAGAAGTAGAGATGAGAAGAGTGGCCACCAAAGAATATAATTCCTCACCATGAGGTTTTAATAATAAAAATTATGTGGATGCAAAATGGGGAGGAAAAAATCCTTTTGGCTGAGTTAAACTAAACATCCCCGCCAAAAAAAGCAAATCCTAAAGTTAAAATAAAGTTTGATTAATTGTATTTGACACACCGCGTGTCTGTGCATGTGATTTTACTTCATTTTAAAGCACTACACTGATGATTTCAACACATTAAACTCATCAACTGTGAATCACGGGCGTTACAGCTGATTTGCAGCTCACTGAGGAAGATGGATTCGGTTCATGTTATGATAGTTTACAAATCAATATGGAAAGACAACTTGAAACTTGCTGAAGGCAGATTTAATCTGTCATGACGGACATCTGCTTATTTTTACACCGTCAAAGTAGAAAACTTTTTGCTTGCCTCACATTCAGGACTTAAAGTATTCTACAGGAACTCAAACCCAGTAGAGACGTTTGCAAGTTGTGCAAAAGTTTATCTGTCTTCAGTAGCTTCCTGCATGAGAGCAATGTAAACACGTCTGATTTTAAGTCCATGCTGCACTCAAGGTGGAAAATCAATTTACTAAGTAACTGTAACAGTAACTGTTTAGAGTTAATGGGGTAGACTCAGACTAGAAAACGACCAGTATGGGGCTTCAGGGAAGAAAAGAAAGAGACGGGAAGAGGAAGATGAAGCTGTGCTCTCCTGGAGTTTTCCTCTGTTTGGTCTTAAAAGATTTGCATCCTGAAGCTTTTGATCTTCTGCTCGCATGTTTGTGACATATGTCCATTCCTTCTTGCTTGTGTACAGATATTGTATTGTATCGGGTAGATGCAAGGCTATGAGGACGGCCGGAAACCAGCAGGGGGGAGGGCAGCAGATGGGATAGCACGGTGGGGGGATTTAGGATGGCATGTGTGAGACTAAGCTCAGGTATTCAAGCCTTAAGCTCTCAGCCCCTGTGGAGCCCAGAGTATCTTTCCTTCTTCTACGCTGCTGCTGTCAGTTTAAGAGACGGCACTGTAACATCTGCACCTGCTGAGACAAACTGCCAATACATCAGCTCTCAGCTTCCAGTTGCTGTGACGGATAATGCTCCGAGACCGGGTCGGGGTTAAAACATCCACAACAGGAGTTCATATTAGCACTCGATTAAATGTTCTCTCCTGGGTCTCAGCTGTGGCTTGTCTTACCTACAGATCAGTTTGGTAAATAATGGCTGCGTGTGTATTTGTCTGAATGAAAATTGAGTTTTTGTTTTTGGCAGAGATGGTAAGTCAGCTCTGATTGTTGTCCAAGAATTTCTTCTTTTTTTTTTATTATTCTATCTTACACATGTACTGGAGTGTGAAATGGCGTGATGCCACAGTGAACAGGAGTTATTTTGTTTGAAGAAGAATGTTTTTTCTTCGTCCAGTTTAGGTCAAAGGTTGAAAACCGGCTCCCAAGCACAAAAAAGGGATTTACCTTTCGTTTAAGGGAGGCCGGGGTAAGACGAGGCTTAGACATAGCAGCTGAAACCCAAACCACGCCCGCTCTTAGCTCTGAGAATTTATTAGGTAAGACGTTTCTGCCTCGGAGCAAAATAAAAAGAATTACTCTTCTCTCTGCAACGTGCTGAAATGTCTGTATTTTATCAACTGATGTCACAAAATATATAAATTTTAATACTTGAGTTTTAAAGGAAACAGCAAAACAGTCTCACCTAAAGGTCCATTTAGTACATTTTAAGGAGGATTTCTGACCATATCACATGATCTTCATCAGCAGGCAAGAGCAACGTAGTTGTTACGGGACAGTAGATGTTCAAAACACACATTAAACACACATTAAACATGGTTTAATAGAGACAGTTTCAAACACAAGTACACAAATCAGCTTCACTATAACTCGCAGCATTCACAGACAAACACTTGTCTTTATCTGGACACATTTTCCCCACAAATACAACATGCTAATGTTTTTAGCACAAGCCTATGGCATTTTACGTTGTATAAATTAGCCTAGTGGCTAGCAGACTTTTCCTCTACTCATATGAAGCCAGGGACAACAGCAACATTTAACAAAGGTAACGTTACAAATTCGGCTCCATTACAACTCACAAGGTTCAACAACAAAACAACTGTCTTATACTAAACATGTTTTCCAAACAAATATTACATGCTAACGTTAATAGCACAAGCCTATGGCATTTTACTTTGTATAACTTAGTCTAGCGACCAGTGGAGATTTCCTCTGCTCATATGAAGCCAGGATAAATCACACACAGGACTTAAAATGATATTTTGTGGAGGCTCTATTGTCGTCACAATTTATTGCTTCTTATTTGTGAAATTACAGTAAATACAAGCTTTGTTTCCACTGAGGGAAATGGTTTCAGTCGTCTTTGTCAACACAGAGCCTACACTGTAGCTACAGCGTCGATTCGATGCATTAGTATAAGTACCGCTTTAGCCTTGGAAATCCAGCCTTAAGGTTCACTCAGTAGCTGATGCAAGAGCTTTTACCATATCAAATGAGCGTCATCGTCATCATCTTCATCGTGGGCCAACATGAACGATAAGTATTTAAAGTGCGTACAAATAAAGGATATTTTCATGTCTACATTTCCATGAAAAACATACAAAAACTGAATGGTAAATGAAGACCATATGCTATTTAAAGCCCTCAGCTACTCAATGGACTTTGAGGTGAAACTGTTCAGTCAGCAGAGCAGGAGAATACTGTGTGCTTGTCACCATGGACACAAAAAAGGAAATTTCACCATCTTTAAACCTGGACCCTATTTTCTTTTGTTTTTGTGTATATATGATGAATGAGGACACCGGGCTTTGAAATCAGTCCAGTATTGAGCAAGAGCGCAGCAGCTGGAGGCCATGAAACAGGCTCATTTTAGCGTGTCTTGACCCAGCAAATTTTCACATCTAATTGTGTGAATGAACTTTGAATAAAGTGTGTTTTATGATAATAAAGCTATTGTTTATTTAAACATAGGTTTGGTGATGATGATTTTAGGGCAGCTTCTGGTTAAGAAACAAATCTCTGTCTGTGGGAAATCTTCCCATGAGCCTGTCAGACACTTGAATAATAATGTGAGCCTGTTAGTAACAAAAAAAAGCACTTTTAGTGACTATTACTTCCAAGTTCAAGAATAAACTTTGATGTTCAACTCGTAAGTTCCCAACGTGCAATTCTACATCTCTGAGAACAGATTTCTTATTTGCTTTATGGCCCCTTTCCTACTTCCTACCCTCGTACCTTCGGCCCCTTTGCTCAGATCACACCAGTCTTCAAACTCAGCTTTCTTTTTTTTATCTCAGCTACACATCTGTGAAGTTTCGTTTCTGCATCTTGCACGGTTGTTTACGTGTTGAAAACAAAGACAGACAGACAGACATATAAACATCTGCCATAGTTCTCAAAATGGCTTCTGCGGTAGTTCCAGCTACAACAGGCATCACCAGGATCTCATTTCACCATGACAACACACACACAGACTCAGGAGTTAAAGCAATACCGGCTGTTGGGACGTTGTCACGGCTGCTTATGATTAAAGATGAGGATGATCTGTGTTTTAGACTCCTGACCTGTCATGCTCCAGTAAGTTATTTCCAATCAAAAAGTCACTTACTTTAAAGCTCTTCTGGCCTCTTTTTGTCCAACCCAGATGTTTTGAGGGTGCCATATCTCTAAATCTGTGCCGCGTCGAAGCAGTGATGTCACAGCAAATATTTGGGCTTTTGAGTGCTGATGCGAAACAGCTGTTTTGACATCACCGGTCGGGGTGCGGACGGACGTGCAGCAGGCTTCAAAGAAAGCAGCGGCCCATGTAGTTTAGTATGAAATTGCTCTTTGAAGCAAAATCATGCACACTGAGCTCCATAATGAGAGGAGGCGTTTGGATGTGGGAGGGTCTGTTTAGGGTCATTCCTCTGCTGGAGTACAATCATCATCATCATTGCATCGTAAGAATCTGAGTGGATTTCTTGTCTGTCACGTGAAAGACCTTTGTGTTTACAAATCTAAATTTTGACTTTGCCTTTGACCCAGTGTTCCCTATAAACAGACAGTGGTGTCTCCCTTTTCTCAATCTTTTTCCATCTTACTACAGAATAGATTGAAAAGGACATTTTTTTACATAATTTCTGTAGAGTGAAGGCCTCGATTTTCATAACTATATGCAAACACACAAAGTATAACATACATCCGAACACCAGCACCCTCTCTTTTCTATGTACGTCCACAAACCTGTGGTGTCCTCACTACCACCGATGTGGGATTAGTGTTAGTGTTGTCACGATACTGGAATTACCAACTTTAATACACTTAAACTTGGTGGATTGGTCAAACAAACTCTGGACTTTCAACCAGGAGTTGGTTGTTCGTTTCTTGTGTGAAACCAAAAGTCAGTTGAGTTATTTTAATAACAAAGTAACGCGCTAGTATGTGTAGCATGGTACACTAGTGACAAATGTCACATGATATAACATAGTATTAGTAATAACTGTACTATTTTAAGCCAAATTATGTTGGGGGGTTTCAGTCGGCACGTTTTCATTGCTTGAAAATTAGGAAGCAAATGTTTTACCTGCGTTGAAAGTTTAATTTGAAAGAGAGGACAACACCTTCTGGATGGCACGGGAAAGACAAACAAGCAGTCCGAAAGAATGGCAGGATAGTAAATGGAACATGCATGATGATATGTCACGATCTCATGTATATTTACAGAGAATGGAATGATGTGAGTCAAATAAAATCATTTCACGTCTGTTATTTTATGTTATTATTGTAGAAATGTTCAGTAGTTCACCTGTGTTTTCACCTTAAGTGAGGGAGCTCTGTAGCATCTGTTTTGTGAATTTTGTAGCGGAGGGAAAAAAAGTTACAATAATTTAAGTTTTATGGCAATGCTGTGGACCATATTCTCTGCTAGCCTTTCCGAATTTCACTGTCCTTTTCTTGTCAACTAAATGATATCCAGTCCTTTAAGATTTCATCAAAGGAGAAAGACACCGTGCTTTGGTTAAGGCTGTAGGACAAGGTCAAACTTTAGTAGCTTGAAGAGACAAATGAATGATGTATGCATCCTGTGAGGACAGACTGTAAATGTAGGTGTAACCGAAATTCATCAAAAGGTCATCACACTCGGGTGATGATGACAAGATGCAGTGACGTAACCGTGGTAACACAGTTATTCAGCGTGACGAACACATGCCAAAGAAAGAAGTCGGCCTGTGAGCTGCAATTCCTTATCTCATTCTGCTCTACAGTAGGCTATTCAAAAGCAAATGTCAGTCATTGACATGCTGTATATACACGCACACACACACATACACACACACACACACCGACATACAGGGAGGGGTGGAGGGCTGCAGTGTTAGTGATTTCCAGCTGATACACAAACACAAAAGACCTCTGTGTCTGGCGTCGACCACCCTCCCTCTCCTCATTCATCCCGCAGGCTCAAGAGTTCCTGTCCCAAAAAAGTCCCTCCTCTACCTCCATCTTCACATCCCGACTCCTTAGCTGCAATACATTCTCCAGCTTCTTTAACACCAGCTGTTTGTTTAATACAACAGACAAGAAGCCTCAGTGCTGCTGTCACGACACTTTTATTAAACGCGAGACTCATATGATCTTTGGGGAATTCCCGCGAAGCTGAAAGCTCCCATCAGATCAACAACTTCTTCGCCTGACACGGCACATTCCCAGGGTATTTCAGAACACATAGTAAAGCTCACAGTCAGCATTGAGACTGCACCTGTGAAGCTTTAATTTATACGACTTTAACTCCAGCTTAAAGCTGGATGCAACTATGATTCTCCACAACTTCTCCTCATCCTATAATGTTGGTTATATTGCTGGTTTGGAACAAGCACTGCAGAGATGGAAATGTACCAACAGAGACCAGGCGTTGGCAGTTAGCTTGTTGCAAGATTTATTATGTTTGCTTGACTCCCATACTGACTTGACGTTTTAATCTTCATCTCAATGACAAGTACCCAATATTACACACTTGTTTTTGGATACGCAAACATTATTTTATCTGGAAGATAAAATGTAGCCTTGAGTGAACTGGTGAGTTCTTGGCTCCTAAAATAAGGGGTGTTCCCATCAAATTGAATTTGAGACAATTTAAGACTTTTTAAGGACCCATAGACACCTTGTGTTATTATTGGTTTGTCTGCTGACAACATCAACTCAATTGATTTTCATTTAACTTTCAAATTGTGAATCACATGCAAAGTCAAAATTTCCAAACAATGTAAAAAGTTGGGAGTTGGGGCTTGCAATTTTTCAAAAGTCCTGCAATTTGTCTGCGTTTTCCAGTCGACCGAAAGTCGACGGGCATGCAACATTACTTGAAACGCCATCAGATGCGTCATCAAATGCGCTAATGGCATTGCAGTATGGAGAAACGTTCTGTATTGACATAAGAATTTGTACTGTTAAAATGCATACAATATGTGTTGAATGTATTAAAATGTTATGTTTACAGAAGATGTAGCTTACATGTTGTTTTACAGTCACATTGTCTGGTTTGAGAGCTACAATATTCACTCAGGATTTTTTGCAACATTATTGGAGTCCATGTTTTGAAAGTAATTAAATAAAACTAAAGAAGAGACCTATATAAAAAAAAAAACATTTGCAGCTATTTTTGTAATATTAAGTACGATTATTATAGTTACATGACTTATTTTTTTGGAGGTAGTAATTTAAAAAAAAAAAAAAAACACACACACATTTTATTTTCTCCTTTTTCATTAGCTTCATTTTTTATCATTTGCTGCAATTTCCCACAAAAAAAATCACAAAAAAATACCACAATTTTTATCTCAATTTTTGACAAAATTGGCTCCAAATTCAAGGGATTTTTGCTGTAAGATCCTGGAGGAACCGTTTTATCTTAGTGAGAAGGTGTGGTTGACCCTGCTGCTAGGTGTGATGCCATCTTAACAGATGTGATTGGTTGTCACGGAGGAAATGAAATGAGCTGCCGACAGCGAAAGTGTTGTCACTGTTAGTGTGATCACTCGGCTGATGGAAGGTTGAGACAGACCCAAGTCATGCATTTTTCCAGTTTTCCAAATATCTTAGTGTGGTGATCTTTTTGTTTCTGGAGTTATAGCGTTAGGTGGGAAATGTGTGCATATTCCTAATGAGATCAACCGCACATTATTCCCACACCATCTAATCTGTAACATCTCATTTACTCAATGTCGTCCACTGTTTGGAGGAATATTTCTCTGACCTCTTTGTGTTTCCACCATTTTCTCCTCTGATTAATAAACTCTTAAGTACATTAAAAGTCTTCCTTAGGAGCTCTTTTAAAGAGCGAATTTTCATAGAATTTAGTCCCCAGGAGCAACTCTTTGTACAAGGAAGCTTTGTGAGTACGGCCCCTGATCTTTTTTATCTACTGGTGTAGTTATAAAAAAAACTGAATTTTTGCCGACCACTGACCATATAATTTGTTCCTTTAATGTTTATTTGTTGCATGAGGAAAAAGAACTTGCTCTCCCTTTTTATACCCAGATGTTATACATGTCTCTTGGGCATTTTGTGAAATCTGCCATCGAGCACTATTCTTTCTTTTATCTTCAACATCAGCCCTTTTTTCACATCTCCTCTGGGGTTTCTTACACTCCCCTCAAACTCTTGTAAAGTTGCTGTGTTCTGGATATTTAAGACACTTTCAGCAGAAAAGAAAAACAAAGAAGATGGATATAGTTGGACAACAAATACTGAGAAGAGAGCTGAGGGAGCCAGAACGTAAGTGATTGAGAGTGTACAGAGAGTGAAACCACAACCCAAGCGAGAGAAGTGGAGTGAGAGTGGAAAACAGGAGGGAAAAAAAACAGGAGACAAGAGTCTAATTGCTCTTGAGGAAACCTGACGATACATGTGTGAGCAATAACAAACCTCAGCAGATTGCGACACACTCGCTTAGCACCTGCTAAAACGAAAATAATTCCAGTGTATGAGGTTTTTGTTTCTTATAAGTAAAAGAGAGATGCTTTTTAGGAATGAAAAGCCAGGGTCATAAATAGATGAAGCTATTACAGAGTATTTCCACTTTTTTATGCTCCTCTGTCAGGGAGATTATTTTTATTCTTGTTTTTTAAGACTTAGAAATGCAGGGAAAAAAATGTTTATCCATTCAGATGTTTCTAAAAGCTTCTCTGGGTTTTTATATTTTCCTCATGTTATCATTCATAAGTGGTTATATCATCTTATTTTGTAATGTTTTTTACTACATCTTTTATTTTGTTGATTTTCTTAATTAAATCAGGCAACACTGCTGCAATAAACCCTTAAAAGGTCGTGAAACAATCTGGTCCCCAGCATCGACATATTTGTACATGTGGCGTTTACAGACGGAATATTGTTACACTGTCACATTTGGCTTCAAGCTTTAGTTAAAAACTCAACAGTAGGTCTGTTGGAATAAACAGGCCAAACATTGTCTCGGTTAAAACAAGGCTTTTATGCAACCTTGAAAATGTGACACTTCGGTTGCGTCTGATGAAGTCATGGCTCCATTACCACAATCAAGGATGTTTTTGTTGATTAGAGTTTTATTGAGTTCTTTTCTGGGGGAAAAAGTCCCTGCAGTACACCCCCGGCCGCGGGATGTGCTTCTGTGAATCCTTAAATTGTTGTGTTCATGTCTTATAACATCTCTTGACCACATTGTCTCCTTGGCTCTGCCTTTTATCTCTTTTTATTTATAGCCGTTCCCTCGATGTGCACCGACTCCCTGGAGCACAATCTGCCTCTGCTCTCCTCTGCTGTCAGCATGAAAAATAAGACGGGAGAGCTGTCATAAACACGGCCATGAGATAAAAGAATAAACACACAACTCCTATGAAGTCATCACACTGACTGTAAGCAGAGTCTGAAACCAGTGATAGATAGATGGGCTAGTTTTGACAGTCTAAACAGTAAGCGTTTGACGCTCACCACCTTGCAGGCTTTGGTAAGACTCCCATATTTGTTTTTATATTAAAGATATTTCATAAGCTGCATTTTTCCTTTTTTTCTACAGTAAATGCAAAAGAAGCTGTGGTCTTGGAGATGATTTAGTGTGAAGCACAGACAGGCGAGTCCGGGCCAAACTAAACCCTAGAGTATGTTTTGATCTGTCAAATGCAGCAGATTGGGTGGAGTCATTGGATAACACAGAAAGTTAAGACAGGTTTATAAAATTTATTTTGCAGATTAATCCGTTTTTTATTGCGTTGGAACACTTCTCTTTTGCGCATTTGCCAGAGTCAAGCTGCAGCAATGAGAAAAACACGAGACCAAACACTGCACTATCTCGTCTGCATAAAATAACTTAATAAATATTAAAATATAATGCCTTAAAAATACAATTTCTAGATAAGCATACTTATAGACAAACAAAATAAAATCAAAGATATGAAACACTAAACTGCAGATACCCAACACCTGGATATAAAGTACCCTAGTAAAAAAAAAAAAGAAAATGAATAACAACTCTGATTTATAAGTGCTCGCTCTCTGTTTTAACCCTGACTAATACAGTCTGGACCTGAATCATCATGTTGTTCTTTCTTTAGCAGCCAAGTATTTCAACTCCTTTAAAACACTTCATCACTGTCAGCTGATTTACTCACTGGATCATATTTTTAAGAGAGGCTAGCGTTGGTTACGCTACATGTGCAACATATGCCGGCCACATCATGGACCTTTGTGTCATTTGATGCCTGGGGCGTGGGCATGGGACGTGATTCACAGGTGAAAAAAAGCAGTCGGGGTGAAGTTGCTAGCATGTACCAACCTGGGAAGGGACTGTGATATGTCTGACATATATATGAGCTGACATGTGGTGATGCTTGGAAAGTTAATGAACTGACCATTTAACCTAATCCCAAGTTTGAAGGCCACAGGGTCTGATAGGATCCTTATATTAGCAGTACAGGAATTTCAGAAATGCTGGATCATTTCTTCTTCTTCCTCTTCTTCTTCTTCTTCTTCTTTCGGCTGTTCCCTTTAGAGGTCGCCACAGGGAGTCATCTAACCCTAGACTCCGCATCCTCTTCTCTCACACCAACTGACTTCATGTCCTCTTTCACTACTAGACTCTTGTCTTTCCTTTTCTCTCTTTGCCTATGGACACAGCTTCCTGATCTCCTTTTTTTTTAAATTAATCTTTTTAAGAAGTGCAACCATACATACATATAAATAGAATTACAAACATTGTACATTGCTTTTTCTGTTTTTTATCCCAGTACCCAGAACAACCCCAGGGGAGGGCCAGCAGCAGAAAGAACAGTGGAACAAAGTCTCTGTTCAGTAATAACTGAATTACATAAGTCCAAAAAGTGACAAATATGTAATATGATAGAATAATAACTAAGCAGATTTTTACGCATATACATATGCACAAACATAGCTGGAGGTTTAGGGGACTTCCATGAAAATAAGATGTGACGTCTTGCAAAGAGGAATGTAAAGGCTAATATGTCTAACTCCATACGATTAAAGTAGGAGTCGATGGAGAGCCCAAATATTGCAATAAAAGGGCACATAGTAATAGTTTTCCCAAGAACATCACTCTTTAGGAGGTTGACTTTATAACCAGAAAAGGAACCAAAACTCTTCAACAAAGATAAAATGTGGAATGAAACTTTACATCTCAAACTGGTGCATTACCGACTATGTCTGTATTACATACTGTTTACATGATGCAACACGTTACATCATTAAACATGGTCAAGAGATTTGATTTACAGACTTCTGCACATGTTCCCCTGCACCGTGTTCAGAAACAGAAAATATATGCGCCTGTATTCTGGCACTTCGCACATGTTTACAATATCATGATGCAACTGCAAAGCTTGTACAATGC
Source organism: Epinephelus cyanopodus (assembly GCA_026686955.1). Taxonomy (NCBI): domain Eukaryota; kingdom Metazoa; phylum Chordata; class Actinopteri; order Perciformes; family Serranidae; genus Epinephelus; species Epinephelus cyanopodus. The sequence continues at coordinate 16,858,659 of CM048934.1, forward strand.
TTCAGCTGCACAAGTAGTGTAATTTTTCCACACTTCAGGCTTGTGAAAAGGTTTTGTTTTCACGCATCATTCCTGTAATGGCTGTCATGTTTTGATGTGTCTGCACCAACCGCCACAGCCAAAGTCCTTCAGGAAATAATAAAAGAGATTGGGATTGGCGATAGTGTGCGAGCGTATGACGGAGGCCAGTGATTGCGCTGACATGCACACATGAGCACTGCTGAGGCAAGCATCTGGGATGCTTTTGTTTTTATGACAGATCACACAGGAATCATAAATGTTTTTCTATGTAGGTGTTTCTGGGAACAGAATTTGATCGATGCAAAACTCAGCACTGATGACTGAGAGTTGTTTGCATGCCACGGTATTCTGACGAGATTAGGACATGAGCAATAAATTATGTATTGTTATTCCTTTGTGATATCTCAGTTACAACATCAGCTTTACTGCACAGCTGTCTGACGGAAATAGAACAACTTATTTTTTAGTTTTGAAGCACTAATTTGGTGTGAGGGGTATCTGTACTCGTATTCTTGCATTAGACTATACCAGAGAACGTGACTGACAAAAGAAATTACATATCTATAGACATCTTTGTGTTTATTATGACGTACACATACAGGTATCTGTATTGTTATTGGTATTAGCTTGTGTAAAACGAAACTTAAATCACAGAGAGTCAATGGAACAGAAGACTAAGGTTGTAAAACAACCCTGCCCCTGGCCTAGTTTCATGCTGTTTGTGTTCTTAGGACTAAAACCCATGTTGTGAAAGAGATTAAGGGTGACAGAAAGAGACACATAAAAAGACACAGACAGGGAAGAGAAAGACTGAGAATTAACGCAACAGTCAGCTATGTAGAAACGGCCTCCTCGACTGCAGTTTGTTTGTGTCCTCCTGCGGAGGAACCAGGGAGAACAATGCAGAAAGAAGCACAAACAAACACATATAGGAAGGTACATGTGAGAACTGACTCAATAAAGCGCTGTTTGTTGTGTATAAACAGTTTTATCCTGTGTGGTGGAATCGATAAAAGAGCCAGAGGAAGAGAACCGAGCTAATAACCCAAAGTCTCATCTGAACTGAAGTCAAAAAGCAAGAGAGGGGTGATACCAATCTGTTCTTTCTCATGTGTGTGAAACCAACTGCTTCCTCAGCTGTACACAACATTTGTCTGGCAGGAAACTCCCACAGCAAACAGGTCAGTTATCAGTGACTGGCATCGGGTCGGCCACTGGTGCGTTACCTGTCATAAAACCTTTACTGGCTGCTTCTCGACGATAAATCTCTAATGACCGACTCCTGTTTAGTCTCCGAGTGAGTAAATCACAGTCATGCACATACACAGTGACTGACTGTGTTGCTCTAAGCTTAATATATAAGAAGATCCATATGTTTTAGGGAAATAAAACACATCTTGTATTTCATATGTTTGGATAACTGTGCTTTTTAGAGTTGCTTAAAATAAGTGAAACAAGAGAAGGAGGTTGCCATCTTGACACATAAGGCATAACAGAAAATTTCAAGGTTTTTCACGGTCCAAGCATTTATGGAGATGAAGCAGTTAAACAGTTTTTGAAATTCTGAGCACAAGGTCCATTTACTGTAAATTCTTTTTTGATTTCAGCCACGTCTCTTGTTATTCATGACCGTTTTTATTTCAACTGTCCGTCATGAGTTTAACAGTACTACTGAACTGTGCCTCTGCATTGGAAGAGTAGACTCTTCAAACTGTGAACACTAAATGAATCAACAATCATTTTGTTCATTGGCTGATTGTTAAAGCAAAAATAATTGGTGGTTCCAACTCCTCAAATGGGAAGATGTTGCTTTTTTATTGCTTTAAAGGGCCGACGTGTAGGATGTAGGGCATCTACTGGCAGAAATGGCAATGGGTTAATTAGTTTGACATCAAGAATCGTTTTTTCATTACCTTAGAATGAGCCGTTTATATGTACAGACCAAATTTCTTTGGGCTTTGGATGGTTGGTCAGACAAATCAAACAATCTAAAAGTATTATGTTGCGCTCTTGAGTATTTTGTAACATTGATAGGCTTAAAAATAAACCCAGTCACCACAGTAAATGTTGGCACGATTTGCAAACCACTGATATGTTACTTTTGTATATTGTTGTATTGAAACTTTATGCTCTTCTACATTTCAACAACACCATGGTTGTTGGTGAAGATTCTCAGTCTTCAAGGTCATGATAATCGTAAGTGCTATATCGTAGGCAACTGGACTTGCTTGCGTTTCTTGAACACGTTTCGCCTCTCATCCAAGAAGCTGGTCAGGAAAAGATCATGTTTTGGTTTAGAGTACTAACCCTAACCCTGGAAATGCCACTGATATTTTTGCTATAAAGACCTGTTTTCTCTTTTGTTGTTGTCGTTGTTGTTTATTGGTCTCAAACAATGGCCTAGGTATCACGCCATCCACCATCCTCACCACTTCCCGAAACCCAATGACAAACTCAGCTCATACACGTTATCTGAATTACGTCTCCTTGGAAACGTTGATTTGATATGATATGACACGTACAAATGTAAGCAATAGCAAAAATAGTCATTGTTTTCCAAAAGCTTACAGATATGGACGAAATGGGGCAGTACCTCTGGAGTGGTAGCGTATTTCAAGTGAAATATGACCTTAGGAGACAACGAACACGTTGACTAATGTTCATTCTGTCATTTGACAAAAATGACTGAACGAAACAAATCAGTAATATAGTTAAAGGCATCATCCATCTACGTGTCAAAATGTATTTAATGGCCTCACGGACCACCACTGTCCTCCACTGAAGAGTACATAATGATGCCATCTATATCTATGTCTATGCTGTCATAAAGGACACATTGACGGATGAGGGCACAACATTTGAAACAGATGTGTCTATTTTCGTAAGAAAAGGGGGCATAAATTAGCCCTTGGAGCCTTGTCGGTCAGTGAAAAGATACTGGAACATTGTTCTAAGCCCAAAGTAGACAGAGCTTACCAAACTTAACACAACAAGCCTTATCAGTGCAGACGTGTGCATGGAGAATTACCTTTTGATCAAATTTTCCATGGGGCTTACCCAGTCAAGCATCAGTTACCAGTCTGGCTTGTGGGGAGACTTTAAAAAGGAAGGAGGGAGTGAAAAAAAGAAAGCAGGACAGATTGTAGTTACAGAGACGTTTGGTTTAAATTAAGCCAAATATGTAGATAACCCTTCCATCACCCAACAGTAAGGTTTTAAGCTACGGTGTTATCACTTTGGAGCTGGTGCCTCTTTCCTAAAATGATGGATGTCTAATTCCTTTCACAGAACTGCCCCTTTTGACTCGGCCTTACCAGGAAGAACAGCAAAGCTAATACGAAAAAACTTTGTGTACATTCCTCCTTCTCCACATCTACATACCAATCTAGCTTTAAACAAAGTCGGAGTTACTGATTAATCATTGGCCCAGCCTTACAACGAGCGACATTAGCCATTAGACGCACAAACCTGCAGGTATTTCATCTCCATCTTTGGTAAACATGTTCTCAAACACTCTGACTGCTGTGGCTTTTCTTCCGAAAAATCACATTTGCATGCACACCAAAACTGGACAACACACACACACACACACCACACACACACACACAGTGCAGAATGAGTAGCCTCTTAGACCAGATTAGTGCCGATAAGAGTTTGTCACCGTAGCTCAGAGAACTACACACTGAAACACACACACACACTGCCAGTCCAGGCCTGCCGGGGTCGAGCAGCATATTAAAGTATTGGGTTGCAGCTACTGCTAATCTGCTGAAGAAACGCTCCTTCATGTGCATACTTGTCCCTCTTTTTCCTCTCTCAATCCTCTCTTTCAGTCCTCCTCCTGTTCTTTTTTCTCCATACTTGTCCACTCTGACTCTCCTCTGTGTTTCCCCAACTTTATTTATCCTCATTCCTCTTCTTCTCTTGTTTCCCATAATTGTCCATCTTTGGCTCTCTGGTTTTCCCACCAACATCTGATTTTTGGCACTGCAGTCTCACGTACTCTGCATGCTTTGACTGTTGTGTTTGTTCTCCGTATAAATGACTTTATCAGTCGATAAGTTCTGTATGATATTTTTAAACCTTGAACTGTGACACAAAGGCAAAATAACAGTTTATTTTGATCCATCAATGACGTCTGATACATGATCCTTTGATTTCAATTGCCAATTTCAATTAGGATCTTGTTAGAAGAAAGACACCTCGAGTTGCATTTTGGGAGGTGCTTTCACACCTGCCCTATTTGGTTAGTTTCAATAGAACTCAAGTTTGTTTGCCTCCTAAGTGTGGTTCGTTAGGGCAGGTGTGAACACAGCAAAACAACCGGACCAGACCTTCTTGAAGAGGTGGTCTCGGTCCGGAAACACAGAACAAACAAACAACAACAAACTTTGATTCTGTGGTGAGAACGTCTTCTGACCTCAGTCCAAACCAACTGCAGTCTCTTTATGCATTGTTTGAGTTAAACATGAGCATGTTACAGTCCCTGATTATTGATGCGCGCCTCCTCCTGTACTGCCTTAATATGCACATTCAGCGCTGCACAGTGTATGGTTTGCCTTAAATGAACGATGACAGCAATATAGTCCACGATGAGCAGCGCTAAAATCAACCTGCGTAGTTGTCCCTCCATTGTGACATTAGAAAGTGTCACATTTATCTTGCAAGTGTACTCTTCTTCAGCGTTTTGTTTACTTCCTGGATTTTTCCACATTGAAATTCTGACCAATTAAGAGCAGCTTTCTCGCGGAGGCATTTGATCTGGTCCGCTTGTAAATGCTGCCGTGAGAACACGAACCAACTCTAGGCAATTATATAACTTTGTAACAAAATTAGTCCCTGATTCGGACCAAAACAAGACAACTCTAGGTCTGACAGCACTCTAAGTCAAGTTATCTCAGCCTCTGCTGCTTCAACTTTGATCTCTCTTTTATAAATTTGTCTTTTCAAAGTGTACAAAATTGTAGTATGTGTATCTTTAAAACACCTGCTATGACATCAGTATTTTCTAGTGGAGGCACGTAATGAAGTGGATAAGACGTGCCAAAAAGGAATTTTCAGGGATTTACTTAAACCCTCTCGTCATACTTTCATATCTCTTCTGCTTGTACAGTAAACATCCATGTTTCCCTTCTGTTTCTCTCATTTATGCCTTCTTATTTTAGCTTTTGGCCAGACAAAATATGAAGAAATCAGACTCTCTTGTGTTAAACAGGGCAAAAGAGTAGAGTTCACAGTTTATTTGTTGTTGGCGTTATTGCTGTTGGACCTGTGGTGTTACATGCTGCCATAAAGTCATAAAGTCAGAGACACACACACTGACAGCGCCCTGGTGTCAGTGTATAGATGCACACACATAAAGGTCACTCCGACGTTACTCTGCAAGTGACCTTCATCTTTGAAGCTTGTCACATCAGAGGCTACAGGCTGATTTACTGGAAACAAAAGTGGCCCACTTAACGAGGGCAGGGGTGTAGTCTTTCACAGTAAAACAGTAAAACTGCCATGTGACAATCGCCAAAACCCTGGTTTGGGGCAAAGCTCAAAAACACATAAACTTACTGACTTACTTCCTGGTAGCGGAGAGCCGGATAAGAAGCCTTTTCTCTACATGGAAGCACACTGTGATTAACCCTGTGGCAAAGTCTGATGTGCAGAATTTATTGCTTTAGAGAAGTTTGATAACATTTTACAGAGAATAAACTTTTGGTTATTGTGTAACGGTTATGGTTCGAGTTTAAATTTCTGCAGGATCATGCTTGGTGTCACTGTGAAATCATCCATATATGAAGACAAGAATAACGACACAACTGATGTCAGCAATGACAGGGCTTCAATCAAACTACAGGAGGGAAAGGTCACATCAAATTTCCAATCTACTGTTGGCTCACTCTTCATGCATGCTGATAGGACGAAGAATTAGACGTGTTCGAGAAACACGTCAGGGGCAAGTAAAGCGACTGTGGTGATGTTATCAGAGGCTATCTTGGTGCCCCACAGGCATGCATGCCATGCAGTCCTGCTTATGACCTTTTCAAACTTCCTCTCTTTGGTCTCAAAGAAAAGAAGTACCTCGTGAAAGAGTAAGACGAGGATGTCTTAAAAAATGTTGACCAACAGTGCATGCAGCGTTCATTAATTCCAGCTCATGTGGTGCACAACTCCAATTACTGTTTTCCAGTAATCCCTCCAGATGACAGACTAAAGATGATCTTAAGCTGTAGAGGAAGTTGTCTTGTGTTCATCGAGAATTCCATTGTCGTCTTCATTTTACTGCCGGATCTGATACTGTCACGCAACCTACCACGTCATCCTTTGATTGATCTATCGACCATCTGATTTTCCCTTTTCCAAAGACAACGATTTAATATCCAGTATGAATAAGTGATTTGCCATTATTGCATCATCTGAAAGTTTGACATCATCAGACTTTGTATAGACTTACATAAAAAGTAATTACAAGTAATTTTAGTCAGACATTTATGATTTGTTTTTTATGCAGCTCAGAGAACACATTTCTGATAACTGGCATCACATAAAACAAGGTTATTGCCTTGACACTAGTGTTATTTGGTTCATGCTGTTGTCATTAATTAACACCAACAAGCAACAATATTAAGCCCGTTATCTGGGATTATCCCATGATGTCAGCTGAAATAGGCCTTTCAGTAAAAAGCCAGAGTAATGACTTCAAGCTGGAATCACCCAAACAAGGCAAGACTCTAAAACGTACCAGTCAGTTCCCAGTGCTGAGTAGTAGTGAACTACATGTAACAAAGCTGGTAGTTTTGCAGGAGCATGGTATGAGCAGTGGTTACATGAGCCTCAAAACTAGCCACAACTCAGCCCTGAGCAGAGTGACCGTCCTATACTGACCAATCAACAGACTGCAGTGTTAACAGCTCCACCTTTTAGTACCAGATCTGTGTGCTAGGTACCCCAACAGAGGGGGGACCAAAAATTGGGACAGTACAGAATGATTCCATTGGTACCATCCACAACTTTTCACAGTGGAAACAGAAAAAAAGCGTACTGAACTGAACTGAATTGTACCGTACTGCTCAGTGGAAACAGGGCTTAAGAATGTACATGAAGGTGAAGTTAACCAACACATTCCCACTGCCAACTTGTCAATCCTGGCAATCGTTCAGTGGCCCTACACGTCAAAATATGACACTCTAGGCTCCCCTCCGGCATCAGTTTAAAACAACTTTGTTTTTAGATTTACTTACTTAGGTGTAGGCAAAAAAGCAGATGGTTAGTGTGGTATTAATTTAATGACAAACATCACTAATGTAGTATACTGCACATACTAGCACACTACATCGTTACAAAATAACTCCATTGACTTTTGGTTTCACACAGGAAAGGAACAGCAGTCTCCTAGTTAAAAGTCCAACGTTTGTTTGACCCATCCACCTCCACTCCCACTAACCCTATGTGGACTTTCTTTTTTGTATTACATTTTTCTACAATTTCATATCACATGTACATTGTCAATATGATCAATATTTCACAAAGTAGTTTAAAACTATTTTTCAAACCAAATGTTTCATACTGTAGAATCAAGAGTGCACTGTTTCTACATATGTACACTGTTGGAAATACCCATGTGCAGTGGTGCTGCTGAGAATATGTTTTAAGGTTATTACAGGCATGTCTGTTTTTGAATATCAGGAACCATTTTCCTCTCTTTAGAGGAGGCTGTCTGTTTGTAGCCATTTGCTATTGATCAGCATGAACACCACAACAGTTTATTACATGATGGCTTACCGTAATTTACCACAGCCAGAGTCTCTGTTTTATCTCAATTAACTGTGCTGAGGTTGTTTTTTTTTTACGTATTTCCATGAAAGTCTCCTCCAGGAAAGAAATTCTCAAAGTGTCACATTCATTTTCTGAAATTTAGTGTCTTTTCAATTGATTTCAAGCAGGTTTTTACACTGTTTACTCTAAATGTGTTAATATCCAACTACATACAGTGTGCTCTAAACACAAACCAGATGAAAACAGTGAGTAAAGAAAGACTGTAAATGGACTTTAACTCTGCATGACATTCACCTTTAAACATGCAGTCTCGAAGGATGCCACAGAAAGCTTCCACCGCTGTGTGGAACATAAATTATGCATGAAGCCTCAACAGCTGACTTTACTCATTAGGCATCCACCAGTTTCCCATGTGAGCGTTTAAGTATTAAAGACAGCAGACATGTTGAACTTGTATATTGAAAACATGCTGTTCCGAAGGCCCCTGACAGAGGCCTGAAAGCTCACAGTGGGTCGAAGCGTCTGAAAACTCCCCCCGCATCTTTTTTCCTTTTGACTTCTCTTGTTCAACTACAGCCACATGCAGGGCCGAAATCTGTTGCCAATTTTCTCCCTTTCTTTAAGTGTGTGTGCGTGTGCATGTGGGTAATTTTCTGCTTTCAGGACTTGAGGAACGTGAGGCAGAGACAGGCCCGACACGCCTAGTGAGACCAGCTAACACGGCCCGCTCCATGCTCTATACTTTACTGTATTGGGTTCCCCTCAGAGTATATAGGGTATACGCAAGTGGGGGGCCCATGCTTACACTCACACAGACACACACACTGGCACACACACGCCAAACCCCAGAGCGATCATGTCCAATTTGCAGGTTGGGTTGAGCGTTTGATGCAGGAGAAACAAGGCCCCATTGCCAAGAATAACACCGTGGTTAGAGCTGGATGACCATTAAAAACACTGGTGAAATTAATCATATTCAGGATTTTGTGGCATTTTGGCAAATTAATCAGGGAGATTTATACCACAGAGGGCTCCAGTGCCTTGCTGCGGGGACTTTAGACAGGCCACATGACTAGTAACAGGTGATTAAACCTGTGACCTTTTGCTTTCAAGGTTAACGAACACAGACAAAGGTAGAAATATAAAAGACGAGAGACAGACTGCAGAAAAAACGTTAAAAAAGGAGGGAACAAAGACGGTGAAAGGTTAGCATGTAGAGAGAGTAACGCCCAATCCCATTTCTAATTTTCAAATGCCACCTTGACCATCGAAACAGAGTTCAAGACCCTCATACTACAATGGTATGTTTGCATTTATGCATTTATGTGTCTTTTGCAGTGGTGATATTTCGTGAGTGGGCTATAGACTTTAGGACGCTCACGATTTGTTCACAGCTTAGGTGTCACGCTATCAATCGATCAACCAAGATCGAAACAAGATCAGATATTAGATAATATTAGATTAGCGATAACAACTTAAGCACCTTTGCCGCTGGACTTTAGCTATATTTTGTGCGTCATATCCTCCTGAGACTCTGTTTCCTCATACGAGGACATCACATTTTGGGTTTACTGCGCCTTATATTTCATTCTGCTTAACTTAGAGCTGTTGTCCCCGTTCGTGGACACTTTTTTTGTGCCATCTAGTGGCAATAAGACGACAATACACCAATCCATGTAAAAACAAGATGGCAGCCATCTCATAACAGTCGGTTTGAAGTGTGCTTCTGAAAAACCTGTACTCCTCTATCCCAACAAGAATCAGGACACTCTACCCCTACACGTGAAGGCACAACACGTAGGGGTAAGAGCTAAGTGATAGGGACAATTGTATTGTATTGGGGTTTGGTCTAAAGTGAATTAAGGGTGATGAAGTGATAAAAGCTAAACCACACAGTTAAAATCAAAGGATGAGAAGAGAGAGACAGGATGTTAGAGTTATTGCTGAAAACATATAAAAGGGGTGACAGGCTTGATTTAGAAAGTGAGGAAGACAAAAACAAGGCTTAACAGTTGGCACATAAAGCAAGAACATACGAGTGTGTGAAAGAAGGGAAATTACTGAGTGTGTGAGACTGAGAAAATGCATCTGTGTGTGTGTGTTGACATCTGAATTTCCATGGCTTGGCTGCGTCTCCATCTGGGGAAGATGAAACAGAACGAGGGATGACACAAAGGAGGAGGAAATAAAACAGAGACAGGACAGAGAGGAGATGTGTGCCGCCGGGAAGAAAGGAGGCAAAGTTAATTCCTGTGATGACTGAAGGAGGCAGGAGATGAGGAGGAGGTAGATGCGGCCTGTCTTTCAACTTCAAACCAATCTGTGACTTACTTTTAACCTTGTTTAGAGTATGATATGGCCCATTTCACAGGGAAAAAAGACAAAAGAGATTTTAATTCCAAATTTTAAACCAAAGTGACAGAGAGTGGTGTTGACAGAGACCAATGTAACACATGACAGAAAGCGGGAAGCTACGCACAGCTGCAAGAACATCGAAAGAAAGAATGTTGCAAAAGCTCTTTGATCCATTTCCTGTTTGTGTGGTAATGTCTTTCCTTTTAACAAAATAGTACTCGAAATGCTTTTAACATTAACTCTTTACAACCTGGAGCGACATCACTTTTCTTGTGCTTTAAGAACAATCTTCACGGAGTTTAGACACACTACTGATGACTTCTTTGTTGTCTATAATATATCAAGTCTCGTCTAACAATAACATAGAAATAATAGATTCATTCCAACACGATTTCACTTGCAGCTCCGTTTGCAACTGAACATTATTAAATCTAGCTTGTCGAGGAAATATAGTACAAATTTGACATGCATAAGCATATTTTTATACGGTTACACTCTGGCTGAAACTGTTTCTGTTCATTTATTACCGTTAAAGGGATAGTTCAGATTTTTTGAAGTGGTCTTGACAACAACACTGCTAAGCTGCTGGTCTATAGCTGCCTTGATCAGTTAGCTTGCATTATTGTGTGTCTTTGTGGAGTCTGAACTAACCCTTTTAAATGCCAAAGTCACACAACAACACAAACAAAACTGACTGAGGCAGCGGTAGACCAGCAGCTCCTGTGTTCGGCGATGTTTAACACCATCTTTCTCGATGGAATCTGGCTTTGAAGAGTTCTCGGTCTCAATACTCTTTGGTACTGGTCACAACTTGGTCTTGGTTTCGGTGGCCTTGACAACAACACTGCTTATACGGTCTTTCGGCTTCACCATAGTGAGATTTTACGACAGCTACTTCTGTCTTGTTAGCATATACGACCTCTACTGTTGCGATCTCTCTGTGAATTCTCCCCTTTTTCCACATTTAAAGGGAATTTTTTTTGTGGATTTTTTCTTATCCAAATCGAAGGTCTAAAGTTATCTAAGGAGGGTTTTGTATTCCAAAACTTTCATCACACAATACGGCCATGTTTATTACAACCATTTCAGTTTGCAAGACCACACTCACAGCCAGTGTTGGCTATTAAACCACCACAGCAACAACAGCAGGGTAATAATTAACTTCACTTTCATAAAAGTGAAGCCATATACAAGAGGACAAACAAAGTTGGTCAACATTTCTGAACTACAACGAACTGAAAGGAAAAGTACTGAAAGTAAGAATGTTTTACTGACCTGTATGTTTTCACACTTTCTTCCAGGTGACAGAGAACATCATCTCCAAACAAACCTTCATAGGTGAGAATCCCTTTCTTCCACACACATACAGAGAAAACAATGCCACGAACATCATGTCTGACATTCTTTCACTTCCTCTCCCCTTCAGAGGCCAGAACCATGCCTCGCTCCTTCAACAACTCGGGGTCAAAGTTCATGACCTCGGTGGCCCAGAGGCCATCTGCCCACTTGACCCTCAGAGACACCAGCTCTCAAGGTGAGGCAGTACTGTGTGACTATTACTTTAGGTCAAGGGTTGAAGGAGGAGTGAAAAGGAAAGTCAACTGAATATCAAAACAGATTGATTGTGTGTGTTATCATAAATGTCAGGGTTAGAGGTTTATCGCTTTATGTTTACTGCTGCTGGAATACACCTTTTTTGTTGCGCGCTAAGCAATAAAACCATAAAAAGAGACACTAAAAAATATTTATTCCTTGCTGTTTGAATGATGCAGACATCTGGACGCAAAGACGTTAAAGCACAAACCATGCAGATTTGAGTATGAAGGCGGGAGAGCACTGGTAAATCACAGTTGGGGGGGGTGGGACTTTGTTAATGAGAAGCAAAATGCCCAAAATGTCATAAAACTTTTTCCAAAAGCTTTTTGTTTTTGCAAGGAAAGAGGAAATCAGACATAAACAGCGACACATGAAAGCAAACATTTGAGCTTGAAGTGTGGGAGCAGCTGTTGCTAATGTTAAGTCCGAAATGTTCTTTAAATTGCGTCATCTTCTTGTCGATGCACATGCCCTTTAACATAAACTCGGGATATGTTAGATCATTGAGCTCTATCCTTTTATCTTACCTCAGGGAACAGGCTGCTTTCTGTAATAAATCCCTTAATCGTTAATATAAGGGCAAGCTGAGGAGCGCAAGACTCCAACTTGCTGTATTAAGGATCAAGTCAGTTGTTTTATCCATTAAAGTTACTTATCCTGTGCACATTCCACCTTAATCTTAAATATAAAGTATTAAGTTGTACATTAAAGGATTCAGATTCATGTGTCTGACCATTCCTCCTCAAATAAATATCACTTCCTGCATGCCAGAGGCTTTTTCCTGAGAGAAAACAAGCAGCAACCTTCATGAACCGGCCAGATCAGCGAGGTATATCAATTTATACAGCAGTAAAACGAATATTTATTAGGACAGCGGCACCGATAAGAATAATGGAGCATATGTGTGTTGTTAAACATGGACTTTGAAATGTTGGAATGTGTTTTTCGCGCGCGCGCATGCGTGTGTGTGTGTGTGTGTGTGTTAACCAGACTTTTGTATAGTCACATCTGAGGCTGGCGTGCAAACTGAAGGGTGTTGACAATCTGGCAACGGCCAACTGATGTTATTTCCATTGAGTTGACAAAGGGTAGGAATGGTGTTGTGTGTGTGTGTGTGTGTGTGTGTGTGTAGAGAAGAAGGAAGAGAGGGTGAGGTTCACACATTCGGCCTGGATTTCTCATAAGGAAGTACGGCAGCAAGAGACTTTGAGGGTTGACTTTTGATGTTTTTTTTCACACACAAAAAAAAAATCTTAGCAAATGACAAGGAAACAATAGTTTAGAGCATTACCCCACACACACACACACACACGCGCGCGCGCGCGCGGCAAAGACGTAGCTGCAATACAAGTGACACCACACTCCTCTGTAGGATCTACCTCCTGTAGGTGTTCCTTTGTTAAATGTGCATCCGCCATTCTACACAGTATGCATGATAAAGGCGTCAAGTATGAAGACGGGATGTGATGCACGCATCCACAGGAAAAGATGCATGTTAAATATGGAAGGAAAGACTTGCTGGCTCAGAGCCAGGCGACAGACTGCGAGCTGGCAGTGTACTACTCATCATCCTTCCTACGTCTCTCTACAAATGTTCCTCACCACTCTTGTCTCCTTCCCATCAACAGGGTTCCCTCCCTACCCGATCCCCACACCGGGTCTCCACCAGTCCTGTCGCCATGTGGTCCGCACGTGGGCCAACCAGAGCTTCGGAGCTCACCTGCACAACATGACCCTGTCCAATGGGAAGCTGCGAGTGCCTCAGGATGGGCGGTACTACCTGTACTCCCAGGTGATCAATCCTCAATCAATCAATCCATCTTGAAAAAAAGGCATTCAAGTTTTCGATCAATCAGTGTTTTGTACTTTTGAGTATCTGAATCAGATAATTATTTCAGCTTTGATCCAAAGTGCCTCTCAGTGTTGGAGCCTTTACAGTGTGAGTGGAACAATCCTAACACTGCATTATTTTGATCGTCTTTCCCTGCTCTGCTCTCCTGCCTCCAGGTGTATTTTCGTTATCCGTCCCCAGCAGCCAGTGACGGAGACCAGCGCAGTGTCAGCCACCAGCTGGTGCAGTGTGTCTACAAGAAAACCTCCTACCCCAGCCCCATACAGGTATATTATCCCTTTTCCACTTGAGATAATAAGGTCATGTTGAGTGTTACGAACTGTTAAATAACTTTCGTACCTTGATTTCACCTGTTTTAGCTCCTGAAGGGTGTGGGAACAAAGTGCTGGGCTCCAGACGCCGAGTACGCCCTCCACTCCGTCTACCAGGGAGGACTGTTCGAGCTGAGGGCCGGCGACGAGCTCTTCGTCTCCGTCTCTTCCCCGACGATGGTCAACGCCGATGATTCCTCCAGCTACTTCGGCGCTTTCCGTCTGGACCTCTGAGAGGAAAAGATGGGAGAGAAAAGGAACAGATGGATAAATGGGTGGGCTGGAGACAGTGAGTTAGGGGCCTTTTGAATATCCGTTGATTGGAAAAAAGTGTCATTTAGGCAGAGCTGTGGGAAGTTGACCGGGATCTTGGATCCTCTGCTGGGACGGATACACTGAAGGATGGAAGGATTGGGGTTTGAAAGGCTTCGCTTGAGTGAAAGGGAAAAGAGCGGATTTGTCTTCCTTACTCTCCGCAAAGCGAACCCCGACCATCGAGAGCGAGATATACAAAGATACATGTGCAATCACACGAAACTAAATGTGAGGATATCAATTTTCTGTTGATTTTTCAGGGAAGGAAATTGCTTTTGGATGTCAAAAAGAGAAGTAAACCACAGAAAAAACATTAAAAAAACCTTCCTGTTAAACGAGATTCGCCCACAAAATTAGGCCACCCTGCTGCCTGTACCCCAAAATAACACATGGCTCTCAGTATATCTCGCATGTCAGCAGCTTTTTTGCGGGAAGCAATCGGACCCCTTGGATTTGGATTCAAGACCGAAGAATGTACACACAATAAAAACTCAATCCTCGGCATCGAAGATGTGAGGAAGGACTGTGGAACGGGAGCAGAAGAAAGTCAAATGATCAAACCAAAGCAAAGAAATTGTGGAATATAAACTTTTTTTTGAAAGCGTGCCATGAGAGTACTGTACATATCAATGGCGGAGAATGAGATGTAGACAATGAACTGTGGTGATTTTTAAAGTAATTCATATGTATTTTTACCTTGACTGGACTTAAAACCACTTGGATTTTGCTGAGGACTATTTACAACACTAGAGCTGTGGATTTTATGTAAAGACATTTTTAGAGGAGATTGTTTCTTTGTACTGGATACAGTAATAAAACTGTGAGAAGCAATATAGAGTGCCTTATGAACAAACAAAGGACGAATGAAAACAAGGAGAAAGGAGAGGCAGAACTCTTGTACATGCCAATAAGAATGAGCCCAGCAGAAGAAGATAAAAGGAAAGAGAGTTATAGGGGCTGAGGGCGGCATGCAGCCCGACCTGTCTGTGTTGTTGATCTCTCTTCTCTCTTTCACTTTCCCTCACAATCTTTTGTCTTGTCAAGTATTTTAATATCTTGTCTTTCTTGTCTACCCTGTGAAGCTGCATTCAGTTTTATTTTTAAAAAGGCTTAAGGTGAAGCAGCAAACCAGAAAACACCTGTGGGAACAAGCAAGTGCAAAGAGGCTAATTGCACAAACACAGAGATTCACAGGTGCTTTTCGTCAGTTTCACAAACCAGAAAATGAAAGTTGGTCCACTGGAGAATTGATGACACACAAAAATACCAAAGCAACATCTGACCTAAAATGGGAACAGACTTGCTGTACTTTAATGTTACCTTTAGTTTCAGCTAAAGAAATAGTGTGACATTTTGGGAAAGACTTAGACGAGACTACCAACTTGACGCCAGGAGACAGTTAGCATAGCACAAAGACTAGAAATGAGGGGCTCTGTGTCCCTAAGAGACAAAATCCTCCTAAAGGCTTGCCGTTTACCCTTGCTTCCAGTCTTTGTGCTAAGCTAAGCTAATGTCTGTTTGTCTATATATGTCTGTCTATTTGGTATTAAAGCCCTCCTCTATTTCTTTACCTGACAACAAATAGCCTTATCCAAAATGTTGAACTATTCCTTTAAAAGGTAACTTAAGTATTTTTCACTCTGGTCCCTATTTTCCCATGTTTTTGTGTCTACGTGACCAATGGAGGCTACTAACTACCAACTAATCCAGTATTGCGTGAGACCCATCACTTAACTACTCACTCAAGTGTTTGCTTTTGCCACTGACAGGCTCAGGTTCTTATCCTAAGTATCTGATACCATTATGGAAAGGATGCCTACAGAGACAGACCTTTTGTTAAAGAGAAAGATCCTTTTTGTTTAACCAGAAACAGCTCCGAAATCGCTATTGCCAAATCCACCAGACCCCATTTAAGTTAACCCTAATTTTAACCTGTATAGAGCCAGTATACTTTCACGTCTAACTGGAATTTAAGGGTGTATTTCAACCAACCACAGCTGGTTGTTGTTGGAACAGTGGAAAGACAACAGTTTTATTTTGTTTGTCTTGGCTTTTAATGAAGGTTGTTTTACAATGATCCAATTACTGTTTATTTAAATGGAGCCTGGTGGGTAAGGCGATAGTGATTTTGGGGCTGTATCTGATTACACAAAAAGGATCTTCCTCTTTAGGTGAAAGGTCTGTCTCTGTGTGGATCCTTTACATAATGTTGTCAGACACTTTGACGAATAATCTGAGCCTGTCAGTGAATGTAACTAGACTGTGCATATGCCCAGACTGGTAACACTGCAGCCTGTGCAGCATTCTTGAGAAATACTGGACCAATTTTAAAACTTGTTGTTCCCATTAGTCACTTAGACACCAAAACATGTGAAAATGGGGTCCAAGTTTAAAAATACTCAAGTTTCCCATTAATATTCTAACACCAGCCATTTATTTAGGTGCCATTAAGATGCCTTTTACAATAATAGTAGTAGTTAGCAAATAACTTTCATCTGGCTAACAAGAAGAATGAATTTGGCGATTTAGTGTTGAAACTGTCAAAATCATGGTCAAGTTGCTTTTCAGACACACCAACAACCGTCGACCAACAGATGTACAGCTCCAATATGGCTGCCAGTCACCTGTAGGCACTGACGCACCCACAGAAACACACACAAACATTTTTGTGCCATTCTGATCCTATGTGGCAGCTGGAAACACATTCACACGATTCATTTTCTTCAAATTTATCAAGCAGGCAGAGAAAAGGTGCAGAGCACATTTAGTAACAAGACACAGATGCACATAAATAAAAAATTTTTAAGACAGCCAGAGTGGATATTCACAGACATAAACCATGCACCGACTAGCACAGACTCAACCCCTGCACACTTTCCTCTCTGGCATGCACATGTACGCACATAAAGGAAATACACACATCACCTCACACCACATCCACAGGCCAGTCTGTGCTCCACAGACACACACATCATCCAATGTCACGTCCAATGTAAAGACGCAAATACACACTCTCATTAATCCACGCTGTCTAGCCTCCCTGTGCCATCTGGTAGCTGTCAGTGATTAGTCAGGAGGCATGCAGGGAGTGTGTGTTAGTGCACTTGTGTTTGTTCAGAGGGCTCGGTTCACATGGACTATTCATTAAACGAGGTCAAACTAACATACGCACACACAAATAGACATTTCTTTGTTTGTGTTCCTTCATTTGTTTTCCCTGAGAGGAAAGGATCATACGCTGACACACACTTCTAAGAAGGTGACATCCAAGCCATCCTTCTCACACTGTGGTTCACACACACCTGTGTATATACTCTATGCAAGGTTATGTTAGGCTTTCAGGTTTTTCAGGAAGCTATGGAAATACAACAACACATCCTGGTTATTTTTCTGTGCAAAGTGCAAAATTGAGGGCAAATTTCATTTTGTGTTTGATTGCTGTTTTAGCTTTTTTTGCTGGGTGGCATGCACCTGGTCACGTTTCTGTTTCTCAGCCTGCCGACGCTCCATCACAGCTTGCCCTCACTCTGTAAACTTGAGCTTAAGCCAGTGTGTTATCCAGGGTAAACTTCAACAATCATACGGCCTTTTCTTTCTTGCACTCCGACCAACACAAACAGATCACTGAAGCAGGTCCAGCAGCGACGGTAATGCAACCTACACACTCATATCACAACAGCATACACTAAATCCCTGGTCCAGCTGGGAAAACTTTTGCATTGAATTTGTCTGAGGCGTGTTTGTACTGGACAGTTTTGTAGCTGTGAACATGTGTAGCACATTGTTGCTAAAACAATAAACAAATTTTTAAACTTTCCCTGTGTGTGTGTAGATTTACAGTGTCACAATGTGGTGATGTAGTGAGCAAAGGGAACAACATTCAACTACTCATCCCAGTGAAAGCTTCACAATAAGCATGGTACAGATCATCTGAAGGTCAAATGACGTCCACAGTAGGCGTCTAAATCTTGGGGCCAACCTGGGGACAAGCTGAAATCTACAGCTCAACAGTTGTAGTTGGAAATGCTGTCGTTGTCTCCCTAAACAACACCTGCTTTTGGTGCCTAAATCACAGCTGGAAATGCTGCCAATGTCTCGCTAAACAACACCTGGTTGCGTTGGCACAATCACTGCAGGAAATGCTCCCGTTGTCTCCCTAACGTTGACTTATTACGTATAAAACATACAAAAATAACATATGAATGTCTTGCAGAAACTTAGAATGCTGACATTTTCCTCTGGTGACAGAACAGGTTACAAGATCAATCTGAGGCGTTACAAAATGATAAATGGGTAAGGAAAGAAGAAGAGAAGATATACTAGACAATTTTGTATTTGTTTGGGGGGATTTTTCACTAATCTTTTCCTTTCTTTTGTGATGAAATATTGACAACAGTTTAGAAGCAAACACTGCTTTAATTTAAGGTGGTAATGTGCCAAAATGTAAAGAACAACAATCTCAGTGTCTTTAAAAAGACATTATTTTAACCTATACTTCTAGACATCATTGGACCGCCAGTGCCTAAGTCCATGCTCACTAGGATACTATCACTGTCCTGAAGACAGTGAAAGAACCCCAGTTTCTGGTCTGCAGCTGACTCCTGACCTTTGACCTCCCTGTGTAGCAGTTGGCCCAGAAGGCAAAAGCATACCTCCAGGGAACTGTAAAGTATCCCAGTGTTGCAAATAATTGGCAGTTCTGTTGGAATTCAGTCCAAAGATCATTTAGCTCACATTTCTTTGCAGGGAACACAAGTCACGACTCCCGCTGCTTGGTTAATGAAATTTCTAAGAGCTTAAATGCTTTCCATTTGCAGCACCCTGCAGAGAGAGCTTCCTCATCCCACAGCACTGTCACAACACTTCACTTTCTGTTAGATAATAAATAAATAAGCCACAGGCACACATGCTGCTTTAGTGCCATGATCTGTTAGCGCTTTAACACATAAAGTATGTAGCCGTGTCATTCTAAATCATCGCAATAATTGGAGACATGTAAATCAAATGCTGCAAAGGCCAAAGTTCATCATTAAGCCAATTCAGTCATCAAAATATAGAGCAGAGTATAAAAAATTGAGTTTTTATTGCTTTGGCCTCTCTACTCCAGCATATTGGTTGGCTTTCTAAGGAAACAATGAGTTGGATTAAATGGGAGTGTAGGATTTATGGGATATATTGGCAGAAATGGGATGTAATATGATAATTATGTTTTCTTCAGTGTATAATCACCTGAAAACAAGAATCATTATGTTTTCATTTGCCTTAGAATGAGTTGTTTATATCTACATAGGGAGAAAGTCTTCACCCAGAGTCTGCCATGTTGCATTGCAATGTTTCTACAGCAGCCCGGAACGAACAAAATTAAACACTGGCTCTAGATAGGGCCTTCTGCATTTTTGCATCAGCCACAGTAGATAGCAGCCCCTCCGCAATGAGGCAAACAGCTTCAGAAAAAGACAGATTTTTACTGTGAAACTGCTTTATTCAGTGTTTTTACCAGTTTTAAACACCTGGTCTGTTTGTTTTAGAGAGAACGAGACCACTGTGGGTAACTGACCCTTCGCTAAGCCCCGCCCTTTTGCGATTGGCCGACAAGCTATTGAAGTAAGCATGTAGCCCACACTGTAACTCACTGCACTCCCTGAAGAAATATTAGCATATTTTTGGAGAAATGAAAGAGTGATTCCAGAGAGAAGCAGACAGAGGGGTCTACAGTCTGTGTTTGAAGGATATATCCAGGATGTCAATGTGTTCTTGTCGCACCCTGGTCTGAGCCGGCCTGATGCTACGTTATGATTGACTAGTCTGCGTCCAGGGGCGGGACTTAGCAAAGGGTCAATTTGCCAGTTTAGTGCCACTTTAACACCAGTTCAACTGACCATGCATTGTCCTTGCGGAGGACCAGCGTGAAGAGAATAAGCCACTGAACCAAGCAAAAGTGACGCTGGCTGCAATGCAATGTATCACCAAGGTGGTCAGAGACTTCAGGGAGTCACTGAAAGAATTTACAAACAAATATTTGCTAGAATTACTACATTTAAGTTTATTTTAACTTGTCCAATTTCTCTCAGTCCGCAAAGATTAAGGGACTATCTATAAATATGGCTAAAATTCCAACAGTGTTCAACTGATGTGGATGTAAACACTATCAAATTAAAGCTGAGACTTTAAAGTCAGTCACTGTTTTATATCAGATTCAGTGTGCTCAACTTCAGAGTTAACACACTAAAAACGTTCTGGCTGAACTCAAGTCTCCAGTTTCCATGAAAACCCACAAAGAAACAGGAAGAAAATTCAAACACTACACCAAAATTTCCCAGCCATTCGGGTCCAAATCCAGAGCCTTTCTTATTGCAAACCGCTGAGCGACTGTATGGCTCCAAGAAAATGTATGAAACAAAGGTGATCGAATTAGATTTCCTTTTATGTAAGTGCTGCTCTTAAAAATGCACGTCTAAACTAATTAGTCAGTTAAAATCAGGTCAGCTGGACAAAAAAGCCAATAGAAGTGTCATTTTCTGTTAGTTAAGGGGAGTGTGTGTGGATGTGTGTGGATGTGTTTGTGTGTGCGCACTGACATTTGAAACTAACACTTAGTTAGCGGTCTGCTGTGCATCCAATATGGGAGCACAGCCCACTGCTGCTGAACTTGGCAGTTCTGTTTGTCTTATTGAATAATGCCTATAAAATACTCTATTCTCTGTGTCATTATGTCTTGTGTGTGTGGCTCTGCACAAAAGTGGTTTTCCCATTTCTACAGTCTGAAGCGTTACATTAGAAATTGCCAAGCCGTGAGTCGGACACGTTGTCCATCATTTGTTCTCCATTAGACCTGGAGAGAGATGCTGAGCAGTTACTGTGAATCGCACATAAATCAGCACTGAGACTAGTTTCCAGCTCTGCTCTGTTCTGATCTTCCATCCAGGATCCATGCTGTGTTAATATTTTGAATAACAGTGCGGCTTGCTGAACATAATTATATATTTCCAAGGGAAATACATCACAAGCCCTCTATAAGTTTGACAGACGGGTTGTCCAAAAGAAATACTTTCTTTTGCTTCGGCTTTGGAGAGGCTGGGGAATAAAACACCGACCAGCCACTGTTTGGTTACTGGCGCTAAAAATTTATCTGAGAGATTTGTCTGCCAAAGTTTATTTGTAATACTTTAACTGTTAAAGTTACCCTGAGGATTTTTTGGAAACAAAAGTTATGTTTCAATTTAATGCTTCTTATCTAACTCAACTGTGTGTATCTTTGAAGACAAAGTGAATCTGTCCATCTTTATAAAACATTGGCAAAGTCAGCTTTTTTGAAACACTTTAAACCTGCAAAGTTTACAGATATGCTAGCTTGAACTGCTAGCAAGTATCCTTCCTTTGTTAGCACCACCAATTGCTGAATGAAATGAAACCATGGGCACGTCTGTGTACTGCATCACATTGTGGGGGAAAAGATCAAGTGGCAGCAGCAGGGGGCAGTGACAAAAAGCTTTAGAGGAGTTTGTGGCCCCACTTGTCCCACTTAAGGCCGAGGATTGGTACTCGACATCTTTACGATATCGCCTGAAATAACTGCATTCGATCCTTTTTGCTACAAGGACCTGATCTTGGACTGTCTCGACTCCGGGCTGAATTAGCAAACTTTCTGTTGCTGCCATCTCTGGAACTGCTCTTCTACTGATGAACAATCAGTTTAACGACAACCTAGTTAGCATGTGCTAATACAGCAGCAGCAGCTAACATCAGATACTGAGCTATGACAGAGTCCTAACAAACTTACACTGTAAAGCTGCAATGATTAGTCTATTATTTAGCTGACTGCCAGAAAATTAATTGCCAACTATTTTGACAATTGATTAATTTTCAGTAATTTTTCAAGCAAAAATGTCAAGTATTTGCTGGTCCTAGTGTCTCATATGTGATAATTTGCGGTTTTTCTTTGTCATTTATGATAGTCAGTGACAAATCTGGCATTTGGACTGTTGAGTGGACAAAGACAGTTTTTCCTACATTTTATGAATCCCAGAAGAAAGGAAAAATTCATAATGAGCTCTTCTCTTTGTCCTGCCTATTTCTCCTGAAAATAACTGAGCTCAATGTAACATCAACGAGATTTTGACCTTAAACCAGTTCCTGAGAAATAGCCCTCCTCTTGTCTCAGCCCAATCCAAATTTAGGATCTTAAATTGCTTTTTTTCCTCTCTCACTGCAGTAATCTGTGTTTAGAGATAACAGTAAGATCCAAATGAAAACCTGATTGGCTTATAAAATGAGCCTGCACAATTTCAGAAACTTGTCTCAGTGATCAGATGGGGGGAACCAGATAAGAATTTTGTAATCTCCAAATAGGAGGCTGATTTATTTCTGTTGAGACAATGAAAAGACTATTGTGAGCAGCAAAATTTTCCTCTGGGAAACAATAAATCATAAAGATAATCTGCAGATTAATCAGTAATGAATACAAATTTAGTTGGAGCATGTTATTATGAATTAAGTAGCATTAGCCCTGTGATGCTAACAGTTATCCCTGTCACTGTGTGCGCCACAACAGCGGCAGCAGTCTGGTGTTTCAAGCTGAGCATGATGTATTTGACAAAGTTGGCAGTTTCGTGTGCGAAGATGCCTCTGAAACATTTTAAAAGTATCGCCATACTATATGCCACTGCATTTACATCGTGGGTATTGACTAAAGTACTCTATGGTATTGGTATCACTTTAAGGGTATGCGTATTGGTACAACAATATCCAGTTCTGGTCCCACTCACAAAAAGATTGCTCCCTAGTGCCACAAGTGGTCAAAAACCCTATAGGGTACCATTAATCAACATTTGCTTGGTGGCAGATTGTAGTTTTGGCTGAGCAGAGGAAGTGGGACAAGCTAATGAGTCTTACTCCAAGTTTAAAATGGTTGGTACCTGTCAAAGTTAGGAAGTGAGCTAGTGTCCTAAAATTACATATACCAGCTTCATGGGTGGATTAAAAACTCACTGCTATATTGTATTTACAATTTTATCACAGTTCTTGCTTGGTCGTTCTAGTATGCCCATGAGCTAAATTTCTTTCTCCATCGTAGTTCATCAGCAACTGGATCAATTAAACTATTTCTGCCTCCACACAAGCTCTGTGAGGTCTGTGGTTTATAAAACTTATGGTCACTAAGTAGCAAAAAAGGCTGGTGAGTAAAAAAAATCGGCCCCCAACTGTGGTGAGCAAGACACTTGGACCGTAGCAAATATTCTGTGACATCATGCTTCTGGCACTGATATGGATCAACACATCAACTCATCAGGACCAGATTAGTGACATTGTTCCTCTGACTATAATGTCTTTCTGTGGCCAGTTTTATGAGCGTGACTAAATGAAAAACAATGTTTGCAGCAGAATAATAACATTTGGCTAACTTATAAAGTTCAGCAACCGAGTGACGGAAAATGCAATGCAGACCTTCAGCCCTTAAGAACTTTTTATTTCAGATGAGTAAAACATAATTGAGTTGTGAGGAACCTAACTTTAAATTTAAGTCAAGCCCCAAAGCATAAATACATCCCTTTAAGATGCAAGACCAGGCAAACCATGACTGGTGTGCAGTGCACAACAAGTAGGAACACATGCCACAAATGCAATTTTAAACCATTCTGACATGCACATCCAAACCTTATTTGCTGCTATTTTACTACATGATTTAATTTCGGCCTCCTAAAGGTTCTCGGCTGTTCCATGGGTCTGAACGAACAACCTTCATGAGCATAATTCCACCTCAAAATTCACTTAATTTATCTTCTCACCACATCTAGACTTGCCATAATGCTCTTATATTGTTTCCTTCATTATATTTTTCCAGGTCTTTGTACATTTTTTACCACTCCTTCAAAACACGGTCTATGAATGCAGATATTTGTCCTTTGTCGTGCTCAAATAAAGTGTCTAACTGTCAGACGAAGGTGTTGGTGTCAAGTCAGTTATTTTTGCCTGAATTAAACCTAAAAGAAAATATCTCTTGCATTAGAAATTTTGATATCAATCATTTATTTGTCACATGAAATCATACAAGGTACAACTCCAGTGAATGTGATCTTATTAGCTCCCTCAAACTGTGGCGTGCAATTCAGTCCTTTTTGGCCTCCTCTTGCATTGCAGGTTGCTGCTTCACAGTCGTTAATTTTTCCAGACAGGCTGCAGTGCGTGTGTTTATTGATGTTTATGGCATTCCGGATGGTTCTGGTAATCCATGGTTTCTGATTGTGAAATGGTTTAATGGTTGTTTTGGGTTCAGCTGCTTCTGTTGCTTTACGAGTTCAATCCACCACAGGCTAAGAGAATCCAACAATGTCATCTGTGACTTTGATGGTGGTGTGGTGGAACGTGCTCCAGACTTTGACTGGCTCTATCTCTGGCATCGGGCATGCATTGCAGTTTGTTTACGTATCTTGAACTGGAGATGGCCACATGGTTGCTGCTCCTGAACACATGCAGCACTGCTTTGCTGCCTCTGCAGCGACATCTGAGCGGCATGATCCAGAGGTTTTATTCCCCTTGTGGTGCAGGGCACCATCATTCCATGAAGCACTCTGAAAGCACCTCGCCCTCTGTCAGATGAATCAATGAATACAAAAAGAGTCACCTGGTCGAACGGTACTGTCCAAGATTTGACCATGTTAAGGTGAAACAAATTACAGCTCCTGATATCCTGTTGAAAACTGATGCAGCACAGAGGTTGTCCGGTGTATTTTTTCAACCCTTGTACAATGGCTAGCGGGCTACCAGGATGCTAGCTGACAGAAAGATCCATGCTTGCCACAATGCCTATGGATGCAGAGGTAGTCTTGCTTATCCATGTGGTTGGGACTGTAGCTGGTGCCAATCTTTACCATCTTTTCCTCGTTTACATTTGAAAACCTTGACCTGGCCAGCTAGCAAAGTCGCAGGAAAGAAATGTTTATAGACTGGCGAGTTGGTTTCCTCATCCTGACAGGTGACCAAATGGCAGCATTTAGGGCTGAAAAATGAAGCCAGCACAGAAAATAAAAATAAAACTGCAGGTCTTTGGACGGCCGCTTGAGAGTGGCAGCAGAAGCCAGTCCATCCCCAAAGAGCCTCATGTTAAAATGGCCAGTTTAACAGCAGAAATAAACATGTTTACAACCTGGTACAAAAAAACAGTTTTGGTTTCTAAAGTTTCGTATGATTAAGGGCAGGCCGCTGAAATGAGATCCACCCCTTGCTCCTCCACAGTGCCAGCCTCTTGGCTAAATATGATCACTTCTGGCTCCGAAAAACCAAGATGGCGATGGCCGAAATGCCGAACTCTAGAGTTCGGTACAGGAGTCCACAAACCAATGGTAGCTACATCCATTATTTTTACAGTCTATGTAAGTGACTCGCAGCCACACGCCACCACCGTCCAAAGCCAACCTCAAAAAGCATTACCAACACTTAAAAATTAGACATATGAGCATTAATTGAGCACAAATTTAGCAGAGCTGACAGAGAGTTGACTGGAAATGTCCGTACCTACAATATCTTATATCTTATAACCTTAAAATGACTTGCAGGTAGTTAGGTCATGACTAAACCAGATTTAAACACTCATGTTTTGGTTTCATTGGCTTGGGAATTTATTAGCAAACTAAACTTTTAAAATTGGGCTTTCTCTACTGCCAAGAGACCATTAAATGCTGAATTTGGGTTAAATACGTTTTTTTTATTAAAGCTATAATTTATACTGTTTACATAGTATATATTATAGCAGCATTTATAGCAACCCATTTAATGTTAAATATATTTGTTATGGACCAAGCTTCCTAAAACGATCTAGGCTGCAGCTGTGATCGACTGCAGACGCCGTCTCAACTTAAATGTAGGCACCATAATCACACACTAACACGTGTACATTACGTGTGTTACTGTACCTGCAACTACTCCCCCAAGCCATTAAACTAACAAATGTGTTTTTAATCAATTTGCCTGGTTAAAAGGTTAATCCAGAACTGAAGCTTACCTTTGCTATGAGAGTATCTGGGGAAATCCAGTAATTTGCGAAAATTGCAGAGACTGTCAGTACTTTTGACCCGATGTGAATCTACCGTGTCTGTAATTTGTCGAGAAAAAATTCCAGCACAAATTGCCTACCATAATTTTGGAAGGACGGAGGTCTCCTGATAATACTGATCTTGTGCAAACTGAGCTCACGGTGACTGCAGCTATAATTTGGCTTTGGCAGGATTTTTTCCATTTTCATCCTGTGTAATGTTGAAGCGGGAGTGAAATCAATGAGGGAGGGTTTTGTTTTACTTGACAAACCTCACGACTGCCTCACCTCACAATGGCTACCACTGACGAGAATGTTAAATCAATGAACAAATAAAATGAAATCTTAGAGGATAACACTCTGTTGTAATGACTCTGGAAGCAAATGATCTGTATGAAATGTGTTTTTCAGATTACTCCATTTTAACTAGCTGCCACAGTTTCAGTGGGTATTTCATCATTATTATAACATCATAAATATCTCCTAAAGGTCTTAAACCTGAGAAGCCTGGACTGTTTTTCGCTGGTTTTAACTCACTTTATTTACAAGCTCAGAGAATGGTCACTACATATCTTAGCTAGGCACACGATGTATTGATAATTTAAGGGATGTTTGACTACATAGATATGGCATCACTTGGTATGTCAGTGGTACTATGCATGTTCAAGGGTAGTTTTTATTAAGATAAAACTTGATTTGTATGTCCATGAGTTCTTAACATACAGCAAATATCTGAATGTGAATGGACAGCAGAAAGTGTAATCAGTGTTTCAGAGATGTAAGAATCAATATGCAGTAGTATTGTTTTAAAAAAATGTATGGAGAGAGAATAAAAAACAAATCATTTTATTCCCCATAGTGTTTTTGTTGTTTTCAACTGGGATGTGCATGTTTTTAGTTTTGGTACTACAGTTCCCATCTTGCTTTGGGTGAAATAAACAGAGTATGGAGTCACTGAGTTAGCTCTGGGCTACAATCAGTGGTGGAATGTAACTAGGAACATTTTCTCAAGTACTGTATTTAAGTCCAATTTTGAGATACTACTACTGTACTTGAGTATTTTCATGTTATTGTACTTTATAGTTCTAGTCCACTATGACTACCATCAGTAGGCAATTTATTAATTCTTAAAAGCTACCCTGATATCACCTATTGGTTTGTGGACTCCCATGCTGAAGCCTCGAGTTTTGCATTTTGGCGTTGCTATCCTGGTTTTTTTGGAGCCAGAAGTGATCATACTACTAGCTACAATCCAGGCAGATATAAAGTAGCTGAAACTGGCTCCAACTTATACTTTGATGCTAAGACTTCTGTGGTTTTATATAACATTTTAAATATGGGTATTTTACTTCTAACAGTCAGACAAAAATATCAAGCTGAATTTGGCTAACACTGGCTAACATTAGCTACTCTTGAACCTAAACAAATAAGACTGCAGTAGCAGGAGTGCTGGACTGAACACTGGTGCATTTGGTTGCTTCTAAAATCAACTTTTAATTGAGAGAATTTGCTATTTGTCCTCATTTAAAACAGACACAGACTAACTTTAAGTCTCCATAAAGTGATTTGTTTGAAAAAAAAAAATCCCATGTTGAAATTTTCAGTATTAAGTTTAAAATCAAATTGTCTCAAGACAAGAACAATGGGAAGAAGCAGGGATGGAGAGTGGGTTCAGAGGCCAAAACCATTTGACATCACCCTGTCAAACTCAATACTTAAGTGTCTATGAGTCAAATTCTGTATTATGTTGGAGAAGGAACCAGCAGCTGTGTTTCTCTGGACTGATGCCACAAACACATGTCCAGTGGTCTTAACAATGTCAGTGTGTTCTTAGGTGTGTTGCTCTGGGCGTGTGTGTGGGAGTGAACTGATCGGAAAGCATCTGCAAGAGTTTCACTCATGCAATGAAAAGGTGTAATCTCCGCTCAAAGAAAGAATTATAGAGGCTGATGTCATGGGTTTGCTTTGCAGATCAGAGCAGATGTTGTTGTGAATTAATCCAACATTTTAACTCTGTAGGTCAAAAAAACAGTCCTGCTCAGTCACTGTGACTCTCTTTAACTCTTTCAGCCTCCTGTGGCTAAACTATGCTTAAATACAACACTGATTATATATCTACATTTATCCTAGATGCAGCAGATGCAGGTGATAACCTTTGACCTAAGTCAGTGATCCTCAGGAGCTGTGCTGGACCGCCATAGTGAAGAGGGAGCTGAGCCAGAAGGCAAAGCTTTTGATTTTCTGGTCCATCTCCGTCTCAACCCTCACCTATGGTCATGAGCTCTGGGTAATGACCGAAAGAACGAGGTCCAAGGTACAAGAGGCTGAAATGAGTTTCCTCCGTGGGGTGGCTGGGCTCAGCCTTAGAGATAGGGTAAGGAGCTCGGACATCCAGAGGGAGCTCGGAGTAGAGCCGCTGCTCCTTCACGTCAGTTGAGGTGGTTCAGGCATCTGATCAGGATGCCTCCTGGGTGCCTCTTGTTAGAGGTGTTCAGGGCACGTCCCCACTGGTAGGAGGCCCCGGGGCAGACCCAGAACAAGCTGGAGGGATTACATATCTCATCTGGCCTGGGAACACCTTGGGGTCCCCCAGGAGGAGCTGGAAAGCGTTGCTGGGGAGAGGGATTTCTGGAATACTTTGCTCAGCCTGCTGCCCCCGCAACCCAGCTTCTGATAAGCGGTTGAAAATAGATTGATGGATCTATTTATTTTTGACAATGAACATCCATCAACATTTCTGCAAATGTGCTGGTGTTAGCCAGATATTTCCAGCTGTTGTCCTGTGGCCAGATGTAGAATTAGCAACTCAGGTAACATTAACTACACTACGTCAGCCTAAAAGGTGGAAAACTGAGCAATTTCTGATTCAGTTGTATTTTGTTTTTTAATCAATTTGGATTCAACAAGTCACAAAAACACAAATGAATCGAGAAAAAACTAGAATAACTGCTGACATAAAAAGCGTGCTCCTGTGGGCAACAAACCTACTATTCTTAAATATCCCATGGACAGAGACTCTCACTGCTGCCTGTTCTATTTTGTTATGAAAATGTCGGTGTGCAGCCTTGTTCTGTGGACGATAAACAAGGTGCAGACTTCCCTGTGTGGCAGCGATCATGAGGAAATACAGTGAGTGCTGGATGGACCCCGCCCACATTTAAGGGTACAGTTTGCGGTGGAAACGGTTCAGACGTGGTACAGACGTACCTTACCGTAAGTGTTAGGTGGAAACGGGGCTAAAGACCATCAAAATCCATTTAGATCATTGTTGAGTCAAAGTGGACATTTGTGCCAAATTTAAATAAACTCCCTCACAGCGTTCTTGTTTATGAGAATGGGACAGATTGACAACCTGAGAACATAATGCCTCCGGCCACAGCATAAAATTTGAAACGAATTGTTTTTCACCGACAAACAGGTCTGGATAAAAAATTACAACTTCAACTGTGAAACAGCTGGGTGTTTCCCCTTTGTGAAATGTGGTTTCAATTGGATGCACACATGTACATTAAAGTGACAGCGAAAGATAAAAGGCCCTTAGCCTCTTGCCCTTACACCTGCTGTCAATGCATCATCTGTTTCCATGATCCATCCCGGTGCTGGAATTCAAATATTCCACAGGTTTATTCAGAATAAACAAAAGCTGCCAGGCTGACGATGATGAAACTGTCCGTCTCCCCCCTGTACCTTTCTTCTCATCTCCTCTTGCTCATGAAAAAAAGAATGCCGTGTGGATCCATATTGCCCAACAGGGTCATGAAAGGACACTCATGTTGATATTGTACGTGCTGATCCACATTCAGTTTACATTAGCTGAGGCTTAACTTAATGTCTTGCTGATGCTGGACTGGGTACTATCATAAACCAAAGCCTAGCACTTGAAGCAGCTCTTGGACCACTAACAGACACTGCAGCCACATTAAAAAGACACAGGGACAACTGGAACCTCTCAAATTAACCAACTATGACAGGCTTGTTTGCAAGTCATATCTTGAAACACAATTAATAGCAGAACACACCAACTGAAAGATAACTAAGGGAGTCTCAAAAACACGCTGTTCAAGTGATTTCCCTCGTGATGTGGTGGACAAAGGGACAGTGTACGTAAAGAATGTTCAGGTCCGTTATCGTGCAGAGGGGGTAAGAATGTGTGTAATTTAAGCAGAGTATGTGCATGTGTGCGTGTCCTCTCTGCCGCATGGACAGCGTGTAGATACAGCCATGATAACATTACACTTATAAACATAATGTGGAACAAGGAAAGTGTGTGTGCAGCATAAAGAGGGAAATGCCCGTTTAAGTAAGAGATGACATATGACTATATTACATTTTTCACTGCTACTATTTTTATAAATGAGATTTTTTACGACTGGAGAAAGTGACTGCTGCTCTGCCAAGGTCTCATAGTCATTACAGTTAAGTGGCTGATTTAGCTCAGGATTAGTTTTACCTTCTGAATCAACACTAAAGGACGAGATGGATGTGTTTGACATTTCGTGCACTCTTGTGCCTTTATTATACACCTAATATTTACTATTAAACACATTATATTTTAATCAGTATGCCAAAAAATGCAGGGACAGGGACTTTATTTTTCAAATTTAAGACCTTTTCCTTTGATGAAATTGGCCTACATATGTAGTTCCTGGTTTATGTCTATCACTAAAAATGTGGGAATGATTCACAATTTAAACCGTGATTTAAGACAGTTAATGTACCAAATATCTATGTTACTTTTTAACTTGAGATAACCTGAGATAACGTTTTCGTTTTTACGATGCAGACTTTAAACATGGTGCAAAAGAAAACATTTGCAATAATTTAATTAATTCACATTTATTTATTTTTTTACTTCGAAAACCTACTCTTCGTCAGAGACAAGAATTCACAACTTCAAACAGTTTAAAAAAACATGTTAGAGGACTTCAAAATCTAAAACTAACTGATAACATCTGCACAAAAATGGACTGTTATGATTATCTTTGTTTCAAAATATATTTTTTTGTGAAAATGTTGGCCCTTTAAAGATGTATCCCAGATTTTTTATCGACAATGTCAGATTTCTACAAAAACACAAAAGGGGTTGGCTATACCTTCAGGACTACTGTCTCATGTCGTGTTTTCCAGAAAGGTGAGTAAGTACTGGTAAGATTTATTTTTATTGATAAATTCATTACATAATATATTGCTATCAGGTGTGTCTCAACCATAACAGGTCAACTCTGTAGCTCTTCTAAATCCAAACTAAATAAGAATTCTGGTTTAAAAATGAGTATTTTGATTAGCACTAAGAGATATCTCGGTGACTTTAAAAAGTAAAATGGCTACTCATTACGACTGCTGTGAAATTAATAAATATATAACTTTGGTTGCTACCAAAAGACATTAACTCGGTCAGAGCTTACCGCTAAAATCTATAATGTATGCTATTCAAGAAAATATTGAATTGCTCAGGGGTTGGCACATTACAAGGTTTAACAGTCAAGTCTTTTATCTTTAAACATATATTTTCCGACCTATTTGAGGAGTATAAATCCAAACCCCACCAAAAGTAAGGTTCAGGAATGAGTGCTCTCTAGTTCATCTCTCTTACTGTAGTTTGCCAATGGGGAAAAGTCCACCAAAGCTAACTATGCATAAAATCTCTGAAATGTATTTCACCCCTGTGAGTAAGCTCCACTGTAAAGAAATTATTACGGTCCAAGTTTCACCATCATAGCTGCAAGTGTGACTGAGCCCTAAAAGTAGTCTTTCTTAACCCTGCTCTGTGTCATCTTTGCTGCTAATACTGAAAATAAGCAGGAGGAAACACACCATGCAGGACAGGTACGGTGGGATATACCCAAAAAAAGTACTGTGTACAACATCTTAACTGTTTACAGGTGCTACATGTGGCATTTTAAAGGAACAGTTCGCAAAAACAATATAAACTCACCTCCCAAGGCCCTCTATGGGTTTCTATTTTCTATTGAATGACATAAGGAGTCACTTTGTGATATCACGAGGTTATATGAGAATTGCAGGGTCATGAGATCACATGGAAATCCATTTTGTCAGGCTTAAAATAAAGCATTTGTGTCTGGACAAAGCAGCATCCTGTGGAGAGTTCCTGGCATCTTTGGGCGTGGTCTAGGTGTAGCTCCTTCTGATGACATAGAGTGGCGACTGTTTGAAACATCAATGGCAGCTTCTAAAGAAGTTGGCGTATATGCTGCTATAGCAACAGTTATGTCAGAGGTGGAGGATATTTCTTTATTGAGAAACAAGCAAAGAATGGCACTGAAGGCCTTTCTTGATGGAAAAGATGTTTTCGCTCTTCTTTGATCTGACTGGTTGAAGTTAGTCCATGACAGACGACTATGGACAGATTGTTCATCCAATCACCTGCCAAGTATTTTTATATAATGGTTTCCAATTATGGCGCATTGTTCAGTGGACTTTTGCCGTCTACAAATAATGCACTAGGTATCCTGAGTCCATCTGTGGTTGACGTTCTGGGACGCTGTGTCAGATTTATGCCTGTTACACGCATTGTGTCTTTTCAAAATACACGTCAGTTTTCACAGGAAATGTACAGTTTCTCAAACACACAGTTAGGTTTAGAAAAAACCCATCATGGTTTGGCTTAACATTCATAGGGGAGTGAATACTGGGTTCCTAAGTGAGAGTCCGTTGGTTGTTGGATCACATCCACCCTATAGGGACTTTCCAGCTCCTCCGAAGTCGTGCTGTTTTCTGTTGGCGTTTCAAACTGATGCTGCCCAGTCGTGTATCATGCCGCTGCAAAAGGATGGCTTTTCTTGCCAGTGTCTGATGTAGAAATCACGGACTGAGCAGCAGTATTTGACTTCAGAATGAGAACGGGTTGAACCATCTGGAGCGTCTGGTTAGTTTAAGTGAGAGGAGCAACTGAAAATTGAAAGCACTCGTGCAAACAGATTTTGACAGTGGCCGAACAGAAGACAGCAAAAAAGGTTATGAACCACTGGTAAACTACTGCTAAACAGAGCATTTTGGGATCATCCTCCAGTAAATTTCTTTTTGTTTCACGATAGTTGAGTAAACATAGCTGTGTTTGGATTTCCACAAAACCACAATGAGTACAAGACACTTGGATAATACTGCCCAGGAACTTTAAAAGAGTTTAGTTTGAGCTTTCCTTAACGCCATTCAATAGACTGCTATTCCTTAGACCTTAGACGAGAAAGGTGGATACAGTTTATATTGTTTTGGGGTTAACATGATAAAGAATGACGTTAATTTAGAGACGCAAGTAAAGAAACAACACTGTAATCAAACGTAACCATCACCTCCAGAAACACTGCATGCGGCTGTGTAACAAAGGACCCAGACTGACTGTTTGATTAATGGAGGCCATTGGTTATACTACACACTTTATCTACTTTTCTCTGACCCGCTGTGTTTTCATAAGAGTGTTAACAAAAGTCCTATTGGTTTTTTTAACCTGCCCCCCCCCCATACCACCACCACCCTTCCTTACACACACCACCACCCAGCCACCTACATACAGCAGTTATCTCCCTATCAGCATTCTCCTCATACTGCAACCGCTTTCCCTCCGTCTCCCTTTCTCACAAGCATGCTACACACATACACACATACACACACATCCATCATAGCGCTGTCACACACCCTCATATCAACAGTGCTGCCGTTCTCTCCATGTCTCCTGTATTATTACCCAACATACTCTCTGTTTTCCTTAGAGCCAGCCAGGAAATTAGTTTCATAAAGCTGCAAAGCACACACACACACACACACACACACACACAAAACCCAAAACATCCTGAAGAGACTAAGTGGGGCCAGACAAGCGCTCAACCTGACACACACATACAGTTTTTTTAGGAGAACAATACTACTGTTTAAACCCTGCGGCCCCGACTACCGGCCATTGGAAATGGGAATTTCAGAATCAGTGGGAGTGGTGCGATCAGAATACCTTGCAGGGCACCTAAACAATGCGGTTATTCCTGCAATAAAGCAACAAACATTATTAAGCCTTTGATAAGGTCTTTAAAGCAGCCCCCACTTGGCACACAAGGGGGTTTGTCACAGGAAGCCGAGGGAAACAACCCGTGGAGAATGAGAAAAAGAAAAGCCGTGTGGCTCTGAGCGGTCGCTTTTTCACACACGTCTGAAGAGGTTTGTCGTCGAAATTAAAATTCCACCAACCAATCTGGAAACGGAGACAGTCTGGTGAGCAAAAATAACACTTTCACTGAGTGGATTCTGTCACACGCTGAACAGAAACTAAATAATCCCTCTGGGAAATGTAGATTTCTGTTAATTTTTTTTAGATATGTTACCAGTTAATAAGTTAAGTTATTAAGTGAAGTGTCCTAAAAGCTGATAAACCATTATATACTGTAGTTCAGTTGCTCTCAAATGGTGTGCCGCTGTGATGCCAGTCCATGTGTGCAGTGGGCTTTTGCAATAACCACGCATTATTATAGCAATATTCAACTGGGCCTCCACAAAAAGTTATGAAAGACTATTTAATTGACTGTATCAGTACACTGTGTGCACCCATTTCCCAATAAAGAGGCAAACTCTAGCTAAAAAATGTAATTTAACTTGATTTAATTTGGAAAACTTCACTGGGAACCTCTTTGTCGCTGTTCGCACGGGGGAATTATAAGTGTGTGACATATCACATTATCTTACATTGCTCCCCATTTAAATTGATGATCAATTGTTATTTTATATCCGCAAATAAAATCAAACATTTATGCCGTGATAATAGTGATAACACACGTTATACGCTTGTTACATGCTTGTCCTTTGGTGTGCTTTGGGCACAAAAAGTTTGAAAACCACAGCTGTAGTTTATCCATGAGACAGAGAACTGCCATATTTATTTTCCCAACTGTAAAATGTCCCACTCAGTACACAATCAAGGTCAATATTCTGCAAACAACTGATTTAATCAAAAATGCTTATGTTGTGTGAATATGTATCATTGTCAGATATTTTAAATTTGAACTAATCCATATTTTATATAAAACACGGATTAATAACTGTGTGTGTAATGTGAGAAGGAGTTAAGTTTTAGTAGTTTTAGTTTAATTTTACTGACGAAACATGATTTTCTGGCCTCAAAATCAAACTGTTTTCCCAAGACCCAGCAGGAGGTTGTTACCTGCAAACAAATTAACAAAAAGCAATCACAATAAAAAGCTCTACAGATACAGCGCATATACATTCACTTGAGAGAAAAAATAATTTTGATTCATCTATTTTAATCAATAATTATTAAAATTAAAATCTAAAATTCAGAAAATCGAATGCAATGCGAATGTTAGCTTGTAATGTATGTGAAATGTGAATCCGTGACAACTTTGACCATCACTTTAGCTTTTATTGTCTCTCTTGGATGACATATACTATTAATGATTAGTGGATCTTCAAAAGTTTAAAAATGTATATTAATTTCGACCAGATTATGTGAACTGCATATAATCTCATATGGAGAAAAAAAAAGCATTGCAGAGTGCCGTTCGTGTGGGCCAAAGCCGGCTGCACTTGCCTGAGAAGGACTAAATGCACAAACCCATTAAATATCCCGTGGAGAGACGCTCCCACTGCAGCCTGTTTTATTTTATTTCGAAAATGTCGGCGTGCAGCCCTGTTGTGCGGACAATAAACAAAGTGCAGATGTTCCATCTATGAGGAAATACAACGACGGGGCACTGA
The DNA here is from genome assembly GCA_026686955.1 of Epinephelus cyanopodus. Taxonomy (NCBI): domain Eukaryota; kingdom Metazoa; phylum Chordata; class Actinopteri; order Perciformes; family Serranidae; genus Epinephelus; species Epinephelus cyanopodus. The sequence goes on from CM048934.1 coordinate 16,894,621, forward strand.
GAGCTGGACGGGGCAGTGAGTGACAACAACCCCGTCCACATTTAAGGGTACTGTTTGCAGTGGAAATGCTACGGTCTAGGTATCATATCTGAAGGGTTACTGTTGGTTCCAAAGGACCCATACCGAAAAAGTTTGGTGGGAACGGGGCTCAAGTGAATGCCAGTGTCGCTCTGTGTCTGCTGAGTGTGTAAGAAGGCAATTGTTTGTTTCAATGTTGGCCATATCTACTTTTTAAAAAGGTGATGTCAGTGTTGTGTTGCTCCCAAGTGGCTAATAAATCCAATATTGGTAATCCAGTATTGATCACGCTATAAAGAATAGAGAGAATAATGATTATGCTTTGGACTGGTATGAGCCACACTGCTGCTGCCAACGTGCAACACAGGAAGAAAAACAACTTTTGTGCTCGATTGTATTTTTTCAAGGTTAACAAAGCTTAAAAATATTCACTGCAAAATATATAACAGATGCTGCTTACAAAAACAAACAAATCCCCAGAGAAATTTTAAATCACATTATCTTCCATCAAAGAGACAGTGAGGGATTTTCCTGATGAGATCGATGAATATGATGGTTATGATAGTTTTGTTGGATATGCATGACTGCACAGGACTGTACTTTACCAGCCATACGGGTTCTATAAATCCATGACACGTATAAAAACCCTTTGTCAAATACAGACTAGACTTTGGGATCGTAAAACACACATCTGCAGAGGGTTTTGGAGAGGCTGAATAACACCCAGACTGGGAATGGGATAAATATGTGGGGAGCATGTAAAGTGTCTGTAGCGTGGCGTTAGATATGAAAATAAACTTGACTGGAGGTCAGTGCGATAGCAATCTGGGCCAAGTTATGGAAAATTTGAGAAAATATGAAAAATACGTGACGCAGAAAATGGCACTAGTGTAGACTTTCAGCCGTATTGGAACAAATCAAGTGTGATTAAAATTCTTGTCAATAATCTGATGGACAGTTATTATGGTATGAATGTGGGGTGTGTTCAGAAACTTAATGGACGTGGCAAACATGCAGAGTAAAGGAGTGGATCACTGTGGCACTGTTCATGCACTGAGTGACAGGCGTGACCGATTCTGCTACAAATAAAGTCCACTGGTTGTTTTTGTAACTGTATTCCACGGTAGGTTCAAAACACTTAAACAGCATTTGGACTGAGATGTAAACATGTGATACGACTGGTAGCTGTAATGTGAGTAGAGCAGTGAGTTGGCCAGAAGGTAGAATAAAATATTGCATTAACTGTACTGCCTACTGTGGGATAATGCTGAGGAACATTCAAGATACCCAGAGACATTTTGATTAAAATATAAACAGATTATAGGAGGGTTTGGGGAATAAGATGATTTCACAATGGGATGACTACAAGGAGACACAAAATTACTACAAAGAGACATAAAATGACTGCAAAGAAATGCAAGGAAACACAAAATTATTACAAAGCCACAAAACTACAGAGGGGCAAAACAACAACAATGAGACAGCAAACAACTACAACGAGATGCAACTGCAAAGAGACGCAAAATGACTACAAAGCAATGCAAAACCAAAGAGATGCATAATGGCTACAAAGAGAGGCAAAGAACAACAAAAAGATGCTAAAAGTCTGCGTCTTGCTCCTGTGTAGGAGAGGTGATGTGGCCCTCTGCATGTCTGTGCCCTGGGGCCCACTCTCTCATAATCCGCCCATCCTATGTATAAAATAACTATAATTACATGCACAGCTATCTGATTTAAGTAGGAAAACTGTAATGAACTTTAAGAGGCCCTGCACACCCACAGTAAACCCACACAGTGTATGTGGATGGTTAAAACTTTCCACTTCGCTGATATTCCCAGGACTCTGAGAGCAGTACAAATTGTTCCCTTATCGTTATTATTGGTTCATGCATGGAGTCTGTTGTTATTATTCTGCCTAACTTTAATTCAATTAGAGATCTAATTAGCCAGAATATCTGAAAGCACCCACAGAGAAAGTCCAAACACCCAGCTCCAATTACTTTTCACGGTTGAATACGCTTTACAAAATCAAAATATGAAACAGCAAATGTTTGGCTCAGAAAAAAAAGGACAAATTAAATTTTGTTTTCATTTGCAAAATGTTATCACATATTAGCTTAATCATCAAAGCAATATGGTGACTGTCACTCATAAGAAAATGTGCACACATGCATTTCAAACATGCAGGATATTGCGTTATTTAATGCATTTAATGAGCGTGAAAATTCTTTCCACTCATGATTTTAAAATATCCGTCAATGTGTATGCACGGTAAATTGGCAATGGTAATAAGACAAGACAACATAAAACTGAATCCACAGCAGTCACAATAAAAATGCATTATTGCAGTTGTTTTTGCACTGGGCTGTGTTACTCTGTACAGATGTTTCTCTTCTTCTGCTCACAGTGTATGTTTTATATTTGGCCTTTATCCCGCTTCAACTTCCAGGGAACCCTCTGAAATTTTACTATGTTGCATAACAAGAGTAAACTGTTTCCTAATCTAATCTTTCTATGGTGCAGCTATATTTGTCTCCTCGGTTTTGGGGTAACATAATAAAAGAGTAAAAACACATAAAATTTACCTACCAGATGTCTCCACGGTCTTGGCAGGGCAGGTAGCTCCAGAAGCGTTTTAGGAAATTATATAGAAAATGTATTTCTTTCACAACAGTTTAAAAAATCCCCACAATAACACAAATACCTGCAAGATAGCACTCTGCTAGCTGGCAGCACTATGCCACTGTTAGCCACATTAGCTTAGTGAATAGCTAACAGTAGCCGCTAGCTAACTGATAGCACTCTTGTAGCTGGCAGTACTGGCCACTGTTAGCCACATTAGCTTAGTAGATAGCTAGCAGTAGCCATTGGCTAACTGATAGCACTCTTGTAGCTGGCAGTACTGGCCACTGTTAGCCACATTAGCTTAGTAGATAGCTAGCAGTAGCCATTGGCTAACTGATAGCACTCTTGTAGCTGGCAGTACTGGCCACTGTTAGCCACATTAGCTTAGTAGATAGCTAGCAGTAGCCATTGGCTAACTGATAGCACTCTTGTATCTGGCAGTACTGGCCACTGTTAGCCACATTAGCTTAGTAGATAGCTAGCAGTAGCCATTGGCTAACTGATAGCACTCTTGTAGCTGGCAGTACTGGCCACTGTTAGCCACATTAGCTTAGTAGATAGCTAGCAGTAGCCATTGGCTAACTGATAGCACTCTTGTAGCTGGCAGTACTGGCCACTGTTAGCCACATTAGCTTAGTAGATAGCTAGCAATAGCCATTGGCTAACTGATAGCATTCTTGTAGCTGGCAGTACTGGCCACTGTTAGCCACATTAGCTTAGTAGATTGCTAGCAGTAGCCACTAGCTAACTGATAGTACTCTTGTAGCTGGCAGTACTGGCCAGTGTCAGCCACATTAGCTTAGTAGATAGCTAGCAGTAGCCATTGGCTAACTGATAGCGCTCTTGTAGCTGGCAGTACTGGCCACTGTTAGCCACATTAGCTTAGTAGTTAGCTAACAGTAGGCACTAGCTAACTGATAGCACTCTTGTAGCTGGCAGTACTGGCCACACTTAGCTACATTAGCTTAGTAGTTAGCTAACAGTAGGCACTAGCTAACTGATAGCGCTCTTGTAGCTGGCAGTACTGGCCACTGTTAGCCACATTAGCTTAGTAGTTAGCTAACAGTAGCCACTAGCTAACTGATAGCGCTCTTGTAGCTTGCAGTTAGCCAGTGGCTACTGTTAGCTACATTAGCTTAGTAGTTAACTTTGTTTGTTGTTACTAGTCTCAGTTAAAACATTTGATGCTAATAATTAGGTTTTAAGCTGACAATAGTTTTTAATAGTGTTTTAACCTCTAAATCCTAATTAGCTTACTAGGCAGTGGGGCTGTTCACGTGTGCTAGTTAGCTGCACTTGGTGGAGCAACAGCATGTCGGCAGCTAGCAGTTAACTGGTTTCCAGACTTCTCCACATCATCCTCCTCCTCCGGCCACATCTGTCTACAGGACCACACAGTGCAACTTAAAGGGACAGTCCACCTTCAAATCAAAAATACGTATTTTAAATTCTCCCTTGTAGTTCTGTTTATCAGTCTGCATTGTTTTGGTGTGAGTTGCTGAGTGTTGGAGATATCAGCCGTAGAGATGCGTTATCTCCAGCGTAATGGAACTAGATGGCACTCAGCATGTGCTGCTCAAAGTACTAAAGACAAACATTTGAAAAACTCAACAGCAGTGTCTCTTTCCAGAAATCATGACCCAGTGACTCAAGATCCTGGGTGAGAGAAGGCAACACCATTTCCGGACAATATCGCCAACTCACACCAAAACAGTCTGGACTGATAAACATCCCGACAGGTGGGAGAAAATACATGTTTTTGATTTCAGGGGTGGACTGTCCCTTTTAGAGAGTAAGGGAGGAGCACTTACTTGATCTCTACAACCTCGATCGATACCAGCATTCGCTGTTGAGAAATGTTTCTTAAAGTCAGGATTTCACATACACTTTAAAGCTTATATTATTATACTCTGGATTCATGCTCATTAAAACAAGAAAAAAAAGCCAGCGTCTTTCCAATAAATCATGATGCTTCATCGTCAGTTTACCTTTTCATAACCCACACAAAACCGATCAGAGACATGCAACAACTCCTAATTTAGTAAGTTAGGAACCATTGCACATGTTTAGTACCTTTGAATTTGACTTGGTGTGACCCAGTTCGAGCAAAGCAGCTGAGGGTGTACTTGTTTTGTAGCTCTTAAAGGCAACACTGAGTGATAGAAGAAAACTAACTAATTAATTAACTTACCCTAAACCAAATATACAAGTAACCCTTAATGGAGTTGGACATCATGACTGGCCACTAATTCAAAGAAGGCTAATATTAGCTCTTTAAATGGGTTTGGCTAAAGCTAGACAAAGACTTCAACAATATAAATCCACGTGGGGATAAGATGAAAGCTTCTGTGAAATAATGGAAGCGGTTGAGTGTGTTGGCGTGTGTTCTATGAAGGTACAAGAAGTGCTGGTTCTGTGCAGAAAATAGGATTATATTGTGGCCCGGGGACGTATATTGGCTCAGTCCCACTGCATGACCTCAAGCTAGCCAGTGTCCGTGGAGGAGAATTACAACACGTGAAGCAACATGTTGGATGAGGACCAATCTGATTGCAGCCATAGATTTCTGTTTTCTTTTGTGTTTTGGAGGTGAGCGATAGCCGTCACACTAAAGGGGTGGGTCGATCCAAACCCTCCACACTTGGGAACCCAATAAGTGATATTTCTGGGGTTCAACCAAAATCACCGGAGAGAATGTAAATTTACGTGGCGCTGGTTTATTTTAGATTACTTCCAGAGTATGTGTTGGCCCTGTAGACGTTTACTTTCCATTTCCCAATTCCTCTGGATTCAATCACATTCTTATCACCTCTTTAAAGTTAGTATGATCAGCAGTGCTCAACTTCATTGCCTTGTGAGCTTTTAAAAGAAGCAGTGCCTGCTCCTGTCACCCCATCAGAGTGTGTATTTGCAGTTCCACCAAGGAATGCCTTTCTCCTTTTGGGTTGTTTCATTAGATTAACTACCAGCGGAGGCCAGAAACGCTGAAAACACTGCAGTATATGACCAGAAGAAACTAATTTAGTGCACAAATATCAGAGAAATAATACAGTTTTATGGTGGCTATAGCATAAGTTGGCAGCAGTACCTGGGGTTAAAGTTGTAAGTTGTGCTGGAGCTGCACGCTGTGTGACTTGGCCCATAATTTTGGGGGTGCACCAGTTTTTTCAGGAACCGAAGGGGCATAAATAGTTCGTCAGCCTCCTCTTGAACTTACCCAGACTCTCTGAGTTCATGAGGGGTTCAAACTATGTGATTACCAGTTAGGTGTGGGCCTACTGGGAGAGATCGGTTCTCTGAAATTCCTTATTTAAAATGTGGAAGGTCCAGTCTTTCGAGTCCTTAAGTGCTGTTACCTGTCAACGCGTCTTAAAACTGCACTGATCAGTATTTTATAATAACAACGGATCAAATGAAGGCATGTAAAGTGAAAGCACTGCCTCAACCCACAGAGAACTGGAAGGGCACTCGGAGAGCACAGACCTGCACCAAGACCAAACCCAATCTCGCAGTATTAAAGGTGCAATAGACATTCAGGACATTAATACAGCAGCGACCACATATTTGCCTTATAAAGATATGGTGGATTAATGGCATCCTGAGTAGAGAATTAATGTTTTGGTGTTTGCATTGTGTCCAAATCTGTGTGGCGGAACATGAGTTGGGATGGTGAGTTATTCTAAGCTATATGGAGCCTTTTAGTGTCTTTCAGTTCATTGTTTTGGTTTTACAGCCCAGAACTTGATTTACAGGTACCATCAGTGTTGATTTAATTGTCAGCAAAAAAAATTTGTTTTAGCCAATTATACACTGCAGCTGTGTTCGGAGACGCACACTATCATTCTGCCTACTACTTTCTTGATACATCCAGGCATTTCTCCCGTACACACTGCCAAATACGATGCAGCGTGAACGCACTACATACTCAATTTTACGTTATACTTATGAATATTATGTTGGAATTTGTCATTAAAAAAATGATCTGAAGCTCAATTCTGAGGCTGTCCTGTAAATACTTTTCTCATAGGTAATAAATCTAGCAACTTCTGATCAATCCATGTAAATTGTGATGACATTTAAGATTGAGTTTGACATATATATCAAGAGTGTCTGTGATATTTTCTCCCTCAGATTCTGAGCATGCATGGCGAGCTTCATTTCCTTTGGCAGTATTATCAAATAAAACCATAGTTACACAATAATAGCTCATCATTTTGGTGCTATGAGGAAACATAATGTGACTTGTGTGTAGAGGGATAATGAGGTACATGTAAACAAACTGCTAATCAGCCATTGTTGTTCTTCCTGGCACATGCTCAAGACACAAAGCAACAATGTGCACGAGAGAACTGAGGAGATCTCCCAAACAGCCCCATATTACATGACCGCAGTGAAACAGTGATCAGAGTTTTGAAAAAAGTTTTGTCAGAAATTGTTTCAGAGGCCAAAACATTGAGAAAATATACACGCAGACGGGGCCTGATTATCGGACACAATTAGTAGTGTGATTCAGTGCACCCAGGAGACTAATTTCTAGCTTGCGGTTGGTTCACGTGTTTGGCAGTGAAAGGTCAGTGTGATTATTCTCTGTTACATGAGCGGCAGCAGAAGCTGTGGGAACCTCCACCTTCATAACCTCAGGTGAGGCCAAGAGGGCAGAGATGCAACACTGTGAAGTGGATTGGATTGCATTCCTTGAAAACACACACACACTCATACACAACTGCACAGACAGAGCCGGCTCCTACATACGCGCTGGCTCTGTCCAGCCCTCGGGGACACGCACACACGTCATCTCTTCGCGTGCATGTTTTCTGTAGGACAGCAAGAAAGCACAGAGAGGAGATCTGACACCTCAAAGTGTAGGATGACACCTTGGATTGGCCTTTTACCACATCCAAATGCTTTCGCTGCTTTGTAATGTGCACCGAGACAATGGCAGGCCTGGGAACGGGATGACTGATATGAGAAAGAAGCAAATGAGGTAATGCAACACATTTTAGAGAATAATGTGCAAAGGAGGTACAGACACAAACAGGCAGAAAATATAAACAAGCACAGTGTGTGGATGTAAAATCTCTCTCTCAATGTGTGTGTGTGTGTGTGTTTGAGGTGTGAGAACGCAGAAGCCACGAGCAGGTCTGTAACTCGAGCCCCATGTGAAGTCTCAGCAACAGGAACTGAGTAGGAACAAGAATACACTGAGTCATTACCAACCAGCTACAATGCACTCACATTCCCTAATACTCACACAAGTCCACACACACACACACACACAGATGTCAACCCCCCACATACAACCCACATGCAAACACCCACACACACATAACATACATCCTTTCCATCTCCGCCGCTCCACACTCTAAACTTCTCACAGAGATCATGTGGCCAGGAACGAGCTCTGACTCGCTGTCGAGACGGTGAGTCAAGAATGGCAGCGAAACATCTCTAACCCCGGGGTCCGCAATATAAACACACACACACACACACACACACACACACACACAGGGGTCGTCTAGAGAAGTGGTCCCCCAGCATGTACAGATCATGAGACGACAGGATCCTCGGCACAGACAGGGAAAAGTCTAAGAGGATCGGAGAAGGTCCCTGTCGACGCTCCAGGATAACACATGGTGCGTCAACTACTGCCTTCCAGTAATTGGACAGTAGCTTACATGTCTGGAGTAACGTCTAAACATGACACAGTCTAAATAGCTTCTAGCATTGATGTTTTTATCCAACATGATATATTTTACATTAAGTAATTTAGACGCATCCTGCTCTTGACGATGTGCTGCTGTTTTAACTGCAGGGACTGTGTGAAAATTTCCACTGTCCACTGTGGTTCAGGCTGCTATCTTCTGTGGAGGGAGGGAGAATATTTGTGGCGTATATAAGTCATACGACCTCTAAAAAATAATAATTGGGAGTTGATTGGGATCAAAAGAGGTCTACAATGTGGGTGAATATGAGAGTTACCTTGAGTACGTGGCCAGAAACATGGAGATAATATGCTGCTGTTAATTGAAGAGCTTGTTGTGCTGCCCCCAAGTGGCTAAAAAAAAATCAAGTTTAGAAAAGTTTTAATGAATTCTAAAATACAAAAACAAGTCCGCACACCAGAAACTGCTCCTTTTGGAAATTTTAATGATATCACTACATGTGACGTTTCGGGCACCAGCCGTCATTAGACAAAGGGTTGGTGCCTGAAATGTATTTGTTCTTCTGTCCATCCCTCAGTATTTATCGTTTTTATCGATGTGTATGGTGTTTTTTGAGTCTTCAGTTTGTACCTATTAACACATTTTGGAAATGTTTGACAAGTGACAAACAAATAAACAAAAAAAAACGACAATTTTTTGGTTTGTTTTTAGTTGTATTTGTGACCGCAAATCTTCAAAATGGGAGTTTACAGTGCCTACGGCATGTCTTTGAATGCGGAATGTGTTGCAGCAACAGACAGTTTTCTGAAATTACACATTATGCCAATTTTCTTCCCTGGGTTATAACGAGTGTAGGATAATTTTCCTTAAAATATGATGACTTTAAACCTGGTGAGATTGTTTAAAATTTCGAACGTACTTAGGCACAGCAGTACTTTGAACTAAAGTTACCGTGCTAACATTTGCTAATTAGCACTGACTAGAGAGTGCAGCTGAGGTTAATGGGATTGTTATAAATTTTACAGGTAAAAATTTTGATCCAAACTTCACAGCAATTTATCCAGTTGTAGTACGAACATTTCTTTTAAAAGGTGGCACTAGAGTAAAGGTCAGGGGATCACCTGGATGCATCTGTCTTATTACAAACTTTCTTGACAATGCATCCAGTCATTGTTGAGATATTTCAGTTTGAAACAAAATGGCCGACTGACTGAGTCAAGCTGAGTCATATCAGACTCAGATACTGTACTCTGTAATAGAGACTCAGATTAAGATCAGGTGCAAAAATATGCGATCAAATGGAGCACTTTGATTTTAATACTGAAACAGTTCCTTCATACTAGTCTGACTCCTGGGCTGAGACTGTGCCTCTCCTCCTCTTCCACTCCCTGCTCACTACTGTTTTGCTTACTGCTGCCTTAGATTATTGTGATTACTTAAAAGAAACACAAATAACCCAGAGTGTTTTCCTCCACTATACCAGTGTGATAATGGGTGCCAGTGAAGAAATAGGTCTGGCTACATGAGACTACTTCAGACAGTGGTTCTGGCTCAGGGGCCCCCGAGTCCTTGGGGACGGTGAGCCTGTGTCGTAATTCATCTGTGTTTTCCAAACTTTTTAGCCTGTGAACCCTTAAAAACTAAACTAGTAAATCCATCTGCATTTAAGAGCAATATTAGCTTCTCAGGATCTTTCACGTGAGGCATAAAAACATATCACTGTTATTATGAAAAGACCCTTTGGATTTAGATTGTTTCTGGGGGGCGTCCCAGCACTCCTTCACTATTTCCTCAAAACTGACTGCACCCCAATAGATCTCTTAACAGACCTGAAGATCCAGGAGAATAAATTGTATTTGTCCAAAAAAATCAGAGTAAACGCTGAACATTTTCATGTGATAAGCTGTAAAAATTGTGTTTTGTCCTACTTTGCGTTGCCAGCTGAAGCCACACAGTCATAAATGCATCCATTCACATACACTTATCATTTGTAGGGTCACGGGGGGCCTGTAGCTTAAACTAGCTAATAATGAGCGACATAAAATTATGATTCAAACTCTCCAATTTTTGTGCCGTGGGCCTCTGCTGGACCACCTTCAAGACTGTAATAAATAACCTCATAAAATGAACCATTTTCTCGACGTCTAAAAAGGACATGAGGTAATTGCTGATTATGATTGTTTTGTGTTTAGAACTGTTGAATCAGATCATGTTCACAAATAATTTTATGGTAAAGGCATGGAGTGTTTACCTGTGTGAGGTTATTATGTGCTTTGGTTTGGAGCAAACTGTACTGAATCATCATCGAGCCAATTATCTGAAACGAATCAACGCAACGCTGGACAGATTATTTCTCTGGCAGTGACTCAACATAATGAATCACGATGAAGGCTTCGATTAATTCATACAGTGGTGGTTCGTCTCACAATGCATGTAAAGAGAAAACAGATGTGCTAATAAAGACATCACCGCATGCTGCGCAACAACAGCTTTGAGCAGGATGCAACAGAGAAGGGACTGTGATGAAGGCACAATATTTTTATACAGCCAAACCATAACAATTAGGGTTGATGCAGAGATTAGATCCTCTTGGAAATGTTGGATTGTGCTGGTCATGATCTTCCAGATGGATCTAACTGCAATTATCAATCAACAATCTCATAAATTTGTGATGGATGTAATGTAAAACAAAAGAAAAAGGACTACTCATGATGAGTTCACCAGAAAACAATATTAAGTGTACACAGTATGAATATATTGTAATATTGTATTGTGAGTCCTCTGGCGATTCCCACCCCCAACAGGAGGATAATTCGTGAATGCTTCCTTTAGCAACAGTTACCTCGAAGTCGTTGTGGTTGGATTTCTATGAGCACATGAATGGATACAAGAGACTCTGCTAATGCTGCGCAGGATTTTTCAGACATTTATTGTACGTTTTATGACCATTTTTCATGTCATTGAACAGCCTCTGTCAAAAACTGTTTCCACTGTTATGCTGTTAGCCAAGGGGGGTGAGTGCGATATAAAATTTATATAGTTTTCTTAGCAAACAGTTGCCCATTTAAACATCTAGCAGACACGTAGCAACATTAGCATTCATTTGGAATAATGTTCATGTCCACACGATGAATATCAGTCCAACATTACTTTCCTTTTATCTTGTCTTTGGTTTCCTCCAGCTCCTAAGAAAACGTGTGGCTCTTTTGCTGCGAAATTCTCCGCAAAGGTAACCAGCTAGTTGCTAATTGTGTCTGTTGTTGTTTGATGCTGGGCAGGTCCGGTACAGACATTTTTTCTTTTGCTGAAAACCACCTCCTGCTACCAAAACAATGTAAATTGACATTCATTTTTTTGCCAAGTGCTTGTGGCCACGACCTTTTAGCACCCAAAACAAAAGGTCATGCTTCTGCAAACAGTCAGCAAAAGTGTGTTTCAAATTAATAAGTCAGGTGTAAGTGAAATTTCAGCGTCCCTGGAATGTTTTTCCTGGCAGTACAGCGCTGCTTCCAGGTGAGACTGAGCGAAAGAAGACAATTCAGTGGTTAAATAAAGCACACAATGAACCGAGGCTGAACTTTAAGGGTACCAGGCTGAGAGAAAAAGAGCATGAGGCCCAGATGAGTTGACCTGCTCAACCTTTTAAGTGTAAATAGTCCAGAATGATAATAATCTGCTCATGAAGGAGGATCAGCAGGGAACTGGATGGTGCCAAAGTTTCCAAGAGCAAGACATTGAATTCTGTCAACTCCGGGGCTCTATAGATGAAACCGATGGATTCAGTATCACATTATTAGGGACTGTCTTTCCATCCTATGTGAAGAGGGGCCAAAGGCCAGACATCAGCAGAGTTAGGGGTCCCCACTAGATGACTTTGCACTCTTAATATTGATGCACTTGTGAAGGCTGAGAGGTGCCGGATTTCAGGAGCAATATAAACAGTGAGTAGCTTTCTTCATGTAAATACTGCCTCAGAGGCTTCCCACCCTGACCAGAATACAGTTCTCTGAAAAAGCAATGCATACTCATTGTGGTCATATTTAACGATATTGAAAATTGAGCAAAATGTTGTCAATCAGCAGCTTCAGTACAAAAGAGTCTGTATCAGACTTTCTACCTTAAAACAGTGTGGGTGGATCCCTATTACTAAGACATGGCCAAAACTTCTGATTCGTAAATAGTTCGTGAGGCAGGGTGCTTCTTCATGAGCTTCCACTGTAGTTTGGTGTGGTGATGTCAGCATTACCTGCACATGTAATGACAGTAAGTAGTACTGAACGTGTGAAACCTGAAACATATTGTTGAAATTGCACTTATTCTTTAAAATGTATTTCTTAAACCCTCTGAAACCTGAGCAAATTGGCTTGGTTTGAAACATGGGAGGAAGACAATGAGCAACAAAAGAAGATATGACCTTCCCAAGAAAGTAGTAAAAACAGAACATTTAAAACGGGAAAATTAGTCAAAAAAAAATAAAGTTAACAAATAAAAGGAAATGACCTAAAAAAGAGGTGCGTAAAAATTAAAATAATTCTGTACCATAATTTCAAATATGTTTAAATAGTATTTTTTCCTTAGTTTTTTAAAAAATATTTTCTATTTCTATTAATTTTTTGCTTTTAAAAACAAGAAAATGATTTTTTTTTTAAAGAAACTTAAAAACAAACAAGGAAATAAACTAAAAAGTGCTTAAAAATAACAAACTGTACCATAATTTTCAATATTTAATCGGAATAATTAAGTAGTTAAGTATAATTTTTCCCTATTTCTTTTTGGATAATTTTCTGTATCTATAAATTTTTTTTGCTATTTATGGGACATTTCTTAGCAAGTAGCTCATCACCTTTTTTCCCCAATGTTTTTGAGAGACATCGCACCATTTTGTTCAGGGTTCAAAGGTTTAAATACTTGTGAAAGGTGTCTGAAAGCAGCACAAGAAAAGTGATGTTGATTCAAAGGTTTAAACTGAGAGAAAAGGAAACATTTGAAGGTCCAGCCCGCCTGAGATCAAATCAGACTGTGTGACCCATGAACTAAAATAAATTTGATACACTTGAGTTGTTGTTTTTTTTAATCGAATCCCGAATCTAGTATCAAATCTGCTCCGATCAGTTCAGAACCCTTATTTCATACGGTCAGCCATGGTCAAACATTTCCATACACTTGTACAGAACATGTTTACGATGGTAGTCTTGAGTTTCCAATATTTTACTTTTATTTTCCTGTGATTGAATGATTGGAGGACATACAACTTTGTTACAAAAAAAACATTCAGGAATTTTTAAACTTTCGTAAGTTCAGAATGGATCTCCTGAAAATGTGACCAAATCTGCTGGGTCAGAAATCTAAATACAGCGACCTGAATGATCAGTTTTGGTAATGTACAAACTTGTGTCGTGCAAATTTGCTTTGTGGCACAGGCTCTTAACTTCTTCTGAGTGGTAGTGATTGAGTGCAGCTGGGCAACCTCTCTGAGCTCATTTAAATAGGTCTTGCTAAACACACTCATTAGTTTCAGCTACAAACAGTAAAAATATGAGAACACAGCTTGGATCTGACAAACAGAATCATTGACCAGAACGAGTCAGGAAACTCACATGGAGCCAAAACAGCTACATGTCCTCTGATCAACTGTGGACACAACTGTTTTTAAGTATAAAGCGCATGGCAGAGTTGTGTCATCGCCACAATCAGAAGGAAAACACAAGAAATAACCTGCAGCTGAGAGAGAGTTGGTCAGGGTGGTCAAGAGTCAACCAGCAACCACCCAAAAGCAGGACTGGGATGAATCAGAGGCTGCTGCAGGACAGGTGTCACTGTCCACAGTCTGTTTTACATCGCCACGGGCAGGAAGGAAGCTCTTGCTCCAGAAGCGGCACCTCAATGGGAGACTTCAGCCATTTTCAAAATTCATACGTTATTCCTTTGGTCTATGATTGTCCGAATTTAGTAGTAAAATGTAAAACGGACACTTCCAGACTGTCCGATCCATCGACACCGTGTGCTTCCACGATGATTGTTTTATTGATGTCCTGTTTTTCTGATGTCATACTAATGCGTTTAAGCTGCTGGAAACTTGCACAAGAAGAAGTCATGGCAGAGAAGAAGAAACGGTCCTACGAGTGGCTTAATTCCAAGAAGGATAATGACATCTATGCCGCTTGTAACCGATGTTGAAACATCTTTCTGGGTGACATGGGCTTAAATTCCAGGAATGAGAGCTCCCTAAGAGAATAGCACGTCTGTTACAGAGGGTAAATATCCTGCCTACGCCCAAATTTTCCGACTGCATTTTTTTCCACTTAAAAATGATTTAAAGGCATAAAACGATACCATATATATGTTGCAGGCTATAAACGACTCAAATTGTGACCTTAATGACTCTGAAACTAAGAGCTCATGTGACCCCTATGACTCTGCAAGGGTTCCCACCCACACAGGGTTTATAGCCTGCAAATTCGTACCAGTCGTTTAGAACTGAAGAAGCCTCTTGGATGAGAGGCGAAACGTCCTCAAGAAACGCAAGCAAGTCCAGTTGCCTACGCTATTAGCACTTAAGGTTTGTCCAGTAATGTCCATTTCATGAAATATCAAGTGGTGCGACCATCAAGAAACATGTCCAAAGACATGCAGGTTAATTGGTGACTCTAAATTGTCCGTAGGTGTGAATGTGAGTGTGAATGATTGTCTGTCTCTATGTGTCAGCCCTGTGATAGTCTGGCGACCTGTCCAGGGTGAACCCTGCGTCTCGCCCAGTGTCAATTAATAATGGCTTTGGTGTCAATAACACAATCTCGATGCCCATCCCTATTAGACATCTAATACCAGTAAAAAAAACACGAGGAGATAAAATATTCAGTGTGATTTTTTTTTAGAATAGACTGTATTTTGTGAACTTTTTTCCAAACTGGAACAATTCCCAGGATGAGGTTTGATTGCAAATAAACACAGACACGTTTAAGTCAGTGAAATAATTTAGTGGGACAAACAATTTTACATAAATTAATTCATGTGTCATGATTCTCTCTCTTTGTATTCTTTAGCCCTTCCACAGCAGCCCAGAAACACCTCCACCCTTCCATAAGGCATGACATGGTTTTTGCAGCATTGTCATTATGCATGTATGATTTTCTTTTTTTAAATGAGAATTACAACAGCCACGTTGATAATCGAAGAGTCTCTATGGCAAGACAACACTGCATAGTTCCCAGGCTGGTGTCTCACGCCGTATTACAATTCACAAGAGTCTATATGACAAAAAAAAAAAAAAAAAAGACGACATTTCTGGAGAGTTCCCAGGCTGTCAAGAAGTCTTTATGGAGTGTAAGTGTGTGTGTTAGATCCTCTTCTCACACTCCTGTATGCTTCACCCCCGAGGCTACAGGAAAGCTCACAGGAGAGAAGAGGAGGAGGAGGAGGAGGAGGAGGAGGAGGGGAGGTGGCTGGGCATCCATCAGCCCAGCTCAGAGTGCTGTGTCTGGGCTCGCTGTGACAGCCGGAGGGCAGGTACGGAGCTCCCCAAACCTCTCTTTATCCCTCCTGATGTCTTTATTTCTCCTCCGCTCCTCTTGTCAGTATCTATGACAGAGGATTATCTGTTCCCACCTCCTTTTAAAAGTCTCTCTCGTAGGTGCAGCTGAGAAGCAAGATGGCATTTCTGCTCCTCAGAGCTACAGATTTCTCACTTCTGTTTTTTTTTTTTGTAAAGAGAGAAAGAGCAGGAGAGAAAGGAAAAAGCCAA
The DNA here is from genome assembly GCA_026686955.1 of Epinephelus cyanopodus. Taxonomy (NCBI): domain Eukaryota; kingdom Metazoa; phylum Chordata; class Actinopteri; order Perciformes; family Serranidae; genus Epinephelus; species Epinephelus cyanopodus. Next base: position 16,910,668 of record CM048934.1, read on the forward strand.
AAAGGAGCAGATGTGAACTATTCCATTGACTTATTTCTCATGTGTATCTGTACTACATCCTTCTGGGTTGAACATGAAATTGGGGCCAGCAGTGTCAGTGAGGATGAATCATTGTTTCTGAGTTTTTTCCAGTGGTGCACTCTTTCGGAAAGCCAAAAACGCCTCCATCTTACAGGAAAAAAAAAGATCCATTGTTCTGTAGTCGCCTGTGCAAATGGAGCTCGACTTACGTGGAACAGCCTTTTTCTTTTTTAAACTTGAAGAGGTACAAGGTGCGTTTCATTCGAGTGTGCAAGCTGGTGTCTTCTTCTTCTCCCCCTGGTCTACAGAGGAAAGATGGCGAGGAGGAAGGAGGGCGGAGCTCAGTTGAAGAGGATGGAGTCGGGGTCTCTGTTGGCGATGTGTGCCATGTGTTTCAGTATGTCTTTTTTAGTGATTATTCCCAGCAGCCTCCTGAAGACAAACAGAGAGAAACGGAGAGAGAGAGGAGAACAAAAGTCATGGAAAAGCTGATTACTTCATATCGTACTTTGTTTGCCTTGTCACGGAAAGTCAAAGAATCGACAGAAAGCAGAGACACACACATATCGAGGGGCGGTCTGGCCTCCAGTCTTGACATGGTGGCTTAGCTCAGTTTTATTACCGTCCCAGAGGGAAACTGGCACGCAGCGGGAGATCAGTGTAACACGCAAACACAAAGTAAACAGAGCGAAGGAGAGGAAACGAGGCTCTGATCGCATTAAAGCCAATTACAGCTGACACATCAGTTTTAAACACGTTCAGGTTCATGCTCAGGACACCTACAAACAGGTTACGTTCAAATAGAGTCAAATCTAGATTTCACTCTCCTTCAAAACAACGGCCGGGCTGGCAGCCTGCGGTTCAACATGGTCTGACGCAGACAGAAATAAGAGGCATGATGAATAACGAGATATTCAGAAAATAAATGTGGCGACAGAAGAAAGCGCTCAGATTTCGACACACAAGATGTGAGCTGAAGGAGCAGCTCGGCAGTGCTGCTTTAAAGACAGACTACATTACTTTTGAAGGATGACATAAAACGTTCTTCAAGTTCATAGCAATAAACAACACATTCAGGGGTTTTATTGCTACAGCCTGTCTTGGTCTTGTATGATCTCTCAAAAAATATTGTTGCTGTCAGTCGATAACGTTCAAAATAAAGTCGTTTTTCAGCATAAAAAAAATGACATGTTACGTTAATGTATTTCAGTTAGCTGACAATTCATTTAAAGAAGTGGGTCAAACTCAACAAATATTTTCGACACTTTTGAACAGGATGGAATTAAAATAAATATGTTAGAACATATTAAATAAAAAGCTTGACCACTAAATATCAACACAACTTTGGGATGAATTTTAAGTTCATTCAACTAACTGTTGCTTGTACTAATCTGAATTTACTCTATAAGGCCAGAGTTGGAGCTACTTAAAAAGATGCATACAAATGGTTGCCTTAATTTTTTTTAAGTTGAACCAGAGAGTCTTATTTAGAGTGTATTTTGGTGGCTAATGTGAGCAATCTAACGATACTCAGTTTATTGTCATAAAGGGGTAAAGAAACCAGGAAATATTGACACTCCAGAGACTGGAATCAGAGACTTTTTTCTTCTTAAAAATTTCTCAACTTGATTAATCCATTACAGAATTAGTTGGCAATTATTTATATTATAAATCAATTATATCAATTAATTATTGCAGCTCTATTACTTGCCATCCACAGGTGAGAACTGTAGGCCTGTAACCGATTCAGAATTATGTCAGCTGATTTGCGCTGTTCAGCACGACGGCAAAAAATGCTGAACTCGAGGCTTCACAGCGTCCACACACCAATGGGTAACATCTAGGTACACTGTATGATCACTATACTCAAGTGTATATTATCTTACACCCTTATCAAGTACACAATTTACCCCTGTTTGAGAAACATTTACTGATAACTAAATTACTAACACATTTATTTAGGCCACATTTAATACCGCTCCACAGATTCCTCTCATTCTCACTCAAGGACACTTTCATGTGTAGACAGGAGGAGCTGAGGATGTAACCGCGAACTCTGTGATTAGTGGTTGACCTGCTCCACCTCCTGAGCCACAGGGAAACATATATCCTTGACCTGTTTTTAAAGATTTACATCCTCAGAGGGAACCACTGGGCTGAGAGCCGCAGAAAGTACTGAGAGACAGACTGTGGATATGTTGGCAATAAGAAAAATATAGAATATCACCGGCCTCATCCATTGAAAAAACAAAACAATGAAACAAGCAGCTTTTAAATACTTCAACAAAGTGGTCAGCTCTCTCAGAGTGAGTCACCCTGGAATCATGTTGCTCACAAAAACAATTCGATTTGTTTGTACAATAAGCTTGAAAATGTGAATTTCACCTGCTTTAATGGAGTAACAAATACACAGAGCGAAAACACGAGACAAAAAATAACCACACTCAAGGCTGACAGGATGTTTTTTTATGGTCTCTGTTATAATGAGGTGTTACATTTCCAAGTAAAGCTCATAAAATAAGCTTGTTTTCCAAAATAAATCGCAAACTAAATCAAAGCTGACAAAAGACAAGAAACAAACCCAGGCTGGAGCTGCTCTGACGCCAACAGGCAACCTTCAACTAAAGATACTAACTACAGATATTCTGGGAAAACACGACAGTTGCCAGTCAGAGCGATGAAATTAAAAGTATCCATCTCACAGGACGGCCGCAGAGATCACGCGATGCACTCTTCACGCAGCCCCCAAGGTCTTTTCTCTGAGTGTGTCAGACTATCTTCATTCCCAGACAATGAGTGATAAGCTCGCTCTGAAACCTCACGTGAAAACACAGATCCTGCCTGACCCAACCGAAGAGACAACTCTCTTCAGCCATATTCCATTCTTCCTTCTGGCGTGACGCCCAAACCCTTCCTTCGCTGACCCCTTTTATGTGCCTCCTCTTGTTCCCATTTACCCTCTATGCCATAAAAAAAATGTGTGATTCCTCAAAAATTTCCCCATTTTCCTGTCACACGTGGATCCACTCTGGTAACTCCGGCTTTCTGTTGCTGGCCGACGAGCAGCCCCTCTGAAGAAAACATGTGTGAGTCCTGAAGAAGACGTTGTGCCTGTCAACAGCCTTTTAACAGCTGTGTGTGATGTCGACAGTGCCCATGGGCCAGGCAGTGAGTAAACCTTAAATTGCTCATTGTAATGAGATGTTCTGGGGGAAAGCAGTGGCTAAATGCCTGAGAAGTAAACACGGAGAGCTAAACTCAACTCAAAGGTACTGGTTAGACTTTTGTTGACAGCAGTTTTGTTGAGTTGGTTAAAATTACGCTTGATCAAAACGAGCTGACTTCCCCTCCAGGCAGCGAGTGCTTAGAAGCTGCGCTGGGAGACTTTACACATCTGCTCCAACTGGCAGCAGATGAAATGTTAAAGGGCACGCCACTGATTTAACACATTAAGATCAGCTTACAGATCGTTACCCATTTTCTGCAACGGCTCATCTACATATTCCTCCACGATGTCTCAATTCTCCGAGGCTGTGTATTGTAAAAGCTGGTCAGAACAAGACTTACTCAAACGACTAACCTCCCCAGCTGAGGGTTTTTACTCCTGCAGGAAAATGAGTACCACGTGTGTTGGGAACGCAAAGCGACAAAGAAGAAACCACGAGATATATTGTTACACATGTGCGCAGGCTACTATAAGCCGGTGTTTGACAGTGTTTGTAAAATACACTATTTCTGTACACTCGTGAAAATATACATAATTCCACTCCCAAATCCCCGAGAGCTGTGTGTTTGAACATGTCAGATCCCCGTCTAAACAATCGAGGTCTGAGTGTGTGTGTGTGAAATGAAGTGGGGAAAATGAGTATATACTAATTAGGTTTATCCTCACTGGGAGTATCTTCTGCTCTGGTCTGTCGGAATATAATTCTTCAGACTAACACTGTCATCACAAAGACGGTTTTATTAGTCTGACAGATAACAGGAGTGTGTGTGAGATGTTGGCACTGGTGGCGCTGGAAGTTTGTGGATGGAGACCATTTCAAACAAAGGAAGAGAGAGGAGGTTTTGGTGACTAAGTTGAGAGGTTAAAACCAGTCTTCGAATGACTTAACGCAGCAGCTTTAGTCTTAAAGGCACAACATGCAGGATGGTCGGCTGCTGTTCGGAAACACACTTGCAAGCAGAAGTGAAAGTAAAAGCCGACGCAACATTCACTCGTTTGGCGTTTCACCTCGCTATGATTGGTGAAACGGTCTTGAAATTGGTCTTGTGTATGCCAGCTGCTTCCCGACACACAAGTAAAAGTACAATTACTTCCATAAAAAATGACACAAACACAACGTTCTCCAGGTTCGCTTTGCTCTTTGCCGTTGTATTTAGCCCTCTAGATCACATGCTGTTGCACTGGGACGCCTAAAAAGACGGACGAAACCATGTCGGCCTGTAATGCTTACAAGGACGCAGGACGAGGAGTAGTTTGGTCCACGGAGGATGCTGCATGTCTCCAGATGTGGAATGTAGAATAGGTTAGACAAAGTGTTCTTGAGTGTTTTCCAGGAGGCACGGTGCGCACTTCATCATGTAACTGTTTTCGTTTTTAGGTTTTGGAATAAAAAGTGTAGCCAGATGCTGCTGATGAATTGTTGCTGGGAGTTGTCTCCTCTCTGCTCCGTCATCGTCACATAATAGTCAAGAGACGAGAGAATGCTTACTTTTTCAACTTGCTCTGCAGTAAAGGTGCTCCCTTGTGTGCTCTCCCTCCCTACACTCAATACCAACATTTAGAGGAGACTTAAAGGCTCAAAGATATACTCGAGTAAAGAGTAGACGTACAGTTTTTTACTCATGTCCCTTCTTTGTGATGTGGCACTGCATCTACCTTTGTACAAATTGCACAAATTGGTGTGTGCGCCCATGAGCCACCGAAGCATCCTTTAAAAAAAAAGTCACTACAGAAGTGCTACAGGGGCATCCTCATAAAAACACCTCTCCTCCCTGTTTTACCATTACCTTAACTTTTCCCTGCTTTAATAGATGCTCACAGTAAAAGAAGCAGAACATACACTTGTCCTCCGCTCAGGTTCCCAAACACTCCATAAATCATCACTTCCAAGCAGCAGGTTTCACTCTGACAGTAAAACTTCACGAGCTACATGAGATGCAAAACTATAAGATGTCAAATGTGCAAGCTTTGCTGCTCTATCTGTACCGTCTCCATGGCATCAACATGGATGTTTTCTACTAATCAACAGATGTTAGAGATGCCAGAAAGGGGCCCTACAACTGCGCTCGGTAAAGTTCATGCTAGAGAAGAGATTTAAATACACCTGAAGAATTTTCCCCTCCCCTCCATTAACTGTGTGTCTTCCTCCCTAACTCCTGTGCCTCCTCGCTTCTCGTCTAATTCATGAGCTGACAGCAGAACGACCGGAGGCTCTCCTACACATCCATCTGTCGCTGCCTCACAAGCACAATTTCCTGACGGTTTCTCACATTAATGTCTACAGGCGTGGGAGAGTGGTCAGTTTATGTATTCGTCCATCTTTCCTCCCATCTATTAGTCCCCTCTTCCTTTCTTTTCTTGTAACGTGACAGCAAAGAGGATTTTCTCCCCGGACAAAAATACATAATAGGGGCGAAAAATGTGTATGTATACATGTGTGTTTGTTCTCACCCGTTGTGTGTAACCAGACACTGACGGAGCCCCAGCTTCCTGAAAATATCCACAGTGATGTCCATAGGTGTGTGGTCGGTGACTGTGAAGGGGCTCAGGTCCACGATGCCTCTGAGGCGGAGGGGTGGTGGAGCATCGGCAGCTTGAGCTGGAGCATGCTCAGTGAAGACCACCTGGGAAGCACTGACGATGCCCTCTTGACGCTTTCGGGCGTTGTCTGAAAGAAATGGTGGATAACATTTATGATATAAACTGAATGAAATATATATATATTAAAAACAAAACAAGGATGTCACAATGTAAAGAATATTTTCAAAATTGAAGTTCTGGAGCAGGTTTTAGCAGGAAACCTCGATCAAACAGAGTTTTAGCAATGAAATTCAATGAAAATTCCACTCTATGCATTTCTGCAGGAACGCCCCGAACATCTCAAGTGGATAAAACTTCAACACAGAGCAGTAAGCCTTCCGGCAATGGCAATGACAGCAAGTGGAAGTGTACACAGTTTGTGTTAAACTAACATTAGCTCACTTTCATTGTCACCCTAGGCAAACTACTAAGATATATCTGTACATATTGTAGCCTTAACTACTTTCTAACATTTACCAACCGTAACTGTGCCTGACGGTAATGTGACATGTTTTAAGCCTTCAGCTGATGTTCATTCCTTTTGTGATGGACAGACGGTTTATTTCGCTGTACACACACACACACACACACACACACACACACACAGTTCTGACCTATTGATATGAGTAGGTCTCTCCTGAGTACAAATCCAACCAGCCTCTGGGACTCCTGAGAGACGACCACAGGGAAGCCACTGTAGTGAGTGCTTTCCACCAAGCCCTGGGGACAAACAAAACAGTCCATGTTACATGTAATATGATACAACATCGACAAATCCTCAAATGCTTCCAAAGAGACCGAATTCCTTAGATTATTTTTATTTTATTTGTTTGAAACCCTTCTCACTTATTGCAGTGAATGCAGATGATACGGCTTAGGTTTCTCATCTTCACACATGTGCTCTCCATATTACCGTGCATTCCAGTGTGTTATGATCTACTGTATGCATGTGTCCATACCTCCACCTCCTCTACAGTCATGCCCTCCTGCGTGAGCACCGCCAGCGCAGGGTCCGACCTCCGGGGCCTCATCACGTCCACAGCCAGGCTGCTGTGCTCAAACTCCTCTTTAGGCTCCAGGAACGGGTATCCGTTCAGCCTGATGTGAGCCTGCAGAACATCGATGAGAAAATACTGAACTTAAAACTGTGAACTCTTAAATCTAACACACATTACGGTGTCTCTGTATGTGTGTGAGTGTTTTGAGCTGGAAAGAAAACAGAAGGGATGGTTGCATTTAGAGTAAACACACAATTTCACAGTCCAATTTCCAATTCCACATCAAACACACATGGACATCTCACCTCGTAGATCCCCTCTCTGCCGAAAGCATCTGCCACCCATTTGCTGGTCATGGTCGCAGCCATGAGGGGGACGATGTACTCCAGACCACCAGTCAGCTCGAACATGATGACTACCAGCGACACTGTCATACGAGTCACTCCACCTGGAGGGAGACAGGAGGGGGTAGAATGTATTAAAATTATCTCCAGCAAGGCATCTGCAGATTACTCAAGGTCGTATCTGTTGAGTGGATCGCTGTCGGACTCATCTGAACTGAGAAATCAGAAGAAATTATAAATTAGAAAAAAACTATTAGAGTTTGACATTTTGATTTTGATTGTTTTTTTTTCTCAGAGTATGAGCTCTTTATTTTCCCTCATCATTAAAATGTCAAAGTTTCTGTCAGTTGCCCGGCTCTGACTTCAATTACGACCATCTTGCTGGGTTGCGGCTAAAAACCAAGGCAGCACTTTTAACTTGATGCCACCGCCCCCTCCTCTGCGCCTCCTTCCTCTGAACTAGCTGAAGGCAACTTGATGTGACAGAGTTGACTGCTATATATCAATTTCTGAAGGATAAAAGAAAAACAAGCTCTCTTTTGTCGGTTGTTCGGTATTTAAAAAACGCAAAAATGGAGATGATTATATGCAAAATTGTTCCCTGATGATGATTGTTGTGTCGTTAAGACAAAACACAATCACATGTTTTTTGCGTGAGAATGAGGATTAATAAGAAGATACTGTGCCATGTCCTCACACAGAGTTAACCGCTGTCTGTCGGCGAGGTAAAGGGGTTAAAACTGATATTGATTTTTTTAGGTGGCTGAGAACACATCTAAGGACATGACAAAAAGAGAGACAAATTGTAGTGTACTAAGGAGAATACAGTAAGATCATTGACTTTGAAGTCAGATGTTCAACTCATTGCCACTTGCATTAAATGCTACTTCCCAAGGGCTATTATAAAGTACAGAATGTGCTAAGAAAGAAACTTTGATCTGGGATAAAGAAACTTTGTCCCAGCTCTACTAGATGGACGAATGTGACCCTAAACACTGTGAGAAGTTGAAACCTTCTCCTCATGGTGAGAATTTAGTATACAAAATGTTTCCTGAGTGACAGCAGCTATCTGTTTTCTACACTTTGATAAAAACTTTAGGAACTCAGATCCAATGTAGAGCCCCTCCCTCAGTCCATCCATCATACACCACCACCTATCTGAGTTTGGGTTGCAGTGGACGTAAACAGAGTAGGGGTAACCCAGAAGTCATCCTCCCCACTCACATCCAGCTGCTCCCTAGGCATCCCAAGACATTCCTAAATCAGACTGAACATGTAATCTTCATCCCTCTGACATGTTTCCAGTTGTACATGCTTAGAATACCTCTATAGGACGGCTTGCACGAAGCATCCTGCTCAAATAAAATAAACCTTGTGGTTCATTTTATCAGTTCCTGGCTGCTTCAGGATCTTCATGTTTAAGATTACATTTTATTTATGACACAGCACCCATCTCAAACTGATCAAGCACTGACCCCAGTGCTGACTGCTACCTATGTCTCACCTAAACACGCAGCAGCTCCGACCATGGCGTAGAGCCCCGGTGTGATGCAGTCTGCTCCTGGTGAGCACCACCTTTTAAAGATGATGGAGTCGTGGTTGTAGTAGGCCAGCTGCTCCATGCCGACACCCAGCAGTCTGCCGGCGATGGCTCCAACTGCCATACTAGGGATGAAGAGACCAGAGGGAACCTGGGTGGACGAATGGAGGGAGAGGAGGAAACAAGAAAGTGGAGATCAAGTATGAGCTGGTGCTGGTTGGCAAATCTGTTCTTGTGACACTGGGTCGCTGCAAAATAGGACACCAAGTATTGAAGATTTTTATCAATCCCTGATCAATTTTTTTGCATGAAAAAAGTAGGGCTACACAGGTTTTATTATCTCTGAGTCTGAGTGCAGTGTAGAAACAGTAGGAGAAATGCCTGTGTGACCGTGTTCATCTAAAATGGATGAAATGAGATAATATTTGTACATGATTTGTTTTCTTATGGTTTTCTAAGTCCAAGAAAAATATACTCAGCCTGCCGGTGTGGAGCTGGTGTTATCATAGCATAGGATCTGAACTTCTGCTCTGTTGGGAAGCAGTGGCTCTGTGCGTAAAGTGTCAAATACATGGCATTCTTGGAGTTTAATCCCAGGCTGCAAGCAGCACTGTGTCGTCTGTCTTTCTAAAATGAAGCCACGCTTTGGACCGTTTCTTCCTCTCTGCCATGACTCCCTTCTTGCTGTTTGTTTCCAACAGTGTAGACGCACGAGTTTGACGTCAGTGTTAACAATGTGCAACTATCAGAAAATCATGCCAGCAGTGATCAAAGGATGGATAAGGATCGATGAGCTTGAAGAACAATTCCAATGGATCGGATGATTTGGAACTGGTTCTCGTTTCCCATCCCTACACATGTAAGAACTCTTTGTATTTCAGCTGACCTCTAGCTCACCTGGTAGAGTGTGCTCCCATACAGGCTCATTGCAGCAGCCCAGGTTTGATTCCAACATGCAGTTGTAAGAGGCAAAACTTCCCCAAAATAATCCTTAAATAAACAGGAGGGCTTAGAATAAAGTGCTGCTCATACAAAAGATAACTAGTCTTGGTCACATCTTGGTAATAACGATGCTGAAAGCAACGTCCACACGCATTTCAGCCCATAAAAAGTACACCATGACTCAGCTTAAATCCTCTGCAGCAAAAACACTCTTAAGTGACATGTAAACCCAAAAGCCATTACCTTCTTTTCCCCCAATAACTTGATCCTTCCGCAAGCCACATGACAGTGACTAATGTTGCTGTGACTCAGCATATAAACCACGCAAGGAGAGCGTCCAGAGGCTCAATTACACTTCATGTGAACCGCTAAGTGGCCTACATGAGCAATGTCAGTGAATGAAATCGGTTCGGAATCTGGATCCAGACACACGGTATTAAAGACAGCTGTCCTTGTGGCATGTTCCCACACTACGCTACACAGAGTTCACAGAGAATAGTTCATCCATAAGGAACTAAAACAAGCATCGGCCAAAATCGCTAACAGCGTTCTGAGGAGAACGGTGACATTTTAACAGGTGACATACGACACGTATTCAGAAGTATGTGCTTGTGGCTTCTGCTTCTGTCTGTGTTTGTGTCTGAACCAACCTTCATGCCAAAGGTAATCACGGTGATCATCATCTTGAAGATTAAGGCCAGAGCGAGCTGCCACAGAGCGGTGTATAGGCCTTCTCCTGCCGGCCGGTCGGCTAGGCTGTTGCCTACACCTGTTTCTGATGTGTTGGTTGGCTGGAGAGAGTGTGTGGGAGGAACAGTAGGAGATGAAGATAAACAGAGCGAAGACAGAAGAGATAGAAAAGCAATATTTAAGGAATAGAAGGGAGACAGACAGAGAAACCAAAAAGGGCAGAATACAGTTGTATTTACTTTAACTTACTCTTTCTCCAAACAAACAATCCACTCCTTGCCCCACACACACACATTTTAACAAATCCACCTCTCACACACACAAACAAAGAGTGGATGGCTGACCTGCTGGTAGCCGCAGAGCTGAGAGGAGTCGAGCAGCGAGCAGTCGTTAAACAGCTCTGAAATGAGCTCGGCTCCACTCATCCTGGTGTAGCTGTTTGGGTATGCGACCACAGCGGTCAAAGCTGCGACCACCAGCACCTCCATGACGGGGTAGTGACCCAGACGAGTGGATTTACCTTTTAGAGACACACATGATTACCACGCTTGCTGAGGTTAGAAAGAAAAAGCTTTCATTTAAATCAAAAACTGTGTGTGCATCCGTTTAGGACACACACACACACACACACACACATTCAGCATAACTTCACTCACGTCTCCTGCACCAGGCAATGTTAGCCCTGATGAACAGCGCCCCCCAGAGGCCTCCGAATATTCCCAGCAGGATGAAAGGGGCCAGCTCCACCAGGTGCCACGGGGCATGAAACTCCACGTAGAACAGCACCAGACGGCTGTTTCCAAATGGGTTGATGGAGCGCAGAGTGAAGGCTGCTACCAGGGCGGCAAAGAAGGAACGCCACAGGGTTTTCAGAGGGAAGTAATAACTCACCTGAAGGAAAAAAAGAGACGGAGGAAAGGAGAGGAGAGGTGCGTGAACTCACAGAAGAGATACTGACAGATTCAGCACTAGTAAAGAAGAACCTGGTGTTCTTTCATTTTTGAATATTGCTATTATAAAAAGTCCAGAAAAAAATAAATAAATGTGAGAATCTTGTGGAGCTGAACACTGAAAGCTTGTGCTGAGGTTTATTTGCCGCATTTTCTGAGGTCAACACCCTTATTAAAAATAAAATAAATCTAAAAAATCCAACTCAATTTCACTAAAGTGATTCATCAGAATAAATGAGTGTTAAAGCCAAATTACAGTTTGTGATTTGTGATTATATAAATATGGTTTATGGTGCTGCTAGACCACCCTGTAAATACACATGTTTGTGCCTCCCTTGGTGTGCAGCAGGCGGGGGAGCAAACAGTTTCATAACCACACTGAACAATGTTTTTGAAAGGCGACACGGCAACAAGTATGGATTACAGCAAAATGTTTGGTCACATAAAAACACGTTGTGAGTTTTGGAAATGATTACATCCATCGCCTTTCAATAAATATTGACTTTCAGACTCGGGAGTTATTGGAAATGTTTGGATCGCTCAAGTTAGAAACAATCCTACGTAGCCACTGCTGAAATCTAATTCTACAAATAATAATAATATTATTAGTGTAGCTTAATACTTATCTGCAACTGAACAAAGCTATTGTGCATCACTCATTTATAAATCAGCAAGTTTTTCTGAGCTTTCAGATTCAGTGAGGTGCTGAAAGTGTCCTCAGAAATAGCACCAATATCATCATCCAAAAACTCCCCGGGGTGTTTTGCTGACGTTGGATTATAGCGCTAATGTGACGCATTTATTTTCCCAAACTATCAATGCACGGTTTATTATGCCCCAGTTAGTTGCCAGCGCTGTGCTCAAGAAAAATTAAACAAAAAGTGGAAACCAATTCAGATTAGTTTTGTTATCTGGTGCTGATAAAATAACTGGTCCTTGCAGTGCTGCTCTGACGTGGAAACAGAACTCTCCTGCTTTGCACGACTCACTATAATCAAATCCATTTTTGTCACATATTTGCGGCACACTGCAGGACTCATGTTCATCAGATTACCCTGTGATGTCGTCTAAGTTTTCAGTATCAGTCTTAACAGGGATTACTTGACAAATGATGACTTAATCCGCAGGAAAGCAGTCAATAAATGATTGTAATCACCTCCTCCAGGCTGAACAGGACTCCTCCAATGGGAGCACCGAAGGCCACCGACACACCCACCGCTGCTGCTGCGGATAACACCTACACATGAGAAGAAAAACACACATCTGTATTGCACATTAAACAAAGACAATAACACAGCAATCGATCAAACGCAGCACTGAGGTCTCCTTATCGTCGAATGAACAGATGTTCTTTGGTGCATACGATTTACTAGAAAACAGCTTAGTCACAATAGGCTGATCAAAACCAGTAGTTCCCATTGTTTCTGCGGTGAAGGCCAAATGCAGGCACGCTGCACCACAGGACTGATATTAATCTGTTGTGATATGAAGTAAAAACAATACAATCCAACAAGAACTCCTTTAGCTACTTTTTCTAGGGTTTCAGAAAATGCTCAAAGACTGTAACACAACAGCAGCTTGTTTAGTTCGATATATTATTTCACAACAAGTATTTTCCACCCAGCTGTCAGAGCCGACAGGTCCTGCTAAGGGAAGACACAAAACTTTTAACAGATAAATATCCCAATGAAGCTTCCTACTTTGTTGACATTGAAGAGTCAAAGGTCAGAGGAGCAAAGATGGCAGCATGCACAGACACAGCAGCTTCTCCGGGTCCTGTTGTTCATATTATAACTTTTCTGAATTTGAGGCAAATGAGGCATAATCTAAAATAACCATAGACTAGTTTGCGGACATTTTCTGATCACAAATCTGAGCACTGAATAAAGCCAGGTTTAAAATTCTAGTTTTTATTTTGTTGAGACCTTAGAGTCAAAGGTTTTTACAGAAAGTATTGTTGGATTTCTCTTTTTATCGCTCCATAAATCAGAAAACACTGTCAGCAGCCAAAAAAATCTATGGTTGCCATTTTTTCAGGAATTAAATGTTACATAAATCAGGCTATGAAAGATATATGAACAAACCCCTCTGTAAAAACCTTCAGAATAAAGATATAGGTAGATAAAACATTATGTCATTAACTATGCACTTTTTGCATATTTTTCCAGAACTAAATTCTAGACTAAAATAAACACCTACATCTTCTTATAGAAGACATGTTATGGAAACAAAATCGCCTGAGATCTCAAAATTGACCAGTGCATGAAAAAAAGTAGTAGCAGTATCCCTCTTTACTGTCACCTGTTGGATGGAACGGTTACTAGTTCCAAGATAAACCGTGGTTAAATTTCCCAGTAAATCTCCAGTAATACCAGTCCAATAATGATAATAATAATAATCATAATAATAATAATAATAATAATAATAATAATAATGATAATAATAATAATAATAAATTTACTCTCCTCTTGTTTACAGAGTGGGTGTGCAGCACACAAACACACTGATGCTGAGGTGGTCCCTTATCCTAATTTACAGTGACACTATTATTATTATTATGTTAATGTTAACGCAACCATTCACACCCACATTCTCACCTACAACCAATTTAGAGTCACCAATTAACCTGCATGTCTTTGGACTGTGGGAGGAAGCTGGAGTACCCTGAGAAAACCCACGCTGACACAGAGAGGATAAGTAAACTCCACACAGAGGGGCTCCCACACCCCAGGATTCGAATCAGGAACCCCGGGGAACTTTGAGACTTTTGGTCAAGAGGATAGCAGGTGAACTGGATGTAAATATGGAAAATAAAGTTTCCAATAATGACGGAATGATGAATTAACATTTACTGGGGTCTAAATGGAGTCATTTCAGTTACAGAACTTTCTTTGTCTTCCCAGAACTTTCACGGAATTTAGAAATCATATAACAATGCTGCCTTAATACTGATAACTGTGATAATTTTGGTCACTATAACCATGATATAAAATTTTCATATTCTGTTTCATCTGTACTCTGTTGTGCAAAAGTAAAAAACAAATTACCTTGGGACACTTTTTATATAGAGCAGATCTAGCACTATGTCCTTTACAGTCGAGGCGCGAGGAACCTCGAGCCTCGACTGGTTGGGTTAAGAGAGAGAGAGACAGACCGCAAGAGAGACTAAGAAAGAGAGAGTGGGGGAGAGTCCATTTTCCTGCTGAATCATCCAAGACTCAGACACTGAATCCTAAACAAGCAATAAAATCCCTCATTATTCACCTCACCCCAGCTGCATCAGAGCCTACCTCTCGCCGCTTGGCCTCATTCTTGCGGTACTTGGTGAACAGGTGGCACAATATGTTTGCGCAGCAGCACGCCACGTGTACCAGAGGGCCCTCCTTCCCTAAGCTGAGCCCCGAGGAGACGGCTAAAACCAGGGTGATGGTCTTGATGATCAGGGTCCACTTCCCTAGGTAGCCACGGATAATGAATCCACTGAGGATGGTTTTAATCTGAGAGAGAGGGAGAGAGAGGAAAAAAAGAGAGTGTTTGCACGTGCATGGATTAGTTTGTGTGTGTGGAGGCAATCAGGACATGTTTGTGATTGTGTGTGTGTTTATGTTAGAGAGGGATTGGTTTACATATGCCTGTGAGCGTACAACCGAGAGAAAATAAGAGTGTAAACACTGATGGAGGGGAAGGAGAGAAAATGGAGTCTGTATTGTAGATATTTCTCTTTCAAATAAGCAGTTAATCTCATGTGCGTGGGCCTGCTGACCGCTGTCTGACCTTTCAGCAAAGAGAAAAAGGAATCCACGTTCCATTAAATTAAGGATGGTCTTTGTCTGAGAGCTGCAGTGAAAGAGAGGTTTGGAGTTTATATACGCAGGAAAGAGCTGAGTTTGTGTGTTTTGCTCTGTATACATGAAATGGATGAATCAGTGTGGTTTTGTTTGTTCTCAGTTCTGTTTTCCATTTGTATTTCCAGAGTGTAAGCAAATCTTGAGCTTTTCACTTCCTTAGAGATAAAGAGAGAGCAGAGACGGAGAGAAAGTAAACAGTGATGTGAGGATGTCTCGTGTCAGCTGAATATCATTGATCTTTTGTATTGTTTCAGTCTGGATGGAAATAAATCAACGTGAATGGATGCTGTGCGAAAAAACGAAGGGACTGGAGACAAAAGGAGGGGCAGACAAGTAGAATGACTCATCTAAAATATGTCTAACATTACTGTCCAAACACTCCACTAAGTAAAACCCAAACATCTCCAAGCTGTTTATCCCTGCTGTGTGCGAGACTTAAATTCAAAGAAAGAATAAAACGTGCAGAGATAATTACATGTAACTATATGCGGCTAGAAATCCTGCTCATCCTGTTGGAATCCTGTCCATGATCAAACATGCATGACTTAAGCAAACAATGTCATCGATCGATACTTAAATATAACATAAAGACAGGGCTGCTTTTTAAATACATTATAATTGTGAGTGAAGTTTTACCTCTGGTATTCCTGAGCCGCATGCATACGGAGCAAAGGCCCTGACGAGCGTGACAGCCAGGAAGGCGAAAAGAAGAGCCCAGAAGACGTACATCATGTAGTTCACTATGTAGGCAAATGCACCCTGGAAGACACACAGAGACATATGGGTGTAAAAAGGAAGACAAGTGATTTCTGAAACCCTTAATTTAGAAATTATATCTTAAAAAGGAAAGATAAAAGCTGTGTTTATTCATTTAGCACCTTGAGTCATGACAGCTTACAACCAGTAGATGGCATCAAAGCGCCATTATCACTACAGGCACTGTTGTCACATGGGAAATGTTTGTGTGCTGTTGTTATGACTGTACAAGTGAGACAGAGCATGACTGTGCATGAAATATTTCTAGCTTGTGAAGAGATCAACTGGCCCTCATGTTGTGTATAAGAAGAAACTCTCTTCAAGCACTGAGGACAACACTGAGACACAATAAAACAGTCTGTAGTTCACAGTCCTGGATCATGATAGGGAATAAATTTTGTACTTCATAAACACAAACAAAGGCTTGACACAGCTTGGAGACTGTATGTAGATTTCAAGAATCTAAAGAGTGCAGAAGAATGTTTTCAGTCAACTCTTGGTTTTCCGATCCAGCCACAAGCACGTTCATGTGAAAGAGAAGGGGGTGTTAATTACGAGCAACGTCATCAGAACCATGAATGAGTAGGCTGTTTCATATCATAGGCGATGAAACGGGACTGAAAGTGTCTGTGGGTGCGAGACAGGGAAATGTCGGTGGTGTGGGATGTCAACGAAACTCTGATCTCGTAATTAAAATACTATCAAAAAATTCACAGTCAGACAGACACAGTCGGACACCTATCACTGAATTAGCTTGATATTAAAGAATTTCTTTAGTTCTTAAAGGTTTCCATGCCTTTTGTTTTGTATTCATAAATGAATAACAAAGAAAATGGATTCCCTCTTGAATATGACAAGAACTGATTCACAGATTATGTCCCTTTACCTCTGCTGTCCCCGTTATGAGCTCAGCCCAGCTCTGCCACTGTGGACACCTGTCCCTCTCCTGGAACGTCGTCTGGTTGGACTTCCAGCAGCAGTGCTCGTGGTTGAACCAGAAGCCGATGAGACAAACCCCTTCCTTCATGTCGGTCAGCCAGTGGGCTGCGATGTCGATGCCGCCGGCTACAGCGCCTGGGCGACAGAAGGACGAATTCAGGACAAAGACAATAGTGTTCAAGGTGAGCAGGTTTTATTTTATAGGTTAGTTCTAAGGTGTGCGAGTGTGTATTGAGCAAACATCCATCATCAAATATCACATGCAGCCTTATGTTCTGTGTCTAGACTGAACTTTCTGGCTCACCGCCATGATAAATATTAATCTCCTTTAGAAATATGTCACCCTGCTGCCTATTTTCAGAGCAATGTTGGAGCTATTTTGCTGCTCTCCACCTGCTACCTGTCACCACATGGGGATTAACTTTCAGCTGAAGCAGCACAGCAACACAAGGAAAGGTGTGAGCAGGTATAGGCACGGCCATTTTGTGTTAAAGAAGCCATGTAAATAAATTTTATTCATGAAGATTACTGTCTTGACTGATAACTAAATACTGTACTATGTCCTGTCAGTGCAGCTCATTGTGCACTATCTAGCTGTGCAGGGTTTTATTTCCTGTGGCTTTCAGACATCTGCTGCTGAAACGTGCCACCTTGCGACAAGAGGTGAGAGGAATTTGGTTTGAGGTTTCTAAAGTATTAAAAAAAAAAATACCTTCAAAAAGACTCAACAGCAGAGTGTTTTACCAGAAACAATACAATGCCCCAGTTTCTCAGTTTAAACGCTGGGCTTTACTGTCAACTTGATTTAATTTCACATGCACCAAACAGAGTGAGTCTACACCACAGCTTTAGAGAAGACAGTGCTCTACCTGACATGAGTCCCACTAGAAGCATGAGCAACCATCCAGAGAAGGCATCGCTGATGCTGTGCACCAGAGCCACAGTCGACTGTCGGCTCTTATTGGTGATCTGGATGGACACAGAGATAAGGAGATCAATATTAGAAAGTGATTATTATCATTATTTTATCGTTTGGTTTCATTTACTATTTTATATTAGACTATATATGGTGTCAGTGATACTTTATATTTTTGTTGGTGCTTCACTGCCAAAACACAAGTCATGTAGTCAAGTAATGTACTTCTATTTTGTACATTTTCAACCTTCTATTTTTCATGGCCCTTCCAAGATATACTTCCTCCGCCTTATGACAATTTGCATATCAAATACACACCCTGTGTTTGAATTAATGACGCAAACTTTGTTTTTCTCACAGGCCTTTGTTCCCGATGAATTGAAGTCAAGGGCACTGTGTTTAACAACTATATCAAAACACTCGCTCACAAACTCTCACACCGCGTATAATCTAATTCTTACTTATTCCGCTCAGCTGCTGATCTGTTGCCTTAAGCAGGATTTATACTTGTGCGGTGGTGTGTCTGTGTCACTCTGCAGTTACACTTCCAAAACGCTAGTTGGCAGTAGAGGTTTGTGTGAAGTGCTGTAAAGTTTAATTGATTCAAAACACACATTAAACACACATTAAACATGGCTTTCTAGAGACAATTTCAAACAAAAGTACACAAGTCGGCTTCACTATAACTCGCAGCATTCACAAACAAACACTTGTCTTTATCTGGACATGTTTTCCCCACAAATACAACATGCTAATGTTTTTAGCACAAATCTATGGCATTTTACATTGTATAAATTAGCCTCATGGCTAAGGGAACTTTTCCTCTCCTCATATGAAGCCAGGGACAACAGCAACATTTAACAAAGGTAACGTCACAAAATTTGGCTCCATTACAGCTCACAAGGTTCACTGACAGAACAACTGTCTTATACTAAACACGTTTTCCCCACAAATACAACATGCTAATGTTATTAGCACAAGTCTATGGCGTTTTACATTGTAAAAATTAGCCTAGCGATGAACAGAGATTTCCTCTGCTCATATGAAGCCAGGATAAATCACACACAAGACTTATAATGCTATTCTTGTCTGTGAAATTAAAGTAAATAAAAGCTTTATTTCCACTGAGAGAAATTACTGTTTGGAGTCTGGCTTTGAAGAGAGCATAGGATAAGTTTCAGGTTCGATTCAGTCCCCTTTTGGAAAGAGCTGTCTGTTTGGGAAGTACTGAGCATACAACTGAATAAATGGAGGCTTGAATTATACTGCATGAGTTGTGTGAGAGTTTGTAAATGGATGTTTTCATATAGTTTTTCTTTTGTTAAACACAGACCCCTATGATTTTAATTCATCAAGAATGATCTCTCAAGAGGCATACAAGAAAAATTGTCTTGTGTACAAATTCAACTTAAGACGGGATGGGTAACTGATATAAAAATGGTTTATTTGGGGGGTTAAGTACTCTCTTAAAACTCCCGTTAAAACAAATGAACTATGTAGCAAACCATCACCACTTCAGCAGCTACTATCAGGATCAGGAGCAAACTACATAACCTCAATTCTCCAGTTTCTATGCATGAATCTGTGGAGCTATAAATATAAACTCCAAGCAGAGCATGAGGAGAAAGATGCTTTACATTGTGATACCCAGAGAGCATTATTTATCTTATTACAGGTATGACAGTGAAGCAAACACTCCTTGGTACTGAATGACTATGATCTAGTTAAGGTTTTTACACTCTTTGCCTTCCTTGAAAACACATAATGCTCCCCCTCGTACCTCTCTGTGTCTGTCCCGGTCCTTGCTCTTTTCTCTGACCCAGTCGATGGTGTTGAAGTCTTCGTAGGTGCCCAGTCCGGGGAGCGGGTCCTCTAGTAGGTCCACAAGTTTGTTGGGGCCGTTACCGTTCATACCGGCTGCTCTGCTGCTGCTGCTGCCGTGCTCCTCATAAACTCCTGGGAGGGAGGGACGGGGAGCGAGAGGGAGAGAAAGGCATTCAAGATGCACATTAACATCCTCACACACACACACACACCAGCCTCTTGCTTGCTACCACATTGTTCTTGCCTTGTCATCTTAGGCATTTTTCTCCTATTGTCTTATGCCGTGTTGTGTTTTGGACAATTCACATTCTATTATTTATACATTTTGATTGTGACTTGGATGTTACTTGGGCTTTCTGTGGTCAGAGGAGGTCAGACGGTACATTCGCAGAATGAATGCACAAAGACAAGCATGTGAACTCCTTCACACACAGAGAGGCACAGAGCTCCAGCAGTGTTTCCCATACATGCATTGTATTTGTTTTAATCTGCTGTAACACTGAGTCCAGTGCGAACTGATGTCAGTACATGTCTCATAACATCTGCTATAATATCTAGAATCTGCACAATCAAAGCCACAAGCATAGCTGGAATTAAACCTCAAAATACAAAAGTGTTGGATGCAACTAGCAATAACATACTACTTATTACACTTTACTTTGAGCTTAAGCTGTATGGCTAAACATGCTAAGCTTGTGCTGAGGGTGGTGCAAGAGTTTGAGTGTGAATTTCATCTCATAATGTCATGGTTTTCAGATTTTTATAATACTTGTATGCAACCCTTTTGTCTGACCAAGGTCTAGTTACTGAAACATACTGAAACTGTGTCCTACTCATCCTTTTCCAGTGCACCTGTTTTGAAATAAGCATGCGAGGCGTTCATCAAAAAAATTCTCTCGGATTCGTAAATTTATTGATTGGTGCAAGATGTAAGATCATACAAGGCTCCAAAATGCTAGCAAAAGCATCCTCTGGAGACTCTAAATTAGTAGCAGTCAAGATATCTTGCTCTGTTGCAGCCTCTAGCTCAGCCAGTAGAGTGTCCGCCTTCTGCAGCAGCCCAAGTTTGATCTCAACCTACGGCCCTTTGCTGTGTGTCATCCCCATTCTCCCTACACCTTCTCCTGTAACTCTCAAGCTGCACTGTAATTAAGGCAACAAAAGCCCAAAAAATAATCTTAAAAAAAGAAGATATCTATACAACTATATAATAAGTATATTTTACAGAATTAATCTCTTTAACAGAACAGGCGATGTCCTCCAAAGATGGATGTCAGCTGCAGTAGTAATCTGGATGCGCTCACCCTGAAGATGCCCGTCTTGAAACTGATTTGCGCGCGCGCACGCACACACACACACACACACACACACACACACACACACACACACACACACACACACACACTTACAACCCTTGAGAAAGTGCTAGCAGTAGCAAATCCACTATTATTGCTGACTATTGTTACTGAGCAAAGAAAATAAGGAGCACACAGCACAAAGGAGCTACACAAAATGTGCATTGTAGCCGAATGTCGTAACACTGATGACACTATTCCTGACAATACTGTATTAACGAGTGTTTGAGGCAAAGACACACAAAGCTGTGCTGTGAGATCGGCTGCATTTGGCTCGCGACAAAAGAGCTTTGGGTATGTGGCAGCGTCCCGGCTACAGACAGCAACAATTAGCAGACAGCAGCAACCAATCAAAACCAGCTCCCCGACGGAAACAGGAAACGAAAGGGGAAATTCTGATTTATGTTGTGTGTAAGCAACCAGTGACAGAGCTGAAACGAATCATTATGGGACAGAGACAATGGTCTGGGCCAAAATGAAAATGTGTTTTCATTTGAGTATTAATAGAAACATAATAGAAAATGTACATGATGATGGAGGTGGTGCTTCCTGTCTGTGAGTTTAATGAGCTTGATATGAGAAAAGACGCTAATACTACTACTATTACTACTACTCCTAATGCAAACGTACAGTAAACGCTGGACAAAAAAAGTGTCAGTAAAGTGTGTGTAGCGATCAATATAGCAATATTTCATCTCATATTTCATACAAAAAATGAACCATGAAATAAGACTAAACTCTTAATCTACACACCATCTTTGCTTCACAAACACTAGCAGCATTTCTAACATGACACTGAGGGAGGGGAACATTTGCATCCATTAAAACAAAAGGAGCTTTTATGCACCTGAGCTGACGAGTTAGACTGGTTTTAAACTGTAATGAAAAAAATGCACTTGCTATACATATCTCTCTGTCACTGAGGCACCCACAAGCATGACTACCTGTCGCATAGCACCTGCTCTTCCCTTACAAAACTATCTCAGCTTACACAACACATCACCATCTACAAGGTTACACAGCAGGACTCACCTGACAGTAATGAAACCTAAAATGTAACCAGACCCAGGCGTTAGAGAAGACACCGCAGAGGGAAAACAGATTTAATAATAATCAGGTTTGCTTTTGCTTCCTTTTAGTTTAATTCATTTTGTCACTTAGCTTGTGCTAACAATTTGTTGTACTGATGGCAGATTGAAACAGTTCCTCACTTTCCCCTCTTAAATCAATTAGCCTTTGCTGTGAAATGCGTGCTCGGCTCAGCATGGAGGCCCCTCGTGACCTTGTGCGGGACCGGATGAGCTGAACAGATGAATCGCCGGAAAAAAGTTTGGCTTGTTTGGGCTGCTATCGGCCGGGTCCTGCGTAGCACATGGCCGTGAAAGTGTTGTCTGAGAACCTTTCAAATGTTGTGAAGATGCAAAAGGCTTCAGTCTCTTATTATTCTGTGCTAAGAGGTTTTCTAAAGAAAGTCTTTCGAAAACCATGACTATGACAGATGGCAGCCAGAGCTGGATATAATTATGCCTCCCAGCCAGAGAGAGAGAGAGAGGAAATCAGAAAACAGCCCATTCAGGGTGTCCACAGTTATCAGACACTTCAATTTAATGCTTTTAGGACCTTTTAAGATCATTTTAAACCACATTAAGGACTGTTTTTTTGACATTGCATCTTTAACTTACTCAAGATTGCAGGCAAGTGTAAAGGTAGAGGTGGGCTTTATATAGAAATATGGTTATAGCAAGTTAGATTTATTGAGATTTATTTATTTTTTTGAGCTATCAGGTAAATGCAAGTATAAAGTAAAGAGACAGTATTAGGTTCAGTGGTAGGGTTAAAGATTTGCAACATCAGAAATGTGGACTTTCACACTGTAGAACTTAAAAAAATAAATTAAAAGATCAAACTGTTTAATGACTTTCACGACCAAATGTTTATAAAATTAAATGTGAGCAGGGTTGGATATTAGCACCAGACGACGTCAAAATGTTAATAAAATATGCAAATGGCTGCTAGATTTGCTTTATTTACCAGCCAAAAAGCGATGGTAATCTACTGAGTGGCTGGTAGATATTAAAAATCCACAAAAAAAAGGCCAAAAAGTTCAGTTCCAACCCTGAACAGGAGACGTTAAAGACTTTTTAAGGACCTGCAGACACCCTGTCAACTGTCTTTCTCTTTAGCTCGAAAGTAAAGGTAAGTCATATTTATCACGATAAAGTAAATGTGCTTGAAACTCAACTGAAAAGCTGCTTATAGATAAAATAACTCAATGTGGAAATAAGGCATACAATTGCTTAGGATAAAAGTTTACGACAAGCATTTGTCTTACCAAAGTCATTGCTATCTTACAAGTCCTTGCTTGCCCTTTTCTATTTTAAGTGGATTTGCCAAAAAAAACCCAAAAAAACACACAACTGTGACAGACCTTTGCACCTTACTCATGATAGCTGAAAGACAGTCAGTAAAGCCCAGAGAGAATGCAACCACACAACCAGAACACACTAAAATAAAGTATCATGAATACAGAAGTATATCATTTTCAAAACATTATGTGTCGGTTGTTTAATGTCTGGTGGTGTTTGTGCATTGTGTGTGTATTCATGTGTTGTTCAATGTTTGGGCATGGTGTTTGTTGGTGGTGTTTTGTGTATCCAAAAGTTCTGACAGATTGTGAAAACAAATTTCCCCATGGGACAATAAAGGCCATCCATCCATCTATCATTAAAAAAAGGGACAAAGATGAGCAGGAGCGAAAATGTACAAAAAAGAAAGAAAGAACACTAAAGCCATAAAAAATACAAATATTCCCTGCTCTACTTAATCAAAGTGGATTTAAAAGCAAAGAACACAAACAAAACCAAGCAGTAAGGATCTGAGTCTGACCTCAGCTGTCATGAACGAATTAAAAGAGAACACAACGGCCCCTGTGACCCCAACTCCCATGAGGTAGGAAATGCACTGCCACACACATAGATAAGAGTGTTTAGAGTTTATTATGTATCTGTTGCTGTGGACTTCTGTGTCAAACACACTGACATACACAGCTGTACACACACACACATTAAGCACCAAAAAAAAAGGTTAGTTTCTCTCATGCAGGCTGTAGTACAGAAACATTAACCACATGAGTCAGTGCCTGATGGGTCGTAAATAGTCTTAATGATTAAACTCCGCTGTGTTAGAGTTAAAGGTATCAGCAGAAACAATTGTAGCACAATTTAAAAGTAGACACGGGAGACAGATGTAGAGGGAGCTGCTGTGAAGGAGTTGGAAGAAAATTCAAATATGACTTGTTACTCCGGCACAGCCTGTGTCAGCAGTCTACCAGCTGACGAAAGCCTCTCTTCTAATCCTAACTCTGAATGAGAGCAGAGCAGACCTCATCAGACAGCAAAAAGTAAAATCAAAGCCACAAACAAAGCTCACCATTTCCGACCAAGACCTCCTCATCCAGCCGCTTACTCCAGAACTCCCAGTGCATCTCTCCTTCTCTGGCCCCAAACACAACAAGTATCCACAGTACAGTGTCAAAACTCAAACTGGAAACCTCTTCCCTCCTCTGAACTCCTCTAGGAAGTGGACTCCAACAGAGCACTCCCCCATTGGCTGGAAAGCTCTGGGAATGAGTAATCATTGGGTAATCTGTCTGGGTAGTGGATGACGATTTGCTGAGCTAGCAGGAACTGTTTCTAATAGGCTCTGAGTGTTTGGGAGCGCTATCTGATTGGCTGAGGTGGCTCACTGCGTAAACAGGAGGTCAGATGTGTTTAATAGGTCTTGACCTTTTAAAACCAGTGCAGGGCAGTTGTCAGTAAGTGATGCACAGTGTTGTGTAACAGGGTCAGGCTTCAGGTCAATTTGCCTTTGAGTCCGTCCATCCTGGGAATGCAGTCCTTCTGGACATTAAATACTAAGAAAAATTGCAATTTCAGAAAAACTGAGCCATTAAATTCACTTTTTTTTTTACTGAACTGAAATGAAAGCACTAAGCCTAACCCCGCTGTGACCTCAGGAGAAGTATGTTACCTTATTCCTCTCACACAAAAGGTCTGAGTTAGACCTCCAGGAGATATATAACACTGTGTATTTAAAGTAGATAGAGGTAAACCACATTCAAATTCTTCTGACTGCTG
The DNA here is from genome assembly GCA_026686955.1 of Epinephelus cyanopodus. Taxonomy (NCBI): domain Eukaryota; kingdom Metazoa; phylum Chordata; class Actinopteri; order Perciformes; family Serranidae; genus Epinephelus; species Epinephelus cyanopodus. The sequence continues at coordinate 16,935,733 of CM048934.1, forward strand.
ACACTGAAAGGTTGCAGCTGGGCTGTGGCAACTATTGTACCCCTTACTTCCTGTCTGATGGCTTGAGTTTCATGGGAAAAAAAAAAGTCAAAAGCCAAACCCAATGTTAGTCACAAACGGCGAACCTCTTCAAAGATGAAAGATGTGGTTAGTGTAACTTCATGGTAACATTTTTTTTATGGCCTTGGATGACACTGGTGAAAGCCACAAGACAAAATGTGTCACAGTTTGGTTGTTCTTAAAGGGACAGTTCACCCCCTTTAAAAAAATTCAGATTTTCCCCCTTAACTGTGGTGGTATCAATCAAAATCAAATCAAGTTTATTTTTATAGCACCTTTTAAAAAACCGCATTTGACCACATTGCTGTACAAAATAAACAAATGACAAACAAATATAAAACAGAATAAAACCGGTAAGAACAAATACATATGTAAAAAGTAAAATATTAAAACCACTCAAACAACCAAAGGCCACTGACACTTACAAGTGTCAATGGAAACGGAGCATTTGTTGAGAGTGGAAGGGTATTCCAGAGCTTTGGAGCAGCTACCGGGGTGCACGGCCAGCACAATCTCCCTTACACCAAGATTCCTAGCATGGGTATGACTGTACGTTATGAGTGGTCCTAAGTGGCTGACTATGCTCACTGTGGTTTTAGGAGGACCGAAAACAATAACCTCTGTTTTGCTATCATTTAGCTTTTTACCATCGAGGATTTCACATCCTGGAGGCAGTTAAGGAGAGATGTGATGGAGCTTGAATCCCCTGGGTATAACGAAAGGTAAATTTGAGTGTCGTCAGCATAGCAGTGAAAAGAGTGCTGGCGGAAAATTGAGCCTGATGGAAGCATGTGCAATGCAAATAAACAGGATTATCAATCTAGATCGTTTTGGTTTGAGCTGCTGAGTGTTGGAGATATTGGCCATGTCTCTCCCAGTTACTTAAAGGACAACTTCAGTATTTTTCAACCTGGGCTATTTCCTCATGTGTATGTGTGCGTATGATTCATAGGTACAACTCGTTCAAAAATTGGTTCAGTATTGAGGGAGGCGCATGCAACCGGGAGCTGGGGGCAGATCGCCAGTGCTATGAGTGGAGTCAGCTGTCAGTCAGTGTTGGAGCAGAGAGGGGGAGAGCTGCCCTGCTTGGTACTGAGTATGTGTGTATGAAGTGTGTGTGATGCGCTAGAAGAGTCGGAGGACGGAGTCTTTTACGTGCTACCACCTGGAGTGCCCCCTGCATCTGCCTCCCTCAATACTGAACCAATTTTAGAACGAGTTGTACCCATGAATCATACGCACACATACACATGGGGAAATAGAGCCCAGGTTGAAAAATACCGAAGTTGTCCTTTAAGATAATCCACAGACCTTGTTGTGAGCAGTTTCATGTAGGAATTATTTTCTATCTACCAAACTACACCCGATAAACATATCATAGCGCAGAAGAAAGTACTCATGTACACAGTGATGAGAAGCTTGTGCTTGCGACACTATGAGTTGTAAACACTGATGACATCTTCCTCGGCTGGGCTGTGACGTTAGCTAACTCAGTGGTGCTAGGTGAGCACTTTTTTCGATAGAAGGCAAATGTTCCGACATGAAACTGCTCACAACAAGGCCTGTGGATTATCTCAAGTAACCAGGTCATGCTTTCTGGAAAGAGATATTGCTGTTGAGTTTTTCAATGTTTTTTTTTTGGTGCATTAAGCACCACAAGCTGAGTGCCGTCTAGTTCCATTAAACTGGGAAGTAGGCAGACATGTCTACATTCGATATCTCCAACACTGCAACTGCCTCTTTGATACTACAAGTTAACGGGAATTTAAAATTGACAGGAAGTAAGAGTGGTAAGCAGATGCCAGACTGTCATTGTAATCGTGCTAGTGATAGACTGCACAGTTTCCTCCAAATACTCAACCATGCATGTTCAGTACCGTACCAATTTATTTTAATAAGCATTCATCTACTTTCTATAGACTGCACAGTGCAAGGAGCTGAAGTCTATCCCAGCATGCAGCCGTGGAGTGAGACGCAGAGTACACCCTGGACAGGTTGCCAGTATATCACAGGGTTCATGCTGCATGCTCAAGTGAAACTGAGAGTTTCTTTAAAAGACATGCTAACCACTGAACCACCCCCACGCTTGATCACTTCATGAAACCGTTAAAACAGCAACATGGTGGTCCCATGAAACAACCAAGCACAAGAATCCTGTCTACAACTTCAAATGCCAAAAGAAAAGTAATCCCAGATAGATTTCACCGAGCACAGTGCAAACTGATCCAGTATTAGCACTTCTCAGAAAATGGGTCAGCAACACAGAGTCCCTGGAGCAAGTCTGCTTGTTTCCAGCGAGGGATGTCATGCTGAGCTCAGCACTCACTCTGAGTGTGTGTGTGTGTGTGTGTGTGTGTGTGTGTCCTAAGGGGCCAGAGGAGACTATAATCTTACATTTTCACCGAATATTAAAACACATCCACCTTTAATTCTTCACAGAAAACTCTGGAAAACTTGACACAGTCTTTGTCTTACGACCGCAGCACTGTGTGCCAGAGCCTACACAGTAAGTTATCTATTGCAGATTGCTTTGCACACACACATACAAAAAAGGCTGACAGATACACACACACACTGTCTCCAGTGAGGATCTGAACCTTGAACTCCTGGAGTCTGGTTGCCATGGGAATTGGCATCTCATGTGACTCCTGTGACGCTTTAAGGCCACAAACATTCATCTCTGGACCATGTTAATGTCATGGAGCGTCATTGCTTCGCCAGGCCCAAATTTTTAAATCATATTTACTGGGTCAGAGGAAATTCAATAAAAAGGGAATGTGCGTCTCCGCTGTTGATTCGATTAATTTTCATGTCCGCAAGATGTTTTCCACGTGCTGGAGAGAAAGCTTAAATCATGCGGATATGATGCAACAATATCTGCTGGAAAACCTCACAGGAATCTGCCTCAGATGTTCCGGGAAGAGCTGCACTTCAGAAGAATTTTTCTCAAGTCGGAATTTCCTTTCATTGATGTTTTGTTGGACTGAACCAAAACAAACAGCCAGAATTAATGTTACAAACTTTAATATGGGGGGGACTAAATACCTTTTAAAGAACTGATGAAAAAATGTGGCATTGACTGCTTGATCAGATTCTTGCTGCAGGGTTGTTCACATATTCTTCTGACATCTGACTCACATCTATACAGTGTTTCACTTTAGTCTTGAGCTTCTGGTCTATATCAGGGGTGTCAAACATACGTCGAAAATGGATACATTGCATTTGTACATTTCATACGCATCATTTCGCGCAATATTTTAAGAGTGATGTAGTTCTGATTTGGCTGCATGATTGATTTATCGGTAGATTCATTCTCACTGAAAATAACCGTTATTTACAGCCCCATTTCAAACAATGCCCTGCCCTTCATGACACCATAATATACTGTGAAATTCCTACACCTCAGTGTGAATCTGGATGGGCAGGGTTACTCTCCCACATCTAACCAGGGGATTTCGGGCCTCATGAGTGATCTCAGTGATGAAAAGCTTATGCATGATGTTTCATCTCAAACCAAACCTTATAATAAGCATAATGTAAGTTTACAACAGTCATCCGTGCTGAAGGTCCTTTTGACTGTTTGAGTCACACCTTTTAAGGGTGAGGTGAGTGTGATTACAACCACAAGGCTGCCACTTGCCTGTTTTCGGAGCTGTGACTATGTATTAATACACCTCATGAGCACTTAGCCTCTAATTGAACCAGTGGAGCATCTTGAGTTTTACCAGTAGGTCTGTGGTTGTACTGGCAGCTCCTAACTGGTGAATGTGTAGACGGATATTGCAGTAAAAGAGGAATACGTAAGCTCAGCAAATCCCTTCTTCCTTGTATGGATGAAAGAGGAATTTTTACTACTACAGGGGCAAAGCTGTGACAGATTGACAGCTCACAGCTTTAAAATGTCCCTGGATGACATTTACCTGCTTCCTACAGACCATAGAGTTCTAACAATCACAGGTAGTACGTCACTTTACAGCTTGTTGGATTTCTCTGCAAAAAAAAATCTGCTGACCATTCTCAGCAAGAAAAGAAAAGCTGCCTTTCACTCATCGCTTTCCTATTTTCTCACCGCCCCCTTTTCCTGTTTCACACAGACGCCTCATGCAACCTCGTGGAGTAAACACTGTGATATTAAAAAACACTCCACACAGTCTGACACTCTGTACCCAAAGCTATGACTCACTCCCTGTCAATCATTATATCCTGTTGTCACCAACAGTTAAGGCGCTGGCAGCCTGACTGAGAGTCCACAGCCCACAGCAGCAGCAACGACAGGATGTAATGTCAATACAGCTAGCAATAAAAACATTTTTGGCAACAGTGATAATTCTTGTGTATGAAACACCAGCAATAAAAGCAAGTAGCAGGAACAGATTTAAACAAATTCAGTACCTGGCCAGCAGTAAAAAGAGCAAAGTAAGCAAACCAAGAGACATAACAGCACCTAATAAAACCTGGAAAACATGGACACAAGTTCACTGTACCTCACAATTAACACATAAAATACATTCTGCTAGTCTTGTTGGTGTAAAACACATACTGTAGTAGTGCACCGTTCTGATTTGACTGCTCTTCACATCACTTTGCTTTATCGCTGTGGTAAGGGAATTCCCTCTCCAATTTTTCCCTTGGTGTGGTTTTTGTGATACTTTTTCCTTCTCTTTAACATTGCCTGAGGTTTCGTGAAGAGGCCTTTTGAGACTTCACAGTTTATACCGACTAAACATTAAAGTAGCAGTTGTAGCTTTTATAAAAAATAACTTTCCGTCAAATTTGCTGAAACTGTCACTGCATCTGCACAGTGTTACAGGAGACGGATAATGTGGAAAAAAATATGTTCCTCCTCCTCCCTGTAGGCAAGAATGCGAATGAAAGCAACCAATCAGAGCCGAGGAGTCTTCAACGTAGCTTTCAATCACGTTATCACAGCTCGTGAACTGCGGTCAAACTGCTGAACAAGGCAGTGCTGATTAAGTTTGTGACCTGGCTGCCGTGTTGACAACAGTCAAGCGAAAACAAAGAATCGCTCACCGGCTGGAGCGAAAGTTCTCATTTAACAGCTGAACAGTACACTAAAATATGTTTCTGAAAATATCTGAGGTGAGAAACAGGCAACGCAGAAACAGAATCTTGATTTATATTCTATCAGCGTTGCCTTGTTTGGCAGTTTGACTGCAGCAAGCAGTTATAGACTCCTTAGCTCTGATTGGCTATTTTCTATCCCAAATGTCATTAGAAGCACTAAGAGGTGGCAGAGGAATATGACTTTTTTCATAGACCACCTGTTTGTGGTATCAGCAGAGGGCAAAGCTCCCACTTTACAGGACCATCTGCATTCTGACGCTCACCTACGATCATCAGCTTTGGGTAGTGACCGAACGAATGAAACTGCGAATACAAGCAGCCAAAATGAGTTTCCTCTGTGAGGTGGCTTGGCTCAGCCTTAAAGATAGGGTAAGAAGTTTGGACATCTGGAGGGAGCTCAGAGTAGAGCCACTACTCCTTCAAGTCAAAGCGGCTGACTGAGGTGGCTCAGGCAGCTAATCGGGATGCCTCCTGCACGCCTCTTGTTAGAGGTTTTCCAGCAATGCCTTACTGGTGGGAGGCCCCAGGGCAGACCCAGAACATGCTGGAGGGATTACATATCCTGTCTGGCCAGGGAACGCTTTCAGAATTCCCCAGGAGCTGGAAAGCGTTGCTGCCAAGAGGGAGGCCTGAATGACCTTGCTCAACCTGCTGCCTCCACGTCCGGACCACAGATAAGCGAATGAAACTTGACAGATGGATGAACTACTGTCTCATTTAATACCGTGGGGACATACAGTAGTGATAGTATCAGCAAATGTGACTAAAAGTTTTTTATAGATGTAGCTTAAAAAAAAAAAACTTTTTTCAGGAACTGAAAAAGAGATGTTTGGTATTATTGTGACTGCTTGTTTCAAGACCGAGACTGTAGCTGCTTTTACATCTCTCTGCTTCCTCTAGGCAATAAAACATTATTACAATAATTGAGGTCAAGTAGTGTCAAAGTCAACGCTTGTAGATGTTGATCTGGTCAAATACTTTAAGAAAATGATGGGGACAATACAGACGGCACAGAAAATCAGCAAACATGTATTTAGACTTAGATTTCATCTGCAGTGCCTGCACAGTTTCAGTCTGAATGCATTTTTGCTGTTATCGAGCGCTGTTATCACCTCGTGTCTGTCTTTCTGTTCTTCAAAAACTAAAATAACACAGGCGGCCGAGCCAGACAGCCGGGACAAGCAGCAACATGCTCACTTCCTTTAGACGGGGAAGCATTTTAAAGGTAAAGTGATCTTTCTTCAGATAGACAGAAAACGCTACACGCCATAAATCAAAGGATGAAATTACAAGACATGAAAAGCACAGTTACAGAAATGTTTTCCATTCATCTGATCCCAAAACCTTGGGGCTTTGTATCGCAAATACACTGCAACAGAGGCACATGAAGGATGACTGCCTTGCCCAAGAGCACCTTCTGTGTACATTAGTTGTTGACAAAGGGATCAGAGTACCTTGGCATTACTCCCAAGCCAGTATTTGGACAATCAGCCCCTCCTATAGCGCCCTCTCCTCTATAAACATTGTAGGCTAATGAGTCCCCGAGCAACAGGTTACACAAGGCTAAACGATTACAACAGCACTAAGAATGGCTTTTAAGAGGACTTGCTTGGCAACAAGTTCAAGTGCTCACTAATGAGCAGTTAGGGAACCAGACGGCACTTTCCACTGCCTCAAGAGGGAAAGAAAAGCAGGAAGTGTGAGCTGAAATGCTAAAAAGGCAGAAATAAAATGCAAACTGAGCTGATGGTAATCTAAAGTGACACAAAAGGCCATAAACGGCTTTCACTTGTTTAGCATAGAGCGAGTTTATTCACATATATCTGCGCACACGGTGACCTATTCACACAACATCTGCCATCACAGATAAAACCATATTTTTTTGGTGTCATCCCAAACTTTAATGATGGACTCTGCACGCTGAAGGGTGAAATTAACCCGGCCTCGCAGCCCAAAGCCTCCCTGATTTCCCCGGAGCCTGACACACAATTATAATCAGGCCGCGCAGCCAAGCGCCGCTATCAGACGGAAACCTCGCAACTCTAGTTTTGCTGATTCTCGTGTTTCTACTTGAACTGAATCACCACACGCTCTCCTGTGGGTTATGATTTTCTTTCAAAAACCGCTGTGTAATTTTAAAAATACATGGTTGTCCGTTTAAAAACAATGCTGTGATTCTTCACCGCCCCCCAAAAAGCTGACACAGTGGAAACACATGGTTCAACCCAACAGAAGCCGCATCCATTGAGAGAAAAATCTCTTCATTTCCTTTCCTGTTGGCACTGTCTTATCTTTGTGTTTCAACTGGTGGGGGAGGCTGGTGATGTCACAGTGACATAAGCAGCAGCCGGGCAGCTCCAATCACTGTCTGACTGTGCTTTTGTGGACCCACTGACCTGTCCTGAAAGTTCAAAGTAGTCTTCATTTGGTCTACTTCATCAAATTCATTTTTGTGTATGAAATGAAGAAAAGGTGATGACATCAGCAATGACAGGGCAACACTTGAAACTACGTTCCCCGCTGCATGTGTGAATGTTTCTCAAACTACTTTTCTAGAGTGGAAAAACACTGACAATGCCTTGTCTGCAGAGAACATCAGGAAGTCTTGAAGTTGCATTAGCAAAGAGGAAGCACTACGTTATTTAGACCTGCATCTACATAAACAAGACCAGTTATGAATAACAGCTGAAGCAGCTTCAGCTATGTAAGGAACAGTTTAGACTCTTGGGATGTTTGTGTCAACAAAACTGGAGGGAAGATCTACACCAGCATGAGGCCTCGGGCTAGGTATGTTTCTGCTCAGATGAGGAAGGGGCGAGCCATATATATGATGTGATAACACACTGATGTCATGATGACATGATCAAAGCAATCAATCATTAACCAAAGACACATCTCCTCTTTACAGTAAAAGTTACAACACTGCCAGCTACATCTGGCCATTGGGGGCTTGTTGTACTAATGCACATTCACTGACATCACCATGACATCATCAGTCACCAGGCAGCCCTGGTGCAGAGACAGTCAGTACTCACTCAGCTACTCCCACACAAAAAGCACTAGTACTATAAGTCACTTTAATGGTTGTTTTTATGTTCTAATGCGAAGTCAAACCAAAACACAGTAAATCAGGCTGATACACGACGTTTCTACAAGCGTGTGTGTGTGAGAGAGAGAGAACACGGAGTAACTGATTATTCAGATGTATGACTCCAAGTCACTGGAAGCATGTGACACACACACTCACTGTACCCAGCGATTACAGCTATAACTTTACAGTAGATGTCAGGGCATTGACGAACACACACTGGATTGTGGAAATGGGCTCTTTTCATTTATTATGTTTTTTATTTTGTTGGAAAATCACAACGTCTGGTCTCTTTTAGCTCCACTGGTGACTGCCAAAGCTTAAAGGGGAATCTCATAATTATTTGTTTAAACAAAATGGGTGCGGGTTCAAAGGAAGCCAAGTTTTATGATGTTTGAAGAAACATTTATTGCTGCTACCTACAATTAAATCTAATACTAATTCAAAGAAGTCTGTCATGACAGAGTGATGGGTCCTGGAATTTGAAATGGGTAATAAAACATATTATATTACCAAAGATAGGAGGTAATATAAGAAAGATAATTAGAGCGGGAAATGAGGGGATGTAAAGATGAGGTATTGGGTTGTTGTGATGACATGTTCAGAGCCTTGCACCTTTACCTTTAGACAGCTCATAATGTGCTTGAGTTGTTTAATTTATCTGAGGGAATATTTCCATAAGGTTTAAAGGGCTTTCCATCATACTTTCCCTGCAACATTTGTGCATCCACAGTAGTATTTCTGTTTGCATACTACACTGGATTGGCTGAATGGGACAACCTGCTCATGCAAAAAGCTTCCCCACATCTGCATTGAGTACAAACCCTCATCCAGCTGTGTCTTGACCTTGTTAAAAGCAATATCCGCGCAGTTACCTGAGCTGAGAGGGGGGTCGTCATCCGTGGTGGAGAAGTCCAGTGTAGCCCCTGCAATGTCCACCATCTCGTCATCATCATCGTCACTGGGGTGATGAAGGCTGTCTAAGCTCCCGGTGCGGTACCCGGGGTTTTCCATCATCTCAAATCCTGTTTACAACACAGCAAGAGAGCACAGAGCCCAGTCAGCACACAGCACACAGCCTGCAGGATCCAACCACAGCAGGATCGGCTTTACCTCTGAGACTGTCCCCTGCATACTTCCGATACAAGCTCGCCAGAAACTCAAACATTGCCACCAACACACGGTTAAAGCTGGAGAGGCTTCTTTAGCAGCCAGCGCACCGAGCTAGCTGGATTTCATGACCCAAACTCTGGGGAGTGCTTCTTGTGATACAGCCGACCGGGACACCCACAGCTGGTCTATCACCGACTCATCGCAGCCAGTAATGACAACACAGCTCCAGATATGGGGAAGTTTTCGCAACCATTTCCGCTCCTTTTCTGCACTTCTGCTCTTCCTACTAGTCTATTCTTAGTGCTGAAGGCAACAACAGAAGCGGCTCGCAGCGGGAAACACCGCGGCTAACGAAAAGAAGATTATTAGCTTAGCTTATTTAGCCCTTACTCCTCCATATATAACTTGAATTCAGCGTCGGCGCGCTCGGGACACTTCCATTAACGCGTAGTTTCACACATACAGGAATAAGACGCAAACTTAAGGCCAGACTTTACCTGTGGAGACAAAGAAGCAGCCGTCCTGCTGACTGAAGGAGTCTTGTGACTCGGATTTGCCCCGCCGCCGTCTTCTCCTGTAGGCTGCTTATGTCAACAGTAGCCAATGTAAACTTGACGCTCCGCAGCGGCTGCTCAGTAAAAACCCTGCGTCATGCTCCGGGCCACAAAACGACTGTTTTCAAACACAGATTGTGCACTTGAGAAAGCCTCTGTGTGCTGCTATCTTAGCCGGGGACGTAAAATAATAAAATACGGTGCAATAGTCCGCATTGCGTGTTGTTTGTGCCACTTAAAATTAAAAACATAAACCCACCGTCAAGCCGGCTAGAAAAAAATACTACTTCCGGTTGGCGGTTGGTGAATCTACGTACAACGCAATTGCCAACCTAAAAACGTGGTACCTTTGTGATATTGTAGCCACAGTTTACCCTCCATTGATTTTACATCTATATTTCTTGCGTTTACTTTCCACAAATCCATCGTATTTCTGCAATATAACAAATTGTCGTTTTAATCTGAAGGCCAAGTCGCTTGATTTCCGGTTTAACTGCCGTTCCGCAGCTGTCTTGACGTAAGCATCTGCACACCAGGAGAAGCAGTCGAGCGAAGAGCTATCGGCGCTTTTCCAACTGGGTCAGTGGAGAGCAGTTCGACTAATCGGTCATCTGCTATTTTCCCCTGCATTCAAGTATTATTTAGTGGCAGTAGATTTTATTGTATTTTTTATTAAAAAAAAAAGAAGAAAGAAAGTAGAAGACAAGGTGATTAAATTTAGATAAAAATTAAGACCTTGTTTTTAGGTCTTGTGAAGAAAAAAAAACGGGCTCAGTAAATTTGTAGATAGTCAAATTTAGAACAAATTGTTTAATCAAATTTGGGTTTAGAAATGAAAATTGTGTGAAACTTAATGCTCAGGAGGGAAATCTATGTGTGCCAAACTGAAGTATAGCGACTTATCCAAGCATAGAAAACATCTGTTCGCCATTGCTTTTAATTAATTCTCCTTTAAATCAATTTTTATTTGTCTGTTTTATTGTTTTTCAAGTCTATGTGCTATTGATGGTTTGTTCTATTCTTTTTCAGTGTGTTATATATGTCTGATTTGAAAACCAGACATTTTATTGTTATTAATATACACAATTTGGTCAGTTTTATGAGTTAAATTGAATTAATTTGTTTTATATTATTGCTTATATCACTGAAGATGTTGAAGTAATGAAAAGACTTAAATCATCACAGTTAAACACTAAAAATAAATTAAAACATCTCAATATAAAAGTGTCTCTGTCACTGTTTCAAGTGGACCATTTCAAAACTAAATGATAAAACCAATGAAATGGCGCCACCTCGTGGACATCTGTAAAAGCATGAAGCATCAGGATCCCTCTCAGGAAAAGTGGAGCATTCAATGAGGAAAAAACATTTTACAGGGTGTGTGTGCAGACAGCGAGGCATTGTGTTATCCTGGTTTATGTCTGTAGCTCTGATTAATCATCGCAACCTCTTTCCGTCATTACTTCCCATGATGCATTATTTCTGTCTGCACACCTCCCACTCATTCATCTTTCTCTTGTCCACTCTGCTGCTGCTCAGCCCAACATAAACACTGCTCCACCCTGCCTCCCACAGTGTGTGTCTGTTACTGGGGCCTGTTTCTCATCACTTCCTTCTCGTTCCCTAGAATAATCTCAATCATTTATTTTTTTCGTCTAAGTGAGATTGCAATAATTCACTCTTTGTCTCTTCCCTGCATCATTTTAACGCGCTGCTTTATCCCCCCTCATGTTCTTAGATTGGGTCATTTTGCCCTCTGCACTCATTCACGCCCCCATGTTTTGTCTTTCATCCTTCCCTCTCTGTTTCCAGCTCTCCTTCCACTCCCATCAGCCCTCTGTTCTTCAATCTGGGTCAGGCAGAGAAATGCACTCCCTCGCTTCCCCAAAAAACGCAGATTCTTCACTTCTACGACAGCTGTTTTCTTTATCATTTCCACAGAGCAGCAACCCCCAGCTCTCCCTGTGTCTGAGAGGCCAAACACGACCACCTGAAACACTCTTCTCTCCGTCTAGTCTTCAGCTTTTGTTAATGGCTCCTGCTCTGGGCTCCATTATAGGCACCACTCAGCTGACAGATCCACATGTGTTATCGTCTAAAATAACATTTTACCACTGCTCCTTCTTCTGTCCCTGGAGGAAGATGTAACGTTATTTCAACGTGGGGTTTAAAGAAAAACATTTATCAATCAAAACAGGCTTTTATCATGTATACTGAAAAATGCCAATTTCTTGTGAATCATAAACATTTGCTCCACCCAACAATCAGTTATCTTCTGTTAGCATCACATATTATGGAAGCTCGTTCTGGCCAAGAAAATAACATTAAACAGATGACAAGGTAGTAATAATAAAAATAATAATGGCAAGTTAAGTAAATATAATGTTTATGCTGTGAGGCAAGAAGCAAGTAAAGTAGTCAGAATCTCAATTTGGCAAAAATTAGACACCAACTACAAAAAAGTGTCCCGTAATTTTGACTTTGTTCGTCAAACATTTGAGTTAAAGTTGTCATCTTGATTTAAAAAGTCAGAATTTTTACCTATAATCTCATAATTCTACGCTTTCAATTGTAAGTTAATTTTTTCCAATATTAATTAATTTCAATATAAAATGTTATTTTATCATAATTTCAACACAGAATGTAAAAAAATTCAACTTGCTCTTACATAATTTTTGAATAGAACGTATAAATTTTGACTTACAAATTTAAACCTGACTGAATATTTCATCTCAATTTCAAATTCACACACATTTCACAATTTAATGCATTTGTCTCAGAGGGGCCGTTCAAATATAACAAACATACGACACCTTCTGTCCTGTGACTTTTTGGCTACATTTGTGGACATTTAACAGGAAAAATGGGACAAAAGGGATTTATGGTGAGTTTGAAGTATCTCAGTAATAGATTAAAATTGTGACTGACAATTTATATTGGTGTGGCACAGTGGTGCAGTGGTTAGCAGTGTTGCCTCACAGCAAAAACACTTACCCTAGTGGCCAGTTAAGAGAAGTGAGGAGAAACAACCACAACCCTGAGGTCCATGAGCACAGTCATAAATGTGCACTCAAAATATTAGGCTGATAGGTCCAGTAGTTTGCAAGATTAGCTGCGGACAGACGAATACACACACAAAACTCTTTTAATAGACCTTCATTGTCTGATGAAGGGCTGGTGCCGGAAACATCACGCGGTGGTTGGATTTAAAGCTCCAAAAGGAGCAGTTTCTGGTGTGCAGACCTGTTTTTATATTTTTGTTTTCATACAATGACAATGAAGAAAGTTGAAGTTGTGAACAAAAGGACAATCTTGCCCTGATGGACACACTGTTTTTAAAGGTACTAGGGTTCTGAAAGTTGTTTTTAGTCTTGTGACAACCTTTTCTAGCAATACTTTTTATTTATTTTTTGATTCTTGAATTTTTATTGCGAAGTTACATTAGTCACAGAGGCTTGACTGTGCTGTGTCTCATTTTACGACTGCTGTACACTTTATGTTGTAGTTTCCATTTTTTCCTATAAAAGCCTAGAAATTAAAATGTCTCTACTAACGAGACTATAAAGTTCAGCTTTTTACATTTTTCTTTATTGCTGTAGCACTTCCACTTAATTCAGTCCCATGGTTTGAGGGTTTAAATGGCTCCCTGGCCTCCTGCTGACTGGTCCCCCACACCACAGCATCATCCATGTGTTTTAATGAGCTCTTCTTTCACAGCCCGAGCACCAACTTCCCTTCAACGAGTCTCTTCGGCACATCTCTCCGGCTCCCACAGGGTCCGCTGAACGACTCCGGCTCCAGCACTCCACTTATCACCCGTCAACCTCCATTTGCCCTCGGCCATATTTACTTAACCGTCCCACCACATTCAAACAACAGTTTCCCCCCAGAAGGGAATTCATTTCAGCACCGGACGCTGGAGCGGCACAGAGAGGCCGTTCACCCGGGGCAGACATAAATCACAACAGGAGACGTTAAGCTAGTTTAAAATACTATTATTATTATTTATGGTACTTTTTTTCCTCACGTGAGTGTTTTTGCAGTTACAAACTCTGTAATGCATTTTACAAAAGAGGGGTTTGTAATAAATCAAAATTACATAGGAAAACATGAACAGAAGAAATATACTCTCAACAAGCAACTCACTTTCCTCTCCTGTCAAGTCAATAAGGTTCCAGTCGATTTAGAAAATGGCTGTTATGGTACAAGAATATATGGAATATGTACAAAACAGGACACGTATGTGTGAAGTTCAGGGTTGTGTGGTATTAAAACAGCAGGAAAGGAGCAAGAACTAAGTGTCAAACTGTGACTTTTAATAAACTTCAAGCTGTAGATTTGCTTAACCAGTAAAACTGATACAGGTGTTTGTGTTTTCACTTTAACTTCAGCGAGTCCGCCTTTCAACAGCCAAAATATACACGTGTCATCTTCCAAATCCCTCCCATCTCTAATGGAGCTGCAGTTTTTGTTTTTTTCTTTATTTGATTTACTCAGACGGGCTCTCATGTCAAAGCTCCGGACACTTTGGCAACAGCACAAATCACAAATTGGACATTAGATAGATTTTTAAACGTTAAAGTACAAAAAATATTCTCAAGTTTTAAATGAATAGTTTGGCATTTTGGCAATAAATTTATTTGCTCTCCTGATGGGATTTAGATGAGAAAATTGACACCACACTCATATCTGTGTGGTAGATATGAAGTTAAATCCAGCAGTCGGTTAGCTTAGCTTAGCATGAAGACTGAAAACAGAAGGAAACTGCTAATGTACCTCGTAATGTACCGCTACAGCTCGCCAATTAAGACGTTATATCTCATTTGTGCATTTACAAGGCAGATTTTAATGCCTTTGGACGGAACAAGGCTAGCTGTTTCCCTGTTAGCAGTACTTGTGCTAAGCTAAGCTAACTAGCTGCTGGCTGTAGCCACATACCATACAAACGTCAAAGTTGGGTCAATCTTCTCGTCTAACTCTGGACAAAAAAGCAAATGAAACAATGTTCAGTCTCCAGTAAATGTTAAATACGACTTTGACATGAACTGGGACTAGCAGGAGTCGGAATAAGGGATGAAAAATGACACCAAATGCTTGCGCAAGCTGACAAAAACTGCATCTCTGGTTTCGGGATAAACCGAACTCCTCCCCGTCAAAATATACAGTAAACGTCGACTCTTCCTGGTCTTCTCTTGTACAACCAATTTTTACAACCAATTCCAGTCATTTAAAAAACATCACTATATACACGTCGTATACATTATAAACACTGTACAATTATCACGTGACAGTATAACGTGTCGGTGGAGTCTCAAACTCCACACAGTAAAAACATGTTACAGTAATGGGAATACAAAGTGATATGACGATACTACGGGAGATAATACAGTATATTACGTGTTGCTGAATGCAGGCATCAGCCAGCAACGAAGGTGAATACAAAAAGAGAAGCGTACTTCCCGATGGCAGTTAATAATGCTGCGAGTCAGAACGCTGACTTTAGCGTTGCTAATGGAAACACAGTTTCTTAGTGTGAAGCACCGAATAAAAAAAAGTCTCCTTCGATTCTCTGAACCGGGAGATTTAAATACAAAAGACAACAAAAAAAAAAACAAGCAGCGTCTCAGTGACACATTCATCAAGAGAAAATGTCTTTGGCAACGTAGTGTTAGAGTAAGTGTAGTGACATTAGTACAGTTTACAGTACATGTTTCAGGCACATATGTGAAGCAGAGGGTATAACGTCAGAGACTAAATGCGGTTATTTTACATTCTTTTCTTTTCTTAGTAGGTTTGAAAAGTGACGAAACAACCTCAATTTGAATCCTTGCTCCTGTTTCACTCTTTTATTTGGTGAAATTTAGGAAAAACACATCCTTTTCTTTCCTTCTCCGTTCACAAACTTGTGTTTCAGTGAAGTCCCAATCAATCTGTTCTCTTTTCTGACCATCAACGTTCTCTCGGCTCTCTGATCACAGTTCTGGGGATGAGTTATTGATATGTGTTGTATTTTAAGATGTCTCAAGTCTCTGGTTGGATGTTTCCTCAAGGCCATGTTAAATTCTTCTCCTTTGTCGTTTCTTCCTGTGCTGTAGCACCAAAGTCCAGTCTTTCATCTCGTTGACACCTCTGGCTCCTACTTCCCGTTTGGTCTTGGCCGACAATGGGTGTTACCGAAAAACTTTCAAGGGTGTTTCGAGCTGTTATAGCTGTTGGTTTGGCTCTGGAACGTTCTGGATCTACACCTCTGCTGATCCTTAAAGGAACAGTTTGACATTTTGCAACACGAAATATGAAGCTACAACTGGGAGACGCTTAGCTTCGCAGAGTACAAAGACTTTCAGCCATTTACCCCCCCAGAAGACAAGCTATAACGTGTTGAACAGTGAGTTTAAGAGGTGCTGGCAGACAAGAGACTGCTGTTGACCTTTTGTCTCACATGTGGCAAGAAAGTCCCAAAATGTCAAACTACTCCTTTTAACATCTACACTGCTTCTTTTAAATCACATCTTCATTTTGTCTCAATCCTTTTGCTTCCGTGTCTTTTTGTCTTGAAACTTACGTAATACGTCTACACGCCCCAGCTTCTTCATTTCTTCATTTATTTTTCCTCAATAGTGTCCATATCCCATCGACATCCCCATTCCGATCCCCAGCCCCAGCCCCAGGCTCTCCCTCAGCCCCCTCAGCTGCTCCTCTCCCAGCCGGATCTTGTCCTCCAGCTGCCTCTGCTCCACCAGCAGGGCGGCCTTCATCTTCACAAAGTGGCTACAAAAGGAAAAAACAGACATAACATTTAAAAAAAAATGTCCACAGTAGAGGGTCATTGTGCAAGTTTAGGGTGTGTCATATGTGGATACATCAGTGAACCATTTGAGTCTTGAACTGTAAACCTCTGTCACTTTGAAGTATATTGTTGGCTTATCCTTTATGTTTATGTCTTTTTGTGAATTTTAATATGTTTAATTTATGTGCTGTGTTGAACGTTACCATGTCTGTCATTACTGAACTCACCAAAGTCAGTTCTTAACAATGTTTAAGGAAGTGACTTTAAATAAGCAGCGGTTACAGGTTTGATAATTCATGCTCTGGTTAATGTTACCTGTTGGTGGAGTTTCTCAGTCATCCACGTCATGGTAATCCTAAATGCTATATCATAGGCAACGGGACTTGCTTGAGTTTCTTGAAGATGTTTCATCTCTAATCCAAAAGGCTTCTTCAGTTCTATCGGACTGGTGCGGAGTCGCAGGCTTTAAAGTATGTGGGTGTGTACCCTTACAGAGGCGTTAATGTGAATAGTTGGCCCACCTGACCATCATGTCTGTCGTTAGGGTTAGATGGGTCCAGATGTGAATGGGTGTTAGGTCGTCTGACTGCATTGGAGGTGGGTGATAAGTGGTGCCGTAGGCCACCTCGTCTGTTTAACGACGGTCGCTCCAGGTTGATGTGGATGGCTTCTAGAGCCCCGTTTCCATCAAACACTTTCGGTATGGTACCTTTCAGACATGGTACCTAGACCCTAGTGTTGCCATCGCAAACAGTACCCTTAAGTGTGGGTGGGGTTGTTGTCTGCTACTGACCAATTAACAGACTGCAGTGTTCACAGCTCCACCTTCTCACAGTGGAAACAGAAAAAAAGCACACCGAACTGAACTGTACCGTACTGCTCGGTGGAAACGGGGCTTAGATGAGCATCTGGAACAGCTATTCGGTCCAAGAGAACAGAAGAAGCATCTTGAATGAGAGGTGAAACGTCTTCTTGAAACTCAAGCAAGTCCAACGATATAGCACTTAAGGTTACCTGTGACCTAAATCACCAACACCTCAATTTTTTTTCCGAATTTCTAAATTCTGTGGCCAAAAAACACCAGCTCTGATGTTAATGTCTTTGTGGTAATAAATCTGTCTCGTCCTCTCCTGTCGCTTTTTCCAGAAACACAAATCTCACAGACTAGAACCCAAAGATGAATATAAAATGCTGCTGCATCAAATATATTTGACATCTTTCAAAAAGCTTGGAGTCACATAACCTTCATCAGCCTTTATATAGTGTGTGTTATAGTGCTGAGGTGTACTCAAAGACAGCGGATGGTTAATTATTGTACCTGTAGTCTCTGTGCTGCTCAGAGGAGAGGCAGCGGGCCAGCACCCGGCTGACGGCCTGCTCTCTGCGGTCGACGTGGTCCTTCAGGTCCTGAGCCTCAGACAGCTGCCTCATGAGCTGACGCTTCTTCTCCAGCAGGGGGAGCTAGAGGACAGAGGTACACAGAGATGAATTTCAGACGTCTAAGTGCTGTTAAAATACAGATTCATCATGCTGCATTTAACCTCAGCTGATTACGAATACACCCCCACACCCCACTGCCCTTCCCTTTCCTCTCCTCACCCTCTCGTGGTGCTCCGTCTCTGGGTCCAGCGTATCCAGCGTGGTGTCTACTCTCAGCAGCCTCCCAGACAACGACAGCAGCAGGCTGACCACCTTGTCCAGATCGCCGATGAACATGCGGAACTTGTCCACCTCGTTGGGCTTACACACCGCCACCATCATGCTCTCCACCTGAGGACACAGACGGAGGCACACAGCTGGAGATGACCGAGCTCAAGGAAAAACAGTGCAGTTCTGACCCCGATCGAAGTCCTTCAGCACTTGGGTATGTTTCTTTGTCTTCAGCCCCTCAATGTTAAGAGTGTGGTTTAATTTGGCACATAGATTGTTCTAAGGGACATGTGTAGACACATCGATGCCCTTCACACTTGGCATGTTTTATTTTGAGAGACGCCTGCTTGTCTGGAAGATAAAGGTCGACCTTGTTGAAGTTCCTGAGCAACACACACACTTGTCCTGACGCCTTTGATGATATGAGGATCTGAATGATGTGGGACAGACACTGAAGAAGGCTGAGATGATTGTTCTGTACCTAAAGTATTTGGTATGTCATATGTGCTGTGCCAAAGGTCTTCTCTGATGCTGCAGACGTAAGCTCAACACAGGCTCACTGAGTTTATTTTATAATTAATCAAGATAAAGATTGCTAAGAGTCCAAGTTTTTCCACATCAATAATAAAACCGTGAGTGAATAAATATCAAACAGTGTCTTTAAGGAAAGCTCTACTTTCTCTTGTGGCCATTACTGCACTTTAACACAACAATTTTGATAATAAAATAAATATTTAAGTTATTAATCAAGCAACAATGTCAAACACACACCAGTTTCAGCTTCTCAAATATAGAGTTGATGCTGTTCTCCGTTTAATGTCATTGTAAAGTGAATATTTTGGGGGTTTTGGACTGTTGAATCAAAACATGATCAGCTGGTTTATCTATAATAAAATTACTTTAAGTTCCAGCTCTAATGAAGCAGTCAAATAAACCCATTCTCAGAAACAGGATGAATTCCATGTGAGCTGCAGCCCGAAAAAATACACAAAGAAGAGAGCAAGGGAGCCAGACAGTGTGTGTCTGAGTTTCAACTCTTTCACCACATCCAGTTTGGGGAGGTTCAGTGTCACAATGAAAAGCGAGAAGAGGTGACAGAAAAAGAGGCTGAAGTTTCCCCCCACCTCCTCTCCCAGCTGCGCGTTGGCTCTGATGTCCTCCTGCAGTCCCCTCTGAGCTTCCCTCAGCACTCCCAGCTTCTTGCGGAGGCTCTCCATCAGCTGTTTCTGCACGACAGAGTGAGGGATTGTTTAAATAACCTCAGAATGAAAATAACAGGCAACACATGTCTGTCAGCTTCGCGTCATCATCGTGTTTATTTGGGCTGGAGAGTACTAAAAATACCGATTGCACTACAGTAACAGTGAAGTAGCAAGACGGTAGCTGCAGGTGATACCTTGTAGGTCAGCTCGTCGTCCTCGTCCCTCTCCCTGTTATCAGTGAAGTCCTTCATCTGCGACAAGAGCTGAGCTTTGGCTGCAGACGTGCTGTAATAGGACGAGCAGCTGGAGCTTGCACCGGACCGCCTGAGAGGGGGAGAGTTCGGTTTATTTACGCAGAGATAAAACACACAGGCGAAGCGATAAAACAGACAGGGTCATAAATACAGTGATTAGAAAAGTACATAAATAAGAAACGCAATCAATTATGTGGGCTAAGTGAGGCAGAAGAAAAACAAGGGGTCATCTGGAAAACATCTTGACTTCAAACAAGCAAATAAAGCAACAGAAATAAGATGAGAAGCTGAAACTGTAGCAGATGACACTAGAAATGAAAGACAACAGGAAACCAAGAAGACCGGAAAACTGTTAAAAATATGGCATAATTTAAATCTACCTGATACCGAGGACAACAGGTTTAATGGCTCCCAGACTGCAGGATACCTGTGTTATTATAAAGACCAGCTGAGCATGGGACTAATTATATGTTGCAATTGTAAATCTGAACTTCATTAAAACATTTTTTCTATGTTTATGTATTTGTGTCATACATGCATCATCCAGTTTAATGTGTGCTCTTTGTTTTTGTATCTGTTTTCTTGTATTGTGTTTATGTTTTTGTAAATAATTCATCTCAGTTGGGCAATATGTATAAAGTAGTGTAATAATCAAGTTTGGGGTTAGTGCTTCAGACACTCTGATCACACAGAGAGTGTGGTAACCACCCCATCACGTCCTCACACTAACCTTCCAGTGTAATCAATCTACCGTTTATTTTATTTGACAGTAATTAGTATCTAGTTCCTAAAATGTTGAGGCAGAGGGTACTTGCTGTAACTCTGGTTGAGAGGCTGTCAGTAAATAGTTTGTTAGGCACAGGGAGACAGAGATGTGTGTGGGTACATGAGACCCTGATAAAGAGGGTGGATCATGGGGAGAACCACCAGTTGGTCCAGGAGCTTCTCCTCCATGATGGCTGTTTCCAGGCATATTTTAGGATGACTCAAGGGCAGTTTAACAACCTGCTGTCTATCATCGGGCTGTATAGCTCCGGGTATCCAGCAACCACTACCACCAGTTTCTCCTCCATTGTTTATCAACTGTAAACTTGTTGTCTTGACTACCACAGAAGGCCTGTCCCTCAAATCATCCGAATGGACAATGGTGAAAAAAGATGATGAAAAAAGAGATGACATGGGGCGTTTTTCCGCCCTAAGTTTAAGTTTTTTCAACTGAGGAGTTCAGGGCACTCCGGCAAAGACGCCAGGCACCTGGAGTGCAGAAACACGAGGCCCATCACAACGCAAAAAACGCAAGCAAAAAGCTTCATTCTCATTAAAAACAATTACAAAAAACACGTCCAGCTGCTGAAACGCTTTCTGTGTGATCAGGGCCTAACACAACTGAAATTTAACTTAAATTTTTACAGTTCAACCGACACTAAAAACTCAAAAAAACACTATAACTGCTTTTAATCTACCAACTGTCTTCAGCTTCCACTCTACTGTTGGTTCAGCTATTTTCCGTGCTTACATGTAAACCGACGACACAATTGTCTACATGCCTTAAAGAGGCTTCAACCAACACTTCAGCTCCTTTCCATGTTACACCTTAACTGACAACAAATCCTTCAAGAGCTTCAACTTCAATCTGAACTCCTGAACAATATTTACACTGTCAGCACACACTTTAGATTTAATTCAGGAAATGTAGCTTTTTCGTACCTGAAATCTGATTTTGCATGCATCTGCCATTCAAGCATATACTGTGTATTGATACTGGCAAAAATGTTCTCATTCATATTATGAAATTAAGTTTAACTATATCTCAGAGATCTGTGCTGATAGAAAAAAAACATCTTTTGATGTGGTTCACCACATTTAGATGTTCACAAAAAGCTGCCTAAATACACTTTCTCAAACATTTTCCTGTTATCTACAAACTCCCTCTCGAGGACGTGTCTTTATGTCGTGTTATGTGGCAACAATTACCCAGCTGGCACCTGTGTTGGCAAAAGCAAACCATTTGTAAACGAAAGAAGGAGAGCAGAGAGAAAGCTGGCAGCAGCAAGGTGCTCTGGAAAGGTTGTGGGAAACCGGGAATGAGCTTAGTGACAAGAACAGTTAGGTCTTGTACAAATCAAATGGTCTGTGTAATTAATGCGCGACACACACACACACACACACATTCCATCACTCAGATTTAAGCCTCTCTCTCGTTACCTATCCAAGCTGTCGGTGTTGTGCTCTGTGCTTTGGTAGGCCCCTCTCCAGCTCTCCCTGCCCGACTCTCCCTCACTGCTCGGGGGGAAGAGCTCCTCCAGGCTCAGCCTCTCTCTGCTGCTCTCCCCGGTCTCCAGCTCCTCCTCCAAGGAGCTGCTCTCCGCCCTCGTCCTGCTCGACGGTGAGGCCTCGGTGGACTCTGGTAAGATGTCAATGTCCGTCTCCAGGACCGTAACCGGCAGCGCGAAGCAAGGGAGCTCGCTGGTGATTGGCTCGTCCATTGCTGGAACATCCTCGTGGAAATCGTCGATGTCTGTTTCCATGGGGACGTCCAGGTCTGCGTCCAGGCTGTGCGCAGGACTCGGGCTGAGGGTCGTCTCTGATTCTGCGCCTGGTTCGGGGATCTTCTGAGGATCGATGCTCTGAAAGCCTCTGTTCATATGAAGCTGCTGCTGCTTGTATTCGATGGAGAAGTAGGATTCAGGAGGTAAAATGCCACCAACACCTCCGTTTTCTAGAACAGGTGGCAGGGTTGAGTCGCTATGAACTTTGGGAGATGGAGTTCTCTCCCACTCGACTCCTGGTCTTGTGTTGGGCTGTTGTTTGTGAGGTTTTACTGTTACTCTGTCCCGGTCGGGGCTGACACTCATCTCAGATAAACTGCAGAGACACAAATAAACTTAATTAACGCAAAGATAAGAAACTAGTACTCAAGGACTCAAATTTGACTTATTTGGCTACCTTCATAACATGCAAACATTACATGGCCTGTCAAGAAATCACTTGACAGAGTATCTTAACACCATCTTCGACTTTGCCCAGCTCACCTGCTCACGCTGTTCGCTTTTGGTGGCAGTGGAGGCGGAGGTAGAGACACCTCCACCCTCTCCTGCTGTCCATACGAGCCCCTCAGGTCCCTCTCTTTCTGGGGCGGAGCCACCGGTCTGAAGGCCCTCCTGGAGAACATAGGACTGGGTGGAGCAACAGTAAAGGCCCGGTCCTGCATTTGAACCTGATTCTGATTGGATGGAGCGTGGGAGATGGGGTGTTCCTGCATTTGTGGTTGACGCTGATTGGACGGAGCAAGAGAAGGGGTGTTCCTGCATTTGTGGTTGATTGTGATTGGATGCGGCGTGGGAATATTCCTGGTTTTGGCTGCAGTTGCAGCGAGGGCAGCCCTCCATCACTTCCTGCCTCTCTGGAGGAAGACTGTAGGATCTTGGCCTGGACGTTTCAGCTGAAGAGCCGCATGAGGATGATTGACTGGAATAGCGTCCCTCTGCGGTGTCGAAGGAGGGAGTGATGGAGTGAGGAGATGTAGAGGAGGAGAACAGGGTGTGGTGAGAGGCACGCCTGCGGTGGAACTGCTCCCACTTCGGGGGCGGCGGTCTCGGTGGAGGCGGCGTCTTCTTCCTGTTTGGCCGCGCAGTGTTGGCAGCTTCTCCTCCCCTGACGCCACCTGCTCCTTCCTCCACCTCGCTCAGGGTCTGGCTGGTTGCCACAGAGATCGACGGCGACCAGCGTGGCTGCTGTCAAAGCGGAGGTCGTTTTCAGACATGGCTCGTCCTCGGAGTGACAGAGGAGCTGGCGGGGGAGCGAACGCGTATCCATTGCGATCATTGTGGCCCACGTCACCCTGTCTGTGGACCCATCGACCCTGATGGTGCTGATGATGCTGGTTAGTGCTCTCTGGAGGTCTGGACTCCCGTCTCCAGCTGGAGTAGTCCCTGTGATGTAGAGATCGGAGTGACAGAGGATAAAGAAATCATATTTTGTCAACAAACAAACAAAATACATAAAGAACCTGACAGAAACATTTTAAAGGGATAGTTAAACATTTGTGTAAGGCCAAGTTTATTGTCGCCAACTGCCCTCAGTGCTGAGCTCACACTCCTGCAGCAGCAGCTACAACCCTTACAGTACATGGTGTGGTAAAGTTGAGCGCTGTGTATTTGATGGAGTTGGCTGTTCCGTGTGCCAAGATGCCACCAAATCAAACCACTTGTATCGGTGTCACTTTAAGGGTACTGTTGTTGTAATGTCTTTAAATGATGCCCAGCCCAAGCATAAAGACAAACAGAAGGACAGTTTGTGGGTTTAGGTTGTTATTTTTTTTATCAGAGTTATGGGGTGTAACTATTTCTTAGTTTGGTAGTCAGTGTATTTTTCATTATGGATGAAGCCAAGTTAGCCATTTTGTCCGTGTTGTGTATTTCTGCTAAGCTAAGCTAACTACATCCTGACATGAGAGTGATATTGATCTTTACTTTTCCACTAAGTATCCCAAGATGTGAATTCATCCTTAAAAAAATCATGACGAAATATGGAACGCTCAAAAATAAAGTTAGCTACTAATATTTAAAAAATGTTTTATTGGGACTGTATGGTTTGATTGCAACAACGCAATCTACTTCAAACCTGTCATCACTTTATTTAAAATTATGAGTGGTGTACTGAAAACCCCAACACAAATTCCCATCTAAAAAACAAAACTAATCTAGATTTCACAGGAAATCGTGTGTTCATGCAGGATCCCATCGCTCAATGTGAAAAGCTGGGTGCGTTGAAGGATGTGTGACAGATATGTCCACATACAAAAACAGTCAGTCAGAGAGAGAGAGTGGTTCAATTACAGTAAATGTTTCCTTTTTACATTCCAGACTCTCTGAACTGTTTCTGTCTCAGGTCAAATATGAGCGGAGGCCTTTTTATAAGTCATGCATGTCCTAACCCCCCCTTCCTCACATCCTTACATATAGAAATCATCAGTCAACCACATATCATTACGGGCACATTTTAAGCACGGATGATTGCTCTGCACACTTAGAGCTCATTATAGTCAAATCACAGCCAGGCATGACTGAGTGGGATTTCCGCCCCCGTCAGTGCACAATGGGCCGACCCCACCTAAAGTCTCAAGAGACATGCTGAGAGAGAATCAGAGATGGCGCAAGTGTGTGTCCACCATGACAGTCAGGAGCGAGGAATCAGATATGTCGAAGATAATCAGTCCGAGAAAGAATTACCGTTTGTTTTAACGTGTCTGTGTTTGGTTTATGTGGTCCCTACAGGAAGTGGCTCACCTCTCAGTCAGGCTGTAGTTCCTGTTGAGCTTGGTCGTTTCCTGTTGCCGGGCGGGATACGTCTGTGGAAGACATTTTGAGCCGGTTAATAATACAGAAAGAATGAAGGAGGGCTTCAATGTGTTGGTCAGCACATGTTGCTGCTGGAGGGAAGTGGGTGTGTTACTCCACCCTGCCGTATACTTCACTGGTGATAAGGTTAATCTGGGTGGAGGTGTTTTCTTTGGTCAAAAACCTGCCTTGTAAGCGATCAAATTATTTCAGTTTAAATCACTTTTTCAAAACACATTTTATCACATGTATCTAAAATGAGTTATCAATACACAACACACATCCATCTAAAAGGAAGTCAACATGTTTTACATCATTATGAGAACACAGAAACACTGTATACAGGCTGAACCCCAACACGAGAAACAAGAAACATTAGGTTGGCCGTTGCTTAAAGTTGGGCCATTGGTGAGTGTCTGCCACCCTTGTCAGGATGCTGTGTCCAGCACCGTTTGGCCCTCGACTGCGCTAGTCAGTCTTTTTCCTGCCAATTCAGCCTGTTGAATCGGTGATTTCCTGGATTTAGTCATCTTTACAATTAAAAAAAGTGTCTGTCCACACTGTACATTAAATTATGGCGGGAGAAAGATGCTCACATAACGTTAACCAGGACACGATCTACCACTTCAAGCTCAGATCTATGGAGGGAATTCATCTGGAAAAAACATTTTAAAGTTCATTATAACTCCCAAAATTAAAAAATCAGACAGCAACAAACCCAAACATGGTCAGTGTTCCAGAATGTGTGGTAACGTGTCTGCTGGTCAGGTTCATATTTTGTGGGAGTGTCCTTAAATTTCCTCTTACTGTGCAGATGTGGTTACAGAGATCAGATCAATTATCAGCTTAGAGCTGGATATGTATTTGGGAAACGTTCCAACTGGGCTGATGCGCCAGGACAGATATTTACTACAAATACTACTAGCAGGTAATGAAAAAGCAATAACCAGGAAATGGCTGAGTCTCCACTTATGTCTGAATGGATAGAAATAGTTGAAGAAATCTATGTTATAGAACAACTGACTTTTCCTTTGAGACATGCTACCAGAAATTGTGAAAAATGTTGTAAAAAATGAATCTGAAATGATCTTTTATTTATATCTAATTTGTATGGAAAACTTAATTTTATTCCCCTTGGTGCTTCGACAAAGAGAAAGGACTTTAGCTTATGAATGAGTGGAAGACCCCTCCCTCTTTAAAAACAACCTGGCTTTCAATGAATCAAAGTCATGAATCATCAGGACCTTTGTGATCTAAGGACGGACAATAATGGACATAAATGACCCACAGCATTTCACCTTCACCTTTATTGTCCCTGCCTGATGTCCTTGGTTTTGTCTGTCTGTCAGTAATAAAAAAAGTATTAAAAAAAACTACAAGAATTTAAATGAGGGTCTGAGAAACACTGATACAACTGTTTCTTGTTGATCTAAGAAATGATGCTCATTATGGCGACGATACAAGACTCTTATGTGCAAAGTATTTAACCTGGTTTATTACCCCACCGCTGGAATGCTGAGCGAACTCATTGCACTCTCATTACCGGTCAGAGATACAGCAGCCAGCAGATAGCTGTGCAAACACACCGGTGGGGTACACACACGTACACACACATTCCTGAGCAGAGGTATTTTCTGACTGTCTGCGATGCAAATCTGAACATTCAGATGGTGTTTGTGTTGGCGCAGTGGATGTGAATTTAACATATTGGCCGTCACTTGCTGTCAACAGAGCATAAAATCCATAAAATGGTTACAACTGATAAGTTTGTGATAATAAACTGCTCTACCACAAGCACCTGGATGGCCTGTCTGCATTTAAATTCAATTTCTCTTGGGTTTTAAAGGGACATTAAGTAATTTCTAGCTTCTTTTGGCCTCTGCGGTGAATAACTGGAGTTAGTGTATCTACTAGGGCAAATGTCGGACTATATTTTGGCTGAGAGCAGTGACTTCTTGGAGTCTTGTCTACTACTTGAAGTAGACATTCAACAGAATCACCTGGTAAAGATGTAGTATACAAAATCAACATGCAAAATACAGGAGTAGATATACTGCTTCGGTTTTTCCAAAATTTGCTTTTTTGTTTGACAGCAAAATGCATTTATGTCAACCGTCCATAAAGCATTTGTCAATAGAGTATAAGTTCTAGCCCTTTTTATATTCATATAAAAATCATACATTTATACAGAATAATTGTATTTTTCTTAAGCTGGAAACAACATAATGCTAAAAAACAAAAAAAAAAACAAAGGACAAGTTAATTCCAGTGTTTCTTGTGCAGGTTTCACGCACTGAAAACCACTAAAATCTCAAAATAATTGTGTGACTGACAAAAAATTCAACATTTATATCATGAAGACATGGATGATTTCAGTGAATGTGTTTCAGATTCAGCATAATGAACATTGTGCACGCAATGTTCTCTAAACTGACCTTTTTAAAATGAATATGCTTTGAGAGAATTGCACTGAAATGAAGATTTAATAGCTGATTTTGCCAACAACAACTCAGCTGAAATATTTCCCAACATTTCTGAGAACACGTCTCAAATGAGATAGAGACAGATTCCATGAATAACAATAATAATAGCAGCCAGTTGCACTTCTGTATTTTCACTTTCTGTTTCGTGTGTCCAAAACTCACACACATACACACTGGAGCATGAACGCTAACAACTTAATGAATGAAGTTCTCTTTTTAATTTAAAATGGTGAATGTGTGACTGAATTTTGTACATCTTGTTATGGATGTGTTTCTCTTTACATGTGTGTGTGTGTGCCTCTGTGGACAGTCTTATCACAGCCTTGTAGTCCATCCAGCACATCTGTTACCGTTAAAGATATTGGACGTCATCAGTGGCAGATATGAAACAAGATTTCAAGGCACAGGGTTATCGCCGTGGCATCAAACCAACAACCTTTCATTTGAAAAGGATCCCAACATGGAGGGAGTTCAAGGCTCCCCTGAGGCCTCCACACGGCAAAGCACACACAAAAGCAACTGAACATATCTGCTGAACCGAAGGTACGTTTAGTCTAAATCTGATGTCAGTTTGGTTTGCTCGGTGTCAGATGATAAGGTTACTAATAGGCTGAGGTTCAGAGGAGTGTCAGGAGTTCAGACGAGGGGCTGCACCTTCCGCCAGGAGGCTCGAATCAGCTTGTGGTAAAAATGTAACCCAACGCTGCTATTATCGCTGACACAAGTGTCCACCGCTGTTGCCCAATCTCCCTCACGTCCATGAGCTATTTGAATTTTCAACGAGAATTTCAGACTCTGACCGCATGCAGGATGCGAGCTTCGACTTCAAACCAACCATTCAACCACGGAGGACTTGGAGCGAGTGGCCACTTACGGCTCCAGCATCCTAGTGTGGCCACTTGATCCTCTTTCTGGTGCTGGTTTTAGAGAACCAAGATAGTTCTCAGTCTCCAGTGGTCATTTCAGTTCAGTCCAAAACCACAGTCTGATTTCAGCGAGTTGCAAAGTTTATCTTTCTCTCTGAACGGTGTTACTTGGTTTCAGTGCCGCAGGGACACAAGCTGTTATTCAGCTTAGCAAGCCTGCTGCTGGAAATCTGTTTGGCTTGTAAACATGCTGGTTAATGGATGTAATTAGAGCCCCTTAGGTGGTTGTATCTCCACAGGACTGATGCTTTGAAATACCATGTTTCAGGTCTTGATTGTTGCCTTAGTGTACAAATTTATTTACCATTAGTGTTAATAATAGCAGGGCCGTCTAGGCCAGTAACTAACAGTTTAAAAATTAAGCATTTTACTCAAATAAGTGCTCGTAAAAGTTGAACATAAAACATTTTAAAGCTGTGGTCAAGGTGCAGACTAGAACCACAACAGGTGAGTTTACATAGAACCTAATATTCCACAGGAATTTTTAATCATGTTAAGAGAGGCGATTTAAACTTTTGATAATCCATTCAATAGTACAATATTAGCACCCAATAACCACGGTAACACTGTCTGATTGTTTCTCTCTGGTTGGAATAAATATACTTTCTGCACGTTTGCCCCACGTAGGGGTTACATTAGGTGACATATGGGATGCATCTATGAGCGTCCCTGCACAGATTTTGACAGAAAGTCAATCATAAATTCCAAAAATGTTTCGTGTTATATTCTTGCGAATAAATGGACTCTTTTGAAACAGTCGCCTTGTGTAACGTAGCTGCTAAAGGCTCAAAGGCACAGTGGAGTCCCTGGACATCATGATCGTCTATTGCTACCAGCAGCCTGCAAATGAGATATTTAGGGAACTTGAGTAAATTGTAGCCTCCACTGAAAGTCTGCATGTGAGGTGTTTAGGGGACATCTGAAATTTGTAGCTACAGAAAATAACCTGGGTTACACTTATGTTACTTAGGCTACGACTAAATTGTATTAACAGGGAACCACGTCTTCTACTTCTATATCTCCCCTCCTATATTTTTTGTATTGAATGAATTCATCCATCCATCAATGCAGGACGTAGTGGTTGTTTTAGTGACAATGCACTAAAGCTCTTTAACTTGTACATTTCATGACTATTTGGACAAAGTGTTGCATGATGACACTGGTTTGGTTTTGCCCTGTAGAAGGAGACATGTTGGTATTCTACAGACACATCTCCAGCTGTGCAAGCACGCTAGCCAGCAACTAGTCGGAGCGTGCATATAATGACTGTGAGCAGGGCATTTGACCTTCTGGCAGACAGAAGTAAAGAACACGAGTGGTCAGCCTGAGACGCATGATAGACACAGGCGTGTACGGTGATGTGTCTCTGCTGTCCGCTTGTGTTTGGATCTCCAAAAAGCATGTTAATACCAAGTGTGCTCTGAATTATATGTAGGTGCACCTATTGCATGTTCTTCATGCTTAGATCACCTCTCAGTGAACATATTTCAAGCTCAAATGCCAACTGACCAAAACTTCAAGTCACTCCAGATCACTATCATCCATTCCTTCAGCCCAGATTTCACTCCCTGTCTCTTTCGGTCCATAAACCTGACAGTCAAGTTTATAACCCAGATCCAGACTCTACTGACAGCTAACCTAGCAACCCCCGACTCCTCCATGACCCATATAAAGGCTGTCTTTGATCACCGGTGAAAACAGAATGGGCCTTATTTTCATGTGTTCATGCATATCTTTCGGTGCATTTCTGTCTGAGAGCAGCAGTCTTACCTCTGTAGGTGTGTAGCTCCTCGTTGTGTATCCTTGATGAAAAGGTTGCTGGTTCTCCGGGAGCTGAGCAGAGGTGTTGACAGGATGAAAAGCCGACCTTGGGACTTGATTCTGGGTTTGGCTGTGGGGGAACACCTGAGGCTTTGGCTGGAAGTTGTGTTGGAAGTCTTGATTTCTTTCTTTGATGTCATAAAACTCCTGACGTGAGGTGAGCTGAGCATCTTCCTCTCTCTCCAGCTCTTTCTCTCTTTCTTTGTTGAGACGTTCCTTCTCTCTGGCTCGCTCCGTCTCTTTTTCTCTCTCCAACTCAAGCTCCTTGTCTCTTTCCCTCTCCCACTGTCTCACCCTCTCCTCTCGTTCCCTCTCCCGCTGAATCTCCCTCAGCCTTGCCCGCTCTGTTTCTAAGTCCCTCTCCTTTCTTTCCCTCTCCCTTTCTCTCAGCCTCTCTTCCCTCTCTCGTTCCCTTGCCCTCTCTTCCCTCTCTCTGGCTTGTTCCCGCTCCCTCTCTTTCTGCCTCTCCCTGCTGGTACTCACAGATTGCCTCCTGGCTTCCACAGTGTTTGGAAGCAGGGAACTGTCCTGCTGAAGTCCCCTTGATATGAGTATCTCCTTTGGGTTGGGTACTGACCGAGCTCCCCTCCTTGGAGCTCTGGATGGTTGGGGGGTTTCTTCTGCCTGCGACCTGACAGACTGGAGACACCTGACACAGGCACACCCTTGCTCGTCTCCTCGAAAAACTTCATTCTGTCTGCAAACGGAAGGATATCTGTCTCTTCCATCCGAGAACAGGAAGAGGAGCGACTGTATGAAGAGGAGGATGAAGAGGTGAAGGCACAAACCCCATGCCGTGACCCTGTGACTCCCAACACCTTTTCAGTCAACACTCCACACCGTCGGTCTGGCTCTGGTTGCAGTTTATGCTCAGGGGTCCAACGCCAGCGGCGGGCCTTGCCAGCAGGAGCTGGTTCCTCCACCACTCGGATGCCGACACCAAAAGTGGGCACTCCCGGGTCCAGAATCTGCACAGACCTGGATATGTTGTTGTTTTGAGTGTAGGTTGTTGACTGTGTTTGCGGACATCATGGTTTGATTCACTTGAGGTGCTTGATTTCTCGACTGGTGCTGTGGTGCTGGTATCTGGGGGGCTAACAGAAGAGGCAAATGCAACTTTGGTACTTCTTTCCTGGGCAGGCAGGTCTGGCTCCTCAGTGAGGTCTGGACCCTCTTCCTCCTTGACAGTTTCCCCACTACAGAGCAACCCTCCTGGGCCCCGGCTCCTTTGAAGCTGGGCCTTTTTCCTCTGGATCTCATTGCGGAGGTTGGTGGCAAATCGCTCGTTACGACGGCGATTTCGACGATGGTTCCTGGATGCGTTTGACTTCTTCATGTCTGTCTCTCCTGCTACACCCTCCTCCTTTTTAACTCCACTTCTTCCTCTATCCACTGCTTTCTGCTCCTCCAGCAAGGTATCCACACTGGCAGCAGCACTAAGAGGCTCAAAATCTCTCTCCAGTATCTGATCAGAGCTCAGCATTCCCCGGGTTGACGATCCAGTGGGATCCCCTGGTACACTCGCAGAGCGACCCCAAGGAATGTGATGTTCGATTTGCGGAAGGGGCTTGCCATTTACAGCCATCCCTTCCAGCCTCTCACCTGAATCTCCATCATCATCATCACCATCCAAGAACACAGATCCTGGAGTGGAGCAACGGCTGCCTCCCCATTTGTTTGATGTGGCATTGAGGTGGTTGGGAGAAGCTCCTTCGTCCTCCTTTGTGGGCTGGAGTGATGAATGGGACCACTGGCTGCTACAAGGTGACGAGGAGGGGTCAGAAGACAGACTGTGAGGCTCCAATGAAGAGCTGTCACTGTTAAACTGCAATAACTGAAGCTGTGTAGCGAGGAGCTTCTCGGGGGCGCTGTGCCGGTGCAGCGCCGTAGAGGTGTGCTTAGTCTTGGAGTGCATTATATTAGACTGCTTTTGAACCTCCATGGGGGGTTCTGCAGGTAAAGAGCCAGGATGAGAGGAGGTGATAGGGACTACCGAGTCCGTCACTTGGTCAGAGAGGTGATCTGAAGTGGTGTCTGAATTACAGTCTTTATTAGCACTAGCATCACATCTGATATGTCTGATGTCCTCAGTCTGTCTTTGGATATAGTGCGAGTCTAAGGTATCCTCTTTGAAATTCCCAGTTTTGTCTCCTTCTTCTGGCGCAGGGAAGCCGTTATGAATTCCTGATTCAACATTCAGAGAGGATTTGTTTTCATCATGGTAAAAAGAAGCACTGGAAATCTCAATTGGAGCGGAGACACAACGTTTGTTGGCAGCATCAGGGCGACTCCGGGTTGCCCTAAAACTGTCCCTCCTGGTCGGAGGCTGAGGAGGATTCTTTCTCTCAGTTCCTCTGTCTCCATTTCTTGTGATCTGAAAGTCTCCTCCCCTCCGCTCCTCTTCATAACAGCAAGAGGAAGGCCTTTCTTTCACCTCAACAGGTCTCGGTTTTGGCCTGGTCAGCGACCTGGATTTGACAACAATAAGCTGTGCCTCATCAGGGGCATCACCAGATGAGCTCCCCAGGGTCGAGGTATCACCACCAGTGTAGCCTCGACACGCAGGCCCCAGGCTTTGGAGGAGGTTATCCATGGAGCAGGCTTCACCGGGCCTTAGTGGCACTGTTGCGTAGTCGGATGTGTTTGAGCTGGCAGAGAATGAGCTGTAGGCAGAGTCTCTCTTGTTGTTGAAGAGGGTGGGGTCGACGGGTGAATTATGGGAGTCAGAATAAGGCTGCGTGGTGGGTGTTGGTGTGTCCAAGCTCTCCATGGAGCCCAGGGAACTGCTTCGGTCTGTAGAGGAGTAAGGTCTGGACAGCTGACCCCACTGCAAGGACAAGTCACTGCAGAGAGAAGGAGACAAAGAAGATCAACTTTAGTGTTTAGCGCAAACCGATCGCAAGCAGACGTCACGGCGGTCGCTGGGGAGGTGCAATAAGCATTTGTCGGTGTGCTCTGACATTTTATAGCCTATTAAAAATCTGAAATAGTTGCAATTCCCCACCCCGAGACATATACAATATATTGCTCTGGAGCGCAGCTTTTGAACTGTACAGCTGGGGAATCTGTTTTCTATCAGTCCTGAGCCAAAGATCCACAGCAGCCCCATGTGTTTTCAAAGACC
This sequence comes from Epinephelus cyanopodus, assembly GCA_026686955.1. Lineage (NCBI taxonomy): Eukaryota > Metazoa > Chordata > Actinopteri > Perciformes > Serranidae > Epinephelus > Epinephelus cyanopodus. Next base: position 16,969,219 of record CM048934.1, read on the forward strand.
CTTGGAGGAAGCCTCTTAAGGCAGAGAGGGATTTCCTCCTCATCAACTCCCACTGCCCGGAGTCAACATCTCTAAGTCATCCCCTTGATTCCTCTCTTCCTCTTTCATTCCTTTCTTCCTCTTGTGGATTCTTCCTGTCCCATCTCTTTAACATCAACTGCGGATTCATTCCAAAATTATGAGCACCTCTTGAGACCAACTCACTTAAATTTGATTGACATCACAAAATGGTTTCCAAAAGTTTCCATTTACAGGATAGTACACCATTTACACTTTGCTCTGATTACATGACATGATGTTAACAGAGGAGCCTGCTCATGTTTCAGTTCATACTAACTTATATTTCATTTATACAGCCAATCAAGAGTCATTTTCCCTAAAATCGCAAATCATGTCGCAATCGGTTTTTCAGACAGTCAGTTTTTTTTCCATATCATACAGCCCTCGATACCTCCCCACAACTGTACAGTATGCAAGCACTATGTCCCTAGTTTGAATCTGACCTGTCACTTGTGTTAAACTATCCTCTTTCTGTTCCCCTTGTTTGAAGCTGTCTAATAATAGGCCAAAAATGCAAGACAGAAAAATACAACCATAACTTCTTGGCGAAAACCACATAAGACAAAATGACAGGGAGTTCTTTTCAGCATAAGGAGAGATTAGGAAATGGGAGTATCGATACTAGCTCCAGAAGGTAAGGGCACACAGTGTTTCTGTGCACGGTTGGAATAAAATCTGTTAAGTCTGCAATAAAAATGTCATTCTCGTTTTATTGTGGTAAATCCTTTTCCTATAAAGACGAAAGAGTGGTCACTGATGCTTTGTATTTCTTTACTGTCTTATTGAAACCACAGGGAATGTTTCCAAGGAGACAGAGAATTTCTAAAAGTGCTTTGATCCTAAACCAGTATAGTGAAAAGACCAGCAGACTGTCCTCGAGCTGTTTCTGTGGTATTTATGGTTTGAAATCCATGCAGTGATATGAAAACTGATGGGCTTTGTTCCTCTTCTTTAACCACAGTGTACTCTTCTCTGTGATGATTATCTGCTCATGTAGTCAGATATGTTGGTGGTCTGCAGAATATGTGTGGGTCATTTGTCTTCTTTATGCACTCATCACTTAGGCACTGTGTACATAAAGTCCATGACATTTTATTTAAGGAACATTCAGTGATTTTGCACATTTTAGCCCATTAATTACAAATCCTGCATGCTTTATATCACACCATTTTTCAAGTGATTCCTCTGTGGTTAAGAAAAGAATGGAATTTGTTTGGCAGCCATTGGTTTTCATGAATTTCTGCACAATACCAGAGTCAATTAGCCCACTGGTTCCCAACCTTTGGGTCCTGGGGTTGCGAGGCCATCTTGACTGAAGGGAATCTAAGAATCTCGCCTATATCTCAGCATTTTATTCATTTATGTGAAGAAATAAGATAATTATTCAAGGTATAAACTTTAAAAAAATTCTCACAGGATAAGGTGTGATGAAGACCCAAACACAAGCTATAATCACAGAACCTTCACTCTCTGCTAAACAGCCTCGTCCTGCTAATAGAACGATGGCCAAGCACCAGGGAGAATGTTGAGTTTGTTAAAAAAGTAGATTATTAAGTATATATGATCGTTAAAAATGAAAATATATATAATACAAAAAGGATACTGTATAAAAAAAATCCTAAAATATCAGGAAATCTCATCTCTGGTGCGATAGTCACAGAAATAATCGGCTAAAATTCATCCAAATCTCTCATTTTACACAAATCAAATGCAGTTGTTGTGTTCACTTTTGGGTTATTTGCACAGTTTATCAGTTGTTCTGTACTTTTATTGTAATGCATTGAATAAAATATGAAATATCCATAGAATTTGTCACTTAGTCAGGGGTCGTCTGTTTATTTAATGAGTCTTAAGTTCAGCACGTGGCTGTTGGCTCAGAAATTGTAATTAATTGCAAAATTTGTCGGAGAAATTGCACCTATAAAGTAAATTATGCTATTTTAAGGGGCCCTGTGTCCAAATCTAGTTTTATAACAAAAATATTTTGGCCACAAATTATTTAACACACAGCTGCCTTGTGTACTGAACTTGATGGGAACTTGAAGGTGGCAGAATACTGTACAATGCACAGCATTTGCTTCAGCAAATTTCAAGAGTCGTTTACGTGATCTTTATGTTGTACACAAATGGAAGGGTATAAAAAAAACATGTTCAAAAGTCTGACACTGTACAGCTGTTTCTGTCATTTGTAACAGAGGAAGAGTATATAGAGACCAGTGGGAACAGTTTCATTATCAGCATGAGAAAACTGTCTTTGACGGAAGTGAGCAATGAATGAGAAAGGAGAAGCTGCTGTATAGATTTGACCTGGGTGACAGAGAGAGGACGAGAGGAAATGAGACGGGAGCTGGACAGGAAATGGCAGTCACTCCTGCCCAATGAGACGGCGATGTGGAACATGTGAGTGTGAGGGTCGACAGATAAACCAGCGTACACAAACACATGTACTGTACATGTGTGTTTGAACAATACAGACACACACTTTCACACATATCTTACCAGGTAACAGCTCAGTCGATGAGCAGATAAGCTAAAAAAATTGTGTATTTTTTCCTCAGACACTCACATATTTAGTGTTGGTGCTTCCATGGAAACACACACACACAGACACACACTGAACAAAATGTCCCTCTCCGTCACACAAACACAGTTTATTGAATGTCTTCCTCTCTTTGTCCACATGTGCTGGGAGTCACATGCCATTGTCCGGAGTTATGCCGGGAGCTGCCTCCTCATCAGATGCTGTGTGTGTGTGTGTGTGTCTGTGTGTGTGTGCTTGTGTGCGGGCCAAGCTGTGGGAATGAGAGACCCACACATGCGCACACACACCGCTATCTAATCCACAAGGGACTATTACATCTAATAGTGGTGCATTATATCACTGATGCTTATCAAAAAGAGAACAGTACAAAGCGCTGACGTACTGGACCGTGAAACTGACCAACAAAGACTATTTTTATTGTGAGTCAATATACAGACTGCTGCGGTAACTTCCTCTTTCCCTTTAAAGGATTACAGTTAAGCTTTGTGAGATCATACTGTAATACAAAGACCACTGTACCTAGACGCCTTCTTTTACTTAACCTGACTGGGCAGCACAGTCTCCAGTCGCAATTGTTTCACAGTAATATAAAAAATACCCATGTCTACATTTAGAGCTCAAACAATTAGTTTTGTCATCTATTTTGATAACTGATTAATTACTCAAGTCTTTTTTTTAAGATTGTTAGTCAAAAAACAATTTGAAGATGTCTACTTAGGACATTTTTAACTATTTACCCACATTCTATAGCCCAAACTATAACTTGATTTATGATCAGAATAATCTATAATTATATTTACGCAAAATAGACACTGCTATGGCCTCTTTTGCTCTGGTACAACCAAAAGCTTATGATGGCTAATGTTAGCTTAATTAAAATAAATATCAACATTAAAAGTTAACATTATTCAGGCAATTTGCTGATTTAATTACATCTCTCTTCCTGTAACATTATGTTTTACTGTCACTATGTCAGATTACGCAATTGTGGAGTCATAAAATCGAGACGTGACTTCGCTGACAGACATGACAAACTATGCGCTGGTTCACATCAATCTTTTTTTGTCTCCCGTCATGACGTGTGATGACAGGTTATTCTTGTCCTATTTTTATCATTATTACTATTATTTTAGTCACTGTGTCTGTTCATGTGCAAGCCCAAATGTTGCAGTAACGTAAAAAGCGTCACCAGATGGCAGGCTACATTTTAAGTACCGTAGGCAAACATTGTCACTGAATCCTCAAAAATAACTTCCTGCAAATGTTTCACAATAGAAGCCTGTTTAGAAAATGGAGGGATTCTCCCGACTGAGGTTATAAGGGGCTTTTAATTTGAAACAGATAAAGGAAACGTTGAGTTTGAAATGACGGTGCGATGCATTAACTTTATAAAGGCAAAAGTGAACGGATAAAAAGTAAAAATATAAAGACACTGTTAGAGCCATTTTTGTGTCCAATGATGTGTGGGTCACTGGTTTCCACAGTAAGTCGCATGTAAACAATGGTGTCTGTGAAGGTACGAGTAGAGTTAATTCCTCTACAGGTGTGCTGCTTACCGGGAGAAGCACAGTTTTTTGACTGCTGTTTAGTGGCCTAACTTTGAGCCTTTTGTTTGTTTTACATACAAGTTATAATGGTGTAAGTGTGTGTTGGTCGACAAAAGCTATGTTGTTAAATGAACAATGATTTCACTCTTCTTCTTCAACAAAAAACGCAGCTAAACTAACCTCAAAACATCCACCTGGCCCCCAACTTAAGACAGACAAAGAGCAGGTCTGATGTGTTATCACTTCGGCATGTTTAAATAGAGTCCAAAAATAGACCAATGGGGTTCCTGCGTGGGCAGTGTTGACATTAGAACACGGTGATGTCACCTGTTTCCTGCCCACCAAAATCCCCCAGCAGTGACTTACAGCCAATGTCCCGTGGAGTCATGGGCTCGTGTATGATTCAAACCTACAGCATGACGCACTCGCTGGGTGGTTAAATCTGCACGTTAGGCAAGTTTGTTTTTGGTTAAACTGAAACAACTTCAACAGCTGGATTAAGGAAGTGGGCCAGAGGAAGAGAATATTTTTAGCAGTGCATATATGATCACAATCATGAGGAACATTTTGTATATATGTCTTGGAAAGGAGGTTTGTTCTTAATGGTAATTCCTGGTGAAATAAAATAATATGAGGCGTTAAACGAAAGCTGAGAGAAAAACTGGTTAACGGACTAAAAACAAGCTTTTATTTATTATCAAGCAGTTAAAAATGTGGGGATGAAGAGGGATGGCAGATTCACAAGGCATTTGGCATCCCACCTCAAATTACTAAACTGTCAAATGCTCTTGTGAAGACTTATGAACTATTACCTTGAACTTAAATACAGTGGTAGAGTTTGTAAAGACATCAAAATGAGTGTTATGAGTAATAAAACTACTAAAGAGATTGAAAGTTTTTAAAAGATAAGACATGTTTTCATTGTTACATCAGTGGTATCAAATGTTAACGGCACTCTATTAAGTCTGAAAATGTAACCGCACTTTTTATTGGACAGACAGTTTTACTTCCCTCAGGAGGGAAATTCCGCTTCCTCCGCTTAACCTGAGATAAAAGCTATTTTTCATAATGCTACGTAACATTTCATTACATAAAGCGTACACGGTATGACATTCCATTTCTCACCTGTTGTCAGTTGTGTGCCAGGGTAGTGTGTACGGGCCGGGGTGGAGCTGCATGGCAGACAGAGGGGGAGGAGGGGGGAGAGGAGGGGAGTCTGCAGTGGGGAGGCAGGGCGCAGGAGGAGGAGATGGAGGGGGTGGAGGGGGAGGGAGAGGCAGCTCCGATAGCTTTGCCAGGTGCCAGGAGTGAGGCCTGATGAGAGGAACGCTGCGTCTGCGGGACATGAGAAAGAGAAACTCAGGTGAGGATCGATGACGGCAGCAAACCAAAATGCGACTTAAATCAGTCTTTGCACAACCTTTGCATTTATGACGAGCATTTTTGTTTAGACGTCATCATTAAACTGGATATTTTCATGGACTTTATTCTACCACAGCACTTTTTTGAGATTTACAGAACGACCGATCTAAATTTACGTAGAATAACCCTGAGATTTTGCCCAAGTATAAAGAGGCTGCTGTGGTGTCGTACTTCCTGCATGACCTCTTCCAGTCTTATGATGTAAATGTGCAACACAGATAAATAAGGGCTGTCATCCTCTTCCCCTGAGGGCTAATGTAATTTCCTTTTTCTACTGAACGTCACTTTTTCCATTTTGCAACCTCCTCTCGTTGGACGACAGGAACTTTTTTTGACCACAATTCGAAGCAACTTGTGGTTGTTTTTTTTTTTGGATCTAAATACAATGATTTACCCAGGCAACATGACGAGGATGACATACTTATTTGCAACCACAGTTGTAAGTGTCTGGGAAGATCAGGGCCCACATAAAACTTGCACAGCAGTGCTACCTTGCCAACCCAAATTCTGAACAGCTTCCTTAAAAGTTGTTTGGCCTTCTATTGGTCTGCCATTAAAAACTCATCTAACATGCACAGTATGTTCTCCACACTGATCTGAAGCCAGGCATTCCAGCGTATCCCATGATATTCACTAATTCCCTTATACAGACTTCCGATCCCATATGTGAGCCAGATTAAATTCACCCCCTGCAGACAAGTGTGTGTGTGTGTGTGTGTGTGTGTGTGTGTGTGTGTGTGTGTGTGTGTGTGTGTGAGACAGAAAGAGAAACAGAACGAGTGTCGGGAAAAGAGCTAGACACAAGGATTGAAAGAAAGAAAGCACTGTCAGGTATAAATGTGCCATTCTCAGTCTGAATCAGACCATTATGTGTTTATGTTTTAGATTAAGATTACAAGGTTGGAAAAAAATGCTGCTGCTGCTGCTGCTGCTGCTGGATGGAAATAATATACAGAGCATGAAAACAAGAAAGACTGTTGACTCGACTGACTTGAGACTTGACTTGGACTTGTCTCTGCTAATTTAAGACTTGGCAAGACTTTACTGTCTTGAACATATCTTGATTGACCTGATATTTAATGAGATTTGAGCTTTACATGGATTTGTCTCCTTTGACACTTGACTGGTCTCAAACCTGACTTGGACTTTGCGTGAGACTTGACAAGACTTAAATTTGATTTGGACTCTCATTTGACTCTTGATTTTTCTCAAGCCTGACGTGAACATGTCTTGACTGATTGGAGACTTCTCTCAATATACTTGAGACTGGTAAAAACTGAATTGATGTGGACTGTTCTTGACTGACTTGAAATTTAATAAGATCTGAACTTGACTTGACAAGACTCAAACTTGACTTGGACTTGTTTCAACTGACTCTGGATTTAACAACATTTGAACTTAACTTGTCTTGACTGATTTGAGTCTTATCAAGATTGAATTCACCTGACTTGGATTTGTCTCATTTGACACGTGACTGGTCTCAAACCTGACTTGGACTTGTCTTGATTTGCATGAGACTTGCCATGACTCTAACTTGATTTAAACTTTTGACTTAATAAGGGCTTTTCTTGAATAGGATTTACTTTGGGCATATCTCAACTGATGGGAGACAGGTTGATTTGACTCTTGACTATTCTCAAACCTGACTTGGACTTGTCTTGATTGACTTGAAACAAGACTGGTATCTGACCTGAACTTCTCTTGACTGAGTTGAGATTTGTCTTGAACTTGTTTCCCTTGATATGACACTCGACTAGCCTGAAACTGAATTTGGACTTGTCTTGATTGACCTGAGACTTGACAAGACTTGTTCTTGACTTGTCTCATTGACTCCAGACCTGTCCTTGGGCTTGTCTTGACTTGTTTCATTGACTCCGGACCTATCTCGGGCTTGTCGTGATTAACTTGAGACTTGACGAGACTCAAACTTAGTTTAGAATTGTGTCAATTGACTTGACATGGACTTGTTTGACTTGGACTTGAAAACAGCTTTAAAAACAACTTAGACAACAGCTGGACAGGCAGAACAGATAAGTTTAGAGGAGAAGAGATGAAGAGACTAGATTCCTACCAACCGAGTCCCCTGACGTGTCTTTGGTTAAGATTCTCAAACTGAAAGTACAAAAATGTAAAATGAGACTATTCTGGGTATTTCGGAGAAACATTCGGAGGTACAATTTTGGGAGAGGAATGCGGATCCTGGCACCGTGAGGGAAAGGAAAAGCACCGTTTCTGAGTATTATTGTTTATGATAAAGCAGGAGCAGGGGAACCATTTCCAAAATAAACACCCTTGTTTCCTGGTTCTTGCTCCTTAAGAGGGATTTCTATCTGAGCCCACTGATTGTTCGACTCCGCTGACAATGTCCTTAAATTATCCCCTGAGAAAGTTTATGTAGAGCCCGTGTGTGTGTTTCTGTATGTTCGTCTATGCCTACATATGTGTGTGCAGGAATATGTGTGGGAACTATCCAAACTCGTCCAGACAAAATACCATTATTGAACCTCTTTTCTCCAAGTTTAGCTCTCAGAGATTGATGACTGGGAAAATCAAAACAAACGATGTGATGCTAAAGTTGTGCGATAGACGAAAAAAGAAAAAAAAAATGCTGACAAATGTGCAACTTAAGAATGTAATATAGAAACTGTTTTGTTGACATGCAGGGGAGAAAGGGAACGTTCTTCCAAAACCACATAACCAGTCGCTGTTTTTCCAAAATGCTCAGAGCAGTGCTTGAGGGGGGCGTCAGCAATCTTGTATCCCACAAATTTGGGGATTTACAGGAAGCAGAGCTGCATCTTCTAGAGGGAACCAAAGCCGTGATATTGCGAGGTAATGAAAAATGATACATCCATATAAACTTTTCTATGAATAAGCAGGTTTTGTGATGTTACATACTATTGTGGTCATTTTAGTGGTCCAATAACACTTGTTTTACCAGAGGAATGAGAAGAGGTATTTCAAATTACCTCTGCAAGAAGAAAAGTCTGGTCTCAGGTCAGCATGATTTGGTGCTTTGCAGGTCAAAATTGTCCACGTAAGAGATTCTACGATGTCTAAAAAACATAACCTTTTGTTTCAACAGTGCTTCAATGACCACAGCTGCATACCGAAATATGTAGTCATTGAAATACTGTTAAAAAAGTTTGTCAATTCAACTGTAACAAAGTTTAAATTGAATGTAGTTTCTACAGGAACAGGGTGTAAAAACTGACAAAACATAAGACAAATCAAAAGCTTCAACCAACAATTATTGTAGATAAAATCTTCATCACTCAACAATTAATAGTTTACTCTGTAAAACGTCTTAGAATTATGAAAATATACACAGTGTAGTAACACAAAAATCAGATTTCCACTTTTCAACCAAACTTAATTTGGTTTCAATTTTGATGCCTTCCGACCTGGAAATGACCAAAAACGTGCTTACCGAGTTGTTTAAGGCATTCGAAAGTCTTTGAAAGGTTTGGAGGTGAGCTGCTTGTTATCAAGGATGTTCAAGGATATATCAAGGACGAGTGACCAAGATGTAATAGAAAAAGTTCCTCCACTGGACTGCTTGGGTTGCCAAGACAAGCATCCAGCCCAAAAAGGATGCAGTTCTATATCTGATGGGTAAAGTTTTACTCATCTTGAAGAGTTGGAAAATGTGCTTAGAAAATGTTTTCTTGGGAACTAAAAGCCTCTGTCAGGGCTGCATTCAATGATGGCTATAAAGTGTCCGTAAAGTCCTTGGCACTCTCATCTATAGGACACAGGAAACATACCAAAGTACTGGATATTACCGTCCCTTTGAGGTACCAGGACCGCTATCAACTGTAACTAGTTGTTATTAACATAATCCAAAGAACTCCCTTTTCCTGTTTCTGACACTCTAACCCAGTTGGCTACCTGTCTCATCTCGGAAAAAAACACAAATAGAAGTCACATGAATCATGTTTTTCTAAAAATTTGCTGGCACACGAGAAGCAACAGCGTGTCCTTTACATGGAAACCGAGATAATGAGTAAATCTACAGCTGTTGTGGTGTTGCTGCTGTGACCACAAACCAACCAGGAAATCTAATCAGGTTTGCAAGACATGGAAAGCTTCTATTTATGGATATATTCCCAGGGTTTTTTTTCTGTCCACCTTAAACTGAGAAAGCAAATACACAAAAAGACCGCAATGGCGGTAAATGCAAGAAAAATGGGATGAAATAAAAGAACAGAAGTGGCAAAAACAGACACAGATGATGAGAAAGAAGCAGTCAAAGGCAGAGAAATTATGAATTCTCTGTGTGGCGACTCTGAATGAGCCTCTATGCTGCTGGAATGTCCCACTTAATGGTCAGAAACTGCAACAGCTGACTGATACCGCAAAGGTCAACGCGCATAATCTGAGTCACACACACAGTCTCAATACAGTACAGAACGGGTGCCAGACAAATAGATTTGGACTCCGCACAGTCTCAGAGATAAGGACAGAAACCGTGGCAAAACATGACTTCCTGAGGACAAGACGGACTCAGAACAAGACAAGGATGATTAAAAGACTGTAAATAAGATGACGAAATGTTTGTGTATCTGGGTATTTGTGAAAAGACAGACGCATCATGTGCTCAAGATAAAAGTGTGGAGACTTTTGGCCAAAACGACAAAGATGCAAACTTCAGCTTTTCCGTCATGTGTAAGAAAATAAAGTTCGACTTATTGAACCTTAAAATAGACAGAGAGAAGATGTTACTCCTAAGCTTACGAGCGCCGACCTACCAGACTCCACAGGCTGAAGCATCTGCTGTCAAACTGATCCCAGTTCAGCGTCCCAGCATCCCTGATACCCAGAGTTCAAGTTCAAAGAGTTGAGCGTCTCCTTGGGAAGCCAGACAACAACACTCTCTAAATCCCCCTCACAACTTTTCGGAGAAGAATCGCCACCTCGTAAAAAAACTCTTTTCTTTCGTCCTCAAGCCAGTTGAGGTCTGCGAAGAGAACCGGGTTTTGTCCACAACATCTGAGACTTGGTAGAAAGTGTCCAAGTGCTGGTGTCCATGTGAAGAAGTGAAGGATCTGGCAGGTTCTGACCATGAGAGAAAAAAAACAACCGACGATGCTCACATCCCCTCTCCCTCCTTTTCCTCGCTTCCTCCTCCCTCGCTCCTCTCGCTGGAAGACAAAACACGGCTATTCCTCCCTCCTGCACTCTGCATTTCTCTCTCTCCCACCCCTCTCCCTCATTCTCTCCCTGCCTCTCTCGGCCCCCTCTCGGGCAGGATGTGTGAGTCAGGGAGGGAGGAAGTATTGTGGAGAGCAGATAAAGTGGTGGACGGCTGCTAAAATAATACCCAGAGTTCCACACTGTTATTGTTTGACGGGGGGGAAAATGCAGAGGTACTTCCTCCTTGTGTGTATGAGTGTGTGTTCGTGTGTGTGTTGGTGCGCACGTGTGTTTGCAGAGCATGAAAAAGAGATCGAAAGAGCAAAGAAAGCAGAGACTGTTGGACAGACAAGGGGGCTTTTTCAGTTTGGCCAAGAGACGAGAAAAACAAAATGTGGTGAAAGAGGGGGAATGTAACAGATGATGGGAGGTCTGCAGGAGAATACAAGAGTCTGAGTCTGAATAACTACAGCCAAAGAAAATAAATAAATAAAACATGAGTGAGGGTGATGGATGAACAGGAGTGGTGACTTTTATTGCTCTCCTTATCGCTGTATTTCTTTAAGCATGCACGCCTGTTACAGGAATATTATTAAAAAACTAAGGCTTTTACCATAACACCTTCATGCTACTGATAAGTAACAATGTATTTTTTTCAGTGTACTTTTGGGAAAACCACACCTGGATCAGCTGCTATCCCCAACAACACAGCTTTTCATGCTGGGAATTTTGCAGGAATTAAATCAGACCCAGAAAGCAGATTGGGCATTGAATGAATTAATGTATATGTACATATATATATGAATTGCATTTTAATATCAGCAATGTTTGGGGACACTTATTGCTTGCAGAGGAAGCAGCAATAGTAGACAGGTCAGGGCAGTTTAAATAGGGCGACCTGAATGAGATTCACCAATTGGCTGCATAGAAAGGAATCACGTGATCTATCAGCTTTGCTTAATAAATGACTGAAACTAGTAATCGATTAATTTTGTTAACTGTGTCTTATCATTTATGGTACTTTCCTGCAAATCTCTAAAAGGAGTTCAGTCAGAACAACACAGTAATCTGCATGTCTCTGTTCTTCATCAGTTAGTATAGTTTTCACAAGTCATGCATTTGTAACACGTTACATTTGTAGCTGCCTAGATCAGCAAAAACTGCAGTGTTTAAAACTGAGCTATACCTGCTTCATGTCAACCTTTTCAACTATATTTGGCTGGATATGAATGATACTAATATGCATTTAAAAGCCAAGTGTTTAGTTTTGTAGTTTGACCAACTTGTAGATTTAATGTTCATGAGCAACAGCTAATAAGATCTGCATGTGGCGCTTGAAACAGAGTCACTATCCCCGTGGTATTTTTCACCAGATTTGAACCTTTCAAAGCAAACATCGAGAGGTGTGAGTGTCCCACATTAACGCTGTTGAAGTTTAACCAACCCCACAACAGCAGACACTTAATAACATGAGGCCCTCAGCAGGCTTCAAAGGATTTCCTGGAGACTTATATCTCCTGCAGACTGTGTGTGAAGATGTGTGTGTGTGTGTGTGTGTGTGTGTGTGTGTGAGTTATATACATACATGTGAGTAGATTCCTTACATTCCCTGTCTTCCCTTCAAAAGGGTGAAGGGTTAACTATGCTAGAAAGCCTAAACAACCTCACCTCCTCCCCTTGGTCCCTTTGTGTTCGCCTGCAATCAAGCCCTATTTGTTTGCTTTATGGGTCTGTGTCTGTGTGTGTGCGTGTGTGTGTTTGTGTGTGCTTGCAATCCTGTTTGTTTGCCTCCCTAATGGACCCTCATCAGCCTTGATTATGGATTTCTGAAAGACACACACACTATGCATGCATTTATTGCTTAGACGCACATATACACAGACACACAGACACAAAGACATACACACACGTTTTTTGACATACCAGGTAATCAGTACAGTGAGACTAGGCTCATACCAGAGGTCGACGGCAGGAAGGGTGAAGTCCACTTTAGCATCTGCAGCACAATGCACTGTTTGTTACTGCTCAATCCCGTAATGTCTGTCTGTGTGTGTGTGTGTGTGTGTGTGTGTGTGTGTGTGTGTGTGTGTGTGTGTGTGTGTGTGTGTGTGTATGTTTCCCTGTAGTCAGTACTTTACTGCAATTTACTCCATCCAAATGTCAGTTTTTAAAAAATGTTCCCGAAATCTTGATGTCCCATCAGTCAGGATGAGTTGAAAAGACAGCTCAAACAGATACCTTGAATTACTGATCCCTGGGAGCCTCATGTAATGCATTTGACAGGCAGTAACGGCAGAAGTTGAGGCACTTCAAGGTCAAGCACTGAAAGAAGTGGAAGTGACAGTTGAAACAAGAGCAAGTGCAAGAACTTGCAGAGGCAACTGATGATAAAATATTGAAAGAATGTCAAATCAGCAGTTAAATTTCAAGAATTGCGCTGCAGCTCAAGTGTTATTGGAAGTGTTGACAGGAGTTGAAGTTTGTTGAACTTTAATGATAAACCAACTGGAGGTGTCAGTTGAAGTGTAAGCAAGAAAGCAGCTGAAGCACTGAAAGGAGTAAAAGGGTCAAATGAAGCGCAGCGCTGAAAGAAGCCGAATATGAGTTTGAACTGAAGAAAATGGGCTGGCAGGAGCGAAGTCTGAGCATTAAGAGAGCTGAGGAACTGAAAGGAGTTGAAGTGTTAAGTCTCGATTATACACAGATGTCAAAACCATAAATTTGCTTTTATGGTAAGAGAAGTTTGAAGTGTCAATTTAAGTGTAAACATTGAAGTGTCACTTAAGAGATGAAGACTCGGTCTAAGTGGAGATTCTTAAAGAAAGTGTAAGCACCGAGAGAAGTTGAAGCGTATGTGATCGAAGGAATTTTAATTGTTATTTGGAGTGTAAACACTGACATGAGTCAGTGTCAGCTGATGAGTCAGTGACAAGCAAACAACAATGACTGGAATAAAGGAAATGAACGTCTGAAAACAACCATGTGAGGCATCTTTAAGAAACTCATTAGCTGTGACAAGTTATTAAAGTGCTACACAGAATGCATTTCCATCTCTGTTGAGTTCTTCATGGACACTGAAATAAGATAAAGAGGAAGACAATTAGATTATCCGCTTTGGTACTGGAACAATTCTTGGAAAAATAGTCATATGTCCATGTGCTTATTTTCTTCACTCCTGTCTTTTTTCATCTTCTTCTAACTCCTTCAATGCCCTTGTTTTATCTAATTCACTCCAGTCTTGAGATGTTTTAATCAATCAGCTGCTGATCGGGATCAAACAGACATTTATCAATCAACTGTCTGTCTCAATAGTTAAAATCAAGTCAGACCAGGTGCAAAAACACCACTGGAGCAATCTGTGTAAATGGCTA